>CM072874.1:3282500-5682500 GCA_036937835.1 Pampus argenteus
CTGTTATGAGGAGCTGGATGATTGTTGTCTTCTTAACCATCACCACAATCTGTTTACAGCTTCTTATCTCCTTTCTCTTGTCTCTCTTCTGTCTTAATAACCGCCTCCCATTCTTTTCTTATTCATGTCCTGTGCTTCGGGGAGGTTCATGAGTGGTTTTAAGGCTTTTGTGGCATTAACAGACCTCAGCAGTCAGCCAGCTTCAGCCTTCAGCTGTGATCTCAAGAGACAGAGCAGGGTAGCAGTTTCAGATGTTGAAAACGCACTTTTTTTTCCAGAAACAATAATGAATCTGAAATCCAGCCTTCTGTGGAGTGTATTTTGTATTTGATAAGTATAAAATCAAAGTGTGTGTGTGTGTGTTTTTGTACCTTTTCTCATTTATTGGAGGTGCATGTGCAGTTTGTGCGCTGTAGATCAGCCTCACATCATCCACATCCTGTTACAAAATAAACCTAAAAATTAATAATTGATCTGGTGTAAACAGAGGATTTTATTATTATAAAAAGAGGACATGTCATGCTTTTTGTGATTTTCTGTTTCTGTTTTCTGAGTGTAAATGGTGACAATAACCATATGTTTCTGTTTATCAATATTCGAGTGACAATATCTACGCGGTATATACGACGGTAACAAAGTTAAATATCATTTTAAATGATCTCTGCTCAAACTGTCCAAATTGTTCTGAACTGTAATTTTAATCCTCTGCTACTGTTGGACTTTTTCAACAAGCTTTTTGTCATATTCTTCCACTGTTTGAACTCTCTGTATCCCTTCCACAAAAAACAAAACAAGCATTGTTATGAGCCCTGTTGTTCCCACATGCTCATGAATCTACTGTAATTGAGACCTTGATCATCCCACACAAGACGAAACATGGATGGGAAACAGAGAGAGAAAGACGCAGCCCAATTAGCATCTCTATAGGAGTCCGACTCCCGGGACTTCCAGGTGTTCCCGAGGATCTAATTTGAAGGGGAACTCAAAAGTTATGTCAGTCAGTTTATTGCAGTAGAGTGGTTTCCACATATTATTCATGCACTGAATACTTTCACCTGCCAATCATCATGCTTATAGTTTCAGTGAAGTCCTGAGAAGTCCAGGAAAACACCAGAATTTACCTTAGATTGTTTTTAAACTGCTGCATGCAGTTTTCTGCATGTTTTTTTACGTAGTGATGAAAAGACATTTTCCAAATTATTTTTCTAAATAGAATAAAACATTTTAACTGATGCTGTTCAACTGGATCCTCATCATCCCTCTTTGCAGTCAAAAATAATGCTAAGCATGTTTTTGGTTAATTGTCTTGTACTATACTATTTTTATTTTGAAAAATCAGAAACGCTCCTTTTTGTTGGAGGCTTGTTTGTTTGTTTGTTTGTTTGACAGGGAGAATGGGGAAAATGTAAACAAACCGCTGCAGCTACAAGTCATGGACAGACAGTATGACACTAACAGGGATTTTGAAGAGCAACGGTCGAAGTGACATCTGCAGGTGTGTTTACAAGCTGTGTAATGAGCTGCAGCTAATTAGCTGTCTAGACTGCTAACTGATGTTAGCGGTGCACTTTTCCCTGTTGAATGTTTGTTCTGGTGGCTCGTTCAATAAGATGCAGATCACCATGTGTGATGTGATCTATGTTAATGCAAGTTAGATAAGAAGGACACTTTAGCAGCAAAGTGGATTGATGTTCAGAGTCTTATGTTGTGTAGCATGATGCTATCAGGCTCAGTGTGACCAGATGTCTGCTTTGTTCAAGATTTGATTTGATGTATCTAAATAATAACTCTAGCTATTCAAGTAGATGATAGTCTACAGTATTTAGTCAGAATAATGTACTGCAAAACTATCATGGATTCAAAGAAGTTTAAATAAACTAGAAGGCGTTTATAGCAGCTTACCATTTTCCATTTGAAATGTATATGGGTCACTCAGTCTGCTTTATTAGCACAGATTGAAAGATCATTTTTGTATCTAAGTTCATCAATTAGTGTCTCACTAAGACCAAAGCTTGAGGCCATGCATCACCTTAAAGTCATGCCTCCTCCTCCTCCTCACATATTTTTGCAGCTCTTATTATTCCACCGAATGCATCCTCCGTCACAACAACTCACATTACTCTCACAGACTCCACGAAGGAAATACATCTGCTGCATTTTTTAAAATCTGACTCATCTTTGAATTGTTCATCATTCATCATATGCTGAGTGGGCTCTTTTCAGATATCTATCGCAACGAATATATTTCCTTCATTTTTTTATTCACTGTGTTCACCTCAGAGCACCTATGACGACCGTCTCCAAACAAAACATAATCTCTTCACTGTTGAAATTCTCTGCTGCTACTTTTCATTTAAAGCATTTATCGTTTGTCCTCACCTGGCCTTTGATTAGATGAAGGTAAAAGAGGAAATTAAAGTAAAGAAAAACTGGAGAAACATTTGTTTCCTGACCTACTAAAATGACCCCATCAGACCAATCTTATAATATATACTTAAGAAAAGAAACAGGATTATGTGATTGCAGCGCTGTAACCTAAGACAAATCTCTCTCTCTTCTTTCAGTCCTTTTTTTCCCTCTGTAGTGCTTGTGGGTCCCCAGCAAAAGACACACAGTAATCAGATCAGCGCCTCACAAGAGGGTCACAGCCTTCATCGTTCTCCTCCTCCTCCTCATCTTCTGCTGTTGGACATGGCAGGATCAAGGGGGAAACGTCTCTCCGGGTCTCGTCACGGAGAACATGAACTGTGCAGCTGTTTAGTTTTAGTTCTTTGATATTACAGGAGAGCTAAAAAGGACCTTGCTAAAGAGAGCAATTCAACCCGCTACTGCTGAGACCCAGTTCAACATGACACACTAGTTGTACACAGTATGTGCTATATAATACTTGCCATAGTATACTGCAGAGGTCAGCGATTAGGTAAAAATCATTTTTCAAGATTTGTCATTAGAGGACTGTTAACTAGATCGGCTCAGGGTCCTCATATAATCCCAGATGGACTCCGTGATGATGAGATCAGGCCTCTGTGGGGACCAAACCATCTTTTACTGGACTCCTTGTTGCTGAGGACAGTCCTCTTTGACTATTTGACTGACTATTAAATAACCCCTGTAGTCTTGAAAAGGGTCCCCTTCACTAAAGACAGAAGCAAATGTTGAAATGGATCTCATTCACTTTGTCCTTCTGTTTTTCAATAGTTGAGCTCCTGGCTGATTGCTGATGCTGACTCCATGCTGATTCATCCAGTACTTCCACTCTCAAAGGGTAAGTGTACTCCTGAGTCAAAGGAGGCAGTCACAGTGTTGTCCCTGCGCCAGAACTTAACAAGCAGACTGAGACAACTCGGGATGGGGTTCGGGAGCATTTACCCTCCCGGTGCTTTACACAAGTAGGTCACTGAGCTAAAGGCTGCTAGAGCTCCTGTCCTTTAGTGACTGCACTCACTCGTGTGTGGATGTACTCTACAGGGCCATAGGTCTGAATTACACTTGAATCCTAATCTATAAAAAAACACTATATATATATATATATATATATATATATATATATATATATATATAACCCCATCAGAATTAAGGCCTTCATTTTTTTTCCTAAGATGATGAGGGTGTGGGAAAAAAAATGCAGAATTCAACCACATTTATCTCTTTTTTTCTCACTATCCAGCCAATGAAATGCAGGGAAAAAATATTGAGGGTTATATACATTAATGCTATGTATAATATTATATGAAAAAAAACAATTAGTGCCAGCAGGGACAATTAAATCTGATGGTTTGCATTTTTTTTTTCTCATTTCGCATTCATCTAATTGCAGACTGAACTCTCTAAAACACAGAAAGTTTTCTTCTTGTCCCATTTCTACACCTATTTAAAAAAATGCTGTCAAGCCAAAACACATGAAAAAAAGCCAATTACTGTTCCCCACAGTGGCTAATTAAGACTAATTATAGTCAGTATGATGCTGCACTTACATCTAACAACTATTTCAATTTAAAATAATTTCCTTTTTCCTTTTCCTCTTTTATTTTTTTATGCTATCTTTCCAAAGCATACATTTGCTTCATTCATGCTCATCAGAAAACGTATTCATACTTTGATTTTAAATACAATGAAGCTCCATTAGTTCCATTAAGAAGAAAGCAGAACGATGAAGACGATGAAGATGGTGATGATGAGCAAAATAATAAACACTCAGGCTTCATATGAGGAGATCTTAATACATTTAAGATGAAGAACAGACAACACTTTACCTGAAGTGCACTTAACGGCCAAACGAACGCACTCAGCAGCAGGTAAACTCGAACATTATCAAGCATTGATATTCATGTTAATTGTGAGCTCTGCATTAGAAACATCTTAGAAAATAAGGCTTTCTAAATATTGATTTAAAGATTGTAATCTCAGGACATTTTAATTCATGTTGAAATGACGATGATTACAGTGATTACGGTGCCACACGAGCAATTCTCCGAGTTCACCGTTTCATGTTAATTAAGGTTACTTGAAAACTGTAACTCGTTTTTGACTGTTGATTGCCACCATGTAATTAAAATCTGCAGAGTCTGAAACCTGTGATGGATAATTTTCAGGTTCTTTTAGGATCATTTCACTCCGTACTCCACAGAAAATTGAATTGACTGACATTTCTCATGAACAAACTTTAATTGTCCTGCAGTCTGAGAGGTCGTTTCAATAACGTATTCAATATTTATCTAAAAGATAAAGAGGCGGTGTTACTTCATATTATTCTCATTGTCATCAAATCTCATGTAAAGACCAAAACCATCTTATCTATAGTTTGTGTGACACTTAATCCCAAATTATAATCTTGTAAAAAACGTTTCTTGCTCTGTAGTTGTTGTTTGTTTGTTTTTGTCAGGGACTATTTTCAGCGGTGGAGTGATACAGGAAAATACTGGAAAATAAAGTGAGTATGTGTGCACATTTTTTATTTTAAATATTGTTATTTTTTTGTAAATCTCACAACATATTTTATACTTTAATATTTTACTTTATGTGGATCATCTGTTTGTCTTTAAATACAGTAATAATGTGATTATTTGTATTATTTCAGTGATTTACACCTTCTGTTGTCTCTCTATTGCATCTATTCAACAGCTGCTCGTTCTACAGTCACAGTTACATAACTGTATTAGCTGTAATTCATCACGCTACAACAGCGTGTATCTACCGGTAAGTGAGAGATTATTTTTTTGCTGTGTTGAGGTTGGAAAGTGCTGATCAAAGCAGCCAGACTTTTCACTAAATTAAACCGAAAAGAAAACCAAGTTGTCAGCGCCCACAGCGGGGAGCCCTTTATTGATTTTCATGGCTCATGTTTCAGCCCCATTACTCATAGAGCTATAGTAAAACCAGAGCGGGGGGAACTTCAGAGGAGAAGCTGCTGCCCACGTGAAATTGCTATAATCACTGGAGGAAAACACCAAATCCCAAACCTAATAGGAAGCCAATCAGTTTCAATTACTGACGTTTTCCCTTCAGTGTGTTATAGCTGCTGTGAATGCTTCTAATGGCAGCAATGCTGCCCACTCATTCACACTCACAATATGTTATTGTGTGATTTTTTTTTTTTTTTTTACATCTAATGGTTGGGTGAGAGACAAGACGGGGGAGATAAAAATGCCAACAGAAACTGTCAAAGACTGCTGCCAAGTTAAATGTTTAACACACCATCACACGAGTACAGCGCGTCTCTTTCTCTGGCAGGTTCTCATCTTCACAGGTTTCAGTTCGTTGAGTGGAAAGTGAAACGGTTGTTGGCTTTCTGGGGCAAAGTGGTGAATGGAAATGAGAATCAACACATGAAGAATTAGGCTGATGGTTGATGTATAAAACTCTCATTTGCTATTTTGTGCCAACAGAAGTTATGATTTGTAACTTGCTGCCTTTTTTTTCTTCTTCTTTCTTTAATTCACTGATGTCAGTTTTCCCCTATTTGAAAAGAAAGTTGTGAGTTGTCGGTTTGAGCAAAAATATGTCAGAGTGAAGAAGTGATTCAGTCAACGCTGATGTGTCAGTGGGAATTTACTAATATTTGTGACATATGGTGTTATTATTGTTATATTGTGTAGTATTTTTCTATTTGTTCTTAAGCTGAAATAACACAAAATAATACACCAATATATAATGTTAGCAATATGTTGACTACTTTATCTTAAAAAGTACGTTGAACTGATTTTGTTTATTTACACTGATCTGCAACTATCAGCATAAATAAACAATAAACCATAAAATAAACAATAATCTGAATGTAGCAGCATGTCCATTCGACTCCAGATCATCCTCCAGGGGAGTCATTCAAGTAAAATGTCACCTCAATTTAATGAAGTGAAATGATACTAAAATGCACAATAAATGCAGGGAAAAAAAACAAAAAACACGTTGTCTGTTTGTGCAACTTAATTTGTAGTCGTCATAATAACTTTATAAATGTCAGCCTTCGATCGTCTCCCTGTTTAGTTCCTGCATCCGTCCGTGAAGCCGTCACAACTCCTCAGACGCTGATCTGCTGTCAGAGACGCTTCAGTTTAAACGTCCTTCTCACCTGAACCTTCCCTGAACTGCAGACGGATCGTCGTCAGGAGTCACATGTAGTCAGAGTCACCTGCAGGCACTGAGTAAACATGTCTTAACCTTTTAGGGTTTTTCATGCATATTACACACGTGTGGTGATACACACACACACACACACACACATCACATTATCTTCACTCTGAACAGTCTCTCTCTCTCTCTCTCTGTGGGTGTGATGCGGCTCAGGAGAATTTAGTTGCTGAATCAGTAACGAAAGTTTGACTGTGAAATGAATTATGAATGCATGAAAGAATAACGTTAACACGCAATGTTAAGAACAGCAAAGACAAATTATCTTCAATGCTGCTTGTCAGATATTCTCCAACACTGACACGTCGCTCCATAATCTCCCAGTCAAGTTCAACTGGATGAAGATCTGGTGACTGTGAAAGCTGCATACACACATATATATATGTATATATATATACATTATCATATTCAAACAGATCAAACCATCCAGTATCCATCTATAGAAATATCTGCAATATAGCTGCAAAGTCAATTATTCAACAGAAGATGAATCATTAACCATTTCGATAATTGATTCATCTTCAAAAGAAAAGAAAAATGATCTATTTCCAGCTTTTTGGTTCATGTAGTCCTGTGATGATATGATAGTGTAAATCTCTCGGTTGTGACAATGTTGAAGACATAAACAGATCATTATGATCATAAATCATTTTCCTTACAGTAAACTAAATATTGAAAGATATAAAGAATTTCTGCTTTTTCTCAAACACTCTGGAGTTACTCTGCTGAATATTTAATGAATAGTTTCACATGAACATTACGTTGTTTACTGCTCAGGGATTGTTGAGAGCAGCAGGAGGCCAAAACTTTGCTTTTAAAAACCTCACACCTTCTGATCTGACGCACACACTCACACCTTCACAAAGTGACTGAATGAAAGGATGAATGTGTTCAGGGTTTGTGAAGCTGCAGCAGAAATCTCGACAGAGTGAAGACGGAGCAACACAATGAGGCTGCTTTTAAAACCCAACACTGTCTCACTGATGCAGCGACACACTCACGGCGGACAACAACAGCGCAGGACCGCAGCTTCAGCTCCGCAGGGACGCCTGGACAGGAAGTAAACAACGAGATGGAGCTGTCGGAGAAGTGAAGGTCAGCCGCTGTTTGCTTTTTATGTGTTTCCATCATTTATCCCATTATAGAAGCGTGTTTTATAGTGTTTTGACTTGAAATTAGCTGAATGGACGTACTGCTGCAAGACCGTTCAACGCATTAAATTCAGTTTTAGCAGCATTAGCCGTATTAGTATTAGCAGCAGCATGTTTCAGTAGCATCTTCTTGCATTTCATGATAAACTAAAGTCAGACAGTGCCTAATTCTTGTACATATGACCTCATATATATATTATTTTTTCGTCATGATAACATTGTGAGTCTTGGTGCAGCATGTCTGACACATGATTGGTTTATGAAGCCACAGTTTAGTCCAGATGGCTTCAGATTTCCATTCAACTGCTCCAAACGCGGCAGGTGTGAAAGCACCTTCCTTCTCCGGCTCGGGGATTAGTCACACAAAGGAAACACGTCAGCGCGCTGAAAAGGCCTGTGGATCGTTGGGATTTTATCTGTTCTCTTTCCAATCTCATTCTCGCCGTTCGGTTCGGAGAATGAAGGTGGTGGGAAGTATTTCGTTATCTCATTGTGGCGCAGGAAGACTAAACAGTCACGTATCCAGACAGCGGGATACTTACAAAAAAAAATAAATAATTGAATTGAATTTTGTTAAATCGTAAACATCTGTGATTAGACAGTTTCATATCTGAGGAGGGATTTCTGCCCGGTGTGCTGCTGTCAGTCAGGATTCAGACGCCCCGTGGAGAAGATTTGTTGTCATTTAGGACTCTTGAATTCTCTGGCGAAGCTCCTTCAGAAGCAGACAGAAAGTAATAAAAGGCTGATATATTTTCTGCTGTGGAGTCTGACACCACTAAACCCTGGAGGCCTGTGTCACCGCCCCATCCCCGCCCTTCATCTCCTCCAGACTCTGCTCCTCTTTTTATTCTCTATCCATCCTTCTTCTTTATATTCCTGTCCTTCTTTCCTGCCTTGTCATCCTTTGTCCCATCCCCCTCTCCCTCTGTCTGTCTGTCTATCGCTGCAGTTACAGTAGGTCTCTCAGAGCCCCCCAATGGCTTCCAGTTATCAGCCATTTATTCTCTAATCTCTCCGTCCAGGAGCAGGCTTGGTCTGGCTCCATGTGGCAGACAGCTGATGTGGCAGTCGGTCCTTTATCACAGCACAGAGCCCGGCCAGGTTACACACCAACGCATAGCTCAAAATGCAAAACCCACAAATATAAAGTATGGACAGAGCTCACCTGCTCTTCACCAAGGTCACAAATACACAAACAAAAAAGTCCAGATTTCTGTTCAAAAATTGCTTTTTGCAAAGAGAGGATAAAATATATCATTGTTTCTGGATATGAAAGTTTCACTGTGTTGTCAGTCAAAGCTTTCCAAAGTTAAGAAGAAACCGACCGACATCGTTTAAACTCGCCAATTAATCTTCTGCATAAGTTTCCGCTTGTTGCCGAGTTTCTGCAGAGCTTTGAAACGCGGTCGCTGTCCGTGGTTCTGAATCTTCTCGTTTGCTTGATGTTGCCGTCTTTTGCATTCAGTTATATTAGTTGTGAGTGTTTTTGCTACTAATATAACAAGCATCTTATGAAATAACACTATTATGACTAATATAATGATGCTATATTATTTGATATTACTTTCAATATGACCCATTTTATCAAATCTCGATTACACCATCATCATCAGATGCTGATGAAGTAAAACAGCTGGTTAGCTTTATATTCACAGAAGAAAAGAAAAGATGATTATTGGATGGATATTTTAGGGGAAAAGGAAGCAAAGGGACATCAGTGACGAAAGCCACTGTTGGTTTTATAATAACAGGAGTTGAATGAGGGATAATGGAGAGTCTGGCTCATCCGGCCTGCTGTGTTCAGGCCTGATCAGCAGCTGTGAGGGACAAAGACCAAAAACCACAATGGAAAACACAGAATCCTTAATAAACCGTAATGACTGTCCCTGTTTTGCACGGCAGCTTATGCATCAGTTTCGGGGAAAAGCGGCTGGCAGACTGACCCAAGCCACACAAACAGCTTTGACTCTGTGAGGCTTAAATGATGGTGACGCCACAGCTGTCAGGATTAGCTGTTCCATTGGGCTAAACATAGACGCGTTTTGACTGTATGAGACTGTAGAAACACACACACTGACCAATGAATCCAAGAGAAAGGGACTGTTCTTGAGTTTAGAGCTTTTAGAAAACCACGAGTGTTTATTTAAAGAGAAAAAGTCGACTTTTTCTCTTTCTTTACAGAGACTGAAAACCCTGGATCTTGTCTTGCAGGGAGCATCGCTAGCCGACATCATAACAGCGTGGTTGACAGCAGCAGGTTTTACAGCACCCGACCATATATTTATAATTTCCTAAAGAACCGACAGTGACGATGTGATGTTTTACCTTTTTAATCTCAGTTTTCTCCTCTCTGTTTATGAGGCAGTGACATTTTAGATGCGAAAGCCATCACGATATCGTTTTGAGACATCTGTTGGTATTCGTCTTTGATTATCTCACGCTCACACTCACACACACATACACACACACACAGCTCCCAACGTTCAATATTTCTGAGGCCATAACTACAAAGGAATGAATGAAATGTATAAATAATGAATTCAGCATTCTCTGTGATTAAAGCTGAATATCAAACCAATCAGACAGTTTTTGCAGCAGCTATCTGATTATCATGCTCAGACTTTTTTTTTTTTTTTTTTTAAACACCAGAGAAAACAAAAAGTGGGAGAAAAAAAAACAGAATAAGCATGAAATATGAGTTATTCATGAGTTTGTTTTATTCAGATTTCCCTCTGTGTGATTGTTCATATCTCGGTCTAATACGGTTTCATGCAGAAGAGCATCTCGAGTCAAGTTGTTGTTGTTGTTGTTTTCTTTTTTTTTTCCTGTGAGAGAGACAAAGAGACGACTTTGAACAGTTTGCACAGAAAGTGTAAAACTCTTTCACACTCACTCCGACTCAGAGGTCGCACACACACACACACACACACACACACACACAACGCGGCGTGTCAGTCATGTGCCTGCTTCACTTGACTTAGATGAATAATAGATAGAAGCTCAATTTAAAACACTTTCTGTTTGCACTTCAGCAGCTCCTCGCCTCTGTCCTCCCACAGCACACGCCTGACTTTGTTTGGAAGAAAAAAATATATATTTCAAGTCAATCAATACGACTCCAGGCTTTTTTTTTTTTTTATGCCTTTCCTCCCGCTCTCACCGCCTCCCACAATCCTCCTCTTTCTTTTTTTTTTTATCCTCCTTCCATCATTTTCTTCAACCTCTTTCTCTTTCTCTCTCTCTCTCCATGACTCAGAACAGGTAAAATTATTCACAATGACATTTATATATTCAGAAGAAGTTTCGGGTCAAAGTAGAAAAGAAGTTTGAAGGACCATAGTGGAAGCTTTTTAAAAATTAAACCACATATTTACTTTATGTAAACCATTTCCCAAAAGTCTACCACAAGTTTAGAGATAATATAATATAAAAACCCAGTCACCAGAATAATAATAAATAACATTTTCTCCTCCATGATGACAATGTCTCCGCCCAAAAGACATGAAGAATCATAAGCTACAGCCTGAAAACCAGATTTTGGAGCATGTTAGACGCCAAGTTGTTGTTCAGAGACTCATTAAAGGAACATTAAAGTTGTTCTGGCAGCACGTGGAGGCTCAACACCTCTTAATTTGCAACTTTTATTGTATATAAAACTAAAACTATGTGCATGGCTGCATAGACGTGGAGGTAAGCAGATGAATACGTCTTTCGCTGGTGTTGCATGTTATCAGAAACACTGCAGCTTTCTCTCAGCTCAGAATAAAAACAATAGGTCAGTGGAGCTTTCTATCTCAGAAATCCAATAATGCTGTTCTTTGTTTAGAGGCTGATGAAGGTATTAAGCCAGCAGTGGGGAGGAAACAAGTTCGTAAATGAGAGGAAGGCTGTCTGTGATCTGCTCACTATGAAGCAAACAACGCCGAGAGAGGATGCGATAGATTGAATTTTCTGCAAATAGACTACAAGGGTCTCTATTGTCAACATTTTCTTATTTACCTCGTACCCACTCAGATAATCACGTTAAACGTGGAATCACAGACATCCAGACGGCGTAACCTCCTCACCCAGATAACAGCATCATGTCTGTCTGTGTGTTTAAATTCCCACCGCACGTCACATGAAATCTTCCACCTCATGACTCCAGTTGCATCGTATTACTTCACCTTCGTTACATAACCGCGTTTGAGATAACCAACTATGCTGTAATGTAAGATAATGATAATAAGACTCGAACACTCGCTAACATGCGTTCCTCTAAGCGCTACTAATTAAACAGTAAATGCAATCAAGCTAATTTCACTGCTGCTGCGTCACAATGATTTCGCTTAACTCGTTATTTTGCAGGTATTCAGTCATAAACCAACGTATTGAACAAGTTAAAAACCGCATAGATGAACAGTTAAGGACAAGGATAAACCTGTAATGAAAGTCCGTTTCTCTCAGAACAGAGCAGCTCCTCGTCGCTGTTCACCGCCCGCTTTCTTGCTCCTACATTTTGATCTGTGGCTTCTTGTTAGCACAGCTTTTTCTTGCCGGTGCTCAGCCAGCACAAGGATTGCATTTTTATTCTTTACCCCAATTAGGGCTGATGGGAAACTCCTTCTTTACTGCAACTTGTGATTTCGGTGGATACGACTGGTGTATTTTTACATGGAGGTTCAGCCAGCGCAGCTTTCAGCCTGACAGTCCAATAAACAAGGGTTTAAGAGGCTGACAACCATCTGACAGTTTGTGCATCACTGCCATCAGAGAGTGAGCAGCCCCATGCAGCGCCTGTAATCATCTGACAGGATCCCTCCACAGCAGCAATCAGACTCTGAGTGATTTCAGCCACAAGACTCGCTGTTCTGCCTCAGACTCCACAGACATCTCTTCCCCTCCGTCTGTGATCGCACCAGAACCGAGCAGCTTGTCGAGGTCGTTACGATTGTCTTAAGCTGCAGTTTCTCTAACGGCCACTAGGTGGCGGATACAAGAAAGTTCGAGATAAGTTTACTCATCCAATCAGCGAGCTCATTTTCTTGTTTTAATGTGCTACCTGATTTAACTTAGATAATTCAGTAAGCTATAATATGCAACACCTGTAACATTTACAAAGCTTTTCGTCTTCCCCCCTTTGCAGATGTTAATTATATATTTGCATGTTGTTTTTAAAAACTTGACAAATGAAATATGTGAATGCATGAAGAGCAACGTGAATAAAACGAGGGAGAAGAGAAGGTTAAGAAAATGAGGATCTGCATTTTCTACACACAAACACATAATGCAGCTGATTAATTCCATGTAGCACGCAGACGATAGATGATGTTAATTGAAGATGGCAGAAAATCAGACAGATAGACGAAGAGATGAGGTAAAACACACCACGAAGAAGAGGAAGGAGAGGAGATATGAAAGGAAACAGACAGATAAAAGAAAAGGTGACAAGAAGAGAGAAAAATAACAAGAGAGAAGAACGGTGGAAACAGGTGGAGATCAGAGAAATAGAGACACGAGCATTTCAGGTGGATAAAGTGTGAAATAGATAAAGGCAACCAGACAGAATGAAGAGACGTGCAGCTTCGTTTCCACCGCCGGCCTTCATGCTCAGTTCAGAGTCGCTGCTCATATATAATTTCTGTGGATGACTCTTCACATCTACATCACAACGCAGCCTGTTTCCAGCTCCGATACGAACTGACAACGACACGTGTGGGCAGAGCAACAATAACAGAGGATGTCACATCCGTTTCTTTGTACCGTTGCTTCAACCGACTTGTGCTCAAATGCGTTTTTGTTCTGGTATCTGCTTCCAGTTGGTGACTGAATCGAGGGCGTCTCCTCAAATAACGATCAAGTCTGCTCCCCCGGTTTTTTTATTTTTTGTGTTTTTTTCTTATTCCAGTGTCGTCTGCTCATGCTGACACATCCAGACTGCTGAATTTATGGCCCTTCATAAGGTAAATCTACATATCGGCTTTCAAAAACAAATTCATATGACAACTTGTCAGATCTGCAATTGCTGAAATCCTGAGAATCGGTAGGAAGTTGAAGCAGTTGAAGCAGCTCACCGTATAAAAGGTCGGTAATAAGGCGACTGATCCTTGACGATGACGATGACTTTCCTGGCGCTATTTAAATGTCAAACTACTTCCTGTCTCCGGTCGTGGTTGTAATCCTTTCATGTCGAGGAGACGGATTATTCACTTCATTAGCATACGTAGACCCGCTCCAACCAATCATCTAAAACTTTATAATGATGAATGTTGTTGTCATCTCTGTACGTAGCTGCAGTTCTAGCAGGAGAAGAATCAATCAATGAGAAAATCACTGGAGACTCATCGTCCTCTTTGTAACAAAGTCCCGGCACAGACACGATGACCGCAGCATGAGAATCACAATGGAGCTCATTCATCAATCAGAAGCAGCTGGAAAACAAAAGAAAATCCATTCAGCGTCAGTATGTCAGATCATGTGATGTTGTAAAAAATTAATGTTCTGACCTTTTTATTTAATTAATGCAGGGAGATAAACTCGCTGACTTTTCTTCAGGAAACTTCAGGCATCAAACGCGACATCGTTGTTGAGGTCTTTTTGGCCTTCGTGGTGATCGAGTTCGTTTAACCACAAAACTACTTTTTGATTTTATTAAGACAGTCTTGGGTTATCTTCATATTGCTGGATAACTCTTATTCTACCTCTGTTTGGTTACAGAATCCGGTCCGTTAGCTGCTAAATGCTCCACTTTTTTTCCCCAACAGCTAGTCGTTATCTTTGTCTGTTAGCTGGTTGGTTCTTAGCAGGTTGTGTACACTGAACTTTTAGAAAATTAACATTTAAAACATTTAACATTTATAAAAAGGCGTCTGCATCAGTGCACGTTTACTGAAATGGCACCGAAAGACACCGAGACCGCAGCAGTTTGGAGGAAAGCAAAGTAAAACTCATTGCACCACATGCAGCGTCAGCATCATTGGCTGAATTTAAAAAGCAAAGTTGTTCTTCTTTCTTCTGAATGCTGATGCTGTTTTCTCTCCACGGATGATCTCACTAACAGTCGATGAAAACGCTCCGACCGGAGCGCGGTGTTGTTTCTGAATTTCACCGACCGACCGACCCGTCCGTATGTGGAGCTTGTTAGTTTGTCTTAAAGCCCGGTTTGGTCAGTGATGTATTATCTCTCAGACAGATTATCCTTCACTGACTCAAGACCAAGATAACAAGTCTGTGGAGCTGCAGGCTGAGAGAGAAGAAGAAGAAGAAGAAAAAAGTATAATTTAGTCCACAGATTTCTTTCTTTTTTATTAGCTCTGTTACTGCTGTTTTCTTGTTGATTCTTGCATTATTTAACCTGCTGGTTTTGTTGCGATCAACACAAAGGGCACCGAAGCAGCCATTTGATTAACTGAGAGTTCAGAAATGTCTGTTGTCTACTTTGTATTTTCATTAAACGAGTCTACAACAATATCAGGCAGCCTGAGTAAAGATCCTGGAGTGTAAGAAATGTTTTGGTTGATGAAAAGTGAAAACGAAACAGAGCAGCGTGTTTCTTTCTGTCTTTACTTGGAGACGAGTGGCAGTAATTGAGTTAAACTCATGATTTAACCTCAAACAGGGAAAATGTTTTCCTTTAACTGCTCTGGATTGAGTCCAACAACCCGAGACCTTCCCTGAACACACCACCACCACCACCACCTTTCCCATCGCTCCCACGATGGCAGAAAAGCCAAAAATAATCTTTAAAAAAAAAAAAAAGTCAAGTTCCCCTCAACCAGCCCTGCAGTTGAATCGTTCAAAGCCTGTTCAACCAAACCTGTGACACGCTGTCATTGAAACATATTTCCATTCTGCAGCGTAATTGGAGGGAGAGCTGCTGGCTGGGCGAGACAGAAAGAGAGATAGAGAGTATTAGTGAATTATGGGAGACAATTGGATTGCCTTTTTCTTCTTATAATGGTGCTGAGCCCTATAAAGAAACGTAATGGATATCTTCAGTGGAACACTGTGCTAATGTAATTGCATGATCTCTGTCCCAGTTACAGCTCATGAGTCTGAGGGAATGCTGATTATTTGCTAATTAACTGGAAATAAATATGAATGGGAAAAACCATTATCCATAAAAATAACCTCAGCCGATAATATTAATTTAGTTTTCACGCACTCACGAGAAATGTAAAACCAAGGTTTCAATAATAATACAATAAATAAAAAAGGTTAAAATAAATGTAATTAGTATTTACTGCTAAACTGTTCTCAGTTTACTGCGATTGTGTAATTATGTGAAAGCTCGAATAACATCGAGGACCGAACTAAAAAACGTTCTCCGTCTTTCAGAGACGTCCGTGACAAGTTGAGCATTACGTTGGCGTCCCGGGAGGCTCCGAGAAATGGGCCGACTTACAAAAGCAATATCACTCCAGCCACAAATAAATCACTAAAACCTGAAAGCTATCAGAGTTAGCGGGTTGCCAGGGGAAATGATTATGGGATTAACGTTTGGGGGAAAGTGTGTTTTTACGCCATCAGTCACAGAAGCGATTAAAGTCATACAAAACCTACAACAAGAAGTGACAAGGGGAGGAAATTAAAAAGCTCTGGGCAGCAGACGTCTACGCCGAACTTATTTAGAGGAGACGATCGCGGCTGGAATGAGCTGCCTCTCGGTCCACCTGGTGCTCCGTCATCGCCGCTACAAACCTCTGCAAACAAAATATGAGAAAGCCAACATGCATCTCTGTCAAATTAATGAGATTTGTGATTTATTTGGTGACATTTTACAGGATATTGTATCTTTTTTTTCCCCCATTGCACTGTATTAGCTATCGCCCGTGCTTGTGCACCACTGCAGTGATTTGATATGAATGCCAACATCAGTTCACCATGTTCGCCATGTGTCATCACCCATATTCACACGATTTCACGTCTTCCCCATCTCTATGACGACCGGCTTTTCGTTCCAACGTGCTCCAACACGTCAAACTAACACGTTTTGATCATCCATAAACCGCTGCTGAAGCTCATGACAATGTTGGTAGTCTTGCAGGTATTTTGACCTGATGGTGCTAAAATAAAGGAATTAACACGTGTGTGTGTGTGTGTGTGTGTGTGAAATTTTACACAAAACCTCAAATATCAGCCTCGTGGTGGCATTAGAGGAAAAGTCACAGGATCATCTAAGTTGGTAGGATTTATCCTCTGGGTGTAATGTGTTGTTGCACCATTTGCTCTGGACCAACCCACATAATGACACTGCCAACCTGCTAGTGTGGCATGAAAAGAAAGAAAGAAAGAAAGAAAGAGAAAAAACCCGACTTTAATGGAGAGAGTGGTCCTCTGCTCTCTTCAGCGAGCTGCAGGAAGATTACACGTCTCTACAAACTATTTTAGGACACTAGCTTATTACTCAGCCATCATGCCAGAGAGACTTTCAGACGCTGGTTTTGATGTGCTGCCTTGAAGATGTGAGAGGACAAACATTGAGGCCTTTTTTTATTTTACAAGGCTTTCACTGTAAGTCTGGTGATGGTATTGAGGTACAAAATATGGCAACAAAACAGAAAAAAAAAACATCATTTTACAAACACACAACTGAAACATGAAGAGATTTAGGATGTCTGCAGCGAGACGTCGTCCCGTTCTTCTTGTCGTGTTGTATAATCTGTCGTCTCGGCCTCAGTAAATCTCTCTTTCATCAGAGCCAAAGGCATCGCATGCAAATCAGGACATGGTGGTGCACCTGCCTCTCCACTCAAGAAAACTGGCAGCTGATTATCCAGCCTGTCATAGGAGGTGATGAGTTACACACCACAACTTCCTGTTCTAATATTTTGCCTTTTTGAACGTTGAAGGACAAACAAACAGCGTCAGCGTGGGGACTCGTTCTATAGAGAACCTCACATCTACCTTGTGGACAGTTGACCAATGACACGCTGTCTTGATCAAATCAATAACTTAGCAAAAATATATGCGAATATTTCCAATTTAAAAATCATACTTTTGCCAGTTTGTTTTTCTTCCAATTTCTTGACTGACTGTTTGTGTTCAGACAAAATTTGACATTTAAAAAATGTGTTTTGTTAAATATAAAAAGAGAATAGAAAGTTAGAAAACTGTTGTTGTGTTGGTGGTGCAGAAAGTCAGTTATCATGTTGGCATCCAAAAATGTCAAACGATATAAAGCCCGAGTCTTGATACTTGATATAGAAATTGCAGAAATATCACAGTTTGATGGAACAGAGAGAATCTGGGTTCGGTTGCACGTGTGATCTCTGATTTTATAACCGAGGCTGCATCATTTCTGGTTGTATTTCACGTCCGTTTTACGTCATAGTGAAATAAAACAAAACAAATAGATATTCAATAGATGTGAATGGGATGTTTAACACATCAACAAACTCTAAAAGGCTGCTGTCACCAAGCGATCAAAAGAAGGAACATGTTCACGTACATGTGAAGCTAAAAGGCTTTTCCAGGCATGTTTGCTCCCACGTGACTTTTTAATGTGAAATCAGTTGAGGGCTGCTGGACAGCATTTAGTCACCAACGGACGTGACTCACAAACAAACAATGATGTTGTTGTTAATTTTATATGGAAAATAAAAAAAACAACGTGTTGGTTGAGCTTTAAATGTTTCTGTAAAAGAGAGAAACACATTAGAGAGTTTTTCATCCAAATATAGAAACCTTTTTTATTGTACAACTTCAGCAAAAATATCATACAATTCCAGTTTAATTGTACAGTTTGTTAAATATCTAAATACACTTTTACAGTTGCAATGTCAGTAGCAAAAAATATTGGATCTTTTTTTTCTTTTGTGTGTGTGTGAGATATAAAATGTACACTTCCCTACACATCAGGATTGCACACACACACACACACACACGTATGTACACAAACATTGTGTGACGGGCCGACGCTGGCCGTGGACATTAAAGACCTTTGTTCTTATAAAATAAGATTTGTTTACATTGCTTTCCAATTCTGACCACAACATATATCACAATAAAAAAAAAAAAAAAAAAGGATCAAGCACAGTCACCACATTAACTGTGGAAAAGTAGTGTGAGTACTAAAAGTAACGTGTGTGTGTGTGTGTGTGTGTGTGTGGTTTTACACATTTATATGGGGATCAATGATATTTCCTTGTAGATAATACACAGTGACATAACAGGTTTTTAATACGTTACCACAGTGGAGAAAAGATATGGAATAAAGCAAATTGTCTCCATAAAGAGCTTTAACGTGTAAGAAAAACATAATTTACATGTGCAATGTGACGGAAAGTAAAATGTAAACCAAAAAAAAACAAACTTGACAAGCCTTACATGATATTTCTGGACAGAGATGATATTTGAATTCCATTTCTGCAGTGAAAATTTATTTATTTTTTCTCTTTTTAAAGCTCAAACGGATGGTTCTCTGAAACAGTGAATTACAATATGTTTTATGAAGAACGCAGTAACGGCACCGAGCTTCATAAACACTTCAACTTTCTACCAGAAAGCCAAAAACTGGTGATTATGTTCTGTACTTGTAGTCATTTTATATATTGTTAACCAAAATAAATAAATAAGTTGATTAATGGAGTTTAAAGTTGTATTATTGCATGTTAGCTTCTGGAAAGGCTACGACTCCTAATACATACCAAATATGGCCAAAGCTTCCTGCAAGCTAGCTATACGGAGCTCAAATATTTTAATTTCATTACTTAAATCATCATGTTTTTTAATTTAAAGGTTTAGTGGAGAGGAATCATGTTACAGTCAAGAAGTTGGTATTTGTCGGTGGTGATGTGATGTGATCTTATTGAACTGTTCTGCAGGATGGAAAAATAAACATCTACGAGGGCTACATCTCTCAACCAGTGTTTCATTTCAGCTAGCAGATAGCACTACTGATCTGAACAATACTCAGTTCACTTTAAAGACACTGTTACCATGGTGACGTGTCAGAGAAAAAGAAGTTAATTGGACCCAAGGTGTAAAAAAAAAAGGTCAGAGGCTGTGTTTGGTCCTGTAGTAGAAACCCGGTTACAGCAGTGACTCAGCCAGGTCACCTCTTAACAACCTGTCCAGGTGTGTAGCTTAAAGGTCGGGGGCGGAGCAGACACAGAGAAACCCCCAAACTAAAACTGAAAAACTCTCAGCTCTTTCAGCATAAATTACGGACACGTTTATCACAAAGAGGGAAAAAGTTACACATGTTCGGTCAATTACGCTTTCGAAAGTTACGTGAGTTTGTTTTTTTAAATGAAAACGTCTGATGTTGGACGGAAAACTTGATGACAAAGCAGAGACTTTGATTAAAGGGACATTATAATGTTATTATATATACATATATAATAACATTATAATGTCCCTTTAATCAAAGTCTGTATTTGACCAGCAGATTTCAGCTTTCAGCCTGAAGGATTTCAAATCAAACTTCGTTTTATTTGACCTGTAACTGTGTAACTATAAACCCACTGAACTAACATGTCTTCAGTCTTGCTTTCAGCAGAGCAGGATTATTGTGTGGAATAATACATTTCTATCGTATCAGAAGAAAGTTTGGACATGTTTGATGAGCTCAGTGCTGAATAATCTACCGGCGGCTCTACTGAATTTTGAGTTTCAAGGTTTAAAAAATGACTGGCTTTAACAATAAGATAGATAAGTCCTTCTACTCATTGTTAGAAACTTATAAAATATAAACATCACCATGGTTACCGCTGTGTTCAACAGCTTGACATAAATTGGCATTTTTTGTGAAGTAAACACGATCATTAAGGTCTGTTTGTTGTCGTTACATGTTTCAATCTGCCCACACAAGGTATTCAGTAATAAGATGTACTGAAGGTACCAAGTAAAAAAATACTTCAACTTGAGGATATGAAGATAGAACTTGAAATCTACCAAAAGCACAATACCAGGAACTGCTGATTAAAATGGCACAAACTGTACAGTGTTCACAAAACCAGGTTAGAGAACCAGAACGTCCCAAAACATCACGTTGAAAAGGAATTCAAACACAATCCGATCATCAGATGAACCACAGGATCAACACAGAGATGCAAGAATAATAATAATAAAAAAAAAAAAAGGATTGGAAAGCAAAAAAAATGTACCTCGGATTAAACAGGAAAAGAAAAAAAACACCACAACAGTCATGATTCAAATATAACAAAAGGTCTTCTTAGGGTTCACTTTTCAAGGCAAGAGAAAAATACAGAAACAAAGTCTCTTTAGCTCTATTCACAGCCAGCAGATACACGTGTGTCCATTTAAAAATCAAAGAGTCCCAAAGCCAGCGGTGCCTTCGAGGTCCCGGTCAATCCAGCTTCGATTCCAAATAAAAAAAGTCACCTCGTGAACTGAGTGAATTGACCCCTACACTGCTCTGGACGCTGTGCACCCACACACGCTCTACAAATACACACACCTTCATCTCCCAACAAGGCACTACGATTTCATTCAAGTTTTTCATTACACAAGTGCTTTATGCATTTTTAAACTCCCGCATTTGAGCTACCGTGGCGAGTCTATTCTCCCATTCGTCTCTCTCTTCCTGCTCACGCTAGACGCTAAAGTGATGTGTCAGCTCTGCAGTCGGCCAATCAGGTGGCCCCGCTGCGAGTCAGCAGGCCTGCCAGTCACACAGCTCGTCAACCCGCTGCTACGCGCTGTGACGTGACCCCGCGCTCCGCCGTCTGTGACGAGGTCATTCTGGCGTCTGAGCGGCAGAGCCGGTCGGGGAGCAGAAAAGGTCAAACTGAAATAAGAGCTTTGACAGCAGCTCCTGCCCCGCCCCCCCACGCCCCCATGACAACACCATAACAACAAACAAGAAGCCCTTAGCCAGCGTTGAGTCCGCCTGGCGTTAGATAATGCTCACACAGTGACAAACCTGCAAATGAGGAAAGTGGAGAATGCAGGAAAAAATAATAATGTAAAAAGAAATATCAGTGTTACTTTCTTTATCAACTTCCACCTGCTACATCTGAAGCAGCTCCGCCCACATCGGCCGCAGAGAGGCGGAGAGAAGATGAGGATAAACGAGAGGAGGGGGGGCGTTGTAAAGGGTGAGGGTTGTAAAGGAGAATCAATTCACCAGGTGATTTTCAGAGTGGTTCTGCCTGGCTTCACCCAGGTGTCAGAATGACTTTGGCTCAGCAGGATGCCTCCCCCTTCCCCCTCCCCCTCCCCCTCCCCCACCCAACTACCCACCCCGCCCACCATAGGGAGGTTGTCAGCGCTGGAGACACATAAGGGGATTTGAGAGGGTGAATGGAGAAGGTGGTCAAAGGTGCAGTCATGCAGGCAGATAGAGACGGACAGACAGAGGCAGAGGAGGACCAGGAGAGAGAGATGGAGACGGAGGGTAAAGGTAGACAAAAGAAAAAAAAAAGAATGAATGGCAATAAATAAAGTTAGAGAAGATTTGAAATAAACAAAAGGGAAAAGAGAGGAGAGGAATGTCAGATAACCAATCAAGCAAAATCAGGAAATGAGACAGACCCACCGCCGCAGAGCGAATACGTCTCACACACAAAGTCCCTTTAAAGTCAAACCCATCAATCAAAGCTCAACTCAGCCGTTCCTCTAACTGATGTGTTTAACCGGCTTCCCCCCGCGGGACCCCCTCCTGCCTCAAGAGAAACAGCTGTCACCTCAGCATCAGGTAAACGGGGAACCAGAGGAAATGTAAAACCCCAAATTTTACAACAACAGCAGCGGCGGCGGCGGCGGCAGCAGATCCACGTCTGCGCAGGTCGTGAGTCTTTTCTCTTGGACGCCGCGGGGCCTTAGTTACCGCCCCGGTTGAAGTGCTCCAGCACGGTGCCGTTGGTTCTCTCAAACAGCCACTGCTGGCTGGGGGAGGAGGGGTCACACGTGTTCATGAAGACTCGCCGCTCGTTGGGGCTGCTGTCGATGCAGCTGTTACTGACGGGGTGATACAGGCTCTTATCCTGCAGGAAAGAGGAGATGACAAATGACTTTCTTGTCTTTTCACTACATTAACTGCTGCTAACAACCTTGTTTGTGACACTGCATTAAATCCCTCAAACAAGGTTTTTTTTTTTTTTATAATTAAGCTTAAATGCAAAACAGCAGCATCATAACTTCCTATAAATATCATCCAGTGGCAGTTTGAGCTTCAGGGAAGATTCTGTTCAACAAAACTTTAAATGATTAAGTGGCCTTGAAGTCGTTTATTTTAAAGCAATTATATCTGCAGAAAAAAAGGAGAAAGAAGAGACTCCTCCACCTTTCTGTAGCGCCACAGCTGGTTGCCCTTCATGCCGTGACAGTCGTACAGGGTGACGGGGCTGTTGTGCGAGACGGCGTCGAAACAAACTTTTTTCGTGTGCATGGGGTCTCCCACCCGGATGTCCTCTCTCCAACCGAACGTGAACACCTGCGGGGGAAACAAAACCAAGCTGTGAGCTCACATTCTTCCTTATTTCATGTTAAAATGTTTATGAGCTTTTTTTTGTGATTGCAGTTAAAACGTAGACACTTTTTTTACCTTCTGCTACCTTCAACTTTCTTAATAAATGAATTTTAGTTGCATATCATCCTCAGAACAGCTGAGGACGATAAACCAGCGTAGCGTCTCGATTTAGAAACCATTTTATAAAACTGAGCATACTGACGATGTTCATTATGACTTGTGAAGGTTGCTGATGACATATATATATATATATATATATGTTCTTTTGGGCAGTTATAATAGTTATTATAGGTGCAAACATCTCATCAGGGACCTTTTTTTATGTTCCTACTGACTGTGATAAGATGAAACATTAAAGTTGGAGGCGAGTTAAAACCTACAAACACTGAACAGACTAAAACACATAAACATTATTTCCACCAACTGGCATAAACATACAAACACTACATGTGCAATGCATACATACAATGTATTACGTATGTGTTATATATTCTTCATCTTCATCTTCAGTTCTCTGATCATTTGCATCTATTTATCTAAGAAGTGCTGAAACACTGATGACTCAGCACTCAGGAGAGTCTGTCATGACACTGATTGATGGTGTCTTTAACGATCGTCCCTTTTTATCTGATCACACGTTACTGCAAATCTATTGATCTTAATGTAGCATAACAAATACCACAATAACAACTGTTATATTTGTGTAAATCCATCTATTCATTTGTCAAATAAAGTATTTTAAGTTTTCTGAAAATAAAATGTAAATAAATAAATAAATAAATCCGTCGCCTGTCGCTGCTGCGGCTCACAGAGACTTTGTGAATGACTTCCTCCTGTCGTCTTGTACCAAATCAAAAAGCCCCGACAAGGACAGCTGCCAGAAGGCCTCCTGTGATTTGCGGTAAATCCATTTCTCGCTGGCGCTGAATACAGATCGCAACTGTGACACAGATTAAACTACAATGCATCTTCAGATTAAAGCAATTAAACTGTCAGCGCTCCGAGGCGCAGTATTTCAGCTGCGGAAACAAAAGGCAAGACTCAATCCATTAAGGTTGTATTATGAGCTCAACTTAAAGATCCTCGGCGTGACATGTTAAAGCAAAGAGACTCCTTTAGAACAATGCAAAGATAATGAAGCTGCTGGTGTGTGTGTGTGTGTGTGTGTGTGTGTGTGCATTTAGCAGAGAAAACACAATTATTAAGGGAACAATCTATCAACAATAGTGAATCTAGAGTTTCCTAGCGTGATCTGAAAGTTTTAAAACCCAAAACCAAGAGAAAGGAATCACTGGTTCAGTTTTAAACATGTGTTAATAATAATAATAATAATAATAATAATGATAATAATTTAAAGGCTATTGATGCTCACCTGTCCATGGCTCCAGCTCACTTCGCCCCATCCCTTCACGCAGCTCTCCAGGCGGATGGGGCTCCCCGATACGAAGTGTTTACTCTCCATACACATGCCGCTACCCACGTTACGAACCTACGGGACAAACAAACACATAAACAACAACACAAACGATGTTTAGCTGTAACGATGACCGGAGGTTTTCAGTCACAAAGATCTTGTTTTATTATTTCAAAAGGAAAAAAACATGATTCATTGTGATTCATATTAATTATTACTGTCATAATCATAATTCCAGACTGATATGATTATTAGAGCCAGATGGCTTTAATTGTTCTTGACAGTTTCCTGAATTATTGTAGAAAAATAAACGTTAATAATGAACCTGATCTTTTTGTTTGATTGTTATACTGAAATCATTTTCAAATAAAAAGCAATTAATAGCTGCTAATCCTGCCTTGAAAATTATTTAAATGCTATTTGTATGAGATTTTATCTTATAATTAAAGGAAATATCAAATTTACAAAATTACAAAACTACAAAAAAAAAAAAAAAACTAAAAAATATTTATTTTAAATAAATCCAGCCTTTTATTTATTAAAGTGTTTTGCTGCTGCTGAACTTGAAATATTAGTAGTCTCTCTCTCTCTCTCTGACCTCCGCAGCTATAGTCTCTCTCTCTCTCTCTGACTCTTGCAGCTATAGTCTCTCTCTCTCTTTGACTCTAGCAGCTATAGTCTCTCTCTCTCTCTCTCTCTCTCTCTCTCTCTGACTCTTGCAGCTATAGTCTCTCTCTCTCTCTCTTTGACTCTAGCAGCTATAGTCTCTCTCTCTCTCTCTTTGACTCTAGCAGCTATAGTCTCTCTCTCTCTCTCTGACTCTTGCAGCTATAGTCTCTCTCTCTCTCTCTCTCTCTTTGACTCTAGCAGCTATAGTCTCTCTCTCTCTCTCTCTCTCTCTCACTCTTGCAGCTATAGTCTCTCTCTCTCTCTCTCTTTGACTCCAGCAGCTATAGTCTCTCTCTCTCTCTCTTTGACTCTAGCAGCTATAGTCTCTCTTTCTCTCTCTCTCTCTGACTCTCACAGCTATAGTCTCTCTCTCTCTCTCTCTCTCTCTTTCTTTCTCTCTCTCTCTCTGACTCTCGCAGCTATAGTCTCTCTCTCTCTCTCTCTCTCTCTCTCTCTCTGACTCTCGCAGCTATAGTCTCTCTCTCTCTCTCTCTCTCTCTCTCTGACTTTCGCAGCTATAGTCTCTCTCTCTCTCTCTCTCTCGCAGCTATAGTCTCTTTCTCTCTCTATCTCGCAGCTATAGTCTCTCTCTCTCTCTCTCTCTCTCTCTCGCAGCTATAGTCTCTCTCTCTCTCTCTCTGCTACATTTTTAACCTGCTTTTCCCAGACGTTAAATTTCAGACTCGATATATCCGACGAGGCGACAAACATCGTTTCTAACTGGCTGTACTTTCCATTCTTCTGCTCTTTATTAAAGAGTTTGTCTTTCGGGTTCGAGACCGTACCTCTCCCCACGCAGCGGCGGGAGGCTCCACCGGCGGGTAGTGTTTGGGCAGATCCCACGCCACGTCGCTCATGAACCACTTGAAGCTCTTGCAGTTGAGGCGGTTCCTCAGCTCCTTCTGCACCACCATGTCTCCGGCTGACAGGTGGCGGTACTCCGGCCGACGCTGGTAGATGTACTCGGCGTACTCGTCCATCCACACCTCCGCCACGCGCTTCAGGTTCTGAAATCAGAGGGAAACTTCCTGTTTTCAATCTAGATTTTAATGAGTATGAAAGTAGAAGCAATGAAGGGATTCACCCTAGAATGAGGAAAATTAAATCAGCTCAGACTGAAGTGGAAATGTTGTGATTCCCACAATTAGAAAGTCTGGAGGAAGAAGAGTGCTGACAGGGTGACAGTAAAAGCCACTTGAAGTTGGTAGATCTTTAGTGTTTTTGGACATCCTGTCTTCATGGAAACACAGACTAAGCCATCATCTTCACATCCTGCCAAACATGATGTTTTGATTAATCTGTAACGACAAAATAATCAAAGCTGCTCAGTAGAAAGTCATCCGGTTATCACACAGGACCTGTCATCATGTCACACGAGGCGAGCGATGGAAAAAAACAAAAAAAGAAAAAAAGAAGAAGAAGAAGAAGAAGCAGCATTTTGTGTCTCGTCATGAAAGCAGATGTAACACTGAACTCAATTATGTAGTAATTTACAGGCTGGCTTTATAAAAGACAAATCATTTTTCTGCTTCTCTCTGACATGTTCATCATCACAAATGCAGCTTATTATCTCATGAAACTGAACTGACTGAGAAACAGGTTTAATATGGGATTCAAATGGTTGTATCTTAACTAAGATAACATCAGTATCTTAACTTCAGAACGACCTGAGTCGAATAAAACAAGCAAGTGACGACGTGGATACAAGCGGTGACCGACGACTGCAGCGCAGACGGCGTCTTCGACAGGTTCTTTAAGCTCAGACAATTGCAAACATGAAAGATTTACACCTGAGCAATGGGAAATCCATCCATCTGAAGCCTTTGAGATGCTAAGAAGTACAAAAGAAAAAAAAAAAACACAGAGCCTGTCAGCCTCTGAGGTACGGTTGATGTCTGGGAATACAGATGGCAGCAGCCTTGGAGGTATGGATGGTGAAATGAATGAGAATACAGGTTCAGCGAGCCTCCCAGGAAAGAATAAATACAAATCCTCCAGCCTTTGGAGTTACAGATACAGAGAAGAAAAGAAAGCTTATAGCCCCACACACACACACACACACACACACACACACACACACACCCTCATTGCCTGCAGCTAAACTCAGGCTCCCTGCTCTCCAGTTGAAGAAGAGTTCAGTGGTTCTATCTTCCTGCATGTTGGGGGTTGCACACACACACACACACACACACACACACACAGTGGATGTGCCTGGAGGGCCTTTGTTCTCAGTACCTGCTGAAGAGACTCACCTGCTGTTTCAGTATAACATCTTTAAGTCACATTAAGTGAGAGAAACACGAATGTTTACTTATATGGAGACACAGCTGAAAAACAAACAAACAAACAAAAATCTCCTGCAGTTTAATTTTGAAACAGCATAGAGGAAAATAAAGACTTGGGTTTAATTTTAAATCACGACTGAACCATGAACAGAAGCTAACGGTCACCAAACTCTTTGCTTTGACCCAGTCGAGTCGACTGACTGTTGAGTCCGGCATGATATAACCCATGTCCAAATGCAGTTACACTACTATCCAACAACCGAGATCAAAATAGACAGACTTTGATGGTTTAATTGTGCCATCTTGGGATGGAAATAGCATCTCAACGACTGCTACAACAACAGAAAACAAGACCGAAGATTGAAATCCTCAACTACAGTCCCATCGATTCCTGACAGATACAGTAATAAACAGCCTCACCAGTCATCCAGTCAACTAAAGCAAATCAGTTAAGTTGTATTGTAAACTACTCTGCAGCGAAGGACACAAGAGACAAAACAGAGTTAATCACAGCCTTGAGGTACAGTAAGCTTTGTTACACCTGCTGCCGGTGTGATACCAGCGTTCAATGCAGCCGCAGTGAAGGGCTAATGGTCAGACTGACAAGGCAAAAACAGAGGCTAAGAGGTTTAATTACACATTCAGCTGAGCCAAACACAGCCAGGTGTCAGACTGAGGCTGAGTCATGCATAATAAATCATGTTCTGCTACAGGCCAGATGAACATTTCTTTTTTAATTTTCTATATTAACTTGTTCCAGTTATGGCTGGATGATATAGCTAAAAACATTAAATCTCTTTTTTTTTTCAAACTTGTGGTTGTTTGTTTGTCTGCAAAATGCATGTTTGAAACATCATACTTTTGTACATTTGTACGAGAATAATAAAAGACCTGCAGCACAGACAAGGCTGTCATCATTATATATAAAATACAGGTTATCTGACGCAGATATTGAGATAAGATAACAACTTATATTCCAGGCTCTAAACACATTTTGGTTAATACCCAAAAAAAAAACAGCACTAGTTTTATTTTCCTATGGAAAGTTTGGAGATAGCTCATGCAAATACATTTTAAAGTCTCAACAGTAACACCTCTGGGTGACACACAGGCCTCTGTTTACATAATACACACCAGATTAGATAAGTGTGTTCAGAAAAGATCTCAAAACCTATTCCAACCACAGCCTGATACCACTAAGAGATAACACAGCTTAAAAAGAGGCCTTTGTGCTCACATTAGCATGCTATAAAATGATCTGAGACTCACCCTGGCAAGACTGACCCCTCCAGGAACCTTGTAGGGGACGTACTTCCTGTAGATGTGTCCTACCCTGGAGCAAGGGATGTCCTCCATCCGACCACCGCACATCCACACCTACAGAGACACACAGAGAAAGAGAGAGAGAGACTCAGCGGTGACAAAAACACTATCAAAGAGATTTTTGCTCGTAGCTGTCGGAGCGGATAGCAAACAAGGTTAGTGAGCGAAGAAAAAGAAACGATGGACGGTGGGAGGATGACAACATGGCAGCGGGACGTACGGTAATGTGCAGGATATACAGCAGTTTGTGGGGTGTGTTGACTGGATCGTGAATCCAGGAGGGAACGATAAAAGGGTGAAAAAAATTCATGTCAACAACTGGAGATATACAGCATATACAGTGTTATACAGTTTGTATACAGTGCATATGCAGTGAGTATACAGTGCATATAGAGTGCTATACATTGCATATACAGTGTTATACAGTTTGTACACAGTGCATATACAGTGTTATACAGTTTGTACACAGTGCTTATACAGTGTTATACAGTGCATATACAGTGTGTATACAGTGCATATACAGTGCATATACAGTGTGTATACAGTGCATATACAGTGTGTATACGGTGTGTATACAGTGCATATACAGTGCATATACAGTGTGTATACAGTGCATATACAGTGCATATACAGTGAGTATACAGTGCATATACAGTGTACATACAGTGTGTATACAGTGCATATACAGTGAGTATACAGTGCATATACAGTGTACATACAGTGTGTATACAGTGCATATACAGTGAGTATTCAGTGCATATACAGTGTGTATACAGTGCATATACAGTGAGTATACAGTGTGTATACAGTGCATATACAGTGCATATACAGTGTGTATACAGTGCATATACAGTGAGTATACAGTGCATATACAGTGCACGGCACAGTAGTACATTGCTAAACTTTTGTGCCGGTCCACACTGGGGACTGTGTTATTTCAGTCATTTAGTTACAGTTTAGTTATACTAATGTTTTTATCTAGAATGACTTGCAATGCATGACAACATGACCCACGACTGGTGATGGACACAGACTGGCCTCAGGTGAAGCTCAGTGAGTCAATAATCAGAGAGGTGTTGCTCTTTCCCTGACTGGTGTACTTTTGTTTTAAACATTGTAATTTCCACTCAGTTTGTTGATATTCTGCATCAGTCCCCTTCTTGATCCTCCAGAGTGGACATCAGCTGGCTGCTATTCCAATTCAATTACTCCTTGTCAGGTTTGTTGCACCACTCCAGCTTGGACAAACAGAATAGGGAGAAATAACAGATTGAATCAATCCACCCTCTCCACATCTCACTGTGGGGAAGGTTCTGGCCTGCTGTGCCAATCCCTTTCATCCTCTTTATTCCTGCACTGAAACACTTGAGCTTAATAACAGGGAGCCTAGCTGCAGGAGGGATCAAGAGCTTGAGTTCAGTGCCGGTCAGATTAAATTGAAAGTCTTATCACTCACCTCTGACACACAACCTCTGCAATCCGCTCACCTCAAAACATGGCTGTGAAAATCGATGCACCAAAACACAAGATGGCATTTCCTTTTTTTTTCTATGTATAATTAGAGATTTTTTTAACCACTAGCAGCACGATAGCGCATTGTTTTAATGAGTGCGTTCCCATTTGTTTGTTTGGGTGCTCACAAGGATGCATATAGATGTGCACATCCCATTGATCAATACTCTGTGACAGCAACATCCTAAGAAAGATAGCAATGTGCCAAAAAAGGTAGGAAAGAAGAAAAAACTTACTAAAAATGGATGAAAACAATGCAAAGTTAAAATTAATCTTTGCAAATGTTTTATGAGGAGAAAGAGTTTGTTAGGACTGCTTGCATTCTGGTGCATAAACTTCCTCGGTGTAACTTTAACTACATTTCTTAAAGGGTTGTGAAGTCTTTGCAACTAAACTATGAAGCAGGGTGGACCAGGCAATACAAGCATTGACATTAAAGCTTGACAATTTGAACTGTTATTCAGAAAAAACTGAATACAACCTTCTTATAAAAGATGTCCGTCACCATCTGACAACTGCCATTGATCAACAAGTCAATAACAATTCAAACACCCGTCTTCTTCTTCTTTGTTTTTACGGTCACAAGCTTATAATGCTGATAACTTTGACGTGAAAAAAAAAGATCTCAATCGAATGTCTCGAAGACTCCTTTATGCCACGTGCGATGTATTAGCACACTGTAACTGCTCATAAAAGTTCAGTGGTTAAAAGTTGGAATCACAATGCCTCTTGTCTGGAGTCGAGTTGGTGTGAACATAAAAAAAACAAAAACAAACAAACCTCGGTTTACGTAGGCAATCTGAGTTTCCATAACTAGAAAAAACTAGTCTATAAATATCCTGGATGTGTGGAAACAATGGAAACAATAAACAGCAAAGCTACTTCACTGGAAATTCCCCTTTCAGAAACAACACTTAGTATTGCAATGCAGCATATGTCCAATCAAATCAAAGTACCCAGCAGTGGCTTTTGTGCTTAATTGAGTGAGACGACAAAAGTCCTTACTCATTCAAACCAGAATTCAATTATTGTGACGGGTTGTTCTGTCTGTCCAGAGCTCATTGACAGAGGCAGCGAGGGGGGTTGTGGCTACGCTCTGGAGTAATTCATGCTGAAACACTAGACAAAAGAATAATCTAATATGGTATTCTGAGTATGATTAATGTGGAGAGTCCTCGATGCAGCAGAGCATGTTCAGCTCCGATGACTCAAACAAGAGTTGAAACCGTAATAAGGAATGTCTCATGTTGCTCTATTTACACACAGCTATTTAGTTTAAGAGGTGTGCGTGAATGAACACAGATTAGGAGAAATATGGGACTACATCCTTCCCTGCTTTACAAGCGTTTTAACGTCAAAATATCGTATATGTGTTCAGATGCATCTGGACTGTTAACTAAAAGGAGCTCTGGAGGAAACTTGAACGTACCCTGCTCGACTCATTCTGTGATACAGATGATAATGTACACATGTGAATATGATAATAATAATAATAACATCAAAAATAATTTTGAGCGGGGCTGGGTATACAATAATAATAATAGATGTGATTACAGTAACAGTACAGATATTTCTTATCCCAAAATAAAGAAATTTACTTTAAAACACTTCATCTAACATTTATAGTATTTCAATAAAACCTTAACTATGACTATACCAGGTATATAATAGATTATACAAACATGAACTGAAATATTGAATATGATCCATACGGACATGATTGCTGCGTTCATCCTTTGTCCTGTTCATCCAAGCGTGGATGCCATCGATGCTCCCGGTAACTTCTACAGTCACCCCCCTCCCCCCCACCCCCAGGTGCACATAATGTTATACATATTTTACAGTATCCAATAATAGTATGTTGTATTCATACATACTTTATATAAAATGTACAACTACAAACATAAAACATGGAAGGACCCATGAGCCTCTTGTGATTCCAGTCACTGCTCATCAGAATTGGCACGAAGGTCACAGTGACACCATTGATTATGTTACACTACACTACACTACACTACACTACACACATTACACACACTACACTACACTGCTGTGTTGTGATCCTTTTTTTTTTACCTTGAAGGAGATCTCGTACTGTTCTCCTCCCCAGATCTCCAGACCCGTGTCATATCCTCCCAGCTCCCAGAACCACTTCCTGTCCACAGCAAACAGCCCACCTGCCATCACAGGTGACCTGGAAGACACAACAGACACAGTCACACTCTGATATGTGATGTCACATCCTGTAAAAACAGCAGTAAAATTGGCTTCCATGTAGGTTTGGACAAAATTGACAAAAACAGTGCAATATATCTTCAAACACTTTTACAACACTTGAAGATAAATTATATGAAACTGCTGCTTGGTTCCTGCCTAGCGTGAAACATCTAGTGAAAGATGTTTCTTCAGTGTTCAGACAGGTTGCTATATTGTAGCAACACTGTTGCTAGGTGGTTGCTATGGTGTGGTGAGTGTTTGGCAGAGTGAGGTTCCATGGTTGCTAGTGTGTTCAGTGTGGGTCTTGGGTAGTTGCTGGGTCATCAGTTTGATTGCTATAGTGTTGTCTTTGTGAGTGTTTAGTAGCTGCACAGAAACAGTGTTAATAGTGCTAATAGCAGTCGTAGGCGTGTATACGTAGACAACAACATTGGTTGGACGACAACATTGTCACCATCAGGCAGCTTGTGTAGACTGAACTGGACTGAAGCTTCTGAATCATGTAATGTAAATTTTGTTTGGCTCATATTTGCTTACAGACCAGTTGCCTGGACCAATATGGCGGACGTATTGACAACGTGTCCAATGCGACGTCTACGTATGTATGTCTATGATAGCAGTAGTGTTGGATGACAGACAGTGAGATTAAATGCTTCAGCCTCAGACATAGAAGAAGAAATTATGCATTTCTTCAGCATTTGCAACCGTTTCAGCAGCACAGACAAAAACCCAGTGAAACCGAAACAGAAATACTGACAAAGTATTCATTCATTATTCTTTAAAACGTGAACAATATTAAGTAGTTCGTGGAAGACAACTCGAACTATGCAAAATCAAAAAAATTATAAATGAAGTGCTGAGAGCGGTTAAACATTTAAACTTGCAAATTCCCTAAAAGGGACAAAATGACGAAACATTTAACTGCCAACATTCAACACTACAGGAGGTGAATATTTATACCAACAGCATTTTGTGCTGTTTTTCCAGGGTGCTGATCCACATATACAGACAGAAGTCAGTTTAGTGATGCCATGAATATTGTAACACTCATCTTTTCAACCTGGAACAGCCTGAGCCCTGGCATTACATGAAATGGGAGGTGTAGGCTTCATAACTGCTGTCACTCAACCTCTTTTTCTCTGAACATCAAAGCCAGATTTGTACACATGACCTCATGCTGAATAGCTCCATTTGATACTATAAACTGGCAAATCACAAGGACCTATTTCTGAGCACAGAGGATTATATCACAAGGAACACAGTTGTCTTATTACAGGCTGTGAGATGAGTCTGGCTCTATTCCTCCACAGATTTTTCTGTTTGTCTTCTGTACTTGCATGTGTTTAGCACATGTGGTTTTTTTTTAACCAACCCTGTGACACTGCAGAGGGTAAAATCAATTAACCCATCTGAACCATTGTGTATTCTTGCTGGTATGACGAGCTCTGCTGTGCCAAACAACATAATGGTCCTCAGCTCCGAGTGCAGTCGGTGCTCCTCCCCGGAGCGGGACTGAATGAGTTGTATTGAGCAGCTTCTCATTAGGACACTAGTGTCAACTGGTAGAAAACAGGAGGAGCAGAAGAGAACGGAGAGTATTTCGTTCATCGAACTCTAAAAATGACACAAGGTAGTCGATATCTCGGTGGCTTTAATACTCGACTTCATTAACATACAGAGAAAAGAGGTGAGAAACTAGAGGAATAAGTGGCGTATTGAGATCAGTCAGTCTATGGATGAATTATGGTCCGCATTACGGACGCGTCTCTGTGGATGGATGCACAGATGGATGTTATGGGCAATTGAAAAAGCGTCAACTTCTCTCTAGAAATTTGTCATTTTGGTCTTAATCTCTAAATTCAGACACCGTAATAAGAGGGCTTGTAGTCACGTTTGGAAATTAATACTCGGTTAATAAGATTTGAAGACGTATAGTAGCTTTGACGTGGGCGTTGACTGACAGCTGTGATTGACAGTTAGCTCACCTGCTGCTCCCCTCGGCTCTTGGGTCTCACACTGAGATGGAAAACTGTCACAATATTTCAGTTTAATTAAGTTTTATGTTACCTGATTACAACACCTGCCTTCACGGAGCTAACACGAGTGTAAGCTAGTGTTAGCTCCAGTCTGAGTTAGCGGTCCGACGTCATATTGCAACAATGAGACCTGAGCATCAAGTAATGAAGTGACTGAACTGCATAAACATCCAGTTGTCATATTTGAGCAAATAAAGGGGGAATTAATGAGGAATGAAGTAAAACTGGGCTTTAAATTCGACCCAGATGCATTCAATGTCTTAAATTATTTCCCCGCCTTCCTTTATTTGGATAAAATTACTTTCGGAAATCTCTGCGAATGTTTGCGTTTGTCTTTTTTAATAATGTATTAGACTAACAGGATGCACAAATGTTGCCCTCAAACTCTTTGAACATGTTTTTCACACTGACTCGTCTGACTGGGTCACTGTGTATCTGAGCAGTTCATTGCCCATGACTGGTGACAGTTGTACGCCGCAGGAAGAAAACTGCAGCAAACACAACGTCCACACACACACACACACACACACACACACAGACACACTCTTTGCCTCTCTGAAGTAGAGCTGGATGAAATGCTGTGGATGGACTTTCATCAGGAGACAAAGGACACACAACAGTGGCTGGAGGGGGACAAAGGAATGGTGTGTGTGTGTGTGTGTTTGACTGCACAGTGTGGTGATTGCCAACTGTTGTATGGTCACTGGAGTGAGTGATCTTAGCAAAGAGAGCATAGACACTGTGTGGGCAGTGATTTGTGGGGTGGAGATTGTTAGCTGTTGATTGCTGGAGGGAGAAAACGCAAACACACTTCATCTCCCCGGAGTTGTGTGAAATAAAACACACACTGGTTTACAGGATAGACAACAGTGATATCTCACAACTCAGATGAAGCTAGTGGACATGAGGAACATTTAACCACAGCATGTTCACGTTTAATTCACTCGGATAACAGCCACAGGCACGTTTAGCTACTGTTTGCTACTAACTCTGTTTACTATTAATGCTGGAACCACAGTTTATTTCCACCAAATATTTGGATGTTTCTATATTGACTTCACGGTCATCACATTGATTTTAGCAATGCGACCGTAGTTAGCTCCACACACTGTAGCTGTTATTCATGTCTTACTCTGAGACATCATATTATAACGTTGTGGTGTCTGACCCCGACCCAGCACAGACTCAGACAAAGTTTGTGGTGTTAAGGTCCAATTTATTAAAGCAAAATAAAAGCAGGAACTTTCCAGTCCAACATAAATTCCTCCCGAGCCGGGGACAGTCAGGGTTAAAGGGAAAAAGGGGCTTTCACGCTCTGTCCTAAATTGCCTACAAAACAAAAGAGAAAAACATGAGTTTTCAAATAAACATCATTAAACAATGCGGCATGAGTGGAGTGTGGAGATCGTCACTTACCGCCGGACAGTGTTTCCCCCAGGAGAGTTGAGCACAGAGTGAGGGAACCAACCTGAGCTCCTTTTGAGCACAGCTGCCTCTGATTGAACAGGTGCGATCAATTCCAGCTGCTCCAGGATGATACGTGGTAGGTACCGCCCCTCCACTAGTTGCCCTAGGCAACGGGCCTGTCTGAGGCCCTGCACTTCGTGTCCCTCACTCTGGCTCACCCTGTAAGAAACCTTACCTGTCCAGCGGGGCTGGAGCGAGACTCCACAACGTGAACAGTAATACTTCTCTTCCTGTTTTCTGGCTTTTCAAAACCCAGATGAACACACCTGTGGCTACATAACACTTCATTTAAAATGGTAATCCGCTGACCCAGAGTCACCACTCACGCCGCCGCCGCCGCTGCTGCTGCTGCTGCTGCGTTGCTTGGCAACTACTTTGTTAAGCTGCTGTTCAGGAACTATTGTTTTGGTGAATGATATTTTTTGGGGATGTATTTTACCATTAAAACAACAATAGGCTCAGATTATATATTTAGAGATGAAAACAATTAGACGTTTAGCAATAAATGATGTGCAGTTTACAGTCTCCCTTTGAGTACCTGTTCACACACACTGTGAGGTGTAAGCTCACCATGTTCCTTAATGTTAGTAGCAACAAATGTAAAGCAGCGTTTCTAAACATTTACTCCTGTAGTCTTTCAAGGAGAGCGATGAGAGAGCGAGAGCCGTGCAGCTCTGAATGACTGTAATTACCTTCTCAGCCATTTTGATGGTACATTGTATTGAAGGAAATCACATTAGAAACACAGTGGCAAATTGGATCTGCACAGTGCAGCTGCAGACATATATTTTTAGCCAGTGTGCAATTCCTCTAAATTAATATTGACCAGCACCGACTGAACTGATCTCAAAAGTTCCAAAAGTACAACACGATAAAAAAGAAAAATACTAGCCTAAGGCTGTGTATCAAACCCTCAATAGATGCGATTACTGGCTGAAATACGTCTGTAGTATTGAAATATTAAAGGTAGTAATATTTAGCATTAAATGCATGGTCAGAATCTAAATTATCCTTTGGTCAATATTTTATTTGGTCAATGCTTTTTATTTGAAACTCCCCATTTCTGTCAGATACCAAAACTTTTTTAAAATAATTTTGCCAATATTAGACTTTTCTTTGAAGCTAAAGCCGCCGTATATCTTATTGAGTTTAGGCAACGTTAAACATTTGAGATCTTGTGCTTCGTTTAGTACATGAAAAATATTGGAAACCTCAATTTCAAATGACACCCAGCCCAACATTTGCCAAGAGCAGATATCAGTTTATTCAGCTGGACAAAATCCCTGCTGGTCTTCCTTAGTCACTGTTCTTTGGCAAGTGTCAGTACACTGAAGGGAAATTATTATTTTTTTAACTCAATGGTCTCTATGAATATTCCAGGTCACCATGTAGATTTAATTAGAAATGGTCAAGTTGATATTCTCCATTTCAGTCTATTGACCTTGAGGAGGGAACGTCAAGGCTCATGGCTGGAGCCTGAAGAAGGGATGAGAGAGAGACAGAAGGAAGCAAAAGAAGAAGAGAGAAGTGATGGCTCTGACAGAAGAGAGAGAGTGACAGAGGCATGAGAACAGGGATTAAATGACACTCCCCCACACACACACACACACACACACACACACACACACGAGCGATGGATTTTGCCATCCCACCGTGCCTCATTCTCTGATGTCAATCAGAATGAAAATGAAAATCTTTGCGACTCAAATTGGATTTGCACTGATGAAGGTCATTTCATTGGGCAAGAAGAGCAGACTAATTCACCAAATGAGGATTGATTCTGACTGTCCTGCAGCTCATTTCTTCTTCTTTAGTCTCTTATCTTCCTACACCACGGCCGCCCTGTCTGATGATAGCTACTGTATTTCCCAGGACACCCAAATAGTCTTTGGCATCCAAACATCGAGAAATGTTTTCTAGTTAATCCCTCAGGGCTCACAAATGGAGTGTCGGGCATCACACGAAGAGTCATTTGGCCTTACAAAAAAAAAACCAAAGTGTGTCTCTGAATATTGTTTATTTATTCTGAGGTCGAAAGCTTTCAGTCCCGTTTACACTGGAGTAGTATTACCAGATCTGATGTCATATAGTAATTTAGGGCTGAGACTAATAATTAATTTTATTATCAGTTAATCATCAATTATTTTCTCAATTAATCGATTGGGTGTTTGGTCTATAAAATGTCCTCAAATATCTTGTTTTGTCATGACCAACAGTCCATGAGACAAAAAATATTCAGTTAAAAAAAAATCACTTATTCCTCTTTGATCTCATTCAGTAGATCCTGGTTCTAACACATCCAGTTGAAGGACGCGTACACTCGTGGAACAATCAGATAATCAGGACAAAATCTAACAGACGTCAAATGTGTCCAAAAAAAAAGAACGGCACTCACTCAAAGGGTTCACTCGGGTCGTCTTTCTGCAGCTCTGCGGGGATGGGGATCCGTTTGTAGTACATTTCCCAGTCAAACGCTCCACGCATGGCGTCCCCCGCCTGCGTCTCGTAGCCGAAGTTGTCGTGGTCAATGACGTCGATCATCGGACACACGATAGTCTTCCTGTTCTGGGCGATTCGGTCTGAGAAACACAGACGGGTTTAATAAAACAAAAAGGTACCGAGACTATTTCCTGTATGTATATGTATTCTTAAACTGGCTGCTCTTCACATGTTTGTGAGTTTTACTAACATTACAACTAGGCCTGCAACTAATCATTATTTTCATAATCTTCTCGATGTTTCGATTAACTGAAGTAAAAATGGCCTTCACTCTTTCGTAAAGGCCACGGTAATGTGGTTTGTTTCGTCTAAAACCATAAGCTATTCAATTCACATGTCATATATGACAAACAATGATAAGTTAAAAGTTGATCGATTAATTGTTGTAGCTCTAATTACGACTACGGTATAGGCTTGTTAGAAGGACTGGCTCCAGGTTGACTGTCCGTCCGTGTGTTGCTCACCCAGCAACGGGGGCAGCCAGTTGACGTTGGCTTCACAGTGGGAGTCCAGGAAGGTGATGACTTCGCCCTTGGCGGCAGCGGCTCCCAGCAGGCGGGTCCGGATCAGACCCTCCCTCTTCTTGGTCCTTAAGATGCGAACTTTCGGCAGCCGCACCATGTACTCCTCTAGCGCCACCTTAAGGTGCTCTGCAGAGAATAAAGAGTGAGACAGCGGGATTGAGATTATCAGAATAACATGAAATGGGATTGATGTCACTTAAAGGATTGAAGGATTGAAACAGACATCACTGAAAGTCGTCTACAAATGGCAAACCCTCACTAACATGCTAAAAGGAAATGTAAACGGACTAAACTAAGAACATCTGCCAGTACCACATGTTCTGCATGGAAATGTTTCCCTTTCGGCCTCTACATCATCACACACTCTCACCCACACTGGAAAAAACTTTAGATTTTCTCTCACTTTTCTGCTCTCTGTAATTTCTTTTTATATATTTACTGCAGTCATTAGACCGAATGTTACCCTAAAGAGAGACAGTCTAACTGTGAGGAGAGAAAAAGGAATTAAATCAGGCCCTCTTAACATGTGCGGCCGTAAAGCCTTTTGGCAACAAAAACAGCGGTTCGTCTCAAATTGCAATGTTGCTCAACAACTCGCCAGACTAAATTTATAATGCCCAACGAGGGAATTGCAGATCCTGCTTCTTTTGAAAGATTATCACTAACTCCAGTAATCTGTGCAGTTTATTGTCAGCGAGTACATCACACAACATTAATGTTTTAAAGAGTTTATCTCGCTGGCTCGTGCAGCACACGACGGCCGCGGCGTTCAGATCAAGGCGGATTTTTACGTCTTTCTCAGTGATGCGGTAAATCCAAACAAAGAGGGAGATGTCAGCAAAATGGTCCGATTTTTAATATAAAAACAGCAAATATACTGGAAGGTGAGAAAAATAAAGAAATTCAGAAAGAAAGGGCAAACCAGAAATTGAATGAAAGCATTAATCAATCAAAGAAAGGGGCCTATTCGTAGACATTTTTCCTCCAATCTTCCCTCTTAGCTGCCTTCAACAGCAATCAATCGTGCCCTAAATGGAGTCTGTAAATCTATCTGCTCAAACGTCAAGTCTGACAGGTCAATAATAATAATAAAAAAAAGACTCAAGGTCATGTTTCATTCGCCATCTTTGTACTGTCACCGAGTTTCCAAAACTCTATCTATCAGTCTACCTGCTAATTTATCAAACCTCATACGAGTATAAACCTGGACAATAATATCAATTATCACCTTGCTGTTTTTCATTTTTAATATCTGTGTTTGCTCCAACAACCTCAACAACACGTTGCTGAAATTCATTTTCTTTTAATTAGAGGACGAGTCTTGATAAAATACCATATGGCGCCGCAGCGACCGGCCAAGAATCCTTCCAGATATGATGTTGTTTTAAAGCTCATCTCCACCGGAGAGACATGACTCAGCAGTGGGGTTTTTTTTTCTGCCGTCTGTCTCCTGAAACACAAACTGTCTAATTTCAACCAAAGCTGTCGTCTGCAGTGACTCACACTCACAACTTCATCACATATGCAAAGTGCCTCGAAGAAACAAGCATTACATTACACCTATATATGACTGGATGATGGACTATTTCCATTTTTTTGGAACTAAAGGGCCAAAACTTCATGATAATGATTCAAATTACTAAACATCCTGTAAGTTATTCTCTGCATCTAAACTTCAACATACAATCTCTGGCAGAATACAAGCAGACAGACCAGACATTAATAAAATATTACCTCTGTTTCGTACTGATAGAACTTCTATCACCGAGGAACCGCGCTCCAACACATCCACTAATTGGATTTCTAAATATCAGAGGAGAGGATGAAGGAAATGGCAACGATCCTTTCAAACTTTCACAGGATAAAGTGCAGCTGCTAAAATGACAGACAGAACGTTTTCATCGCTGAGATCTGTTGTTTCCTTCTCGTCTTACTCCTGCTCATCTGTTCCTGCTCTTAATCTTTTCTCTCTTATTCAAAGCTTATGCTTCTGTTTTGATACTGTTTGGCAGCATTTGCCTGTTGGGAAGGTGCTGCTGATCCCAACGGACAGCAGGGACACTGAGGACAGCGGCATCAGCCAAAGCCAACAAACCTGCGGCCAGATCCACCGATCTGTCTCCCCTGTCCTCTCACTCCTGTCCTCAATCCTTCTCTCCTTTCTTGCTACTATGATTTATGTTTTAATGAGTGAATGGCAGCCCATCTCCCCAAGCTGAACAGCGTTAAATGCCACCATCACTTCCTCAGACAAGACCAGATCTGACCAGATATTATTAAAGCACACTGAACCAAATTAGAACAGAGCAGTAATCAAGACCAGAGTGAAGAGTGCTGTCTGTCAAACTGTCACAAAGCTCTCTGCTGGTTAATCCCGAAGGCCCCGTTTGGGACGCAGCCTGTCTGAAGCGGTCTGGCTCACATTAGACGCAGGTACACAGGTGAAAGTTGCAGCTTTTTGCTTTAAGGCTAAGCAAAGGATCATTTGCAAGCTAAGTAAAAGTGTGTAAAACAACTGTGGGATTAGCCAGAATGTTGCTATGAGCGATTGAGCTGAACCAGTGTACAAGTTTACCTGTGCAGCAGGTAAATTAGCTGCTGTAATGAAGAATTTAGCTGAATGAATCGGGCTGAGAGCAGCAAGAATGCTACCAGTAGTATAATAGCAGTAGCCTGCATATGAGATGTTCAGGGAACATCTGTAAATTGTAGTATCTACCAATCTGACTGTTCTATACTTTAAATGTATACCGTGTCTTCATGTATTTTAGTGATATTTCCTGTCTTTTATCACTTACACCTACCTATTATGCATTATAGGTGTCATATGTCATTACAATATTAATGTATGGTGCAGGGTCTGACAGTGGAACGATGGCTGAGGGGTTGCATAGGGTGGGTGCCACCCTGAGAGGAAAGGGCGAGCCTTCAACTACATAATATGGCAATAAATCAGCCCATTAGCAATTAACCATTAGGAGATTGATTCAGGCTAAACTTTTGCCCTGCATGGGGCGCTTCTTACATAACCTTCCAAATGACAGGCAGTGAGATTAAACAATGAACATTTGCATTACATGTTATGCACATTCAGCGCAGGAGAGGGGAGTTGGGAAAAGGTTACCACGGTTTTATTATGAATGGTTAATTTGACCTGAATAAATTGCAATGCGGCTCCTCTGTTTTACTGAAAATTGGCGAGGCAATAAATCACACTAATGAGAGCAGGCTGACGTCGGCAAACACATTAGTCATTATTAGAATTTGAAGTCCAGGACATGATGAGGGCTCAGACATCATCGATGCCCAGGTCACCTCCATAGACCCCATTTACCAAACAGCTGAACACTCGCTGCCCCTCCATCTGTTTCTGCTGCAGGAATGCATCACGTCTTCCCCCTAAGCTATTAATTAAAATGCAATCACAATCAGTAAAACTAAGCAAAAAAGACACAGGAGTGAAATGTGGGCAGTATTCAACTAGACAATTTAGAGTTAACAGATGATCTATTTTGTTTCACAGCTGCAGAAAACAGCCAGTCTGCTTTACTTTCCTCCATACAAGCATTGCCTCTTCCCTTACTGCAGATGTTTTCCCTTTTTTTTTTTTTTTTTTAATTTTGGGTGAGGCGGGGGAGATCTTCAATTCAATTAACCTCAAATTACAGTGGATCCAATATGCCATCCAAAGCTTGTCTTTCCAAGGTGCTGGATTACTTCCCAGAAGTCCTGGCGTAGCACCAAAGAGCGAAGCTGCTAATTTATTCCTCTAAAATATTCGCCTGCTCCTGTGAACTCCATCACACATCCTCCCTTTTTTTTGCTGAGTGCCAGGCTGGGAACATTTGAAGCTGCTTTTCTGCAACTGCCATTTGAAAAAAAAAAAGAAAAAAGGGGGATGCTGAGGAAAAGCCTGTGATGATATAAAGTCAGTCTGGGGGGAATTTTAAAAGCACACACCGCCTGCCTTCTCTTTTCACTTCATACAAAATACACAGAGCTTAAATAGCTACTGAGGCAATGATAAGGGATGTATTACAGATGTGCACTTTGCCGTCATGTTGTAAAATGATGAAAGCAGCGTTTTGATAAGCATGAGGAGAGGATGGACAATTTCATGTCTCTGCCTTCAAGCGCTGTCACACATTTACAGCACACACACACACATCAAATCCACAACACTGACGTCTCTATCAGGGCTGCTGTATTTCTGCTGCATATTTGAATTCTTTGCTCTTTTTTTTTCTTGCATGTTCTTGTTTTTTTTTTATATATATATGCAGACACCGCAGTCTAGTGAGGCTGGGTTGGTTCCTGCCGTACAGCGAATGGTCTCAAATCTGTGTGTTCGTATCTCTTAATACCTGTGAGCACACAAGCTGATTTGCTTTCAGCTCTGATTAAATGGTGTTTAATCATTTTAAAATATATTTTGGGGAGGATTATATGCCTTTATCACATAATGTCAGTGGAAAAGTAGACAGAAAACGAAGGGAGAGAGATGACATGCAACAACAAAGTCTGTTCCTGCAATCGAAAAGTGGAGATTGCGATCTTGTGGCACGAATCGTAACCAGGAGGCTACCAGGGTGTGCTGCTGAAAACGTGTCTTTATGATGGAAGGATGACATGGATTGGTCCTGTTTTTGACCCTGTCTGTTCTCTCTTTATTCATCTGGTAGCTCTTTTTGAGAATTAAAGGTAACATTTGTCTGGTTCAGATCAAGTTTAGACAACTGGTTTCATTCTGGTTCCTGTTCGGAGTTGGTAAAATTAATCAATTTTAATTTCTCACCCAACAACAGACACCTGTATCAAGTTCATCTCGGGCAAAAGGCTGTTAGATGGAATACAGACTAACATTTAAAAGATACAAAAAAGGCTGTAAAAATGAATCGGTGTCAATCCTCGGCTCACCTCCAAACAATATTCAGCAATGCATAACAGAAAAGTAACTGAAGAAATGACCTATAAGCCTGCAAATAATAAAATGTTACCGTTACCACAAAAGAGGAGAATAACATGAAGGAGAAGCAGTAGCACAAGAGAGGATAACAGAGGCCAAAGTGACTTTAGAAAGACAGAACAGAAACAGCAACAAAGACTGAGTCACTGTTAGTCACTGTTAACGCGGCAGCACTGATGTTGTGTTCACTCTGAATCTCTCGAATCTCGTCCTGCCTCTGTCGACTGCTGTAAAAAATATCCCTGTGGGGATTGTTAGTCCTTGAAAGAGTCATTGTCAGAGTCTGAACAGCAGCTCCTGGAGGCTCAGACCTGTGAGGCAGGTCTTGTCCTGATCTGTCATCTGGCGTCTGTTACGACCGCAGAAAGACGAGGAAATATAAGAGAAGTAACTGGATAAACAACGTTCTGGTCAAACAAAAAAAAATCAAATATCGTTGTTCACCTGTCACCCGTCATCACGAGCATGAAGGAAACTGTAGAAATTATGAAGCATCGTCAGCCTCTCACATGAAATCGGTATTGGAGTTTACGGTGGTAAGTTTAGACAAATTTATGGTACATTGAAATAATGCACATGGATTTTGCGAGCGATTCTTCCTATGAATGTTATATCTCCCTCCAGCATATTTTTTTAGAGATCTTTCACTAAGATCTAAATGTTATTATCAAAGATGCATGAGTCAAAAGGATGATGGAACAAAGAGCATGAACGAAAATAAGAAGATTGCAAGACAAAGGAATTAAAATCTGGCCTGTAGAGAAGGAGAGACACGGCGTCTCAGGAGGCGTGAAGCTAATATTCACAGCCATCGTTCATCCTGACAGTCTTATTTCTGCACATCAGTAGACGGTCCATGCAGCAGACGTGACACCAACGTGGATCCCGGGTTAATACGACACCGGCCTCCATCTTCCTGAAATCTGTGCATTCAGCTTATTCTCTAATCTTTCCTGATTCATTATTCGTCCGTATTTCAGAGCCGCTTCTTTCAACTTGCTGAACAGCCCAAAAAAAAAAAAAAAAAGGCCCCTGTGCTCTCCAGGGAAAGCTATTAAAGCATAATAACAAGTCTTTAGCTGAAATACCACCCTGGCTCTTTGTGGCCATTCCTCTTATCATTGCTCATTTCCTGCATTTCCTTCCATTCTCTTTTGCCTTGTGCTTAATGGTTAATTTGCGTTTATGACTGTTTTGGTATTAAGATTGCCCCCATTAAGCTGGCAGGATGCCAGTTATTCCCCCTATTATGGATGCTAATGACGCTCCTCGGGGAGCAGCTCCAGTTCTCAATTTAAACTTCAATTAAAAACAGAAATAACAATAATAACAGCATTATGGAAACAAGACGAAAACAAAGCAAACTTGTTCTACATTTTTAAAACAGGGCGAATATTAAGACTTCAACTTTAAAACGGGGAGAAGATTACGTTAAATGAGATCTCATCTAAATATTGGGTGACAAGCGAGCGTTTATCAAAGACGACGCTCCCGGTTCGCTTTTCGCTCTCAATCTCTCCGTTTCCGCTAACATACCAGGACACTTACAGGTGCTAATGAAGTCAGCGTCCCTGGAGAACAGCTCTCTTCTGCAAAGTACACTCCAATTAAAAACCAGGGGAAAAAAAATAAACACTTGCTAAAACATGATAACGTGCTCCACTGCTTCTCACTGCCTCTTGTGTAAAAAAACAACACAAAAAAAAAAACCCGACTGCCTTTTTACCCCCCCCGGCCCTGGAAACACGGCTTTATTAAGGAACAAAATTAGCTAACGAAAATGAAACCAGAACATGGCGGTACTTGTTTCACGTCTGAACAAATGAAAATGTAATTAATTAAGACTCTGGAAAAAAGAAAAATAAAAAAGTTCACAGTGATGTAAATGTGAGAAAAGACTTTTTCTGTCTATAGTTGTTTCAGCACTGAAGATCATGAGTTCAAGAAAACGTGGTATGTGAGGGGTGGAGCTTGGAAGACTGACGTGGAAGGTGTTGTGCGGTAATCATTGGACCGCGTCATTGAACAAACGTTGTAGCAGAGCAGGTTCAACCGTCCAGGAACCCTGAGGGGAACTTTCAACCACAAGATAATGCTGCTGCCTCAGTGCAAGACGTATCCAGACGCAGAAGAATAGTGAATCTGTAATAAACCAATAAACTGATAAAGTAATTATCAGCGCTGTGTAACCGTCACGGTGATCCTGACTCCTGACGGCCTACAGTTATCAGGTAGGTTTGAGCACAGAATGGGCTCAAATTAAAACAAAAGTATTCTATCTATTATATTCATCAAAAACCTAATTTAATTCAATCAAATCAAACCCTCGATAAAAACGGTCGATAAAAAAAAAACAAGACGAGGATTTGAGTTTCTACTGAAAAGCCTTTTTGGGATGCGAGGATGAATGTCCTTCCATGTCTGCGGAGTCAGCTTTACCACTGGGACACTGCAGGTCTCTTGTTGAGTCACTGCCATAACGTGTGTCAGCTGTTATCAGGGCCAGAGGTGGTCTACTGCGGTACTAGAAAGGGGGCCTCTAGTTCCTGCTCCACTTTATTTCAGCTGCATCGCGTGTACCTTACGTGGTCACACATGTAGATAACAGATGGCGAGCGGAGGAATCTGTGAGGGAAGTAGCCCCATTAGCCGAGCTAACCTTGAAAATATCAGGGAGGTTGGGAAGCCGGAGCCGACACTCCCCTGCAGAGAGAGCGAGGGATGAACATCCTCCCTGCACGGGCTGCGGAAATTCAATTACAGCCTAATGAAGAGTGAGCTGACCTCCCCTCACCATCCCTCCTCCTCCTCCTCCTCCTCCACCCAGCTGAAGCTCATCATGGACTGTAGCTGGGCAGGTTAGCAGGTCTAACTGGTTTCACTGAGACCGGTGGTGTCTCTGTCCACTGGGTATTCATGTCTCTCTTTCACCTTTACGCTGCCCCTATTGTTCTCTTTTGTCTAGTTTTCTAATCTTTCTCGTTTGTTCTTTACTGAGCTCTGCGATCTGTCTCGAATTTATTAAAAGGTGCATTGCGTGAAAGAAATACTTTAAATTTAAATAAATATCACGAAAAAATGACATTTGACGATTGAAAAAAAAAAAAAAATCACTTTGTCAGCGCTCCCTGTACATGCTAACATGTATATACTGTAAATACTGCATATATGCAACAAGCTAATAGTATCTGGTGTTTACTACTGAAAACGTGTGTTATCAGTAGAGTGATTTTCAGCACCAATGACTCACTACTTATTAATGCAGTGGATTGTTTGATGCATTTATATGATTCACAGTAACCTGACTTCTCCTGTTAGTTTTTTTAATGATCGATCTAATGACAGAATAATGTGCGGTAGCAAAAGAAATGTTTTTGTTGTCAGTATCGTGACTTCTATTTTGCTAAATTTTTATTGTCCACCCACCTGGCAACAAAGAAGGAGAGAACTACACCTCAGTCTCGGTTCCGGTTTATTGTCTATGTCTCAGATGTTGTTTGTTTACCAAAAACTGAGCCTGGTTGCTACAGACAGGGCTGTTTCATTCATGTCTTCTTAACGTTTGTCTTACAGCCCACCGTCAGCTGTGCCCGAGGTCTGTTGATTTCAACTGTATTCACCGATGCAGGTCGATAAAAGTCATAAATTACTTCATTCCCCTTTAAAGCATCCAGCTCACCCCTCAGTCTCGGTCTTTCACGTTATCTCTACCCCCTCCCCCCTCCTCCCTCCTCTGATGTCTCTCTGAATGTTGTTTTAATGCGTCTCGATTGCTCCATTTCTCATATATATGACGAAATGTATTCCCCGTGCCCACCTGCCTCCACACCGCAATGCACTTTCATTTTTACAGCCAAAACATAATAAACCGCATTCACACTGTGTCACACACCGTCTCAAATTGCTAACAAACGAATTGGCAACCAAGTATATAGAACTAATTACACCGCTGATATTTCTCTCATATACCAAATGAAATATTTTTAATTTCCAATTGATCTCATCAGGCGCTGACAGTCAGGGAATAATTGGGCAATAAATCTGGGGTGAGTGACGGGTTTCTATCACAAGAGATGATACTGCAGTGTGACTCAGTGGTCCTGCAGAGAGAGATTGTCTCTGTCACAGACCACCGTTAACCATGATGGATACATTGGACTCGCGCTGTCCCCGATTTAATGAAACTCTGCTCTGAAGGCGTCTGAGCCCAATAACCAGGCCAGAGATGAGATATGAAGGGAAAATCTGAAGCTGTGCTGTGACTGACAGAATCTTTTTCAACCTCGGCTTCATTCAGAAATCTTTAGTAACATCGCAAACGCATTGCTGACATTCAATTTTCATCACATGACTGACTTTTTTTTTCTGGTCGCCCTGTATGAGTGATAACTGATGACTAGACCTGACAGGCAGCGGAGTGACCAGTCCGAGCAGAAGTGCAACTGCCACGTGATGAATGCGCTTGCAACAATCTGAGTTAACAGCAGCAGAGATTAGCAGGGAGAGCAGAAGTGAGGTCAGTTACATGACAGCCAGCAGTCACTGAAGCTCATAGATCTACCAGAGTCAGATTCAGGAGCTTTGTTGATCTGATCCCTGGAAGAGATGGATATCGCACGCACATACACCTTCATCACATCGGTTTAGCAGCCAAAGGAGGGCAAGAGAGGAGAGAAGAAGGGAAGTTAAAGAGAAGGCAACTAATATTCCTGTTCAGAGCCTGACCAGTATAATATAAGCAAGGTTCAGCTCGTCGTTTAGTCGTTCAGTTGCAACTTTCAAGTGCTCTCATAGCGTCGTTTTTGGCCGCATTTGAGAAAAAGACCTAAAAAAACCCCACTGTGCACTATCTGCTCAGCACCAAACAGACACAGTTAGTTGTAGACAAGCTGGTGACCATAGAGGAGTGTTTAGCATCTTAATAACCAGATATTTACCTCAGGAGTAGGTAGACATTCACAAGGGGACAGCAGCATGACTCTAAATGAACGATAACGTTGCTCCAGAATTGCTGGATGTGGAAATAAACAACTGCTTGCTAACAGATGCAACATATCAACTTAAAAGGTGACGATATGTCAGCGTTGTGTTCACTACTTGATTCTGCTGCAGGGAAGAGATGAAACAGCAAAGACGTTAAGGTACACGCAGAGTACGATAAAGATAATAGGAGACGAGAAAAGACAAAAAGAAAACGAGATGAGACAAAAAAAGAGATGAAGAGGGGGGAAAAAAAGCAGCAGCGAGGAGATGAAACAAGGAGAGACATTTAGAAAGATGAGGAAGGGTGAGGAGATAAAAACTGCAGGTTTCAGTATCTGCATGTTATCTGTGAGTCAGTGTTCTGCCTGACTGAGCTGCTCCTCCACCGAGGTGAACGTGGGCGTGAGCACGAGGAAGGTAGAGTGACAAGGGGCACGAACACAGAGAGCGAGGAGGGATTGAGATCTTTTTATACTGACGAGGTGATATCTACCAAAAAAAACAAAAAAAAACAGATGAGGAACGACGTAAACACAGCTACAGTGAGAGTAATTTCTGTTTTATTTGCACACTTGTGGGTGGTAGAGGAAATTATAATCATCACTTTGCACAGGTGAGATTTTCTCCATGTTATTCTGCAACAGAAAAAAAAATATATACACATCTTAGGAAAACCCGACAGAGGTTTGACTCCATCGGTTACGTGTTCACATACAGCTACAGTTAGTTTTCTGGCTCAGGACGAAGACTTTTTCCCCACACGTGTAATTCAACTGCCTATTAGTGCATAATCATATTTTAGCTATATCAGACACAAAGGGTTGTCTGGCATATATGTTTAAATGTGTTTGAATGTTTTAAGAATAGATTTGGCATCACAGTAATTGAGATAAATAATTGCTGTAAAACCCGACTGCACCAGTCAGAGAACAACGAAAACCAGACGCAGCAAACAGGAAGTTGTGAAAATGGATCCAGTCTTCTTTCTCGCAGTTGTAGCCGCTGTTGATGTCTACATTCAGCTGTTAAACAGACTCAATTATCACATTCAGGCGACTTCTTTACAATTTCTGACAGCTTAAAAGAGAAAAGATTTGCATTTATATTCTGCACAACCCGGCAGCAACGAGTGTAATAAGCAAGCTGTCAGAAGCCGAACTTTTTAAATGGCGTGCAGCTTTTAAGGGTAAAACGAAAAAGAGGAGCACAGTAGGGAATAAATAAATACAGAGACTCCAAAAGACAACCGTCTGACCTTACAGAGCATGCTGGGTAGCTCGAAACACAGCATAACTTTAGCATTAGTTCACATTTTGGAAAAGAGTTGTGACGATCTCATGAGAACTGAAGAATGTGAGACGTTCAAGACTTCTTGAACCGAAAGAGAAAAGTTAGCGGCTTTAAATAAAGTTAACGACATACAGCAGAGCAAAAAAAACAAACAAACAAAAACATAAATAGTTTGAGTCAAACATGAATAGTTGTATTAATAATGAGTCTAAAAAGAGGATGTCCCTGCACTGCCTCTCTGCAGCAAAGCTATAATTACACAACACAGAAAGTAATCAGCACCTCAGAAAATATAACTGCGCTCCGAAAAAAAAAAAAAAAAAAAGCATCTAATCAGTTGTTTATTTTCCTCGCGTTAGCTGCAAGGTACCAAAACAAAACACTGTCAATTAATGTAGAAGCGTATAAAATAGAGCTGCTGGCTAGCACGCCGTCATGGAGCGCAGAGACTGTTAATCAACTTCAAGGAAAGTGACTGAGAGAATATGTGAATCACACACACACACACACACACACACACACACCTCTGACCGTCCAGTAAAAATACTCCTCCCTCTCCCTTCTGTCTTTGTCTCTCTACATATATTTTGGCACATTATTTAATATCTAAGGAAATGGAAAAAGGAGCAGGAAATGATGTGTCACGCCGTGGCTGTGAACCAGGCTTTATGATGAATATCTTGTTCTCTCCTCCACTCAGACCCCGGCGATAATATTGCACTTGTCCTCCGATTTAGTATGTAAGGGTTCAAAGCTGTACATTAACTCTGAGGTTTAAACTGATTGAGTCGTCAGTGTGAGAGAAAAAAACAATCTGCTGCACCAGGAGTAGATTTTTTTTTATTTTTTAACCTCGTTCACAGTAGCAGGGTCACATGATGCCCTTCTCGTCACTATCTGTTACTAAGAGTTCACTACAGTCTTTAAGCTCCAAACATAATATATGCAGTCTGTGAGGAGGTTGCATTCAATACTGCTCTACAGCCTCGGTGTAAATAAATAAATAAATAACACAAACCAATAAAACCATTACCTGCTTTTGACATCAGCATTGGAGAATTTTTGCAGAATTATTGTGCTGCTAATATCGCTCCTTAAAGACACAGCGAAATAAAAAAGTAAGAACCTCTGTACCTTTGTCGCTGAAGTCGTCGACCAGGATGATCTCTGCGATGAGCTGAGGAGGAGAGCGGTTGAGGATGCTGTGAACGGTCCTCAGCAGCGACGACCAGCCCTCGTTGTGGAAGGGGATGATGATGCTGGTGTTGGGCAGCTTCTCCGCATACAGCTTCTGTTTACAGCTACACATTAAAGCAAATAAAGAAATGAGAGAGGGAAGAGAACTATTTCCTGATATCCTCTGATATTTTCCTCATTCATGGTCATGAGCTTCAGTGTAAAATGTGGACACGCTGATGTGTTTTGGGGTCTATGTATATGTGCCATGTTGTTATGGTCCTGATCGGCCTTTCACGGTACATTTGTTGACCCGCACTTTATTTGTCAGCGCTGCAACAGATTTTTCCAAAGATCAAAACAATGAGCTGCTAAAGACTGAAGACTTGAAGTCTTCTCTGTTACCAAACCTGATTTCTGACAGGACTTGGATCAACCAATCAGGTTTCTGTGACCTGATGTTAACCGAAGCATGCTTATGTTTTTATCTGCACAGGTATATATCTGTATCTCTGCAAAAGCTCATCCATCCATCCATCCATCCATCGGGAGGTCCGGGGCCGGCTGAAGACTGATGTGACACCTGCCTGTTACGCACCTGTCACTTTGACAATAGATGTATAAAGACACATCCAATCAAACACACAAGAAAACTATTTAATTGTCTCGACTGGCTGCTTTTAATAGTGGAAATGGCGACTTTTCCCCTTTTAAAAGGATTTGAATGGGATTTGTTTTCTTTATTACACTACTTGGTTACCTTCAATCATGTTCATTGACCTGCTCGTTTCAGCTCCCGAGAGTAAAGAGCCATTGTCTGTTGGAAAAGTAGCTCAATTTCAGCATTTTCATTGTTGGAGGAATAAAAAACGCTACATGCCAATGGTGTAAATCAGCCAAAAATATAACACAATAACACAAATTGATCCGTATTTCTTTGTAAAGTTCTACATTTGATAGCTCAACCTCTAAACTTCGCCCATGCCGTTATGACTTGGCAGAAAGTTTTCCGGCTTTATTACCGGATATGTCCCACCTTTGTGCTCTTTTGGACTCTCTTGAGAAAAGGGGACGATAAAACGAACACACTTTGATTCAACCTCAGAACGATCCAGGGAAAAATGTCGCCTGGGGATCATAAAGTCTCTCACATTTGATTCCACTTTGGCGTCACTGCTGCAGTGCCATCCCACCTCAGAGTTCGCCACATTTAACTCTGCTCCCTTGTCAGCTATGAGAGGGTACAACGAGTTTTCTGTCGAGTACCAATTTAACAGAATGTGCTGCAGATGCTTTTTTTTTTTTTTGCAATACTGATGGAGACGAACGTGGGATAGAAAATGTGTTTGATAGCTAATGTTTCATAAGGTCAGAGGATGCAGGCTGTTTGAAAATATGAAAGGAGATAAGTGAAAGAATATGTGGATTTGTTCCAGGGAGACCTTGAGAGAGAGAAAAGATTTAAAACTGCTTCCCATATGAAAATGACGGCGGGGTCAGGATAAAGGCTCTTGTCAGGTAGTGGGAAAGCACTGCAGGCTGATTTGTGACGAATCAGGTCAGCAGGTTTCCGAGGCTGTTTATCAGACTACATTCATAGTGTTGCCGGTATGTTTATTTTCAGTATTTTGTTCTTTAGTGAGTCAGATGAGAGCTGGAAGAAACCGAAGCAGTCAGTTCTGCAGTCATAGGTCGACGTGGCTCATTGTGTCTATACAGCAGCTCTTCTTTAGCACTTTATTCTGCTAGAAAAGAAGGTATAATGTTGAGTTTATAGCTTCTTTTAAGCCACTAGTCCATAATACAGATCAGCTTGTCAGCCTCAGCTTTACACAGACTTTGGTACAACCTGGTACAACTTAGCAGGACTCAAAGCTGACACTTAATAAATCTGAATAGTTCCTATACAACTGCAACAATGAATTGATCAGTCGATTGACGGAATACTATTTTAATAAAATAATTCGTTTTTTTGGCTCCTTTCAACTCACGACCGAAGTTGAAACGTAAAACGACAGAGGAGTCGGAGTCCAACGTAATAACCCCGTTTCTGCTGAGGCACCAATAAAATTATGAGCACTCATCTTATAAATAAACTTTCCATCTCTAGACAAGAAACATTCGCCATAAACAAGATGAACCTTTCCTAATTTTTTCTTTCCATTATTCTGTTTTTTTATTGTGGCATACAACTTGTGTTAAAACTTTCAGCTTCCTCTTGAGAAACTCACCATTCAAAAAACCGCAGTAACAGCCTCTGCAGTGTGACGACAGCACATGTCTAACATTAGTTTTTCACACCTTGCCCACAGAAGGGGACATCAATGACGCCGATAATTGCTGTCAAGATCACGGATTATAAGTACGTAGGTGTTGGTGCGGTGTTGTGTAATCGTCTTCTGTCTGCGTAAAAGCTACATCTCTCCAGTGAATAGATGGGGCAGGTTGATAATTGGAACAATTATTCCGAACAGTGCTTATGGTAATGAGTTTGGGACAGATCCAGCGTGGAAAAAACAAAGGTGTAAACAAAGCTATAAGTAGGGTTTGGTGTTCGGTCATCCCCTCCGCTGGCGAGAGAGTTCGGGGGCAGATATGTGGTTTACAAGTGAATCAAATTATTTGGTTCATATATGTTATCTCTGATGTTTTGAATGCTTAGAGGGCAAATATATAAAGGCAAAAATCCAAATCAGGTCTAAACCAGCATCCAGTTAGTTCGTCTTTGTTTCTTGTGGTTTTGTCGTAATCTGGAAGTCTTTTTTTTAATGTCTGTCGCTGTCTTACAGGATTTCAGCTGGTCATAAGTCCACACCATGTCCACGTCTACTGCTGATTATTGTGGGAATATTTTGAACGGTATCCTTCAGCCATAGATTCAACCGTGTAAAGCTACATACATGCCCGCGTTTCTGTCTCTCAATCCAAATTCAAAAATCAACATCACTCACTGTTAAAATGATGGAACAACTCGGCAGAAACGTATTAACTGCTTGAACATCTGTTTCTATGCTTCCTTCTCTTACAAACTGATTTCCCGAGTCAGTCCCTGCACTCCAGCTTGCCATCGCTCTCGTTCAACAGTCAACCTTACTTTCCGAAAAGGAACAACAACGATTTGCCACAAAGAGCTGAGAGTCTGCAGATTTTCAATCCAAACCAAAGACTGCACCAGGTGATTCATTTTTCCTTTGCGGTTGATGGAGTGCCACTCTGTGAAATAACCTGCTGCAGTGTTTGGGTGGAATGAAAACCAGCAGCCCTCGGTGGCCCGTTTCTGCCCCTATTCAGTCAGACTGCTCATACAGACAAAGATTTAGGTTTTTTTTTTGTAGAAAAGCGTCAGTTTTGCCTGAGGTTACTGGGCACTTTACTGGGAAATTTGAAAGGAAATGTTTTTCATCTGGTCACTATTGTACAGAACATAAAAAAAAAGAGTGAAATGGTCCAGTTGGAAATGCACTCAGAAACACTTCATCGTCGATTATTGAGTCATAACATCTAACATCTAAAATCGTATTATAATCAACTTGTTTTAACACGTCATAGATCCTGGTGCCATGTCCTGTCTGCAGGCAGAGTCATGGTTAAATATAGGGCTGCAACTGATGATCATTTTCACCATCGATTAATATGTCAATTATTTTCTTGATTAATTGATTGAATAGTGAATAATGTCAATCACTCGCCACCAGATGCAGCCTTTAGATTGATTGTTAATTGACTCCTCATCAATCACTGCAGTTGTGTCATTAAATCTGTATAAAACGGTCAGTGATGATACACCGATGTTGTCAATATGAATTAGTAACTAGATTTCTGAAGTTGAAAATGACTTCCAGTTTATCTTCACACTATCATACAGTGTGTGCAGTGTAGTAATAGCAATATGTATTGATATGACTCTGAAGATACATGCGGAGGAAGCCTTAATGAAACTGAATCTAACCTGCTGGGGCATTTTTACATTTCTGTAAACATACAAACATGTTCAAGGTGTCAAGTTTTGTTTAATATCTGTTCTACTGCAACTAGCCACACCTCAATATTTAATCTAACTACATCTCTCTCTCAACCTCTCCCTCCCTTAGACAAACACACACACACACACACACACACACAGAACTCACTTTTGATGGCGGATGTCGGGGACGGAGCGGTTGAGCGAGATCCTGTCGCTGACATAGATGTTGAAGCCGTTCTCCCTGTAAGCCTGGTCGACCCGGTCAGAGTCTGTAAGGGGGAACGGCTTCCCCTGTTCACCGTTACCTATCAAAACACAAACACACAGAGTTCACTATCAACAACTCATCAATCAACAATACCTCAGGGTGTTGATTTCACCACACATGTGCAGCACAGCAATTATCACTAGTCTACACTTATGCTTATTTTAATTGTTTGGAGGCAGAAAGTTTCATCAATGTTTTTTTTTTTTCTAGTATATTATATAAGAGCAGTGCACCTCAAGGTTGTTTTTCCAAACAACAGACTGAACAACACAGAACTCAAAATCAATGCTAATAAACTGTCGCACAGCTATTTCCTGTCATGGGCCAGACGGATTTTTAAGACCTTCAATGTCAATATAAATCCAATCAATAAATAAAAGAAAAAGAAACCAGAACCAGAAGAACAGTGTATTTAAGGATATATGCAGAATATATGCGTCGGAGTACGAGGGACCAACCGGATCGAGAGGCCTCTCTTCTGATCGTTTCGTAGTCGTGCCAGTCTTTCCTCCTCGTGCCGTCTCGTCCCACCTGAGTGTCCTTCCCCATCCGGTTCACCCCCTGTAGACACACACACAAGCACATACGTAGATGGTGATAGTCATACACACAGACACACCCCTTTTTTAAAAAAAAGGACCATATGGATGTAAGTTTCCCTAACGGCCCGCAAGCTACGAAACACCACGAAATGTTAACGTAAAATACGTGTAATTTCTTCGTTAATGAGCTAAAACATTGGAAAGCAGGCGTGTGCACCTTTGAGAACTGTTACAGTTATAAAACAGGGCAGCACACGTAACAGGAGTTTATTTATTTTTTTCTCTGTCAGTATCAGTGTCAGCTGGGAGATTTCTCCAGAGCAGCAGACTCTCGCTACCCAACGGCGTTCTGCTGAGAGTTTATCCACTGAAAGTGTACTCTTCTATTTCATGCTTGATGAGCCTGTGAGGGGAATATCAATGCTATGACGCACAACTCAGCGGACGCCTTGAACACACACACACACACGCATACAGACAGATACACTGCAGCTCAGCATACAAAGGCAGAGGCTGTTCTTTCTTCCACTTAGTCATTCTGCACACTCTGTGACTTTCAGTTACTCAGCATCGTGAATTACAGGATCACAGCACAATGGTGAAATGATTAGCTCGATGGGAGGAGGCAATTAGCCAAACACTTTAAATACAAATGCCGCTACTGACTGCATGGAATAGCACGGATTATTAATCAGGAAGGTGTGACATTGAACAACAAACTGTAACTCAGCATGTACACACAGAGATTTGGTTTGAGGACTGTCGTATGTGTCAGTGTGGAGCGTTACGGTTAGATTGAGGTGCAGTGAACGCAGCGTCAGGTTAATCGTGACAGTAACACACACGCAGTAACATTGTGGGGACTCTCGACCTATCAGCAACAAAATAAACTATTTATTTTAGGAGGCACTTCTCCTGCAAGTTTAACTGCCATTAACACCTATGTGTAACACCTAAATACAACTTAAAAACTGCTGAAAATATTACACGTGTATGAACACAGCGGTTGGAGCTTACAGATCTCGTTTTAAATCCATTTAACTATTAGAATAAGTGGATAAAAACATCGTGATTGGACGAAAACTGTAACTCAGGTTGGCCATTAACCATTAGGCTCATTTAGGCTCCTATGCATGCATGACAACCTTTGACTAAATAAATGGCATCACCTTTTGACACAACTAGCTTGTTTATGTGCTGGATTATTTCACGGCTCCGAGCAGTTGCCGACAATGGAAATACGTTTGCCTAAATTGACGTAGTACTGTGGTTTTGGGACATTACCTGGACAAAGTGAGTGTAACTACAGACAGGTGGCAAATTAAAGGAAAAAAACCTGAATATTTGACCCCTACAGTGAAGGGATCCAGGGGGGCATTTTGCTGGCATGGTTTGACCCCTTAGAGGGAAGCGTCACTGCAAATCAATACAAAGTTGTTCTGAGTGATCACCTTTAAAAAACAATGAAATATATCCTACTAAGTGTGGTCTCTTCCGGGTTGAAAACGCCTCCATCTATACATCCAGCATGAACATGCTGTGAATCATATGCTGCTGCCTTCACAGTCACCAGATCTCAACCCTATTGGGAGACTTTGGATTGACGTGTTAGGCAGCGCTCTCACCGCCATCATCTAAACATTTCCGGTTGTGTGTGATGAATGCGTAACCTATTATTCACCACCCTGACTGGCCTCTGCTTTGACGCAGAGAGGCTGTGTGTGTGTGTGAACCTAATATATATGAGAAAAACCTCCTTCCTTCTTTTTCATCTGCCTCCCTCCCTCTTCTTCTCCTCTCCGTCAGAGGCAGACGCCCTCAGTGTGTCATACAAGGACCTGACAAGCAGCAAGAGTCCATCTGTGCAAATTTATACTAAAAAAGAATCGAGATTGTGCCGCCCCATTTCCTCCTGATTAAAATTTCAGCGCACATCGTCCATGATATTCCTCTGGGGCTTTTTCTTGCTGCTCGACAAGACCTTGGAAAAACAAGACAAGGAGAGAGGAAAACTTTTCAGCTAATGTGTGCACATGTTTAGTTTTGTGGAAGCACAATGTGGGCGGGCGCGGAAACTTCAAGGAAGTAATTGAGACAGACAAGTGAAAGGAGTATGAAAAAGAGAATAATCTAGAGGAACAGATATATACGGGATACGATCATGAGTGGGGTAAGACAAGTACCATCATTTCATCTATCTACCCAATTTAAAGGCAATGAATCTAATATTTGTCAAGATATTTCACGTCCGAACCAAAGTCGAGAGTCACGCCGCGAGCACGGTTAAAACCAACACATCCATAAAGATCAATAACTGGACTTTGTGAATTAAAACACAACTCATGGCCGACATTAAATTCCACAAAAATGTACCCGTGATAACAACAGCAACTATCTTTGAAAATTCAGTCTTCACCTTTGTTTTGTTGCTCTGTGAATGTCACACGAGGGACACTGCGGTTGATTTATAGGAGCTGATAACTGAGTGATTCTTTCAAGTAAATAGTAAAAAAAAAATGAAAAAAAGAAACCGCTGCTGATCAGGAAACGGATAAGAACGGAGCCAGAGGAAGAGTGCAAACCTCCATTAACACTACAATCATCGCATTTCTTTTAAATGTAATAACAGACGATGTTTAGATCGCATCTGATCAGACATTAGCCGTTATTTAACACGCCGCTTTCTTTCATTTACTGTCAATCGGTGTCGTTTTTTTTCAACCTGACTGAATAAAAACCGAATTTATGTGCCAGATTTTATTTAGAAGAAGAATTCTCAAGAAAAGTAAGTGCAATAGTTCATAAGAAATAAAGAAAATATTCAGAAATGTCACACCACATACAGTAATCATAATGTCCCAGCTTGAATTACATGTTACGTTACACACACACACACACACACATTTACCTTTGGTTAAGTGTGTTTGCCACCATACTGAGCTCAGAGACGGACAGTGAAGTGCTTTAAAATGTTTTCTTCTGACATTTAGAAAAAGGTCAATCCGCTGCCTCTAAGAAGGCTATGATTTATTTATTTATAATGTATTTTACTATTCAATTTTTTTAGTTATATTTTTTTTTAAAGGAAGCTGCCTCATTCATCATAAAGATACATACGACGAAAAAATCTACGAAACATTTACGATAAAAGCTGATCACACGAGCCGGCCCAGATGAGGCATCAAACACGCTCCTCTGTTTCTCTGCTGTTTAGTATTTCCTCCTCTTCTACTCGTCTAATCACCATCATCATAAAGCTGAGGCTCCATGCTGCCACAAACTCATTCGACTCTAGGCATTTTTCCGCTCTATTAATATTCGAGGCACAGCGGAAACACACTGATAGGACTTTGGGGGGCGGGGAACAACAGGCCACGTTGTCTCCATCCAACATGGGCTCATTAACTGACAGGTCTTCAACATGTCTTATATGTGACACATGTACCTCATATTATAATAAAAGATGCAGAGGTTGAGAATCGGGGAGAGAAAGGCGAGTAGAGAGAACAGGGATGTAACTGGTGTCACGTGGTAGGGTGATTCCTCGTTAAATTTAATGCAGCCTTTTAGTGGCTATTTAACTGGTAACAAAAGGCTACAATTCAGTCGGTGTTGGCATATGGATTCACAAAAGACAGACTGTGAGTGTCACTTAACATATATGTGTGTGCATGTGTGTGTGTGCGCGTGTGTGTGCCAATGAAAGAGCCTCACGTAGATCATAACTGATGATGAACGTGCATTCAACGTCTTCAACTCGTAGAAATATTGAGGTTTACTAACCAGGAAGTTGCCCTGAAAGAGGCAACAAAGATAAATATTTTTGCCATTTACTGCATTTATTATTATTATTTTTTTTTGTATTAACTGTTTTTTTTATTTTCCCCACATGGGGGCAGCAGAACCAAGTAGTGAACACAACACTGACATATCGTCACCTTTTAAGGTGATATATTCCAGTTGCTTATTTCCACATCCAGCAGGTGCTGAACAGGTGAGTTTTTAGAGCTTTTTCTCTCGAAACGCCGAGAGTGAACCTAAACAGTAAAGTCATGTGACAACTCCAGTCGTGAAAACACCTGAATTAGGACAATAAGGAAGGCGCTGAAATCACAGTCAGTTAGTGATCCATCGGTTTTCCTCCCCGGTGACCTCGATGGAGGGATTTGCAGATTACGACGAGCCTCTCTGAAACGCTGGCTGCCTAACCTCATTTCCATGCTGCTGTGGTCCTCTGTTAATCTGCCCGACAGCAGATTATGTTTGCTATTCAGTCAGATAGGGTGGGATTGGTGCTGCTGCTGCGGGTTTAGGCTCTCAGCAGCTGTTGTTGGACATTACGCAGAAATAGAGCACCAACATGCTTCGAGAGACGAGGACCAAGTTGCTGTCTCCGTCAGGCGCACTTACTTTGACTGATTCTATGAGTTAAAGGTTGTGTGTTTAGCATTTCAAAAGGACATACATCTAGCCTCTTTTTTACCATCATCATTATTATTTGACTGGAAAGATGAACAAAACACTGTCCTTGGCTTCGCTTAAGCTGCATTCAGGTATCAGGTGCTAATACTAGCTGGCTCTCACAAAGCTTTCAGAGTGGTCTTTAATTTTTGGAGGAACAGTGGCCTGGTAATATCGCTGTCACCCATGAATGATCACCTTAAAGGTGCTGGTGAAAGGAGGGAGGAAAATAAGAGCTCTGGGGATTAATACGAGGGATTTTTTTCCTCTTCCTCTCCTTCACAGATTCATTTTCTTGGCTGCTGCCTGACAGCTTCTGCATTTAGGCTTCAATGCATCACACGTTGCTGGTAACTGATTTACTACTACTATTCAATATCTGCCACAAAGTCGTTCTGCTGTGGAACAACAAAGCATGCATTATACTTTTTTGTTATTTTTTATTTGTCATACTAAAAATGCTTGGTCCTGGTCTTAAAAAGTGGGCTTAAAAAGTTGTGCCCCGAGTTAAACCTTGCAGGCTGTGATAAGATCGTGTATCGTGATCCTGCCTGAAGATAATGGTGATATGATATTTTTTGCCCATATCGCCCACTCTTAGATTTATTAATTGAAAACATAATTGACAAACTAATCAATAACTGTTAGTTGACCTATGAGGGGAATGTTCTTCAGAGGTAGAGGAGACTGCATCGAGATTTAGAGAAACGTTTTTTGTTGTAGGAAAACGTTAATTTGAGTCTTGGCTGTAGCTGAGTCCACATTTTCATACATGTCATACAAAGTTAGGATAAGCCCGGGACTTTGGACTGCCTTTGTTTGGAGTAGAGGGATGGTTGGTATTACTGGATGTGCTATGTGTCTGATAAGAACAGAGCTGCCCATTCATTCTCTGAGGAGGACGAATCAGACCGCCTTAGGTCAATACTTCCCCTTTCTGTTTCCTCTCCTCCTGCTGAGAGCCGACAGTAGCTCGGAGTGAGAAGAGGAAGCCTCGTTCTGTTCTTTTTTTCATCCCCTCCCTGTTCTGTCAGATCAGAGACAGATCCACCTCGACCTCAAGAGACACAATTACCTGTCTTTCCTGTTCCGCCTCACCCCTCTGCTCCTCCCCCTCCTCCACCTCCTCCACCTCTTCCTCAACCACCTTGCAGACAAGTCAATTTGTCCTGGCTGTCCTGGCTCATCACGCAGAAACATAAGTGACCGATCCTCGCTTTCTAAAAATAGTACACTACTACTGTAGCACCTGCACCAATTACTGATCCAACAAGCTGTTGATCCGGATTTAAAACATCACAAATTATGCAAACTCAGCAAAAAGTAGTTTTCTGGCAAACTCTTAGTCAGTTATAACTGGATGCACCGTTCCCCAAGGTTTTGACTTTTCTCTTACATCGTCTCTCCGGCACAGAATTTAATTGTTTTTAGGTAAATATTATACTGAAGATGTGAGGACTCAGACAGTGGAGAACCAGTAGGAGACACAGAAAACAAAAGGGAAGGGAAATCTTTCAGGAAAACATTTTGACACCATTAAGAAAATGGTGAAGCTATTCAGTTTTTTGGTGTGGTTTTATTCTGAAAAGAAATATTGCCAGTTTAAATTTCTGACTGTGGATCATATCCCCGCCCGTCCGCTGGGCTTCAACTCTATTGCTCTGAAGTTGAGGATCTCTGAGTGGATGGAGGCTGAGGAACAGAGACCTCCCTGGAAGTGGAGCCCAGCAGAGCAGCCACACAGCCTCTCATCTCCCAACAGGAGTCATTATCCACAGCTCTTCTGCGCCCAGATACCAGGCAGAGAATTTGACAAAGGCCATAACAATAACAGATGGCCGCTTCATTGCGTTAAGCAGGCGCAGAACTGTGCTTAATTCTTGGATGCATGATACAAACGAGCAAAAAAAAAAGACCTTTATGTCACGTGAACAGTTTCACCTCATGCAGGATGTTTAATCAGAAAACTGTGAGTCAGTGTTTATTTCAACTGTCGTCAATGCCAACAAGCCCCTTCCGTACCTGAACCAGTCTGCTGCCAAACAAAAACAAGCGCACTAATAAATATGTTTTCACAGGTTTCATTAGACTTAATCTCGCCACACTTTTAGTAATAACGCAGAGGAATACAGTAGCACCAAAACTGGATCTTATGTATGACGGAGTGTATGTTAACTGTCCTGAAGAGAAGAGAGATTACACCACGACATTTAAATTTCAAAATTGAAGTTTACCACGAGACACACGGATGTGTGTGTGACGACTTCTGTAGTAATTTACAGCTGTGCTGGTGCTGCCTCCACTGGCTCCCATCCAAGCAAAGTGCTGTTCAAATAAGCACCTTATTATCATGTCTGAGGGAGAGGAAGCAGAAAATTACTGTATGGTGGCCGTTAAGTGCTGAGCCGTGACACTGTCGGCTCAAAGAGCAGCTCGCTGTCACATCCGAACTAAACACCGAACCTCTCCCACCGTCTTAAAGATTTCTCCACTGATAGACAACTAAACGCTGCTGCCTCGCTTTGTTATGTTTCATTGTTCATTTTATATATCACAGAAACCTCATTTCTGATATAAATATATATTATAATATATATATATATATAATCACTGGGGTCATAATGTGGATGATCTGTCTGCAGGCTTTTGGACTGAAATTGAAAGAACTTGGCTGGTCACCCTGTTATTATATGAACATCATTATCCTATTTACCTCCCGTCATCTGCTGAGTGTTTTTGTGACTAGCAGCCAGGATTGTGTTCGGCTCCCCCTCCCCTCACCCCGTCACCCCCTCACATGTCCCCTGGCGTCCTCTGTGTGAGCAGAGCCTCGTCTCTTCGTGTTGCTGCGTGGGTTTGGCTGCGTTCAGCGTGGGCAGCCAGGTGCCATCGAAGGGACAGAGGACAGATGTGGCTTACGTAATCATCAGCAAATCAGTTATCTCGGGCCGCCCCTAATCCTGCTAGCATCCCTTCATACACCTCCCCGCGGCTGCCTCGTCGTGCTGCGCCAGGCTTTACTATGCTTTGCCATGCTGTGCTGGGCCGAGCCAGAAAGCCTGAGGCATGTTGCTCCTTCCTGCTACCGGTTAGGAGGAGCGAATCAATGGTCCCAGCAGGGAGAGCTTTTACAGCTCTACTGGAAGGCAATTATCAACATTTGTCAGTGAGGAGACAATCAGGCCACAGGATGATATCTCGGGGTTCGACAGTCCTATATGAGAACATAATGTGAGACAAAGTGGGCGGATGCAACTCTTTGAAAAACTGGTAGAAAGAGCAGCATTCGGTGGCTGCTTCTTAATTTAGTAACATGCTGTAAATGTACCGGCTTGTTTCAGCCGCTGCCTCGCTTCAATGCTGGGTACAGAGATTAACGACAAGCGCCGGTTCACTTGAGCAACGAGGAGAGCCGACAGTACGAGCACAAATGACTCATCAGATAAAAGGTTCAAATCCTAAAAAGCAGCAACGTCCCTGAAAAGGTCGGTTCATATTTGTGGTTGGTATTGCTCAAAGTTTTGGTTTTGTCCAGATTTTAAGACATCAATCACTTAATAGTAGTAATGACATGTTAATTGGTTCAAATAATAAATAAATTCAATAAAATAACTAATAAAATAAGCAAATCAATAGAAACCCTTTGACTTTAGGTAACAGGAACTTGCATTTGTCAGTATGACTCAATTAGTAATCAAAAACATATGCCATAAATGAATTAGCCCCGTTTACTCTAGTTAATCTACAGACTTAGATATGAACAGTTTTTATTGGAATTACAGTTGACAGTTTTTAGAAGGTCAAGCTGTTTTTTCCCCCGTTCCCTGTTTTCTTTCTTTGTAGTGTAATTTTTCTGTTTTGAGTTGCCATATGAAATCCAATTAACCTTCAATGCAAAACCTTTCGAAGGCTTTTGTAATTCGGATGAACTGCCCCTTTAACAAACATGGTAAGACGTTAATTGCATTATTTCATAAGCCTGTTATTTCTGCAGAACTCTCCAAAACATTAACAGAATTAATACACGAGATGCAAGAGACGGTTTTACAGCGCGGTGACACAAAGCGTGCATCACTTCTGAAAAAAACTGCTCAAGAAGCAGTTCATAAAACTAAAGGCAAACAACAATGGCCGCCTTCTCCAACATGTAGCGAATCCGCATGCAGAGCAAAGGTCTGAAAACACTCAATGACCCTCTTTGACCCTCTTCCCACAGGGAGAAGACTCCACATGAATGGCCGCCTTTCACTCCACTGAAATGCTGAAACGCAATCTTCTTTTTTTTTTTCCTGCTTGGGAAGTTTGAACTGCCGCCAACATAATTAGAAACCCGTTGACATCGGTGACATCTTGAGTCACTTCAGTGGCGGTATGGTGGAATTTTTCGACAGCTAAAGGAGGAGAGTTATTTTTCCCCCCACAGCGTGACATGTTCATCATGAGCTTAATTCACACGTGTCAGTCACGCAGAGGCAGTCGAAACCAAAACGAAAAAAAAAAAACGCATTTCCACAAGTGAGTCACCAATTAGCAACGTGTCAAATTTCCCAGAAGCCTGACACCCAACACTTTATATAGAAATCACTTCTTAAAGCCATGTGAGACATTTAACGGAGGCATAAAGACATCAGGTAGTCGTTTAGTGTTTCAGTTTGACTTGAATGACGAATCACACGTTGGAATAAATACAAACAAAACAACAAATAAGGGTTCAGACAACGATGTTTCTCATTATGCTTTTAGCACGACGCAAAGGAAGCACATTAACGTTTCTTTTAGCAGAGAAATGAAACTAATCTAATCACACAGTAGCTGGTAGCAACATGCTAACATTAGCCACAGCGCCACCCACAGGTAGTCAATGGAACAATCCAGTAACAATCTAATAACATCACACAGCTTTACTGAAGCCGCAATGAGCAAAGTTGCAAATTGTAACATAGTGTTGTGTATTACTTAACTGGGACCTCCAGTGTGGCTCTGAGTGACAGCAGTGTTACTGTCGGTTGACATTAAACTGGACTCTTCCTTTGTTGCATCATCTACCGCCTCAGCCGTCTCCCGAGCTCGAAAACAATCCCCGTGTTTACAGCTCGTTTCATTTACCTTCTCCTCAGGCACACAGCTTGTCTTTTCACGCATCGTTTTACACCCCTAATCAATGCCAATGAAAATATTTTACAAGATGATGGGGGGAAAATATGGAAAGTTCCCCTGACTATGATCCAAGATAGTGGGGAGACAGTGTGTGTGTGTGTGTGTGTGTGTGTGTGTGATGATCAAAGCCTCATAAATGCTAACAGTGACATCACCTGCTGTTCTTACAAGAGGCTCAGTAAAGAAGGCCACGGTCTAACGGAGCAAAAATGGGGCGATGTCTTCCGGCGACAGCATGTCGGTCTTCAAACAGATGTTGAGAAGTGCTGGCGGGGGCTGCGCGGTTGCTGAAAAGCGCTGTGAAGACTACAAAATGAGATCGATCGCCCCGGTTCAAACCTTTCCTCTGAAGCTCTCTGATCTATAGGAAACATCTATTGCGCCGTGATCTGTCAAAATGAAACACGGTAATCAACACTTCACAGCCCAACGGTGGGAGAGAAGAAAGTCTCGGCAGTTTGATTCAGGACTCACATATGCAAAGGAGACATAAACAGATTATTCTGAGTTATTAGAAAATTAAAACGACACTGGAAGCGTTCGCAGCACAGCTTTATATCAGCAGGTGTTGGGGCTTTTATGAATTGATTCATCGATTATCAAAATGATCAACTAATTGTTGGAGCATCACCTCCTCACATTAAACCTGCAAATTCTTGGGATGATCAATCATGATCTTTGACATTTCCAATTATTTCTCAAAGAGAGTAGCCACATTACCGAGGAGCATGTGAACACACCACAGTGCTCAGAGGTGCTTCTCAGACGTTAATGTAAATAATAACGCAAATACAAACAGCTTCAGAAACCCGCCTTGGGTTAAACGGTTCATCAGCTACAGACACTCGAAGTGCTCCTCTTCTTCCCATGATGCTTTGCTAATTAAACTGTTATCACCTGATCTTTACTGCTGTGCAGCCAGGCACATTTTGTGGGAAATATACTGCTTTTGTCTTTTGCCAGAAGAAAAAAGAGAAAAACAAGAACAAGTATCAACAGCAGACTAGTGTAGGATTTAATGTCTTTGTTTTTAGGGCAATAACGGACAGCAACCAACCGGTTCTTTGGTGATTTAGCTCAACCCGAGTGTGTGTTTCTTAGCCGCAGCTCAGTTTGTTGCCAAAGTGTATTAAAAGCTGGGACATAATAAGTGATTTCCAGGCAACATTGTTTACTCATAAAAGTGTTGGTTTTACTCTGAGAGAGGAAACAAACTGAAGGCCTGAAATCAGTGAATATAAACACAGGAAGAAGCCAAATACAACGTTCTTCATCGCTCTAGTTCGAGTCACACTTGGATTCATTCTCCGGATAGCTGTTAGCTGTTAAATTCACTTATCCGCATCCCGATATGCAAAGCACACGGAGCCGTGTCTCTAGTCGTCGGGTCAGATCGTGGTCGGATCATGTTCCCTCCTCTTCCTCTCACCCTGTGCTCATTTTTCGCTCCCGTTTCTTTCTCGCTCACACGGCGAGCTGTGAAACCTGGATGCCGATCCTCCGTCGATTGAAGCAGAGGACATTTGAAGGTATCACATGTTGTGCACTCTATTTAATTCATTTAAAAAAAGGTTTCTGTGCAGTAGTTTGCAAAGCCGCTGCTGTTTTTGCAGTAATGACACTGTAGAAATAAGCACAGCTGACTGTAGTTTACTGTAAATTTCACAGCCAACAATAACACATCTGAACACAAGTTGATGTGAAGAAGAGTTACCGGCCTGCAATTAACAATACGTCCTTAAAAGGTAATCAGAGATTCGGTTGACGAGTAAAAGCAGTAAACAGTAAGCGACCTTTAAAACCAGCAGCTGATAACGGTGAGTTCAAGGGTCAGAGTCGGTGTTCATATAGTGAACCACAACACTTGGGATGTGTGATCTGATATGGATACTGTCAGCTTTCAGCTTTCCTCATGAATGTCTTCAGCTTTGTGACTCTTCTTAGGCTTATGTTTCTGTGCAGATTCACGTTGACTAATGCAAACAGTGCACTGTATCCCCTGGGTTAGTGACGGTGCATATTTGAAGCAGGGATATGCTGTAAACAGGCCTGCTCAAGAAACTAAATATACCCATAAAACAGTGAAGTGCATCTTATCCTCGGTGAGGCTCAGCACTGTCAGGCACAGAGCAGGCCTGAAATTGGTGTCCAGGGATTAGTTTAATCATCTGAACATAAAAAAATAAATAAAAAAAAGCGGCTTCATAACCCACGTGGCTGTAATTAAAAGCCTGACTCCTCGCTCCGTATCCACAGGCTGTCTGCTGCACCTGTCCCTCATTTGGCTCTTTGCACTGATCTGGGGCAGCAGATCCCTGACAGGCATACAGAGCAGCTTCTGCACGCGCTCCGTCTGTGCCGCAGCCAGCAGCGAGTCAACGTCTGCCTTGTGTGAGGAACCCGGGGAGGAAACGCTCTCCAACAAAGTCAGCCTGTGAACAAACACCTCTTTTACCCGCTCGTCCTGCCGTTTTCTCCCCTCCCCCCCCGAGGTGTTTTATATCCTCCGATCTTCTCGGCTCAGAGCGATGATGAGCAACGACTCGAGTCTGCAGCAAGTAACTCCACTTGTCTTTGCAAATGACTTTCACCCCTCAGTCTGCCTTGTTTCCAGAGGCTTAGCACATTAAAGATAAAATCTCATTTCGCTAGTCGAGCAGCACAGCTAGCCCACGTCTCAGTGAGACTGCATCAGGTACTCACAAAGCTTCCCATCATAACACATCAGAAACAATAAAATGCTGCATGTTTGTTAAAGGATCATTCGGGTTGTTTCAGCGCTCTGGGTTTGGATTATTACCGTCGTACGACAAGCTTACGATGCCGTCATGTGACGTGGAGGATGGAGGAAGCGAGAGAGTTAGCATTAGCCTTAGCATAGCATCAGATTACGTGATGGAATAATGTGTAAAATACAGAAACAAAGAGGGCCAGAATTACAAAAGGAAAATAAAAGTTGTAATAAACCAGAATTATCTTATGTCTGAAAAAAAACATAATTTTATAATTACGAGCAAACGTTTTTGGCAGCTTTGTTGTGGGAGAATATGAAATAATTCAGGGGATCTTAAGAAAGAAATCTTGTTCTATCAACATCATAACTTTCGATCTCATGAGCATTAAAAAAAAAACACACCCTCATCCAAACAATTATAGTTATAGTTCATATAGTTATACAACAGAAAATGTAACAAACTCTCTCAGCTATATTGTCTTAATCCTTCTCTCCCAGCCTCCCTAATTACTCTTAACCTCACAGGATTTATAGAGTTGATGTGATTTCCTTAATTGCAGAGAGACCACATCATCCTCATTTGTTTGCGGTCATATGAGGAAATTCACTGCAGCCTGAAATTACTCCCGATTTCCAAAATGTGCCCTGATGAGGCTTGATTTTTTTATTTTGTTTTTTTCTCAAGCTATTGTGCATGCCTGGTGCAATCTGCATCGTGATTTTTTTTTCTGTGTACTTTGGATTCCTGCAGGTGCAGCCTCGCGGCTCTGAAATCGCTGCCTGCTATTGGCACAGACCATCGTTCTCTCTCTCTCCCACACGATGTCAATAGAGCAGAAAGGAGAGATGTTTTCACAGAACCACAGGCTAAACTCTTTAACGTTTAGCAGAATTGCAACCGAGAGGAAACGGACGGCGACCAGGCTTTACGGATGACTGCACTGAGGACTTTATTTGTCTAGTTTGGCCCAGCTCCTGGAATTTTTATTTTAGCGATGAGAAACATGTCAAATCCTTCTTCTAAAGGAGAAACCAAAGAGTTCCTATTTGTCAAGTGGCAGCATCATCAACATTAACATTAACATATGTCAGCAGAGGAGGAGCTACAGGTTTTTCCCTCCCAATATGCTTTGTTATTTTGGCTGCTCCGTTGAATTATGTCATTGCGTCCGATGCCGTCTCAGCAGCTGTAGCCAACACGTGTTCTTCAAAAAAAAGATTTGAATGGATAAAAAAAAGTAAACGATTATAAAGCATCAAGCATCACGGATGCGTTTGCTGCAGCTGGGATTTCTCCTTGTCCTGAGATGTTCTACATAGATGTCCTTGTTTACTTTGAGCTCTGCTCGTTAATAAGACCAGACTGCCTCTGACTGACCTTCTACTGGCTCTAAAAACAGTTCATATAAGAGCGTGCATGTGTGTGTGTGTGTGTGTGAGTCAGTGAGGGTGCTGTATGTGTGTAAGAGGGGAAAGACACAAGGTCCTGCAGTGATGAATGTGTAGTAATCCAGCCTACAGTGTGTGGCTCATAGATGTAGCCTCCAGTGTATGATTCTCATTTCTGTGTGACAGGACCATGAATCTTTGCCAACGTTCGACTTTGAAGAGCAAATTTTTATCTTGTGGACTTCTATCAGATCCGATTACATCCAGTTAGGAGAAAGAAAGTTTCCCTTAAAAAAATGCAACCTGAGCTGTGGAAACACCTCCAAGCATGTCGTAAAGTAAAAGACCAAGTATTGATTAATGTTCTTTGTTGATTGATTAATCAATCAACATGAGTTATCACCATCTGAAATCACACCAATCTAAAAAACAGAATCGATCACATTTTAATCACGTTTTCAACATTAACTTTTAACTACGTTCACATATTTTAATTATCAGTATCAAAACGGAACAACATCTAAGTTACTTTATAAGAAAACATGCAGTTATACTGCAGCGATGATGGGCAACGGTTCGTAGTCGCTGGTTGCCATAATAACGCGACACATTTTCCGCCATGGAAAAACCCCAAAACACCGCTGAGACAACCAAAACAAGTCAAATCAAGTTTTACTGTGCTAATATCTTTACAGCTGTCCGTTATCGGCAGGAGAAAGTGTCAAATGTGGCAAAAAAACATTTCAAAAGGCATCTCGAGAAAACACGTCGTCTTCAGCAAACGTGCGACTAAAAAAAGCCAAACGAAAAAGCCTGACGGCCGGCTCAAACGTACTCGGATGGAGAAACTAAACATTTTAGCGTAAATCATTTGTCAGGTCATGCAGTCGGTCCGTGCTAATAACAACATTGTGGGCTTATGACGGGGATTTGTTAACATTTGTAGGATGTAAATGACTCGATAATGAAAATAATAGTTAAGATTTATTCAGCTTGAAGAGAATCATGTGACGTTTGAATATTTACCAACTTTATTGGATCAACTCTTAACTAACTTCACACTAAATTTATGCAAGTATGCTGCATTTTGACAAACACCACCCGCGATCCAAAACACTCTCACACACACACACACACACACACACACACACACACACACACACACACCATGAAAGCCTCTATTCAACAGATTTTGGCTCATTTGAATTAGAGGAGCTGCTATTGTCTGCCAACTGGGACCAGTTTGATGGGGTGTTTGAATTTCCTCAAAAAAACAGTTTTTTTGTTTTGTTTTTGTTTTTTTTTTGTAGAGGGAAATAACAACACACCCAAGTTTCACAACCAGCGTGGATGATACAACTCTTCAAGCCTCCAGCATGTTGTTGACTGTTTATATTTTAGTTTTTAACAAAAAAAAACCACACAATTTGAAGAAGTGAGCTTCAGATCTGGTAACTTACTAATATTTTCTGACATTTTATAAACTACATAATCAAATTATACAGTAATCAACAGATTAACTGAGCATTAAATTACTGAGATATAAATTATATTCACACAGGAACTGACAAATATGATAACATGAAAGGTGGCTGCACAAAAACATGTTGCATAATAAATAAGATCCAATTAAACCCTGCCTGTGTGTGTACCTGTGAACGCATCACCGCCTGCTTCACATATTTGTCAACTTCCTGAAGTCATCTTATAGTAACTTTACTGCAACGCGTCGCTGCCGGTGAGCTACGTGGCTTTATCCATCCTGCCTGCTGGAAGTAAAGACCTGACATGTTGACACTGAGTTAAAAACACACAACAAGCTCCATTTTATAAACCACATCCATCACTCACACTGTGGGAATGTGAAGATTTATGGTTTTAAATGAAGACAAGTGTCTGTTCCCACACTGCAGCGAACAAACTAACGTTAGAAGTACGTCTGGCGGTTACCGTCACCCTCCCTGCGCGGCCAGACAACCGACAACAACCGACAACAACAGCGGATATCCGTGAAGACATCCCCGCTCCGCTGAGTCACCCGCGGCCGAGCTTCCCTTACCTGGATCGGGGGGAAGCCGTCCGGACCGTCCGCTGTCTCGGGCGAGTTGTCGAACATACGGTCCCGGTACAAAGACCACAGCCCGACGTTGGGGAGGAAAAGAAGAGCCGCTATGAGCAGCCCGGCGAACTGCAGCAGCCTCTTCTCTTTCCGCCTCATCTCTCCGGGAGAAAACCTGTGAAGCAGCGGCGGTGGAAACTAGCGAGTCCCGACTCCACGCTTTGCTAAGCGGAGACAACTTTCACTGTGACCGGGGGGACGGATACCGGCGCTCTGACGCTCAACGGCAGCGAGCTCCGCCGCTAGAGGGAGTGAGCCGCTGCGGAGGAGGAGGAGGTGGTGGTGGTGGAGGAGGAGGTGGAGGAGGAGGTGGTGGAGGAGGAGGTGCAGCCAACACCAGACTTATTTATTTTAAAGGATGTTTTAAATTGAATCAAACGACTCTATTGAGTTATGTAGCAACAGTCAGCTGATCACACAGTGACATGAGGAAATAGTCAAAGCGAAACTAAATCATCAGCGAAAGTTGTTCGACTTCTGATGCCTTCAAATGCACCTCGGAAATTAGATAAACATTGTTTCATTCAGTTATCCACCCTAAAAAAAAAAAAAAAAAGACAACTTATTTAGCTTAACATGTCAACATGCACATAAGAATCACTTAATTTTATTAGTTTTAAAATACTTGACGACACTGTCTTCAATATGTATCTGCATTTCCTTTAGGGAACCGATATTATATAATAGTATATGTAATGTGTTGTGTTAGACTGATAACTTCCGCTGCCTTCAAATGCACCTAGGAAATTAGATAAACATTATCTTATATAGGACAAAAACAACAGAAAATTAAAACATCATAAATCTCAAGGCTCTTAAGGTCTATTATAATCGTCTGTGAACACACGACTCTACTGTTTCTATGTGAGTTTGTGATGCCGGATGTTGGCGGCTGTCACTCATTAACTACGTTAACAAACACTCCATGCAGCCGTACTGTACAAACTGAAGGCCTGGTCTATACCTGCTGCCTGCAAGCCCCACACAACCACTGTTTCTATGTCTCTGTATGCCACCCGCAGAGTTATGGATTTCAAAAGTACTTGGCAGAAATCAAATGCGAGTCAAAGAGACCGAGGAGGAGTGTGGCTGACACAACGAAAGGCATCAAATGCATGAGCAGAAATGAAAATGCATTTAAAACACACGCAAACACGGACAGAGACCACACTGGCAGAAAAACCTGAGCACAGATCACGCCTGTAACGTGTGAAGATCAGTGAGGATAGCATGACGTAGACAAGGTATTTCCCATGTTTGTATGTGAAAATCTTGGCTTGTAATCTGCTCATAGAAATAAGTGTCTGACATGTGTTTTTTCGTCCCTCGATTGCCTCCAAACTAGTTGTGATGTCATGAATCACACTCGTACGTACAGTGAAAACTTTCCAACTTCAGCAGATTAATGTGAAAGTCAAAAATCCAGCTGAAGGAATAAAAAGAAAAAAACACATTTTGGCCTGAAGGGGGACTTTAGTATTACCACTTTAGTTACTACCAGCAGATATTGTACAGCAACATCGGAAAGACGTCGTCACTCATTTACGTTCATTACTGCTAAACAGCAGATGTTGCCTTTACATAACAATAACAGGAAATTATCTGTTAAAGCTGCAACCTATGCAAATTCAAACTGCTGTAAGGATGCTGGAGTTGTTGCAAATGTCCTCAACCAACTGGGGTAATGTGCTCATGAATTTGCAGTTTGCAGTCGGGCAGCTACAACAAAAAAACTTTGTACTAAAACCTTCATGTTCTTAATTATAGTGCAATAGTATTTTGCTACCACGCAAATTGCAAATGTAAACGGATAAATATGCAAATGGACCATCAGCGTCCAACCACTCCAAAGAATGAGGAAACAAAAAACAACTATAAAAAATAATTGCTCAGGTCTGCAAATGGGAAACAACATCAGGAGTTAAAAGGATACAACCTCAAACTGGTTTGTTCTGATATCTCTTAATGGCATCATAACCACAGGTTTCCACTCTGTAAATGTTTTTGTAATTGCACTTGACTAGATCATACAAAAAAAAAAAAAAAACATCCTTCCACAAATTAAGGACTTTTATTTACCTGACCCAGGCTGCACAGTCAAAGCATTGTCTGCTGGAGTGGACTGATGCTTACTAATTGTTTATCAGAAGAGACTTGATGCCAGAATGAGCACAGCTAATGGCTTTCAGTGCCCAACAGTCAATCATTGGTCTGCCACCAAGGGGAATAAAGGCATGCTGACAGGATGCTCTGCTTTTGATGCTCTGCAAATTACCTCGATTTCTTTCTGACCTCTTTCAAATCCACACCGAGCCTGCGACACGAGCGGGAAGGAATTATAAAGCGAAGGGCTGCTCGATCAACGTAAATCCCTACCACATTCAGAGGTTGCATGGGTTCATCCATAATTCATGCGGGAAGACACTGAGCAGATTGAATTGTCACAAGTCAGGATGGTAGAGATGAGGAGAACGAGAGAGGCGAGCGTCCTGAGCAGGAATAGAAAAGGCCGGATTAGTGCACAGAGTGACTTCAACACATCTTGAGTTCGTGTCCACTCTGTTAATGTGGCTAATCTTTGTCCACAGTGACCCTGTTGCATGTCTGCTTGGCAAACACAAGTATTAATGCGTGTCAAAAGCTACAACTATCTGGTTTACGATGCCACGATGAGGGAGGAAGTCCATTACGACTTAGTGAGATTATTAATTCATTCATATTCAAAGAATATTTATATTATAGGCAGGATAGAAAATGTACTACTTGGAGATCTCTCAAAATGCCCGGGGCCAAATGTTCTGTACGAGCAGTATTCATAAAAACAATGCATGTTAGATGCTGAGCATGTATTTTAATAAACCTAAATTAAATAAATGCTAAATTTAATGAACAGACTGTGAGCTGGTTAAAAATACTTATTAACACAGTGGATTTAAAAAAAAAAAAGCCCGGGTTCAATAACATAAAACAATAAAAGATAGTTAAAAATAATTAAATATCCCCTCCAGATATGTTTTAATATGTATATAAAATACTCTGTTTTAAATAATAATTTTGTCTCATATGAATGTTCTCGTTAAAAAGTACATTAAAGAATCTATAAATATGCAAATATATTTCATGAATTTAACTGATGGACTCAAGATGTCTCCTACTTCACTGTAAAGTTCATTTTCATGAATACTGGACCATGATTGGCTCAAATCCTGCTCATAGCCCCGCCCCTTTTTGGTGACCACATAAAAACTTAAAGCAGAAGAAAATCGGCTCTCAAATAATAGAAAGAATAGGAAGAAGAAGAAAAACATATTTTTGAGTGTGTGGGGGAGGAGGGGGACTTTATATAAATAGCTAAAAATTCGTAAAAAAAGAAGAAATTAAAAGTTTGTCAACCGAAACAAAAACTAAAATAATATTTCTGAAAACATTATTTGAGTTCTTGACCTTCATACAGCTTTTCAGTGCTCTGAATTTTACAGTCCTCAGCATCTGGTCATAATCCCATTACACTCCTACAGCTATCCCTGAAGGCTTGTACTTGCTATGTGTTAAGACTGTGTGTGTGTGTGTGTGCGTGTGTGTGTGAACCTTCATTATCCAGACTCCCAGATGCTGTTCACCTGCCCATAAAGCCCATATGATCCTATAAACACTGATGCACGAGAAATGCCAATCTTACTAATGGAAGCTCTGCTCTGAGTGACTGAACATGTGTTACATGTTTCATTTTGATCCCTGGTGAGGAGCAGGGACTCCGCTTTCTCCTGCCCATGAAACCGATCGATGTTAGCGCCATGATCGACAGCTGCACTGCAGTAAAATGTAAAATGTGTTACTGAGAGAGCATGTTAAGTATGTTCCTGGATGTAAACAACACGGAAGTATCTTGAGCTCCGGTTCCATTGACTCAGTGAGACAGACAGTGTGGAGGAAAAAAAAAGCTAATTTTAACGTCAACATGCATCAGTTAAAAGCAGTTAATGGAGGTTAATGATTGGCTGTATGTTATATATTATAGACTATACGGTAAATGAGCAGACATGAATGTGGTAAAAAGAAAAAGTTCACAGGAATTTGCAAATTTCTTCATTTCGAAGCTTGAATTCACAGATGTCGGGTCTGTCCTTGAACGCATCAACATGGACGCTGCAGTACAACAATAGGATAAAAATCACACAACTCTAAATGACATACAAAGAAAACACATCGTCTTTGAAGTTGGGGAACTGTGAACATACAGTCACAGTAGACGGATTAGATGTTCAAACTTTGTTTCTTTCTTCCTGTACAGCTGTGAATAACGCGTGCGGCCTTCAGTCAAACATTTTAAACCTCCCACATGCTCCAGCCTGCAGTCACCATATAATCTGCTAGACATTGATTCAATAAAAACACCACAGTAAAAGTGCCTGATTAGATAGGAACATCTGCTCCATATGGCCGGCATGGCATGTGCACTGTCCTCAACCTGCGCAGTCACACTGTAACGCAGCAGTTGCCAGCGAAGGTGGCAATTCAGATTTACCGGCATCTGGACGACCTGTTACTAGACGCTTGGATCTAGTGTGATCCGTGTTGGGGTTTATGGGCCCGACAGCTCTGGACTAATTACAGTTTGATAAGACTTTTTTGAGTGCATTTGTTAGAGTTATCGATGTAGGAACACAACTTTATCCATCTGTATTTAACCAGTGTTGTGTTGATTTATTCGTGACATTTAGATGTAATATTTCAGTAAATGTAAAATAAAATATAATAAAATGTTGAAGCAGAGATTAAACAGAATCTAAATGCGTTTCAAAAGGAAGGATTTCGCTATATATATACTGTAGTACATCATTATCAACAATATTGATTTTCAGTCTACAGAGATGCCTTCTTAAATTAGAAGGAAAGGCTTCAAATCATACTATTCAATACTATTGCCCTCAAGTCAGAGTGAGAAATATTATATCATCACCGACTGTATATAAATAGGATTGGCAAGCGTTTAAACAAACACTGAACTATAAATTCAACTTAAATGAAACACAAACAGTCATCTGCTGTTTGATTTAACAGCCGGTTGGATCTCTGGTGACATTTTAATGCACATTATGTTCTGTTACAAAAGCTCAGCAGCATTCAGGCAGGTTCCAGACATAATATTGATGCTCGCTGTTTTGAATTTTATATATATATATATATACACACACACACACACACACACATCAACACAGGGCCAACGCTTTTCTTTGAGCAATGAAACCCTGCAGAGTCGGCTGTAAGAGCGCGATCGCTTCCTGTCGAAGCAAAAAAAAGTTGTCGCATCGTAGTTTATTTATGCTGGAAATTGTGTCTTAAGCTCCTTTCATACTAGACAAAAACACCCACTAACATCCGTCTTTCCGTCAGTGGGAACGGTTACATTCGACATTCATTCCCGGGTATTTCTCGGCTCCAGGAACTTGAAAATGTTTTCATTAAACATTTCAGGAACAGGACACAGAAGTGCAGGCAGGTGAGACAAATGATCCAACAAGAGTAAGCAGAAACACAGGAGGAAAATGCTTACTGAACTAACACGGACATGAGGTGCACAAGGTAGACAGAAAGCTGATTGGCTGGGGGAAAACACAGGGAGCAGGGCAGAGCCAATGAGACTGATGCAGGGAAAGTGTGAAGGGAAAACACGTAGGCTGGGAACACAAGAGGAAAAACGCAGAACAAAACCCAGAACCCCAGAAAATCATAATAAACTGACATACATGAAACGGTCTAAATATAAACATGAATATAAACTAAACAACAATATAAATGCAACATCTCTAATCTGTAGCAAACCAAAAGTTCAGTTAGTATATTGATAGAGATCAATAAACACAAGGGCATCTAAGGAGATATTATAGCACAATGCAGGTCAGTCTGGTCTACACAGAGAGAGAAAAGTCAGAGGGCCCCCTGGTGGACAGGTGAAGAATAGCAACCTAGAGCCAGGTCTATCGCAGCTATGCTAAGGATCTTAGTAATACTAACTAGCTGCTAGCAGCTAAACTTTACCGGTAATGGGAAAGGATTCAATCATCTATTTTTAGCGGATTTACCTCCGTGGTCATGTGCTTTTTCAAACTACTTTCAGGGACGTTTTGTAATGAAATACAGTTATATTGTGCACTGAGCGTGTGTGTTTCTCTGCTGATACGGAGGGCACAAAACACGTCAAGGATGCCGAGCTTGTTGGCAGAGGAGGAACAGGTGAGGTTGAGATGCTTGAGCTTTGGGTCCTTATCTTCCTGTCAGTGAAGTTGTCATGGTGATCGATAGAAACCTGGCAGGGTCGCGACCTCAGAGAGTCAATTAGCGCCGCTCAGTCTCTCGCTTTCCTCTCGCCCTCCATCTTTATCACTAAAGATCAAACTACAGTATTCACGACATGTGTTTGAAAAGTTCAAAAGTTTCAGATTATCAGGTCAAACTAAACTTTATTATTTTGTATCATACACATGTTCACGCACGTTACAGTCAAATGTGATAATATATTATATTGATTCCATGTGTACTAACCTGTTTCTGTAGCAAAACAGGCTTCTGGTTTGGAGCAGTTTTTCAGTGTTTACCTTGAAAGCATCATTTCACTTAGTACTTAATTGTTGACTTCTTTTCATCAAACAATGATTACTTCAGATATGTATTTCTATGATTTGGATCCCCTGATTGCCTTCTGTATTGATTGATCCTCAGTAGCTGCGGTGCAACAACACTTTACATATAATTCCTAAAAGCTTTTCCTTGATTACTGTGGCTTGGAGTGCAGCTCATTTGTACACTGCTTTGGACAAAAGTGTTTATATCCCATGTTGCATCCTGATTGAGGTTTAAATACTGAAAGGCTGTTTTTTATTTATTTATTTATTTACTACCTGCAGTAGACTTGAGAGTGCAGAGTCGTTCTTTTTTATGAATATTTTTCGGGCGTGGCTCGTAGTGATGAACCAACAGAGAATTAGCAGCTTTATGGAGGTTTACAGCAAATTTTAGCTCATTGTTTAGACGTCTGTCTGCAACTTTACTGGTTCGTTTCTTTCTCAACGCCTGTGTCGCTGTTTTTAGCTGCAGCAGGCAGAGAAAAAATGATATAATATATATTAAAAAGATCAGAATGAGTTTATATGTGTGAAGATCATCTGTAATATCAGTGTGGTACAGCAGATGAAGCTCAGGGAATATTGCAGCAGAATTGTGTTATGATGTTTTTATCTTATTCCCCTTTTAATTTCTTCTCTTTGTATCACAGCCAATTATTTCTTCCCTTATTTTCTTCCTCCGTTGCTCCGTTCAATCCCACATGTGATTGTCATCTTTAAATAAGTTCTTTGGGAATGTTTGCTGCCCACAGCTTTCTAATTCCTTTCCCTTGTCACTCCTTGTTGTAGTTTTTTTTATTACTTTAATCGTCTCCTTCACTGATGGCGCTAAAACACACTTTCTCTAAATATTAATCCCATCATCATTTCCCCTGGCATCCTACAAGCTCTGATCGTCCGCAGCTATCAGTGATGTGTTCATAGCTGGAGTGATATTGCTTTTGCAGCGTGGCCCATTTCCTTTAGTCTCTTGGGACGTCATATAATGCTCAACTTGTCACACCAGCGCTAAGAGCGGGAGAAGGGCCGCGGATATATTAAGCAACCGCATTATATTCAAGATGATTTTGGAGCCAGAATATGTGTCCTTGAGGATGTAAACTCTGAAGTGGAAAAGGGATTTAGATTTTTATTTTTCACTTCTAATTTGCAAGTGAAATGTAACGTCTAAGGCTTGATAGAAACTTTATATTTCTGTTGCTCCGTCTGTCCAAAACTTTTGGTCCACAGCGAGATATTCTATTGGATGTTGAGACATTTGCTACAGGTATCCGTGGTTACCGGAGCTCGATTCCTGTACATTTTGGTGTACCTTTGACGACCATCAGGTCCCCCCAACACTTATGTAAGTCGGTGTTTTCACATATGTGCTTTTTAGGGATCATTTTCCCACTCGGTGCGATTGTTTTGAGCAGTAATCAGAATCCACTGATTTGGACCAGAGCACAGAGTACAATCAGACAGTTTTGTCCAGGTGCACCATTTGAAATTGCCAACATGTGAAGTCACTCTAAAGAGGAGTCTCCAGCTGGAGTGTGTTTTTGTGGTTTTTAGGTGTGTGTGTGTCTCTTCGAGCTGGCAGCCTGGTGGTGATTCCTCCGTCTCTGGTCAGTGAAGGATGATACAAGCTCAGACCTCCTGCTAACCTTCACCACAAAGAAACAGGCTACACAGCAGGATGTCAATAAATTACCGACCGCGCCTCGCTCTCATTGTGGGGGAAAACAAAAAAAACAAAAAACACACACCATCACAGGAGAATCATCCTTAATGAGACCAGAGGTGAGAACAAAACTGCAGGTTTCACATATCGAGGAACATTAATGCTTTAAGATAAAAATACGAAAACACCTGTTGTGCTCCTTTTTAATCACGCTGATTTCTCGCTCGGAGTAGAGGAGTACGCCGTCTGCTCCCGTCAGCGTTTTCGTTCTTTTATTAAACCAGCAGGAGGTTGCAAGGGGACATACAGAACAGAAACAGGACATATTTTAATAATGAGAGAAAAAAGCATACATTTAAAGCTGCAGTGTGCAGACATCCTGGTCACCTTCAAAGGAATAATAACCAACATGATGCCATGCCAATATATGCTTACACAGACGTTTAAAGCCCTTGTTGTCACTCATATTTCCTTCATGTACGGACTGATTTAGTTGCGTCATTCATCACTCCTCGCATTTCTCCTCTGAGGGGGAAGGACATTTAGAGGAGGACACGCCCACTCATTGGATATCAGTTATTGATTGGACGCTGTAGCTGATCGGACTGATCTGATACGTCACAACATCACTGAGTCAAGACAGATTAAACTCATATCTCTCCCAAATTGTATATTTTATTAGTTTTCTGAATGACTAGTTAAATAGTGCATCAGTGTTAACTGTAGGCCTGATCAACAAAAGAACCATAAATAACTTTTTTTCATTTATTAAAAAAAGATTTTTCTTTTAATGGTCTATTATCGTCCCCTGTTAACCGTTTGGTTTAAAGACAACAAGCTGCCTTTCAGTTTTATTGCAATAATCAGAGTTCACATTTTCAAATGTGGATCTCCCTGATTGATAATCTTTAAGAGAATTTACCGAAGTTCAACGCTCATATTTCTACATACACCTGTTTCCATATTTGTTATTAGAACAGTTCAACTTCTAACAAGTTAAATTATACATGTAGAGCTGAAAATGTGACAATCACAGTCATATTGAACTCAACAGACTGGCAGCGAATACACCTGTTGACATCTCACACACAGCAGAATCACATTACACTATAGTTTTTATAACTCTAAGAGCTGCATATGAACGCATAAAAATCTTGCACATGTGTGGTTTGTTTGTAGTGTAGAGACATGTTGCAGAGTCATTTCAAGAAGTACTACAACCAGGAATATTAACACAGTAAATGAGAGAGAGACGAACTGGACACCAGAAAGCACAAACCGCCTGCAGCGAGACTCAATAATAATCACAGAAACATCTGAGAACAAAAGGACAAGAAGTCCCCACGGACAGCGCTAAGGCTAAAGGGATTACTAATCAGGTAACCGAGGAAACAGTGTTACACTCCAGGAATTCACAGGATCCCACTCTGGATCTGCCATCCCAGAGGAAAACAGACAAATCCAAAGCGCACGCTGTTATGAGACATAACCCCAGAAACATGGCAAAGTTTTGGCTGCATGGCACACACACTTTAAACACTCTCCTGCTCGCTCCTGCAGACCCGGTTGAGGATGAAACTAAGGAGATTCAGGAGGAAAAAGGGACCAGAAAGGCCAAAGACGAGGTTAATCATAGCAACGAGATGGTTTCTTTTGCAGAGACCTCCGTTCCCAGAAATGAGACCGCAACAATCGCCTCTGTTTTCCAGCACTCATGTCGAGGATGAGAACAGAAATAGAAAAACATGCATCTTACTAAGAAGTACGCTATGAGGTACCGGTGATTAATATATAGAAGAGGTTGTACTGTATGAAAAACACAAGACGTGAAGGATACTATTTATGTTTGTATTCATTTATTATTTTTAGTTTTATATTTAATTGATTTTCTAATTGCTTTTACATTTAATTACATTTCATTTATGTTTCACAAAGGGATTTTTTTTTTTTGTCATGCAAGTATTGAAAAAATCTAAAATAGCTAAGCTAAAAAAAATAAGCTAAAAATGACAGTTATTCACAAAAAGAACATTTGTCACGTGAAATAAGGTTATATTAACGGTTGTTTCATAAATCTGTATGATTGAATTCATGCTCATTCAAAGACGAAGGACTGAAAGGCTTTATAACAGATCAATTATTCTTTTTTTAATAATTTAGATTTCTTTGCTTCCCTGGCACAAAAATCAGGGATAAATAACGACAAGATAACGAAACAAAAACGACTGACTGTCGGCCGAATTGTCATTTTAAACATCAGTATTGGCCCATTCATACAACAGACAATAAAGAATATGAATAAAACCATCAGTAAATACATAATAGAAAATCACAACAAGCATATAATAATATAAGTATAATTATTACAAACATGTAACTCAGGATCAAACTTTAAAAATCTCTTTCTTCCCTTTCTTCTAAATTAAAGTGAAAAAAAATTACCTTTATCTCAGCATCTTTACACAGAAAGATTGATGAGGCGTCGTTGTGATTCCCATGCTGTGGTCATGCCGTGTGTGTGTGTGTGTGTGTGTGTGTGTGTGCTGTGGCAGGGATATAGAGAGCAGGATGAGTCTCTGGGGGGTTCAAATTGATTCCCCTCCTGCTCGAACTGCAGCTCTGTGAAGAAATGACAACAACATTCATCACTTCTCATTTGTATAGAAAGGGCAGGAGCAGTGTGTGTGTGTGTGTGTGTGTGTGTGTGTAAGGAATACATTCATACAGGTGAGTGCATGCTTGTGCAGTCCTTCACTGCTGAACTTTGAAGCTGCCAGAGGAGGAAAGTGATTCCCATCCCATCGCTGAAATCAGTGTAAGACAGGGGTTCTCAAAGTTTTGATGGGTGAGGGCCAATTTAGCAACCGAACACTGTGGTGAGGGCCACCAGCGGGGCGGGACGGTGGAGAAAAAAAGAAAAGCAAAAATAAATTCCATTTGTAATTATTTTAATGACCATATTGCACCTATGCAGTTTTCATTGTTGCAATTAACACATTTTAATAAACTCAGTTTTAGGCTAAACCTGGCAAACATCACTGGGGTTCTATACCCTAAAACAGACAGATTTGGGATAAGTCATTAACAGTAACAAACGTATTTAGAATAGTCTTTAGAACAGATTGCTTCTTATCATAATGTCTCGGGCAATTCCAGCTACCATAACACCACAGGGACACCTGAAAGGGGCAGAGAGAGAAAGAGGGGAGGGGGGAGAGGGAGAGAGAGAGAGAGAGAGAGAAAGAAAGAAACTTCATCATCATCATTCATATCATTGCCTGTCATTAATAAGCTTGTCATTACTGTAAGTCACACTATAAATTTGTAGCTTAACTACAACATACCGTTTTTCAATGGGCTCTGTGGTGCTGTTTCCGATTGGCCACGATTCCTCTGATGCCCGGGTCCATCTCCGTCGTTGCGATACGAAGGACAGCATGCACAAATTCGCGTCACTAAACGGCTTGCTCCGCTTAGCTATTTCTTGAGCTACCACGTAGCTAGCCTGTGTTACAGCTTCACCGGTTTTAGACAAAGTTGTGAAAACTGACTGCTGTGCAGTGTAACCTCTTTTAAGCAGCTCAAGTTTACTGGTGCGATCCTTACCACTGAACTTATCGTAACTTTTATGTTGAAGTCCTTGCGCACAGCAATGACCTGCTTGCAGATCAGGCAAACAACTTTTTCCAACCCATGAGGGTTTTCTCATCACTGACATTGCGTTTTTTTCTCGAGGTGCCCGGATCCCGCTCTGGTTCTCGCTCCTCCATCTTCACACAACCACCGTTCCACTTACATGACTGTTCCGTTCTTGGCCTCTAGGAGTGCGGTCAAGTGTGAATGGTGATGGTCAGACACACCTGTAATTACCGCTTAGGCCTGTAGATGCCGCTAAACTCAACTAAACGGAGATTTATTCTTTCAAAGCAAAATACAGTTTTAACAATTATACAAATTTGACAGATGTTATCGCGGGCCGCCATAAATATTTTCGCGGGCCGCCATTGGCCCGCGGGCCGCACTTTGAGAACCAATGGTGTAAGAGGACGTTCCCGATGTGGAATCGATGCTCGACTCGAGTTTGAAAACCCGGAGATTCGCCAGACGCCACAAAGCTGCCGAGGCAGGAAAACGTCTAACAGCAGCAATAATCAGGATCCTGCAAAATTTAAACATCGTTGCAGTAAAAAAAATATTTTTTTCAGTAAGAATAATTTCCTGCTGGAAAGCTTCATCAACCTTGACAATCTAGTTGCTTATTTTTTTTTTACTTTGTATTTCATCTGCTTGAGAAGACAACTAGAGGAAAAGTGCTCAACTAAAACAGCAAGCTGCAAAGGTCAATCACTTATGTGTGATGCCTTTTATACTTTATACTAACTCGAAGTCTTTTCAGACGAGCAAACAGAATATTTTCAGAGTAGTTTTTTTTTCCCGTCTCCTGGAAATTCTGTTCATATGTGACTAAACTGCAGCTGCAATCGTGTTAGAAATGTAATACCGGCTGAATTATGTTTTCACTCAACAAATTTGGCAAGCAAGCAAAAATATTGCAAGTAAACATGTTCAGTGCAAATGTTGTTTTTGTTCCACCAAAATATGTGATCGTGCAGCTAGTAGTAAATACAGCTATAAAAAAAATAGTCTTTGGTTATATTTATCTATCATCTGAAGAAATGTAAACTTCATGCAATAAGCTGGTAAAATGTTGCTCTTCTTCTAAAAACTTCTGTTTACGCAATTCTGAGAAGAGAAGGTCATTGGTTGTGTGTGTGTGTGTGTGTGTGTGTAACAATACACAGAGGAGATGGCATCCTCTCATAAGCTCCACAGCCTCATATATAACTGTAGGAAACAGTCGGAGAAACTGTTTTCTGATTAATAATTCTTTCTCATGCAACAAGATTTCAGGACCGAGTCAGCGAGAGAGCACAAACATGTAAACACTTAACATATTAATGCAGCGGCAGCGATGGAGTAACGGTGTGAAAGAAATCCTACATGAATAATCGATGTAATGCAGAGTGAAACCAGACGGAGAGATTAATTGTTCTTTAGACGTCTTAAATCTTTAAAAATGTGTCTTCTTTTTTTAAAATTTTTTTTATTTTGAAGTGATAACGCACACGAATTTGTTTTCTTTAACCCATAAATGGTTTATTCATATTATAAATGTCAAAATGATTGCATATTTACTGTTAATTATATAATTCCTAATTGAGTATTAGTTCTTTATTTCTTTAGATTAAATAATGTATTAATATGTCCAATTTTAGACTAACAAAATAATAAATTTATCACATCTAAAATGGTGACAGATGTGAAACCATTTAACCATGTTGACTTGATGGAAAATAAAACATATTTTATAGTAGTAATCATTATTACTATTATTATGAAAATATGAGGAACTTTTCTGCCTGCAGGACTCAGCAGGAGTTAAACTTCCCTTCTTATCTCCGTGTTTTCGGTTTCTGCTGAGTTTTACCTCCTTCTGTTCAAACCATCAGACTGTGTAAACAGCAGTCTGGTGGATATTAAATATGTCTGGTGCAGAATGGAAAGAAAGAAAACGGGGGGCAAAGATGGAGTGAAGCGAGTGCTGGGGGTCCAAAGAAATGACATCCGTGTTTCTGAAAACACGTGAAGAAGAAGAACGAGGAGAAGGTGACGATTGAAGACCGCGTTATCCTCTCAGACCCACCGCTGTGAAACTGAGGGAATTAACACACTTTTAATTGTTTTAATCATCTAATCGCAGACACATGACAGATAACTAAATACCACTATAAGAGCTCATGAGAAGTGTGTTTACTCTCTATGGCTAATTTCACGTCTACTAATATGTGTGTGTGTGTTCTGTGGTAATAATCCAAGTGTGTTCAACATTAACTTGTCTCAGAACTAATGCATGGTCCAGTATGCACGTATGATGCCGAAACTTAAAGATGGATGAGACATCTTCCATCCAGCAGTTGAAACCTTTAAAATTAACCACACGTTACTATTCAAAGCGGATTTTTTATGTCTGGATGGGATCTTTAATTCATACCGACAACATTGAAGTGGAAATGCTTCCTCAAATTCTTTCTGCCGTTTCTCTCAAAGCATCAAACCCGTCATAGAAGAGAATTTCAACCTCCGTCATGCTTTGTGTTCCTGTCTTACCGAGTTATTCTGTGTTTACACCAATACCTCACATCTATCTTCACTCATGTGCATGAAAACATGTATTAAACAGACTTATATGTTGCAGTGTGTGATATAAATAAAATGAGTTCATGAATAAGACATTTTATGTGTGCATATCTTTATTTATTTATTTATTTCTTCTTCTTTGAGAGAGATAACAAGCTCCTCTCCAACTGGCGAATCGGGGAGCAGTAATCAGATAGCTGCTGCCACTCTTTGATATTCAAGTGTAATCACAGCAAATAGCGAATGCTTCCTCTGAAAAGCTTCATTTCACAGCGATGTTCGCCGTTTGAAAAACGCCCGTTCCAACAAAATGATTGTGGGCATGAAAAAGAAATGGGAGGTATTGAAGTAGTAACATTTACAAAGATGCGATCCACTTCTGTGCTCGACTACTGAGCCTTGAGCCGCTCGTTTCCACCTAAATTGAAGAGTGAGCGCGCGGCGGTTGAAACCGCTCAGTTATTCAACGCCACAGATATCTGTGACTCGTATTTTCAGCACATAATAAGATGCAGTTTGACACAAACATGCATTTACAATTGTTCATTTTCTTAAACTAAAGCATTTTTATTCTTTTTACATTTTTATACATATCTGTATTTATTTACTGTAAATACTTAAAGATTCAGTTTTTTCTTCATACTGCAGGTGTCACTTGAATTTTGACCTTTTCAGACTTTTTTTTTTTCGTCTCCATATAACTTGAACCAGAAATCTCACGCTTTTTTTTGTTGTTTTGTGCGTTTTTTGGCTGTTTTATGCTTTTTATTGTCGTTTCTGATGGTCTTTTACTTCTTTATGATATAATATATATAAATACATGAACTATGGAAACTACGGAACGAGGCGTTTTTGGTTCTGCGTGCCATGTTGTGAATAACAAACCGGGGATGGACTCTTCAAACTGATCTTTCATGAATGGACTTGGCTCGGTCAGCCTGACACTCGGTCATTAACAGTTATTAAGGATTCTTGGTCCCATCGTGGTTTTTGGTCTTTGTCCCTCACAGCCTGAACACAGCAGGCTGGATGAGGCCGACTGTCCATTATCCCTCGTTATTATCACACACCAACAGTGGTTATTGTTGCCGGGGTCCTCTCCCATTCAATGCTGTAATACTCGTTTAATCACTCGTCGATTCGGACAATGGGGCTCAAACACAATGGCTGCTGCTGCTTTACTAGGAGGGATTTGACCAAACAATGGATCATGATGTCTTCATGTGTGTGTGTGTGTGTGTGTGTGTGTGAGAGAGTAAGATATATTACAAATACTGAAAAATCAAATGAAATGACTCAAACAATCTCTAACATTTGTGAAAATAATCAAATATAAACGCTTGCTCTTCTTTTCTTTTCTAGGATTTCATGTAACCTTCTGCTGGTCGTAGTTATCACGTCTCGGGATATTTACAGTCAGCAGAACGCAGCAGAACAAGTATAAATATACATTTTCACCGACCGACCAATCCTCCCCGAGTTCACAGATGTCACCGGCATCCAGGTTAGAAATATTTTACAAATCCTCCGCTGACTGGATTTGTATCGTTTCAGTGAGACTTACCGATTCAATTTGAGTAAAAAGGTTGAAACATTTGTTTCATACTATTAATGTGTCTCACTGTTTGTCCATCCACCTGCTAAAGGGCCAGTTGTCGCCTCAGCTCTCAGCCATATGGAGGCAGACCAAGGCTGGCAGAAGGACCTACTGTAACTGCAGAGACAGACAGATGGACGGACGAGGGGAAAGAGGAAACGGACAAAACAAAAGGTCAATGGGTATTGAAAACACCGATACTTTTACAGGACTTCAGGTTTATTTACCAAATCTCAAATTCAGGTATTCATATTAAGCAACAATATATAAAACATATGCATGTGATTGTAAGAGAATAAGGGAGCATTTGCTTCTATGAGCTTATTAAAAGTCTTACTATGTGCTGCTGCGCTTGATTTGAAGTTTTCAAATGAAATCCAAAAGGAAGGAAAAACAAACACGTACTTCCCTTTTCAAAAATCAATAGTAAGATATTTAACAGCAAATGGACTCGGCTCTAATTCTCCAACTCCTCTGATCAAAGATGTTTTCTGAGACTCGCCATAAACAACCTTTAGGTAGTAAAACGTAGCACTTGGATAATTACTACAGAGCCAAGATCCATCTGTTAATATACACTTCTACCAAAGCTTATGTAGCTTTTAGGTTAGCTTATTCTACATCAGTACCAGCACCATATACTCTACACACATGATGTTTATACTGAGTGAAATATTCAAACGCAAGCAGACATATTCATATCCGGTGTCTTTTGAAGACTTTGGGATGTTCACTCACGTTAAACGGTAGCAGTAGCTGAAATGGTGGATAATGTTGACGTTTGATTAGAGTCAGAGTACTTTTTATTTTTTTTTTATTCTGTCAGTATCTTCTGCACACTGATGAAGACGCCCACGCACATGACGCGGTACACTTTCCCGCTGGTGATTTCTACTGATCGAGAGTTGTAGGAGGTAAAGTGGCCAGAAATGCAGCAATGCATCATCATGGAGAAGCAAGTATGGATGTAAATAATGTTTCAAACATTTAGCACCGCAAAACTTTTATGAATGTTTATTACACCTCAGGATATATAATATATACTCTATAAATATACATATACGGTGTTTTTGGTGAAAAGCAGTAAATGCAAATATAACTTTGTCAAAAAAAAAGAAATATAAAAACCTCCACAGAAGTTTTATGTAATGTTGTTATGTGTTTGAGATAGGTGTTGCTATTTTTTAACATTTAAAGAAATTAATAATAAAAACGTTTGATATGATTGCATTAATCTGATGCTTTTCCAGTCTTAACTCTACTCTATCTCGTGCTGTAAATTGTCACCTGTAACGTGAAGACATGCAGCAGGATTAAAGATCTCGGTTAATCCAGGCAGCGTGCTGAGCTCTAACTGAGCAGTCTGAAGTGTGCAGAGCCTGCAGGTTAACTGTATAATATACGTCTCCTGCTGCCTTCAGAGATTTAATGACCTGAAGAAAATAAAAGACGAAAATAAAGCAGCTGCGGACGATAGATTATATTAATTTATAAACCAATGCAGACTACTTTACTGCTTTAACCACATTAAACTTTTTTTTAATGTCCATTTAAATGCATCTATTAGCTGGAGAGTGTTTGATTAAATTCACTTTATTTCTATTCCAAGCAGTATCCTGTTATTTCTGTGCATTTGTGCTGAAGGAATTTACTCTTTGTTGATGAAAATGAGTGACATTGCTTCAGAAACAGACGCGCTTCTGAGACATCTATTCTCAGCACAGCAACACCAACAAGTCGCTTTGCACGGCTTCATCTGAATGTTTGTTCCTCTCCTCCTACCTGCGCACTATAGCCAGCTACGCTTGGTACCGAAATACACAGACAGACAAAACAAAGTCGGGGAACGGTTGGAGCTAAAGGCTTCTGGCTCCGTCTCTCCCGTTAGTTGTAGCATCCAAATGACAATCAGCAAGACAGGTAATTCACAAATAGCTTCAGGATAATATTTACATTATTATTATTATTATTATTAGTCCACTGTCTTCAGCACAAACTCAATGAATGTTACCCCCCACCAAACGGCAGACAACGGGCAAAATGGAGCGTTTAGCAGCTAAAGAGCCAGATACATTTCTCATGAGTTGGTGAAGACCAAAACAGAGCTAAAAGGAGAGTGAATATTGGACTCACGTTCAGGTGGACATAAGCATGACTCTAAGGGAATGCTAAAAAAACATCCGATCGCCAACTACCACAGCTTAAGGTTGAAGCTGGTACTGAGGTGCAATACCACAGACGGCCACTAGATGCTGACTCAAAGAGACTCCCATTCAAAAAGCATCAACATCTCTCTAGAAAACACTAAGTCAATATTATTATTATTTATTTTAATTTTTTTTTTACAATGAGTCAGTCTCAAACACTAAATCCAGGCCCGCTAACAACATGTGCTGGTGGTTATTTTGGAAATTATACCTCTGTTAATAAGATTTGAAGTAATATAGTGATTTTGGTGGCTGTGTATCTGCCCCCCCCTTTCATCAGATGTAGTCTGTGACACTGCTTATTGCTGCCCCACGCACTAAACACATTTGTTAAAATGATTTAGCGGTAGAAAGATGTACGAGCTGCCTTTTATGCCGTCCGCTCAGAGTTATAGCTGAATGAACGTTTGCAGGATCAGAGAACTGACTGCACATTATTTTTCTGACGTCGACTGATGAATAAAATAAATGTGCATTTACATGACAGACACATAAAAGCAAAATGTGGCTGACCTTCAGTTCCCTGTCAGCTACAACTCACTGCTGTTTACTTCCTGCCTGTAAGTCCCTGAGGAGCTGTCGCTGCCTCGCTGTGAGACAGTGTTAGCTTTTAAAAGCAGTCTCATCTTCTCCCAGATTACACTTGCTGCTCCGTCCTCACTTTGTCAAGCTTTCTGCCTACAAGGGAAGAGCTGCTCCTAAACACATAACTTTAACTAAAACGGGCTGCCTCTTCCCCTTCGTCGTTTCATCCATTTATTCAATCATGTTGTGTGTCCGAGTCTCTGTGGGAAAGTGTTTCTTTAGGAGCGTGTTCTCATTTGGATTGGATTGTGTGAGGTTTTAAAAGCAAAGTTTTGGCAACAGCCCCCACCCACCACCACCACCACTCACATGTTTTCATGCCATGTGATTTATCTCCATCTTGATAATCCCTTCCTGACCCATCTATGTGCATAAACCACCATAATGCGGCATGTAGAACTAATTCATTACATTTTCAATTTCCCCTCACCTTGAATATCACCACAAAGCCCCAGAGCCACAGGTAAAAATGATTTACCTGGAGCTTGATAACCTTCTCTCCTTTTCAAAGATAAGCCTGTATCCTGTAAGCAGAGCAGGCAGACAGTGTAATAAGTGAGATTAATCCATTAAAGTTTCACTTCACTTCATACCACTATACACACGGATAAGCCTTAAATTGATTTTGCAAATAAAAATATTGCTCATGTAAGATCACTTTAACCCCTATCCAATGCAACTATCACTATACTAAGTATCTGATTTCTTGCCTGTCCTTACTTTGAAATTTAAATCTTTATATACTTGAATTTGCTGATAATAGTTGACCTTATGAATGACTGAGTGATTTTTATTTATAACTTTTTATTTTCACATCCAATGCAGATTTCACTTTCCCCAGTGATGCACTCTGGATGAAAACTTAACATGCTAGATATAATATATACATATATATATATATATATATATATATATATATATATATATGTATCTCCAACAACTTAAAATCAGCTGCCTGCTGTGTTCGGAAATAATATCGATCAAACTTTGGAGACTGAACCATGCAGTGAAGTTGCAGGCTGTAAAATCCCTGTTTCAACCGTATCTGAGATAATAACAACCTTGTACTTATCTTCATAAATACAGCACCAGGGCCTGAGCTTGCTAACACGAGGGTGTCGCCTTCCTCTCCTGTCAGATTTGGTATTAAGCGAGACAAATCCATTTTCTGTTCTCAGAAAACACAATTTAAAACCACTGCTCCACTGGGCATTAAATGACAAAAATCTTGCCTCTTTGACCACTTTTTTTCTGCTGCCAAACAGCTTGGGCGGTGGGTGCAGATGGTGGTGCTGGATTACACTGAAGATTAGATTGGGCAGAGGCGAGGCTTCCTGCGCTCCAGCAGCACTGGGGCAGATTGAAGTCGTCCAGAGCGGCCGACATTTTAACCTCAGAAGATGCTCCGCTGGCTGCAGTGAAATTATTACCATCTCTCCACCTCAGGGCCTTATCTATTACTGATGCGACTGTGTGGGCTATTTATGCGTATGTATACTGTGAATATATACATATACTAAACAGAGGCTTGTAAAGCTACAGAACACTGATATTAGAAAATATGTTCAGTGATGATAGTTTCGAAGATTCAATACCAACCTTTTTTTTTTTGGCTAATTTGTCTTTTCATATCTGCAAATTGCTACTACAACAAGGTTATGAAGTACTTGAAGTTACTGAGTTGAAATGTTTGGTTAAGGATTTGGAGAGATGTTCTTTTTAAAAGAACAGTGATTAACTGTCTGCAAACAGATTTGCGTGTCAGAACTTTGTGGTTTTTTTTCTGATTATTCATCATATCTCAACTCTTTCAAGTTTGGTTTGTAGTACAGACCTTACAGCAGCTACCTGTTTCTTATTATTTGCTTTGAGGCTAGGCTACATAGCACGTTCTCTTTGGCTGCATAATTAAAAACATGCAGTCAACTCGGTGACCTTGAGGATTTGTTGTGAACGGCACAGATTCATACATATCACAAACTCAGTTCTGGTTGTGCTGCAGTGTGGATCTGAATGTACAATATTTTACCCTGAAAAATAATAATTCTGACGTTTGGTCCAAACTAAACTAGAGCGGACTCGGCCTCATTGGTCCACATCATACTAAGTGAACTAGGAACTAGGAAATACATCAGCATCACATGACATTGCTTAAAATGTCACTGAATAAAACACAATGTCTTCCTTTATGTGTAACTGAATAAAAGCTATTTTTGCTCACGAGAAACAAGACAAGATGCATTAACGTTTTTTTAGCGGTGTCTTCCTTTATACGAGTGCTGCTTGTAATTATGTCGACACACAAAAATATGTTTATAATTATGTCTTTGCAAAAAAAAAAAAAAAAAAAAACCCAGAATGAAACCTCTGAGAAACTGAGCTAATTTCAGGGCTTTGTGACACGTATTTTTCTTCTTAACAGCTGTATGCAGACAGCAGGATCCCTGTGAGAATGAAGGCCTGGTTCAGTTAATGGGTAAAACTCTCATTGTCAGCTCATTTGCTAAACTATTCTGCCTCCAATTTGCCCATTCACTTGTCTTTGTTTATGTTCTCTGCCTCCTCTCCCTCTCTCTTTATCGCTCTTTCCTTCCTGCATGAAATGAATGCAAATTAGTGTTACAGAAGCCATTTTCGAATAGTAAGGGTCCATGAGTGGGCACTGCTGGTTGCATTAGTGGCATCCCCACTGACTCTACCATAAAAGTAAAGACAGATCATATTATTTTAGAGAATAATTGCCTCTCAGTTATAAGAGGAATTGGATGTTTTCTTTGCAGAGCATCATAGCTGTTGTAAATGACAGTTGACAGTTTTGTATGTTATGTGCAGCTATCCCTCTAAACTCACATAATAGCCCACATTTGACGTGTGTTTTACTACCTTTAATCATCATTTGTGATGTGAAAACATCAGATGTTGTCACAGTTAAATGCATCCTGGACATAGTCGAGTCCTAAGGCGCAGCATATTGTGTTGTTTGGCTGCCAAATTGGGGATCACAGCGGACGGCGTTAAGACGAAGCGGTGCCAGCATTTGGATCACGAGGAGTTTAGTCATCGGCTGAGTTGCACAAAGTTAAGACCTGAGAATACGTGCAAATTACAAATGTTATTGAAAAATGGGCCTCTTTGCTTTAGAAATAGACTTCCTAGCATCTTACTTCATTTCTATCACAGTACACTGTTAGTATTTTTGTGTCCTCTAATATAATTGCGTCTGCTGATTTCCAACAGCGTTTCAATTCTGCAGCGTGAAATTATTTTTTCTACACAAGACCCATGGTGAGTACAGTTACTTTTGAAAGAAAAATTCAATGTGAAAACTGTGATGTAACCCTCTATAACATCTCCTGGCACAAGATGAGTTTTCATAGTGTGCAGGTTACAGCCTCGCATCGAGGTTTCTTGGCGAGAAGCGTTTCTGTCAGGGAAGTGCTTTTTTCAGGTCGAACCATGTCTGAATCCTCACCTCTGAGCAGCATCTAAGGTGCAGCAGAGCATGATGTGGACTGTCTCCGAAGACTGTGGAGACTTTGTTGTTGCAGTAGAGTGATAAGGTTTATTTAGAGAGGAGCAGAGTGAAGGCTGAGAAACAGAGAGGGGAAACGCTGAGACAGAAGGAGTAACGGGTAGTAATGGATTTTCCAATCTGACGGGAATTAGCTGATAAAATACAAGATGTCCTGTGTGGAAGGATTGGGAAGAACAAGAGAAAATGTGAGAGAAAAGACCATCAACATGAAACTCCAGCATCCAGTAGAGTATATATACAGTATAGTTCCCATTGAGGAAAGTTGTCTCAGACTTTTATTTACTGTATATACTCTCAGCAGGTTTGGATGTTGAGTTTTAACATAAAAACACCTTGAACATGAGTTTAATAGCTCCACGTTTTTCTCGTCTTCCAGCAGATCTCACAGTTTCCCTCAGTGGGTGAAATTAGTTCAGTTTTCATCAAAGTAATTTTTTTCTTCAAACCTTTTTCCTCCCTCCACATTCACATTTTGACAGATTCAGAGCTTTTTTTAAAAAAAAAGAAGATAATTGCACCTTATATAGCCGACACAAACACTCATTATCGTGATGTAAACGTTCTGATCGGGCCGCAACATGCTTTGTAGGTTTCAAGAGGCACCACTCAGTTTTTATTCTGAGAACCTTGCAAAGGAAAAAAAAAATCACTGGCAGCGTCCCTTAACTGTTGCTAAGCAACTAATCTAATGACATTAGCTACCATCAATCGAACAGTCTGCATCTGTTTCACATGAAACAGTCAAAGCCACATACTGACAACAGGCTAGGCAAAAAAAAAAAAAAAGAAACAACACCGTAAAGCATTGCAAAGGGAACAGAGGACGTTCATACATTTTCACATCCATGTAAAGTTTGTGCACGATGCAACAGAGACGTGTATTCATCCCCCGCCGTGAACTGACTGCGTTTCCATGTCTCTTGATTGATGGCAGATATTTTAACATCTTGATGAGAAATTAGCAAATCCAGTTGTCTTTGAGTCAGTGGGTGTTCAGACCAAAAACAGTCTTGTTTTAGAAAATGCGAGAGGCTGTGGCGGCTTTTTGCTTAAAGTACCGATTAGGCAGTGACTTATGATCCAGTAACGCTGGTTTGAGTAATGGATCAACGACTCGGAAGACAATTAGTCCCCTGTGAGACAGGATTTCACACCTCTGGAAAGCTATCAAGGCAGTTATCAATCATGGCAGCAAAGCTTAGCCAGGTATTAGACTTTTTTTTTTTGCCAGCACTTTACAACCATATTTTACAAACAGTAGACATTCACTGTGTAGAAGACAGTGTTTAGTTCACTGTACACTGCTTACTGTAGGATATCTGGGTGTTGAAGTCCTCCAAAGTGAAACAGTTAACTTCCTCTGCCATATATGTATGCAAATGTTCAAGTTGAGGGCTTAACATATTTGTATTTTTCCCCACTGTAATTTCAACCTTTTCACAATTTATTTTCTATTAAGAACAATTACGGTTTAGACAGATTAACTGAACCACTTCATTTGGAGGTAAAGCCAGTCTCTTTTTTCCCACTTTCTGCCATCTGACTAACTACCCATCCAGGCTCAAATTGAGCAACTGAACATATCTGTAATAATCTGTGTGAAATAGTTTAACTCTTGGTATGCCTTTGTTATAAGTTTGATGAGGTTGTTAAAATATATAATGTAGCTCTATATTTAATCATTTCCTTATATTTATTAAATGCTTGTCTTTTTGTCTCCACATTGTGAGTTTATTTTGCCATTAAACCAGATATTTTATCTGCCTTGCACACACTTGATCTTTTCCCATCATTATCTTTTTTTTCTTTACCCTCTGCAGATAACAGAGCAAGTTCATATAAACAACATCTGAATGAATGAATTTGTATACTGCATGTGTTAAATTTTACTGCTCATATAGGGCTTGAGTTCAGCTCTGTAGGCTGAGTTTGCCTGCAATTAATCTCCTTTTTACTTCTTTTTCTGTTAATATGGTGTCCTTTACCCAATTACTCTCAATGGAACATCTGATGAGGGAGACAGAAAAGGAAAAAGAGGGAGCGAGGAGGGAGTCATTGGACTACATGCATTATGTATCATATCCTACAGTGAAGAAGACAACGCTGTGAGTGGGAACGAAAGCGGCCAGCAGTGCACCGAGGTGATCGCAGTGAATGCTAATGAGGGAGCTGCATTCGCTGGAAGGTACATCTGATTAAAAGTACTAGTCGTGGTGAACAAAGCACAATGGTGTTATCAGCCAAAACACACAGAACGTAAAGGGAGTGATATCGAAAAGAGATGGGTTTTTGGTTCTGTTGAAGATAAAAGATCTGATTACTGATAACAGAGATGAGTCATTGTAGAGGAAGAAAAGGTAAACTTCGAAAGTGTGATATGTCTTTTTTTTTTTGTCCGTCAAACATTCAGCTACTTGCCTTTTTTTTTTCAACCACATGAAGTTTAGGATCTACAGAATAATTGGTGTTTTGTGTCAGCTTCACAATAACACGTTAAGGCACTGTGGCGGGTCGTAAATCTGGCAGAAACTTAGCCACAAGGACAGCAGTTAAGTCAGTGGTTAAGTGGTTACTGCAGAAAATGCAGCTTAATGCTTTCATTGAGCAGTTACTTTGACAGAAATACAGCAGAAACCAACCGTCACGTATGTTTACAGGCTGCATCTGTATTAGAAAAGTTGCAGTCGCAGCTCTTGTCGATCAGATTTATTTGTCTTTTTAATGATAAAAAATACAACAACAGGACGAGAAGTTTACTCAAAAGATGTATTTGTACATACACCCATCGTCTGCGAAGCATTCCTCTTTTAAAGAGCATTCTGACACGGGAGTGTTAAATAAAAATGAAAATCTCTGTTCATACCTGATGACCCTAAAAATGCTGTTTTGACCAGGTATTGTCCATCTACGTATATTGTATTTGTACATGATTAATGGCAGCACAACCCCTGAATGTAACTGCAGCCACAGTCAGAGCCAGACCACTCTACTTTATCTACTTCACTTCCCATTGAGCTCTCGGCGTTAATCCCCAGAGACTGAAGGGAGTCTGTGGGACCAGATCTGAGTGTGTGATTACTGAGCAGCCAAACTGCCATGCTGCTGGGATGCTACAGATGTGTCCTAAAGAAACAAAAAAAAGAGAAAAATGATGATAGCCATGGTGATGATGATGATGATGATGATGACTATAGTGGCTGGCCAATAAGCAGAATGGTAATTAGTATAGCAGTCGTTTTGGCCTGGTTTATTTACTTTAGCCTGCATGCATACAATACATAAAAAAGGAAAAGGAAAGTGTCCTTTTGGTACAGATGATACATTTGATATTGGTAAAATACCACAAATTTACAGTGACATTTCTTTAGTGTGTCAGTAACAGTAATAAAACACTGAAGTGACCTGCTCTTTAAGTGAAGTAAGGCAGGTAAAAAAGAAAAGAAAACAAAAAGAAGTGATAAAATGCACCCCTGTGATGAAGAGGTGGTGAAGCTGAAGGTGAGGTGACAGCTTAAAGAGGGTTTTCAGTCCATTCACCCATAAAGATGTGAAGACATAACCTTTGCACAACAGAGTACAAGTGAAGAGCAGCAGGGCCCTCCTGATATTTTATTCACTACGTACATTATGTCTAAAAGCCTCATAATAGCATTATAATGGGTTCATAATGCACTGCAGTCTATTGTGGATTTTTCTAGTGCCATTCTAACCTAAAAACTCTTATGGAGGTGCTTATAATGCAATGTAAAACAACTATGAATAGAAAATGTATATAGTGATGTGAACACAGAGCTTTTAACAACACCTCATGATCAGTGACACACAATTGGAAAGTGCCCTTTAAGTTTTGACATGCTTGATTTGTAGCTGGCTTAAGTTCTTATTTGTGTCTGTGTTAAAGGGAAACTACCTTTATTTGCCATTTTTTTTGTGGGTTTTCTGCAGCAAGCAGCTTTTGCAAAACACTCACGGGAGCAACAGCTTGTAATGTGAGTGAAAACCTGACGACTGGAAATCCCCCAGCGATGCTACACACCAAGACTGGTCTGTCTGTGACTGTTTCTCTTGCTCCCCCTCGTCTCTGTGTGTCTATTTCTATTTTTCAATCTGATATTGGTTGTTTTGTTTTGTTTGTTTGTTGGGGTTTTTTTTAGAAAAAAGGGGGCAAAGGCACATATATCATATGTTCTCTGTCTGGCTGTGCTTCAATAGTAAGGCATGAGCTTGTTACACTGGAAAATTTTATGTCTTATTTCATATTTTCCTTTTCCTTTCTATTATTATTACGTCGCTGTGCTGGAGATTGTTTTCCAGGGTCAATATGCATCTTGTTTTGTCCCACTGTCTCCTTAGTTTGTTTCTCAAGAACCGAAACTGAAGAAAGAGACCAGAAGGATACTTGTTGCGCTCCAGTAGCACAGTTAAAAGCAGAGTTTTTCCAGCAAAGTGGGTGAAATTGGGTCTCAAAGCTACAACGGAGGCACTTTGTCGATTGCAGAGCCCCGCGCTCAGTTAAAGCGAGCATCTCCCCGCTGCTACATGAAAACATTATCTGGTAATCTCTGCCCGTTGGCACAGACAGTTATTCATGAGCACTTAATACTCTTTTGGATCACTCTCCTGCTGGTTTTTTCTTCTTCTTTTTCTTCTCTGAGTAGAAATGTGAATTGACTGCTTGGGTGATTGTACATCGTGTGGCTGCTATTAAACAGATAAACACAGCGGGGCTCTTGTACTGCTGTCATTATTTCTAAAAAAATTTAATTTTCATGTTGAATTCAGCTGAAGGATTAAAAGTTCCACCGAAGGTTGAGAAAATCCTGCAGGGATATGTTTCAAGTTGAGGCCTGAATCCCATTAACCCAACAGTGTATAATGGTATATCTAAAAAGACTTTCTTAATTAAAAAGAAAAACGTAGCTCAAATCTGCATGCTAACATGCTCACAATGCTAATTCCAGCTTGTTTATCAAGTATAATGTCAACCATATTTACTGTGTTAATTTAGCGTGTTAGCATGCAAACATTTGTTAGCGCTAAACACAAATTGCAGGTAAAGCAGAAGGGCATGTCATGGGTTTTGTTGGTGGTATTTGTTCTTAAACCAAAGTATTGGACAAATATTGAATTTAAACATATGTTAGTGCTAAATAAAAAGGTCACAAAATCATTAGAATGCATCATCTGGGAACCATGAATGTCTCAACCAAATTTTGTGGCAAATTATAAAATAGATATTGATATATATCACAATATAAGTAAAAAAGTTGAACTTACGCTGAACCCTAAATGACATAAAGACAGGTGTTCACTAAAGTCAGTAGGATTCATCCTCTGAGGAGCATGAATGTCTGATAGTTGTCTTTAGGTTACTAAAAATGCTTCGTTCTGCCAGAGACACTTTATGTCAAGGAAGTGTTCACAGTTACAGTAGATCCAGCTGACAGACTCTCCATGAATATGAGCAGCAGTGAGGATTCATGTCAGGGGAACTAATTTTAAACATGTACATTAAGTCTCAGCAAAGCCAACAAGGCTCAAAGCTTCAGCACCTGAACTTAAAGGTACAGTCAGACTAGTAAATGCTTGCTGCGGTACAGTTGAGATTTAAGAAACTGTTTGACAGGCGCCTCTTGGCTTCTTCAAGAAAATGGTTTTGTGGCAACTAAGGCAACATGTAGGAGGTTACTGTTGCTTTTATTATGTCTGCCAGTGAGGTTTTGCTGTCACTTATCTGTTTGTTAGCGGGTTACCTAGATTAAACATGACTGGATGATATTTAGCAAACAGATTTCACTGGAAATCAGGAGCTGGTTGTGACATAAATCTCGCTGTTGTTAACACCACTTTGATAGACAAAACCTGTGTTTGACACATTCGATTGATTCATATGAGACTGATAGTCACAGGTTGATCCATGGTCACTACCAGGTTGCAATATGAATGCCTCAAAATTAGAAAGGATCATTAATTTGACTCACAGCTATGATATTTTGAGACCAAACATTCAACAATTTGACTCGAGAAAAACATTCTCTAAGAAAAAGATAAAAAACACCTGCAGAACCTAATTCATTATTCATATATTTGGCACCGAAGCAGGTGTCTGCTTTACATTTTATATATGTGGCATAATCTCATAATGAGGATCTGATGTTTCCACAGCAACCTGTCACACAACTACAAATTAATCCGTATAGTTTTAAAAATAGCGCTCTTTAAGCAGGCGCTCCACCTCATCAAGATAAAGAGTTCTCGTTTGCCCCATCGTCGACGTGTCACGCCACGCAGAACGAAATCACCGGCTTCACTTGCGATGCCGAACAGGTCACACACCCGAATACTAATGGGAGCAGAAAAGTTGTGGAATTAATATTGCAAAGCAAAGAAAGATGTTTTTTCCGTGAAGTAAATATGGAGAATTTTTAAAGTCAATGTCAAAGCTGGATCAAAACATTCAGCTTGTAAGAGTCAGAATGAAGCTTTGCAGAGTAAATCATTTGCATGCTGTTGCGTTTCGCTGTGCGATGCATTAGCAATGCTAAGACGCAGCAGTAATGGATTTTCTCATTCGAAATGAATGAACTTTGATGGGAGGGCAGCACATTTGACTCATTAGTTTTGGTGGGTGGTAGACAGTTTCTTCAAACCAGAGTCAATATGCTGAGCCATTAGGCTGCAGGGAAACAGAACATACAATCTGACATGTTAGGTTTTCATTATGTTCGCAGATTCTGTGCAGAGCAATCTTTCCTCCAGCGGGTCGGACTCTGCTGTCACTTTATTTTCTTGATGTGACACTTAGACAGACAGGGAAGGTGAACCGTCACCTTTGCTGAAATGACATTTCTAAGCAGCTCTCCTCTCCTCTCGCTCCTTCACTGTTATCTGTCCTGTCACATGTTTACTTCTGCATGGGATTTACATTCGCTCGCTATTGTTCTGGATGGCTGCATGCTGCACATGCTCTCTGAGGGCTCTGATTCAACAAGACTCTCCCCTCGCAGTTTCTCCTTCCACTGTGATTCATTTACAGTCTAATATTTACTCCATCAGAGGCAGGTGCTGCCAGAGAGGAAGATTTACTGTTGATTTAAAGTCTCTCTCCACATATATTTCTCAGGCCGACTCTCCGTAATGACACACACACACACGCTGCCTTCAACAAATCAACACTGTCGCCCATCGCTCTTAAGTTATAGACCCCTATAGTCCTGCCCTTCTCCTGGCTAGCCTTCCTCCACTGGCTCCTCTAACTCAATGTACTTTCTCATAAAGAGTTTCTTTTATCACAACATGTTTCTGGTGGGTCTTTTCTTTCCCTTTTACAAACAAGCAAAATGTTCTATAATCTAGATCTAGATCTAGATTTGCCAACATACTCCAACTCTCAAAAATAGCTATAAAAATCTGGTCACTACAAAGCATTTTCTGACCTTAAAACTAGCTAAAATCCTTTGGACAAATTCTGGTTTTCTATTAATATTCTTCAGCTGTGTGTGTTTGTTATGTACCAACAAGACTTCCTCTGGCACAAGTCTCAAAAATGTGGATGTTTAGATTAAAAGCACCCTGTGGAGTTTTCACTGCTAGGTTTTGATGAGCAGATCTCCATTATGTTTGCGTCAATGCTAACATGTGCATGAGAATGATGACAATCCCATTACGACATTAGACGACTGCAGCGGGAGGAAAATGCAAATGCATATCACATGATCACTATGAGATGTTTACTGATCAACCGGTTATTGTAACATGCCAAAGTCCCACAACCAAACTACACTCCAGCTGGAGAGGCTTTTAAAATCACATTAAGTGACATAAAACTTAGCTGAGAAAACAGTACACGCGTTTAGTTCTCTTTGGGGAAAGTTTCGAAAAACTCTGAAGATTTGACCTTCTCTCTTTATCACGTCTCCTGTTTACTTTCTGTCTTTCAGTCAGCATGCTGCTAATCACTTCATTAAAACCTTAATAACATTAACTGACTACCTGAAGGGAGGAGAGCTAAAAACATCTTTGTGGTGCACCGAAATGCGAGAATTGAGAAAGTACAAGTACAATCTCTGATTAGGAGATCAATGCAACCCAATTTCATTAAGTATACCAATTTTTTCTTTTTAATGAACTGATAAATCCTGATATTAAAGTACAACTCCCAAACTAACTTTACTTTCTCTATTTAATTTATACAATATCCTGCTGCACAACCTGCAGCTGAAGGATATTTTCCTCATTTTGCAGGATGGCTCTTTATCGTTCATTCGCTCTCTCCTCGAGGCCGGTTATTGGAGGTAACAGCATGTTTACTAATCACTTCATCAAAATCAGGGATGCATTTAACAGCCGCTTTAAGTCGGGGCAATAACACAGTCTGATTTATTCAGTAAATAAAAAAGATCATTATATTTCCAATCATTAACTGTCGTGTTTCTTGTTTTTCCCACTTGATGTATTTTATACCCTTTTACACTCTTTTATGTCCATCCAAACCATTAAGCGCCGTCACATAATGTAATGTATATTCTATATTAAGGACAAGACAATCAATATTTTTCATACACTAAATCTGTCAGATCTATATAGCCATTTGGCTTCTTTTAGCTCATTGGTTTATTATTTATTTATTTGTATTCATTTAACCTTTATTTAACCAGGACATCCCTTTGAGATACAAAATATAACTTACAAGGTAGTCGATGACAACACTTGTATAGCACGATCAGCTTTACTAAAACACAAAATAAAGCAGTCACAGCATCGACCATGTTGCTTTACAGTGTTTTTATCTATCCCCTTTCTGCACTGCAACGTAACACCAGCACTTTCGGATTTTTTCCACTGAATGTTTTCCCAAAACGTCCTCATGATTATTGAAAGTGCAGCTTATTGTGAACAGAAAGCAGTGTTTCCAGATGTACCCCCTTCTCCATTATCATCTGTCTTATAGGCAAACGGAAGAGCCTGTTGAGCCCGTGATCCTGACAACTTACTGCCACCATCTCCCACCACATCTACACACACACACACACACTCTTCCCAGCTAAAAGGTCACTTCTGTTATTAAAGGTTGTTTTTCACGTCAGGTCTACTTCATTAGATAAGAAGGCAGTGTGTGACAGGAGAGATGGAAAGAAGCACTGCAACAAAGTTCACTTCTGTCTGCCTGCTGGAGGTTCTTAGTGGGAGCCCAACCCTCGGTGCCCTGACATCTCCATAATAGATGTCCTCTAAATGGCAACAGGAAACCCAGCGGGCCAACCTTTACCTCGCCTTGGGTGTGGGGACAGAGACGCAAGGTGGCTTATTGTTTTCCTATTCTCTGTCTGCAGAGAATGATTATGGATATACAATACTAGTGGCATATTTTCATGATGGATGGCACAGCCGAGGCGGGTGACTATCCTGCTGCTATTGTGTGCTCGCTAATTAAATGACAAATTGTCACCGAGGAAATGTGTATTTTGTCCCTGGAGTTGGCAAACAGGTTTTTTTTTTTGTTTCGTTTTGTTTTTTTTCTAATTTGTTACCATTGTCTGTCAGTGCTACGCAGCCAGGCATGCGGGGGTAAAATGCACACGGGCTCGAGGATTTGTTTTCTTTCCTTCGTCTCAATTCATGATGGAGGGGAAAAGGTGCAGCGCCAATCAAGAAATTTAGGCTGTTGTCACTGTTACCAGCGAGCTAATCTAATGGGAAATCTGCGGTTATTCAAAAATAAAAAAATCCATCTTCTCACTCATATGGACTCAGCCAGAGAGTTTTATTTTATATCACTTTCCATTAAAGATCTTAAAACCTGCCTGAAGGATACACCAAGCTATCATCAGAAATAGCCACTGATTGCTTGCTATAGCTACTGTAGTGGACTGCAATCTGTAAAATGGTGTCATCATGGTCCAATCCATCACCTTGATCCTGTTGTTTGATTCTGAGAGAAAATTATCAAGCATCGCTACAATGTGAAAGCGGCGTATAATGTATAAAGTGTTCATTAAACGGAGATTCATCACTGCGCAAAAGAAATCGCTTTAAATCACGAGGTGGATGAAATACCCACAATAACTCCTTTCATATCAAGTCCGTAAAAAACCAATAACAATCCATGTTGAAGAGCTTCTTCATGCTCAAAATCTTCTCGTTGCTGAATCTTTCAGTTCTGACACAAAGCTGTCGGACGGGTGTTTCAGGGCTGCGTCCCTATTGGCCAATTACTGCTGGAAGGACTGGAAAGTGGTGACACAAAACCGAAACAAAAGTTCAGCAGCAAAACTCAAAATAAATCAGAGATAAATAAGAGTGGAGAATATTGTAATCAAACGTAGATCTTTTATTAGGGTTGTTGTAAATGTTGACTTTGTGGTCTTATTCATGGTCTTCCAATAACTTTATCTTTGTCTGCTCATTGGGGGATCACAACTGCTGTGAATAACACAAATCAAAATTATCTTTTTTTTCATATATTTGTTCCCCGTATTTTATAATAGTTTCAAAATCAATGAAATCAAAAAGATTTCAGGAAGCTGAGGAAGTTTTCTTCTTCTTTTTTTTTAGTTTTAAGGAGATGCCAACACTTGGAGCAGATAAACATACACTGCAAACATGTCACACGAGCAAAATAAGCTTTAATCAATACAGAAACTGACAGGTAACCCGACGTATGGATTTTAAAACAGCACCATTATATCTGTGCATCTGTTTATTTTTATACATTTTATTTCCTTTCCATGTTACATAACGAACTCAAGAAATGCATTATGTTAATTTTGTAATTCATAAATTACACATTCGCTGGGTACAGAATGAACTATGTGCTGTAATTTGCGTAAATCCTTTCATGAATAGTCTGAGTGCTGTTTCAGCTCCACGCTCTTGTTGGGTTCTAGTAATAGTGATGTATGTCAGAAATAAATCTGACCTTTAGTGGTGTATTTAGTGCAGTCTGGAGGAGCTTTTCTTTTTTTTTCCTAATCAATCCAGGAGCTAAACTCTATGGGCGACACTTCACAGTCTGCTGCTGGACAAATGGCATTGAAGCAGTTCATCATGGCAGGTTAACTAGCATCGGCCGTCTCTTTGTGACACCAGCTTCACACAGTTCAATACTTTACTGCTGCACCAAATATACGTCTCCACCTAAACCAGACAGCAGCTCAGCTGTCCTGAAAGGATTGTTTATAGGATGACAAATCAGGCTAAAGCCTAAAAATTATATATAGATGCAAAGTCTACGATGCTAAAAAATATATATATATATTTGACGTTAAATTAAACTGGAAATTGGGGAGCTAATTTAAAAAGATTTAACAAAAGGTGTGTGTGAACAGAGAGGGATATGCGAGAAGGAAAATGTGACATGCTGAATATTTAATATTAGAAGTGAGTTGTAATTCGGTATCTCACTCTGCCAGACTTCCACCTCCACTGTGAAGGACTTTTTTTGGTAACTTTTGCAGAGTTACGGCCTCTTTCGGTTGATGTCTGCTCTTCTATAAAACTCCCCGATTCCTTCCTCACTCACTCAGAAAGGCTTTTCACTGAAAATGCATTAATCTCTTATTTATTCTGCCTATAGTTCGAAAAGCTTTTCATTCAATTACACAAGCAAATGTCCGTCTGGAGCTTCAGAGAATCGCCCAACGTAATGAGTTGGACACATTGTACGCAGCGTTGCCCGTCGTCTTTCATTCAGTAATTTCTCATGAAATGAGGGGTAACAGGTGACTTTCATACCTAACGAACCCACTATTGAAATAAGAAGCTTTTCAACTTTATTTTTTGTATATATATATATATATATATATGCGTTGGATGGAAGATTTTAGAAGATGAAAGAAAACATTTGAAAAAGATGTTTTTGTTTGTATTGTTCCACAGGCTCACCTTCGTATATAGTATATGAGAAGAAGTTATAACAAACATTTGTCATTACTGAGTATTTCCTAGGATGACTGATGCTGTTGTTTTTCTTAGTAGGAAATCCTCAAATTACACCTCTGCATTCAGTATTGATAGGCGGGGTCACAGAGAATATGAACTACATGTTAACAGACATGCTGTTCTTGATGAGTTAGCAGGTACAAAAAGGCAAAAAGTCTCCTTTAAGTTCATAAATTAAAAATGAGAGGATGACAAAAGCCCCTCCCAGAACCCCCTGTTCGTATTATTTGTCATGTGATAACACGTTTGGTAACTGCTATCCCCTGTGGGATCCTGCAGGTGATTCCAGTGTAATTCTTTCCACAACACACTGCTTTAGAAAAATAATGTGTCTTTTGATCAGAGGACACCTGAGCGCCTGAAGCGGAGGGAAATGTCAGCTACATGCAGGTAGCAGCAGAATGAAATACAGACCGGCACAAGGCAAAGAAACAATGAATAAAAAACATTTTTTTACTTTTTTCAAAAGAATTGCAGCAGTCGGAGGTGGAATATGAACAAGTTTGGGGACAGAGAGACTCTTCTGTGATGTCTGCTGCCAGTTTCCACAATTGGGAAATAAGTTAAACACATCTTTATGGGACAGGCTGTCCATGTCCCCATCATGCAGCGCAAATGTAATTAAGTCTATAACAACTGCCAGCCAAAAAAGAGGGTGGAAACACAGTAAAAGGGGGAAGCCAAAATTCTCGTTTCATGCTGGTTTTGTGTCTTTCAGGTCAAACCAGAGTATGTCTCCTACGTCTTACCCCATGAATCTGCTTCACACTTGTTTTATGCTCTCCATTTTATTTTCTGTGCAAAAAAAAATGAGGGAAATTAAGAACATACAGGTGGGGGAACTAAGTGAGCACAATTACAGTGTGACCATCCGTATGTATGTAGCCCTCCATCCACTAGCGTTGCAGGGAATACGTTTGGCATTAAGTGTGTTTTTCATGTTGTTTTCCACTCAATCATCAGTCAGATATTTTCCCTTTACTAAAAAACAAAGTATGGGTCACTTAAGAAAAGTGCATCAAGCTAAATGATGCATATGAGAAATATTTTATTCATAAGCAGGTGCAGGCTGGTTCTGCAGCCTGACACTGACAGACAGGTGATGTGCTGCATACTGAGATAGCCGTCAGTCAAACACACACAAACACAGCCAGCCAAACCCCAGAAAAATCAATATCATCACCTTTTTGGAAATGATAAGAATAATCCACAGATAGATCGACAGAAGCTTCAGGGAACCGTTTAGCCATCTGTCTCTGTCTCTGTGTGTGATTGTGTGTGTGTGTGTGTGTGAGCGGCTGAAGAGTCGTGCCAGCTCGTCCGGTCCTGCGGGTGACCTTGCCTGGAGCTCGGCTGACCTCTGCTCGCCTCCTCCCTGCTGAGTTGTGGTTCTCATCCAGACAATGGCCTGTGGACTGTTTTGGTAACCAGATGGCCGCTGCTGCTCTGGGGCCTCATTTATAAAAAATGTACTTTCATTTGACCTTTCAGTTTCAGCTTTCAAACCAAAACACCCATTTTGTGATTAAATTAAGTTGCTGACAAGAAGCGCTGGAGTTAGGGAAAGAGATCGGCCCTCTTATTTTGATTTCTGCTGATGTATGAAGTTAGGAGATCCGGTTTTTGGATATTTGATGGATGGATCTTAAGTCTCAATAGATAATTTCTTGTCTTGCCAGCAATTTCCATAATAGTGTTTGAAACAACGTCTTTAAGTAAAGTTTTTGTACTCCTCCTTGGTGGTTGCAGCCGATCTGCCAAAGCAGGACGTTAACAAAAAACAGTGATGTGATAAACCCAAACTTCCAGAAACATGTGGCGATATCACACCACCGTCTATGCGACCCCCTCACAGACCGTGCTTTGAATAACATATTCGCCACGCCTTCAGTACTGTGAGAACATCCTTGCAGATAAATCTCTGCATTTTAGTATTACATCTTTCTTAGAGTAAGATGGGTGGCTCTAACCTACAGGGGTGTATACAGTGAAGTGTGTATTTCATGTTATATGGGAAATAAATGGTAATATTTTAAATTGTCCATGATTAAATAAAAAGGACTGACATGAGCTGTGGTCGCAGGTATCAAAATCAGACACATTGTACTCCGGACCATCCACCTGACCTTCTGCTGAAGAGGCTTTGGGACAATATGAAAATGTCATGTCACTTCTGCTTTGGCTACAGGACAGTAGTTATTTGGACAACAGGTTTGTAGTTGCTACAGTACAACTTGGAAAACAAGCGAAACACCATTTTACACTTTTAATCTATAACCATAGCCTCTCTGAAAAACAATGTTTATTCTATTGAAAACTTCAGCCTATTCAAATACGAGCCCTCAAATCCATCAGCCGCTGTTTCAAAGACGTAACACAGAGTCTGTAGTTTCATTAATTACACCATCAGTGTAATTAATTAAGGACCAATTGTTTTTACTCTGATGAATATGTCCAATGTTCAGACTGCGACATAGGAGGCAGATAGTGCCGGCTTTGAATCTGTAGCTTCAGAGTGATAATTCAGTCTGGATGGAGACAGGCACACAGATCCTCCTTTAACTTTTGATTTCCAACCTTTTCGTTTCCCATCAAACCAATCATAGCTCCACCTGCTCTGTTTGGAAAACAGTCGTAAATCGCCTTTTCTGTCTGATGTATATAGAGAACCAAGCTGCTTAATTCGCCATCCACTGATTGAAACCGTGTACGCTAACGGATGAAATACATCTGACAGGCTGCCTCTGTCACCTGAAAGAAAGCAGCACCTAATCTGTTTTTTTTTTCCCTCATCATAATTCAAATAAATGACATCATTACCTCCAGAACGCCACAACTACAGTCATTACAGTATCACCCAGAGAGTACAAAGCAACACTATGTGACAGCAGCTGAACTGTGATATATTGAAGCCTTGGGTGACTTAATATAAATGTTCTGCATAGATAACCCAGAAAGTAGGAATTTAGGTGTATGTATTCTCGGTGCCGGCCAAAATATTGCAATAAAAAAAAAACATGTTTGTGTATTAAAAAAAAACAGAACCAGACAACCACCAACCTGACACAAAACAGGCTGAAACTAATAAGACAATGATACCAGCAGCATTGTAAACAGGTAATGATGAAACAAGCACTGCTGGTGATCAATGATAAAAGGATGCAGATGTCTGTCTAATAGTGTCTGCATCCGACAGCTCATCTAGTTTGGCTCTAATAACAGGGACACACACACACACACACACACGCACACATACGATATGCTATCCAGTGAAAACATTAAAATATGTAAATATTTAAAAGAAGGGACAAAAAGATGCCCAGGTGGGGAATTTAGACATTGCCTTGGACATTTGACGAGGTTCGAGGGTATCTATTAAATGATTGATGTTAGTATTGCTGGTATTGACGCCAACATACTGGAATTTATGACCATATACAGCTTTACACACGAGGAGCTCGGCTGATGTGACAGGCAGATTGATGTCTTGATTGATTAGTCTCCTGACAGACGTGCCATGTTATTAAGTTGGATGACGTGCTGTACTTATTGATCACCACACATGGGATTTGTGTCTTTGGTTTATTTATTTTGACCTACATGAACTGTAGCACAAAATGGGCCAAGCCGAGGGTTTCAAGTATCATTTGTTATAATTATACTCACACCGAAAGTATACAGCATCAATTAATGCCTGTGTGCATGTGTATAGAGACATGAAAGGCCCTATATGTGCTCATCCACCATTAAAACACATTTTCAATAAACACCATCCAGTCATCCATGTTGGTGCATCCTCATAACAGTTGAAGGACATTTATATTTAAAGAGAAAAACATTTGAATTAGTGCTTACATTAGTGACCCCTGTGCATCATTATCCTAACAGCGGTAGCGAGTGACATACATCACAAATGCGACAACAAAGGATTGCATAAACGTGCACTGTTTGTATCCACTTATATTTTATTCATGTCAATAATTGCATGTTTGTGTGTAGAGTTGTCACGATACCAAAATGAGTAACCACGATACTATACCAGACAAAGTATCACGGTTCCGGGTAATATCGCGATACTGCTGCCTTTTTATTATTATTTTTATGAACTGCAATGTATTTGTACAAGTTATAAGTACTTATTAATTATAATTACTTATAATGTTGTTTGGTGCATCATAAACATAATACTGGTGAAGTAAGAATTTGACTGAAAGAAGTATTTTTATGAATAACAAGTAAAAATAAAATTTAAACCCAACAACAAACAGATCCACTGGCCTTTTCTCTGCGTGTTTGTGTGTCTAGTCAAACTTTGAGGTATTTAACTTAAAGGACAGAACTTATGCAAAGGCATATCAAAGGCTACTTCATTGAACTGTAGCTAAATTCTATAAATAATAACTTAACAAAATACTGAACAATATGTAGAATACAATATAGACAGAGTCTACATTACTGCTGTGATCTTCTCTTAATTTCCCTCCTTTGGCTCCTATAGCTTGGTGGCAGCGCCTGCGCAGTGGACGGCCATTGTCTATTGCTTTCCCGTCTGTGCCTTGCTTAAGACCAAAATAGTTCCAAATGTGACTTTTGGAGTTTGGTTTCTTGAGAAAAATGTGTTGTGCTTCGGCAGACTCGCCGCTCGGCCCGGTGCTTTTCGCGTTTCGTGTTTGTGACCGTGAACGCGTCTGGGCGAGACAGCCAATCAGCTAACAGACGGGCGGACCCAGCGCGCGGAAACAGCCTATCATATCCCCGGACGTCACCAGTAACAGGCAAACAGCCAATCATTCAGCAGCTGTGTAGTTCGGTTGCAGTTCCATGTTGGTTTGTTTACAAAGGAGTAGCATGCAGTGAGAAGCCGGGAGGAGAGCAGAGGCGGCCGCTATGTAGCGGAGACTGGCACCGGTAGTATCGTAATCCACGGTAATACCGTCGAGTAAAATTTCTAGTATAGTAGCGACGGTTATGACTTGGCACCGCGGGGTACCGGGTATACCGTGGGTATCGTGCAACTCTATTTGTGTGTTTAATGAAAGAAGGAAAACAGTCATATATAATTAACATCATAACATTATTTTTGTACTGAAATTCATCCTGAAATTCATAATTTTTCCTATGCATAGAAATAAATCATCCACTATCATTATGCTTTTTTCAGTGTGTGCATCCAAATCATCCGTGGCGTAGAAATCAATGGTTGTTCAAAAGCTATTAAAAACATTGGGTGACATGTTCCTTTATTACCATGGACATGCCACTATCATTTATTTTTAGTCAACCATATACAGTCCTACTGCAAACTAGCGCACCAAATCCATCCACATCCATGAAAATAGTCCCCAGCAAATATATCATTTATTCATGTTTGAGTGATGTTTGCTAAAAACATACAACATCGCCCAGGTATTTTAGGAAATTTAACGTTTTGTTGGTTTTTTTGTTGTTTTTTTTTTGAAGGTTCACATTGTGATAGACAGACACTGAAAGACTGGACTCAAATTCAGCTGCTAACACGTAGCTGTCAGCGTAGCTGCCCTGACTGAAGGACTCTTTAAAAGCAACTTCAGCTCCATCAAAATCACAACAGATTTAAAGCTTTAGTCATGAAAATAAAAGAAGCCATTTTTGTGTCAGACATCAACTGATGGTTTCTGACCTACAATCAATCCTCACTGCTTCTCTGGAAATGACCTACATTCAAATTAAAACCAAACTAGTAGCTCAAAATAATAATTGTAGCAACATTTCAATAGTTGAAATTGCACACATAAACCGTGTGCCTAATATTACCATTTACAGTATAAGAGTTGGAACGACACCGCTGAGTTTTAATTGGAAAATAATGAGAGCTTCACCTTGGCTCGAGGACAGCTGCCGCGCTGCGATAGCTGCGTTTGCCAGATACATATCAAAATTAATTTAGCAAGAGAGAAATGCTTATCATTTAAATTACTCTGCCTGTCAAAGAAGTAATTTGTCACATCAAAAGATGCGACGGGAAGGAAAATCTGCAGTGAAACTGTAAATGTTTGGTTGGGATGTCAGTGGGAGGTGGCCAGAAATGTCCTCAACAAATAAATGACATGGGTCATGTGTTCAAACACAACCTATATTTATGTTTTCCTGACAAATACTGACATAAATCTCCTATCTCAGAAACATAGGTGGAAGTGGGCACAGCATTATTGAAACACGGAAAAAACTCGGACCACCATTTACTATTATTGGTCCAAAGGTGATCAGTCTCTAACCTTGACCAAGAGGGATCCTTTATATACTTATATATATATACTTTTGTGCTTACCTTTATATTTTATGTCTCACCTTTATATTTTATGTTCTATATATACATATGTATATATATATCTTATTTTATTTTATCTTATTTTATTTTTAAATTTTATTTTATATTTGGATAATTGGGCTGCTCCAGGACCAGGGGAAACCAATTTCGTTGCATCCCATGTTACATGTGTTGTAATGACAATAAAACTCCTTGAACCTTGAACCTTACTTAAAGGATAAAGCTGCTGATTTCACAGTTCATGCGAAATTTATCATGTGATAAATAAGAATTTAATCACAGCCTTTGAAACTTTAGTCTCTTCATTACGTCAGAGTTTGAGCATAACAACCATGTGGCAGGTTTATAAACTAATAATATGTCCTCAGATTGTTCTGAAAGCTACTACAGAGTTGTTAAAAAGGCTACCCCTTTCAACCTTGGAGCACATTTGTTCCTGTGACTGAACATAATATTGTTCCCAAATTCACCCTCCTCTGAGTGACAATCTGTTGGATACATTCCAATACAAGTGATTTTCACAATATGTCCCGGCCCTCCTGGGAAATTTCGTTTTCAGCACCCACCAATTCCCTCTTCTCCCTGAGTAAAATAGGTTTCCGGTGATTGCAGGAGAGAAAATTGCCCGGTTTCTGCTGAGAGACATTTGCTGTAAATGCAGTTATCGACTTGATAGGACCCCTGTGATTATTGTGAAGTGGAATTACCCTGTTTTATCGCAGAATGCACCTTCTGCCATTAGCTTTGACAACGCCTTCCATTAGTTTCTACGTTGAACTGATGCAGTGATTAGAGACAAAAGGTCAGGCTCCCTTTTCACCACCTGTGAGAGAGAACACACATACTGATATCAAATTAATAGATAATTCCCCTCACTCTGTCGATGAATATATTTGCATTCATCTTGAGTGCACTCAGCAAGTGGATTTGTAAGTCTGGGTAACTTTTGATCGTCTCCCGAGGCCCTAATAGTGCTTGAAATTATCAAATAAAACTATTCCTCAAATGAGAGCTCATTCATTTTAAGAGATGGAAATTACTTCTAATTTGATTTTGGAATTATGCATCTGACACTTCTGTGTATTTACTCATAATCACTTAAGTGCCAGGTTGAACATTTTGTCTTAATACATGTATTATGTTGTCTTATTGTCATCTCTAGTGTGGTCAAGTGTGGTCCCATGTCTGAAAAGTGCCAACACATTGCAGACTCAACCCCTACTTGGTGGAAACCTCTCAGCTTCACAGTGATATTCAAAGCAAATGTATCCAAAAATTCACCACGGTCTATTGCACAACCCCGGTCTGGTTCATTGTGATTTGAGGGTATGCCTGAATGAATTACCTTAAAGTAAAATTTCAAACGAAGCCCTGGCTTTTGACTTGAAGGCAGCATTTATATATACATATATGTTCACCTCAAGTTTTGAAAGTTTGGCCATGTTTAACATCTGGCATCGTAATAGTATATAAATCAAAGAAAATTACAAAAAAGTGTAATATATGCCCTTTAAAACTCTTTAAAAGATTTTTAAACTTTTTGCAGTCTTAACAGGTATTTGGACAGACAACACCAGAAAGGTCAGTTTCACACTTTTATAAGTTTCTCAATGTGCTGTTTTCGTTTTTCTATTCATGTCGGTTCACCAAAAGGACAAAAACAAAAATACAATATGTTCCCTCTTATACCTTTGGTGATATATAGTCATGAAGATAGGTTTGGTCAACTATTATTCTTTGTAAGACTTCTATGTTGCTTCAGGTCAACAATGTCACATCTTGATATAAAAAAAAACCCCACTCATTTCTGTTTATAGAAAAATTGCAAACATGCATCTATGAGTCTGAACACTGGAAATCCACTGCTGCCATTCATTCAGTCTGCATGTAATTCTGCTGCCTCTCTGATATTGTTCTCATCCATCCGTATTGACTCTGTCCTCTGAAGCCGAAAACTGAATGATCTGTTTCCCTCCAAAGCAAATAACATTTTGTTTGTTCTAAATAAACAGAGCGAAGCTGCCGTTCCCCACAGCCCGGCCAATGAGGATTTTATCTCCTGCTAATGCTGGAAATAATTAAATCAATAATCCGCCGTCTGTGATATGATCTTTACATAGTTTATATAGAAGATCAACACTCGATATGTGCTGATGTACTGTTGTTTCCTATTGTTCTGACAAATAATTAGCAAACAGACTGAAGCTTGAGCACTACGACTGGGTACAAAACACCCTTAAAGTTTCCTATTAAAACGTTCTGAGGAGCAGAGAAGAAGAAGATGGTGTGTGGCTAAGGGATTTAAACAGAAACTTCATTTTTATCAAAATAAATAAAAAAGTGCTCTATCTGTGAAAATACACACCATTTATTAAGTACTAAAAAAAATCCAATTTGTAAGTAGTCATGCTTTATGTTAGATGATTTCCATCAGACCATATCATACATTTTAATTAGAATAGTTGAGATTTTAATTTGTTTCTTTCATTTTTCTGCATCTGACACACCTGTTAAATAGAAAAGCTCTTGTTTTAAAACATCACCATCTCGATGAAAACGTTACTGAATGAAGCCCTGGTGAGGATTTTGTGTAAATATTGGTTTAATGATTTTTTTTAACATTAAACATTTCAAATATCGAACAACGTCAGCCAGAAAAATGTTATCATATGATTTTTTTTTTTTGTTAAATTTTGGAAAATTGTTGATAAAAACTATGAGTGTTTTTATCGCATGTGTTAACTGTTGCCTAGCAACAGGTGCTGGAAATGGAGAAAGTGCAGGGAGGACCCTTATACATACATTCTTATAAGAATGTAAAATAATAATAAATGTAAGAGTGGATGATGAGCCTGAAGATTGGAGGAAGACAGCTGCTGACATTATTTCAATATTATTTAACTTTGGTAGAAAGACACTGACATCCCCAAGACACATGAGGCCTAAGTTAGCTTCACTCAGTTAGTATTTCCTGCTAAATAAATCACTGACTCTGTTATTTGGTGTCCATCCAAGTACTTTTACATTTTAATCAGATACCCTGTCATCTACATTTATTAGCAAAACGTCATGAACATTATTGTTATGTTGTTATCCAGAGACATTGTATATTTTATTATAAACTGATGGAAGTGGAAAAGCATGTTTGTAGATGCACCATGTCCTCTGCAGGTTCTTACTCACCCTTTAAAACAACAACTATCATACAAGTGTTAGTAGAGAAGTGTTATTAGGAGGGTGTGGGTTGGTTGGAGTTTAAATATAAGTAGTTAGATGGCAAAAGGTGGATTTTATTGCGGGAGACCGCCGTTCGCTTCTCGTCTACAACCGTGAATCAGCCCACGAGTGCGTAAACATAACCACATATCATACACCACCTGTTTATATGCACTAACATTGTTGTGCATCACAGATACTGACAATAGAAGTCTGTGTTTTAATTATGCTAATTAAGACAATTTGAGCCAATTGTAACAATAGGCAGATTAGTGTCATGCATACTTATTGATTAGTTAAGTCTTACCAATTAAAATTCCTAATTACGGGAGACATGCACAGTATTTTAGTTACAAATTAGCTTGTTTTTCCTTTGTTTTTGTAGCTATAATATCCAAATGGAAGTTTTTTTTTATTTGATAGGGTTTTCATTTCAGAAGCATTACTATAAAACAGCAGCTAAACCTGATGTGGCTGGTCAATGGCATTGAAATGCATAGACGTAACGTTATAAACACCTAATGTGAACCCTGCTGAGATGATGTACAGCACAGCGTATCTCATCTTTCAGCTGAGACAGGAGCTGTGGTGCAGAGGGACGTCTGTTGTCACCGAGGAGAGACGCAGGAGAGGAAAGATGAAGTGATGTGAAGGTAAAAGAGAAAAGTAGAAGAAAGGGGAGGACAACAGGGATGATATGGAAATTGAAAGAAAAAAAAACACCAGAAAGGAAAATGTAAGATGAAGGAACAACGGGAAAAGTTTATAGGGAGTAAAAGGTGGAAGACAGTTAGAGAGAATACAAAACACTGAAAGAAAACCATTCACAGTGTAAATCTGGCATTTTCTTTTCAAACTTTTCAAAGTTAGGAAACTTGTTACATGTTAGCTTGGGATGTTTGGTTCTGAAAATGATACTTTCCAGCATGCCACTGTAATAACGAGTCAAAATCATGTGGGTCCCATGAACTGAAAAATTACTCAAATGTGTCAGATGAGGTTTAGCTTATTTTAACCCAAACTCCCACATAAAATCACTTGCATAAAAATTAATAAGTGCACGGTTTAATGGCCCTGTGGAAAGTGTGAATTATGTCTAATAAGCCATGAAGCCAGCAGTTATAAATGCAAGAATGTCATGTATTATCATTGCAGCTCCACAGCCTTCATTTGGTCAGGCACTGTCCTGTATAAATAAATAACTAAAAAAAAAACAACATTCAACAACACCTAATTGTTCTAACTAGCCTACTAAAAAATATGGCTGCAACTAACAATTATTTTCAATATCAATCAAACTAATTATTTTATTTATTTGTCTAAAATATCAGACAATTGCAAAAAATACCTGTTATAGTTTCTTAAAGCTCAAGGTGATGTCTTCGTATGTCATATTTTATCTGATCAGCAGTTTAAAGATATTCAATTCATCATCATGTATGACAAAAAAAGCTTCAAATCATCATATCCGAGAAGCTGCAACCAGCAGATTTTTGGTACTTTCACAAATTATTAAATCTCTGATAACACAAGTTTTTACATGGATGTCCTGTAGCCCGATGAAGCTGTTTATTTTGCTCTTTTTAGACAAAATAACTTTTTTTCCAGCTGAATGGTAATGCAGGATGTTAGTACCTGACTGGTGTGACAAGAATTCATACTTTTTATATTCATAAAACATATGCTTCAACAATCTGATCACAGGGAGGTGGTAGAGGAAACTTTTCAATCAAAGTGTACAAAGTAGACTGACTTTCACGTGGCATTTTTACAGATGTCTTTAAGTTTTGGGCTTTTTGAGTAACTATTATCTGACATCATAACAGTAAGAAAAACCAAAGATCACAAAAAGCACAACATGGTGACCAGCTTCTACGCTCAGTCATGAAGCTTAACCTTCTCCACAGGATTTATGCAGCCATATAACCGCTTTCTATAATTTCCTTCATAACATGACATATTAGCCAATCCCACTGTGCTGCTGAATGAAAATATGAAATATTTCAATCTGTTTTAACAAACAACAGGTGCTGTTGTTTCAGAACAGTCACAACAAGAAGAAGAAGAGGCAGCTATTACTCTGTTTAGGCTATCACCTATTGACGAATAGCAGGATGTATGGCCAGTATGGGACTCGCATTCAATCAATGAGGTCCTGCACATCCTGGATTGGCTTGACCTCCGTTCACGGTTCATGCAGGTCACCCCTGTCTCATCTCTTTGCTGGCTTGTTTCCCCTCAGGCGGCAAGCAATCCTCAAGATTAAGATTAAGATTTATTTATTGTCATTTCTCACCCCTTGTATACACGAGGAGTAGTGGGCACCACAGTGCAATGCCCAGGGACCAACTCAGCTCTTTTTGACAGTACCAGTGGTCTGGGGGACAGGGGACTGGCAGGAGTATTAACCCTAAAATGCATGTCTTTGATGGTGGGAGGAAACTGAGCACCCGGCAGAAACCCAACTTGCAAACTCCACACTTGAGACGGCTGGCATTCGACCTTGTTGGTCACCCTCTAACCACCACCCCTCTAACGACGTCTCCCAGGCTCCGGCAGCCTGGCTGACGACGATCCACAGATACATCTGGCTCCAATCCTCTATCCCCAAAGTACAGAGAAAGGATCTCCTTGAGGAGTACATTAGCCAGGTCAGGCTGTTCGGGCCGTGTGTGGACTGTGCTTCTACTCCACAGTCAATACTACGAAATCAAGAAGAGGTAGAAAAATCCAACAGCAAGTCGCCTTGGGCTCTACTTCTACCTCTGGTGAAAAATGCCATACCCAGTCATATGTTTTACCTTGACCTGTCTCAATAGGTGCTTCACCAGAGTGACTGGTTCACTTCCATAGACCTGAAGGACATGTATCTCCATATCATAATACCGAAACACAGAAAGTTCCTGTACTTCTCATTCCAGAGAATACCAGTACAACTATCTTGCCTTCAGTTACTCCCTGGCACAACAAACTTTTTTTTTTTTTCCCCAGACGTGTGGATATGGCTCCAGAGGTGTTATGCAGGATGTGGATAAGATCGTTATTATATCTAGATGATTTGCTTTTGCTGACTCACTCCAGGGGAAGCTGCTTCAAAGACGATGATGTTGGTTGCTCTGTGGAGCCTGGGCTGTATAAGAAACTGGGACAAGAGCTCTCCACTCCCATCCCAGCCTGTCATCTAGCTGGGAGTGGAACATAACTCAGCCAGCATGAGCTTGGCTCTAGCAGCAGAGAGGGAGGCACTGACGACTCTCCTCCACTGTCATGCCTCACAACGTTGTGACTTTCTCTGTCGTGCAGCTGCTAGGCATGATGTCAGCGGGGCACATAGCGACTCTCTCGGGCCTCTTCCACATGAGAGCGCTGTGGAGGTGGTTCATTCGTCTGCGCATCAACCCCAAACGTTAGCAGAGAAACATGGTGTCACCCCTCCCTCCATGGGTCCCGATTTGGCCCATCCCCTGTCAGCAGGGGTGCCTCTGGACAAAGCTCTGCCACACATCTCAGCGTTCACAGGTGCATCTCTCTCAGGGTGGGGATGAAAATGTTTGTCACAGACGTCAGGTTTCGCTTGAGTTCCTGTCAGCTCAAACGGTTCTGCAAGAGAGTAAGTGTTTTATCTGCTCTCTCGGTGGCTCTGTCATGTCTCAGGATCCAGGAAGATGGCAGGTTGTCCATCTTATGCACGAAACCCGGCTTTTACACCTGAAAGCATCACTAGCTCATTCAGGTCAAGGGAAAAACTTTGGAAGGTTTCTTCCCTCGTCCTCACAAGTCTTAAGGAGCCATGTCTCATCTCCTCCGCTCAGTATGTGCGTTGGCCTGCTAAATTGCGCACACGGCTGCCCTATGCCATTCTCAGCTGTTATTCTTACACTATTGGGAACAATCCCAGGCCTCCCACTGTCTGCACAGCATCTGTCATACTGGCTGTGTGAGGCTGTTTCACAGGCATATCTCTCCTCCGGGATGGATCCCCCGGAGGGTACTCCACCAGAGGAATTACATCTTCCATGGCTTTGCATCGCAGCTTGGTCTCCCCTCTGTTCTTTCATTCGGTGTTATCTGCGGGATGTCTCCCACTTTTCTATGACTCACTCTTTACTGAGTGTTCTCAAGAGTGATTGTTAAAAGAGATTCAGTTGTGTGCTTTCCCTCCTGCTTATCAATGCATGTGGAGCTGTCTTTTTTTTCCTCTCACTGGACTTTTACACAGTTTATTCTTTCATGCTGTGTCATTGAGGCTCAATTGGGGTGTTTGATGCGCCATTACGCATGATGCTGGGCATAGATTGCTCTTTATCTTTGTCTTTCTTGTGAAGTAGATGTGTGGTTGTGCTTATGATTCCTGGCGGACCTAGTGTGACATGGACTATATCCTGCTTTACCATTATCCCACTAACAATAGCCTTAGACGGCAAATACTATACATAACAGAAGAACTAGGCCCCACTGGCTCTGTGACTAGCTGAAGAAAATTATGTTTTTGGCAGTCTTGGGGGTATTTTATACCTGAGGTGAGACCGTGAGACCGTGGTGTGGGGCCCATCCTACAGGTTGGTGTGGACTAATTTCTTTCAGTGCTGCGAAGGTGCACAAGGGACCAACCGACCAGTGATAGCCTTAGAAGTCTGCACCTATACTCTCAGAATCTGGACATACAATACGCAACTATTACTACTATGCTTTGACAAATTGCAATTCACAACATCTCTGAACTGCGGTCTTACCAAAACTGATGATTGATAGCATTAGTGGGTAGGGGTGGCATGAACAAGGTATACAGTTTTCCTATCACTGTAGCAAATTCATTAATAATGAAATAGAAACATCTACAGCAGTTTCCTGAGGGAAACAGACTCATCTAGAAAATGAGTTCATAGCAGCACTGGAGCTTTGAATGTATTTACCTGTGCCATGAATCAGTAAACAGCACCTTTCTTACACTGAGCGTGGGAATAGGATGTCAAATTGGAGAAACAGAGCCGAACAGAAGTCAGTAGCAACAGCAACAGGTAACAGGTTCTCCCTGCCTCCTGTATCCGCGTCTTTACTGAACACGCTGAGATGAAATTTGTATCAATCACCATCCAGAAGTCATGATTTTATGATGAACATGTCTGGGTTTCAGCACATAGTACTAAATGCATGTGTGTCTATGTGTTTTGTTCCCTTTTTCTTTTAATAACCCAAGTGAGTTTCTGACTGGATGCACAGTGTTTGTGTTTCAGCTCTTGAGCTAAATGACTAAACAAAGTAGTTGTGACAGACCAAATGATTGTCATGTCCTTGCCAAGCTCCATTTGAACTTATCAGCATGATGTTTCCTCCCACACCTGTCTGTGTTGTTGTAATTCACCACAGAGCACTTTGTGAAATGAGAACTAATCCTAGAATGCAAATGATCTTTTTTTTTTTTAATTACCTTTTGCCTCCACTAACACATTTTTTGACAGTGGTGCATAAACATAAAGTGAAAATATAAGTTAACTGTTAAAAGATCAAACCCGTGGTTTTGTAGTTTTCATCTGCATTTAACTTTAATTTAAACTGCAAATTTCCATCAGAAATTGAAATGATTTTTTCAGATTCATATTGCAATGCAGCAAGTTTTACAAATTCTTATTGTCGGTGCATTCAAGGACACACTGACATATTATATTTTATAGGTAGCTACTGAACATAACTACCACTTTGAAAACGTCTGGCCTCCATCTCAGGGTGCAGGGAGAGAAGAAAAACAATTTTGCCTTCTCTCTATGAAAAAGGACACTTCGCTTTCATCTTTAAATCCAGGCTTTGTGGATTCACATGCCAGGTGAAGAACAATGATGCTGCAGTTTGAGGCTCACAAATATTTCATGGCTGGAGGTGAAGCTGAACAACATAAAGGAAAAAAAAAAAAAAATCACTAATCATGGCCCAGACTGTTTTGTAAATGCTAGGGATACAACTGGAGGAAAAAAAAAGTATATGGCCAGGTTTGAATCAGTGGTTAATAATAATTGTTCACACGAGAATGACAGTCGTGATAATAACTGCATTCAGAGCAGCTTGTTTGCTGACTGGAAAAGAACCTCAGCTCCATCTTCATTTCCTCCTAACATCCTGCAATGTTGGGGTTTGTCTAGAAGAGAAAGCAACAGTCACTGGTCCAGATGTTTTCTTAATGAAATATATCAGACAAAGGCAACTGTGATAAACTATTGTAGTGCCAAGCCTTTTGTAATGTAAGTATCCCACACAAAGAAATGTGAAACTGTAATTAAAAGTTCATCAAGAACACAGTGAAAATTACACAAAGCTTGTTTTGCCAAAACAAGTTTTGAGGTCAATGTAATTGCTGCCTGGGTATGATATTATGACGTTCAAGTGTATAAATTACTAGGTTTTGGACTTTCATACCACAGATTGGGAATCCCATGTGTGCTGAGTTTTAGCTGTTTGAGGTACTGCATATACTCAGAGGCTTCTGATATCGGAGGTAAATATAAATGTCATCGTATTTATTACTTTAAATCATTATTATTAGTAATATTATTGTTAGTACTGCTATCATTATTAGTAGTATTATACATGTCTACAGGGGTGCCCTAACAGTCACTCAAGACATGACTTTCACCAATTAAATGCCTGTTTACTCTGTTTTGGGATGTCTGAGTTGAAAGTTTACATTTGTGAGGTAAAATCTTCGTGATCGATGTGAAGCTTTGGTGACCAAAGACGACCGAAAACTTCTCACTGTGTGACTACTGCTTCAACCCACAAACCAAAATAAGTGGGAAAACAACGCAAGTGCAGTGGGGACAATTCAGAATAAAGTTGAGATGAGACGGAGGTGAAAGGAAAACAGAAAGTTATACTGCATTTTCAAAACATATGAGCGGTGCAGATGGATGACGAGCTGATGGCATGTCTCTGCTTTCATAGACTTGTTTGCTATTTACATTGCAGCGATACGATTCACAAAACAGTCAAGGCACAATATGAAAGTCTCATACTGATAGTGTGCAGTCTGATGCAGATTGTGACCAAGATTGTATTATAAAAGGGGCTTGAACAATGTGACATGCAATAAATTTACACAATGGTTGTCGTCACACAGTCTGAAAGCCTGTCAGTGTGGACGTCCGGATTCAGACAATCGTGTTTTTTGCCCTTCACTCACAAATATGCGACATTTAGAGGCAAAAATAAATACAGAGGTTTTACAAAGAAATAGAAGAACAGGTAACAGGTTGAATAAGCTGCTCTCCTGGATCCTGACTGAACTTTCTGAATATCCCAGTCATAACAGCAACTACCAGCAGAGACTATTCAGTTACTCCTTTAACCTGCGGCAGCAGCAAATGTCAATACCAAATGAGTTGATTGGATTTAAATTAAATTAATTGATTGGAATTATATTAATCTCAGTTAGACATTAAATGAAGGCAATGTTTTATTATAATGCTGAGGTCTTATTTCATTAACCAAAATGGTCCATCACAGTTTATAGAGTGACTTCCTGTTTCAGCTTTCAACCTACCATTCCTGCCATAGTTACACACTCAAAGGTTTTCCTGTGAAATTAGGGATTATTACTATTCTGCTTTTGCAGATGCATCACACTCATATCTAAACAGAAAGCTAACACAAGACTCAGTAGGCTGTACATCATGTTGAGCATGATTTACTGAAGCGATTAGTTTAGTTGATTAACTTAGCAGATCGTTAGCTCGTCTCATTAAACTGACAACAACAAAATAAAACCTTTTAACAGCTTTTAACATAACTACGTAACGAAGGTAAATAACTCAAGGTAAAGTACTCCCAGACAGAGCTACTCCAAGGATCACACCAAAAAACTGCACTGAGCCGGCATGTGTACTGCTTGGCTGTGCTGTGTAGACTCAAAAACAACATGGAGGATACAACACGATGTTGAACTCACTTTACCGCCAAATTGGGTGGTAGCCTATCCAGGAAATCTGTCAGTTTTTCCACAACTTATATGATCATCTGTTTATTTCACATTGTTGGACACGTTTCAAGATTTCAGTAATTACTTAGTCGAGTACAACAGTATCATAACTGATTAAACTGATGGCCAGACATACGAAAAAATACATCCTAGTCACCAAAATTGTATCTTTTCTTATTATGCACTCCTTGCTGAAACTGAAAGGGTGCTAACGTAGCTTCCAACAAGCTTAAACTCAATTTATTATAGTAGTTGGAAGACACTGAGCTGGAAAAACCAGAGGAGAGGATTATGTTTGAAAAGTTTCTTTGGTTCTTATGATTTTTATTTTTTTTTTCTGCTATGAAAACTCGTCACCAGCATAAATCTAGCCTCTGCTCTACATTAAGGACAAATCTAAAAACCTCAAGAGCCTCTTTTTCAAGCCTGCATGGGATGTGTTCGTACTCAAAAGACAGAGTTTGGGACAAAACTGTGTCACACCTCGCACATAAAACATAAAACATGCAGTAAGGGACCAACGTTGCCGGCACGCTGTATCCCCGGGCGGGGATTAAGAGAGTTGCGGTCGCCAGTGAAACAACAAAGGCAGAATCTTGTTAGCTTATCTACTACAGTGTGAAATTTGTCTTTGAGAATATCAGACAATATTATGTACAACAGATAACAGCCAGAGCATATCGCCACATTAACTCGGTAAATTACCCTTTGATGGATTTTACACAGAAAAAAAAAAAAGATCAGGCGTCCATGGACACCACTTCCCAACTCATGGAAAGTATGAAGAGATAACTTTTCAAAAAGATTTATTTTATTTTTACAAATTCAAAATAAATAAGGATAGTGTATAGTCTGTACACTAAATGTTATCTATAAGAACCTCTTGTACAGGGATGAGAGTGTGGCAAATGCCAAAGGACAAATTATCAAACCAGGGTGTAGCTGGGGAACAATGAGATAAATCTCCTGGTTCTTTACTCGAGGGCCACACTCGACAGTAACTGACCTGATTTCGTCCAGCCAGGTCCCCGGTGACCCGAGTCTGTGCCGCTGTGACACTGACACAGCTGTGATTTTCCATTAGTGTGCAACAGCGCTGCCGTTTATAGCAGCGAAGCCCTGTGGAGAAGCAGGTTAGCGGTAATTATTCAGCTGATAGGTTATGAGCGGAGCAGACCTGACTCCCTGGCCTGAACGGATCAGAAGGCAGAAGGAGCATTTGCCACCGTTAGTCACCAGCAGCAGGCAGAGAGAGCGATTTCTGTTTCAAAATGATCAATGTCTTCAAGGTTTTAAGTCTCGAGGTTCTTTCTTTTCCCTCAGGTTTATTAACCTCTCAGGGATGAAAGGGATTTAAGTCGATACAGACCTGCATTCACCTCATCACCAGAACACGTCTTTTATAATTGTAAAACCAGTTTACATTGGCATTGCCTTTTACTGCTTCAGTTCTTCTAACGTTTCAATGAGTGAACTCTGGTCTTTCATCACAACTGATGTCAGCCGAATAATTTCAGACAAATGTCAGATAAATGGAAGATTACTTTTTCTGGCTTTTGATCATTTTAGTTTCAGGGTTTCGTTTTTTTTTTTCATGCGATGCCGTTTTATATTCTTAATGAAAAAGACAACTTGTCAGAATTTACATACCTTGCAGGTTTTAGAAATGGAATATAAAATGAGATATCAAACTTAAGAATAGACGCACAAATGGCCGTCCAACCCCCGGTGTCTTTGTGGCTGAGTTTGAGACTAAGGTTGTTCATGTTAAGTGCATGTTATTTGAGAAGTTGACAGTAAAGAATGAGAAAAACTAATACTTTGTTTATGTAGCCTTCAGAGACAGTGGAAATGTGCCAAGACGCTAACAAAAACTAGTATCAGTCTATTCCAGCTCTCCTCATTTGAACGTTATGATGTTAACACTGAATCGGCTTCATGTTTTTTATGACTGCATTATTCCATCAAATGGAAATATTACACCACACATTTATACTACACAGCATCTATGGAAAATTTAGGATCTCCAGGGGAGAATTTAAATCACTGACACCGATATGTCAGTGACTTTTTTTATTTATTTATTTATTTATTTATTCATTTTATTCCAGGACGGTTGCAGCTAGGGCTGTCCTCAACCAAGGATTTTCTTGGTCGACCAGTGGTCGTGCATTCACTCCGACTAATCGAATAATCGCCCCCCCCCCCAAAAAAAAAAAAAAAAAACACAAAAAAAACGAAATAACGTGATAGGCTACACAACTGCGAGGCGGCCATCTCTCTGCGCATTTCCCACTAACGGCTAGGGTAACCTTCATGCGATTTTCAACCATGCAGGCATTTTAAAATGATTATGTTGTCTGATTGCCTGAAATATGTGATGTAGGCCTGGTTGATTTACATAACTAACTAACCTACATGAAAAGCAGTTGAATGCCTAGTTCTCCCAGTCGGACCTTGGCTGACATAGTACACTGCGCACAGCACAGTCTGCTGTTACACGGGCAAATTATTATTTCAGATTCTGGTATTCAGGATATGTCAAAACTAATGAATCAGAAAGACTGTCAGACTCTTAATATTATGATGAATATTTATTTAAAACACGTGATACACACACATTGTTCATGAAAGACGATTGTAACAAAGAAAATAAAACACAGCCTTGAACTAATACAACTTTATTTCCGCTTCTTTTGATATTTAGGATAACGAATAAAATATGATAGCTATCAGATTCCAATGACAAGTAGGTCTATTAAAATTAAATAATAATTAACAACCGGCAATCGGCAAATCTGAAACACGTCTTAGTGCAAATAAACAGACCAACGCAACGGAAACTAATTAAATAAAAACTCAATGTATAGGCCTAAAATAAGATAATAATAAGAAGATAATAAGAAGTGAACTCCGTGTGTTGCTTACAATGAAGCCGGCCGCGGAGAAGATGCGCTCCGATGGTGTGGACGTGGACGGGATGGAGTGAATGCGCTTGGCTGCTCTGGCCAGCTTCGGGTAGCGCTCCTCGTTTTTTAGTGGTCCCGACTCAACTTTTGTTTTAAGTACCGTTTCATCTCACTGTTATGTTCTTCTGTTTGGTGCTCCTCAGCATGGATATCTCGTCCCACTTCTGTCTTTTTCGTTTTCTTCTTTGGTGCGGGGCCAGGTTCGTCGTCATCACTGCTGGCGTGCTGGGCAGGCTCTACTGCTGGAGATAGACTCTCAGCCAAGTCCAACACCGTAACATATGCCTGGTCCCGGTTCTCTTCCTCCATGAACGTAGATTTTTAGACTGCAGCTTTGATGTATATGCTGGAGTGCAGCTCATCGTTTAGCTCCCACCGCTTGTCAATTTCCTCACGAAGTGTTTTCTTCAGTTCTGTCGCAGCCGCACCGTCATCCTCACTCCGCAACAGGTGTTTTTTTTTAGAACTAAAAAATTTTAATTTTTAGAACTTCTTCCAGACATGTTGTATGCCAACAGTAAATTAGTGGCACGGCGACTTCCTCTATCATACTCGTCAAATTAAAAGCCCTTCAGCCCTTCGAAAAGACGCGTTTTTTTTCCCTCCGACCAATCGACCAATAGAATTTTAGTCAGCTAATATTTTTTTGGTCGACCAACGACTAATCGATTGTTTGCCGTCAGCCCTAGTTGCAGCTGTGCCAGTCGATGAGATCTGTCAGGAATTCCACATTTCCTACTTTCGTTAAGAGTGACACTCGTACATATGAATGGCAGGATGGTGAGGAGAGTTTGCAGAGCTGCCACCACAAGTCAAACTTTCTCAGGGAAAAAGCTACTGGAGAGACTAATTAACTGTGACTGGATACTGCACAACCAGGTCCTGGAGATGCAGAGAGTATCACTGCGTGTGTTGCAAAAAAAAGTGGATATAAAAATAAACTAGATGACTTTCACATTAAAACACAACATAAGTCATGTCTTACTATTTTCAAATGACTTGGTAGCAGTGATGCAGAGTGTGTTGAGCTTTCATTAAAACAGCAGAGCCTGACCGATCAATACTGCAGCAACCGCAGAGAACATCACAAGATGCCTACGTCCATTAGATGGCTTCTCAAATACATTCAGTTAGTTTTAAAAAAATAATAATAATCCAATGTAGTGACAAGCTATTTGAGCCAGAACAGGACAAACGGTGGCAGGCTTTATGATTAACATGTGATTTTTGTTCAGATTATTTTTACAACAGAACAAATAACAAGCTTGATTTTTGATAATTTTGAGCACATGTTATTTATCAGGACTATTTACGTGTCAATGTTCACTGTTGCTGCAATGCTTTTTTGTTATTTTAGTTTTCATTTTGTTAAATAAAACTAAAGAGCAGCACAGCGGTTAACAGTGTCCACAAAGTAAGAAGGTTCTGGGTTCAAATCCACTGACACATGTGTAAAAATATCCTGAATGGGTGTGAAGCTGCTCTATCAGTGGACCATAACCTGATGTCTAAATGTAAATTTGGACCCTGAGGATACGGCGGCTGGGAACCACTATAGCACATAATAAAAGCAATCATGTAGTCATGAACATTTGCAATTAATGGCCTTTAAACACGGATATTATAAATATATGTTTTTGTAGTTGCTTGGAGTGTTTCTGGCCTCACTTTCTTCAGGTTATGTATGTTTTTGTGTTCACACTTCCCACACACACACACACAACACAATCAACACTGATTACTTCACCCTTGCACTCGTTGTTTATATATTTCACACACATTTGTGTTGTTTTGCCATAATAATGCATGTTTTTCATTATTTGAAGCTTTGACAACATAATGCCAAATAATAATAAAATACTTTTTTTAATTTTGTTATTATATTCAAGCTACTATTTCCTACAATTATGGACATATGAATAAAAACACCTTTTTTTTCCTATGGATGACAGGACATAATGTTAGTAATTTACAGACGAATGAGTCAGTGTTTTAATGAGTGTACATGGTGAAACCAAAAAAATATGCCTGAGCTGTTTTTGTTTAGATGCAGCATGAAATTAGAAAAATGCTACTTTGTGAAAATTGCTACTGAAAATCAAGTTTGAAGCTCATTTTGCTAGAAGTACACTGGAAGACTTTTTATAATGGAGAATTACAGTCACAGTTGGATTTTGTACGTGTCTCTATAATGACCTCAGTTAGTGGACATTTCCTCACAGGCCTGCATCATTACAAACAAGGTGATTCGGGTTAATTGCAATAAATGGATCAGGGCAGCAGGCGAGCGATGGCGTGTGTGTTATCACAGCAGCACACGTCTCTCTTTTGGATCCACTCCTCCCGTATTTTAAAGAAAAGGGTGTAGAAATTATTCCAATATCACATTAACAATATTCAACTGTAGACTATGTGACATTAAATGTTGTCTGGAGCTAATTGTGCTCCAGTACGCTACTTACACAAGTGTGACGTTGAAACGTAAAGCTTCCAGCGCGCATACATACATACATACATACATACATACATACATACATACATACATACATACATACATACATAGACTGAAGTAGGAAACATCTCATGTCACGCAGTTCAATTTTTGAAATGAAAAATATATGCATATTTATAAATTACTGTAATATTTAAAGAGGCAGAAATGGTAGATGTCATTTTAGGATTTCAATGAGATTTTTTGTTGTAGGAAAAACCACATTAAACACAAATTATAACTCAAAGCAAAGAATAATGGGATATAGATGTAAGGTTCACAAGCCTGCCTATGTAAACACACCTCTGAATATAGAGATTGCACACAATTATGCCGCAGACAGAGGTTACACACACACACACACACACACACACACACACACACACACACACACAAGCAACAAGCCACAGACTTTATACACATTTCAGCTTCACAATCTCAGATGACAAACTCCAACACCTTCACTAATGAATCAACAGTATTCCTTTCACAGACCTAATGTTATATGTATGAGCATCACACAGACTGTAGGATTAATATGGGACTCCACCATCACATGTATTAAATTCATAACAGACAACAGAAGGTAGAAAAACACATCTGCATAACAAAACATAATAAGGCGCGGCGGCCACCAGCACAAAAATACACTGCAACCAACTACCAGCACATACAGCATCTCTAATAATCAAATATATAATATTTGCTCTTACCAGTTGGATGATTAATGTGGCTGCTAAACGTCAGACGTCTTTCTCAGCTGAACATGTTAAAAGTTCAAACATTTATAATCCAGAACAGGGCTTTAGTTCAGCTTTGGTTGGTGTCGTTTCCACAAAGCAGCGACCATCTTCTGAGACTTTTAGCGTCCGTTACTGACCGCTAGCTCGCCGAGCTAACGGTAATGCTAACATGTCCCTTATTCTTTATTTATCTGGGGAAGTTAACGTTAACATATCGAGTTGACAGTGAAGTGTGTGTGTGTAAATGTCGCCTCGTACGTCTCCATACGTGGACGTTTATGGAGTAAAAAGAAAAAAAAGACCCATATTTGATATAATACAACTACTTCGCTAATGCTAAGTTAGCAAACAGTTGCGCTCCGGCTAACAGGAAGTGAAATTAAGGTCAAAAGGTCAATGTGCGCTGCGCTCATTGGTCGAATCAGATCACCTGTCTTGTCCTGTCTTGCGTTGTGTTTTTTAGTCTTAAAGTAATATGTTTGTTTTATTAATGCATTTATTTATTTATTTTTTTCAAATTATAATTTAGTATTTAAACAAAAATAAAACATATTAACAAAGAAGATTTTGAAATATTTTCTGCTATTAAATCAAAAGTAGTTTTTCTAGCGGTGAATTAAATTACGACCATGACATTGAGCTATAGCATTTTTTATAATTACTACAGCAGTTGAAGTGTCAGTAACCAGACCTGCAGTATTTCATCTGTGGATATAAAGTAAGTTTGTTAACGCTGTATCAAATCCATTTAAACATCTTTAGGATGACAACAGGAAGAGATAAGCTCCAGTGGAGCAACTGATATATAATTAGTGTGGTGTGTGATGTTAACACAGACAGAACATGAGAGTTTGTTAATATATTTGTGATATAAATATGATGCATAAAACATTAATTTGGTAAAAAGAAATAAATAAATGAATGAATAAATAATAAAATTGAAAAAAAGGTTGGTGGGTTCTTAGACCCAAAATAACCCATCTGGCAGGTGGTTAGCAATAAGATGGAATCAGACTGCAATACCAGATACTATTGGTCCAATCTGACTTTTTAGGTGAGCAACCGAATGTAGCATCCTGACTGCCGTCAAGGTGAGACAGTCCGAAGATTTGCACCCTCATCCCCTTTTGTGCATACTGAAGCCTTTACGCTTCGAGCTGCTTGGTTGTTGATAATCAGCTTTGTGCAGCTTTGTGATGAGATCTGACATCACATTGAACAGGCTGTTACTTTACATTTTTTACAACAGCAGGGGGAATTTAAAACTTCCCCGTGTCCTTTGAATCTCAGTAGGCAGGGAACTAAAGGGGTGCTTAAATTACTCCTAATAAATTGGGTGACATCCAGTGATATATTTATCCAATAAAAAAAATAAGCCAGAATTGGTGCCATCATTGGACAACCTCTCACATACTTGGTATGTTATTCCGCATATGGTTAATAGTTTGAAATTTGCTGAAATTTAATAATCTCTCTCCGTGTGTCTCTCTGAAGAAAAATCTAGTTATTATCAGACTGATCCTGCATGATAAATGCAGCAAATCCATCTTGTTTCCTTGTCAGCACATATGACAACAATTGATGTATGTATGCATAACAATTTATGTAAGCATAATGGAGAAATTGATGTGATAGGCAATATTCTGAGTTGGCAAAATAAATAAATATCATACCACATCAAAGAAAAGGGGGGGAAAAAAACACTGTGTAAAGCAAATATTTAATCTTCTTCTTTGCATTCATACTAAACGTTTGCAAGAGGAATGTGCGGCCAATTGACTGAACAAAGATGCTGAATTTGATATGAAAATGCTGAATGAAATGCTGATGAAGTTGAAATCAAACCACTCAGAGGACTAATACCACAGTGTGTTGTAGCAGCCAGACATATGCTTTAAATATGAAATATTTCTGTTTATGATGTAAATAATTATTTAAAAAAATGTGCAAACCTTGTACATCAGACTAAAGGCAGAATGAACAGAAAGATGGAGTACATATGATCACCAGCTCTGAAGTGTCAGACACTTGAGTGTTGAGTGCCGAGGATCTAAAATAATAATAATAAATTAATAAGTGCAGTATGACGTTCAATACATGTTGTGTTTGAGGGCTACAAAGAGGCCTTTTCTGATTCCTTGTCAATGGGAAGTAAATCAAAAACACCAGTATATGTTTGACGTCTGCGTGCTCGAGGTTAAACTGGCTCACCAAGTGAAAACTTTCTCATAGCTCCCTCAGCAAAGGAGAACGCACACACTCAGCATTCACTTCAAATCCTCCTCAGCAAGGCCACTGTAGGAAATGTATTGATTCTGACACACAAATACACATACACACGCCCTTAAGTGTTGATAGGAGGGATTAGTGCATAGATGGAGGGAGTGTGGAGAAATGTATGGAGGGGAATGAGAGAGAAAGGCTGACATGTTGAAAAGCTTTAGAGCAGCGGGAGTATTGAGCAGAAAGGAGACAGGTTTAGACAAGGTTTTCTGTGACAGACACTTGAGGGAATAAACCATCTGCTAAATATTTCACAAGCTGAATTGCCTCAACTTTACTTAGAAACTTTCTTTCTGTAATTCGTGGTTAAATCTGTTTTTGACTATAATGTGAGGACTCTAAGAAGGATGTCGATGTTATTTAAATTACTTTAATCCATTTCTGGACAACTTTAGCTTTACGTAAATAAAAAAAATAAATAAAAAAAAACATGTTTTGTCTTTTGTTATGTTTTACACACCAACTCCACAACTGGTTTCAGAACAATCTTAAAAAACAGATATAGTTAAGATATATTTAATGTGTATAAATGTATAGATATAGATATAAATGGTATCCTATGTCCTATCCCATGATCAAAACATACACACACATACATACACACATACACACATATATACATACATACATGGGACTCACCATCGTAGATAGGCAGAATTGAAAGGTGAATTAAAGGTGAATGCTTATTAATATGTAAATGTGAGGGCCAGTGGATCGGATGTCATTAGCATACAGATCACATGGTATCACCAGGTGTAAATGGGTCTATATCAGGATCAGTAACTGGTCCAGTCCTATTTTTGATTTCACCTTAAAATATTTTAACAATCAAACGTGATCCTGCTTGGATCTGGCTGTACCAGAATAGGTAATATAAGTACAACCAGCTTTTAAATGATACAAAATTGGTAAATAATTATCAAATTATGACAAATTACTAAGCTTTTAGAGTGATAGACTTTAAAGAAGTGTGTACGATGACATAAGAGTGTGTCTCTTTGTGTCACATCTGTCACTTATTTCTCTGCTTCCTTTTAAACTGGAGTCTCTCACCAGGCCACAAGCTGTTCCCAGACAGCACCACTGAATAATTCCCTTTTCACCTCTATTTGGCCTTGCCAGGCAGTGAGTGGGACCCTGAAGCCCAACACCACTGAGGCTGTGCCCCTGTAGCAGCATACATAACATGACACTCTCCCTGTTGGTTACTCGGCTTGCTGCTGTTTGTCACTTAACACTAGCTAGATTCACTAGTTTTAGCTTGTTGGCCAGTAGCATGTCAGCTACAGACTGACTTTTAACCCACAGAGATGCTCACTGCTCTGTTGAGCTATTCTTCTGCCTATAGCCATGCATTACTTTTCAGCTCCCTTCATGTTCACCCTTGACGTGCTGCGCGGCGGGGAAGGACAAGTACCAAGGAGACACTATCTCCTGCTCCCACTGCCTATTCTTACTTCTCAGTACATCCAGATCATAGACCATGGAAACACACAGGTGGTCACATACTGATCCTATTATGAAAAAAACTGAGAGAAATGCACTGCAAATCAGTGTGTGTACTGTGTGCAATGAAAGTAACTACAGGTTAGTGAAAAATCAAAATTATTAATATAATTTAATACAATTTCTTTGTTTGGCTGTCTTGACTGACAGACAAGAAGAAAAACAACATCATGATTAATGTCTGTGTGTTTATCTGTTTCTATGGTTTGAAGGGAGATTAGTTTTTGTGTGTGTATCACGTCTTTCTGTACGTAATATATCTTTATATAAATTCTGATATGAAAACTTATAAAGACAGTTTATTTTGAGAGAAGAGGACCAAAGTAACCAGGAATGAAATATCATAGATGAAATCTGCACCTCCATCTTTAATGTGTGAAGTATGTCAACGGCTGCGCTGTGAGGAACACGCTGACATCCTTCCAGAAGAAGCTGCACAGAAGCTGGACGCAGAGACGACTCTTCCCAGCCATAGATTTGAGAGTAACATGAGCATCGAATCCTCTACAACGTGGATATATTCCTAACACCTCCCTTTTATATATATTTTTTACAGCAAATGGATTTCTGGGTCCCTTCATGTGCAACTTTGTGAAAATTTGCCAGTTACCAGCCCGTCATCCAGCAGCTCTGCCTGGACTATTGTAACTCACTGCAAAGTCACAGGCTGAAAATCAGTCTTTTCAAGATACACCTTGACACCACATTAAGAAGAAGCCCTAACTAATGTCTCATTTCTTATGAAAACCTCTTGTGCTGTACTCTTGCATTAAACTAACCCGACACTGTTTTTTGTTTGGGAGGGATATGTTTCATATGGAGGCTATTGTAAGTCACTTTTGAAAGACGTCTTGAAGCAAATGCATTTTAATTTCCTCTACAGGAGTAGAAATGTGATATTATGATGATCTTTATTGCAGGTTTAGAACTGCTATAATAGATATTTAGCAGGTCTGCCGATAAAACACCAAATAGAAGAAGAATAAGAGAGGTACCCGGTGATCAACGAGGCATTATACTTAAAGATGATCTCCAGGCATGTTTTAGATGCATAACAATCCTCTGCTTGGGGTAATAATTTGTTTCTGATATGCGTGTACCCCCAAAAAGTTCAAGTGACCAGTTAAAATGACTTTTTTTCTCCTACTTCTCCCTATGAATATGCAAATATAGTTAATTTTGAGGCTTATCTGATGGATACAAGATGTCTCCTCCTTCATGGTATAGGTTCAGGTTTCAACATCACATTTGTATAAAGCTGCTCGTTCGCCCACGATCGGGATTTGGAAAACTAGCTGTGATGTCACAAATCGAACAGGTAGATTCACGTCTTAAATTTCCACCTTCAGCAGCTGAATGTGAAAGAAAAAATTCTACTGTCAAACTCTGCAGATACATCATCAGCTCTGGTATTATACAGATAATCTATCTTTTACAGCAGAGTGTGGAGACTCACATGCCGCAGAGGAGCTTGTATAGAACACACTTCCTGTCAAGAAATGTCCTCCATCCGACCACAAGACATCCACACCTGCAGAGAGAGAACGAGTTGCAGTGTAACATGGACAGATGTGCTAAGGACATAATATCATTCGCACGTTGGTGGCTGCAGTTTGAATTTTCCAAACACGCAGAGGGAGAGGGAGTACAAATAGAGATACAGAAACACACGTGTGGGTGGTGAGATCAGAGATGGAGCGGAAGAAAAGAGGGATAAGAGGAGGAGCGCAGAAAATACAACCAACACGGAGGCAGAGTAGATAAGACAGGAAGCAGGTGAAGGAGTCTTGGGGAAAGAGGGAGGATGGCAGTGGGAGAAGAATGGTTTTAGACAGATGGAATAAAAATGAGAAGCAGAAGCAGTGAGGACATGAGAAATGACAGGAGTGAAAGTAGCTGCAGAGTTACAGGGATGTTGTACCACCTACTATATGCTTACGCAACATCATACACACTCGAACCTTCTTCTGCTAAAACGCATTATAAATGACTAGTGGCTGAAGAATCACAAGCAGCTTCCTTTCAACGAATTATAATGATTCTCTGTACTTATTCTCACACATAATATTCATTTAATTTCATCTCAACACCTTTTTATTATCTGTAAATATTTCATGTTTAATTAATCATATATCGTAAGCACCTTATTCCACTATCTGCAGTTTCTGGTTGGATGCAAAGCTGCAATTTTTTTTGTATTTGTACATATGTGCAATGACAATAACGTCGAATCTAATCTAATGATGACTCTAATGTCTGGGAGCATCTTTTTATAGTTAGATATAAATGCAAACTAATGGAAATGTTTTCAGGTGACTTCTTCAGATTGCTGCTCCATCCAAATGCCCGAAGTTAAGTCAAAAATACATATAAATATATATATATATATATATATATATAGACATAAACTCTATAGGGTGAAGCAGAACTTCTTTAAAGACAAATTATTTCCACACAGCTGCAGCATTGGAGGCTTGTAAAGTCGCCTCATTCTTTTCTTCAGTTTCTGCTTTCACACGTATTTGTTTATTAAGCAGTTTTAGCAGGAAAGTCTCTCCACAACCACAGAAGACCATGTGTGCAGCTTTTCCTATTCCCAAAGTTTTACAGCGATCGGAGGGGAAAAAAAGGAATGAATAATGAACACAAAAGAAAAGACAAAGAGGCTTTTAACAAGAGAGGATTAGAACAAAGTGGTGGTGTGTATGTGTGTGTGTGTGTGTGTGTTTAGGGAGGGGCTCGGCTGAGAAGCCAGACTAAGACATGAAACATACGGAGACAGCGATAACGGGACAGAGAAGGAAAGGTACTCGCTCCAACTAGGTTTGGCTGAGCAGGGTCCCTTGATATGTAAATGCGCTTCTGCAGTATGAATGTTTGATGGCTGCTGAGACTCAATGTGCAGCGAGGGCCAACAAAGCATGAAATATACATTACAACTTGAGGCATTGTGTTGGCAAAGAAAGGTGTGAGGCACACACACACACACACACAGACACACATTCGTGCACACTCTCGCTCTGTCACACACACACAGAGAAACACACCGAATAAAAGACAATAATTGAGCTTTTGATACTTTGATGATGGTGAGATGATGGTGAGCTGATGGTGAGCTGATGGTGAGCTGATGGTGAGATAGACCAGTGTGGATGTTGTTCTTGTGGATGTGTGTGTTTAAATGTCTTTGATTGTCTAAGAGAGACTGAACGATGCTTCATAACGTTTATGAGCTGAAAAAAAATTATTTTCAGGAACTTTTGAGAAGATTTTGTTTTCCAGAGTTTTCTAAAGACCATGTGTTGTTTGTGAGATCTCAAAAAGGTAAATAAATAACCTCCTGCTGACGTTTTATATGAATGCACATACATTCAGTATGTAGCCTGGTATACTATCCTTGTTGCACTGTGCAGTGTGTTTAAGGCCTAATTGTTTTACTGGCTGCCGCATGCTTTCTGATGCACTGAAAGCTCCAGCTGGATATTTCTGCTGTTACCTGCTGCAGATGTAAGCTTCAACTTCACCTCAATGTCCACCTGCCAAAGTTATTTAGATGTTAAATATCCACTCTGTACATATATATCCTTTTGGCTGGCTGAAGTGCATCATTTTCTAAATATACATTTTAGCTTTAAAAAGTGATAAACACCTTCCTTGTCATTTAAATTACCGCTTTATGTCCAATCATGATGACCTTTTAGCTACTTTACTCCTGCAATTTAACTTCTAATGCATCTCCTAAAGCACATCTACTTCTCACGTTTCTCTTTGCACAGGCTTCAATCAGCAGCGATCTTCATCTGATCTGAAAGTCTGAAATTTAAAAAACGAGCTTTAAACATGTTGGTTCCTCGTATCCAGCCTGCAGTCTGTCTGCTGTCTGGACTTTGAATCAAGCTCATTAGTCAGATGTGAAGCCAGGATGAACTCTGCTACTACCAAGGAAGTAACTTTTTTATACTTTTTACTTAACTTTCCATATTCGAGTGTCGTCCGGGAAAAAAGGAGAAGTTCGTCAATTATCAAGACTTTTTTGGATCCATCTCATTAGCTGTAACTTTAAATTCTGTCAGCTTATTATTTAAAGTGCTGGAGGGTAATAATGAGAGAAGACTGGATGTTTATGTAAAACTCTGGTTTATTTAATCCATTTATGTTATTATATATTTAATATGGCTGATACACTTGTATTTTTGGGGTATTTCAATTCATTAACATTATCATAAAAAGTGATATGTCTGTGCTTGTTTTCACAGTAATATGAATATAACGTTTGGCTTGTTGAGAAGAAAATTATGTCCTTATAAGTTTATCATAACGTATTGACTCGATGATGTATTAATGAGGATCTGGATTATTGTTTTGAACTGATAAAATGTGTGTTATATACTATAAATGATAAAGTTTGTGGTTTAAAAATGTGATACTAGTGTTGTTTCTGTGTCAGAGGGAGAAAATCCTGCTGCATGCAGTATCAGTTTCTTTCTTTCTTTTTTTTTTCTGTACTCGAGCCTCAAGGTGCTCCAAAGGGCCAAGAACCAATTAACCCATCTGTACCAGTGTGGGATCTGACTAGTGTGACAAGCTCTGCAGTGCCAAACTACATAATGGTCCTCAGCTCAGGGAGCAGTGGGAGCTCCTCCCTGCAGCGGAGCTGAATGAAACAAACTGAGCAGCACAGGACACAGAGGACCGACTCCTCTGCTGCTGAGCGACGGGGATGTCGTGACAACAGGTGACGAGGAAACCAATGTGTGAGTCTCGCTCGTCCTTCCTGCATTGATTTTTGCACTTTGATCCTCCAAAAAGGTCGAAGCATGACTGAAATGAAAATTAATAGATTGAAATAATTACGAGATACAAGTTAACATTTAAGTTTCAGCCAAGTCAAATTAATTTATACATTTTAATATCTGAGTTCATCATTTTATTATATAATCTAACAACTGGAACTAATTTTGCTGTGTTGCCATCTGCTATGTTGATGTGACCATAAAACCTCTTGAATCTTAAAATTTATTTACAGCTCTTCAAACAAACACCATTAGACTCTATGACATACGACCAGTTTGGTTTCATTTTTGCAGCTGTGGCCATCTGTTCAATCACCTATAATATCGGCAGATGCAACGCAAACAAGCCGACTGATCATCTGAACCACTTCATTTGGAGTTTAAACCTGATCAGACCGGTTATGTAGGTAATAACCACGGTAACTGTAACGGATCATGAGTGATGGATGTTTACACGGCGGGATCATTATCCTTTCTATTCCCCTTCAACGTACTCTCTTTGACTCTTGTCCCGGCAACATTTCCTGTACTTACCTTTTGTCACCGTGTTCAGAGCTTCCTGCATTTCTTCCTGAATTTCCATCCACTTGTTTACAACTCGATCACATTTCACGAGTAACAAACGGGAGCGAGTGAGTGAAATGTTGCTATAAATGATAGAACGAAAATAGCTCGAGGTACAAAAATACAGAAATAAAAACCCGCTGTGGCAGAAAATAACAGCAACAAACTTGCAGGAAATGCTTTTAGGTGTGTTGAGCTCATCCATTAATTCATTCATGCCTCCGATGATTGGATGATTCTCTTTCTGTTTCATCAACTGGACATACGGCCTCTAAAGACCGAACCCTAATTGAATAACATGTCAGGTTCGTGTCCTTCAACTCAGTGTTAATTCCTTTTGGATTAACTAATGTTCTCTAATTACTTGTAATTTGTTCATATTGATTTGAACTCTTTGTATGTTGCTGTTTTAATCCTGATGACCGTGTTTTAATAATAACAAGGACACAAGGTCCATCTCACACACACACACACACACACACGAAACACCATTTCAGGCCATGCTGTTGTAAATAGTGGTGTTGAACATAATATTTCTCTGTCTCTCCGGCTCCACGGTCGTCCTTTGACTTCATCCGCTCTCTGCCTTCTCTCCTCTCTCTTCCCTTTTCATCTCTGAATGGTCGGGTTCAATAAAGTCCAGACAGAGTAATTACAGCCTGCCGACAAATAACACAGAACCATCCGACAGAAAGCAACTTCATATGCTTTTAAGCTGCTTATTTTCCACCCTGCAGCAAATTAGACGCTTTATGCTAAATCTACCAGCCTCTCCCTCACACACACTCTCTGTCAAGGTTTAATTGTGTAAACACAAACCCACACAGTCTGTCACCTTCCTCTAGCTGGAACAGCATCTGATGAACAAGTCCAAGCCGATTCTGTCAGCATCTTTTGATTTCATTTTCATCTTACTATCAGCCACATGTGATTATTATCAGTTTCAGCTCCTGTGTTTCTGTCATTTTTAACATTGATATCTGTCTCATTATAGACCAACTTTTCTGTCTTTCTGAATTTTTAATAATTTTATATGTAAGTGTGGAAATCACGTAGGATGTTTCTGTTTTACTGTATTGCATCCACAAAAGGTGGAAAGGCTGGTAAATACCAACATAAAGTTAAATTCTAAGTTGATTAAAGGACCATTCTGGTGATTTTTTTGTACCTTTTAGGTCAATGATCATTTACACTCCTTCTGTTGACCATTTAAAATATTACAGTTGTTACAAAGATTACCTTCCTTCCACTTTCTACACTATCGCTAGACTAAAATGTCCAATTAAATAATAATAATTATCTTTTCCCTTTAATTGTTCAATAGGGACAGAAGTCATAAACATGTTGTTATATTATATTTGTTTGGTAATACGGTACTCTGTATTGATTAGTTCGAGGATATTATGTCCTTATCTTCTTGCTCTTTCATTGACTGTAAACTACACACAATCATATATATTTAGCAACATAAGAACGTTATTGTAAGCTTAAATATTGCTCCTCTCATCCTCTGTAGACACAAACTCACTAAAAGCTGCAGCTTAATAATGTAATGTCCTACATATTTAGTGTTATTTAGAAAGATATGCATTACAGCTTTGGTTTCAGGACAGTTTTATAGATGTTCTTTCTTTTCTTTTTTTTTTTAAATTTGCTTAAAATTCATTGTCAGCAGGATAAAACTACTTTGAACAGCCTTATCACCACCAGCAGCCTCGCCATCTGCATGACAGAGATGGAGGCTAGGAGAGACGGGGATGGGAGGGAAAAAAAAAGAAAAAAATTGAATAGGCAGTGATGAAAAGATATGAAACCATTTGTTCGAAAGCTAGGGATGGACAGAGAAAGAAATCCAGAAAGATGAAACAAAATTCATAGAGAAGGAAGATGTAATAACAAGCCCAAAGACCGAGGGAAAGATCACACAGGAATAAAAGAAATAGGAGAAACAGCCAATCATCTGCCCAGCAGCACCTACAGTACAATCCTCCCTCTTTTACACATTCATCCCATATTCATCACCTAGAAGTAGAAGCACTAGTTTAGATGCAGCAACATTACACATTCATACGTTCATAGCTTTTGTCCAAATCGACTGATAATAACTGCTTGGAACAAAGAAAAGGTTGATGAAGTTCAAAAGAAACGCGCTAATTAAACCGATACGCAGTTGTCTGGTGTCAGACCGCTGAATCACTGTTTACGCCTCATACGCTCGTTCAGAAAGGTCGGAGGTCATCGAGCAGTTTAACAAGCCTGCACGGCGACGGTGTTGGGTGAGAGCAACACGCTGCGTTCAGAGACGTTGTTTCTTCTTCTGTAGTTTTTGCATGTAAAACTTAGTTAGATTACATTTAAGAGCATCAATCCAACTTTACTCTTCTTAAATAATGTATGTACTTGACTTTGTACTGAAGGTCTTTGAGAAACTTACAGTGTATAATATACAAGAGTCAAGAGTTTTTCGTTTCGTTTCGTTTTCTTCCGCTTATCCAGGGTCGGGTTGCGGGGGCAGCAGCTTCAGCAGGGAAGCCCAGACTTCCCTCTCCCCAGCCACTTCTGCCAGAGCCAGCTTCTGCAACCGGGGGTCGGACCGCCAGGGTCCCCGCCTCCGACTGCCACCCATCTCTCTTCGCACCGTTCCCCCCCTGAGACCCCTCCCATGGGTGGTGGGCCCATGGGAAGGGGGTACAGCACCTGGTATTCCCAGGCGGTCTCCCAACCAAGTACTAACCAGGCCCGACCCTGCTTAGCTTCCGAGATCAGATGAGATCGGGCGTGTTCAGGGTGGTATGGCTGCCCGAGTCAAGAGTCATATCCTTTTAAAAAAAAAAATCAGTACATTATGCATTAATAAACTGCAAGTAAATTGCATAATTCATATCACAGGTTGCATCTTGGACACACACACACACACGTTCAGCGTCTGTCCAACACTTGAACGGCAGCAGTATGAAACCCCTGACTCCGCCTTCAAATGACAGTTGTAACGTCATTAAATATGTGACATTAATGCAACAACTTGCTACCAATAACTGTATTTCAACTATTTCAATAACTGCAAGATTTCATGAAGAAAACAAACAAGGTTGTGACACAAGCTCTAATCCCATGTCTCATTTTCATTTCATGTAGTTTCATGGAAACTCAAATCGTTTTGATAACGTCTGCAGGATAATTGAAGAATAAATAACGAGTGCAGCATTAAGGGTTAACTTCTCTGAGCCGTCTACTCATTATTTCTCTACTTTTGACAGGTAAAAATAACCTGACTTTTCTTTGACGTCTTTTGGCAAGATAATCTTTTAACAGTCATTCTTAAGGCTCTTGAAAAATTGTCGTATTAGGCTCTGAAAACGTCGCTCTGGAGTTTAATTATGAGGATGTGCCGGTTCGGCAAGTAAGCAGCAAAGTAACCAAAGTTGTGATTATAATGGCTACATCTGTATGCTGCCATGTTTTTGGCAGAATCCATTCATCAACGAGTGCTATGAGCTGAGATTTAGCTTCCTGTAGTTTAAAAAAAATCAAATCGAACCAGACAGAGAAATTGAAAAGAGAGAGAGATGCCCCATGGACAGCAAATGCCAATCTCCGGTCTTAACGAAGCCGCTTCTGTCTGATGTCTGGCAGGCTGCAGCTAATGATGAGGCTTAGTTAGGTGAGGAGAAAAGACGAAGAGGGAGAAAGAGGGAGGGAGGGAGGGAGGGAGGGAGGGAGTAAGCGCCAATCTTAATGAAACTTGTCTGATGTCTGTCTGGCCACAGCTAATGATTAGTTAGGTGAGGGAAGGTGAGAGGGGGGAGGAAGGGAGGGAGGGAAGTGAAAAAAGGTCAGGAAAGTAATGCTGATGTGTGTGTGTGTGTGTGTGCATGTTATTTATTATTAGCACCCTACTCACAATTAATCCATTAAATTTCCACTCTATGTCATGCCTGTACATACTAGCTGTGAGGCAAATGTTGATTCACCATGATGATACCTCTCAGTTTAGTGCGAGAAGTGTACTGAGCTCAACCTGATGCAGCACCGTTGTAATAAACACTGACGTCTTATCGGCCAGTCTGACCAAACCTCACTGACGCCGTCGTGGCTGAATGAGGGCGAATCTCTGCTGCTCCGTTACAAAGTCTTAACAGAAGAACGGACGCTGTCATAGCAGCACGTCAGAGCACACAGACACGAGGAAATATGAGACCTGACGCTTCAACTGAATGCAGAGTGAAACATTATGGTGAAATTAAAACATGTCCCGTTAATTCACATAATCCCAGGATTTTGGCCACCGTGTTTTTGTGTCAGTGCAGGACAGAGATGTAACGCTTCTGACCTGCATACATGTAATGTCTGAAACACAACACTTTTTTTTAATGTTCAGATTAAGATTATTTTTTAAATGATGAGAATATTTTAGTTGATAAACAGATAAATTATGAAAAAAAGGAAAGCCATGGCTCAAAAAGACAAGGACAGAGGTAAATCATCTTCCTTGTGCACCCTTGTGTCATGTTGATATTCACATCTACGTGGATTGATTAATTATTGTCAGGAGTTGGATGCGAGCCCAACGTTCAGCATCATTACCTCCGCCGTGATTTGTCTGCGGCTCGTTCGCACGCCGTCTGCTAAGTCATTACCTTTTGTGTTTCTTAGTGGAGCTGCGTTTATGCGTTTATGCGTTTATGCGTTGTTGTATGTGTTTATCGGGCCGCAGGGTACGAGGTGCTGTTTATGTATGCCTGCGTACCATCTGTATCCACCGCAGCACAGAGAAATGAGTGGAGGCAACCCCACAGAGCACCTTTTATAATTACTCTTGTATGAACGTGTCATTATGAATGGTTACTTGGCATTTTTAATGACAGATTAAACACTCAAACGCCTCATAGAAATGAATAATCTTCTTTGTTTTGTCTCTTGCACATAAAGATTATTATCATTTCTCTTTTATTGGACTTTATTTAGGGGACAGAGCTGCCCCCCCCCCCATCATCATCTTCATCATCATCGCCTAACTAATCATTTATTACCTGTAAAGGAGAGAAAGAGGAAGTGCTGGAGGGAGAGAGGCATTTGAAAACAAGAGAAAAGAGGTGAGTAAAAGCATGTTATTATGTTTTAATAGCTTTACCCCGCGGAGTAGAGGAGCCATTTCCTGTTCGGCTAATGAAAGGAGGGAAGGAGGGGAGAGAGAGAAGGAGAGAGGCTGTAGGAGTGAGGAAAAGGGTGAGGATGAAAGGACCGGTGGACGGGGGAACATCAGAGGAGAGGCGGACAGAAGAAAAGACGAAGAAACATAAGATGAGTTGGGTCATGATTAGAAACACAAGTTTGTATTTCTTCTAAAGGAGACGTCTGGTGTGTGTGTGTTAGCCAAGTGCTGGAAGCACATTAGCAACCAGTGTTATACTGTTAGTAACCAATTAGTTAGTCGGTTGCTCTAAAGGAATCCTCTACTATTATAATAAACTAATATTCAAACCCTTAAATATGTTGACGTTTGACTCTCGGTCACCATCGGAGGCGATGTCACAGCTGCTGGACGTAATGTAACGATGGTTCGGCCAAACTGCCACAACTACTGTTAGGTTTTTTATGCTTGAATGATTTCCTTTTAATTAGAGAAGCTGCTTTTAGCTGCTGAAAACTTTTTCCTGCACGCAGTAAAGTCACTAAAAGCAACTAGTTTGGATTTAGCAGAAAAACTACAACTGTAATTAGAAAGTTAAAAGAAGCAGAAACAGCGTTGATGATGAGCTCAGGGTACACTCTGAGAAAAGCAGATTAATTACAAATAACTGACCAGAAAACCACAGGACATTAACTGTTAGATCCTGACCCGTCACCTGAAGTTAGCATGTAAATATGCACGCGCCTCGGAGACGTTCTTATGATTTCTGCTGCTGTATAATCGCTGCAGGTAAACATGAATTTAAGATGTTACACACCTTGCATGAATCTTAATAATAGTTGTAGTTTTTAATAATCATTCACAGTAGGGAACACTTCCGGCTTCGCACGCTTTACACTAAAATGTATAATTAGTTCGTCTTCGACACTCGACTCACGCTTTGCGCCGCAACTCTTCCCGAACCTTCGAGAAACGCCGTTAACGGCTCCGAAACTTCCTCCGCTCCGTTCGGGTCGTCAGTGCGATCGCTGCCTGAGGCTCTGAGAACAGCTGGAGCCGCCCTCAGCAACACAGCCCTTCATACCTCATTCACCGCTAACGCTCTCTCCTCTTTCTTCGTCTTCTGTTTTTAAGCGTTCGGTTCGGTTCAGCAGCTTTCTGACATGTTACCAAAGTAAGCTACAATGGTTAAAATAACGTTAATAATAAAAACACACACATACTCCGACTGGTTCCTTTCCAGAGCCTGCCAGAGAGGGAAAGGACTCCTACTGAACAAATGAATAATATCCGTGGCAGCACAGCTTCAATTCAGCGTGTTTCCGTGCTTTTACGGTGCCCTCCAGAACTATTGGTGGCCTTGGTAAAGATTAGCTCATTACTTTTAAAGCTTTTTGGCTCATATTCACTGAGGGTGCCAGTAATTCTGGAGGGCAATATACATTTTTTTCCCCTCCTACGACTCTCTTCATATCTCGTCCTCCTCTGACAGCGGCTGCATTATCTCACTTTTAAGCTTGTGCATAATTCATAGACTTTTTTTTTTTTTTTTTTCTGTAAGAAATTATATTTAAAAAAAATTGAGCAAACATCAGGGATTTGATTATCTTAACAGGATTGAGCTCCACAGAGCAGCTCTTAAATCTGATCTGTGTATGCAGAGGGAGTGCTCTCTTTCCAGGCTCAGGCCTCAGACAATGTTTTGGGCGGATTATTGATCAATTATTTTGTCTTGGAAAGTTTGTCACACTTCTTCGGTGGATTCAGGGCGTCTCATCCGCTTCTGTCTCTTCATCTAATCTCAGACTGACTCCACGATGTTGAGATTAAACCACCTGTTACAGGACAACACGGTTCTTTATGACTCTGGCTACATGTTTGAGGTCATTGCTGCGTCCTGCAGAATACATTTGGGACTGATCAGCTTTCTGATGGTGTTGCATTATGGGTAATAAGGTGAGCAACACCTTTGCAGAGTACTGGAGGTATTTTTTAGTTTTATGAGGTTAATAAATATGCAGTTTGTCATAACAGATTGTTCTGCACTTTTTCCTTCTGGCAGGAACACGCATTATAATTTTTATACATTTCTACAACAACTCAGATGAAGTTCACCTGTTCGGTCCTACTCACACGTCTGCATTCAACATCTCATCTAAATGTAATGTTTGGATAGACAGGCTAACAAATTGCCTGTTTGGTAAACATATATCTGAATATAAAAACATATGTATATATATATTTATATATATAAGTAGTATACCATGGATCTGAATTGGTATTTACAGTACATTGTGCAGCGGTATGGTTTTCCTCTTCTTTACACGTCATGAGGCAGAAGAGGTTTAAATTAAACTTTACAAAATCCCCTCGAAATTCATCCATTTCAAAATAATCTTCTTCAGCCTTTTTATTTTTTATATTTCCTGTACTGCAGAAAATAAAAAAAAAATAAAAAAAAATAACGTCTTCCCAGCCACACACTGAGAGATTTGTGAGGATATGATGGAGTTCACAAAGGCAGTGAAATATTTTGTTGGAGGAATAAATTACAAGCTTCAGTCTTGGCTCGGCGCCGCCGCATCTGGGAATTCATCCACCATCTTGGAAAGACTCACTCAGGACGCCGTAATGTGATCCCCACTGCAATTTGAAGCTAATTGAATTTAAAATATATATATATATATATATATATATATATATATATATATATATATATATATTTCATCAGGGGGATGATGCTTGTTGTGAGTGTTTTTTTTTTTTTGAATGCATTTATCAGACACACACATCTCAGTCCTTTTATGGAGTGTTATACATCCTGTTGAGGTTTTATGAGCACAGCAGCGTCTTGTGAGTGATTCTCTTTAAGACAACTCATAAATCAGTTTAATTAATTTGTTCTCATTTCTTGTGTACTGCAGCTCGAATGTTTATCCTGTTTTTTTCTTTTTCTTGTTTGAAGAAATGATGAGCTCTCAGTCTTTTTATGGAGACACCGTCTGCACTGTGTAAATCATGGTCAACAATGTCCACGTCGCTCCATTAGGTTTCTCTAGTCAACACCGAGCGGCGGCTACCAATGCCATCGACCAATCCCTGTTTATTAAAAAGAATGAGGGGAAACCATCACTTCCAGTAAGGCGATTGGAAGCTGAGATTTCCCATTGTCTGGTATTGCGAGACTAATCTTTATACACAGGCTATGATCAACATAGCAGAAGTCCAAACTCCCATAACGCCTCCAGACTTATCGCAAACGTAACAAGCTGATCGACTGTGATTAAAAATATTGATCATGTTGTAACTACTAATCGAAGGAGACGCATGTAAACATCAGATCCTAAATATGATAAAAGACTGGATATGATTTGTAAGCAGAACTCTAATTATCTGTTTCATATGTAGAAAAAAAGGAGTTTTTTTCAAGCACATACAGAGAAAAGATGCCGGGAGGGGCAGCAGACAGACACACACACACACGCACATGTATGTATATACCGTATACGGTTTCATTTCTTTTGCCTCCTCTCTCCATATACTTTTACTGCATTATTTAACAACTCGGGGAAATGGATATGTGAACAGGAAATTATGCATCACACATCGGTTCAGAAGCACACTTTATGATAAATCTTCTCTTTCTCCCTCCTTCCTCTTAAATCCCGGTGATAATATTGCACTTGTCCCTTGATTTATTATGTAAAGGTCCAACGTGGTGCATTGACTCCATAGTTCAAACTGATTAAGCTGCCTGTGTGAGAATGAACCAGTCACATGAACTGTGTTGCATTATTCTTTGTAATGTTCCTGCTACAACAAAACCCAAAATCTGTAGCATGGAATACGTGAATACATAACAGAGAGTCGAAAGTTAAAAGTTATTGTACAAATCGCACAGAGAAACGTCACTAATTCAGTTAAGATGTCGGATATTGATGTCAAAGGTCCAAAATTTGTGTTGAACGTGTGTAAAAATGCAAAAACCAGGACTTCAGCCCGTTTTGATTGATTCATTTGCCAAGTTACCAACTTCCTCCTCGTTAGATCAGTTGTGCATCTCCACAAACGACCGTCGTTCCTCAGCCTTTTGTCGTAAAAGTTGTTGCTAGGGTTGTTGCTAGGGTTGTTGCTAGGTTCGGGTTTGAACATGTACAGATGTGTTTAAGAAGTTTCCATTTCAATTAAAGAAGTGAAATCCTACTTCTATGGTTTGTTTACATAAGTCTGCTAAGACGCAGCTTTTGAAATGTTAACCAATCAGAACAGAGTATACTCTGGAGGCGGGGCCTTAAAGAGACAGGAGCTCAAACAGCTTGTTGGCTGCAGAAAGGGCAGAAAGTTTAAGATAAAAGAGGAGGTTCTTTTAAACAGTAAAGGAAAAAGTCATTTTCTGCTGGGAAGGTAGCTGATGTAAAAACTAAAATAATAAACTGAATAATAAATAATAAGCTAAAGCTGCTTAATAAGCTCAAAGGATGGTGTTAAGTCTCCTTAAGTTAATCACTGTAAGCAGTTGGTCTCACATTATTGATTCATTGAGTTATTGATTAGTGGAGCTTTAAGGAGGAGGCTTATTGAGAGAATAATAAATCCTCCCATGAACCATATTCTTCACTCTGAACGCTGCTGTGGAGGAACATAATGTGCACAAAATTTATATTCAGAACACTTCATTTGCGTCACATAGGTCATGTCTGTTTGCACAATTGTTTATGAAAATGGGTCACATCCTGTGTCCTTGGCTTATTTTTTATTTTTTTTAATCTTCTAGCTACTTAACTTTTTTTTCTTATCAGAGAAAATACGACCTAAGATGAAGCCTTCGGCGATCGATTCCCTTCCTTATGCGTCATGTTTCACTGTCTGCCCTGAGGGAAGCAGAAGTAATCACTGCAGAGATTCAGGCTCCAGAACATGGCAGATATGGATTATATTGTGGTTAAGTGGGATTTTGGTTTTAAAAATACTTCATGCTTCTCTACATAGGCCACTTATTTGTCTCACTTTATCTCCCAGGCGGTTTTTAGGATATTGTGAGTGTTAATCCTAATTTTGGCATTTCTGGCTGTTTTATTCAGCCATATTTTACAACTAACTAATAACTTACATAACTCCCAGGTTAAAATCCATCCGTAGACAATTTTATTGATTTTTTAGACTGAAATATTAACATACTACATACCACAGACATATGCAAATTAAAGTCCAGATAAAGCCCTTTTAAAAAAAGTCATATTTTGCACCCATTTAATTATATATGACACAAAAAAGTCAAAATCCATCATGGTTCCTATAAAAAAAAAAAAAAAGAAAAATCATATCATGATTGATGGGTCAATCAATCAATCAATCATCATCTTTTAGCAGCAAGAAAGTTAGAAATCTAGAAATATTATCAAATATAACGGATAGTTTAACAAATTCCTGATTTACTCCAACATGAATTCAATCAGCTGTTGTAATGTGTTAATAAAACAGCAAAAGCACCACAACAAACTGTAATGAGTGTAGTGTTTTTCTGTCTTTAATGACAGATTGTAATGACTTGTTTGTCCAGCCAGAGCTTCAAACGTGGCAGCAAGTGTTAGATTAACTTCTGGTGTGTGGACTTTAATACACTGTCAGATATAATTAACACTGATTTTAATGGGATTCGACTTTCACTTTCAGTACTACGATTGTGTTCACCAAACGTTGTTTCAGTTATTTAAAGGAGGTCTGCTTCATCCGTTGGTAGAACGACAGCAGAGTGGATAAGACGGCGCCATTCAAATATTGTATAACTGCTGCATACCTGCAGATATAAAAGGTTTTTAAAAGGTTTATTCAGGGATTCAGCATAGTATTTTATATTTAATAGATCCAATGATGATGATGATGTGGTTCAGAAAGATGTAGATACATTTCCAACTGGAAACTTCTTACATTTTACTGTCAGCAAAACACACGTGTCTTTCTGCTTTATATTAATTTCCTGGAGATAATGTGAAATTAAATTATTATTATTATTATTTATTCATTTATTTTTTATTATTTCCCCAACTTTCACTGGCTTCATATGCTCACAGTTTACCAAGAAAACTCAGTGAAACTGGAGGCATGGATGGCTTCACATCACTGAATGGATATGAGGTTTAAACAGAGAGGCAGGCGTGTACTGACATATGACACATGTGCTGCACACACACACACGCACGCGCACGCACGCACGCACGCACGCGCACGCACGCACACGCACACACACACACACACACACACACACACACACACGTCTTCAAAGATTCCACATGAAAAGAACAAGATGGATCCATGATTCGATTCAATCAATTTTCCCGGGTTTTCAGTCGAGCCTTCACAGAATCGCACAGCTGAAAGCGGCAAGTTTACACAAAACGTTCCCCTGTGGAGGAGAATATCAGCTACGTAAGGAGGCTCATGCACATGCACAAGGGTGCACACGCTTCCTGTCTAGTCTGTCTTTGGAGCTACTAAACAGGAAAGACTCATTCAGTCATTTACTCACTGCAGAAATGAGTTTCAGCCGCTCTACTGTAGCTCGACACACTGCAGAAATAATCACCTCACATGTGAGAGGATGCAATTAGTGGAATCGAACACATTGAAATCTGCTTCAACTCTTAATCTCTACGAGTGGAACAATATAAATACAAATGGCAGGAGTAATTGCATCGAGTCTATTAATTATTAATCAAGCTGTTGTCTGATGCAGCAGCTGAGACATAAAATTACAAAACCGACTGCCGTATAAATACAGTCGAGTGTGTGTGTGTGGAGGCTGATTACTGCACTACTTCCCCATCAGACTGATGTCATGCTCAGACAGATACTAAACTAAGAGGCTGCATAAAGAGACAGTCGATCTCCAGAATAAAAAAAAGAATAGACCCCTGCATGTTTTATGCAAAACCGTCAATCAGCCGGTGGTCTTTCTGAGCAAGTTTTCCTTTTGTTCAGGAAACAACAACAGTGATATTTCCTCATCAGCTTCTCAATGGGAGATCATTTGAAGTTTCACGGTGGGAAGGAAACAAATTGACAATCATTTTTATCTCCTACATTGGCAGTTACGTGAAGGCAGAGAGGAAAATATGATGCCTGGAAATCTGCACATATTTTACTTACATTAAAGTTAATGTCCTTCATAAATTAAAATGTTTTAGTGTTATGTTGCTCTGGTGAGAAATTAAACCGTTATGCCACCTGGCGGGTCCAGATTTACTCACATTTTTATTTTTTTTATTTTTTTTTATAGAGAATAAATTGATCTTGTTTTTGATCCTAATTTGCAAACTTGTTAAAATCTCTAAACTTGAACCCGAAAAACCCTAAAAAAGTCAATAACAGACAGAGAGGTGTTATTTAATTATTATTATTATTTGGTATTTATAGTATTTAAGGATTGAATTTTAACTTTCCCCCCAAATCTTATAAACATAACTCTAACAGCTGATCTTCTGGTGCTCAGGCAGCGGTCGCTGACACAGAGGTGCTGGCCGAGATTCAGCAAGAAGACTTTACTGCTAATAAATAGGCTGCCATCAGTTTCCCTGTAAACACTCAGGCAACGTGGGGAACACAGCCTGCTATATTTCGGATATAATCACATCCGCGGCCTGGTGCTCCGATGAAGACAGAGGCACCGCGCTGGGGCATTTTCCCACCCTCTTAATATTCAAGGAACAGCACAAACACTCATCAGCAGGGCATCAGAGGAGTAATGCAATGAGCAACGCAGCCTATTTGTCTCTATCAACCGACCGCTCGTTAACTGACAACATCTCGCAAGCGGCATTGAATGCATCAAATGAAAACCCAAAGCAGCTGAGAATGGAGGACGATTTTTTTTACCTGAAATGGGTGATCCTTAATTAACGTTGATGTTTTTTAATAGTTGCTGCTGCTGTAAATTTGTCCTCCTGTGTGTTTGTGGCCAGTGTTTTATGATGTGTAACAGGTGAGGAGCAGGAAAGAAAACGTACTGCCAGCGATCACGTAGCTAATGCATTTAAACATATGCTGATGGTGCATCTGCTGGCCGGGAAACCGGCTCCGTCAGTTTATACACTACAGCTCAACAAGTCCTCCATGGTTGCTGGTCCATGCGCTCTGTTTTCTGACCCGGCAGTCTCTCCGCTGTGACGAACATGACGACAACGACGCTGTGGTTAAGGTCAAAACATCATGGTTACTGCTTCCAAACTAAATATACCGCAGTCCAATCAAGTAGGAGGCTATTTTATAATGGTTCATATGGAAAGTTACTATACGCTGAATATGAATATGAAAGGAAATTTTGAAATATGTTAAGATAAGTAAAATTTGAACATTTTTAACTTGGACAACATAATGCTGGAGCACTTCTGTGGCAAAGAGACGTCTTGATCCGAGTTTCCCAGAAAGAGCTGCTTCCTGTCTGCTTGCAGGTCAATATGTGCAATTTACATAAAAAAGCTCGCTGTTCCAGATTGGAAAAAAAAAAAAAACATCATCTGCAACCAGTGAAGTTTTGTTTTGTTGCCGTAGCTGCAGTTTGAATATTAAACAGGACAGGAAAACGTAGAACATCCTAAAGCTGCAGCAACACACAAGTATATATTACCAAAATGTGCCAAAATTAAAAATGTCAGGCATAGTCACTGATGAGAAATTGTCCCTCTCTGTACAGGAAATGAATTAAATCAATCTATGTCCAGCAGCCACTCAGGGATGCAGTGCTGAGGATTGATGGTCACTATCGAGAAGAAGAAGAATAACAAGAAACAATCAGACTTATTTTACGCCTTAAAATAGCCGACATATCCTATATTTGTTTATACTAATTTGGTGTAAAATCTGAAATTTACCGAATGCTTTACTGAATGGAGGCAGGGGAGCGAGCAGGGAACGGAGATCAGGAGCCGTCTTATTGGATTTTCTGTGTTTTCGGTGGGAAGAACGAGGCGTTATTTACAGACAGGAGCGTGTTTGAAAAAGAGACGAGTTGTGAATTTACTATGAGAACTTGGATTAAGGCGCAATGAGCTATCAGGATATGTTTTATATCAAATAAAGTCTAAACATAGAGATCTATTCTATTAAAATAGGATTATTGGCTTTAAAAGTCTGGTCATAATTTAATTTAAAAAAACCAGCTAAATGACCTAGACATTGTCCTGAGTGTGTAAGCGTAGTGAAAAATTTGCCATGAGATGTTAATACATATCTGCTGTCACAAACATACATCGAATGCGTATTGTTGTGTATTGTTCAGTAAAACCCTGTTAATGCTCTTTAACTCTAATCCCACTGATCAGCTTTATTTCTATCTGAATTTTCAATGACTTTGTCCATTAATTTCTTCCTTATGACTTTCATATCATTATTTGCTGTTGCTATTTTTTTAATTAGTGTTTTTAGTGCAAATTGATTCAGTTTTATAAGATGGAACTATTTTATTGAGTTCATGTTCATGCCACGGGTCCTAATTTAAAGTATCACACGCCTAATAACGATACACAATATGCAATTTAACTGCTTTCCTAAAACAATAATAATAATCCGTTCAGATGACATTAATTACGTAACTAATTATGTTTTGAGAAGAAATAAATAAACACTGTGTGTAACAGTTTAATCTTCAGTCACAGTTTGGGTCATTACTGACTCAAAATAAAGACGTTCAAACACAATCAAATTAGGGATTTGGTCAAAATGTGTCTTGTCTTGTCTTCTGGGTGCCTCGTATCCCAGCTGGGAAAGTTCCCAGTTTCTGTTGGAAAAGCAGGTGTGAAAAAAAACAAACAAAAAAACGGTGTGAAGATGCATGAAGTGCTGAGACATGCTGCTGCCAGATTAGAGATCTGCTCACTGTCCCATCGCTGCCCGATCTGACAGATAAGCAGTCCTGTCAAACCATGTCGCTGCATTCACAGGCACATAGTCACATCACGAACTCTGACTTGCGTTTCGTGAAATTTCATAATACATCCGGTGATTTTCTACATAATGCCATATAACTGGGCTCCAGGTAAGCACCGGTACAGAGGAGCTTTACATTTCTGTCTGTGGAAGATCTTAATCAGCTGAGCATGAGATGCATCTTCGTAACCCGTGGCTGTAATTAAAAGCTTGACCCCCCCCCCTCGTCCCTGATCCAGAGGCTGTCTGCTGCACCTGGTCCTCATTTGGCTCCTTGTGCTGATCTGGGGCAGCAGATCCCTGACAGGCATACAGAGCGGCTTCTGCACGTGCTCAGTTAGTGCTGCAGCGAGCAGTGAGTCAGAATACATTAGGAGACACTGTACAGTTAAATCCAACACTGGAACTGCCACTGTACACTTTATCTTCGCAACGGTGTTTCCTCCACTGACTTCCATGAAACAAACAAAAGTTAAGTTTTGTGGAGACACTCGGCTGATCCTTTGCAGCACAAACCTCTGTTTGATTCACCCTTTCAAAAACAGATGAAGCTGAAGTCATGTTCAAGGCTTGCATTCAGGATAAAGAATATTATCAAGATAAAATAACGTTATTCTGCCCTCCTAGTGTTCAACATGTGGCCACTGGAAGGGCAGACAGACTGGAAATCTAGCTCTCAGAAACACAAGCCTGAAATGCTTTTTGTCTTATTGTTACAGGTAATCCAGCAGACACACAGTAACATTAACATCTCATCGGATTTGCGTTTGTCAACCAGATGAACACACTGCAAGGCTCACATTCGTTCAGTTATTTGACGTTGGTATAAAAAGGCCAGTTTTTAGTTTAACTTAGTGCTTCATATATATAATACATTACAGATGTCTACATGTGCCGCCATCACTTACAAACGAGTTGCACACAAACAACAAACGGTGTCGATATCAATGTCGAACCCATTAAAAAGAGCGACGTGTGATTGTTCTGGTTTTTCAAAGCTCGTCTCTCCGTCTCTCTTTCTTTCTTTCTTTCTTTCTCTGTCCGTCTCTCCTCCAGAGTCTTGTTATCTCCGTCTTTTGGTCAGCGGAGGATGTCAAAGGCCCAGTGTAAGACAGAATAGATCGCCTATTAACCCTGACTTCAAAACAAACTAACAAGCAAGCACAATCAAGATTCAGTGAAATCCAAAAAGCATGCCACTGCTTTGCTGTGTGGAGAAACAGCAGTCACGCATCTTTTAATGAGCCTGAAGGTCTTAAAACTACACGTAAGCACATTTTAATACTCATACTGACAATGTAAGAAACAATTAAAGTGTTAACTAATAGTCAACGTGATTACAATGAACAGGAGACTGCAAACTGTGGCCACGTGCACCTCGACAACTCTACAGACCCCAGAAACCTCTGCACCTTTATTAAAGGCTGCCGCATTCGATCATTACTGTATTTCCTGAGATGTGTTTGTCTTGTTATATGGAAGCCTTGGGAGAACATACATACTTGGCCACTAAATAATGAGGATTCAGATAAAAGGGAAGAAAGTTTGTGTTTCCGAGGCGCTCGCGTGTTCATGTGAGCCTCATTTGCAGATCACAGTGGCTCGGTTGTGTGGCTGTACAAGTGTATCCTGTGTGTGTGTGTGTGTGTGTGTGTGTGAGTTTTTGACAAATGTGAATATAAGCAACGGTGTAAATGTGTGTAGTTTAAAAAAAAAAAAAAAAAAAAGTTAGAAAAGGCGACAACAGGAAGCAGACAGGGTGAAATTGGCGCCAGGCACAAAGCTGGTCAGCCTCTTGAAGGGCCATTAAAGTGACATGGAATAAATTGCAGGGACTCACTGGAATGAATCGTTGCTTTTCAGGCTTTAAATGATGAAGCTGCAGTATTCTGGGTTTTTTTAATGTTTTTTTCTGTCTTGAGCCGAGAGTTTATATTTATATTTATGTGCAGGGTAACTTTCATAATCGTCTGGGTTTGTCCTTGTATTTCCCTGTTAGCCTGGTTCAGGTGTTTGCTCCGGTCCTGATCAGCACCGACTCTGCAACCATCGCGGTACCTCCAGTCATCTGCAGCGACAGCACACCTGTGCTTTAAGGCTTCTGCATTGTGCACTGATGGATTTTTGTTTTGGTGTGTTTAGTTTTGGTTCATTTCTTAGCTGTATAATAATAATAATGCCACCCGACTCTCTTTTGCTCCCAACTGCTACATCTAATCAAGGACTTTTTTTTATCGTTCAACAAATGTCATGTTTGGAGATTTGCTGAAATGGGAACACACTGTTGTCTTGTTCCATTGCACTTTGCTGTAGTGACATTCAGATAATTAAATAATTAACTTTGTGTGTATGATGCTATAATAGCTATGAGACCTGACCTGAAGTCTTAATTAAATATCAATATATGTTCTAATGAATATGGATCAAATGACAAAAACCTTTTACAATACTTGTTCAGCACCTGATAGCAGACACAGTTTGTGGAGACCAAACCACTAAACTACTTATAATTCAATTGATTCAATAACTGGGTCACTTGTCTAAACCTGGAGGCATCGAATATGATTCATAAGCAGATGTGATTATCACCCGTTCTGCTTATCTGTCTTTATTCATACATTCATGCACAAATACATGCATTTGATATGTAAAAGCATGGATACTTAATAATAATATAATGAAATACTCACACACACACACACACACACACACACACACCGCTCACAACACAGCATCGCAGTGATTCTCTTATTAAAACCAACTCATTTGAATGCAAAGCCAGACTTTTTCCTTCCAATTACGCACTTGCACTGGAGCAAAGTAAAGCTGGGAAGGGTCTTAGAAATTATAGTTTTTAAGATTATGACGAGCAAAGTTCAGATGAAAGGCTTAAGCCTCTGCAGTTCACGAGAGAAAAGAAGTTCTCCACATAGCTCTCACCATGCAACTCAAGCAGAACCCTTTATAATCCCTGTATGCAACACGTGCAGCAAGGGTTAAAAATGATCATTTCCTTTTCTTAATGTGCTCTACCATAAAGGCTGCCGGCTCTGCTCGAGAATCAAAATCATTACTACTCAAAGACGTCTTTCTGGACAATGAAAGACACATTTAATGCAGTTTACAGAGTGACATTGAAAGCATACATACTTCTGTGTAACAGTTGTGATTGATTAAATAATTGAATACAACTCTATTTAAATGAACATTTACATGTCTTTTCTGCAGGAAGGACATTTTCATAAATGCCACAGCAAGGAAACACTGCTGCTGCTGCTGCAGAGTTGTGCACTCTACATCTGTTGATTGAAAACTAAACTACAAGGATGATTTTAGTATGTGGGTGATTTTTGACTTTATCCCAGAACAAGGTTGAACTTGTGAATACGTTACGTACCTCTTACCTCAATAACGGCTGCACAATCGTTTGAATGAATAAATGAATTAATTTTTAATGTGCATCTGTGTGTAAAATACAACTTGATCTGTAAAACTGGTATCACAATATACACCAAAAATGCCCGATGTCTTCCTTTCCACCAAAAGCTCTTTTTGTGTGTGTGTGTGTGTGTTCATAATTAGTGATTGTAACAGAGTATGTGCTGATTTTTATTCCTCTTTTGAGCTGAATGTGCAAACTATAATGTAAATGACCACATTGCCTCAGAGAAGCAACTTTTTATCTTTTATTTTGAAAATAAAAAAGTTGATTGCAGCATTGTGATTAAAGGCTTTAAGCTTGATGAATATTGTTTACATGGATCCAGCTGCCAGTAGAGCACCATATGTGTGTGTACAGTTATTTGCCTTTAACTGTTGACATGATGCCTTTAATTTATGCTGTGTATATTCAATGTGCATATTATCCAGTGGACTAGCAGATTTAACTTGCATTCATTGTGCCTTGTGTGTTTAATATTTATTGGGATTATTGAGTGGACAGACGCAGCCCTGTCGCCTCTTTTGAGATCTTTGGTTGTTCTATGCAGTACGTGCTTTTAACGAGCTTTTTGGCCTTCAATTGTTTTCCTGAAGGAGATTTAATGTTCTAACTCCTCCGGCCTCTCTCTCTTTTTGCATCCTAAACATCGCTCTCCTCCGCTAGAGCTGATTGGAATTTAAAGATTGTCCATGTCCTAGATCTCCAGCTTCAAAACTGAAAGTTTTTGACAAAGAGCCAGCTGAGTCAGTCAAAAACTGCAGTTCTACAGGAAACGATGTAAAGCAGCGTTGGTCTCTCTGTATGTAGAGGTGTCCTTGACCAAGACACTGAGTCCTAATCACTCACGATGGCCGATAGACCTCCATTGTTGTCCAAAAACGATTACAGTGATCGTGTTTTCAGTATTCGGAGAGTAGTTAAGTGTACAGAACAATATTTTTTTTGACAACAACAGAAGTTTGTGGCACAGAGGAACAATATATATCAAGCTTTACACACACACACACACACACACACACACACACACACACACACACACACACACACACACACACACACACACACACACACACACACACACACACGACTTGTAAGTAGATCAGGTCATTGTTGGTTCGGCTCTGCACATGAGATTTGTTGACAATAAGAAATATAAAGAAAATCACCAGACTTATGCTTTAAGTGATGGACTGAACATCCGACGACGCTTGAGATCAAACAAACATTTGGTAAAATTCTTCATTTCCAACATACGGATGGATTAATTATTAAGGCTCTCAAGCAATTACAAAATTATGACTGCACAAAGTCATGCAATTAATCATGATTGCAAATTAATCACATATCTTTATCAAAATGGACTATACTCTTATCAACATAGTAGTGGACACGATATGCGTGCTTTATGCAAATGAATATCGATTTCAACGACACAAAACAATAACAAAGATTGCCAGAAACCCTCACAGGTACAGCTTTTAAAGAAAAATATGCTCATAACTCAACAGGCAACATACGGGCGCGGTGGGCAGCTAAACCTTCCAATTACTCATTACCGATTAAAGATCACTCCCATGATCCCTCACTCCACGAGCAAATCACACAAATGTAATTGTGTCCAATGTCACATGGGAAAAAATAAAGGCTCACGAAAACATCCCCCTTGTGCTGTGAGATAAAAACAGAATAATACAAAAGAAAACAAAACAATACATACAGGAGCAGGCAAAAGTGGAAAGGGAATATAAGAAAGGAAATTACTTCAGCTCTTCTTCTGTCATCATTCGATATGGTGGTGGCTCTCAATACGAGTGTTGTTGTTGTTGGATGCAATGTGAATAAATTCACACAGACTCTCCACAATGTTTAGCCACACATTTAGCTGAGTGCTATATGAGCAAATGGTGCTGAAGACTAGATGTACACCAGTGGGAACTCAGTTCACATTGACATCAGTAACTGCAAATAAGACTAAGAAGATGAATTTGACATCTACAATACCTTTTTCTTTTTCCATCGTTTCTTGCTAAGTTGCGTTCCCACTCAGTGCCAGAGAGCTAAACTACAGGTGAGTCGAGGGGTCAAGAGGTCATCAGGATTACAGGAACTTCTTCCTCTTGTTGTTTTTACGGTGGGCTGCATCCATCTTATCGAGGCATTACTGCCACCTTCTGCTCTGGAGTGTGATTGAATAGACAACAGATTTTACAATCCTCGTAACAGAACATGGGTTAATGATGTAAAAAACAAAAAACAAACAAACAAACAAACAAACAACCTTTGTATAAAAGTCCTGAATCCTGAACTTCCTCAAACCCTCCACCTACCTACTTTTCTATCACCCCAGCTGCCAGTCGATACCTTATCCTGCCATCCACACAGGTAAACATCCACCACCCTCATTGCCCACCTAGCCATCCATTTCTCTGTGTAATCTCTGTCCACCCCACCCACATCCATCCATCATTTACTCCTTTTATCTATTCAAAGTTACTATACTGCAGCCAGCCAGGGGGAGAGCCCTTTTTCAGTTTGACAGTCCAAAAGACAAAGTGCTCTTGAGGCTGACAGCAAGTCGGTCAGATAGGAGCAGGTAAGTGGCACCTTCTGTTCATCACTGCCAGCAGAGAGTGAGCAGCCCCACGCTGCGCTTATGATCCTCTGGCAATCAGAGACAGAGTGATTTCAGCCAGAAGACTCCCCGCCGCTCTGCCTTCTTTTCTGGCTTCTCATCAAGCTTCGATTCCCCTTCTGGCTCCGACATAGTCTCTATGAAAACGAACACATGCTCTAACTTGTGGATTAGTCACTCCCCTGCGCTTCAGCTGTCATACTTACATACTCAAATTAAAAGCAGAGCCACTGTCGGTTAGATTTTTACAGTTTTCCCCAAAAGTCCTTCTCATATCATTTCTCAGTGATGTGCACATGTTGATGTAGTGTAAGTGGCTCCAGCTCCTTTCAGCACCTCTAAAGCTCAGTAATTAACACGTTGTGTCTTGTTTACTTAATCTGTAGACAAACAGAAATGTAAATATGACAACTTGTGGTTCGTGGGATGAAGTCCCTTCACCTGAATAATCACGTGCTTTATCATTTATATTTTTTAAAAATCTATTTACAGCCACCGGCGTAGCAGCTGGGAGTGTTTCTGGCATCAGGATGCATTCACACCAACACCCTGTGACTCATACAGTCCCTAATGCCTTTATCAATCCTATCGCATAATACACAATGCTGCAGCCAGCCAATTCGAGCCTTCTTCTCATTTTCTAACTAAGTTCCTCCTCACAGCTGTTGTAATACCTTCATCAGCCTCCAAATAGCCTTAATGGCTTCGGCAGATGGTGCAGCTGTGAGAGGATGGTCACTCTCAATCTGCTTTACTCACCTGTTGTCACAGTTGTTGTTTTTAAAGTTTATGGTTTTATGCATGTATGGAAATATAAGTAAAGATTACCTGGATGTCACAACAGTCTAAGATTTGGTAAATACAACAAAATAATGTCATTTATAATTCAACAAAAAGAGACGCTGATGTTAAAAAGTGAAAACGTGAGTGATTTGTTTTTCTGCAGTGAATATCGAGCCTGCTGCTGCTCTTTGCTTCCCTTTTGAAGTCATTGATGTTCGATGACTTCAGGTTTTCACAGATCTCTTTAGGCTCATTAGATCCCATCACAGCATCTCTTAAGACTTTACGGTCTAAACGCTGTTTGGGTCAATCCAAAACTCACATTTTCCTTTTTTTTTCTTGTGTGCATGAGATCCTGTTTCCTGTTGAATTTCAGTCAAGCATTAACCTTTACACACACACACACACACACACACACACACACACAATAGTAATTAGAAAGTCCTACATATGTCCTTCTATGGTAAGGGTTTCAGTGTTTTTCTCCCAGGTTTCCACCAGTCACAGTTAGTTAGTTCAGATCATATCATTATTATTATTTTTTAGCTTCAGTTGACAATAAAAACTTAGTTTTAGGAATTTTATTCATTAATGAACAAACTGCTCCTGAGCCTAAGTTGTCCCTTATCTTTGTGGTTTAGATATATATATATATTTTTACTTTAACTTGGTTTGGATGAGGGAGTGAATGAGTAAAGGATTCATATTTAACACACGATATTAATTCTTTTTGGCTGAATTTGTGAAACTGTCAAAGAATGAACTTGTTTTTTAAAAAACTTCATAGAAATTGATTTCTGTTTGTCATATTTTTCATTGTAAAATTTGGTTGAGGGGTCTTTGGCTACGTTCTGATTATAAGTGATTTTTTCTTTTATAAGTCATAATGGTTTTTTTTTTCATAAACGTGACTCAGGGATCTCCAGCCTGCACCGGTCTACATCATTTTCAGAAACATGCGAAACAGAAGAGATAAAAAAAAACAAACTGGCATCTGATGAATAATTCCCTCTGATCAGAGTGAGATTTAAACTTTCTTACAGGAAAAGGATGCAAACCAAAACTTTTATTTTTACAATATTTATGCCACGGCTTGTGTCGAGCAAAGGCAAATAGCATGAAAGGAATTAGAAAGTGATAAAAAAAAATTGCACTGGAGACAAATATCAGAATAAACATGTTTTTGAAGATCTATAGCAGAGATGAAATGCTTCAGCTACAGATCTTCGTTTCCAACATGTTGTTGTTATGACTAACTGTGCCTTTAATACCAGATTAGATTAAAGCCGTCTGCAAGTATAATACTAGATCTGACAAATTAAAGTATTATGAGTGATTAGTCAGTTCATTGATTATTCAAAACACACAGAAAATTAAGAACTAGTGTGATCATAATATATAACAACAATTTGCTGGTTTTCAAAGTAAAGTTTGACGCTTTTATTTTTTCATACGTGATAGTAAACTAAAGATTTCTGGTTTTGGACTGTTGTTAGATAAGATATATACAAAATTATATAACAGCACAGTATTTTCTGAGATTTTAAGGAGGAAATAATGAATCAGGAAATAATCTGCAGATTCGTAGTCCCCAGAGGATATCACCTAAAGGTTTTCACAATGCCTCTAGCACTTCTTATTGCACCAACATCCATCCAAACCTTCAAGTTATATTTCCATTCTGCTTAAAACACAACAACTCATGATAAAAATAAAATAAAATTTGCATTGAGCACATTCATGCTCCCAGACGGATGCATCTTTGTGATTTGAACGACAGTTATACTCATGCTATCTGTCTTATTACAGACAGCTCTTTTTGCTATGAGCTGCAATAAACATTTCAGCCTCCCGGAGACGTAGCAGACGATAATAACGCGTTTACTGATCGGCTCAGGGGAGTTAGCGTGTTGGTTTTTCAGTGTGATTGTTTTCCACAGCAAAGCCGAACGATCTCAGCCTGTTAGACGCTGTCAAATTTCTGAATGATTTGAAAATGGAACAAAAAAGTAAAAAAATATAGAAATGAACACCCACCCTCCTCCCGCAGCTATGAGTTAAACTCTTACTTCTCATCTCTCATGCTCTTTGCTGTTTATGCTGAGGCAGAGAATTTTAGTTTTCCCTCTGAGACATTTCCTCAGGCTATCAGACTGTGTAAACATCAGTCTGAGGTGATTAATTGTGCCAAGCAGAGCGAGATAAAAAGAGAGAGAGAGGGCGGAAGGGACTGACGAATAATAAAAAAGGAAAAAGAGAGATCATATGGATTAGACTCCCGAATCTCCTTGACCTGGCTCTCCTGTGGTACCCGCTTGTCTTTACAATAGGAAAAGGTATAAATATTTCAAGTCAAATAGAAAGTGGTATAAACTGAGCTTTCATCTTTTATTCATCAAAGCCGAGGGACGGAGATGCACATCCACCAGTCTTTTTGCCTGCAGGGCCAAATGTTCCATCTGTATCTATGTATATATGTATGTAGGTGTGTGTGTGTGTGACTCAGTGTAACTGTAACTCTGTAAGAAATGTTTGAAGGCAGGTGATAAACCATAATATAAAGTCTCTTGTCCACTCCTCTTTTCCCTGCATGCTGCAGTAGTGACGGGATGTCAAGCATTAAAAACAAAAAAACATGTTCTGATACTGATTATTATTATTTTTTAATATCTGGCTTCTTTTTTTATATTTCAAATGTGTCCTGGTGATGAAAGAACATGTCAGTTATTTGAGCTCTATCTATATTATGCTTTAGTGTGTGGTCTCTTCTTATAGAGGACACCGCACACATTCAGTCAATAAAGCAAAAAAAAAAAAATGTTGAACCCACAAATGATGATTCTCTTCCATCTTATTGACAGACCAGCATCCTAGTTCTGTTTTACTAGAATAAAGCTGACATTAGCAACATTTCCATCATGCAATCTCAGTTTATTATGCTGCATTCCTGTCAGCTGGATGGAGAGAGCAGGAAAAGCTAAAAGCTAAGACAACATCTATGTGTAGCCTTCTAGTCAAACCAGATAAAGAGAATTAAAATGTAATGTAATGTGTATTTTTATATAGATATAGCTGGTTTTAATTATTAGTAGTAAAGTAGTAAAGTTTGGGAATTTGGGATCACAGTATTGATCATAACTCACTCACTATCCTGCTTCCTCTGCATTCAGGTGATAGCAGAGAGAATCTCATGATCTGCTCCTCTGCTTTAAACTGCATTCATGACACGTGAAACATAAAAAAATATGCAGAAAATGAAAGTTATTTAGCATTTTTAACAGTATGAACACATTTAATGAATAGTTTATAAAATACTGTAGTTGTAAGAAGGGTATGGGTTTATTTGAAGTGTTTATTAATGAATATATCAACAATTATATGGTAGTAGTACAACTGTGTTTTACTATATTGTCATTCAGTATTTCTTCATATGCCAGTCATATCATATCATCATATCAATGACCTGTAATTGTGCAGTAACCTGATGTGTTTAACGACGTGTTATTGACGAGAAAAGTTTGAAAAGAAAGAAATTCCCTCTTATTCATCTTTCATGTGACGGGGAACTAGTGAAACTCATATCAAAGCAAACTGAGCTGCTGCCAGGATCTGATATTACTCAGCTGATCGAAGGTGTTACTGAGGGCGTCAAACAGGATTTAAATAACTCTTGTCCAAGTAACGGGGGAGCAGGGGCACTGAGGAAAAACCGAAGTGTCAAATCAGTGGTATGGACGCAGCAAAGTTAAGGAATATTTCTTCAGAAGAAAGATGGCAGAATTGGATATTGATCTTGTGAGGGGTCACAATGAGAAATAGAAATGAAATAGAAAACGCGATTCTTCTCTTTAGAGGTGGGATACCTGGGTCAACAGACGGAGAAAGATAAAAAAAAAAGAAGAGATGAGAGTGAAGGGAGAGACTGAGTGATTGCAGATAATGACTCATTGAAAAGGGATAAATGCTCTCTTTATTCAACCTCTAATTCTCTCCAGACAGGATTCTGATACAACAATATGTATACTGAATATGTTTCAATGTGCCTTTAATTTCAGGAGTTGATCACATATTGATATAAGTTTGTGTTATGGCTCATCATTTAAATGAAACTCTTTGTGTGGTATTACAGGTTATTAGTGCAGACATGTCAGGCCACTCAAACGAGGGGATGGTTGAATGATGAGGCTCCAGCAGGCGCAGGAGTTTGTGTCGTTTGTGTTGCACTATAGGAGTGTTCAGGATGTGGGAATATATCAAGCTGGAAATATTGGATGCAATCATATGTATCCTGAGACTGAGAATACGATGAGTTTCCAGTGAATGAGAGCTCCTCGAGAGCTGGTGAGCTGATTTTCTCAACTCTCGACTCAAATTGTTTCTCACATAGAAGATTTGAGTGTAGAGACAAGTAAGCAACCTTGCCTTTCTGAAATACTGCATGAATTTGCATAGCTTCGAGACCTGTAGTTTGTATTGCTTTTTTTTGCAATCAAAAATGATGGAATTGTGTTCCTGGCTCAAGGATAATGGAATAAAAGTGTAACTTAAATACACAAAATTTATTGTCAATACAAACAAATACAAATACAGATGTATAATATTATAATACTGATATGTTGTCCCGCTGACTCATATTCGCTTCAGCTGAACTCAATGATCGAGTTCTGGATTTACTCCAATCATAAACATTGTGTGCTAGTCTTCAGCTAGCCAGAGCTAGCGTCTGTACAGTGCATTGGTTGTTGTAAATAAGCAGTGGCTGCAGAAACACAAATGTTACAAAATTTTTTTTTTTTAGTTATAATTTCTATTTTTCATTGCATATACCATGTCTTTTTCTGAAAAAAAAAACAAAAAAAAAAAACAACATTATTTTTCAGGCGAACACCCCCAAATGTTGTTTAAATATTGCGTTTGCATAAGAACAATGTAAAACTTATTTATTGAGGAAAAATAAAGACCCAAAAGTCAATGTTCAAATAAAATAACATCCCTTCTCCTCATTCGTTTTTTTTTTCTTGTATGCACTCCCACCCTCTGTCCCTTCAGGCAAACAATCACAAAACACACACACACACACACAAAAAAAACAGGTTTTAACCTTTCCCACAAACACTCATGCATGTTTCTTTCAGTGTTGTCAGGCAGAGGGTGAGAGTGGGGTTAATGCTATACAAATGAACAGAGGCTGTTGAATATGTATGGCTGTAGGGAAGTGTGTGAGTGCGCTGGTGAAGCAGCAGCAGCAGGGCATGTCAGGCAGTCTTCCTCATTAGCAGTGACTGAAACAGACGTGCCAGCGTGGCATGCTGTAAATGATAATAAATAATACATTTAATTTGTACTGCACTTTTTATTCGTAGTGAAACTCAAAGTGTTACAGTGTTAACAACATACAACATGCAACATATAGAAAATCATATGAGTTAAGAAGAAAAAGCCTTCCTGAATAGAAAGGTTTTTAGGCCAGAGTCTAGGGAGTCTGGGAAGGCTGTTCCGCAATCGTGGTGCAGCTGAGCAGAAGGGTCAATTTCCCCCCATGGTGTAGAGATTAGTGCTGGGGACTCAGAGGAGCAAGCTGCTGGCAGATCTGAGGTTGCAGGTGGAGGTGTATCATACAATCACTTTCTGTAGTGTCCGTTGATGGATTTGTATGTGAGTAACAAGTCTTTGTAGTCAAACCTGAAGGAGACAAGGAGCCAACGTAATGAAAACAGAATTGGTCATTATGTTCATGTCATCAGGTCCTGGCAGTGCTGCTGTGAATGTACTGGAGCTTCTGGATGCTCCTGCCAGGGATACTTGTAAAGAGCGCTTTGCAGTAGTACAGTCTTGAGGAGATAAAGGCATGGACAGTTTCTCTGCAGCTGACAAGATTAGAGAGTTGGTGGAGTCGAGAAATGTTTTTGAGATAGTAGAGAGAGATTTTGTTTAGTTGTCAATAAGGAGAGCTGCAGTTTTGTTTAACTGGAGGAAATTTGTGCTTATCCAGGCCGTTATCTCCTTAAGGCGGGTGCTGAGGCGTGACATGGCTGCAGAAGGATTTGGGGTATTTTTGATGTATAGCTGGATATCATCAGCATAGCAATGGAAACACATCCCGTGTCTGCTGATGACACATCCAAGGGGGATGTATGTAGAGAGTAAACAGGATGGGGCCGAGAAACGCTCCTGGATAAGCGACCTACATTTGCATCTGCATCCTCCCAGTAAGTATTAGACCCTGCTTCAGCTGGCATCAACATTCACAAGCCTGAAGCTGATTCATTGTTGTGTGGTGAATGAAAAACTGACATTTTTCAAATAGGTTGTTGTGTTTAAGGTGGTCTTGAAGTTCGTAAGCACCATCTCTAACTTCAGAGTGGACTGCTCGAGGAGGAGGTGGATGTGTAGGGAGGGGATCCATAGGTTTCATCTGCCTGAGGATTTCCTCTGATGCCAGTTAAATGAAGTAGAGACAGCAAGCTTGCAGACAGAGGGTCGATGACAAGAGGAGGCAGAGAGGATAAGCTGGATATCTGAGGGCGGATGTTGTTGACATTGGCTCTGAAAAAGTCAATGAAGCTGTTACATCACTCTTCTGTAACCAGTTGGTGAAGATGATAATGGCTTCAGGAGATGACAAGCCAAGACACTCAATCAGATTCACTGCAAGATGACAGGAAGGGTTGTCGACATGTATGTTCATATATTGGTTGACATGAATTAGAACCTGATACGACGACTCGCGTAACAAAACAGATGTTGTACATTTGGTTGATGGATTGAATCACAGCCTCAGTCTGTCCACCTCCAGCTCTGCAGTGTTAGTGCACGATACTGATTCTAACTGCACTATTTTGCTTCCTAAACTTTAAACTTCTGACTGTTGTTGACTCTTGTTAGCAAAATCCCACATTGAAACTTTTACACTTTAACAGCGACAGAAGGAACTTTGCAGTTCGGGCTGATGTTGGGGGAAGCGAGGCGCGCTTTTAGTCGTCCTCTGTCAGCAGTTTCTGCTTGAAACTGAGCAGCGTGTGCGTGGGTTCAATGACTGCACACAGGAATACGGAATCTCAATGACACAAATATCACAGCTTTCTACTGAAAGCAACAGAGAAAGAAATGCTTTTAAACTTTTTATATCCTGCGCTGTTCTACAACCACACACTGGGAATTTTTGAATTGATTGAGGTATTTTGGAAAGCACAAACACATTTAAGGTGCAAACATTTCTAACTCATTAGATTAAGATACTGAATTCCTGTCTATAATTTAGTCCTGTTTATAATGTATTTTTAAATCAGGACATCCAATATTTTTTTTTTTTGTTTTCTCTTAAATTGTTTTTTAGTCACTTCCTTTAATTCATTCTTTCTTTTTTGATTCCACACAATAACACACACATATAATAAAGAATATAATTATATATTTAAAGCAATTTTCGCGTTTTCTCTTTTGCAGCACCTGTGGTGATAAACAGTAATTGCTGGTGTGTTTTTGGACCTCACTACACAGTGTGACATCAGTCAGTTGGCAATACGTCACCTCACACACGAGTGGCTTGTTGTGTTAGCTCAACCTACCGTGTCTGGCTGACCGACCACTGCTGGGTGATGGAAAACAAGTCTTTTTTTTTTACTGGTAAATGTCATCACTGACACCCAGTTTCTAATATTGCAAATGTAAAGGCGAACATCAGTGGGCCATAAACTCAATCACCATTGTGTTACCTCGTTCGGCGATAGGTAGTCACTTAACAGACATTTATTAAAATTAACTTTTCTGAGATTATACAGTCAAAGTGTTGAGAGGTGATTGTTGGAATGAAAAAAAAGGTGTTTTGTGGTGAACCTTTTCTTCACAGTTTTCACAGATTTCATCTCCTAACCAGATGTGTGTGTCACTTTCGTAACAAAACCCAAAATGATGCTATGACCAATGTGCTCTCCGGACAGCAATGCCGCTTTAGAAAAGAGCCGGGGAGACTGAAAGCAATTTTAGCAATGGCTCTGCAAAATAAATAAATAAAAAAAAGGTTTTGTACACACAAAATTAAAAACTATCTTTCATATGAATCACACCCTTGTTGGCTGTAAAGACATTTATCAGCTGCTCATGGTACAGCGATCTGGTAATTTGGTGCTCAATCAACATTTGGAGGAGGACTGTCAGGTGCTCCTGAGACGGTGGAGTGGTGCCAAAAGTCTCCCTTCATGCATGTATGCTGCATTAGTAATAGAGACAAATTTATGCAGACTTAAAATATATAAACCTTTGCTGTCTTAACTTAACAGATGTGACTTCCAACAAATGTAAATAGAGAAAAAGAAAATTTACATTTCTAACTTGATTTTTGGCGTAGTGCATAATTTCAGAGCTAAACCGACTCTCAGCAGAGTTATAATGTGTTTTTGCTGTTTTGCATATTTACTGTTGACCACAACTGCCAAATGATTTGCAACATCCCACATTTGTACAATTAGCATATATATTTGGCTAATTGTACCTTGCTCGTTCTGTATAATTATCCTTCCTCTTAACTTTACATCTTCATTAGGTCTTTATTACTTGTCACACACTCCGGGCCACTTGATTAGGTGCACCTGGGCAATCAATACAGCAGCTCTGCCATAAATCCTACTTTTACAAGTAGAATTATCACCCGTCTGACAATGTCAACAAAAACGGAAAACGTATAATCTTCATAAAAGTACGATTTATGGCAGAGCTGCTGCAATGGACTGTATAACATGGCACAGGTATGTTTAATGAAGTGGTAAAATGAAGAAGTTTTTTTAATGTAATGTCCTTTAGGAGCAGATGCATTCAATCAGATCTTGAGTTTACCTTAGTCTGTTTATATATGTGCCTGCCAATATATTTCTCTCTTGCACATAAGGAGAAACTTCACAGATGTTCTTCTTTCTAATCTCAAACATGCACACGCTACGCTAAGTTTTGAAAATAATGGCACATCACACAATAAAGGATATTAAGATTATTGTGCCAGAGAGAGCAATGCACCATCTTGCATTTTGAAGCAGAGGTAAACGCAATGGAGACTGACGTTGTGCAACAACTTGCTTTAGTAATGCTTTGCAGTGAGAAAAAAAAAGCAAAAAAAAAAGCAGAAGGCTAAACAAGTCTGCATGAAAAACAAGAAATGAAATAAAAAGAACTGGAAGTGAGATTTCAACTGTCAGTTTTAACATCTGTTAACAGTAGAAGAGAGTGACTTTTCCCCTATAGCAAAGGAATATATAGGTGTGGAAATAAGCTTTCAAAAAGAAAATAATTCTGTGAACATTTGAAGTGAAGAGAATGAAACAAAACAACAGAATGTGTGTAATTGGAAATTAAACTAAAATAATAACCTGAAACGTGGGTTTAGATCTCCATATACATATAATACAATAGTAACTGCTAAATGCTTTTCAGAATCATCAATGTAAAACACTTTGCATGTGTGGTTTTTTTAAATTATTATTATTTTCCTGTCAGGTTTCTGTAGAGGCTTTAACGCAAAAAATAGAAAAACCTCAACAACAATCATTTGTGTAGTTGTCACTTCCTATCTCAGGGAGTGCAGGTTTGCTGCAGGCTCTCGCGGGGCTGGTTGGTGGGCACGTAGGCTGCTCCCGTCCTCTGGCTGTCTTTTCAAATGAGTTGCATGTGAAATGATTCCTTAAGCGATGCTGACTGTTGCACCTCGGTCATATCTTATCCATGCAAACAGATGCTCGTTAGCTACGAGGGGGATTTAGTTTTTCGACAAAAACAACATGAAGACATAAGACGTGAGGTGTGAGCTGGAAAAATCATGCCGTCTTACAAAAACCCAGCGGAAACCTAGACACAAAACCCATCACAAACGCTCTTTGGTGGAGGTTCAGTATCTTTACAGTAGTGTCATTACACTCTATGCATTTTAACGTGGATCGAGCCAGTGGTCATGGAAGCTTTAACCTTCATACTAGATATAGGGGTCTTTTTCTACACAGCCCCTTGATGTGTAACATGAAGCGTGTAGGATGAGCACAGAGTGGTATATTCTGAATGCAGAGAACGTTGTCTGTGAAGTCTTTTCTCTCTTTAGCTCTGTAAGATATGGAGCTTTTCACATTTTTAGTCAGAGTGCGTCTCAATGGACAAGAGAACTGGGAATCCATGATGTATAATCCTGTTAGCAACATGCAGGTAAAATTGGAATATTTCCTTTTGGCACATTCTCTCTCTGCATTTTTAAATTTAGAAGATGTAAACACATGGAAATGGTAAAAATTGGCTTCATTGGGGGAAGGTAGAAAAAAAAAAAAACACCTGAGAAACAGGATGGACATCATGCAATGAAGTCAGGCTGTCAAACGGATCCGTGTGGCTGAACTCCCACTCAGAGCCAAACTCGAGGGATTAGTCTTCTCCGGTTGACTGCCTCAGTAACACGCCAGCCTGTGTTGGGAGTTAACCAGATAATGCAGTATCTATCTATTTATTGATCAGTGATTTGTGCTGCTCACAGCGCAGCATGTTCCAGGCTCTGGACAGTCTGTGTACAACTCTACCAGAGAAATCCAATTAAAACATAAAACAAAAAGAGGCTTGATTATTTTCCACTTTGATTCGGCCTTCATTAGAGGTATAATCCTTGATGGTGATGAATTTCAACGTATCAAACCCTCTTTTTTTGATACTATTGATGTTTTCTTCTGCTATAGCCAATACATGTAAATAACCTCATTAGATTATATTTCTAGCAGTCTGCATTGTGAGTGGTGGCGCCTGCCTTTTTATGCCCTTAGTGTGTTTTTATAAAGAGATTTTCAAGCATCCTTTAGTTCACAGCTTTCCTGTTGATGATATTAAACTGTCTAGTTTCATTACAGAAGCACGTTGATAGTGATACCACGAGACATTTTCACAACATCCATTAATGCAGAAGAACAACACAGAAATCTAAACCGTTCACTCAGTGTTTTCTTATTAACAATGGATCAAAAGCTTGTGTGTAATCCAGACGTGGTTGCTGACAAACCAAAAAAAGTTTTCACCGGAGCATTTCAGCTTCCGTCAGCTTGATGTTTAGATTTTTTATTTTTTTGTCAAAGTTACCAACTTATCTTATGAAGAATATGAAACATCCAGCAGCTCAAGAGCCTGATTTTAATTCGGGAGTTGCTGGTGAGCAAAACAGAACTAAAAGCAGTTTGAATGTCGTATTGATCAAGTGGCCTGAAACAGAGTTCAAACAGAAAACAGTTAATCACAAAATCTATATAAGGTAGCCATACCACCCTGAACACGCCCGATCTTGTCTGATCTTGGAAGCTAAGCAGGGTCAGGCCTGATTAGTACTTGGATGGGAGACCGCTTAGGAATACCAGGTGCTGTACCCCCTTCCCATGGGCCCACCATGAGAGATGAGCGGCAGTCGGAGACGGGGACCCTGGTGGTCCGACCCCTGGTTGCAGAAGCTGGCTCTGGCAGAAGTGGCTAGGTAGAGGGAAGTCTGGGCTTCCCTGCTGAAGATGCTGCCCCCGCGACCCGACCACGGATAAAGCGGAAGAAAACGAATGAACAAACAAACTTTATAAAGTGATGTCAATGTGTCCTCTGTTAAAAACAAAACAATTAATGCAGCTTTAAGAATGGCAAACTAGTAGTATCTTTTATGACTTATATTTGCTGAAGTGTGTGGTAATTATAATGAGTCTAATAAGATTAGACTCCAGACTCAGGCCACGAACTCCCACTTGCTCACTGGAGAAGCTCAGTGCACAGAAGGAGATTTTAGCTTAACTGAGCACATCCCAGGTGTGAGCTTACCAACGTGAAGCAAAAAAAAAAATAAAAAATCAGCAGAAAAACACAAAGAAAAGAGAAAAACAGTGCACATAATACTCTTCTAATACCCTTCTTGAGTATATAAAGGTGAAAAGAGCTGTACAGCTGGCAGCTGCTGGCCAGTGGATCCTGAACATGTCCAACCTGCCCTGAGCTAATAGAACAAGCTCCCAGAAATCCCCAGACTGTGAAATTACCATAAGTGAATGTGGCTTAGCAGTTTAATTCAGTCATCTACACTCAGTCAAGAAAAAACAACACATCTGCTTTCTACAATATGACTGACTTGCGTTAGCTCCAGATTGGAAAAAAAACAAACAAACAAAAAACCTTCCAACTCCAGATTTCAGTATTAAACTTCAGTGTTAAACTTTTTATTACAGTCAAGAAATCTTGGAGGCACTAAATATCTGCCTAATCCATGTATTTAAAAAAAATGACTGAATATGTCTATAGATTATTTATTTTTTTAATTATTACAATTTAAAAAAAATTAAGTTTAGCAGAAATATAGAACAAAATCTAAAATCTTGTGTAGCAGATTTTTTAAAGGATTCACTTTCAGGACAAATGAGCTGCAGCATTGAGTTTCACTAAAGAGAATCACAATATAATTTCCAATCAGTGAGCTAGTTGAAACAGACGGTAACATTAACACCTGCGTGAAGTCAAGAGAGGGTCAAGAGTATGCTGGTTGTCGTTTTCATTCAGCCAAGCACTTCACTAATTACATTCTTGCTCTAAAAGAAGTGATAATCGCTGAAAGCAACTTGTTTGTGTTAGTTTGAAAGGAAACGCTGCATACTTGTTATAATACATATTGACTGCTTGTAAGCCTTGAGTTGTTTTATTCAATATGTAGCTTCTACTTTAAATGGAAAACATATTTCCTGCAAATTACATGACATCCTGTTGAGTCACAGCTCAGCGGCTGGTATTATTTGCTCTCTTTTCTTCTTTAATCACAGTCTAACAGGTACACATACTGGAGGGTTATGACCTGCAGAGACCCCTATCAGATATAATGAGGTCACTTGTGTGAGCTAGCCATGTTTGGAGACCTTAACTCTGGCACCCAGGGGTATGATACATCAGTTTGCCACACTACAACCTGCCTGATATCTCCATAATAGATGTCCGCAGCTTCCAGCATGGAAATGAAATTAACTAAAACCAGAGGCCTACAGGTAAGGTGTCACCTCAACTCACACACAGTTCAGAAAGCACTGAGAAACACTGCAGTGGGCTGCAGCTTATCGCTTCTGTGACAACCAAAAGCTGTTTGTTAGGGAAACATTACACAATGCACAACAATTATCTCAAAAGTGTGGGACTGATGTCCTTTTGCCTTTTTTCTGCTGTGAACTGAGATTGAATTGTGCGCTCCATTTGTATTGTAATCAGACAAGAGTCTGGCCTTTTATTATAGTTTTTAATTACAATGTGCTTGGATTTATTAACTTGGACAGGTACATTTTGGAAAATGACAAATGGATTTTTTTTGGGGGGTCTGGGGAGTATATCAGAAATATCCAAAACCAAATATATAACCATTACAAATCTTAAAAAAAGTGTGTTTTATGATGTGACACTGTGGTTTTAAGGTCTGGTTAAGTTTATGCACCAAAACCACCACAGAAACAACGTAATTTGGGTTTTTAGTGAGGCCGCCTTTCTTGTCGTGGCTACAGAGAGGATGATTAATGTTACGATTGTTAGAAGCGGTTGGAAACGGGAAACAAACAGTGGCCTCTTGTTACAAAGTCCTCTGTTGGGTTATAAGGAAAACGGTTGACATATACACACAGTACATCATCTGAACTGCTCTGGGTCATAATTACAACAACCACAAAGTGAAACTTGTCATTCCAGATGAACGAAACACTGTTATGAGGACAATCTGGTTATAAGTTGTCGTGATATTGAACGCAGCATTACACTGACAACATTGCAGTCCGTATACTACTGCTAGTGGGCGAAAACAGTTCGGGAAACAAGTTGTAATTTTTGAAAAACATTTCCAGATTGTAGATTAAACGGCTTCCTAAAATAGATTTCCCCAGCAGTCATCAATGATTGCAGCAAAACAATACACATTTTTTTACCTTTAATTCCTGTGAAAATTAAACATCCTAGTAGGAAAGAAAACATCAGTTTACTTAAGTGTTCAGCATACAGAAACTCTGAAGAAGTTTTCCTTTTCTTATGGGGTACCTTGTAATCTCAAAGGATCTTAGTGAAACTCTATTCAGAGACTGTTTTCTAGGGATTTCTTTTTCTTTTTTTTTTATGGAGGCATTGGAAACCTACAAAGCAGCAGACAATGCAGAAGAAATTTATTTTTGATCAACCAGAGCCTGGAGCTGCAGCAATAGATGATGGATTTCCCTGCGGTGCTACAACCCTGTCCTATAACTGGAGTATTAAATTATATTCCTCATCACAAATTCCACAGGGTCTTAATATACATATGTTGTGGGTCTGTGTGTGAGTATGTAAGATGTTGCAGTGAACTCAGGTGGAGGAACCTCAGGAGACGCTCACGGGGGCCTTTGAAGATACTTCCTCACTTCACTCTCATTCACTTTGAATAACTTATGGGAATATGTTTGCACTCAATATTCATGAATCAATAGGCAAAGAGAGCCAGCAATGATGTGTAACACTGATATGCATGTTGATACAGCTCAACATGAAGCCAAAAACCAATTTACATGAAGCATGTATACACTACTGATGACCACGTATTAAGCAAAAACTGATTTTCACCTGAATCTGATGTCCTGTGTTACCTTTTTTATTAACAAACAGTGTTTTTTTGTTGCTGACCATCCAAAGCCCTAATTTGTGTTCACATAAACAATACCTTAAATGACAAAAGAGGTTTTTTGTGGAACAGGACGACTTCCAGCATACCTATAAATTAAATATCTACCCCTCTTTCTCTCTCATATTCTGTGCTCATGTTACTATAAGACACGATATCCACAGATCCTCAGATCTGCAAATCAATTCTGGTTCCATGTCACTTTTTATCAAGTCTTCTCCTTGTATGGAAAGTCCTTCGGTATCTGAGCACCACATCAACGTCTCGTTATTGCATTTCAGAAGACCTTGTGCAACTCATGGTCCTCCCAAACATACCATCGCTACTTACGTTTACATCTCCAAGATCTCAGATCCGCTCAATCTCTTTAAGTAACTGGAGGTTGTGGGAGTTCGTCGTTGCCGTTGGCGATGGGGCAGACTCCTTAATAAGCTTCCCCTATGCGCCCGTCCAAACTCTTCCTCTTCATCTAAATCATTTAAACGTATCTTGTTGATGGTGCGGTTTCACTTTCTAGTGAATCTGCTGTAGATGCCTGAAATAACTGCTGTTGGTACTTATGTGTAGCTCACTGACACAAAGTGATTGACAACTGTGGTGTGTTGCCAAGCAACAACAAGATGTCTCTCCCTGGATTGAACACAGTGCGATCAAGATCACAGCTGCAGGGGCGAAAGCATTGTGGTACTCTACACGACTACTGGTATCACTTGTATTGATTGCATTAGTTTTTAATAATAAAAAGGAACACTGATGAATTCATCTTATATATATAAAAAAAGATAAAATAATGCACCCTAAGCAGTTTACTTACTTTACTATTTCCCACGCACCCTGAAAATAATCCATAAAGTAAACAGTATGACTACTTGTTTGTTTTTTTTATTTATGTATTTCTCTGCCAAGTGATAATAATATTAAAAATTGGAAAGAGTCATATTCTTTTTTTTAATATTTAACTGCTCACCCCCCTCCTCTGTCATCCCCGCTCTAACAGAAGCAGAGCAGCAAATCGTTTTATGCCTCCAGACGTCCGAGCTTCACTAGTTTCAGTGTGGTTAAATCTGCAGGGTTAATAAGCATCATAGGGTGCTGCTGAAGGAGGGACTGAAATCAATAACCTGACAGAAGACGTTCAAGACCAAACAAGGTGTCTTTCAGCTGATTGAATCTGGCGAGATTTATTAGACACCCTGGTATGCTGCTCTGTAGTTTACCACCATTTAAGGCAAGAGTCCCTTTTACCTTCTCACCTCTACGAGATACTACGCATCTGTACACACTGATTGGATGGTGCACCTTCATCTGAACGAAGTCGTTGTCTTCAGGGAAAACAGGCATTTTTGACGTCAAGACGCTTCTTTTTCTACAAATGTATCAATCCACACTTGCTCCAAGTGATGCCATAATGAGTCATCTGAATTAGTGTGGATTAGAGGGATGCTGATGTGAATTTTGGACCACCTTGGAAACCAAGACAGGTGTTTTCTATTTATTAGTGCAACCCAAGTTCTCTCCCATGATACTGCAACGCCCAAGTGGCCTTAAACGTCTCATCTCCTTCCAAATACAAGCACTATATATAATAATTTTATACAATCACTGTTAACACGCTAATTGGCTAACGTGCTAAGAAACTTACACATCCTTTTCTCTTCCTCTCTATGTCTCATTCTTTGCCAGGTGATCTATAAATTATCACTTCTAATTTGAGACCACCATTTTTTCCATCTTCTTCGTACAGATGGACTCACAGATTTATGCACTCAGAGCCAGACAGTGTGCAAGATTTGGCTTCTCAATGACAAATACAATGTTTGAACACTAGTAGCTTTGGCTCCGGTAATCCAAAGGTCGACTCAATGTTGACTCTATATCTGTTTTATCAGCCCTGAATTAGAGATTCAAGATTACTTTTATTTGTCTCTAGGGAAATTTGTGTCTGACATACAGATTGCCACATGAAAATACATTCAATTACAGTGCAGTAACATGAAGTGCATAGCACAAGAGTAAGTCACGCATGTCCAAATCTCAAGTCTTAACCTTGTAGCAAGTGGTGAGAATCACGTAATTTGACAAAACAAATCATCGCTCAAGTCATCAAGTCACAAGACGTATGAAATTCTGATGAACTATCCCAGTTTCCACAGTCATAAAGGCAGTGGTCATGAAAAGTTAAGTTTTATTTTCAACATTAATGGAAACGATTGAATCCTGTTTATACTGGAAAAAAATACCGAATGTGACAATGAATACTTGGTCAGATTCTTCTTGGACTTTTGATTTCAGTCTTTTATCAATCTTGTCTCCTAGAAATTACATCCATAAATGTGTTTATTTATATTTTCCTGAATTACTCAGTGAAAGGAATCCAGCCTGGTCCATGTTCCAAGGTACCGTCTTTTGAGTGAAAGAGGTACTACAAAAATCTACTGCAGGAAACCTACCATTTTGACAAAGAGTGTATAAATTTTAAAATACTTTCTGCTTGACAGAAGGAGTGATGTGAAGTTTAGTGATCCACAAACTGAAAACAAACTCAGAGCTGAGACACTCTGCAGTGAGATGGACCGAGGATTAGGAACCAACAACTATTCTGATTTATCAGCATGAAACGAAGTGTGGATGAGACCCAATTAGGTTTAGGTTGAGAATCAAAGCTCTACCCTTGGATGGTACCCAGGCTGACTGGGAGAAAACCCAGAAATAGACCCACAGTGGACGGTTTGTATGTCCCAGCAGGCTCCTGGGAGCATCTGGAGATCTCCCAGGAGAAGCTAACAGATGGAAATGCAAAAGAAACCAACATGAGAGCCTTCTGCCTGCTCTGATGCCACCATTATTATAAATCATAGCTGAATACCCTTTTTTTTTCTTTCTCGTTTTGTTGAACTGGTCAGTTGTAAATTGGGGTTAAAACATTTTCGCACAGTCACACACTTTGAAAACGGGCGTGTGCAGATCCATGCTGAAACGGAGCTTAAATGAGGAGGACGTGTGTCAAGAGACAACGTGATTAATGTGGCTCTTCTTTCCAGCGAGGCTATTCACCAAGAATTCTTATGAGACAATCAGATTTCCACTGCGAGTTTATTCCTGCAGCACGATGATATGAATGGACTTTTTTATAGGCCCATTGTTTTAATGATGGATAGCAGAAACTGAATACATTAGAGATCGTGGACATTTTTGCAAGCAATGCTCTTTATATAATCAGTGTTGAAGACACAGACCTGGAATAGGTGATAAATCAAGTTAAATGTGAAAGGATCACTCATTATGCCATTAGCACGTCTGAGATTGTAGCATCTACTTTGGTGCAGATGTTATTTAATCCTCTGTAGATTAGATCGTACCTGGAATCATGGTGAACAAGTAAGGTCTGAAGTTTGAATCATAGAAATTGATGAAAAATGTTTTTTAAAAAAATGCAAAATCTGCTAATCTGTGCAGACAACAATAGGTTTAACGTTGATGTTTCAGTATCTGTGTTTGCGAAACCTAAACCTGCAGACAGAAAGCAAGTAGCTCTATCAGATGTAACGTGTTTGTTTGATCGAAATGGAGCAATTTACGAGTGAAAGGAAAATGCTTCTTTTTTTTTTTTGTTGTTGTTGTTGTTTTTTATCAATACAGCCAGCTGCGTCCCTACTATGAAACACTGCCAGCCTGTAGAGCAGCAGCTGGCTGCAGAAGAGTCTTCAGCCAGTGATTTCACTGATAAGCACACCTTCAATCACAGAGGGAGGATTAATCAGTGACATCACCTGTGTAAAAAAATGGTTTGAATGCAGCCCTGCAGACTCTCAGACAATTGATTCATGCTGTTTATTACAGGTTCTCACCACACCGTCTGTTTATATGCAACATAGACCAAGACTTAAAGGTGCAATGTGTAAGATTTGGACAGAATTCTAGTTTAAATGTATTGTGTTGCAGAGATATCTAAAGAAGTGATCATGCTAACCGTCCCGTCTCGTAATACCACTTTGTACCTTGAGAGGCGATAGCGAGATACCGTAGAGTCCAGTCTGCCATCAGTCCATGAGAGGAAGAAGAAGTAGTCCTGCTCTGAGTAGGAATGGTCTGATCTGTGCAGCTCTTTGGTAATTTACCGCTGGTTGTATGTGTCATTTTTATATCTTAACAACACCAATGTGCAGCAATTCAGCAAACTCCTTGCTGAGCAGCTTTTATGCACATATTGGATGTCATTTTCTGCCTAAATTTGTCTCTTTTAATGTGACCTTTCTTATCAACAAGGGATTGTTTTTTTTTTGCTGGACTCTCTGTCTTAATGTTGAGTTAATAATTTGATTAATCAAATGCCACTTCTAGTTGATTTTAATGCTTTTTACTGCTGGATAGAGCATTTGATCTTTAAGCTTGTGTCGGGTGTTTTCAATACATCATATCATCATTTAGTCAGTAGTTTCTTACCTAATTAATCCATGCATACATTTTGTTTTTGTAATTAACCAAAGTAAATTAATCAAAGTTTAATAAAAAGTTCCTGCTATGTCTGGAAAAACGGGCTCCTGGTTTTATGAATCAGAGCAAATAGATAGATTGGGACTACTTTTAATTTCACATCCACTGATTCAAAGCATGTGAAATGAGGCAAGCTGGTGAAGGAGGGGAAACACAATGACAGGAGATCTCACACTAGACAAGAAGAATCTCTTTTTATTTTCTTCTTCATCGTTCTTTTTAGACACTCAATGCAACTTATTAAATGTAGGGAAAGTATTGCTGTATTGCTTAAAAACAAGTCAACACCGCCTTAAAGGACGAGACATGACATGTTAAACCAAAACCCTGATATTTTCCTCATCTTAACCAAAGTGCTCCTTACACATTATATTAACTTTGTTATGCATATCAGAAGGACAGTAACTATTCCCCCGTGTTGCTCTGTGACCTTACGTCCAGAGTCTCGTTTTTTGTCCAGCTCTAATGGAGTCAACACGGCAGCCATCTGTCAGACTGGCCTGTGAGCTGTGATGTCGTGCGGGTGGGGAACTAGGTTGGTGTAATGAGCCAGAAAAGCAGTGACATAGGAGAAGCCATGTGGAGAAATCTTGCATCCATCTCTGTCTGCAACAGGTCACCCGTTGACCTTCGCAAGCGAACAAAAAAACCTTGAAATCTCACATGTTGAAACAAGAGGAGGTGCAGACTGGAGTGGATCAAATGCAGCAGATGCATACTACAATAAGCTTATGATACAGAGTAGGTTTGTTCTTCTTAATTGATTAATAAGTATAATCAAGACCATGCAGACTACTTGATGCTGATTGGCTGGAAGGTGTTCATACAATCATTGACTGTTATCGACCGTATTTTGTTATACCGCTACAATATACACTCACGAAACACACCAATAACCTGAGCTAGATTCCATCTACACTCACATACGAGTCTCATGACTACTTATCTGACCTCTGTCACTGTCCACAGCCTTGCCTGGAGGCAGGCACATGCACACACACACACACGCACACACACACACGCACACAGTGCAGAGCAAGGAGCAAGATGATATGGGGCTCTCCATCATTTCCCCTGAAGACATATTCTCCTGCAGGATCTTTGGGATTCTGCTGCTGCAAAGATTTCTTACTGTTAAAAAAAAGAGAAAAGTTCTTCTTTCTTCCCTCTAACCTCTTCCTTTGTTCGTGAAGGAATTTCATACCACTGTTTTGATCTTTTGCAAAACCTATTTGCTTGTGTTTGTGTGCTTTAACATAAGAACAATCAGAGGATACGGACAGACAGTTTTACACCTAATGTGCACACGATTCGGCTCAGTCACAGCTCTGTCATGGCTGCGGTGTTTACTGCAAATGTTTCAAAGGCTTTTGATGAATTAAATATGTGTCACATTTAATCTTCAGCAGCCACAGTCATAGTCATCAACGTGTACTTTTGGGGCTGTTTGTCTGATGATGTTTTGGTCGTAAACTGAGACACAGATCACACTCTTTCTATTGTCTGACAACAGAAAGAGAAAAACATGAATTTGAATTCGCCAGCATTAAAACACGGTCGCAAAGTCGACTGGAAGAAGATTTAAAGGGAAACTGCAGCATTTTTCTACCTGAAACCGTATTTTTATTTTATCATTTTAGGTTAAGTGACTAAAGAGGAGAACAATTTTTGAAATTGGTCCAATATTGAGTGAGAACGCTTCACCCAGAAAGCTGCAATATAAAAACATTGACAGATACAATGACAGACTCGGATTGTTATTATGGGTGTCTGAACACAAACACATCCTAAACACAGGACATGTGTGAAGACAACAAAGTCAAGAAACAAATGAAACGTATGAAACTAAAAATAACCTGCAGTCAATAAACATTTATATGCACGTTCAACTTCAGCTTCAGAGATGTGAACTGTGAATGGACATGAATACATCTCATGTATGTAGCTGCTGCATATAAAAGCTACAGGGACACGTTTTCAGTCTACAGGGGGATGAATGGTTGATATTTAACATTGGTATATGTGGAATATTCTTTTAAAGATACGCATTCTCTGAAATGTGCGTCAAACCACTGACCTTTAGCAGCATCTATTTTTTATGTTTTCTTTATTATTTTTTTTTTTAAGAATTAAGCAGTAGTAATCTTTCCATTTGGGGTTGTTTTCATGTGATCTTGACAGACAAGCTGTCACACAGTGATAGTGACTGAAATGTTTATACACTCAGACACTACGTTCATGTCATGTCTTTATCTTATCTGCTGTTTTATACAGTCACCAGATCTCAGAAATGATAAAATCTTAATTATTGCTAAAGTTTTCCAGGGTAAATAAAGTGACTTCTAATGTAATCCAAACTTAATAACAAAAAAAGATTGACTGCCAGCATCGTTCTGCACTTTAGTGGTTTGACTACTCATAGATATCACTCTTGTCATTGTGCACGCTGTAATTAAAGTAAAATCAATGCCATGACGTTATTTCACGAGGTCCTTGAGAAGGAAGAAAAACAAAACAAACTGATGCTTCCCTGCATGATACAGTACTTTCTGATCTTTTTCACCTCTAATATCATATTTCCGGATCCAGAGTCATTAGAATGTGAAGCATCCATATAACCCAAGTTGAAAAACACGAAGCTCTTCCTCATTTATTATTTATTCGCTCTCTCCTCCCTCACAGCTTCTTTTTTAGGTTTAGCAAAACCGGCAGGCTTTGTTTACATTCAGTCTATTATTTATGCAAGATAATCGTGAATGTCAGTGGTTATACTGTCAGCACAATGCAGCATGTACCGTACCGAGCAATGTGTGCAGAACAGTCTAAATGTATATATAACGTGCATATTTGCATTATGTATCTAAACCCTGTTTGTGTAAGTTTGCATGTTTGTTGAACAGTCTAGTTCTTAGCAGAGAGCAACCTTTTCCTTTCCTGCTTTGCAATTAAGTGGTTCATTAATTTAAGGGGATATATCATGCACATTTCCAGGTCTATATTTATATTCTGCAGCTCTACTATAATATATGACTATGCATGATTCACAGTTCAGAAAACTCCTTATTTATCTTATACTGGCCCTTTATTTTTCATTTATATTTTGTCATTTGGCAGATGCTCATTCTACCATACAGAAGCACAAATAAGAAGAGACTGGATGGTGATTTCAGACCAGGCAGTGACGCTATTATCGGGCGTTTATTTGCAGACAGCAGCAGACGGAGGGGAACATACGGCCAGCTCTGTAGGCTACAAAAACAAACTTCTTTTTCTTGCTTTTTACTCAAAATGGAAACTTCTCAAATAGATCTGTTAACGTTTGACGCTCAGTTCCAATCTGAAATACAAACAACCCATGGAAAAAAAAAACCTTAGCAACAAAGACAATGTGTTCAGAGCGTGAAACCCTGGCTTATGACATTCAGGAAGATAATAATAATGATAAAAATAATTGCATAATTGAATCTATCTGTGATCCAGGCCTCACCGAATGAAGGAAGTGCACATTAAAGGTGTAAAACATGCAAAAATATTCCAGTAGAGCCCCAAAATTAAAACATGGACACAGAAATGTTCCCTGTAACATTTACAACAGAGTAAAAACTGTGTCAACCAGCCCCATATTCCCTCATTTCAGAGCAAGACGTGGGAATTTTATTCAAAAGTTTCATGTTTTTTTATAGACTAAGTAAGAAGTGACACTTTTCACAAATGGGAAACATAAAAATAACAGATTCAGAGCTTTTCCATTGAAATGTTCAGGCCTTAACCAACACTCACATGTCACATGTGACAAGTGCAGAAATGAGTCTAGTACTTATTAGCCATGTGTGAATATAACAGTCCAGTTAGGCCCCAAACTCTCACTGAGAGATATCTGGTCCTCTCAGCTACCCAATGAACCACAACAGCACATTTAGCAGAGCAGCAGCGAGTGCTCTGTCTGTGTGTCTACACAGGAGGCGTTCAGGTACAGTGTTGAGTGTAGGCACACCTGCCGGAGCAGGGTGTCTTACAGGCTTTGCAAAAGGCACGGCCACAGATCTAAATGGGAATTATTCAGTCCAACTGTGCAGTATTTGGGTTTTTTTTTTAGAATACTTTAATTCTGTCAGTCGTGAGTCAATGAGCCTAGAAAGAGATGGAAAAAAAAATTGTGTGACTGCAAGCACAAGATGAAAAAAGCACATCAGTCTGCATGTGGCAGACCCCGAATCTCAGCTCTAAGTACAGCAGGTGAAAGTATAGCCTCTACTCAGGGTCATAAAACATTATGTGGAGGCACAAAATGACGATATGGGACTTTGTTGGATATGGAACAAAACTCTTTTTTTAATTTTTTGTATTAAACAGCTGCAAATTCAAGAGATATTTGTTTGCAAATTAGATATTCTCTCTCGATTCATGTGATGTAGATGACAACAACGACTCTACAAGGAGTCAGGAGGAAGTGAAGGTGGGCCATCCTCCATCCTCGCTGGTCGAGCACCAACACACGTGAGTCACAGAAGGATCCAGTTTATCCAACTTTCACTAAAATAAGGAGAATGAAGACTGTCACACCGCGGTGAGGTCAAGCTGGGTTTTTGTCTTGTCTTGTCACTTCCTGTTTTATTTTGAAATAACTCTCCTCTCGTTTCAGGTGTCTTGCCCTTCCTCATGTGTCATCAGTCTGATTGTCTTCCCTGATTCCTGATTGTGTCCACCTGTTCCCCATTACCTGGTGTATTTATTGTCTGCGTCTCCCTTTGTCCCGTGCCGAAGTGTTTCGTCTGTTCAAGCGATCACCCAAGCCTTATTTACTTGTCCACAGCCATAGTGATATAGATCAAGCGTTCTTTTGTTCATTGTTCCTCTTATGAGAGATTTTCTGTTGTATTTCATAGTCTAGCCTTCTGCTACTTTGTATCTAGCCTAGTGTGTTTTCAGCCTCGTTTTTTGAGCGCCTTAGTTAATGTTTTCATAGCCTTTGTTTTCTCCTCATTGTGAGTGAGTTTGATTTTGTTAACCTTTGATAAAGTTAGTTCAGAGTTTTTCCTCCTCGGAGTGATTTTTGTTTCTCCTAGTTAAGGCATACTTTATAGTCTCAGTCTTTCGATAGTTATTCAAGTCCTGATTAAAAGCTACTCTCAGCCTTACTCTGCATCTGAGTCCTCATTCGAGTCCCGGCCTTGACAGAAGACATTAATAAACTTTTTTCCAACAGGTTGACACACCTGACAGTAGTTTATATACACAAATGCATCCTTCTAGTGACCTTTCTGCAACGGTCCAGTAATTCTGATCAGGTCTGCTGTATCTCATATTTCGGCTGGTAAGAACTGTACGGCTCCTCTTTCTTTTCAGTTCACTGACTGCATTAAAGGATATGATACGATTTTCTATATCTTTGTTATTGTCAACAAATGTCATGTGTTGAGCCAATCCAATGATGCACTGATCTACTTACAAGTATTATGTGTGTATCCAAAGCCTGATATATACTGTAGCCCTCTGAACCATAGCCGGTTCATTCTTGTCAAACTAATATTAGAAACATGTTGCAGCGCTGAGTGACATGCAGATTGTTTAAAAGGAGCTCCAAAGACGACTGAAGTTCTTTGAGAAATTCACAATGTAACCCGGAGCAGCCATGCCACCCTGAACACGCCCGATCTCGTCTGATCTCAGAAGCTAAGCAGGGTCGGGCCTGGTTAGTACTTGGATGGGAGACCGCCTGGGAATACCAGGTGCTGTACCCCCTTCCCATGGGCCCACCACCCATGGGAGGGGTCTCAGGGGGGGAACGGTGCGAAGAGAAATGCGCGGCAGTCGGAGGCGGGGACCTTGGCGGTCCGACCCCCGGTTGCAGAAGCTGGCTCTGGCAGAAGTGGCTGGGGAGAGGGAAGTCTGGGCTTCCCTGCTGAAGCTGCTGCCCCCGCGACCCGACTACGGATAAGCAGAAGAAGACGAACGAACAATGTAACCCAAAGTCAAACGGTTGTGATTTAAGCACAAAGCTGTGAACGGAAGTGTGTTCCCAACAATGTGCCGTAAGCGTCGAGGAACTTCTATCCCGAGACTGAAAAACGTTATCGCTGTTATTAGTCTTTGGAGCCGTTTCTAACCAAACTACGGGAACCTGTGAAGGAACAGTGCAGCAGTATGGCTCATTGATTTTTAATAGCCTTTGGACAACAACAGAGGTTTTCGGCACAGAGCAATAAGATACATCAGGCTTTGGGTACACACACAGTACGTGTAAGTATATCAATTCATTGTTGGTGTGTGTCTACAAATGAGATTTGTTGAGAATAAGACAAATATTGGACATATCTGTAAACATTTCCTACAATATGAGCTCTTGTAATGCAATATCCACTCACAGTAACTAAAACCTGATTGACTTTGTTACAGTTAGGTTTAGGAACTGGAAGCAGTAGCTCAAGGACACTTGAACAGGACGCTCCGACTGAATCAGGTTGCAGTAATGATCTCTCTCTCTGGGCCGCCGAGTCCCTTCCTCGCTGAACACGCTGACAGCTTTCAGAGAAAGCCACAAAAATAATGTGAGAACCCATCTTAAATTCATGAGGACGAGTGCTAATATTTAATATTTCAAAGTGTAAAAACAGAAGCTCGTGCTGCGAGCCGTGTGTATGTTTGTAAACATTTACAGTTTGTGAAAAGATGTGACGGATTATTAAAAAGTGATCAGGCTGTCATTAGATACATCAATTTGCATATATATATATATAAATATATATATCCGAGCATCACAAAATGTTCCAAAAGGCATTATTTTCTCTGAAACAGCAGCTCTTTTCATGTGTTGTTGTGGTTTCTCTTGGGAAATTTTAACTTTCATCAGTCACAGTTTCTCTCTCTCTTTGCTGAAATAGATTTCAAGCCATTTACTGGAGCAGCTGGAACAGAGAAAATTGCACTAACTTTTCCCCCTAAAAAGTCATTTTGTGTAAATGCAGTCATTAACTTCACAGAACCCCCATGAGCGCTGTCAAGTGGACCGTCCTCCTGCAGCCAAACTGAACTGATGTCAATGTGTGGAGACAAATGGTCACATTCCACTTCGTAGCTCGGGTAACGCACGTTAATGAACAGAACCAATTTCCACCAAATTAAAATTCATTTGCATGAGCCTTAAGTGCATCCGACGAATAAATTTCCATAAGCCAGACGGGGCTTAGGGGCAGCACTCGAGGCGTCACTGTGCTTGTAATAACTGAATTAAAATTTTATTAGAAGCAGCTAATTTCAAGTGAAGAAAATTACTCTGACAAGGCGAATGGTTTTTTGGGACACTGAATGGAGGCGAGGCGGCATATTGCAGAGGCTCTTCACTCTTCATGCTTCTTCATGTGACAGATTCACGCTGCCGATCATCCAGCAATGTTTCTGAAGGTTACTCTGTGTGTGTGTGTGTGTGTGTGTGTGTGTGTGTGTGTGTGTGTGTGGTTCTTAGTATTTGATTTAATGTCTGCCATGAGAATTGCTCCGTGAAGGATAAATTAATTTTATTGGCTGGTTGAAAACAAGTAGGTCATGTTTATAATATAAATGTCTGAAGAATAACACACAGCCAATGTAATGTATGTAATCATATATGATGTCATCGATGACGTCACCAGAAAAAGTTTGGAGGTGCAAAACATAAAATCGTTGAGCTGAGGTCGACTAGGCTCCCTTAGATGGACCGCCTGGACCTCCTTCACATCGTCAGAGGTGAGCGATGCTGAGCCGCCGTAGTGATCACAGAGTTTCCCGCTCTGCACACGACGTGCGATAACTCTGTCCTTGGGAAAGCCTGCTCGCATCATGTTGGTCCCCCACCTCTGTCGCTCTGTGATCGAGGACCCTTTCCATCTTCGTAGCTAGTCTCACACGCACAGAGCTTCTGAGGAAATATCGTCTGCTCTGTTTTTGCTAAAAAAGTTGTAGGAAAAAAATATATAATTCTTGGAGCATGATAGCAACAGTAAGATAACAACAGGAAAGGAGACAATTACAAAGAACAAAAATGTAATGTTGTTTAAACATAAAATAGGATGCTCCGTTGTAAACTTCTGCTTGATGAATCAGTCAGCAAGCTTGTTTCAAAGCACCTTTTTTTGATGCAAATAAGCTCTGATATGCTCTCGATCAAATAAATTTAGCAACTAGCTGGAAAAGAAAATGAAGCATTTAGCAGCTAAATAGTTGGTGGAGACCAAAACAGAGCAAAAAGGAGAGTAAATGTTGGACACATTAGTCAAAAGAAAAACTTTCAGGAGGTTTTGAGGATGCATCAATTCATGCAGCTTTCATTTTTAAAAGTTTCAATAGCACAAAGAGTAAATAATTCCCCAAACAAGAACACATGATGCATAAAAACAAAACAAACTACTGTTAGTTCAGAGAATCTAGTTTAAAAAAAGAAGAAATGTGTCCATAAAGGTCTGGTGTATAAAAAAATTAAAAAACAAATGAAACATATTTTAACAATGGGATTATTAAAAGGGAGCCTATATCATAATAAGATACAATGTATAATAAATGGAAGCACACATTGTAATTTGTGTAATATTAATTTGTCAAATACCATATATACATTTTGTTTAATGTTATATGTTAAACATGTTAAATGAATATGGAACAGATGGTGTGTGTGCAGAAGCTTTATATTTTACATTTTTATGAAGTTTCCAGTGATTTTTGTGTTAACTTAATTTAACTAAATAAACAGGTTTATAGTATTTCTGTGTTTCAGCCCTGATTCAGGTAGATGTTTGTGTAGTTTGTGTTTTAATGACTCCATGTCGTTTGTATTTTATCTTCAACCTCTAATATTCATGTTTTTGTTTTGTTTCTATATTTTTTTTTACATATTGTTTAAGGTAAAATACATTTATTTGATTAACTTTTAGCTTTCAGGACTTTTTTTTTGTTCCAGTTTGAAGTGCTTTGATTTCCAGTAAAACACAATGTTGGGGTTTTTTCAGTTTTTTTTTTTGTGGTCTGTCAGGATATTCAGTGACCGTTTGATTACATGCTGTCTGAAATGGCCTTTATTTCTTTGAATTCAAAACTTCATTACTATATTAAACAATATTCTTTCTTTTTCTTCCCCATTTGAGATTGATCCCATTGTTGGCGAGATGAGCACCTCTGTGCTTTGAGGGCCTGGTATGAAATAAGTAATTACCTGCACTGGGTGGATAAGAGGATGAAAAGTAGGATGGAGACGTGAAAGTGCAGCGTTTGTAGGGAGGCAGAGAACAGCTTAAGAGCAACTGTGGTTTGAAAAAAAAAAAAATCAATATGTGGATTGATCAGAATTGGCTTGGCGTTGCCTGAATTACTGAATGTGAAACACAGAGGCATTTCAGGAGGGCTATAAAATATCAATAATCTAAATTGTAATTTAGATTATTGATATTTTATATTTATCCATAATGTGCTGAGAGGCTGAATAAGGACTAATATGAACCTACAAAAACAATTTGAACAAGATGAAGTTACCATATCGTACCAATGTTCAACCATCATCGTAAATTGATTGTTCAAGACACCAAGAGATCAATTCATATATTAAAATGTTTCAAATTAAAATTAATGCTGTTTTAATGCTATGACTCAACTATTTCTCAGTATTCTTTTTCTTATCATTTTCAATGTGTTGCTTAAAGCAGAATCATGCATATATATATATATATATATATATATAGGAAGGGAAGGAGGATGGGAGATTTTTCTTTAGTCATCATCCTCTCAGAGAAAGCCCTCAAGCACATTCAGATAAATGCCTCAAATTTAGGTTTGAGCACACCGCATGTCACAAGATGTGACTTCAAACAAGATGAAATGGAATTAAAATGATCGCCCATCAGGAGTGCAGAAAGAACAGCGAATCCTTTTTTCAGCTTTTCCAAGAGAGCACTTGAACATGATCGTTGAAACTCTGCCCTCCCCGTATGAATCTGTCACTTCTGTGACGAATACGAATTTTTTTTTTTTTTTTAATGCAGATTGGCCTAATTTAGCATTTCACAACATGCTGTGAGGATTCAGAGCCTCCAATCAAATATGCAATTTATATATGATTTGCAGTAAATGGACTGAAAATGCAAATAATACCACGATGATCCATGCAAAGTAAACTCTGTCTAATTCCTGACTGGCTTTTTTTATGACTGTCTCTCAACTGACGTGTTGACTTGAAAGCGGTTTAGCTCCTGTTCTTGTTGCCTGGCGTAGGCAACCTGAACTGAATATATAGCATGCTGTATAAATCTGTTGAAAGACGGAGGTGACAGCAGCATGGATCCTGCCAGTAACCGACTGAAGCACAATGAGCTGCAGTTTCTGCGGCTACAGGCTGAATGTGAATTTATGTAAATATATTTTAAAAAAACAGGTATTTAACTAAGTCACTGAGCCTTGGACAGACTGCACAGTGGAAATAAAAATCACTCATTTTACAGCCAGAAGACTGAAGTTAATAAATATGCAGGATGATGGACAAGCTGATGTTTGAGGAGGATGTTTTTTGGCAATATCATGTCAAAATTATATTGACACATTTTCAAAGACCTGCTAATGGGACATATTATTTTTTACATTAATCAAAATACTGGAGAATGACAAAGTACATCAGACTGGAGGATTATGTAACTAAAACCTATTTTTCACAAGGGACGTTGATCTGGTACCTCATTTAGCATTAGCTACGGTAGCCAATCCAATATGAATACATACGGAAGCATTAGCTGGGAAGCTAATGTGAGCTGCGGGTCAAAGTCTGAGGCCTTTTCGGTGTCTTTAAAATGACATCCAGAGGATGTGTTACATTAAAACAATCCTTGTAGAACAGCTCCAGTCCGTCCTGTTTTTAAACAGCGAGGTGTGTGTGTGTGTTAAAAGATTTGACCCCCGGTCCCAGGTGACCCGAGCGTGCCGCTGCAACACCGTTACAGCTGTGATTCTCCATTAGTGTGTGACAGAGAGGCCGGTTATAGCAGCAAAGCCCCATGGAGAAGCAGGTTAAGCAGTAATTATTTAGCTGATAGGTTAGGAGCAGAGCAGGCCTGTCACACCTCTCCTTGGACAAGCCAAGAGTTTGACTCACCAGAGAGAAACTGCACTTTCACCAGGAGTCTTTACATGTTTCAGTCAAGAAGTCTTTCAGTCTGATCTCCAACATTCAACTAATACCTCTTTTAGTGTGGTTAACACATGCTCATAAACTGCTTTTCATCCTGACCCATTTCTGCGCACAGATAAAGATAGATAAAAGCCGACGCTGAGAAAAGGAAAAAAATGGTTTTATTTTTCAGTCAGGGCAGGATTCAATTAGCTTTATTTTTGTCTCAGTTTGTGTCTCCAGCATACATCTATCTTTTTATTTAACGGCGTCTGATGTTCATATCGCGCATCATCAAATGGAGTGCGTGCAATTTGCAGGGTCATAATATGACAGAGGCGAACGCGGATCCGGATGTGTCGGATGGAATTTAAATGCCAGCCCACACACACACACACACACACACACACACACACACACACACACACACAGCTCCGGAGTTGGTAGTCGTGAAGATTGCCCACCATTCACCTCCGATTGTTTCTGCATCTTTTTAGAGCTTGAGATGTCACTCTGGATGAACTGAACCAATTTCACTTCAGAGCATAATTTCTTGGAGTTTGAATTCATTGCTGAAGGTTTCAGTCATCACAAAGGACAAGGAGAGTCGAGGGTTTTCGGCGAAGTTTGTGTTTTGAATAGTCTCAATTTCAGACTTTGTTTTTCTTTTATATCTGTGAATTAAAAAGGCTCTGGTGGGATTCAGTCCCAGGTCAGACGGATCGTTTGTTAATTAAAAAGGCCAATAAGACATGTACTGACTCAAAGTTTGAGAACAAAGTCTCTGCTTCTACTTTAATTGAATGGAGTATAAAAGACAAAATGTTACAAAAAAAACAATGTTTTGGTGAAATACAATTTCAGTTTATGCTCGATTGTCTGATTAAATTCACATTGTTATGAAAGGTTTGGTCGCTGGAAGTCTATTTTACAACTTTTCTACCTTTATTGCATGTATTGCACAAAGACAAAGGTTACAGCAATCTCTGCAAAGGCCTCCTTTGTTTGTTTGACCTTGTTTGACCAATAAGATCCCCAGACTCATACTCGGGTATTGGATTTGCCACTAAGGTTGATGACTCATTTTGTCAATAAAAACAGTGAAAGTGGAAAATGAACTTTGGACCTCAGCAGCTGGAAACGAAACCCGCAGAGTAAGCTAACGTTTCCCCACAGAAATGATGAGTTTGTGTGATCTTGGTTTTATCGGATTTCCAATAAGACATCTGCTCTTATACACAGGTGCTGAGTGGACCTGAGTGGTCAAGTACACAGTACTTAAAGTGGGCACACTGTGGGTGTGTATAAGATATTATAATTAATACAGAGACTGAAAATGATTCCAATGTAAATCATGACAATGATAGTGATGATTATTATAGTCAGTTTCAGCTGTATTATTCATCGGTTGCCTGATCATAATGATAATTTCTGGGATATTAGATGCAATGAAAGCTACTCGTATGGGTTTTGTTTAGTATTTTTATGCATAGTGAGCTATAATCCACATTTGTTGCTAATCAACCAATAATCAGTAGGTAGATAAATTCAAACTTTGATGCCCCTCCCCCCCTTTTCAGTCACCTGACAGTTTTTTTTTTTTCATTATAACGTGTAAATCAGGTGACGTGCAAGTCAGTCACTGATAAATTGGCCAATCATAGCTGTTCAAAAAAAATCAATCATCTACGAACTCCATATATCCAAGTTCAGTCCCTGAGCAGCTGCCAAACACTCCAGCCAACACAACTGGTGGTGTTTGTGTTTGAGAGTTGATGTCCTCGTTGGCTCTTTACCATTTTCCAACAGACTGGTGGAGATTATTTTATGGTGGGAAGGGTCTGGGGTGAAATAGAGTGGCTTGTGAAAATAAGCAATAATAATAATTTTGCATAGGTTCGGTCATATTTAGACACATTGGAAATCCATGTGTTGCTTAATTTATTACGATTCCTCCTGTGGGGTTAAATTACTATCTGTGCCAAACTCCAAACATTTAATAGTTCAGCCATTTTGCTCCAGAAATATCAATCTGCAGGTGCCACTTTTTATTTCCCTCTAAGGAATCTGTCCACTAACCAGTATGAGCAGTATGTCATCTGCAAATGTTCACATTTAAATGAATATATAAATAATTCCTGCATGTTGAAATACAAAACGACACAACCTAAACAAACATTTTCTTGCTTTATTGCTCAGTATAAAACGAATATTTGCACTTCCGAGACGGGTTCTGTACAAGATTTGGTCCTTTTGAAAAGAAGATATATTCCTGCGGGAATAATTGTTAAAAAAAAAATAATATTTCAGTTACGGCTTCCAAGAAGTCCCATATAAGTCATGATGTCGTTTTTAGAGCAGAGTTGGGATTTTAAGGCATGTGTTTAACAGATTTACAATGCCGATGGAAGAAAGGAGCATCTTTGCATGTTTTTTTTTTTTTGATTGTTGGAAATTGTTGAGGTCCAAACTGCAGTCTGTAAAGTTTTCTTGGTTTCTGCTGAACAATCAGGTTTCACTGTAGTAGTCCCCCCCGCCCTCTGGGAAAAAGACAAAAGCAAGAAATAGTTTTATTTAAGATGGTTTATACCAATATTTTAAAGAAATTTAGCAACACTATGAACTGTATTTAACAGTAGATTGATTTACCTGCTTCCTCCTCGTGAGCTTATGCTTCATGATTGGATTCTGGGTGTAATTTGTTTGCGGTCCGACCAGCGTTTCAGCTCTCAGCCAGTGTACTCGATCACTGCTGTGCCACGGGGGAATGTTTCTGAAGCCTGAGTTACTCACTTGAAGCTTCCATTCGTATCTGGACAAAGGTGACACAGAGGTATAATTAACAGACTGCTTACAACATGTCAGACGAGTTTATAACTAAGTTCTTATTGTCTATACTCCCACAGAAAGACCAAAACCAACGACTCTTCTACCTAACAAAATCGACTAACCAAAAGCTATCGTATCACTCACCTAATCAAAGGTGATCATTTCTCAATGATCTTGTTCTTGAAGACGCCTCGTGTCACTGTCGAGCGGCCTCAGTCAGTTCCCCGGTTGAAGTGCTCCAGCACGGTGGCGTTGGTTCTCTCAAACAACCACTGCTGGCTGAGGGAGGAAGGGTCACACGTGTTCATGAAGACTCGCCGCTCACTTGGGCTGCTGTCGATGCAGCCGTTACTGACGGGGTGATACAGACTCTTATCCTGGAGGAAAGAGGGCGAGAAAGAGCATATATATATATATATATAAAAAGATAAAGTACACCCTTATTCACATGTTTCATGTAAAAAGCCAAAATTACTAAAATAAAATGTCTACTTGAAACATAGTTTTATTAGTCCTGAAAGATCCTGTTGCTAAGCAGAAATTCTCTCATAAAGACAGAATAATAGACTTAATAATAATAAGGTTTTTCCTGAAAATTAAAGAAAGGAGAAAGGAGACAGTAAACATGGCCTCCGGTGTCCTCTACCGCACCTTCCTGTAGCGCCACAGCTGGTTCCCCTTCATGCCGTGACAGTCGTACAGAGTGACGAGGCTGTTGTGAGAGACGGCGTCAAAGCAGACCTTCCTCGTGTGAATGGGGTCACCAACCCGAATATCCTCCCTCCAACCAAACGTTAACACCTGTAGGAAATTCATTTCAACATTTTAACTAGTGGGACTGAAAACATCCAAATGAATTAACACATTTAAAAACGTACCAGACAGCATGAGGTGAGTGTTATGGGATGTTAGGGGAAATGTTTTAATAGAGAAAGTGTGATGGATGACCCTCACCTGCCCGTGACTCCAGCCCACTTCACCCCGTCCCGTCACGCAGCTTTCCAGGCGGATGGGGCTCCCCGATACAAAGTGTTTAATCTCCATACACATGCCGCTACCCACGTTCCTTATCTAGAAAACACACATATACACACACACACGGAAACACACGGACATGGAGTCATGAAGAGCATGTCAAGTGATACATTGATCATCATATCATATTATATCATAGTATTTTGGGGGATAGATATGAAGTGAGGCGTGCTGGTTGCTATGGAAACCAACTAGTCTGTGAACTATGAGAATATTACCAGTTTGTTTGTTGAATTGGTTGATTTTTTTCCCCCCGCCTAATAAATAAAACGATGATAAACTAATCTGACGTCTTGAGCATCATATTGATAATAACCCAAAGTTCTCATTAATTATTATTATAACTTTGATATTGTGAAATCAAACAAAGCATTTTACGTGGCCATTAAACTTAAACTTAGAAATGATCTCCCATGACTTGTCACATCACAAAATATATCACAGTTTTATTACAGGTGAATAAAAATCACCTTCTCTGCCCAAAGAACGTCAGTGTCAGGAATCAAGAGAAAATCCACGAATCAGATTAAATGTATATTTATGAACAGATGGAAGCTGCTCTGATGGAAATAATAAAAACAATCCTCCCTCCACCACGCCCACTGTTGCCGACGGACCTCGGTTAAAAAACGCAGGTTAAACGACCTCTGGGTTCGGCAGGCAGGACACAGTAACTGCAGCATAAATCATGTCTTATTGCAAATATGTTTCATCACCGTATCTTGTCTGTTGTTACCACTGAGAATCGTGCAATCACAATCTCCAGCTCGGTGCACGCCCCTCCGTTTTCAACCTGGAAAACTCCCGCTAGTATTTTATTTTTTAATAAGTCAAAAAACTCTGTGTTGCATTGCAACATGATGAATGGCTTCATATCCGGTGCACAGCAGCATCCAGTGTTTGTGCTACGATCCTAATACACAGCAATAAATATAACTCTGGTATCTGCAGCAAAGAACCTGTTGTCTAGTTGAACTTGTTGTCTATATTATTAATATTAAAAATGTATATGTGTAGGTGAATCTCAGTAGACGACAGCTCAACTAGACTAATCAAATGATGCTCCATTTGGGAAAGATGGACTCTTTTATATATTTTAAGCTTTTAAAACACTGTTAGAGGTGAAAAAGCCTCACAGCATTCAGAGTTTTCCAGAGAGTATAAGATGAACAAAAGCTTTAAACACTAGTCTCACTTTGCTTTTCACTAAGCTTTATACATTTTTATAATAATTCTCCTCTTCCTTTGATATGGTTCCTACTTTTTGTGTTTGAAGTTTTTTTTATTTCTGAAGTAATAAGATGGAAGACGACTTTATTCTCCCATCCATCTGTCTGTCACGTATGCATTAGAGCATATAGAGTACATCTCAGGAATGATGAAATCACTGTGCAAATAAATTTCTGGCTGACTGACGTGTTCATGAAACCAGAAATGTGAAACTTTTCATGATAAATCCTGCTGTTATTTATTGTTGTATGTGGAGATCTCAACACATCCACATACGTTTAGACACAAAAACCACTTGGTTAAAGTTTGGGTTCAAATGATCACTTGGTATTGTGGTGTGAGTTAAAGTTACCACTTCCTTAAAAGGTAGAGAACCTTCATCGCCATGGCAACAGCAAACACCACGACCCAGACTCGCGGTTGGAAACAGGAAATGAACAGTGGTCTCCTGCAGCCACTGTCAATGCAACCATCCATCCATCTGCCACCTCTGAATATGGAAATGTGTCACCTTATATAAACATCTGAAGTGCGTCTCGTCGCCGGGTCATAATTACTACGGCTGCTATCTGTCACTCAAACCTCCACTATATATAAATATTGTAACTGTGACTTCATATTAACTATACAGACATTAAAGTGATATTAAACTCTTCCCTAAACGTTCCTTTAAAGCTAACAAAGTTGCATCTCTGTATATTCTAACATATAATCTATATTTCACCTTTCCCCACGCAGCAGCGGGAGGCTCCACCGGCGGGTAGTGTTTGGGCAGATCCCACGCCACCTGGCTCATGAACCATTTGAAGCTCTTGCAGTTGAGGCGGCTCCTCAGCTCCTTCTGCGCCGTCATGTCTCCGGCTGACAGGTGGCGGTACTCCGGCCGACGCTGGTAGACATATTCGGCGTATTCGTCCATCCACACCTCTGCCACGCGTTTTAGGTTCTGAAATCAAATCAAAGAGGAGTCAGGTGGATAGAGGCCTTCACTCAACAGACATCTCAGGTATCCCAGAATCTCTATGGTAACAACATCCATTTCCTGCTTACTCCTCCGGATTAAGTCAACATGATAAACAGCAACATTTTACGTCTTTGTTTGAGCCGTGTTGGTCTCCATGAATCGTGGTCAGGATGTTGCTTCAGTAATAAATAAAACTGTGAGGTATGAAACAGAAGCTTGTGCTGAGAACAAGTCTCTTTTTATTAAATTATTTTTGTATATTTATGTAAATGTTCTCCTTCATCTGCAGGGTCAAGCTGATTCAGGGCCATCAGCATTCATACCGAAGTTTAAAGACTGTCGGTCAGAGTCAAAAAAAAAAAAAAAAAAAAGCAAAAGTGGCTTTCAGTTGCATACAGAGCCAAACTGTTCCAGGCTGCAGCTGAGGCATACATAATGAATGGCTTGCAGCCGCATCCCAGATGATTTAGCACTTCTGAACAATTTCTCATTCTGTGCAGATACTTCGAAGAATATAAGGAACAAAGAAACTTAAAGTCATTCTTCACAGAGGCACCTGCATAAGGCCATAACTCGTAGATACCGCGTACTGCTGCCTCTCGTCTGGTGGTCTTTTGTTTGTGGATGCTGAGCCGACTGTAAAGTGCTCTCGTACGCAAAGGAGAATGAAGAGAGTACTTAGTGGAGGAAGTAGGAAACAAAAAAGCTGTCATTACTTATCCTGCGCCACTTGACAACTACTTTCACACCAGCAAGATGAGTTTATGTGTATTATAGTGTGTGTTATGTGTAGTTTGCAAACCATGTATATGTTTATTTGTGTCCTTGAGCTTAATTAGGTCCATTCATTCCTCTGCAGCGTTACACTTTGGTTTAGTACAGTTTGACTTTTTTGTGCAGTTTAAGAACACAGATGTGTTTACTGTGTGTGTGTGTGTGTGTGTGTGTGTGTACCAGTATAGTACTCACTGACAGTAATGTACTGAACTACTGTATTAGACTGTTACAGACAGTATACAGAAAACCCACTGATCTCCTGTATCGTATTTCATCATGAACCGTGGAAGTGTGAAGCTTTACCTTCGCCAAGCTGATCCCTCCAGGGATCTTGTAGGGGACGTACTTCCTATAGATGTGTCCTACCCTGGAGCAAGGGATGTCCTCCATCCGACCACCACACATCCACACCTACAGAGACACAGGCAGAGAGACATAGAGATAGAGAGAGAGAGGGCACCCTCTATTATACTTAGAGGCTTTGTCCATCTTAATATTCAAAAAGTTCTGGAAAGGTAAAGGAAGGTTAAGGGAGGAGACTATCAAGGAGATGAGCAGTAGACTGATGGCTAAGAAGAAAGAGGAAGTGTACGTCGTTCTAACAGGCTTATAAATCCTGAGGGGAGACAGAGTGGAGAGAGGAGTGAAGTCCAAGGGAGAGGCAATAAAGAAAAGATAGATTAAATGGCCGGATAGCGGAGGAAGACGAGAAGGCATCAAAATCAAATTATAATAGGATGGTGACCCGACTGCACCTGAGCAGCAGGATCGGATTAGAAAACGATGAGTCGCTGGGTTAAGTTAAACCGGGTTAGTAAACTGCTTTTTAACAATGAGGAAAACAAATGATGCCGTGTAGCTTTATTATGTTTTAAGAAGCCTAACGTGCTTGTCTTAAGCAAACTAGTGTATCTCACATAACAGAGACATCCAGCAGAGGAACCTCATTTGAATCCGACTGTAATTAAGACAGCGGTTGTGATTCCCCTTCTTGGCTCGCGATGTTGAAAATAAACCTCGAGAAAAGAAAGAGAGGAGATGAAGAGGAGGAGGAGGAGGAGGAGGAAGAAGAAAGGAAGACTTAGAGACAACAGGCGAGAAAGAAAGTGGGCTTTTGTTTTTAAGACAATAGGAAAATGAAAAGTGGGGGAAATGAAAAGCTGCGTTTAAACACGGAAACAAAAAGGGGAGAACGGAGAGAAAGAGAGAAAGCACGAGAGGTTTAGTGCTTCTTATACTTTCTGCAGCGTGAAGCAGAAAGTATTTATTATGTGACTCTGATGTAGTGAAGTAAAACACATGAAATATGTCCAATAATCACACGCTACATACACTTCAAACATACAACACAGTGTTGAACAAGGTCAGTAGTCATCTTAATTCTTTACTGCTGCAGCTCATGTCGTGTCTGTTACATCCCAAACGTTTTAGTGACCTTCTCACCTTTTATCAAGCACAAACATCATCTACGGAGCACTTTCTTGTCTCTTACAACCGCGAAATAAAAAATTCCTCAGCACATTTACGTGTTATGAAGCCCATTACGTTCCCTCTAGCACCGTCTCAGAGCAAACCGTCCATCCATCATTTTAATATTGTAGGGTGTGGTATACATACAGTAGTCAGCCGGGGCATTAGCCTTTTTATTCTTCTATCTAAGACAGCGGTTTACATAGCGGGTTCTTTCATTATAAATATGAAAAACATTTTTTTTTACATTTTAATCATGGTATTAAAAACTTTAAGTATGCTACAGCATACAACACTGGTGACGACACGACAGACAGAAACAATGACTGTCAGAGCTGTCGGCACCTGTCTGCAATTAACAACTCACTTGTATTGACTAAGTATCCAACAATACGTTATTTACTCCTGTTTGAGTAATGTTTGCCAAAAGTGCACACAGCTGTTTGATAAAAAAAAAAAGATTTAGCCTTTTATGTCACTCACAGTTTGGATCTGCAGGAAACGTGTACAAAAGATGAACAACTGCGTCAGAAAACATCTGGGTATTTGATACAGGCTCATGGTATACATTAACTTTGACTCCCAAGGTGCATTTCAGCAAGAATTAGCCAAGTTGAAATTAAAGAATGTGAGGAAACGTTTCTAGAAACCAGCTCACCTCTGTGGGCAGAGATGGACAAATGTTTAGTCAATAATAAAAAATAAAAGAAATGTTTGAAATGTGCAAATCCAAAACTCATTTCATCATTCAAAGTAAATAATTCAAACACATCAGGTACGACCGGCCCGCTTTGCATTCCTCCTTCATTTAAAACCTGCTTCCTTTGTAAATTGAACTTTAAATTGTTTCCAGCTAGTAATAATTTCAAGCACCAGACAAAATTAACTAATGCAGGCATAACCAACTAGTCACCGTGAGCCTGTGTGTTAATATTATTTTCACTCCAACACCAGCGAACCGGCTCGGATCATCATCGAGCAACTCAGCCGATAGAAAGAAACTACAGAACAACAGAATTCACTCCAGCCGCATGAATAAAACATGTCGCCGCGAGACAAAAACCGGCAAGTGCAAGAAAAAGTGTCTCTATCGATGTCTAACTATAAATAAAACATGAACACATAAAGTACTCCCCTCCTACACCAACCTGATTCTTTATGGTTTCATTAATGTGTTCAGTCTGGTTTGACTTCATTATATCACCTGAGAGCCTGAGAGGCAGGATGATGTCACTAACGGTGACTGTTTAGATGCCGTCGTCATGGAGACAAGCATCAGAAAGAAATCGCATTACCACAGTGGCAAAAAGCATTAGTTTATCGATTATACAACGTCAGTAGCCGACTATCCATCTTAAGTTCTGCATGCATACAGTCATGAATTAAACATGTTGTGTCATTTTTTGTTTTCAGAAAGTTTTAATATTTTGCCAACTTTTACTTCATCCACGGAGGTTTTGATTATTTCTGCCTCCGGAGCGGCTCTGTCTTTGTTAGAAATGTTCGCATAACTGAAACAATCTGTCAGAGCAATATAAATAATCTGTCATAAATTCATGACAGATAAATTCAGAGGTCATATCGCCTCCGTGTGCTTATATGTCCAGACATTATCGCGCTGTGTGAGCTGGAAACGCTTTCTGTTCCCATACCAATGTCCCCAGGATGGAGCTTTAGATTAACAGTAGCAGTGAATAAAGTGATTGTGTTTCACATGCATGCAGGGCCTGGCTATCTGTGGGAGCAGCACTTTGGTTGTAAGGATTAGTATGAGAGCCTGTTAATCTTCTCACCTCAGGAGACTGGCTGTCTACGCTGTATCGGCTAATGGGGATCTTAATAAAAAGGGAACCAAATTGAATATCTGAGGGCATAAAGTAGACTTAAGAGGCACAGCTAGGCGGTGTGCTGATAGCAAAAAATTTAATGGTATGATAATCTTGGCCAAAATAATAACCTTAGTATATGATATCATCACAGTAATTACTTAAATAAGATGAAAAGCTTCAAAACAGTATTAAAACATGAGAGCTTTACACAGCGGGCTCATCCCTGGGTCACCACTGGAGGTCATTTACTCGACACTGTGAGAAATGCTTACCTTTAATCCAGGTCTTACTTAAAGGATACGACTGGCCATTTTCAATGTTTTTCTTATTGTCAACAGATCCAGACCGACAATAAAGTGATGCTCACGTATTGTGTGTGTATCCAAAGTTGGATATATCTTATTCCCTCTGTGTCATATAGACATGAAATGTTGTTTTAACACCAAAAGTTTGGAGCACTGTAGTTTATTTAGAAATGAGTAAATTATTGTGTTTTACATAGAGGTCAGAGGTCAGAGGTCAGCTGCCCAACAAGCTACCTGTAGATGGTTTATGGTTGGTGTGCTGTTTCTAAATCCTCATAGTCAACACTAAAACAGTGTGGGAATAACTATTATTACACGCCTGAATCTGACATCTGAATGTCTAATTCTAAGAGACAAAAGCGAGAACATCCTTCTCTATTTGTTTTTGTGTTTTAAACATATATCCTAGCGAGAACAGACACACAAAGCATATATATATGTATATATATATAGACATGCCTGAAGGGCTGGTTGGTAAAACACAGTTGAGGAAAAGCCAGAATTATAATTTGAGTTTTTTTTGTCAGTAAACATCTGTCTTCAAAGACTTAAATCACTGAGTGAAACTGCACACATTTAGAAATCATCTGTAACATAATGAAGCAGTGAACGAGCCGGTGAGGACGATGATTTGTCTTTCCATCATTTGTACTTTTTTATTTTTCTTACCTTGAAGGAGATCTCGTACTGTTCTCCTCCCCAGATCTCCAGACCCGTGTCATATCCTCCCAGCTCCCAGAACCACTTCCTGTCCACAGCGAACAGCCCACCTGCCATCACAGGTGACCTGGAAGACACACAATACAACACACACACACACACACACACACAGTTAGAGCATAATGTGATGCATTTCTAAGAGAAATAAGTCACTTTGCTGAGTAAATATGAAGCATCATCACAGCCTCGCGTTGTTCTTTGCCAACAAGTGGTGCAGAAAGAACAAGAAAAAATGGTGAAGCACAGACAGTAAGTCAGAGTGTGTGTGTGCGTGTGTATTTATGGTGCTACTATTTACTTCCAGATAATGAAGATGCTCTGAACAGTGCAGAAGCAATTAACCCACCACAGAGCACTGTGGCTTGTGTCTGCTGTGACGATGCTCTGTGCAGCTGAGTGGACGGCTCGTTAGCTGTTGTACTGTATCTCTGCTGCTCTTGATTGTAGCTGCTGCACACCTGAGGCACAGCAGTCGGGGCAGCAGGTGCAGACACGCGAGCAAAAATGACATCGGATTCTTCTTGAGAGGAACTTCATGGACTGTATCTGAACCTTAACCTCAACTACTCCCCTTCCACTTCACGGCTGACTTTAACTTGATTAAAGTAACGCCAGTTGTAGCAATCAATCAAAATTCAAGCACATCTTCCACATATTTCTACTCCCCCCCTCCCCCCTGCAGTGCAGAAATATCACAACACACACATGCACAGATACGCTGGGTTGTCATAGTTGTCTGAGCTTTTCATCAGGTGGAAGTCAGAGGCAGCCAGCCAGCAGGTAGTCTGTTCTCGCCAAATTTTCTCCCTGCTGAGGATCAATTAAAAGCAAACAGGGCGGATACTGTTCTGTCAGCGGTGAGAAACACTCCAGGGCTTCCCACGCCTCGTGAGCAGCGAACACAGATACAAATCCTGTGGTGATAACAGCCGGGTTTCTGTAGTTTTCCTTCTCCGAGGGTGGAAAAAAGGTGAAATGAATCGCAGTCTTTACAAAGATCTCGGGACTTCTCTTCAACTCTCTCATTAGCTTTTTTCTTTTTTTTCTTTCTATAATTATAGTTTAAATTTGGAGTGATACAAACTGTCCTCTGAGTTATGCTGTAAGCCGGTGAGACACGTGTGATGTGATGTGTGTGTTGTGCGATAAAATGTACATGATTTTTAATTGACTTTCTCAATGACTATATGTTATATGGCCAAAAGTATGTGGACACCTGAACATGTGATTGTTCAGCCCCCCCCCCCTCCCCACCACTCTCCTGGCTTTCCACCATATTTCAGATCCTGCTGGCTGCAGGGTTTTGCTCACCAATGCCAGAAGCACAGAAGCATTAGTGAGATCTGATTTTAGGTAATAAGACCTGGCTCGCAGCAGGTGTCCTAACACATCCCAGAGGTGTCGGATGGTGTTGAGGTCAGGGCTTTGTGCAAGGCCAGTCAAGAAAAGCGTCTCACTACAGACCCGACTCTTAACGTTTGTGTGAATTTAAGAAAGCTCACATTGCATTGACAGCAATACATCACATTGTGCAGCTATAATTAGCTTCAGAAATTAGCTGGTAACACTTTGTTGTCGAAGGAGATAAACAAACGTGCACTTCTTCCTCGACTGCCACGCAGGAACAGTGGAGTGGCCATTTAGGACACTTCACTTGCCTTTTGCTTCAATATAAATGACCTCATACTGAGGCTCAAGTCTATATTATGTACATTATCCATATTGACAAAGAAAAAAAAGAGAGTCATAAATGGACATTCTAGGTCCTATTTCTAAGTGTTTTACATGTAAAGTGTTGAGGTACAACAGTGTGGCTTTAAATAGGAGAACCAGTGAAAATGTTTAATGCATGTGTTGACACACTCTCTGTTAGAAGAGCACTGCAGTGCAACAGTGAAGTGGCTATTCAGGAGGTTGGTTGGCTCTACTGTCTGGTTAATGAGCGCATGGGTGCACCGCCTCCTGCAGTTCACAATAGTAAAGTTAAAAAGTAATGAAACACTGCCTGTTCACACCTCCTACACACATCTGAAACATCAACCTACTGTAAGTGAGGTGGGGGAGTGTGTATCATCAGTTCATCAGTTCATCCTCTGGCTAAAACAAGTCGTTTTTTTTAGCTCCTGTCTCTTTAAGACTACCGATGGATTCATCTCTGTTCTGATTGGCCAGCTGGTTTCCAGAGGCTACATACACATGTCAATTTGAGCATAATTTGAATGTGCAACAAAGACATTAGCAACAAAGGCTACAGTACAGAACACCATGCCATTACAAACAAGCTTCAATCCTACAGAAAACTCATCATTTCATCACATTTACTACTTCATGTTTTTATGTGCAGCATGTCTACTGTGAGCTATGTGAGAGTGCAATCTTGTGATACATTTAATGGAGCATTTTGACAGAAAAACTACAACAGAAATATATATATATATATTTTTTTTAAAGTGGACAAGAGTAGTGTGCTTTTATCCGGCAGAAGCTTTTAACAAATCAGCTGGGCTGAAGAGATGATGATGCTGAAATAAAGCCTGGCGGAGGTAGATGCTACCATTTAACTTGTGTCATCCAAAAACAAAAATGCTGCTATTATGACATTAAGTCACTCATTTTAAAGCAAAAGCAGCAGCATTAAATATAATCCTCTCAATGCGGAAATATAGTCTGTCAGCTGTGCAATGTTTGGTTACAGTTTTTTAATTGATTCACTCCGAGCAAAAGTGCGTGTCGTCACTCACTCAAAGGGTTCACTGGGGTCGTCACTCTGCAACTCTGGAGGGATGGGTATTCGCTTGTAGTACATTTCCCAGTCAAACACCCCTCGCATGGCGTCGCCCGCCTGCGTGTCGTAGCCAAAGTTGTCGTGGTCGATCACGTCAATCATCGGACACACAATGGTCTTCCTGTTCTGGGCGATTCGGTCTGAGAGACACAAGAGGAGGCAGATGGTTGATGTTTGGTTCAGTTAAAGGAAAAAAAAAAGAAAAGAGGTGTTTTATTCTGAAGGATCACATCAAACACAGACAGCGTTCAAGGGTTTATATTTGTGTATTGTGTGTTAAGAGTGTGTCCCGATCATACTTGTGTCAGACACACATCTCGCCAGCCTCATTGTCAAAAACATTTCCTTCCTAGTTTTTCACTCAAACTTGTTTTGACCTGCAGCACTGACTTCAAGTCTTTTATATTTCAAAATATATTTTGTCCGTCCTCCATCCTGTTGAAGCAAACTGATGAGCGGCGGTGCAAACTTGTACTCTCCTTCACTCTCTGGCTTTTGGATTCAGTAGTAGGTGGTCGATGTTACGTCTGTCAACGCGCTGTCAACACTTTTTCAGAGACGGGTCGATGTCTGTGTCTGTATTGTGACATTGTTGTTTTGTTTTTTTGTCCTTTCTCTTGCTCAGCTCCGGTCACATTTTACATGATTACCAAAAAAAGCCTTTTTCAGACAGACATTCAATGACGAGACGTTAAGTTGTTACACTTTTATTTAATTCGCTCCATTTGCTCCCATGCTGTATGTAAAGCATTTCACTGGGTATCTATTCAATTAGCATGAATGGAAACCGAAACGGTAGAGATGGCCTGCTGGTTTGATTATTCATGTGGTTATGAGGTGAGGGGGGAGGGGGATGTTTTCATAGACTGATCTGATAAGAGAAGGCCAATTTCCTCAATGCCTTAAAATGAGATTTTCACAGTGTTTTCTAGTTTATTAAACCGATTTCTCTGCATAAAAGAGGACAGTTGAGATCATGGTGCGATTTGCCGAAGCGATGGTGTATATACTGTATATCCCTGCCTCTGCTGAGTTATTTTTATCCCCATTAGGGACAAAAATGTACCCCCCCCCCCCCCCCCCCCCCCCCCCCCCCCAATTCATAGTGATTCATGCTGACATTAATTCTGGCATGTTAAATTAGCATTTGACCTTTTGTTTTGTCATGTATGATCACATCTCCTACATGGATTGAGGAAAGACATTAACCTGACATCCCTGAGAGTGAAAATATTGCGCTACTTAATGATATTTAAGAAAAAAAAATTTTAAAAATGGATCAAAATATTCCTGCAAATGCAGCGGTCGAGTTCAAGTTTCATAATTGTTTTATTAAAGTTCATAATTGTTACTGTAACAGCTGAAATAAATAAACTTAAATAGGCTTCACGGTCTGTATAGTTCTGATTTATCCCCCCTGACTGTCTGACAAATGGCACCCTGGTTGAATTCTTACATTTATTACAGTGACTGTCTGTATGTTTTATCTTCTGCTGCTGCTGCTGCAGCCTTTATGATAATCTGACGGCTTTCAGTTCGGACTCGCCGTGTGTGAAGTGATACAGAAACATTACTGACCCAGTTAGATCGAGACTTTTACATAAAAGTGACCAGCAAGCTCACTCATCTTCAAACCTCTATAGCTTCAAACTGGGTCATCTACTCTATAACATATCTTACAGTATCCTTTGACAGAAGTATCAAGACTTTGTACATTTGTCTGTGTGTTTATTTATTTATTTGTTTTACTTCTATCTTTGTGAGGACCTTGCGAGTGAGGACATTTTGATAGTAAGGATTTTTTTTCTGGCAACTCAAGACATTTTTTTTTTCTTGGAAACTTTAAAAAAGTGAATACATTGGAAAGTCAAGACTTACCTGGATCAAGGTAAAGGTTAGCATTTAGTGCCCTCACAAGTATAGACATGCAAGTATATATGTGTGTGTTGCTCACCCAGCAACGGGGGCAGCCAGTTGACGTTGGCTTCACAGTGGGAGTCCAGGAAGGTGATGACTTCTCCCTTGGCGGCAGCGGCTCCCAGCAGGCGGGTCCGGATCAGACCCTCCCTCTTCTTGGTCCTTAAGATGCGAACTTTCGGCAGACGCAGCATGTACTCCTCTAGCGCCACCTTAAGGTGCTCTGCAGAGAATAAAGAGGAGGGTAAGTCAGCAAGTTCAGCCGTAGAGCGGCAACGCCTCCACTCAATGGATGGGTGAGTGTTGCAATAGCAGTGAAGGACTCAGGATGGGATACGACCAAGAAGAAGTTGTACAATTCCCTCAATGCCTTACATACATTACTAAACTCCCATACAGTCAAACAAGGTCTTTAGTTGAGTTTTCTGCCTGGGGTTTTTTTGCATCGTGAATGCAGAGATTATAAAGAGTAATAATAATAATAATAATAAATGTTGATGTTGAAAACACATACTTGCAGTTTATCTGTTGGTAGATCAGTTCCCTAACTAGCCATTAGTTAGCTAATATCAATGCTTGTTGGTAAAGTGGAAGATATTTGTTGAGTTGTTAACATATAGTGTTGCCTGATTGACATTATAGTGAATATACAGGCGGTGACAGTCGGTGCTTTCCAAACACACGTGTGATTTTCACCAGAGACATTATTGTTTTAGATGCATTGTTAAGTTTAAAGCTGAGACACCATGAAGTAATATAAGAGAGCCTCCGCATTGAGATAAGTAAATGACACTCTCCCTCCTTCCATGCCTCCCTCCCTCTTTCCATGCCTCCCTCCCTCCCTCCATGCCTCCCTCCTGTTATTGGACTCTGCAGCAGCCTTCACTCTCAGTCACTGCATCGGTTTACTGCATCATTTAAGATGTCATGTTTTTAAAGCGCTGGGAAAATGCTTTCCTCCAACTTACATCACATAGATGGGAATACAGGAGTACAGGTAAACGGATGAAGTGAATACATGAACATACCTATATATAATCTGTTGTCGTCTATACAGATGAACCCTTGATTACGAGACAATTATTATTATTACTGACTACAACAATGATGATAATGAAAGTTCAGTTCATTTCAGATCTGTATTGTTCCACAAGAGGAAATCATATTTTGCAGCAATACAGCATAAAAAAAACCTACTCTACCTGCACTTTCCAGCTACCGTTAGCCTGATTTAATGGTCTCTAAGGCCTTTACTGCTTTTACGACTTATCGGTGAGATTGAAGACTTTTCCATATCATGTTTTATTGCTCTTTATATGTTGATTTAAGGCCTGTAATTTTTGGTAAAACGTTCTTTATTTCAGCTGCCGTAGTTCAGATGACATTCATACTGGCTGACTTTCTTATTTGAAGGAGGCGGCTTTGGGAGGAGCTTAGATAATCAGTCAGAAAGTTGCAAAAGCACCATTTCATAGAGAGCACCGTTCGAGACCACTTCAACCGACAAACCTGGATATTTTTAGTGAGACGTTGACACATTTTGCACCCGTTTTTCTGGTGATTAACCAGTGTTAAAAATAATTAATGGTGTGACAACAATGTTCTTAAGGCCTGGTGAGGTTTAGGCACAAAAAACGCTTGGTCAGGGTTGGGGAAAGGTCATGATGTGGGTTAAAATGATCATTTGAAAAGTGTTTTTTTTTTACTTTCTTTGTTGTCATCATGTCAACAGTAAACACCACGTTGTTCTTAGAGTTTTAAAGAAAATGGAAACAGGAAGCAAACGGATGTCTCCTGCAGCTAAGACGCCTCCCCATAGGGCAAAATGTCACTTTATATTAACGTCATCTGAACTGCGTCACTTCGGCAGGTCGTAATTACAACAGCCACAAGATGGCGTGAAAACAATCCATGTGTTGGTTTTGATGGGCTGAATTTTACTGAACTATATACTATACTATATATATATATATATATATATATATATATATATATATATATATATATATAATTTTTCTTGTGAGGTTTGGTATATTTGTCTGTAAAGCCCACGTGGGCTGGGAAACATGCACACATGATCCATTTTCACTAAAAGCCATAATCAAATCAAATCAAATCAAATCAAATTTTATTTATATAGCCCAAAATCACAAAATACATTTGTCTCAGAGGGCTTTACAATCTGTTACAGGGAGTGACACCCTCTGTCCTTAGACCCTCGATTCGAGTGAGGAAAAACTTGACCACCAAAAAACCTTTTAACAGGAAAAAAGGTGGAAGAAACCTCAGGAAGAGCCACAAAGGAGGGATCCCTCTCCCAGGACGGACAGACGTGCAATGATGTCACATGTACAGAACAAATCAACACACACATATTGTACACTCCACATATTGTACAATGAATAATAATGAATTACAGTTTATGATAAGAATAGGTTACAATGAATGATGAATTATTACAGTAGCAGCAAATCATTACATAACTATAAACTGTAATGGGGATATGGCAACAATGATGACGGCGACAACACATGCAGTAGACGCCACGCAGGACCACAGCAGCAGACAAAGTCCACAAGAACCTGCTGGGCGAGAGAGCACAGAAACTCCGGGGAAGAAGTTTAATTAGTAACATGATAGATAGATGGATTAGATAGATGGATAGATAAGGAGAGAGAGAGAATGAGAGAGAGCGAGAGAGTATGTGAGTCCCCCAGCAGTCTAGTTCTATGGCAGCATAACTAAGGGATGACCTGAGCCAGCCCTAACTATAAGCTTTATCAAAAAGGAAAGTCTTAAGTCTACTCTTAAAGGTGTTGATCGTGTCTGCCTCCCGAACACAGAGTGGTAGTTTATTCCACAGAAGAGGAGCTTGATAGCTGAAAGCTCTGGCTCCCAATCTACTTTTAGACACTATAGGAACCACAAGGAACCCACCATCCTGGGAGCGCAATGTTCTAGTGGGGTGGTAAGGTACTATGAGCTCTTTTAAATATGATGGTGCCTGACCATGAAGAGCTTTGTAAGTTAGGAGAAGAATTTTAAATTCTATTCTAGATTTAACGGGTAGCCAGTGCAAGGAAGCCAAAATGGGAGAGATGTGATCTCTGATTTTGGTTCCTGTCAGAACGCGTGCAGCAGCATTCTGAATCAGCTGCAAACTCTTAAGAGACTTATTAGAGCAGCCTGATAGCAAAGAGTTACAATAGTCCAGCCTAGAAGTAACAAATGCATGGACTAGTTTTTCTGCATCCACTTGAGAAATGATGCGTCTGATTTTGGCAATGTTACGCAAGTGGAAGAATGCAGTCCTCGAAAGTTGTTTTATATAGTTATTAAAGGACAAGTCTTGATCAAAAACAACGCCAAGATTTTTTATGGTGGAGCTGGTGGCCAGGGTGATCCCATCTAAGGCTAAATCTCTGGAATGATAGTTTCTAAGGTGTTTGGGTCCTATTAGGAGAACTTCAGTTTTTTCTGAATTTAGCTTCAGAAAATTGTGGGTCATCCAATTTTTTATGTCCTTAATGCATGCTTGAAGTCTAGTCAAGTGATTGGTTTCATCAGGCTTGATCGATAAATATAATTGGGTGTCGTCAGCATAACAGTGAAAGTTAATTGAATGATTCCTAATAATGTTCCCTAAGGGAAGCATATATAAACTGAAAAGAAGTGGCCCTAATACAGAACCTTGTGGGACTCCATGAGAAACTTTGGTTTGCATGGAGGCTACATCATGAACATGAACAAACTGAGAACGGTCTAGGAAATATGACTTAAACCAGCCTAGGGCGGTTCCTTTAATGCCAATTTGGTATTCCAGTCTCTGTAAGAGAATCTGATGGTCAATGGTGTCAAATGCGGCACTAAGATCTAATAGGACAAGTACAGAGATGAGTCCTTTGTCTGATGCCATTAGGAGGTCGTTTGTAACTTTAACTAGTGCGGTCTCTGTGCTATGATTTACTCTAAATCCTGACTGAAACTCCTCGAATAAACTGTTTGTGTGGAGAAAGTCACATAGTTGGTTGGCTACGGCTTTCTCAAGTACCTTCGAGATGAAAGAAAGGTTTGATATTGGTCTGTAATTGGCTAAAACCTCTTGATCTAGAGTTGGTTTTTTAAGAAGAGGCTTAATTACAGCTATTTTAAAGGACTGTGGTACATATCCTGATAATAAAGACAGATTAATCATATTTAATAAGGACGGGCTAACTAAAGGTAATACATCTTTAAGCAGCCTGGTTGGGATGGGGTCTAATGGCACCTGTCAACAGGAGTAAGAAGAGAAACTAAGAGAAGTTGAAATGTTGACCTTTTAACGTCACACTTCGGAAACTTTGTTTACTTTGCTGCCAATCGCAGCTCTAACCGAGTTGAGGTTGACAGAGAGTAAGAAAAGCCGAGGAATGAAGTGCTCTGAAAGGCACATATTGCAGGCATGGTGACAAAGCACTACGTTTATGGCTTCTGCGCATTCTGGTTTGATTGAGTTATGACTTTTAAGAAGAGGAGATGCATCGTTTAGCCTCCGCTGTATTTCTTGCTCATTCGGTTGAGATGCAACACGCTCGCAGAGGCTGCAGAGGCCCCTGAAACAAAGCCTCAATACCAGAATCACCTCTTCAAATAGCCAAAAATCCTTAATGTTGTTTCTCTGTTTGTCTCTTCTTTCCAGATTCTCTCTGAAGGTCAACCAGCTTTATTTTCCATCGCTGTGTTTATTGTGTTGCACAGCAGCTGCCGTACACGCTGTAAAGTGTGACATTGCAACAAAGGCAGAGGGGCATCACAGGGGTCAAACTGTGAGGAAAAAACCAAAACAAAAAAAACCCAACAAACTCTCCTACCTGTATGCTCCGGCAATAAATCAACCTATTAAAAACTAAACCATTAAAGCCCGACTCTTGCTCTTCATGAAAGCTCACCCCACACAAAGCGATTGCTTACATCATCCGAAGCCAATTGAATCCTTTTGTGTGACGATAGCTCGTACGAGAAGAGGTGAGGGAGAGCGATCGGAGCGTTTAATTATGATTGGTTAATTTTCCCCTGAATAAATTGGAATACAGCTCATACTGTTTACCGAAAGCAAGGAGGCAATTAATCACGCTTAATGAGAGCGAGCTGATGTCGGCAAACACATTAGTCTTTATTAGAATATGAAGCGGAGGAGATTGGGGGGGCTGAGGCGTCGTGGATGTCGGGGTCATTTCCCAGCACGGATCAGAGGGATGAATCACTCATCACACACACACACACACATGAGGTTGGAGATAGAAATCCAGGCCATTAATGCAGCACAGACTAAACTCCACCTTCACTCCCAGCACACATCCATCCCTTCCCCCGTTTGTTTGCCTCCCTGCAGTCTGTCTGTCACTCACTTATTCCTCCTGTGGACGGTGCCGGAGCTGCTCGGCCTTCTTTTATCTGCTCACGCGGGGCCGTGCTCAAACATGAATTAATATTTAGTAGATGAAAGGTGCAGCTGTTGGCCTCGAGCTCTTGTCGGAGCGTCCGTGTGCATTTAAAAGTGTCATTGATAAAAATGTACATGTGTTTGTAGTTTATGCTATGTGTCTTTGGCTTTAAAAATCACATCCGGCGAATCAGATCAGTTCAGGCCTATAAGTAACTGCAAAATGTTCCAGTTATAGCTGTATACTCCTAATGAATCATATTTAAAGGAAATGTCAGCCAGTGAGCTAAAGCACATCATTTGTCCGGAAAATTTCAAAACTTTTTTAAATAACTTATGGTTTCCAGTTGCAATTTAAAGACCCAGTACGCCATGTACTTTAGACATTCATTCATATACGCTGCCTCAACACAGCTACCCCTTTTAGAGATAACAAGTCCTCATATATAAACGAGAACATACGGTTCAGTTCCCTCTGATTTGCCACCTCTGTGGTTATGACGGGCACACAGTGTCCAAATCTTCAGGGCTTCAGGTGTGAAAGTCACACATTTTTTATGGCCAACAATTCACTGTGACTTTTTACGATGGCACCGCTGCTTCCTTTGCTGCTTCGAGAGAGAACAGTCAAATTTCGACACGGCAGCAGTTTTTTTTTGTGTTGCATTGGAGTAAAACAAGCTTATATTTTGAATTAAAAAATGTGTTTAGATTATGTGAAAAAATGTTCAACTGCACATATTAATAAACGTTTTTTCACTTTTCAATTCCAAATTTGTAAATTTTAAAATCATACATGAAATATACAAGAGTTAGTTCTGTGTTCTCAATAGCGAGCAAACTACTGCTCAGCCGCAGCATCCTGTCTAATGCATTTCTTAATAATTAAATTAGCGCTGAGACACAGTGGACCTGAAATGGCTCACTGAGCTCTGTTTCCATGGTGGCGGATCAGATGCTCTGGCACACCACCAGAGATCAGGGCTACTCGTTTATTCCCTCAGCAAAATAATAATCCAAGGCTCCTGTAAACTACATCACACTCATTTTTTTTTTCTCCTGCATCAGCTTGAATTTTTGCTGCAATTGTTATAAAAAAAAGGCTTGTTAAGAGAGAGACGGAGCACGTTTGTACCGTAGGTCAGTGTCAATGCTGCGTTGCTGGGGAGGTACATGACAAACCAGTGATGTCTCACGTTGGCTTACTGCCATATTAGCAGCAGTTTTAATATACAGTCAGTCCAACACCCTTTAACTGATTGAAAATTCAAACAGAAATTCGCAAATTTACTTAAGTGAATACACATTTCATGGTATGTGCAACATAAATTCACCCGGTTTATTTGAGTGCGGAGCAGGTTGCTATGGCAATTTGTTTTTTGTTTTTTTTTCTTTTTGTTGTTGGACCAGATCAACCAGAGAATATGAATGTAAATACCAGCCCGAATGAAGGAAATTAGTCAAGGTGTAATATGTCAAACATCTGGTAATTTATTAGATTAGGCCATGTCTGGAAAAGCCATTTCCACTGTGAACCTCCTACTCACAGCTCTCTATTATAAAGTAAATACACCACAGTCTGAGTCATAAGATCACACAAAACACACGTTACCTGCATGTAACACCAGTTTTGGTTGGACTGCCATTAACCCTTTGCATGAAGTATAAATCCAGCTGTGGACTTGAACGCTGTAAAATGTCTCAGTGATCTGTCTCTATTAAATGTAATCGAATTGTCCAATATACTACATGAGTAAGCAGCTAAAACAGTGGTGAGTTCATAAAAAACAGTTGTTTTTTCCCCCCAAATAACCAGGATGATGAAATGCTTTCATTAAGAATGATTCGTTAAGGAGAAGAACAGCAAGATGAGGGGGAAGAAGATGAATCTGGGAAAAAAACATTTTTAAAAATGTCTTGGTGCCTACTGGTTTAAACCACATGATCAGTAGGAAAGGTGTAAATTTAACAATATGTCAATATATCAAAATAATTCATTATTTAAGATGCTATTCCTAAAAATAAAAGAAGTGGAACGGTTGATTTCTGCCAAGTTAAAGTATCTCAGTACTGCAGAGTTCAGACCAGTCGGGATAATTAAATCCTTGTTGTTTGCTGATTTTCTAAAAATAAGCTTTTCCTAAAACTGCCTATTAAATGAATATGCATGAGCATGAAAATGTGGAAAAACAACAGATATAAGGCAACGAACTGTGTGTGTGTGTGTGTGTGTGTGTGTGTGTGTGTGTAGATCCAGATCTAAACCAGAGTGACTTCTCTATGTGAGCCAAATGTGCTCATCAAACTGCTTTTTAATGACCACTGTTAACTGTTCATGTATCTTGAACGTTGAAACATAGATTTAGGTTATTTTTTATATATTATTATTATATTAATTATTATATCAGGTAAACTTTTTTTTTTTTTCATATCTAGACTTTTCAATAAACAGCAGACTTGGAAAATTGCTTTTACACGTGACAAACTTCGTCATATATGCAGGAATGCAACCATTCAACTTTAACAACCCCATCTGTTGCCATCATACAGCTCCAAACTAATCAGCATGAAGACAATAAAACCCTTTGACAGTGAGTCAGCACCGGTGCTAACATACCCAACTCTCACCAGCCTCGCTACTTCATCTGTATAACAGCACATAACATAACACAACGTCTGAGGTAATGGATGTTGGAAGATTGGAGACCAGATCAGATAAAAGTCTTCTTCTAATCTTTTAACTTAATGCACAGGCCAATAAATACATCATCCAAACTATAGCAGACCTTTTTTTTTTTTTACCTTGTCCTCACACCGTGAACGTGACTCAGCTGCTCTTCTCTTCAGAAAGACGTTCGAATCGATCAGCCCCCACTGATAGCTCTACATCTCTAAATGGCAACACTCAATTAGCTCCTTTTGTCCTCTGTCGTCTGTCTCCCTCTCAACCTCCCTCTTCATATCACTCTCTCTCCCTCGTCTCACTGTCACACTTCACTGAGCGCCATTACCTCATTATCTCCCCACATACACAAACAGACACACACACACACACACACACACGTGCGCGCTGACATGAATGAATAAACATGCTGAACTTTGCTCGGTCTTTCTGCATTGCTGCCTGTCTCTCCATTCATACTCACTTCCACACATCGTCTCCTATCTCCTCATCGCCGCCGCTTCCTGTCTCCACCTCTTCATCATGCAGATGGCGAAGCTGCTGTTGTTGATAAGACTATTCAAAGCGGCTCTACACTGCTGACAGCAGCTTTCTCAGGCAGCCAAAGCAACTAAACCATTAATAAAACTCTCCTGAAATGAAATCAGTTTATTAGGCGCTCTCTCTTTCTGCTAAGTCCATACATAACATATGCTCCAGTGATGTTAGGTGGTCAGTGTGTCGGACAAACACACACTCGGGAGGTTATGGTGATCTTTTGACCTTTCATCTATTGCCACTACTAGGTCAAAACTTCCAAACTTCCACTTTTCATGATCCCAGGAGGATGTATCCCAATGTTTCTGTGACCTCATGACCTTTTCTTTAATGCCACTATCAAGCCAATCATTTCCAGATACATACAAAACTTCAAAATCTGGATGATGAGATTGGTGTGAAACTTACTGGGCACATTCATGCTTCCCAGATGATAAATATTTTACAGCTTTTCTCAGGCCAGACTGTGTACATCATATATACTGTATGTCATAAACAGTCATATTACCTTGAGATTCACTGAGCATATCCATGACCCAGTCACAGTTAATCTCAGGAGGAACCACTCATTCTCAGAAGTTCAGACACACTAAGGCTCAAAGAATAGATGGATAATCACTGATATTGTTGATTGTGATATTGTTGACATTTGCATTGCATTTTCTCAGTTGTGTAACATCTGATTGCACAGTCAATTCAGAAAAAGAAAAGAAATATAATATAATGAGAATAATAATAAAATAAAAAACCCCCAGAGTGGATGGATTCTACCTGAAAAGACTGATCTTATATAGGAAGAACACAAAAAGCACAAAAAAGAGACATTTTGAAGCCTCTCATGACTTAAAATGAGGACAATTACAGAACAAATTGTCCGAACAAAACACAGCTCAGCACTCAGACTCCATTAGTGTCATTATTTCTCTTATGTGGTTTTTCACAGTGAGGTGGAATAATAAAGATAAACCAGTCGGCATCACATCGCTGTGGTCATTCTGACAGATAGACGGCAGCCCTGTTTGACTTTTCATGTTCAAACATTTGAATCAGAAACATCAAACAAAGTTTTATTTGTATGAGACCAGGTTGTACATTGAAGCCAAGCAAGCAGCACTAGCAGAGGTATCTATCGTTTTCCTTCTGAACACAATGAAAATCTGTTTGTGACCAGAATGTGAGGCATATTATCAGCCGACCTCTTGCAGTCAAACTCTGCGGTGGCTCCAGGTTGGAGGCTGTGCTGAGGCCTGCTGGGAGCCGCTCTGTCTTACTGCCAAAAAAACCGACCCTACATCTGACTGGAAATACATCAAAAGTCACTCTGCATAAGAGCAGCACACAGGCTGCTTCTTACTTGAAATGAAGCATTGCAGCCATTTGCTCAACTGATCCCATCGGGGGAGCAGAAAGTGGGAAAGTAATTGGGCGATCAATCTGCCAATGGCAGGTTTCCATCACAGAGAAGCTGATAGTGTAGTGTGCCACAGCTGCCACATTGAATAAATACCGGCTCTGCTATACGGCCTGTGACAAGTTTTTCTTTCTTTAATTCTGACTAAAAATTGATATTATTGACAAATGCAGCAAAACATATTTAAATGAACATAATAAACAGACACTCTGCTCTAACCAACGATGAACCTGCGCTGAGCATTTGAAACAGGTATCGGTTTACTGCTGAGGGTCTGACTAGATTATATTAATGTTGTAATAAAAAGGGAGAAGATGAGCCACCAACAGCATCGGCTGTGATTCAGAATCTGCTTCGATAGTAAATATAAGTTTACAAAAATACGGCATGTGCCCTCTTCCAAGTTTGTATTCATTCGCTAGTTTAAAAAAAAAAAAAAGGGATTTCTCAGAAATGACAAAACTTTGCAGAAATATTCAACTAAACGACACTGTCTCCAGATTGGGAGAGGAAACAATGACACAGATTAAGGATTTTTCGTCTGACTGAGCTGTTTTCTGATGAATATTATTACTCCGGCACTATGTGATTGTTATTCTGAGAAGAAAGGCGTGGCAATCTAAAACTAGGTAAACAAGTAAATAGGAGTAGACAGGAAGGAAAACTACATTTGAACAAATAAGACAAACGGAGCTGATCATTCTTGCAAATGAGGAAAAACAAAACAAAACAGTTGTCAGAAGAATAGATGGAAGAAAAGGATGAGTTCCTACAGCACTCAAATGCACCACAGATCAAAACCAACGGTGAGCTACATTATCAGAGAATCATGCAGCAGACTCTCCAAATCAAGCTGGATAGAGAATGCAGAAATACACAAATCAACAACAACAACAACAACAAAATAATAATATGATCTCTTAACATTTATAATATGTTAATGTTATTAAATGCAGGTGTAAAGACAAGCAAACAATGAGTCAGCGTGTATTCAAGCACTCGGCAGCACTGGTGGAAGGAAAGTTAACTAACATTAAATACACTTCATCTCTGAACTGAGGAGTTAAATATAATGTATATAGTTTCATAGACAACAGCTGTGACTCCATCAAACACAATAACAAACTACCGACGTCTAGCTACTGCTCAGCCCACAGTGACATCGCCGAGGGACGTGAATGAGTAACACCTTCCTCCGCCTCATTAACTCCTGTCACAATCTTCTGAACAAAGCTTTTCAGCCACAAATTGCTCTACTGGTGCTGTTTATGTGTCAGCAGACTGTGGTCGTACCGGTCAGCTCCCAGGTGTAAAGGTGTGAACAACCCCACCACCACCACCACCTTTGCAGCTACTGCTGTGAAAATATGTTTTTTTTTTTTAGTAATTACAGTAAAGGGCAAAATGGGTTAAATACTGTATGTCTCATGCATCAAGTCATCTGGACCTTTTTCATAACCTTAACCTAAAAAAACATTAATGTAAAACCTTATAATCCTCCTTTACTTGTATTAAGAACAATAAGCAGCTTAATTAGGGGTGTATATCAGCACCACCAGCTGCATTCAATTAAGCCTAATTGGCTTGATTGTGCTGCCTGTTCTTGATGTCTGTTTATTATTCAAGTGTTTGTGTGCAAGTAAAAAAAAAAAAAAAAAGCTTTTTTGTCATTACTAGACTTGCTTGTGCGCCAACTGTAATGTTGACTTCCTTCCTGTAGTTTTATTATTTTTTATTCAGCGCTTATTTTTTTATATTTTTTATAATCTTGCCGTTTTTGTGAGCAACGGTTTTCTTCGACAGAGGTTGACACATTTCACACGGTGTCCTTCACACTGAAACACAAAGTTTCACAGATAATCCTTGATACAAGTCAGAAGCACTTGCAGTCAGTTTCAAGTGCTTTCACCTTCTGTTATTGGCAGTATGCACCTCCTGTATCTCCACTGAACCACTGCTGCAACTGTGTTTTTCACTTCTGTCTAATAGACCGATGATGATCTTGTAACCTCCACCGTATTTATGAAGTCTGGTTTCTTGTTCAAAACTGAGAAAGTTGTGATGCTCACGGGTTCTTCTGTTCGGGGGGAATTAGTTTGAATTGGAAATCACAGGTATACTCACCTTTATTGCATTGAGACTGAACTTTGACTGAACTTTATTTTCTAGTTACGAGTATGTGACACGTTCAACAGCAGCGGTTACGTTTGACAATGAGAACTGAGTCCCAGCAGTGACTTGAAGCTGATCCCGGCTCATCTTGTGAGAGTCAGATTTGGGAGCTTTCTTGAAAGAACTGATAGAACATATGAGGCTCCAGCAGCTGCATACATTACACGCACACTACTCATACATACTCATCACCTCCCACATGCTATTTTATCTTCCCTGATGTGTAGAAGAAGGAGGTTCTGTATGTGACTTTCCTACCCCCGTCTGGCCATGAATCCGTGAAATGACTCCGTCTCCACCAGCAGTATTCATTCCTCACGCTTCACCCACCAAAGCTGACTGCTAGAAACACACGCACAGCCGAGTAGCATCACTCTATGGCTATAATCACAAATTGCAATAGTATAATTTTGACATTATCATACATACGGTTAGGGTAAGGGTTTCAGAGCGGCCTGCTGGTCAGATGTGGTGACAGAGCAGAGCAGAGAGGCTAAAGAGTGGGCGGGGGGTCACCCTGTCCTGACTGATACCGATGATTGAATTTAAATATGACGAAAGTACAAAAGAAAAGACACTGATTAGAGCTGCTTTCATTATCTGCTCTATAGGGTGAAGGTCCCTGACTTGTAGAGGGGTGACGCGTGAGGGCGGACACTTTAAATCTACCATCTGCCACAAGGACAGAAAATTACAAAGATGAAGAGGAAATGAAGATGCTGCCTCCGGATGTTTCCGCTGTTATTCAACAGCAGGGTGGTAATTTTATGGTAACCCTTCTTTTTTTTTTGTTTTTGTGGATGAGACTGAAGTTTTGCTAATTTGATAGGTAATAAAAGCCCCAATTCTAACTCTGATGGCACTCAGACAATCTCAAGTCCTGTCCTGAAGGCAGTTTTGAGGATCTCATCACAAGCGAGGATAGGAGAGAGACTGAAGATGAAGATACATGCGGAACCTGTATGTACTGAGAGTACTAATATACATGTGTTTGTGTGTTAACGTAGTATAAATGGAGTCAGTCTGTTCTATGGAGAATGTGATCCTGAATTGTGTGAGAATAATAAGATTTTTATTTCATACCTTTCATACCTCAGTAAAGAGGACGTCTCCATGCATTTATTTTAGTATGCATGTCTTATTATCTGATTCATTGATTTTAAAAGCATTTTCTCTTATTTAAGTTTATATATTTGTCTGAACATTTCCACTTAAGTCCACCTACACTTTCCATCCCAGGAAATTCGTCTGCTCCATATCGCGCTCATCCGATAACTTTAGAGAGAGATTGAATAGCACATATATAAAGTAAAAAGTATATCTATCTATCTATCTATCTATCTATCTATCTATCTATCTAGCAGGAAGCCTGATTTTACTGTTTTTTCTCATTTCTCATCGTTTTAGCTGTGTCAGTGATTTATTTTCCAACACACACACACACGCACGCACACGCACGCGCACACACACACACACACATACACACACACACATTTAACCCATTCATCTTTCCTCCTTTTTCCATATTCTTGCAGATTAATGTGCGGACCAGAAATTAAGCGCCATACAGTAGATCCGAACCGTACTTCATGATAAATCACTTTTTCTTTCTCTCTCTCTCTCTCTCTCTCTCCTTCTCTATTATTCACTTGTTCCCTAATTTATTATGCAAAGGTTCAAAGCATTGAGCATTGGTCTGTGGCATTTTGTACAGAAACTGTTCAGAATTATTCTCTCCGACATCGTTACACCAGCTTCTCAACAAGAGACCAGAACTGATTGAAGTTCACTTTGTCCTCGGGTCTCCAAAGTCTTAATTACAGCTCGACTAATTTCTTATCAAAGGACAGTGGCAGTGAGAGGGAACGTTAGAGCAGAGAGCCTGCAGAGGTTAAATCCATCCCGTGCAGCTGTGTAATGTTCTCCCATCCATCCTGACGACAGAGGACCCAGACTCATCCCAGGTTCGGGGCTATTTTCATTTATTCCTTACTTCCCACCCACAGGGACATGTGAAGGGATGGAGGAAATAAAATAATTCTCCTTTAGTTAAATACATTTTCTTATATTGCCAAAATTTGTAGGAGGAATATTTATTTTCTATAGCTAAACACATTTAGGAGAATATATAATTGTGATTTCTCTTTTATCGATACGATAACAAAGCTGTATTTAAAGGATGTTGGAAAGAGTTCACTGTACTGTATTAAAATATTCAGCGTCCAGCTGTGTAAAACTCTGCTTTAAGTACGATTAAGGTGAAATCATTTGGTGACGATGAGGGAATCACTGGTCATGTTCATGCATTTAAACATCTCGCTGCGTTGGAACTACGTCGCTGAAATTTCTACAAAATCTCAACTGCCAATTAGTTTCACGTGAATTCGTCCGCTTGTGCTCGTAACAAAAACAGCTAATCCTCATTTCTAATCTAACCAATCAGAGTATTTGTCTATTCTTTATTATCATCCTGGCTTCTCTTCACAGTGTCACAACGACACTCACACGTGTTGCGTCATCGATTTGTTCGGTGATAAGAACTATTTTTTCCCAACCAAACTAATCTGAAGAGTAATTGTGATTGTTTGGTACCTTCAAAATGCATTACACTCCACCCAACATATATATTACAGATGAAAATATTTTTAAAAAATAACAAGACTTTTAATTAAGCCTCCTGCAGTTTGAACATCTTGATGATTACAGTGTTACTTTTTGCCGGGTTTTTTGTTTCCCCCTCGCCTCGGCGGCGGCAGCAGCAGCAGCGGCGGTGGTGGTGGGAGGGTTTCTCATCTCTTAGCTCTGATGGGTGTTAACCTCTAAATGAGTCGGAGGCAGCGGAACATCTCATTACCGTGGATACGAGAGGTAAACACATCCTTCAACGAGGGACCGTGACGGCGAGCGCTAATTAACAAGGAATTAAAGACTTTCTTAAGAGGGCTCACACACACACACACACACACACACACACGCACAAACCCATATATGCTGAACAGAGTGGACCAAAGTGCTAAACGCTGCAGTAGAGTCTTTTTGTTTAATCTGATATGATTATGCAGCCATCATTAAAGGACATATTACTGCAGCTACGTGTGATATTCACGTCTCTTAATCTCCAGGTAATAACTTTTTTCCTCAGCAGAAATTGAGTAACAAGCCAAAGACTGCTGGTGTGTAACAGCAGGGTTGGAGGTTCGAGGCCTGGTGGGGACACTTCTGGTTAGAGGCTAACTGGATTTCATTGGCTGTGTAGTTATATACTACACCATGACAATAAAGTGGAATTTTATCTAATCTAATATTACTATATGACTGTTAATGCTTATACTTTATGTGCTGAATATGGGGTTTGTAATGGTTTGTACTTGCAGCTGGACCGCAACGACAAACATTCACACCTACATACCGAGTGTTCAGAACTATATTACACAACTTTTAATTTCTAAGAAGTCAGAAGAAGCCGTGAACAAATAATAAATAAAAAAATAATAAGAAAATCCAGGCGTGTCAGCTGTGTGTGTGTGTGTGTTTTTAATGACGAGTGATGCGTGCGTTCTTCTCTGTACCTTTGTCGCTGAAGTCGTCGACCAGGATGACCTCTGCGATGAGCTGAGGAGGAGAGCGGTTGAATACGCTGTGAACGGTCCTCAGCAGCGACGACCAGCCCTCGTTGTGGAAGGGGATGATGATGCTGGTGTTGGGCAGCTTCTCCACATACAGCTTCTGTTTACAGCTACACACACACACACACACAATAAATAAGGATTTTCTACTTGTACTTGTATTTTGCAACATTGTTCGTCTTTTTCTTCTTAAACTTATCTAGCAGCCTTTTCTGGATACACACTCGCCTCCTCAGCAGGTCACTGAGGAGGCGACATAAGGATTCAGTGTGTTTGAGCAACAACAATCGACGGCTGCACTTCTACTCAGCATGCAGGCATCCAGACGCTGTCTTCTCAGAAACAGCTATTGAATCAATATTCTATCATTTGCTTTTATACTGGAAACATAAAAAAATAATAATAAAATAACGAGGACCCCTTTCATTTCAGATGAAGTCCAATCCAATGACATATGTTAATTGGTGAGTGTGCATTGTCCACAGATGTGAATGGTTGTTTTTCTGTATGTGTGTGTGTATGTGTGAGCTGGAATACATTAAAGAGACCCTGACAAGGATACATAAGTATAGATGGATGAATGCATATTTTCTGGTTTATTTTGTAATCTTTTCATTCTGTTTTGTCATTCAGTGGCGTTTTCTCATGAAGTAGCCATTTATCTTTACATTCATGTCTCAACACTGAATGTCTCCTTGAGGTCTAAAGGCCCTTTTCAGACATGACGCAACAGCGGCACCGCTGCACTCAACACTGAAACCCATTATTTCCAATGATTTGCGACAGCGGTGAGCACTGCTCATATGTTGTGTGTGAAATGCATTGCCTGCTTCATAAACAAAAATTTGCTTGTTTATTGCCATGTTTCTAGGTGTGATAAAGCTGTAAAAATGCCTTGGCCACATGATCTTCAATACTAGAAATGCATAAACTAATATCTTAAGCGATTATGGAGCAGGAATTACATATTTGTACAGAAATAAAAGACTTTTAATGGTTCACGCTTTAATGTTAGCAGTTATCATGCTATGTTATACAGTATATGCTCTCAATATATTTTGTCACTTATGTTGAAACTGTGGTCATTGTCTATAAAAGGCCTCGTCGTTTCACAATGCCAACATGCTGAGGTTTAATTTAGTGCTAATCCAGTAAGATGATGTGGATCTGCAGTATCTCACAGTATCTCTATGGTTAATTAATTTGACCTTCTAGTGGCGTGAAAAGTCAAAGGATTATCAAAGTTAGTGGGGTTAATCCTCTGGAGACCATAAACATCTGTACAAAATTAATTTAACATGTATCATAATAATAATTTTAATTTATTGAGAAGTCTGAGACAAATTGATGATTGACACAGTTACAATGATTTTTGAAAAAAAAAAAAATCAAGAATATATTTGCATTTTTTTTGCACATCTCTACATGGAGAATGTATAAAAATAATAACTTCTCTTCACAAATTTGTTTAAATCCATGTTAGTGCCAAAATAATCCATCCAGCTGACAGGCGTGACATATCAAAATGCTGATTAAACATCCTGATTATTGCACAGGTGTGCCTTGGGCTGGTCACCATAAAAGGGTTTAAGGGAGCGTGTGATTGGCGTGCTGACTGCAGGAATGTCCTCCAGGACTGCTGCCTGTGAAGTGAATGTTCATTTCACAACCATAAGCCGTGTCCAATGTTGTTTCTGAGAATTAGGCAGAAATCCAACTGCAGACCACGTGTATCCGAGCCTGAAAGTGTGCACAGAGATACCGTGACAAGACCCTGTTGTTCCATTAATCCACTGCCATCACCTCATGTTGTAGCATGATAATAGACACGTTGCAAGGATCTGTACACAAGTGCTGCGAGCTGAAAACAAGTCAGTTCGCTCACCAGACACGTCTCCCAGCGACTCCTGCCAATATCCAGCAACCTTCGAACAGTCATTTAAAAGGAGTGGACCACACACAGGCCACAGTTAACAAACATCATCTGTGAAGGAGATGTGTCGCTCTGCATGAGGCGAAGGGCGGTCACACCAGACTCTAACTGGTTTTCTGCGAATTTAAACCTAATCTGTATGTGTATAGATTTGTGCACATAACTTAAGAGTGAAGAGTCAACAAGTGTCTCAACTACAACAACAGTTTGACCTTTTGTGATGCAAAGACCTTCAGACAGGTCGCTCAGTGCACTGATGCGACTGACATGTTCCTCCCGCGTCAGAGACGGCTGTAATTTGATTACTTGCAGCGCGTACAGCTGTTATCAGCCGCCAACATGTGCACCGATGACGGTTTACAGCGATCACATCATACATGAACATCACAGCAAGCGGCAGAACCCCTGCAGAAGAAGAAGAAGAGCTCGTCGGTGGAAACAGAGAGTTATGTTCCCTCCCTGATGGACAGAGAAAGCGTGTAGTGAACTGTGTCAGTCGATCAATGTCTGAGTTGAACATCAGCCTTGCGTGTTATTCATTGGAATATGAACGCTGGGAAACAGGCAGGCAGGCAGAGTGATCGACAGGCAGCCGGCAAGTGAATCCTAACTAACCCTGTTCAATAACACAGGGAATGGAGGTGCATGTGTGTGTGTGTGTGTGTGTGTCAGCGTGCAGAAATCGAATGTGTCAGTCGCAGGTCTGGGACTGGTTGCCTCCGACAACATGCCAATTTACCAAGAGGCAGACGCAGCTTAAAAGGTGTAGATCGGGTGTTGGGGTGTAGACAACCACTGGTCGGTGGTAGGTGTGTCCGTCTGATTGGTCGCAGAAAATTCAGGAGGGCGTTGCAGCTACATCAGTTTACTCATTTTACCATGTTCGAATAATTCACACACACACACACACACACAGGACTCACTTTAGATGGCGGATGTCTGGGAGGGAGCGGTTGAGGGAGATCCGGTCGCTGATGTAAATGTTGAAGCCGTTCTCTCTGTAGGCCTGGTCGACCCGGTCAGCGTCTGTCAGAGGAAACGGCTTCCCCTGCTCACCGTTTCCTATCAAAACACACACACACACACACACACACACACACACACACACACACACGTCAGTGAAAAGACCATCAGTACCCATCACACTGTGCACTGAGATTTGTCAACAGTAAAAATCTCTCATTGTCCTCTAATCGATGCAGATCAATGACTGAGTGATGAAGTTTGGTCGTCTGAGTGTTTTGTTCCTGGTTGTTAGCCTATCAGGATGAAGGAGTTTAGGTTTGTGTAACAGTGACAGAAGCTTTCCATCCAAATTAAGCAGACATTCGAAGAAAATTTGAATTATTGCAGATGTTTCCATCCACTTTATTGTTGTTGAGTCGTTTATTTGGTTTCATGATCCACCGAGTTATTTTTATGGGAATGAATCGGTGCCATCTTTGAGATATTGAACCATTACATATTAAGTGAGCATAACATGATCACGTGAATAAAACAGCACCTCAAATGGTGAAAAACAATGTAAAAAAAAACAACATTTCAGTATAAATTTGAGAAACATGACATCTCTTCACACAGATCTGATGTTTTTTTTTCTCTCTATGCTGGAAGCTTCAGTGCTTCATCTGTTAATGATTTATTCGCTATGTCTCGACTCAGCTAAGCATAACAACTTTTTGGAGATATCTCAGGATTTCTTCAGATTCGGTTTCCGCATTTATTTAATGCAGACATTGAAATAATAATGAAAAAAAAGAAACTGGTAGATGGAAACGCACCTAAAAGTCTACAGAGAACCCAATTTATTTTAATAACATTTTGTAGTATTCTTTATGATATGTATGATACGGCATGTAAAGATGTCAACAGAGGCAAATATGCAAAAAAAAAAAAAAAAGTGTGAATAAAGTATGAAAGATGAAAAAAGACTAGGACGAGTGGTGAAACTGTTGATACGTACGCTGAAGAGCGTCTTTCTTTTACATTATTCACTACTCTAAGGATCCAGTTTTTCTGGTATTATTGTGAGCATATGAAAAGTCTGACGGACTCCCTGCTAATTTATTTATCCTTTATTTAAACACAAAGTCTCTTCCATCTTTTACAAGAGAGAGACATGGGCCAAAATTTCCTACAAAATTTACGACACACCCACCCAGGACATTCAGCATATATACTATGTACACAAAAGCACGTACCTAATCGCTCTGTGATAACCCCTTTTCACACACAGGCATTATGAAATCTGAGCTCATTTCAGGAGTGCATCGAATTACACTGTGCTGTATGTTTCATTAGTCACTCATTAATGCACTCCACAAAAAACACACACACAAACGCCTGCATGGAGGCTGATCTATAGTCAGACGAAAGCGTCAAATTAAAATGAGCTGCCTTGTTCCATTAGTCTGAAATGATCTGTCTATATTCCTGAAGGTTACAACTGTGGAAAATAACTCCTCACTTTAATGGCTCATTTCAGAGATAAACTCTTGTACTTAGCGTCGTACTTTCCCCCCACTGCATAATAAACTTGTTACACGGATCACTTCAGTTAAATGTGAAACCTAAGAAATGTTTTTAAATGTCTCTAATAAGACTTTTGGCTGAATAATGTTTATTTTTTTTTGCCGGGTTATACACATTGATGTGTACTTTATTTTATATTATTCTTCTGTCTTTTTCCACGCGGACTGTTTTGTCAACACCTGTTTAACTTATAAAAACATTCAGCATCTCTTGGTATTAATCCGTCATACAGAGACAAAAAACAAAAAAAAACAACATTAAAATATATTTAATTGCTTATTTATTTATTTCCCCACAGAAGGAATAATAAAAGTGATACTCAAATCCACTAATTGTATGTACTGAATGGTTGGCATTGATTTATTAAAGATATTCCCTTTTATTTCACTGTCCAATACAAACGGAAGAAGGCATAAACAAAACATCTGTGCATTTTTTTTGTGTCCATGTGCTTGTTTTGGATAAACGAACCAGAATAAAAATCTAATCGATTTTGGTGTGTGAACCCCGGATAGTGCAAGTATTGTGAGGCTCTTGTTGCTCGTTGCTATGGAGAAAAAGCCAGTTAGGAGGTACCATAGTTACTGAATTCACTAAAAAAATGACCCTGAACCCAAAAGTGACTTAATTAAAGCTGCAGTTTGTATCAAAAGTTTCCGTCCACCATTTAAAGCTCAATTATCGAATGTCTCGCTTTACATTTTTTATGACCCAAATATTTGCTGTTCATTTTTTTTTGTACTGATCATTCAACCAGGACAGTTTCAAAGTGCTTCAGCTGTCAGTCATCTAATGCCGTCTATGGAGAAAATGAATTACTTCTAGTAACAAAGTGCCCGAATCTCCTGCGTCCTCTGTTGTTTTCTCTCTTTATGTAAATGTAATGAGGACAAATACTCAGACAGGAAAAAGCGACAGTGAAGTCAAGTGAATTTACGGGCTACTGTCTCATTAAAAGTCATTAAATCTTGAGGTGATTGACAAAAGAGGCGCGGACCCTCGACCCCTGGATCTAAATGATTTGGTGCTCTCTTGAATTTCCAGCTCATTTGCCACCTAAGTATCTCCTAATACCATATAAAAGTCTGTTAAATCTTAAATCTGTTAGATTTGGAGTAAAAAGACAAAAGGTACGTTTCCCAGAAAAGGCCTGAAGCTGAATCAATGCTTATTGTAGAAGATTAACTGTGTTTCTGAGAGCTTCTCTGCTCCAGAGAGAGAAATTCACTTGGTGGGAATTAAGAAAAGACATGTGTGTGTGTGTGTGTGTGTGTGTGTGTGTGTGTGTGTGTATGGCGATGAAACAGAGCAGATGTTCCCAGCCAACATGCCCAAAACAAAAGAGCAGCATCAGCAAAGAGTCCAGACCCACCGATGCGAGCAGCATCCCTCCTCATCGCTTCGTAGTCGTGCCAGTCTGTCCTCCGCACACCGTCGACTCCCACATGAGTGACCTTCCTCATCTGGTTCAAGCCCTGCAAGAGCACACAGAAAACATTTTAGCTGCTCGGACTGTCAATATATTGACCACCGAGATCAGTCGCATCACACAAAAAAAACCTCTTCTCTTAGAATCGAGAGAGAGAAATAAAATACATGTAAATAAATAAGTTAATTGAGTAAATGAGTTAGTTAATAAAAATAAGTTGAATCCAAAATATCATGATGTTAACATAAGAATAAAACATTTCCCATTTCAAGTCTATTAATAATAATAACAATAATAATAATAATAATAATAATAATAATAATAATAAAGTTGATACATAATCATGTTTGTAATTAGTTTAAAAATCAGAATCGGTGCAACAAATGCTTAAATATTACAATAATTTCAATAACAGAAAAAAACAAGAAAATCATACTTTATATGTGCTGCCTGCAGCTGAAGGTTCACACAAAGCAAAAAACAAAAAACCAAAACATAACACCAAGAAAATGATATTCAGTTTCACTGTCATTACACACACACACACACACACACACACACACACCCTCATCACCATAAGCTATTATCCTCGACTCTGCATTAAAATGCAAAAGCAGCCATTTATGAAATTCTCCCCACTTTAGAAATGACTTTGGGTGACTCAAGATATTATAGGAGCGCAGTGTAACGCTAAATTAATTAGCTCCATGGGAGGATGCAATTAGTGAAATGTTGTAAATACAAATGACACGTCTGACTGCATGGAGTACTATTAACCAGGCTGATATCACGGTACTGTCAAACAAGCCACGATGCTGAGTAATGGCAGTGTGTGTGTGTGTGTGTCCATGTGAGTGTAACGCGCCTACAGTAGCTGGCAGATTAGATCACCTAATTAACGTTCATTTAGCAACGGCAGAAATTACAGTAGGCTGACGCATCTTTGTAGGTTGTATTGAACTTCAGGAAACTGTGATGGACATTTTTCACAGATATCAATTAAATGAGGAAATAATTCTAGTATGTAATTTTATAATGTAACGTCATATATAAAACTGTACAAATAGAACATAGATTTCTTCATCATCGTTCTGTTTCTGTTTAATTTGATCCCTGCTGCTGCTGCTGAAGGTTTTTGCTGAAGTTTTCTTTCTTTGCCGGTTGCTTTATGAACCCTCCTCCCCTCCTCTGAGTAACATCAGGACCTGACATGCAGCAAGAGTCCATCTGTGCGTTTCCAACTAAAAAGGAAGCGACACTGCTCTGCCCCATTTCCTTTTGATTAAAATTTCAGCACACGTCACCATGATATTCCACTGGGGCTTTTCTGCTGCTAACAAGACCTTGAAAAACAAGACAAGGAGAACGAAAAACTTTTCGTGAGTCTCTCTGAGTCTCTTCTCTTCTTTTTTTTAATGTCACTTTACTTTACAAGGTGTTATTTTATGCGTGTATGTGTTTGTGCAAAAGGTAAGAAAAACTGATCAAAATAGTAAAAGAGAAAATATGTGGGTGATAAACATATTGAGATATGCAGAGTGGAGGAGATGTGAGAGAAGAAAAAGACAGAAAGGCAAACGAGGAAGCATCTTTTTTCTGCTCGCTCCATCTGTCGCTCTCTCAGTCCCTCTCTATCACACACACACACACACTCAGAGCAGATGTAGAGGACCTTGCAGAGAACAAACAGTCAGGGGAATTTAACTCCCTCAAAAGCTGTCGTAATCACTCAACACTAATATGCAGGGAATGGGACTGGACACCACATTAACGTATCATTCTAGTGAAACATCCATTCCCTTCCCACCATAGAAGCCCATTCATTTCCATTCATTTCCTTTTTGATTCAATTAAATTCAGTTTAAATTGCACCCGTGCACAGCGAGGAGGAAGAAGAAACGCGTTTCTCTTGAAGTTACAGGAGTTCAAACAAGAGTCAATGAATAAGAAGAAACTGCAGTAACAAACCATAAAAAGAGGTTCAATATCAACTATCATCAGTGGGATATGAGCAGACTTATATTGAATGTACTAGAGTTGTACTGTAGTTGCAGTAGTGTTATATTCTGCTATAAAGAGTTAGAGGTCATTTCTTAAGTTGCTTCTTTGCACACAAGTCCAACAATTATACGAAGAAACATCTATTATAAGAGTCAGAGATTAATTTCTACACCCACAGTTATTTTCCCACAAGAATTCACTCACTCTAAACTAAATACAGCAAAAAAATAATAAAGATAAAAAAGATAAGCTATATGTTTATAGATACTTGCTTGTATGCTTATATATATATATATAGATATATATATGCTCAAGCTTCATCTAGCAGACAATGATTTGCATTAACGAAGATCGATTTTGCTGTTCATGCGATTTGTTGACTCAGAACGAAAAGGCTGTAACTCACCATGATTTGCTCGCTACTTTGAAAGATTTCCAGACTGATGGTATAAATTGATCCCTTAAACTCTTTACCTCCAAACAACACCAGTTGCATTACATTATTATTAAATTATAGTTGTCACAAAAACAATCGCAGGTGTGAAAACGTCCTTACATCATATTTCTTTATATCGTCTATAAAGTCTTGGCACTCGTCATCACTGTTTTCTGCAAACAAGCTCAGCACCAAACAGCAGAAAGACAAACTAGCTACTAGCTGGTGAAGAAAGTAGAACATGTAGCAGCTAAACAGATAGATACAGATACTGTTTCCCAGTTAGGGTTAGGGTTAGGGTTACCAACCAGAGCTAAAAGAAGATTAAACGCTGGACGTAAGCGCAACATTCATCAGATCTGGTGGAGACAAACATAAAATCAAGTAACGTTGCTGGATGTGTAAATTGGAAATTATTTGCCACCATTTCAGCCACATTAACATCATAAGCTGGTGATTTAGTTGTTTTTTGTTTTTATTGTTACCTAATGTCTGAACCGAAATGTCTTGAATCCAGAAACAAATCCTCACCCAACCCAAGTAGCTTCTGACTTCCATTCAACCCAGGTTGGGAGGAAGGTTGCAATGATATTAATCCCAAAAAAATCAGGCAATCTATTATTCAAAAGATACAAGAAAAGCTTTTCAGCAAAGCTAACCATCATTTCTCTTCTCTCTCACAGCTCCTCTCTTGCTACCACCTCACTAAACAAACCTCCTGACCCTTTTCTCGTCCACTCCAACAGTTTTAAAAAAGAGCCAATTCAACTAGCAAGGCAGGGGACGTTGGTTCGAATAAAGGACTGAATCTACACCTGCTGTGGGGCTGTATTGTGTAGTATCAACCAAATCATCAATACCCACCTCATAAAAGCTGGTATAAATATCTTTCTAAAAGAAAAGAAAAAAAAATCTGTGTTGCTTTCTTCGGCTCCCCCGCTGCCTGCTGTGATGCTACCAACCATAATGGCCAGCGTCATGGGGACAAGGCTACACGCTGCCACAAACAAATGTCTGCTCTGGGCACTTTTCTGCTCCATCAATATTGAAGGTACAACATAAACAAGGTAATAGAGCATCATATGCGTTACACCACAAGCCATGCAGTTGATGTTTTATCTCCATAAACTGTTTAACCACCGATTACAAAACATTGTGTCTGATTAATGACGGACGGCAATGGAAATTCATATTTTATTGAGTAAAATATTCATTGACCAGCTTCACCTGCCTGAGTGATCACTAATTAATTCATCTATTCAACCAATGTTGGCTGCTTACAACATATCTGTCCCTAGGTGGAAAGAAAGTGACAGATTGTCGACTAAAAAAAAAACTCTTTCAGCACCATGGACAGAGTCAGAAATGCGGAACTAAACTTGGATTTCGGATTTTTTTTCTGTAACATACGTAGAAAACGTTAGCATGACTGGCTAACTTGCGTCTTATCTTCTACCTACAGTAGCAACCTGCATTATGTCTCCAGACAAGGAGAATATCATGAGCCAACTACATAGCTATATGTGAGGATACAGGTTATGTTAAAAACTCGACAGCTGATCAAATCCGCCAGTGACATTTCAACGACAACACAGAACACTTTTCTTTCTTTTCTTGTGTAGGCTACATCTAAGTAAAATCAATAACCCATTGCTTCATAGATTACTATGATTACGACGGTTATTTGTGGTAAATCTGTGTATTTATCAATGTAAACTCCATATGTGCCGTTCTACAACGGAAAGCTCGACAGGCATAGCAACAGTAATGTATGCTGTGATCAGTTGCACTCCAGGAGCTTGAAAGATCCACATTCTACCTCGTTTTACTGATCTACTATTACTATTCTTGACGTATCTGCTAAACATTTTGTGCGTGGTTTCTGAAAAATGTCTTACACGTCGCACCTCAGCAGATTTGAAAAGGTCTACGACATCTCAAAAAACCCAATGAAAACCACGCCGCAGTGGCTGGAAATGCCACGCGAACCTCTGAGGCATCACCTTTTCAGCAAAGAGTTACCTCATCATGTTTTGTAGCGGTGGCTTTATTCTTCAGTGGCTGTATTATTATTACACAAGAGAGAAATGTTTCTCCTGTGAAACGGGTGACAGTAAAAACCAGAACAAAATGCAACGTGACCTCTGAGGTGACCTCACTGCTACCTCAAGAACTTTCCATTAAAGCACAGTGGGAAACTTTACATAGATAAAGTAGTTCCTTTATCTTTTAGCACATATGGTGGTTGTTGCATCACATCCCCCTATGTGTGTATTGATCTGTGTATTGTATTTACTTATCTCGATGTAATACAGTATTACTGCAAAGGAAAGCCCCGAGAACAGAACTTAAATACCAAGTCAACAATTTACAATAAAGATTTAAACTAAAAGGCAGAAAGCATTCAGATATTAAAAGATGTATTCTCATTTTGTGAAAGAGCAGCACTGTATCTACCGTCATCTCCAGAGATTTGTCTGGGCAAAAATTAAAAAATTAAAAACTGAGATAAAGTCACAGGCTAAACTCAATATTTATTAATTTATTTTTTTTTAAAAAGTGTAATGTTTAAATTTTTCATATGGAAACAAACTTTAGTTTTGCTTTAACACAGAATCTGGAAGAAAAATCTTGATATTACAAACACATAAGAAATTCAATTTGATAAAAAAATAAAAAATAAAAGACACACCTGTGCTATTAATTTCTTATTTAAATAAATAAAATAAATTATATCTCTCACTGTATCCTTTCAAGTTCCATTTATGAAGTAAAAGCCAACAACAAAACAACCAAAAATAATAATTTCTTCAACTTTTTGTGGCCATTTGTTTGTGGAGAGTTTGTGTGCTTCGTGTGATGTGACATTTTTCACTGTTTTCTGATTTTTATAGACCAAATTCATAATAAAAAAATTATTATTTGCAACCCTACACTGATGCATATTGACAGTGAGAAATCTAAACATTGCTAAGCTTTACGACACCTCCTGATAGCAGCTGATGGCTCAAAATCAATATCACCGACACTTGTGGCTGTTTTTTCACCCACTTGTGATCAAGTGGTGTTTTGCTCATTTTTAGCTGCTTTCAGATCAGATGAGCCTGAGGAAGAGAGATAGAGGACTGATGTTGGACTGCCTTTGTTTGGCACAGAGGACAGATACAATTACCTGTTTTACCTGTTCCACCTCATCCCTCGGCTCCTCCTTTTCCACCTTCAGCCACTTCACAGACGAGTAAATGGTCCCTCACAACTCACAACGCTGCCTTTTATCTAAGAACATCCAGCCTCTGCGAGAGTAGCTGACTTACTCCTGCTTCAGTTCAGTGAGAGGCCAAGTTAGAGAGATAAGAACGTCCCGACTATACATTCACAGGTCACAGCACTAAAGCTAAAAATGTTTTGCTGTTGTGTAGTAAATAAATCAAAGGTGTATCTCTTTTCACTTTCACTAAGAGTACTTTTGTTGAAGCACTGAAACAGCACACCAAAACACTCTTTTGGTCCAAACAGTCCTGTTGCGATTCACATGCAAATCTCTCTCAGCTTCCATTCTCCATTCATGCCTGAGCCTGACATCCAAGACCTCCAGGCCCCTGCAGCGAGGCACTCCAAACCCCCCCTCAAAGAGGAGCTCAGCGAGGTCCACACGCAGTCCATTATCTCCCAAAAGGAGTCATTATCACGAGCCCCGCTGTGACGGAGAGAGCAGGCAGACCTCCTGAGGTTTTAGTATGAGCTGAGATATTGATGAATTGTGATACAAGCACTGATCTTACAAAATGTTTGAACCACCTGCTGTTTTGATGAAATGGCCAGAGAACATGAGTCCAGATGAAGGGCTTCACTCCTTTTTTTGATTTCAGATATTAGAGTGAAGATGAACAATAGAGTGTTGAGAACCAGAATAAATATATATATATTAACTTCATTAAATCTTAATCTAAACTTCAAATGTAAAGAAAAAAAAATCTGCTGCTCCACCATTAAAATGAGGCAACAGCTAAATCTTATCTTCTTTGGGATGAACTGGAACACTGAGTGCAAATCACACACATTCAGTGATTACATATGGATGTAAGGTTACGGTGTCAACACACTTATGTTTATTCCTACACGCTCTCTTCTTTCTCGCTCTCCCACAAGCTACTTTTCTTTTCAGCTTGCAGGCTTTGAAACTGCACAGGTCTGAATGCACATACACACGATAAACAAAACAAACCGAAGAAAGAAAATATGAAGGGCAAACACACATAGAGAAAGTTCTTCACTGACACACACACACGGCACAGGGCACACCTCCAGCTTAAAGCAGTCCTGCTATCACTTACTAACAGCAGAGTCTCCCCCAAACAGCTTAAAGGTTATTAATAAAAAACACTGTTAGTGGATACAGCTTGGAAACGTGCAGATACCCCTAAAAATATTCTGAAGATGTTGATACGTATGCATACACTACTGCTACTGCGTGCTTTGTTTTTAAAAGCCTGTTAAGTACATACAATGAGGACTTCACTGCTTTGAAGCTTCCTTCCTATGCCATAATTAATAACCATAAAACTCAATGATTAAACTCAAGGCTGCAGGTGTTGCACTCCTGCAACTGCTGTCATGAACTGATCCCGCTAAAGTGTGCAGTTCAAACTCACTGAGCTATATGCAACTCTGGTAGAGACTATGAGAGATATACTGCATTGCAGCAATGAGTACAAAGACAATTATTCACATGTGGAGTGCTATTGTTAGCCAGCTAGCCATGTTAGCTCCAGTTGATTGTTCTTATAACCCTGCCACATCTTTCATTTGGCTTCCCACCTGCTTTCCATCAAAAAAAAAAAAAATAGTCCCTATATTAAAACTGCTGATGGTGAGGTGGTTGGTTTTATGATTGTGAATCCAATTCTGTTTCCAATTTTAAATAAGATTCAACATCGCTCAGGCGACCATGTGGGTGCTCATCTCGGTCATGTTAAGGGCCAAGTGACAAAATACGTCTTTTGTTGTTGTTTTGGGGGGATTTTGGAAGGCTTAATACATGGAGAGAAAATGTTTTATGGTTGGTTGCACAGGAGTTTGTAAAAAAAAGAGCACACAACTGCACATTATTAGCTATAAGCATAGTGTGATGGACCTACTGAGCGGTTCAGTGTTATTTTACAGCTATGTTGGCACTGCTGGAATCACAGCCTCTGCTGACTCCAGTCCAAACCCATCTGAGCTGTTCAAATAAGCTCCTTATTATCATGTCTGAGGGAGAGGAAGGCAGGGGAATAACAGCACTGGAATACTGTACTATGGCCATTAAGTGCTGAGCCGGGGCGCTGCCAGTTTAAAGAGCAGCTTCCTGTCCCATCCCAGCTAGAGGCAAAGCTGACAGACATGCGCCACTATCAGCGCCCCGACTCCCTGCTCTGCAAAAAAACCCTGCACAGACCATAATACACTACTATTATACTCTACTATTCATCATAATAACCAACTTTTCAACTCTGCATATATCTTATCGTTATAAAGTTAAAATGGTAAGATAGGGACAGTTCAGCAACACCTTAGTCTCACATTGTCAGACCTATCTCCACCTGCTGTGCCAACGCTGGAGAGCAGTCATATATTACTCTGCTATTGGGGGGGAAAAATGCCCTGGCTTGATTGTATTTCTTTAAACCAATCACAGTCTTAGGCAGCGCTAGGCCCAAGTAGCAGTGACAGTGTCCTTGCAAAAAACAAACTCACATGCCCGTTAGCAGCAGTGGTAGACCTGCAGTCTCTTTCTCTGTGTGTGAATGAAAGTCTCTGTCAGCAGAATTCAGACGACAGATGAGTAACTTGTCTGTCCTTGTTGCCTCTGAACTTGGTTTCATTCAACATGGGACTACAAAAGGACAGATGTGGCTTACATCATCATTTTACCAGCTCACATAGTCCTCCCAGCATCTTTACATACTGTACACCTCCCGACATAAAAACAGGCTTAACCTGCTCTGCTGGTTCCTGCCGTGTTTTGCTGAGCCGGGGAAGCCAGAGACAGGTTGTTCCTTCCTTCCTTCTACTGCAGCGATCAATCAGTATGGTTAAGAGGAGCAAATCAATCGGGTTAACACAAAGAACTGTCACTCTGCCGGTAGGCTTTTAGCCACGCTGTGGTCTACGATTAATGGTAAAAGGGCATTTTATTTTAGAATAACTTTTCACACTGAAAAACATGCAAAAATCAAAAAATGTCTAACTATCTTATAATGGTTTAACATCACTAAGTAAGGATATGTGGCCAAGTTCAATGTGTTTTTCAAGAGAGAAAAAGTACAGGGTTTTTTTTGCCCTCTGGGATTCAGACTTTAAAGGGTAATTCCGGTTTCTACTAGAGGTATTTTACATAAATAGGGCCACTGTGACTCTGACTAATTTTGCACTTGCAAGCTCTGTTATAATGACTCATGGAAACAAAGGATATGTTCTGTCATCCCGATATAATAAACTTAACTCAGCATTTTTTCTTGCATAAAAGGTATCCTCAGAATTACTAAAGAAATAGTTCCTATGAAAACCATTGACAGAGAAATATTGTTTTCTGTGTAGCCAAAGCCTGATTTAGCTTTAAAATGTTGATAGCTACTAAGTTGTCCTTTAGTGAGGCATTTACTGTATGTAAAACACACTTTCCTTCCAGGAAACTGGTTGTGAAAAAGTGCAACTAAATGCACGGAAATAAAGACCTTGAGAAAAAAAGAAGAAGAAAGAACTGATGACAGAGAGAAGCGGTCCGTCTACAGCATACAAAAGAGTAGAGAGACTGCTGGGAAGAGGACAGAAGTCGGATTGGATATATACAAAAGTAAGTCATCCGCATACAAGGACATTTTGTGAGTGACCCCACCTCTCATAATACCTGTATTAGCCTAATAGCTAAAGGTTCAATGGTAATTGTAAACAGCAATGGGGATAGAGGGAAAGCTTGAGAGGAAAAAAAAAAGCTGAATGTAAATCATTAGTGATAACTGAGGCTACAGAGGTTGAATGTAAAGGTTTAATCTACAAATTAAAATCTTTACTAAAACCTGACTAAACAAATCTTGAAACAAACTACATATGATCGTTGTTCGTGTATATTTCATTGTATCTAATACATCAGTGGGAGAGTAGATCGTATATGAATGAGACTGCAGCACATTCTTGTTTGTATTTAATCCTCTGCGATCTCATTCTGATGGTTTAAGCACTGTGTCGTCTACAAGTGAAGCAGACAGAAACCAACAAGAGGGGAAAAGAATATCCGCTACAAATGTCTCCAGCTCAAGACTTATGTGGGAAAAAGGCTGAATGGGATTAGGGTATTGATTTGTATCTACTTCAGTGAAGCCATAACAGCCCACTGGGAGCACTCAAACACAGGACACAGACACACATATTATTCATTGCTTTCTCCTCGTTTGTCCTTTGTTCCATTTGTCTTTCGCTATTAAAAAAGTTTACAAGAAAGAAACAGAACAAGAGAAGAAGCTAAAATGAGAAATGTTGGCGCTGCAATAAACTGGCTGTCAGGTCCAAAGTGTTTCCCTGCTTTTCACCAAATGTATGCTGGGATACGGTTCAGTGCCCACATGGCATTAGAGGCATGCTGGACCACTACAACCTAACAACCATTTCTCTACTTCATGCCAATACAGCCAACTGAGGGACAACAATAGTGGCTGGATGTGTCAACAAAATGATGAATGATGATTTTTGACACAGAAACATACTGCTCGCTCAGAATATTTAGCAGGAAAAACTGCCGGTTTGACCAAATGAGTATTGAATAAATCTAAATCTGTGATTGGTAATTTTTATAAATATTTAGCATCCGTGTTGTTAAATTTATGAGAGATATTAAAGGGAATCGTTGCAAAAAAATGTTCTCTGTAGAAGCTGATGAAATGTGTGCTACATCACAAAGCACCTACGAGCTATTTTCCAACTGCGGTGGATTTCAGTGTTGACTGTTAGGGCTGTTAGGGACAACCATCTGAGGACTGCTATTTTGGAAAATGGAATAAAAAAAGACCAAAACAAATCCTGATTATAACAGTGAGAGTAGAGAGTGTCCTCTACAAACCCTCTTCAAACATGCATCTGCATTTTATTTTTTTAAATATATCACTAATTATTTCGTGAACATACAAATTCCTTTCAAATCGTGTTGACTTTCTCTCATTTGAAGTAACTTTTGGATACTATCAGCTAATAACTGATTATATATATATATATATTTTTTTTTATTTTGCTCTGTACATGATTTGAACCTACTGAAATCTGTTGAAACAGCGAGAAGGAAAGTGAGAAATCGATGCAGGCATCAATAAGAGGAAACTCATGGTGGGAAGTCTTTGTGGCTGCTCATGTCTGATCATGCTGCGGTTTTTTACATTTACAAAGGCTGATTGGCAACTGAAATCACATAAATCGGGCTCATAAATCATGCTAATGCATATAGTAGATACGTGAACATATGATCCTGTAAACCAGCTAAGACGAACCATTATCATCATTTTACTGCTGTATTATGGAGACACTGGACACATTGAATGGGCTGCAAATACCAGTGACAAAGACATAAAGTACTCCAAACGTTGATTTGTAGACAGTAGTTTGAAGGCATCACTTTAGGTTCTGGCAACCTGTGGTGATTATATTCTTATTATTCTCAACATTTCAAACCTTAAAATGATCAATGATTCCTTACATTAGTCAATAATGCAAATAACCTGTGTCTCAGTTGTTCCCCATGGCAACTGCAACAAAGCAAATACTGAAGGGCTGTAACATCAGTACCAGCACACATGGAATAGTTCACGGTTGCTTATTGTAAAATGAAAAAAAACGGATATGCGACAGCAGTAAATTCACCAAGTTTGGAACAGAGATGAATAATAGCAAATAAAACTTAAAGCACAATTACTTTAGATCAGCAGATGATACAATCCCATGCCTCTATAGTCGTCTTCAGGGGCTGCTGGAAATCTCACAATTACTCATTTAACTATTTAGTTCTTTACAGTATTATACCCTTAACAAAATAGCTGAATGAACTCGACTTTCATGCTTTATCGCTGCAGTTTTCTGAAACCTGGAAGCCTGTTTTGCCGTCGACTCGGCGTCTAACAGCCTAGCCGCTCTCCATGGTGCTGAACCCGGTCGGCGCTCTCCGTGGTCCTGACTTTCTACCACAAACGTACCGTACAGCGGGTTGAATATTTGACTTTATTAAACGTCCTCAACGTGTCTCAAAACATAAATGTTGGGATTATTTTCACTTATGAAGTCGTTTATGAATGTGTTCTTTGTTTCAGATTTTCGAGTCTTGAGGAGAGCTTGAAGCAACTCTGTCTCATGAGTCGCATATTTGAGAAGAAAACAAAAAGAAATGTATGAAAAATGTTTGTTTTCAGTCCGGTGATCTACAGATTGAGAAGCGTTACATGAGGGGACCACGGTAGTAAGTAACCGGGCTTCCCTTACCTGGATCGGGGGGAAGCCGCCCGGACCGTCCGCTGTCTCGGGCGAGTTGTCGAACATACGGTCCCGGTACAAAGACCACAGCCCGACGTTGGGGAGGAAAAGAAGAGCCGCTATGAGCAGCCCGGCGAACTGCAGCAGCCTCTTCTCTTTCCGCCTCATCTCTCCGGGAGAAAACCTGTGAAGCAGCGGCGGTGGAAACTAGCGAGTCCCGACTCCCTGCTCTCCCAAGCAGAGACAACTTTCACTCTGACTGTGGGGGGCGGACTGTTTTCAAGATACATGCAATGTACTAACATACGCGACGTCCGGTTGTGATTTTCAAAATAAGATACCGTAGCTTTACAAGTTGCTTTTGACTATCCTTAACTGCGTGCTCTCATGCGACAAATCAAAGTCAACAGTCACAAAAGACTGTTTATGTTAGATGCTGCACCTGAATGCTAAAACATTATGTCAGTGTCAAAAAAATCCACCCAAAAATGACAAAAATAAACCAAATCCCCTAGAGTGAGTATATATATATATATATATATATATATATATAAGTACTGCTGTGTCTAAAAGATTTATTTAAACCCAAAGTTGTACCATAATTGTCCCCAAATGGGAGCGTAGCTGATGTCACGACCCTTTACTAACAGTATGAACACAATGCACCTTGTTTATGAGGGTGTCTACAAAGTCGAGATGTTTGCCGTGATATCAAATATTACATTTTTATAGGTCATAAGAGACACCAGGGTTTTTTTTTGGCTTGTTTTGTTCCGCACACACACACACACACACACACACACACACACACACTTCCTCTCCTCACACTCTGCAGATGACTGAAATGATACTTTTGTTTTGAAGGGTATGTCAGCTACCTTCCGGTGGTTTTCTGATTCTTTCTAACAAACTTGTCTAACAAACTTGTCTGCCATCCGTCTCGTTGAACATCCTGTCTGCTTTTAAGTTGCTGCAGTCGTTTGGTAAAGCAGAGTCAAAGATCAACTTCAGAGTCAAAGATCAACTTCAGAGTCAGAATCAAAGCAACAAAATCACAATGTTGGTCTTAAACAAAACAGTCATGTGATTAAAGGTAATCTTAAGGGCAGCTGACACCACTGTTGTATCTGTAATCAGCACAGAGTGAAACTTTTTAACCAAACAGGATGAGAACGCACAGCTTTCCAGTCTGATGTTAACTGACTGTACAAAGAGACACAAAGAGAGACCAGTAATACTACTCACTTATTCCTTCTGTGTCTTAATAGAAAGCCAAAAAACTCACACAGATAAATTATACTACTCACTTTTTTATTTATTTAGATTCCAATATTTATTGATCGGATTATTTATTGTTTTATTATTTAATGTGTCTTCTTATATTCACTCAAACTCTCTCTCAGTACGACGTACCTTCCAAAACGTGTTGTCAGACTTCTTATTCATCTCGGTATGTTTGTTGTTTTCCTCTACAAAGAGTCTTGATTAAATCCTGACCTGCAGGAGCAGATTTTACAACTCAGTTCACTGGAACAGGATGAGGCTTCAGTAATAGCTTATCAGGGCCCCTTCTGAACGAACTCTGCTAATGGCTTTCAGCACAGAAGAGTCAATCAGTGGCCTGCCATCAGAGGATAATAATACTAGCATTTCCTCTGCTTTGATGCTCTGCAAATTACCTTGATTTTTTTTTTCTTTTCTTTTCTTTTTTTTTTATACAAATCAAGTCTGAGTTTGTGACTCGAACATGTGGCGGTATCAAAGGTAAATCCTCCCACCGCCATTCAGGAGGTTGCAGGGTTCATCCATAATTCATGCCGGATTGCACTGAACAGATTGGATTGTCACAACTCAGGCTGTTACAGATGGAGAGAGCGTCCAGAGCAGGATTATCAGGGGCAGAGACTCCAACACATCCTGGTTTCAAGTCTACACTGTTAAACAATGTGACTAATCTCCAGTTAACCCCCACTTGTTCTTTCTGCTGTGTATATGCATCCCTGTCAAATGAAAGTATTAGAGGAGATTTAGGGGGGGTGTGAAGGGGTACTTGACTGGTTAAGAAATGAGGATTTGTTCATTGTGTGTGTCAGAAGTTACAGGGAAGAGGCAGATCAGCTGCCATTTGAAACAATAACGGATCATGGGGCGAGTTTGAGGTCAAGAAGAGGAGTTCAGAATCGTTTTTTTTATATAAATCCCAGTCAGCAAAACCACTTTTGCAAAACTTTCTATATGCAAAAATGACTAAACTTCCACCTCCTTTCCCAAAGCTGTTACAAATCACTGTTAAACACAAACAGCTGATGGATTAATGTGTCCATCCATCCCTTCTGCTGCAAACGAGGAACATATTTGACATAATGGCATCCGTCACTCAAACATAACTATAAGTCGCTTTTTGGCACCTCATATTAAAATCTATTGTGTTGTTTGTCTTTGGGAGAAATGTAATGCAAAATCAGCCAGTGCTTGATCAATGCTTTATTTATTTATTACTATGTTCAGGCACTTAAAGCATCTTGGTTAAGGTTAGGGGAAGATTTCAATCTTGGTTAATTATTAATAATTATTCTAAAAGCTGAAAATGACTTGACTTATTTTCCTTTTTTTATAGTTGATATTTTTACAGCACCTCTGAGGGAAACATGCTCTGCATCGAGGGGTTAATTACTGCAAGGTCTAAAAATACACACCTCACTGTTCTTTCATTGTGTGTTTGTTGTTTGAAGTTCTGTTAATAGAAAGGAGGTATTTCATTGTTTGTTGGTTTTTTATATCTACTGGCATGAATGACTGTTGAAACATCAAAAATAGAAAACAGAAATATCATATACAGTAAGTAAAAACACTATTAATCTTCATGCTGTATATATACTATATTTGTTTCTGACTATTGCAACACTGCTGGTTTTAATTGAGCTGAATTGCGATTGGCTGAGTGTTACTGCCGGCTGCTGTTCTCCTGGAGACAAAAAACGGATAAATGTGGGCAATTATTACTGCTCCTGCAGCTTTGGCCGACTACCAACACACCTTTCTGGAAGTGAGAAACTGAAAGTCTCCCGACAGAGAATTATGGGAGATTCTTCAGCCATTACTGAAGTGACATTAGATTAATTGTAGCTGTACGTTACAACGTGATTACAGATGTTACTGAAGTAACGTTATATCAGTTGTGCTGGTAACTATAGAACCAACCTGTAACTGGCAACCTTCTATGTGTAATGACTGCGTGACATTACTGATGTTACTGAGAGCATCTGTCTAAGACCAGTGGGATGCATCTAGTGGAGAGAAAAGCTGAATGTGTGACTGACAACCTGGAGCCAGCTGGAGATGAAAGAGGAGGCTGTACACAAAGAGGGCGCATGCGCATGGTGGAAATACCTGGTGATGCACCTCTGTGACGTCACGCGAGACGAAACCGGCGGTGGTTGGCTCAGGTGAGGAAGCCGGAAGCGCGGGAGACTCGTAGATTGTTGTTGCTGAGTAGAGATGAACAGTTTGGCCGTTTTTTTACCGTTGAAGGGAACGTCTTTGTTGCAGACGGGCGACGGTTCAGTCTCGGACGTCGGGCTCCGTTTGTGGATGTGAAGAGGAGCGCGCGGTGGAGGAGCCGCCTGTTACACCTGTACCTGTACCTGTACCTGTAGCGTGTACTGTTGTCGGCCCTCGCTGACGGAGAAAAGGAGGCTCGGGAACCGCCGGGAGTCGGGGGGATCTGTTAGGGTGGGTCTGAGTGAAGGAGCCCATGAGGCCGGTATGTTCACCGCTGTGGTCTGACTGCTCTGCGTGGCCGGAGGAGACGCTGCCGGATCTTCATCTGGATCGGACGGGTTGACCTGCAGCTCCTGGTCCGAGGTGAGTTGATGCTTCTCTGAAATGTTGGTGTTTGTCCAAGTTTTTTAATAACGCAACCATGTGATTAGATGATAATCTGAGAAAAAAATGCTAATACCTGTGGGTAGTTTTAATTTACTTAACCGATAACCTGAGACTGTGTCGGGTTGGTTTTTATAGACCGGAAGGGGCGTGGTTAAGGTGTGGTTAAGGCGTGGTCCTGCTCCTGAAACAGTGAATTTAAAAACTGCTTCTGTTTTCCACATTCACTTATTAGAAAATCACTTTTTGTCATCTGACCAAAAATTTTATTGGAAACTATTTTGAATTTGATTAATTGTTGTTTCTATTATTTGAGGGTTTTGTGATTTAAAAAAAAAATGACACCAATGTGCCTCGTTTGCTTGTTTTCACTATTTTTATTTTATTTAATAGACCAAACGATTAATCAATTAATTAAAAATAAATAATCAGTAATGAAGACGACACTCACTGAGTCAGCAGGATGGGCAACAGGTTAATATATGCTTACAGTTGTTTACTGTATGTCTTTCAGCATACTGTTATGTTTTAATGGATGTCATTGAAAGTGTTATTCAAACGCCGGGTGTATTACTGTTGGTGGTAAGCATATTCAAGGCATGTGTGAAATTACATTCAAATGCTAATATAGGCCGGCTGTGTAAGAAAAACTAAATCTCCCATAATGAATCTCCCTCGCTGCCTTTGCTTTCTTTCTGTTCATGATAAATCGACTGGAGCAACACTCCATACACAATTTATGTGTGAATGTGCCCTTTCTTAATGCCACGAAAGGTCAAGAAGTGGTAATTCACCGGAGAAATTACAGTTGCACACGGCAAGACCAAGTGAAATAATATAAGGGATGAGTTGTATGTTGAGCTGAAGTATGGAACTAGAGAAGAATTTGCTTTATGGATCCACTTTACGATTCTCATCCGATGCTTTCTATATAATTTCTCGGCTTTTCCGGCTAAATCCGTAGCACAGCGATCTATCATGTGGGCAAGCATGGGAGAGTTTAGGAGGGAGATTCATCCCCGCAGAGGAGCCATAAAACCTCAGCATGCTTCAAACAGACTGCTTTGTGTGAAACTGGCTTTCTGTTCATACCTATTCTGAGCTAAAGGTGAAGGTCTGTCAGAAAATATCTCCCATATTATGGGGCCACTTTGTCTGGAATCAGATAAACAAAATTGTCATCATCATCATATTGCCTATAGCAAAAAAAAAAAAAAAAAATTGATATTATAGCCAAAACAAAGATATGTTTTCATGCTCACAACTCAAGGGTGAGAGAAATGATTGAAATAAAAAAAATGTAAATAATAATTGTTTTGAAGATTGTTGATACTAAGTACCAATATCCATATGTGTATCAATATGTGTATGCATGCGTATGAATATGTACATATATAATACTGTTCATATTCTCAACATATGTTTGTATTTCTAATTCATACAAATATTAGGACACATTAATATGCTTACATCAGTGTTATTGTATTATATTATCAGTTATTCATTATCTGTTAATATATCAGTTCTGGATGCTTCACGAGTCATTTACTTGTTGACAAATACATTAATAAACAACTTATATATATATATATATATATATATATATATATAAGTAATTCTTGTATATAATGACTACATTATATTATGTGGTAGCACTTCATTAACAGGTAATTAAGTGTTCATATGTTGCTTATATATGTGGAATATAGACACACACATATATTGTTAGGAGTTGAGCTTGAGTTATCAGGAGGCATTGTGGGAAATGAAAAATCAAGTCACTTAACGTTATATCATGTGACAACCTGTGTAATGCACTGAAAGTCAGAGGAATCATTTGATTTATCGATTGATTTTTAGCACTAAAGTTCTTCCAGCTGGACTCAGAGACGGACGCGACGCCGGCGTGTTTGTGCCAGCGGACGAATCAAACATGTTTCCGAGCAGGAATCGTTCTGCGCTGACAATAACGGAGTCTAATGTCTTTGTGTATAAATTAATTATGCTTCATCAGTATTCCCTCAGACTCGTGGTGTTACTGGCAGAGAAAGAGAGATTAGGCGGTTACAGAGCTGTTCCTGGACCGGTGCCCTCTGTAAATCTCTCTCCTCTGGTCCCGCAGTACTTCTTACATCACTTACATTACATTAACTGTCTTTGCATTTGTTTATTTTCCCCCGACAGCTTTGGCTGTAGTTCTGCTCTCTTACTTAGGACTGCCAGGTCATACACATGTCTTTCCTTAAGCAACTTCTATTGTTATCTGGATGACTGTCTAGGAGAATCCCAGCTGTGGGACAATAGAAAGGTTTATTTTTATTGTTTGCTGCGTCTATTTTTTAGACTTCTGTTGCATTTCATTGTCTTTTTGTTTAGCTCCGATGTGTCAATCTGACTCCCGAGCAGTTTATGTCTGTCTTGGAGTGAATTTGCTGACTTCTGGATATCTTGGATGCCTTTTTTGTTTGCATGCACTCTTTTATGTTGTGCATCGAAGGCTTGCACGTTTCCAGACACAAGATGCACAAAACTAGTCTAAATGATGTAGTCTGACTGTCAGTCTTAAGCTGTACAAGTTTCTAATTTGACTGCAGGATGTTTTTCCATGACCTTCTCAGTGTTTTCATTGACCCTGTGTATGCAAGAATGAGTAACCACGTCTGTGTAGGCTTTTTTATTTTCAGCCGTGCAGCTCTTTCTTATTTTATTTGCATCCTCGTCAGTTTCAGTCTTCCAAGGCTTTCGCACAACAATATCAACAATAAGACAAAATTTAATATATTAATTTGAAATCACGTTGATCTACAAAACAAGAAATATAAAAAAAAATGAGTAAAATAACTCAAGGTAACATCTATGTAGGATTCATTGAATTTCCATTTCAGCATACATGTATGTGTGCTTACAGTTTGTCTAAGAGTCATCGGTCCCGGACACGGACATGCAGTACACCGTACGTTGCAGCAACACTGAGACCTTTACCTGCTTTCAAGCAGGTGCCGCTATGTGAGTACTGTTCACAATACGAGGATGTGAGCGTCACCTTCGACAATAGCGGACCTTGAGTCTGTTGAGAATAATTTAATCTGACTCTATTAAGAAACAAAAGTGATAACCTGCTGCCAACGACGTGGTTCTTTAAGGTGATGCTTGATTCTGTTTCTCCTCTTACTCACCTCACCTGACTATTTCCTACCCTGCAACCCCTTCATCTCTCTCCACCACCGTTTGTCCATCCTCGTCTCCTCTGTTTGTCTCCTTCTGTTGTTCTATCCGCCACTTTTCCAAATATATTCATTGCTCTGCAATCCAAACGCCTTCATAAAGCTTCCCTCTCTCCCATAAACATAGCCGGCCCATTTCATTCTCCACTCATTTTCTGACTTATTTTCTCCCCACTGCTGCCTTAATACCTTCATCAACCTCTCAGCAAACAACAGCCTTAATGAGTTTGGCAGATGGTGCTGCAAATGTCTACTTGAGGCTAGTGAATTTCTCTGAGATGAAAGCAGTAATAATGGTTTATAGCACGCCGACCTTGAATGCCAGAGTTACAGGACCGCCACATTTGATCCCATTAACACCAAATTGTACCATTTTCTAGAACATGTGTGTTTGTCTTGCCCACCTTGGTTACTGTTGCCACGCCAGTTTAGCTTTTTCTACATGCATGATGTCATGGTTAAAAGACTAAAGGTTAGACTGAATGCCGACGGCCAAAAAAAAAGTCAGCATCTTCAATAGCTGATGATTTCTTGAGATGATCGAGGCAGTGAATATAAAAATATGTGAAGACCAGTCTGGTAGCCTTGTTATGTCTGACCAAGAGGCACAGAGAGGAAACGAGAGTGTGCACAGTCTGAATGCAGGAGACGGAGCTGAGCGAGGGCATAAAAAGATGAGGATTAAGATCATACAGCTACGCTCCGATGCCTTCTCGCTCCGATGCTCCCACAGGTGCCTCGTCTTTGTAATCGAATAGACATACTAGATATTTCATGTCAAAGAGAACGGAGGGGTTTTTTTTAGCTTGAGCTTCAATAGTCAAATAATGCAGGACCTCATCCAAGACCTCAGGATGCAAAATAAACAGAAAAAAGTTGTCTCACTCATAACAAAAAAAAAAAACAAGCCGTCTGGCCTGTGAACACTATAGTAGCCAACGTTAGCCCGAGTTTGCTCGTTCCGTCTACCTTCATATACGGTTAAACCGTATCTGTATCCATCAGGGTTAGTTTAAAACAGCAGATGGTATTATACAAGTGTTTTGACAGGCTGAGTGACACTCCTTGTGATCACCATATGTACAATATACAGAATGCCCCTTTAATTGGTTGGATGAGTGGATGTACTTTGCATTTTTCCACCTCCATGATGAGGGGTTATAATATTTATTTATTCCACGTCAAGTGCTGCTCTAGTTTTTTTTTTCACATTGTCACACTTTGAAGAGTTGAAGAGAAAGTGATTTTATTTTAGATCACGTCGCTCTGTTTGCTCTCCAGCTGTCAACATTTTTGACAAAACGACGGGGACATCGGGCAACGGGGCTTTCTATATTTTATATATATATATATATATATATTTTTTTTTTTTTTTGAGATGACAAGCAGTTGTTAACATGATGTCAAACCTCACTGGGTGAATGAAACTGACAGAAACCGACAGCTTGCAGAGAGACAAATAGATGAAATGGCAATTTCTAGTAAGTAAATATGCGATTCAGCTGTGATTAGCTCCCAGCTTCAGAGAGGATGTTTGAGCCATTTCACATTAAAACTGGTGAATAAAGTGAATATTTGTTATTTGGCTAATGCATTTCTATATTTTTTTTTTTATGTCTTGACTTGATTGATATTCAAATTGAAAGTATCGGCTCGTTATACAAGTTAGACTGAATAAATGATTTATTCTACGACAACATAGACTTGAACAGAGAGCTTCATTTCTTCAACATCAAACAGTGATTTTGATTGGTTGACTAAACACTTGACTAAATGAAATACGGGGAAATCTTCAAATTCATATCTCGAAGCAGTTCAATACAACAACTTCATCTGTGTTGTTAAACAGACCGAACATTTGAAGACATTTGTAAAATCTCACACTTTTTCTTTCTTTTTTTTCTTCCCTCAAGTCATTTTTTTTCTTTTTGACTGATTCTTCTCTGTTGTTCATTTAACAGCTTCAGATCTTTATCTGCATGAAACCGCATTAAGCTACTCAGGCACAGTGAGATATGGTCAAAATGAATTCATAAAGATATTTTTTCCCCCATTCCATCTTGTGATTTTTCTTTTTTTCCTTCATGAAAGCTGGGCAAAGTGATCGTTTCCATATTGATTGACAGAGAAAGATCTTCAGACCTGCTGCTTTAACTACTCATTCCAACGGCTTTCATGTGGAGAATCGGCTGAAATGACTCATTTTCATTCTGGAGATGCAACAATCTTCACAGCTTCGAGAGATACCGTCAGTGGAAGCGTTTTTTACTTTTCAATACCCTCCCTATTTATTATCCTCAGTATTTACCTCTGATGTAAATGTGAATGAATGTGTGTGTCTGTAATGTTTCCTCGTGTATATACATTGAAACGCTTCAGTGACATTTGAGAGACAGCGGCGCCTTGAACGACGATAATCTCTTTTTTAAAAGTGTGTTCATGTGTGAGAGAAACATCTTGTTTCCATCAGTCTTTCCTTGACTGATAAAACATTACAGTCTATGTGATGAATGTGAAGGAAAGAATTATAATTTAGCAAAACTTGTACCATCATCATCATTTTTATCAAATTACCATCTTAAAGAATAATTTAAACATGCACGCTGGTGGCCTGATGGTTCATACTATATAAGCCCAGACAGACAGAGTCAGCCATTATCTCACAGCGGTACCAGCTTTGGCTCCGGCCTACAATTAATTAACTTATCGATAACACAGTATTGGACCTGATTAATGAGCTGCCCTTATACAGTATACAGACAGAGTCTTAACTCACCACATGCATTACAAAGATTAGTGATGCCTCTAGCTGAGCCGTATCGACAGCCTGGACAACGGTTTCACTGTCTACCTACACTGTATCGATAAATCTGAGCGAGACCGGGCAGAAATCAAGTAATTGATAATGCATTAGACTGCTGAATGAATCAGTGTCTGTTCCATTCATTACACAGAGCGGCCGGTGTGACAGGACTGGACTGGATTGATTATAAATACAATCTGATGGCTCGGAGAAAATATTCAATATTCAACCTTTTTGTTATTTACAAAGGGGGGTGGTTGTCTTTTACCTGCTGTCATGAATCATCAGGAGGTGTGTCAGCACAGGTGTCAACAAGTTCTGGCTTTTTTCTTTCTGTACTGTCCATTAGGGAAACGTTTGATGATTACTTCAGCATCAGCTTCACATAACTTTCAATGAACTGTGAAGCTTCTCAGAATAACAGATGGGGCGACGGTAAAAGGCATTTTACAGCTGTACATTCATAATAATAATAATAAATAATAAAAAGAAACCTCTGATTGAGGAGAGCGACACAGCAGCAGTTAAAAATGCGAAGGCTGATCTGGAAGATACGCAGGACTTCCTGCATGTCCCTGTGTGCTCTCTCATGTTGACTTACTACATCTTGATTCCAGTCGGATTTTGTTATTTGTTTTTGCAGATAAGTCAATAACTAATAAATCAAATTCTCTCTCCAAACTGTGTTCATACTCCGGTCTAGTAAACGCTTTTCTAATTCCACGTTGTCTGTGTGTTGTGTACATCCTGCCAGTCTGTGTGTGTGCACATATGTTTGTGTTTGCCCTGTTCAACCTGTGTGTGTGTGTGTGTTTCATGCCATGTGTAATGTGGTTTGCAGGAGTGCATGTGGTGCTGTCTGCTGCACTTTATCTGTGTGTCTAGTGTTGCCTATGTGTGTGTGTGTGTGTTTGTGCGTAACCTGGCCTTGTTCTGTGCTTTGATAAAGGGCCAGCTGCCACCTCAGCTCTCTGCCATATGGACGCAGACCAAGGCTGCTCCTGGACGGAGAGATTAGAGAATAAATGTCTGATAACTGGGAGCCAGAGAGGCTCCGAGAGCAGGGAGACGAATCACTACCTACAGCCGTTTAAGACAGATATAAGTAGAGAGGTTATTGACAGACAGCTGTTGGGCCAGCATTGCATTTGTGTTTCATCAGCAAAACTGCATTGTGAGTATGTAATTATATATTGATAATGGAGGCTGTGAATAACAAGCTTCTCTCCAGTCTTGGATTTATGCAAATGTTTATTTGACGCATTTAAACCTGCAACTTGAAGAGCAGTCAAAGAAACATTATCTAATTAATTATTTGATAGCATTAGTACACCGGCTGTAAAAGCTAACGGGGTTAATTCTGTGTGTTATGAGTCGCTTTGTGCAGACCGTGCATTGTGTTCTCTGGCTTAGCTAACATGTTAATGTGCAATATGCACACGTGCTGCACCCACATACAGAACGCAGCTAAAGCGGAAGCAGAATAATCTTGCGGGCTGAATGCAGAAATTTTAGTAGTAGTATTCAAAGTCAAATGCAAAGATGTGAATGGATGTAAATAAATCCTCGGTGGCACAATTTTGCAGCGAAGACGCATCCTCTGTACAAGTTGAAAATTGGTTCTGTTCATTTAAATAGGCTAGAGCTGCTGCAAAACACCACAGAGTCAATCAGCAAACACGTCGGGTTCACTTTTTGCAGCAGATATAATAGTTACAAGAGTGATACAATCGTTTCTGTGAGTATAACAACCTCCTGCGCTGCATTTTCACGTGTGATAAGCCTCGACTTCCTGAATCGTATTTCATTATCTCATCATCATCGCTAAACGACACACCGACACAGCCTGTTGCATTGTTTTAGGCTGATATTGGTCTGAATGCAGCCTTGATGTTATGACTCCAGTTCATTAATGTATGGAAAGAAGCATGGAAATGGGTCTGGAGTAAGAGGGGGACAGAAAAACTATGTGTATATATGATTCTCGTCCCCGTCCCGCCCCGCCCTAATCACGTGATGAACGGTGAAATTAACTCCCACAGGAATCACATGACCAATCTGTCAGAAACTACTGATGTGCTCCTACATCAGTATAATATATCTACAGTGACACAGACATGGAAACATAATCCATTTGAAGGCAGTAAAAGTTTATTTTACTTCTTTGACAGCATATGATGGCCGTGTACCAGATCTTCTGTTGCTGGTTGCTGTGAATGCTAAGGACACAATCGATTTATTTTAATAAGGACACACACACTACAGGACTTGAGAGGTCAACAAATTCATCAAAATTCAAATTCAACAAGAGCAGCTTTAAATATGTGTCCCCCCTGAGTTTAATTATAGCTTTTTTTTTTGTTTCAGCTTGAGCTTTCTGAACCTTGTTTAATGGTGTCGGGGAATGCAGCCCTTCTTCCTCCATCATTTCATCCTGCATTTTCCCAACAGATACATACTGGTATAGATAGGTCATTAGTGCCCTGCTGATGGGGGACATTATGACTCTTGTTGCTATGGATACTGCTCAGTGCTATATCCACATATTTTCAACTCCGTGCAGGTCTCCGTGGTATTTCTTTACATTGACTGTACTGTAAAAATGAGGAGCAGCCAAGACGCCAGTCACAGTGGTATTGATGTTTGTGCTAGCTTCATATTTGGTTAATATCTCCCATATGTGGGGGGTGCATACAGTTATTATTATTATTATTACTTCATATCTTGTTTTAATGAAAGTTTCAGCCCATTTTTATGACACATTCTTTATGAGTTTAGGCTTTTATAATGTTGTTTGGGTTTTGTTATTTTTTTCCAACATTGTACTGTTTTATGTTGTTTCTCTTTGTCTTCCAGCAAAATACGTCTATGACAATAGTTACACATCATCCAAAAAAATAAATAAATAAAGTACAATGAATCAATCATACTATATAAGAAAACTAATGTTCTTCAGCTCAGTAGTTCTCAAACCAATTTTCTGGCATCTGAAAGAAGGCCAGTCTTGACTTTTTCAATCCCCTTTGGGTTTGAGGCGAAAGTTCAGCTGATAGCGCTGCAGGCTTTCAGTAAAAATGTGAAGCTTTGGAAGAGCGAAGGCTACATCTGTCCCAGTATGTATTATTCATTCTTCTTCTTCTTTTATTTTTGAGTCAGTGAACTGATCTGTAAATGCTACAAGTGAGTTCTGTTATTCAGGTTTTATGTTTAGCCAAGTAAAAGATTTGTTTGTCGTAGACAAAAAAAAAAGAATAAAGAAACGTTACTCTTGTTTTATTGTTTGGTTTTGCAATATAGCAAGGGCAGCACATTTCGCCAGCAAGCATTACTTTAATTGGCCCATCATAGCGAGATGTATGAGTGTGTGTGTGTGTGTGTGTGTGTGTTGGTCATTGCTATAATGGAATGGACATATCTTTTCAGAGACACCAGATTGCAGTATTTAAGTGGCTGCAATTTTCTAGCTGATGTTCGCTGTCATGTAAAAAAGGTTCATTTAACTGATGTACACAAAAGCAATGTAATGCTGACCGATCAGTTTCTCCTCGGTTCCCTCCTGCGGTTTTTCGCCTGTGTTTGGTTGACACACAGTAAGCTGCCACGATGTGTTTCAGTGTGTTTTCCTTTACTGAAACTAAAGTTTGTCACAAATGTAAAATCAGTTCTGTTGATTTTTTTATTTTTTTCTACGACGGCATCTGATGGGTCAACGTTTTATATGTTTTTATATGTCTCATAATAAATAAACACACATGTTTCAGACCACATTTTGTAAGTGTCAACATACAAACATAGCAATCTTAGCAATTAAAAGCTACATACAATGTAGATTTTTAAAAGTAATCTTAGTTTAGATAAAAAAAATATTATTTATATGGTTTTAGGAGCCGGAGAAGAAACTTTTTTTTTTTTTAAACTCTTATATTATATTATAATATCTTCTATATGTGTATATATATATATATATAATCATATTATAATACATTTCTTTGGACTGAATTATACATATTCAGTTTGAGTTAATCAATCAAATTCAATTTAAGTGTCAAATAGATTCAAGCCCTTTAGTAAAATAGCTCAATTTATTTTAATATTACGACACATTATTATTATTATGGACCCACGGGGTGACCTTAGTTCCACATTCCTCGCTCCCCATTTGCAATTCAGAGATAAAACTCTATGCCCTTTCACAAAGAAGATACCGAATGACCTTCATTACTCAGCAAACCTATTTAGAAACCACTAAATAACCTTTCCTCCACCGTCAAAGCCATCAGAGCTCCGCTGATAGGACTCCATTCTTTTAATACAGTCCAAGGATCAGTTATGGACCAGAAAGGACGACCTTCATACCGCGTTCAAACTCTGCTGGTCTGCAGAGAGAAATCCACAGAATAAAAGTAGTTTCCTTGTGGGGTGTAACCTCTTCTACGAAATGTTTTGCATGCACCTTTCATGCCGTGTTTACACCCACCGGTGTGTGTGGCAGAGATGAGGTCTGCTGCTTCTATACAAACGCTGCAGGTGGTGAATATGTATGAGTGTAAACCAGAGTGAACATGTATACGTGTGTTTGTCAGAGTAAGGAACAGACTTTTTTCTTTTCCTCCTTGTACTGACATAAATAATACATTTTATTGAACATTTGCTAATAAACAATAGGATTAGATTCAGATTTTTGCTGAGTTAGTTTAAAGTTGTTGTATGTTTTTCTGCTGTTATAATAATCACCTTTATAATAATCTTTACTTGAGCTTTCAGAGAGCAGAGACAGTTTATTCTTTAGGTTATATGCTATTTGTTTATGGAGGAAAGAAACAAACAAAACACAATCATAGTATATTATAGTCTGTCGTTACCTAGGAGACCATAACACCTATAATAACAATTTAAATTGCTCAGTGAGTCATTTTTTCCATTTCATTTCATCAGATTGTTAAAAAGGCTTTAACTTTTATTTGGGAGTTTTTATTTGCTTTTTTTCATAGTCTGATTTTGCTTTTCTTATTTTCTATTTAAGTGCTGTATGTATATTATTTACATCAAAGTCTAATAGACTTTTTTTTTCCCGTCTTTCCCTGCACATTTGTTCTTGTTGTTTGTACCAATTTGATTTTAACCTGTGCAAATCAATAAATAAATAAAACATTTATTTAAAAAGTGCAATTTTTGGATAAAAAAAAAAAAAGGATCAAATTTAACCCTGTAACACACTCTAACATCTGGAGCATCTAGCGTCTAAAAATATGCTGTTGTTATGAAAGTTCATAATTGTCATCATCTAGTCTAATAAATAGTTAATGTTTTTAATGTTTGATCTGACTTTCCTCCATTATCATAAAAAAAAATTCAATTTGTCCAATACTTTACGTTTATGACTAAATACTAATTAGCATTTTTTTTACATGCTACTGTAACACACTATATTAAAATGGTGAACACGGTAAACATTATAGAGTTACTGGCCTGCTGGTAAAACACAAATACCGACAAAATGTTAACCAGTAAGTAAAAGTCATTTAATTATGACATAAAAGAAGGTTTCCTTTTTTCCAAGGTGATATTCTTGGCTGGATTCCGATGGGAAGGTGAAGACGGGGCCATTTTAGTAGGCCAGGTCTATTTTGGGTTATAGGAAACGGTGAAAACAATGTTTCTCCAATTTTTCATCTGACTAACAGATGGAGGGGGGCAGAAAGAGAGAGAGAGAGGGGTGGAAATAAGAGAAATAGAGGGCACTGGAGCTCATCCAGCATGCATCATCCTCAACAGCAATGGGTCTAAGATACGGAGTGGGAGGGACGGGGGGCTTCGGGTTCACCGGTACGAGCGTCTCTGCTCAGCACAGTGTGGATGAACGTTCACTCACAGGAAAATACAATCAGCAGAGTCGACAAGCGATGGAGCCAGTTTATGGAACATCCTTGATGTGTCCCCTCCTCTTTCCAGCTATGAATATACATCTCTTTTAAAAGTAAAATAAGGCATCTCCACCGTGGTGATACAGTGTGACCTTCACGCTCACCTTCCAGTATAGGTATGAAAAAACATATAGAAAGACCCAACTGTTACTTCAGTTGGGTGTTTGAGTTTCTCTGTGCAGAATGATGAATGTGCAGAGTCTGGTTTCACAGGAGGAGCAAACGTCATGTAAGGATTTAACAACTATTATTCGAAGTAGAATATTATAAATACATATTTAAAACATGTCTGGAGGGCATCTTTAAAGTCCTCATCATCATGTATGAAAGACAGCAAGTATCCGTCAGCAACGAGTCTCTGTCACCGCTGAGACTCGCACACCACATGCTCAACAGGAAAACTTCCTCATATCTGCTTTCATATCACAGATGAAATGAGGGGGAGGTGCCAATGGAAGACAAGCTGGGCGAGGCGGAGAGAAGCAGCAGGTAGGTTATATGTTACAGTTGCAACCGACATGTATGTAGAAATGCAGGAAATGGGATTCAAATCGAATCTTCTTCTTTGTGTGCTTTAAAAAATCTTTACTTACCTACTTATTTCTGAGTCTGATGGCTGTCTTCATTGAAAACAGCACACATACTGTACATTTGTGTGATTAAAATAAAATAATCCACACTGACTAAAACGATCTTATGTAAACCACCTGTAGAGATACTGTATACAAGTGTGAAAGGTTTAATTTGCATGGGTTGAACTGATTGGGGAGGAGGGGGGGGCAAATGTAGTGAGTGAGGAAGAGGATGAAAAGAGACAGAGAATAAGATGGAAAGAATGACGACGTGAGAATAAAGGTTGGAATAGAAGAGAGACGGGAAGTGAGGAAACGAAGGAGGAGCCTGTGAATAACGTCTGCTCAGCTGCACCAGTGAACATTTCATTTTTAGTAATTTTACATTCCTGTTTACTTCATTGTGAAGGTTACATCTCGTCTGACTATATGCACATGTGCATCAATCATGTTCCATTTTTAGCTTTGATGCTGTTTTTGAATATTTCCATTCACAGCTCGAGAGGAGCTGGAGGATAATGAAATGCTTTCAGGACTCTGTTTGTATGAAGTGTGGTGTTATTGTTTTGGGGGTTGGATGTCGGATCTTTTTCAGATGCAATCTGCCAATTATTCGTACGCAGTTAAGCAGCAGAGAGTTCAAGTTCAGGTTTGCCACCAATTTTCTGGAGTTATTATTTCTGCCTGCAGAAGTAATTCTGTCTTTCACTGCCAACAAATTGAACTTTCACAACAACAACGTCTGAATCTAGCTTGGTGAGCTGCTTGTTTCCATTATATATTTTAATTTCAAATCATGGTCACTTATTATCAACCCATATATGGCATGATGACATACAGAGTGTGTGTGCTGGTGAGTACTTTATTTTCTCTTTGTGCAGTAAAATGACTCCGAGTTCAGTGCTTTTTTTCTGCTTCAGTCTCTGTTCACAGAATATTTCACCTTGCAAATATATTTATTAAGTTATTAAATCCAAAATGGGTTTGCATGGCCTTGAGTTCCACCTCCGTCGTTCCATCATCAATTTTTATATTTTTTTGAGTCGATTCAGATTTGTAGGGGATAAAAATCGCTATTCTCATGTGACTCCTGATTACCTTTATAAATACCTTTTTGTGTTTATAAAGGTATGTATATATATATTTGAAAAATTCCTGATTTTATTTGTAAAATCACCAAGCTGCTTTAGTAATGCAGGATGAGTACAGAAGATGTAATAAGAAAGACTTTGAATATGAATATGAATAAGGTATTTACACCACAGAAACCTTTACTGATGTTAAATTTAATGCAGTCATAGAGTTTCAAAGTAAAAGGAACGTTTTGTGTGCCTTTGGTTCCACGAGTAAAAGTTCCTTTCATTTTCTGAGGTACAAGCCTGTGTGCACCTTGAGTTCGCTCTGATTCAAGCCCCTGACTGGGTTTCATCTCCATAGCAACAGTGGCCAAAGCTCATATTGTACAGGTGTTCGCCAAAATAAGACGATTTCTCTGAAAATAAAGTCTAACCCCTTAACCCCAGCCCCTAACCCTCAAACTAAAGAGTATATCTTACATCTATAAGGTCTATATAAATAATAAATGTAACACATCAGTATAGATGTTACTGGGTCAGAATAAATGAAGTTGGAACGCAGCATAATAGATTCATGCAAACCCTGACCCTGACCCTGACCCTGACCCTGACCCTGAGCCTGACCTGTGACTAACAGGTTGAATAATTGAAATCAGAGGTGATAACGTTAGAGTCGGACCGGCCATGAGGAGCACGGGGAGAAATCCCAGCGGGCCAGTTGCTCTGTGGGACACCTGAGCAAAAACAAGAGCATGAGAGATGCGTTGGCAGTGGCCTACTTTGATTATGCTCCAGCCCCACATCCTCCTCCTCCTCCTCTGGGGTGTAATTTCCACTGGGGACCTCTTTACAAAATCCTGTTTAAAGGGCCCCCCACTCTCAAAATCATATTTTTTTTAACTGCAAAAATTGTGCTTAATTCGCTACTGTTTGGCCAAACGTCAAATTATGGCTGAGAATATGAATTAAGCTGCTAATTTCAGCTATCAGACATTAGTTATGGATCAGTCTTGGTCAATAACAACTTTTGTTTAGTTTGTGTCTCGTCGTCCGGTGGCTGCTGTAACTGGATGGATGTTCAGAGTCTCATTTTAATAAATGATAAACAGATTTAGAAACTTTTACGAGACGATCTGACTACGTCCACCGCTGAGGACAACCCATTTACAATAATTACATTTATTACGTTTGTTATTGAAAACTATTTTCAATATGTTTGTTTTAAGATTTATAGGTGAATTTCCTTCCTTCAGGGCAACCCGTTCGTTTTATTTAATCTTTATGAAAATCAAACTTAAAAAAAAACAACTTTCTGAGATCTCTTTGGCAGTGCATCCAAGGACACTGCAACATCTAATATTTATCAGTCAGCTCACGGAAAAAAAGGCTTCCATTTAAAGGCTACATTGTCATGAATTTTAACCCTGAGGACAAGCAAGTAAACACGGACATTATAAAAAGAAAAGTGTTTTTTTTTTTTTTTTTTGGGACATTTCCTGCATGTATCTCATCTCTCATCAAATATCTCATGCAACCTTTAAATGGAACAAAATTGTTTTCTGGAAATCTTAAAATGTATTCCCTTTTTTTTTTAGTGAAGAAGTTGGTTGAAAGAAATGAAAGTGGATTTTTTTTTTATTTTGATTTGAAAGGTTTGCAAGCAAAGGTCGCCGTCATTGAGTTGTGTTTGACTGTCATGTAACACGGTAAGTTAAATCTGCAAGTCTGACATAGTGTATGTCATTTATTACATACACTACACATAATGTGGAGTTCAGCTTTCTTGAAGTGAGTTAAAGCAAGTTCCCTGCATAATGAAAACCTTGAGACGCGACCCAAGACTCTCTGGGATTTAAGTCCGGCGTAGAGATGCTAATTGGTCCCTGGCTATCTCTTTCTCTTTTCCTCCATTATTGTGTGTGGGATTATAAAAAACGCTCCATCACAATGGATTTGGAAGAAGCTCAGAAGTTGTGATGATGCTTTCAGGGACACAGACAGACAGACAGACAGTTCATATGGGGGAGGAAAGTGAGAAGAGCAGAAGTCGAGATGTGAGCTGTGATTGCAGTGGAGTGTGACTCTACTGCATGAGTGCAGTTGCTAAAAATGGGACTTTATATGTTATATTTTGTAGGTGAGTAAAGACAGATTCAAAGCAGCAGAGACACTGTTCATGACACTTTGGAAATTAAACCGGTGCATATATTGCATGGTGACTACAGAAATGACCAGGTTTAAACATCCTGAGGATATTTTAAAGGTTCTGTAACATCTTTTATGTACTTGAGAAGGCTATATCTTTAGTTTTAATAACTTATTTCTCACTGAGGCCCAGACCTCAGATATGGTCCCTGAACAATTCAGCAATAAATTCATAACCAAATCTGGGACCTGTCTGTCTTTCTGTACTCTCTCTCTCTCCGCTAAACCCAAACTGAGTTTGCAGGTCATGTGAGGACTTTCATCTCTGAGTATCTTCCAACTGTACATATTCATCACCTTAATTTAGTTTTTTAAAATACTGTCCGAGAAGCTTGAGTTTTGACTGCCTGGCTTGTGTCATTGCTGGAGTTAAAGCATATCTGCATGTATATCACTGATTGATGTTGCATAGCGCGCCGTGTCCCCTGGCAACTGGCAGCTTTGTATTGGCAACACTCTACCAGGCAAATCCAACCAATTTCCACGCCTTTGTGAATAAGATCCACTGTGAAAACAGTCACTTTCTATTCTACACATCACATGACCACGTGTTGATTTAGCTTCCTTTCATCTCTTGCATATTGCAATCAAAGTGGTCTCGCAGAGCCTAATAAAAATAAAAAAACAGATGGCAAACACGGTTGATAATTTAGATGAAAAGGCAACAAAATTAGCTTCTGTCTCACAAGTTATTGATTCTGTAAGAAATTAAAACGGGGCTTATTTGTCACAGGAAATGGCTTTAATCTCAACAAATGCCCCATGTGAGAAATGATAGTGTTGATTTAGACTGCAGATTTACTGTGAGTTATCACATTAGCCTCGCAGAAGCAAATTGTGTAAACAGTCTCCTCAGCCGTGCAAACTTCGAAGGTCCGATTGCTCAAAAGCAAAACCTCGTCTTCACCATAATGACATTTTTAGTACCTTTTCTGCTCCCTCTCTTACTTTCCCTCCATCATCTTCTCTTGTTTGTCACGTGTTTACTTGTGCTGCCTATTATTCTTCTGGATGACTGTATGCTGCAGTCGGTGCTCTCAATCTTGCCTTGAGCTTTGACTCACACAGAGTCTTTTTTTTTTTTTTTTAAATGTACCTCCTGTTAATATAAAATAGCATTTAAAACCAGCTCAACGTAAGTATAAAAGGAGGGCAATTGCAGAGTCAAAAGGAAGCTGCTGACAGTAATGAAACAGAACACTGATATGCAGGAAACGATAGTGGATTTAAAGAGCCGTTTTAGGAGAAATAATCGTTGTATTTATGGAGTACTGAGGATTGAACCTGATGACAACAGCTACGCAACTGACATAATAGACAGAAACAAGGCATGCAGGTCAATCAAAGCAGTACTAAAGGGGAAAGGGACTCCATAATGCATTATGAAGACAGGAGATAGGGTCCCACTGGAGTCTAGGCGCTGGTGGCTGGTTGTGTATGCAGGCCTGAAATGTCAGAAGTGTGATGATGATGATATGATGATATGTGATGTTCCTTATTGTACTTGTATTCATTTCACTGGTTAATTTAAACATGTGTGCCTGATGGTCGCATTAAACCAAATGATTAACCATTTCCAGCTGGACCTGGAGGCTCTTCAACAGCACAAGCATCATATCTTCATCTACAGAGTTAGTCTACGTGTGACTAACGAGGCTTTCAGAGGTAACTGGATGTTATTTGTTAAGGGAGGTTAAAGTTAATGTTGCATCCTCCCTTGTGCAGTTTTTTTTTTCTCTTTATTAACTTATTCAAATTGCACTTTAATGACATCTCTTCTGACTTTCAGGTGTATTGTGAAATGTAGACGCTAATCAGTGTTGATAATAAATCAATGCTAACCATTTAATATGCTGATATATTCCCCGAATGCCCGGAGATAATAGATTGAGTCCTTGTGTGTTCTTGCCAGAAGATTGCTTGAAAAGTTGCATGAATTACCAGCAATAAATTCAGCTCATAACGTTGATAATGACCTTGCTTGCTGTCTTTGTCTTGCAAGGATCCGTGATCTCTGTCTGTTTTCTGGTAATATTTTGCCAGCTCGGGTATTAAAGGATCAGTATAATGCTGATAATATAATATCAGATTTTTTTAAGTCATAAAATAGGTGTATTATAAGTTTATGATAAGGGAGCAAAATACAGTTATGTTGCAGATTATTTATTGGATGCATTATGAATGAATGGACATGAACTTGGAAGGCTAAATTAACTGAGCGGGTGATGTGATGGTGTTTATATCAAACAGCCCCTGCTGGTCTCAGACACAGAGGTGAGTTTATTCAAAGTTTATTCATGTGTTGCAAACAACTTCATATTTGACATTGCTGTAGTCAAGAGATTAAGAAATTTGTGCACAAAAAAATATTATTATTATTTCTGTTTTCTCACATATAAACCTGCCGGGCTTCGTACCACAGCTTCTAATTGTGATCTAATTTGTGTTATTTCAAAACACTTTTCATCCACTGTGTTTGCTGCCAGACACTTAAGTTTGATCTGAATTGATCTACGCTGAGGCTTTTATCCATCTGTCTGTGTAGGAGAATAGAAAATACGAGTAATTATTTTGTCCATGATGCTTGAAAGAATGATGCGTTTTGATATCACACGATGGCTTAAAGGGTTAGTTTGTGTTTTTTCTTTGAAGTTGAGTTGTATGAGGTACTTATCCATAATCCAGAGTGGAGTGCCAAAGGAAATAGCAGTCAGTGAACATTTTGTTAATATAGCATACACTTAGACTGATTATTTTAGTGTATATTTAGGTGGCTAAAATACGTTTTGTTGTTGGCCCTGTCCACAGTAGTACGTTGCTCAGGTACTCCTGTCTGCTTCTCCACGCCGGGAGCACGCAGACCGCAATCTACCACAGGTAATAACTGACTATGGATAAGTACCTCATATAATCCCACTTCAAAAAACCCCAAACTATCCCTTTAAGTACAAATCACACAACTGTGCACTGTGACTGAGGTTTTAACTGGCTTACGCAGTATGTAGTGCAACATTAAAATTTTTACCTACTTCTACCAACCTCATACTTAGAGATTTGCGTCGTGGCTGGCTGTCACGTGAAATATATATTTAATAAAGTATCTTCATGCAAATGGCTGCATGTTTGAAGGACATTTCTATAATCACCTTTGATACAAACATCATGCAGGATAAACTACAACAATGATATAAATCACCAAAGTGAGCAGGAAGCTTAACGAGGAAAGACAACAACAGCAAAAATGTTTGGATGCAAAAGTATCAGTGAAATCATTGTGACATTCAATGTTCCTTGATCCTTGATGGAAAAAGACCCCTGGACTACAGGTGTTGTTCTGTTATCCACAGAATTAGCTGATTGCAAAGTGCCTCCACAAAAGAACATTAAATCACAACACCATTCATCACTAATGCATAGCTGAGCTGGTTGAGATGCCCAGAATCAATCATCGAAATGGGACCGCGAAAGCATAAAAGTGTGTTATTAAATGAGATGTATCGGCAGCAAGGCTCGCTGCTCACCTCGTAGTGTAATCAGCATCACTGCTGGAAGGTAGAAACACATTTTAACGCTGTTGTTGGCATGTAAATCGCTGAACTTTAAACAAGTTATCAAATCATTGTTTGATTGCTATTGGAAGTCAACAACAAGGACAAGTATGTAGCAACTCGGTATATTTTTCTGGCATGCAGTTTCATGCTATTCCACTGACTGACAGTTGATGGTAGTAACCGTTAGCTAGCGTGCATGAACAATGCAGATGTCAAAATACCTTAAAATTAGTTTTTCAAATGTTTTATGATGAGGAAAATGTATTCAACAGGTGTATCAAGCTTCATGCACGGATGTTTTGTGTTGACTGAAAATGATGTAAATCTAGCTCAAGCAGCATGGCACCACCTCACCCTGGTCACTTCATTTCCATCCAACAAATATTTGAATATTTCTCATGCCAGAGACTTGTAGGCTAAAGGTCAAACTAAGAACCACCAGACCAAATTCTGTCTGGTTGTAATTTCCTTTGCCTGACTTAGAAACAGTTTTCTTTCTTCTCCGAAAAGAAGTGCTTTGATGATAAAGTTGTTTCAAAGAACACATGTCAGAGCCCTGGAGGCAGGTGTTTGTTTTGTAGGAACTTGTTTACCTTGGGTAGACGGTAAAGTTTGAAGCAGAAGGCAGGTGAGATCAGGCAGGTAATAATTTGAACAGCCAGAGCCTGAAGCAGCTGTTCTACATGATGGCTTTCCCCCGACGGCAAAAAAACAGCCCCCTCCTGCTACTGGAGAGAAGGATTATAGTGAGCACATCAAACACACCAACAGAGTGTGTGTTAGTGCATGTAGGTGTGTGTGTATTCTAGTTCAGCTTCCCTCTTTTCATTCCCCGTCCATAGTTGTTTTCAGGCTTTTTCTACACAAAGAAGCATTTTCCCAAATAGCTTGTGCTCGCTTGCCGCTGCCAACTGGCATTTGTTTCTGCCTCAGGTGTCTCGGATTGGGACCTCACAGAAAGCAGTGTGGAGCAGCCGCTGCCCTTAGAACACGGCCAGGCACTTCCCATGATTAGACAGCAGAAACGGTTGGACCATTTTCGGGCGTTGCAAGTTCAAGCTTCAATGCAACGGGAGTGAACCAGAGCTTGACAAACCCTCCCCCCGAGGCCTAAGCCGGGTTCTATAAGCACAGGCGGAGCCCTCTACCTGAAGGGGTTGTGGGATGCTGGAGCCGGGAGCCGGTGTCTTATATATTTGGTAGTTGTGACCTGTGATTGGAGGAGAGCTATTACCCATAGAGTCCAGTAGAGGGCTCCACCTGTGCTTGGTTACAATATTGTAACCTTCATTTTATTTAGTCATAAAACAATACACATACAGTAAAAAAAACAATTTTCTAGAAACAAAGATGAATAAAATAGATAATTATAGAATGATAGATAATTAAAATCATTAGGTATAATTAATCAAGGGATTTGGTACTTAGGTTGAAGGCCATTAAGGATTCATTTTAAAGATTTTTTTTTAAATTGGGATTTACATTTTTGGTTAAAAAGTTTTATACAGTTGTCAAGACTTTCTTCTGTTCTGAGACAGACACTGTATTGGCGGCGGCGGTGGTGGTGGGAGTCATAGTCTCTGAATTCATGGGGTGAATGAGCATTGACGAGCGAAGGGCAGCAGAGTGTGTGTGTGTGTGTGTGTGTGTGTGTGTGTGTGTGTGTGTGTGTGTGTGTGTGTGTGTGTGTGTGTGTGTGCGTGTGTGTGAGGTGGGAGATCAATCAAAAGCAGTCATGTAAAACAAAGTGCCCCCCTTGCAGTGGAGCTAAGGTGATTGAATCTGACATGTTTTATTATAAGTCACAGCACTCTGCACTTCACCACCAATTAGGACCCTTTCAGTCTTGACCTCTACAGGAAATTTTTTCTCTTTCCTGAATCTCTCCTGAATCCCAATTGCTGAACCTTTAGTAAACTTATGGTATAAGGTAGTTACCCCCATTGACCCTGGCCTCCAGTTTGTTCCTCCAGATCTCCATTATTGCAAACTAACAATCTTCTAGCACCCTTGCTGTGAGCACAAGCTGTTGCCTGAACACAAGCCATTTTTTTCTTGTGTCCTCATTGACAAGACAAATAATAACCCCTAAACAATGTTGTGTTTTTTGACTCAACTCTATGCCTGCAAATAACAAATAATAAAAATCACTGAAGTTATAATTTAGGTTTTATTGATATCTTGATTTCCGTATGTAATGGAGAGAAACTAAACAAAATGCTATAGATAGGGCTGTTTGTTGGACTGACAGATTTAAAGAGAAAAACCAAAAATCTGGATGAAGCCATTACAGACACATAGTGGCTTATATGTTATCCAGCGCGAGCTAGAGGTCAGTTAGAGGTAAAGTTTTATTGTTTCAAATGGGGCAGTGCAAGCTTGTTGTTTGCTGAAATCAATTTGCTCTCATTGGCTGTTGCAGATTTTTGCTCAGTATATGATCGCTGTTCATTTCACACTACAGGATTTCAAGTCGTAAATATCAAACATATTTGATATTTAGGACTTGAACTCGGAGAGACTCCGATCCAGTCAGTAACATTAAGCCTCAAATCTGCAACACCACAAGCTAATGTGGGTTTTTGTTAAGAGCCTGTGACTCTTGTGTTGTAACAGAAGGCTATCAGGCTCGGTGTGACCATCTGCTCTGCTAATGATCGAACGCCACGTTATCACTTTATTTAAACTCCAGTTACATAAGTGGACGACAGAACGTTTTCTGATTTCTGATTTTTTTTTCTCAAAGGAGAACACAGGACAAGTGATTTACATAGCAGGTACCTATGTATGCTGTTTAATTTCAGTTGAACTTTATTATTTTCATGCATACAAGACATAAGGACAGAAAATCTAATAAAAGTAAGCAGATGACATGCTAGGTGAGTTCTAATAACGAGTCTTGGCAGTATTTTGTTGAGTTATTGTGTCCTTGTAGGGCGCACAAACTCCAGCCTGTCAGGAAATGTGCTTTCGAACTCGACTAATTGTGTCAGTTTTGTGCAGTAGTCATCTCTGCTTCACCAGCTCTTGTGTCAATCAATAGCCAACCTATGGAGTGTGATCCAGCTCTACGTCTAACGTCATCAGATCCATTTCAAATCCATCTGGCTTCCCAGATGATCAGTTAAAGAAAACAAATGTCTTTAGACACCAGAAGTCATATCCAAGGTTATTTTTAACCACCACCAGTGTCGATACTCCATAAGGGAGATTCATACGCTGCCCACCACCTCATTAAGAGAAATTCACCAAGGGATCTAGTTGCCAAAGAATATCTGTGTATGTCAGTGTATAAACCTTGTGTATGTTCACTGTCTGTTAAATAAATGAGTAATAGGGTTTAGTAGATAGTAGAATAAAATCTGAAAAGAAGCCACGTACTCCTCTAATCAACAAAATCACTGAACAATCCTACTGGTTGTTATTTGGTGACGAAGTTCACAAAGTTGTGAAGAGATCTCGGATGAGTTTCTCTAGTTCCTCAGCAAATTTCACAGAAATCAGATTTATCGCTGTGTGCTTTTAATGTCACTTCCTTCCCTGAGTGACATTATGGCACTGTGGCACATCGCAAACACTGGCATCTGTCATAAAAAAACTTCCAAGACTTCCTGTCTGACGTCCAGGAGCCAAGCTGGTTAATGTTTAATTAATGATGACGTCGCCTCTCTGTAAAAGGCAAGAGTTGTCGGTCATGCAGCATCTGGGGGAAAACAAACGGTGAAGGGAAAACCTGCAGCCTTGTCATCCTGATCTCTGGAGTCTCTCTGCCTTTAAATCATGCATCCATCACTGCTCTCAGCGCCGTGTGTTCATCTGGCTTTCTTTTCATTTCCTGTTAATTTAGGTGTTGATTGTAAAAACAAAAAAAAACCCAGTCCTCCTTTGCAAATGACTTAAAACGTGTGAACTGATGCATGTGATTGCATTGGGCAAAAGTGGCTGTGTGCATTCACACATAACCACATGTGTGTCAATATGAATGCTTAGAGCTGCGTGCACTTCTCAGCACATATGGCGCTGAAGTAAACAAAAGCCAGCAGACCATATGTTTTTCTGCAGGTGCTGCTCATTGCTGAAGGGCCTGAAATCCTCCATAAGTCATTACGCTTGTGATATTTATTATTCTTAAATTTGCATGCCTTTCTTTGATTGGTTGCAAGTTTACCTCCGTTTTTCACCAGAGTGACTAACGATAACTAAATAATCACACACACACACACCCCACTCATAACTTATATTCAGCAAACTCTAATGCTTTAGGGCACCAAACATACCCAGAAGCCAGAAGGTTTCTCATTAGCCACACAACATAAACAATTCAAAAAGTGAATGAATCTCAAATGGAGAACTACCAGCTGCTATCTTACCTATCAAAATGTGTTGAGTTAAATAAGAGGCGGACTTATCAGACTGCCGTCAAGAGGAATTTTGCACGGGTAAATGTTTGCTGTGTCCGTGACTGTGAAAAAGCAATTTACATCATCAAAAGATGTTCAGTGTGCCTGTTCTCTTCATCGTTGTATTTGAATTAACACATCTAGTGTGGACCTAAACAAAAAAAGAAAAAAAAAGAAAGGCCACATGCCCTGATCAAAGGAGAATTAACACACTTTGATTGAATCAGAGCCAAGCAATAAGACAGACCTGCGGTCCTTTCATCAACAAGCTTTGTAGGGGACGTTATCCTTGATTTATAAAGAGCTTCGGTTTATAGACTCGAAATTACAAAAAAGTCTATGTAGGACACAGAACCCAGACCTGCCATTTTTAATAGTGTTGACTTCAACGTAACACTAATAAAGTCAGAGGCTCCTTGAGGATCCATTTAATTTCCAACATGGTAATAAACTGATCCACTTCTGTGAAGAGGGAGGTAATACAACACAAACTGGACGTGATCTGACAAACAACAAAGAAAATCACTCTCCACTGTCCTGTCACTGCTGGTTTTTCCTTCAATTTGTGGCGTCTGATGTGTACAAGTCATGTAGTGCATATTTCATAGACCTGTCATAGCTCTTTTTTTGAAAGGTTTCCGATGCAACCAGAAGTGCTAGATGCTGACATGCTGCTTCGAAAACAGAGTTTACGAGGTTGTAGTCTAGACATGGACAAATATTGTCCTTGGTGATAAAGTTCTTCTGGTCATGAGGGCACCTATGAGCTACCTGCACAGTAGTAGAAGCACACACCTTTTTATAAGAACATGCATTCTCATTTGATTGCTAAGAGGGTCCAACATGCCAATGTCTGAGTTGGTTTTTAAAGTGTCCCAGCTGCTGTGACGTATATGTAAAGGTGACCCATCTTTGTTGTCATGTACGCTAGTAGTTTCCTCATGGCAAGCCAAAACACTAGAAAACAGAAAATGAATGCCTGAGTAAAATTTAGTCTTTTATATGTACAGTTTCAGTGAGTTTATAAATAGTATGCAAATGATTTGCACTCAAAATTATACTCTTGGTAAAAGAGCCTAAAAATGTGATCATTACAGACTTGAGTGTTACATCCCTCCTTGAAACTCAATCTCAGTGCAGCTTCTTCGCACACTAAAGCAGAAATGTAGAACCTGTAATGTTTGTGTTATGTGCCTCCGAGCCATATTCATCTGCATCCCTCTGGGCTGTTTACAACACAGCATTTCCCCCATTTTTCAGCTGACATTACAGAAGCACTTTTACTGAGGGTTCATATCTTAGAGAGACATTTACCTTAAAGTTTAACATTCACATTGCATGCATTTAGCTGATGCTCTCACAGTCACAGTAAGCAATATGGGGGCCGGTGTCTTGCTCTTTGTTTACAACGATCCTCCATGTCGATGCAATGACAAGGAAAAGCTGTCAAAATAACTGACCTTCTGGTTCAATGGGTGACTAATAGCAGCTAGTTTATAATAGTTCCTTGATCAGCAGGTCCGATGTTGCATTTTTACTGCAGCTTAACACCAAAACCTCGACCCAAATCCATCTTTACCAAAAACTTCTTTTAATTGTGTTCAAATAGAGAGGCTCTTTTGTGCTCTGCTCCTGAGGTCAACTTTTTAAGCAAACAAGTGGACTTGTTTAGTTTGCAACCTGCTAACAAGTGCCAGTACAAAGAAATGTCATGGCAATTCATTCAAAAGCTTCCGGACGGTCCTCCATCCAACAGTGTCACTACAAGTGATAAAATTACAATGTCTGAACAGCACATCTGCATTCAGAGAGCAAACCTCCCTCAGGCCACATTTATAAATATGTTATGAGCACAACCTGTCACTACTATACAGTCCGGCAGTGATGGATATTCAGGGTGAAGGGGTTCTTGTGAGAGCAGCATGTAAAGGATGACTGCGCTGGAGTTAGTAACGCATCATTAACTGACTTCTCAGGATGCCAACAGACTGGGAAGGGAAGGAAACCAGGCTAGTCAGGAAATCAATATAAAACGCATCAGTATGTGAATCAGTGAGACAGAGAGAGGAGGGTGTAGGCCATATCAGGATCACGTTATCCATACAGTAGAGTGCCATAAACACACAGGAGCGGTCTTGTAGATGCTTGCATTAAACAAGTTTGACTGTGCATGCTGACACAAGGTTTAAAGACAACAAGATCATTCATACTGCAATGGACAGGATGTAGGCTGGATGCTTACATTTCTATCAGTACAGTTGATACATTTCTATGTTCTTCAGTTCAAAATTTGCTTGCTTTTTTTTTTTGTGGTCATATTCAGTAGGGTTAGATCAAAGGTAACCAATCACAGTTCTTGGAGTCACTACTGATATTATCCTGACATGAATTTTCTTCCTGTGTGAGTACAGATGGTAGATTTCCCAAACCTGTACCCACCGTTTGGCTGCAACTGAGTATCATCATGGCAGATTTCTGCATCAAATCACAACATGGAAAAGTGTTTCTGATGAAATTTCTGATTAACTCATATATTACTATTCGTCAGGCATCCACAGCTTGAACCCACCTTGTTTTGTTTCTCCATTGAATACGCATGTATTGTTTTTACTAACTCAACAGTTCAGTGGTCTGGTACTGTGGCATCTAAACCTGCGGTGTGAAGACATCAGAGAACTCAGTGTTTTATGAATAAAAGTACTTTTCTTGTGAAGTACCGTAGGTGTTGGAGGGCAAAGGAAATGTGTGGAATATGTGTGTGTGTGTGTGTGTGTGTGTGTGTGTGTGTGTAAGTGCAAGGCTGTCTGCTGTTTCCGGGTAGGTGGTTTTGCTTAAGATTTTGTTTACACAAGCTGTTGCTCCCATGCGGCCTTCCCTCCTTGTATGAAAGCTTCCTGAAAAACTCAGCGTGTTAAAAAGTGCTGCCAAATGAGCAAACACACGCTGACAATGTTTGTCCAGGACACCATTCAGCTCGGGGACTCAAAACAATAAAAAAAAAAAATCTTGCTTCATCCTCACCAAGATCCATTTGAGTTTTGAGGGTGTGATTTTTCTCATTCAGCGGGTCACTTAAGCTCTCCGGTGGATGGAAACCTTGAGTAAAGATAACGTTTTAATGGCTAGAAAACCAACATCTAATCTGGAAGAAAAATGGACTCGTGTTTTTCTACGCAAGCGGACCATTTTTTCAATGTGATCCCTGTGATTTAGTTCTGGCTATTGCCACGTAATTATTTGACACTAACAGAGAGAGCCACCCCTCCAACTTCATCCCATTAGGTTTTCAATACAGACATGAAATAAGACGTTACATACATTGTCAATGTCATACAAGAGCAGCCACTCAGATGAGCTTAATGAGAACATCAGAGAAATGAACCCTAGGCTGTAGACGGTGGAGAAATTTAGCATTAAAATGATAGGACGTCTCATGGGTGCAGAGAGGAAAGGACAGGTTTCTTTCAGCGTTTCCCTGAGTAACACAAGCACACACTCCTTTAATCTTAAAAAGCCAAACTTCATTTCCTTCTCATCTGCAGCTATCTTCTGTGCATGAGTCCTCCCAAACAGTCCAGCTATGTTGGAAATGGCTCTTTTCAAAGTTTTAGTACTGTCTTTGGATTCAACTTTGGGAGAAATTGAGGTTGTTCGGACTTGTTTGTTTCACAGGGGGTGATGGGATAATGGGCCTGCACACAATGGCCGGCGCTGAGTTTTCGAGATTGCTTCACTACAAGAGTCTTGCATGAAAGACCAATCTGTCGACTATCTCGGGCTTGTGTTTGTTTGTTTTTTTCGGGCCATTATTAACCTAGTGAGCAGTCCTGGCTTCGGAAAACGTTTTTGTCGAGGTAGCAGATTAGCATGCTAGCCCGAGGTTTGTTAGTTTGGTCAGCTACTCTAACAGATGATTCCCATTACCTCTTTGGTACAATTTCATCGTCTTTGGTTTCCTCGCGCTGGGTTTCACTGCTGCTGTCGCTCATTGTAGTAGCTGAGTTGTGAATGGAAGGGGCTGGAAACACGTGTCGACCACATACGTTCGTTTCTCTGCTATACGATTTCATGTTTTTGTAGGTAGAGTAAAAAAAACAGACCCAAAAATAAATCTCATAAATTTATCATCATAATCGTGGAAATTTTATTGTGAAAATTAACCAATGACCCCTCGAGTCGCCCTCTGCAGAAACATCTGATTAATACTAATTTAATTGCTGTTTATCAGCAGCTGAATATTAATTAACAGATATATTCAAAGACCTGCATATATATCGGATGATTCAGCACCTTCATGTTTTATGTACGTTACATTTACATAATGTGAACATTCAGTGTCAGCGCAGGAAGCAGCGTGACCTTTATTTAGTGAGTATGACTTTAACGCAGCCAGATGTGCAATTAATGTTTATCGTGTCACGGTCGCAGGTTGTCATTTTGATTCTGTCGGAGGGCAGACGTCAGAGACATACCTGTGTCCTGTACTATATTTATATACTCACCAACACGTATAAAGATAGACAGTCATGCTGACATCATTACATGCACAATTCATGGCATCATTATCGATGCCTGACAGAAATGACAAAAAAAACACTTCTTAAAATATATATATCATTGATAAATAATATCTTAATAATTGATAAATACTTAGTAAAAAACATACCCTCTGTCAGGCTGGTTAATTTTGACCCAGCAGGTTTTATGGGACTGTACATCAATGAAACACTTGATCAGTCAGATTTAGGTCATGTGACTTACTTAGAGCCAATAGCATTTCACTGTTTGGATCTTCGGTTGCTTTATGTGTTAGTTTAGGATCATTGTCCTGCTGTGATCGAGGGACTGTTTATAAAAAGGGTTACGAGTGCTACACTGTTCACCGCCTCACATTAAAGCTAAACGTCAGCACTTTAACCTCATTGCCATTGCGTAATGTCAAATCCAATATCTCGCAATACAGACATAACAATAAAAATCTATCACGGTCCTAAAACTTCACTGACTTTACTGCACTCCAGCTTCCCCCTAAAGCCTCCATAAATCCTGTGACACCAGTGCAAATGCAAAGACATATTTGTATATTTCAGAGATGCCAACACACACACATTCACACATAGTGAACTTGTTTACAGTGTATCATGTATTTGAAGACTGAGCACAGTGTAAATCACTTGCCAGCTGCGATGACCTAAATATGACAGAATGTTATTGCCATGCAGCTCGTACAGAGCCGACGCTGGATGTTGGCAAACCCTGAAATAATGCTCTGTAGCCTGGGACTGCTTCTGACAGCTTGGCTTAGACTGAATTATGTAAATATAACCAGAGCTAAAAACCCCTGCATTCGAATAGTGGCTTGAATAGTGTAAGTCATTACAGTAATGTCATCCAGTAAGTTCCAGAGGAGCACATCCCACCTGTCTGTGAAAAGATAGAAGAAGAAGAAGCTGGTTAATAAATATTTCATGAGTTTCATTATTGCATATTTATAGTGTGCCTGCCACTCAGTAAATCTGTCTGAGTCCGCGCCGGGAAAACGATCTTTAACCCAAAAGTCGGGGCCACGGATCGCCAGCAAGGCCGAGCCAAGTGAAGCCCGCGGAGCCGTTACCACCATCGAAATGACAACAAGGGCACAATGTTGTTGGCCGATCTGCTGCGATGTGGCGTTTGTGTCTTTGAAGGAACCAGGACGCAGTATGTGAAACAAAGAAGATTCACAGTAAATGAGGCGAAGTAACTTTGTAAATAATGTTTTTTTGTTGTTTTTTTAATCTGTGTTGCTGCTTCATGTTGTGAGTGTCTAATTGCTCAGCAGGAGAGTGAAGGAGAAATGATGTGGAAATCTAAAAGTGTAGTGGTGGTTTATAAAGCCGTCAGTGGTTTGGAAAAAATCTGCTTTAAAGAAAAAAAAAAAGTAAAAACAACAGAATGTCACTGCTTGATTAGATATTATATTAGATATATATATATATATTAGATAATACAGTATAATGACTTTTTTAGCCATCCTACTACCATGCAGCTTTGTGCTGCGTTTATAAACAATATCTGGGTTATTCTAGATAGTCTACATACATGTTTCCTATCAGAGAAAGGCAAAGAAGTAAAAATGTTCATATTTGTGGATTTTACATTCTGGTTTCTTTTCCAATTTCAAAATGAATGATTATCTGTTTGTGTATTTTTACAGTGGAAATCTGAAGGATACAATTGAAATGATTCAATAGAAATGCCTGTTGTGAAGATAGCGGGGTAGGTAGCGGGGGGGGCTGGAGGTGAGCAAGACGCAGGTGAAGCATGTCGGTTTTATTTTAAGAAAATGTTGGGAGTCTTGATCAGTGGACATCACTAAAAAAATCACTGAAATGATTCCCTTTGTTGGTTTGAAGAATGACGTAAATGTAAATGACCTCTGTGGCAATTTCTACACAACCCAGAGCCTTCATTTAAGCTACTTGAATATGGTCTGAGTAAGACTCGCATAATGCAGCAAATTACAGGCTGCAACATGCCCTGTTTGTTCTTTTAGGACTCAAATTGCTCTCGGTGCAAATAATAAACTTTGGACCCCTGGACTGAGGCAATTTCCTGTTCCAAATTTGATGGGGTTTTTTTTTAGAGCACAATTTCTTGAAAGTTGAAGAATGGTTAATCAATAACACCAACAAGTTGTGATTGTGACTTCAACCAAACACCTTTAGAGCTTGTCTGGAGTCATCGCCATCTTTTAGAGAAGGAAGGAAGCCAGACTTTACTGATTCGAAATGTTTTAAAGAAAAAAAAACCCCCAAAGAATTGACCTGAAAGTTTTCATATTTTCACTACATTTTTTATCTTCGCTGTGTTTTAAATGAAGCATATTCGAAAACTCCTTTCTCTTGTTAAATTGGGGTGACCATAAAATCTGTAAAAAAAGAAGGTTTCAATAACACAAAGGTCCCACTGATGAGAGTGATGCTTGTGGTCCATTTCACTGAGTGTATTTGCACGATTAACTGAATTCACAGGCAGCCATTGAGGCTATTTGATTAAATTATTCCCACTGCATGCTGATGACACCAACATATTTGCTTGAATTCTCCTTCACATGTGTCCCTTGACTTAAAATCATGTTTTACTTTGAGAAAAGACAAAAATGTTCAGACCTGCACATAAGCTTTAAACGTTCACGGTCACGATAACGTTTCCTAGCAGAACAATCTCATGGCGCAGCGGTCCACATCTTCAAAAGCTTCACGGACACACAATTAACCCTACCGACTTCCTCCGAGTCGCAACCTTTCTGCTACGACCTTCATTTGGCTGACATCATCGCTCGCGTCTTTCATATCCGCCGTGGAACCGTCAGAAGACGTGACCCGTTCACCCTGGTCCCCCAGCGAGCCTAGCCTGCTGCTGTGATGTTGCTGCAGCCATTATTTCCTGTTAGTGCTTGACAGCAGGGTCGTTTATAGCAGTAAGACCCTGTGGAGAATCAGGTCAGCCACATTGCCCCCCACCCCCCACATCCTTTTGTTAGCACATGCACTGTTTGTGCTGCGCCTCGACTTCATCTGGACCGTCCCCGGGTGCACATTTTTGTTAGAGGTAAAAATAAGGTCATGAGCCTGAAACCTTCATTTATCATGTGATAGATTGCTCTAACTGCATGCAAATACTGCACAGTACAGTTAAAGCTGTCTTCATTTAAAACCACACAATATTTATTTATTTATTTATTGAAAATAGTAAGAATACAGTGATTTCCAAAGTTATTACAATTCATCATGTGTGAAACATGAATCAAATGTCAAGTCAATCCATCCAATAGATTTCAAGATGTTTCAATAGCAGCTCTAGAAGAAAAGTCGGTGGATCATAAAGTCATTAGGATGCGTCGTCTGTATAACCAATCTATCCAGCAGATGCGGAGATATTACACTGGATGAAATGTGCTGGTAGCGCTGGATGAAAAGTGACGGATTCCTCTAAAGATTGCGAACACTCGTAAAATATTCATAGACGGACCAACATTGTTATCCATAGAGCAATTAGTACGGCAAAGAACGTGGATACGAATCATATAAAAGAAAAATGTCGTCTGCTATGTCTGACTGTGTTTATTTACAGGCGCTTCATACGACAAATACTATTAAAAAATACAATTATATTTCCTCATATGTAAGAAGATGGAATAGGTACCGACATGACAACAACTTTGTGCATGAAGCCGGCTCCATAAAGACGGTTTTTACCAGTTTGCTGAGGAAGAATTTAACTGACCTGCACAGAATCTTAAACTCAAACACATCAAGCACTGGAGAAAGTGCAAGCCAGGCTTTATTCACCCACATTATTAAGCCGAATGGGATCAAATCTCTGCAGTCTGGCTCCAAAATCTTGTAAAAAAAAAAAAAGCCTGAAACCAGAAGAGTGGAGCAGCAGATTAATGCCTGCGATTTTCAAATGTTCACATCGATCTCACAGGTTAGAGTAAAGTTACCCGCTGTAATAAAAGTCAAGCAATTAATCTGCTGTCTTACCGAACTTTGAGGTGTTTATTCGTCCTTCAGTGTATAAGACATGACAATCCAGCTCAAAGCAAAGAAGACAACACACACACACACACACGCACAGCCGGGAACAGCAGAGCTAATCACGGCTGTTGCATCTGCATCAAATCCTCTCGTCAGATGAAGAACAGATATGATGATCGTCTACTGTCCTTGCCCCCCCCCCCCCCCCCCCCCGCCCCCATCCTGTTCCTTTAGGCTGATTAGAAATAAAGTGGAATTAGTGACAGTTTTCTTCTGACCCGGTTTTTAAGAGCAATTTAAATTCAAGAGGCTCAAATTTACTGCATGCACCGGCTTCATTCATTTATGTAAGTATGCATAATCAAACACACACACACACACACACACACACACTCCAGACTGAGGAAGGCACTGTCTTGCATCTCTGCTCTGTCTTCCCAATCGATTCGTTTAGTTTACCTCAATGACACCGAGGGAAATATCCTATCCTTAAAATCTTCCTTCCCTCCCTCCTTAAATGTCTGCTTTGGCTCAACATGATGAATGATCGCTCGAGCCAATCAATTCTATTTAGATAAGCTCACTTCCAGAGAGCACAGGACGGGGAAGAAGGATGGATTTTTTGCCAAGTTATCCAATGCAGAGGCCCCCAAGGTTATTGTTATTTGTGTTGCCCTCCAACCCAATATCAAACAGGTATGGAGCATGTTGGTTGCTGCATCCAGGAGATTAACCTCTGGGAGAGTATCGGACGGGCTTGATGAGGCCTCAGTGCATCCTTTACTCATGAAGGCGGTGTGATAAATTACAGCAGAAGCTAACGGTAGCTATAACGTCTTGGCTTTTAGGGAGTGATGACTGCGTCCAGGCTGAAATAGCTCAACAACTTTTGGATGGATTGCAATGAAATTATGTACAAACGTTCATAATCATGCTGATTTTTATCGATTCCACTACTCTTTTTCCACTAGCGCCACCATGAGGTTGGCATTTGTCAGTTTGAGTGAAACAGTTGTTATCATTGTGTGTTTAGCTTAAAAACACCTTTAATTCTCATTTTTAATTCCTTTCAAAGGAATGTAAAACACTTTGAAACTGCCTTGGTGTATGAATCTGAGATCTTTGGAATATATATTGATCAGATAGATTATATAGATATAAAAGACAGTGCAGTTTAAATGCAGAGCTCTGATATTTCTCAGCTTTGGAAGACAGTCAGTGACTCCAACGGAGACCCTGTACTTTTACTGTGCTGTAAAACACTTTAGATTAACTGTATTGTGTTTCATATATTATGTTAAATGCATCATTTCTAACTTTACCCACATGTGAAAACATTTGGACAAGATTGAGAATATTCATTTTAATATGTAATAATACATTTTCAATGCGCATTCAGTACGCTTAAAATCTTAAAAAACTTAAAGCAACACTTGAGATGTGACGACACTCAGCAGTAAATCTCTTCCTGTTCCTTTAACAATAATATCAAGTGTTCATTGACAGCAGTTGATGTATAAAATGGGCCTTTGGGAGTGATTCAGGCAGTGAATGCACCATCCTTACAGTTCAATTACAGAAGTGTTGTTCTGCCCAACAGCTCCACTTTGTGGTTCATTAGCAAAGGACAGAAATAACCACCAGACATATACTTTTTTTTATTTAATTTTTTTATTGTCAATTACATACATACAGTTGCTTTATAACCCTGAGATTTGCAGCAACACCTTTAAAAATGAACCCAGTTCATGCAGCAAAAGCTTATATAGTTTCAGCTTGTTTCACAACTGATTTATGGGATACGCACCTTATATGATACTGTTTTATTACGGTATATAAATCCTTCTGATACACAATTATGGAAGTTGTGAAACATCTCTTTTATATATAAACTTCTTAACACTCAAGTGACTCAACATTGGGAAACAGAGACAAACATGCACATCTGTGAATGTTTATTTATACAAATGTAAACTTCTACACTTATTCATTTACTGACTTGCTGCAAATGTAAAAAAAAAAAAAAAAATCCCAGATTTTTCCAGAGCTCCACATATATAAAATGATGGATTACACTTTTTATGAGCACAATTTCAGCCATTTTCCATCACATCAAATAATAATAATATAAAAATAATCATATTAATATTTTTCTCTGGCAGCTGAAAGTAACAGGAAACTTGATGTTTACTGTACATGTTTTTCTTTTTTTTTTAGTTCCTCTTCCAGTTTGTATTGCTCATGCATTTTTAAAAATATGTTTACAGCTTTTGATGAAACTGTCACTCTGATGCAAAGCCTAACCTGTAATTAAGTGCTGTGCCATATAAACAGACACGGAGATGACAATTGGGTCTGTGAAGTGACATGTTTGGGGGGTTTTTTTTTTGAGGCATTATTTCAAAGTCTTCCACTTTCTTCCTGTGAGTGTCAGCTGACTGACAGTAAGCGCTGACATGAAAGCCATCGACACAATGAAACAAGGAAGACTCGTCGCAGCATTTTGTTCTGCTGAAGCCGACTGGCTGTCAGAAAGAACAAAAGTGAACAGCAGCAAATGTGATGCTCTGAAGGAGGGAAATGAGCTCTTATGTCTGCTTCTCCGCTGAATGGAAAGTTGAAGGAAACTCGCAGCACAAACATAAAAAAAATAAAATAAAATAAAATATATTCAATATTCAATTCTGAGCTCTGGTGTCACTTGTCCTCTTTTTAAATCACAAATAAAACAGCTGAAAATTGAATTTAGAAAATGAATATTGCTTAAAACTAGTAAAAAAAAAATAAAATAAAATACCCATTTCAGTGTCCCCCTAGTCCAAGGTCACTTCTTTAAATTTCTTATTTATACTAAAACCCAAAGATGTTTACTTTACAATGCTAAAAAAAAGTGGAAAATCCTCATATTTGAGACATTTTTGCTGGAAAGTAACATGACTTGATGTCCACATAGTCATGATGTCCAATATTAGCTGATGGTAGTATATCCATTTAAAAAAAAATAAAGCCAGAATCTAACTTGTACTTGGCAAGATAGAAAATTTATTTTGTTTATTTATTTTATTTTTGATGACGACCAGGATTCGATAAGAACAGGAACTGATCATCTAAATGATGCTCAATCCAACACAATGATCTAATGATTTTTTCTATCCTGAGCACTCGTGTTCACACACACCTTAAACTTGAGTTTCTTCTGACGGGCTTCAGACTCAAACTGGCTACACGTTGCTCTCATAAGACACGCTTGTTCTTGTTCCTGGTGTGTGCAGCCTCACCGCAGCCTTCTCATTCGCACCATTAACCTTCTCTTCTTCTGCATCCGCACCGACAGCTTCGCAAACCGTGTGGACTGACACTTTGACGTCAACAGAGCTTCCATCATTCCTTCGTCCTTCGCTTGACAGCAGCGCCTGACACACCTCCTCCTCCTCGTCCTCGTCGTCATTGGAGCAGGGTGGGCCTATAGCTTGTCTGTTTCCTGACCCCTTCCTTTCTACGTGCTCTGCAGGTCCAGGGTTCACCGTCTCTGCGCTCGTGCGGCAGTTCAGGATGAGCGGCGGCAGAGGGACGCTCCGTGCCAGCTCCTCAATGTGACGTGCGAACTCCATCGTCTTGAACTGCGTGACTTTAGCGAGCTCCTGCGTCTTGGCTGATGTGATGATGGGAATGCGCTTTGCGACCTCAAACGCTTTCTGCAGCTTCTCTGCGCCGTCAGTGCGGAAGAACTCATTGATGGCCCTTTCCGTCTTCTTGAGGTGGCTGCTGACCATGCAGAGCCGTGCCACGTTGAGGATCATGGTGATGGTGAAGGTTACCAGGCAGACGATGACGTAGTACAGGCCCAGACCACTGTCTGTGTGGGCAACGCGCACAGTGACGGTGTAGTTTGCGGTTCTACCGGCGCCACTGGAGGCGACACATGTGTAGCGACCGCGGTCCTCAAAGGAGATGTCAGAAATGTTCAAGCCGCCCTTTTCCTGAATCTGCCACTTCCCCCCTGGAGTCAAAAGACATAAGACAACAAGACAAAGAGAGTTTTAGTCTGATACTAACTGACTGTGTGCCGTTAAAGCACTCCATTTCTTCCTCCTACCTGCGTTGTCACCCGGCAGAGGTCCTTTAGAGTTGTACCACTTGATGTCATCGTAGCTTTCAGTCACGTTACACTCTATCAGCGTGCTGGATCCCTCCTTCACCACGATGGCCCTGCTGGAGGGGACATCGGCCAACCACGCATAGGACGCCGTCTCCACCTCCGACCCGTTCTGAGCTCCATCCGCCGTCCGACCACCGAGCAGCAGGACAGTGAGAAGCAGGTGTGACAGGTGGTGTTTCGCAGGTGGTAACATGATGAATGAAGTTAGAGGTGCAGCTCACAGACGAGACAAACCTGTAGAACAGGAAGAGACAAGGGTCACAGCCCAGGAAGCAACACAGGACTGTAGCAGGTTAGAGTTTACATACTCATACTCTTTAATTTATTTCCTCTATTATATCTTAACATTTGTTTAAATTGTATTTAAATTGTGTTCATAGTGCATTGACTTTAGCCAAAATTAGGTGGATTTAATTATTTCCACTGACTTTTCAAAGCCTCATATATCTAGTCAGTTTCTTGCAAATATACTAAAACATTATTAAAATGATCTCATTAGTGAATGCTGTAACTCAGTATTGTGTCCAGTCCCTCTAATGGTAATTAAAGATTCATTGATTCAAATAATTAGATAATTTGTGCAATAAATAATATGTATATAACCGTGTATACATTTTACCAGGAGAACAAAGACACCCACACATCCAACACCAAACAGTCTGTGACAGTTTTTCCCACCTGCTGCTCGAACTGCAACGAAAAAACAAAAAAATCCTCGACCGATATAAACATTTAACACTTTGTAACCTGATGTATTTTTAAAATATATATCTTAATTAATCTTTAACTCATATTTCAACCTAATTGTTACTCAGCTTTCACCTGTCCAACGCCAGAAAAAGGGAAACAAACGAGCTCCGTCCAGTGCTTCCACTTCCTAGTTCAGGTATGAGAAAGGGGTGTCACCTGCTGCAGGTAAGTGACGTCACCTGCTGGTTGGAAAGTATAATTAACGATAAAAAATATGAATCAATCCAATAATATTTATAATAATAATAATGTTTAATATAACTGTAGCTGAAAATAATTGTTAGTTCTGTATATTATATTATCTGTATATTATAGGTCTTAGTTATAATACATGTGTTTTTTTCACTTGTCAGAAATTGTAGTTTATTTTGTTGAAACCCCAAGGTTCTAAAAATCAAACTTTATTTTGAAATTTCTAACCGGAACTATAGCTTCGCAGTGCGATTTTTAGCTTCCTAGGATGGCGAAGTCATGATCAGTACCACTCTGCCTCTAATTGGTTTGCTCCGATATTGTTGCCCTAATTCTAACCAATCTTACTCCTCATGCCAAAATCTAACCAACCCAACCAACGACTACTAGCCAATCAGTGGACAAGTAGGGCGGGTCATGACTCCGCCGTCCTAGGAATAACCGTTGGACAGTCAGTGAAAACAAAATGTGACGTGGCTAATCCTGCTGGACAAAAACGAGAAAGAAAACCTGAATCGTTAAAGTGTTTACCGGGAAAGTCAAAGGCCTGTTGAGTGTAGGGACAAAGGTGTTACACGAAATAAAGAAGATAAACTTGTCTCGTTGCTAATTTTAAAAAAGGAAACTGTAAGCAGCTAGAGGCAACCTGAACTGCTAGCATCTAGACTTTGACAGCTGAGTAGGAAAAAAAGGTGAGTCTGTAGCAAAACTATAAAGGTGTGTGCTGTTTTTTTAATAAGTATTAAAACATTATACATTACTAGAAATAACATGACGCTCCTCCTAGTTGTAGCTAGCTTTTGTTGTACATGAAGTACATGAACGGGTCATTAGCTCAACTAAACTATTAGCAACCTACAGTGAAGCCTGTTTATGTCGCTGTCAGTGTTAATGGGATATTTCACTGTTCACATATAAATATAAGGTATGTTATAGCTTAACTTTCCTTTATATTTGTGATTAACCCAGGCTGTATTTATTACACTATCCAGCTTCACATATAACCAACAGCTGAACTGGTGAATCGTTTTTCCTGGATGTTGTTGAACTGCACACTGGGAAATGTGTATATATATATATATATATATATATGAGGGAAATGGCAAATTACATTGTTAAATCCTTCTCTCTTTTTCCACTTTGCAGGCATGTACTAAAACATTAAGATGTCAGACAGCGAAGCTACAGCAGCTGAGGGTTCGAAGGTGATACCAGCAGTGACTCAGGATGACTCTCCTGCTGAAACGCCCGACAGCTCCTCGCCCACCACACCTGACCTCTCAACCGATGTGGCCCCGACGAGGAAAACCAGGAGGAGACCAGAGTCCAAACCTGCAGCCGAAGTTGAGGAGATGCCGAAAGTAGAGAAGCAGCCGGCGAAGGTAATGATGAGAAAATAATGGTTTATACCAAACAAGACTATAAGTAGCTGGATGAACAACAGTAAACAGGTTTTAAACAAGCTGCAGGTTCTTTGCAAATGTTCAAGACACGTGATACGCCTTGTTTTGTGTCAGTAGGGTTCTCCACTAACCGCGGGGTTAAACCAAAGGTCACTGTTTGTGTACGAAAGTTATTGATTTAGTTTTCTTACAACATTCATAACCTCTGGTTCTATCTCTCGCTCTTTTTGTTTTTTTCCTTTACTTTCCTCCCTCTTCCTCCTCCTCTGGGTCTCATCCTCTCCATCACCTTCTCTCTCAGACACCCAGTGAGTCTACAGTGGCTCAGGGTGGCTGGGGATACTGGGGCAACTGGGGCAAATCAATCTTATCCACAGCAACAGCTACTGTGGCCACTGTGGGTGAGTACAGATCATGTAACACAAGCTTTCTGTGTTATATATATAGAGTGTGTATGGTGGTCTGTTCGGTAAATGTAGTTGTCTGTATGTAAAAGTGATCAAAGGATAGTCCAAGAAATGATTAGAAATCACTCCAAAGAACCAATATACGTTATTCATTAGTTTTCATGTTTTCATTATACATGTTATAATATGCTTGTCTCACCTCGCTGTCTCTCTGTCTGTCCAGGCCAGGGGATCACTCAGGTGATAGAGAAGGCCGAGACGTCGCTGGGAATCCCCAGTCCGACCGAGCTGTCGGCTCAGGTGGAGGAAGAGCAGAAAGAACAGGGTAAGACGTCGTGGATCTTCTCATACAGACATGTATATATGTGTGTATGAATCCGATATTTTCTCTGCATCATGTAAACGTAGTATTGCAGTATGTATAGTGTGTTGTATTTGTTCTCCTGGCAGAGATGGACAAAGCAGAGGGAGATGGAGCGACTGCAGTGGGAAGCGCGATGGGAATGTTGTCGTCGCTCACCAGCGTCGTCCAGAGCACAGTAGGTTGACAGACCAATAGCAGGTAGTAGCAGGGTCATACTGTATATTATAGTTCTTTACCTACATGATAACTTTAGTTTCACTAAATAAAGATGCTACGCTTTCATGTAATTTCATACTTTAGAACAGGTGGTGTTGTTGTGAATGTTACACTGAGACTATACTCTTCATATTTTCTCCTGCTCACAGGGTAAGACGGTGATAACAGGCGGTTTGGACGCTCTGGAGTTCATCGGGAAGAAGACCATGGATGTGATAGCAGAAGGTGATCCAGGCTTTAAGAAGACTAAAGGGCTGATGATCAGGAACTCCACCCTGTCTCAGGTGATACAATGGACAGATTTTAAAGACCACATTTAAATCGCTAAATGATGAATCTGTAAACATCCCAGGCAAAATGGAAGTAGAAGCAATGCCTTTGTTTGTGTAAAGCACAAACTAACAAACTGCAAATTAGCTAAAATTTGATGACTGACTAAGATCCATTACTCGTAATAAATCTGAGGCATAAGAGGCTCCATAATACATAAACAATCAATATTTTAAATGTCTTTTAAATAATCTAAAATCTAAACTAATTTAAATCAGACAGGACATAACAGAATGAGAATTTGTATGTTTTATCCAAACCAAATTGATCTAAACTTCACTAGTTTTCTGTCTGGTTGTCTGACAGATTACTGAATGTTTGTCCCCTTCGTCTCTCGCTTTAAAACAAGTTGTCTGTGTCTGTCTCTCAGGTGCTGAGGGAGGCAAAGGAGCGAGAGGAGCTGCAGACGGCTGAGAAAGAGACGTCAGATTCGGAGAAGAAGCTGGTTGCTCACTACGGGATGCTTTTTGATGAATATCAGGGTCTGTCGCACCTCGAGGCCCTGGAGATTTTGTCTCGGGAGAGCGAGTCTAAGGTACAAAATATGATGCCTACTGCGAGATACAGAGACATCGTTACAACGTCTGAAATTTCATCGGGATCTGGCAAAAGCCTCAAATATCCGTCTCTGTTTTTCTATGTGCGTTTTATTTTCGTACATGCGTCCTGCAGGTGAAGTCGGTGCTCACCACTCTATCAGGAGACGAGCTGGTGCAGCTCAGAGGGGAGCTGGAGCTCATCAAGGATTCTTTCTCCCTGGTGGAGTTTGACGACGAGGAAGTGGACGAGAAGAAAGGTAAAAAAAAAAAAAATGAAAAACCACAATGTACTGTTCACCAGAGTCGATGGAACTGAACTGATTGATTGTACATTTGTAATTTCAGATGAAGACGGCTCAGAGTTTGAGAGGGAGTTAACAGAAGCCTTGGAGGGTCTCAGTGTCTCTGCCACAGCCAACAAACTCAGCAAGGTGCCAGTTACACAATACTTTGATTTAGATCAGATTCTTGTTCAAATTCACCCTAAAAGTCAGTATATGTATCATCATCATCATTATCATTATATATATGATTTTCTAACCTTTTCCAACAGGCCTGTAAGAGCATCTGCAGCCAGATCACTGACATGACCGAACCAGAGAGGGAAGAGGAGGAGAGCAGGGAGGACGGGAAGAAAACGCTTTGTGTGGAGGTATGATGACATGAGGGAATCAGTTTTAAACAGGTTATACGGTGGCATGGTGGAGTACTCCAACCTAAGAGCAGAGGAGCTTTAGTTTATTTTTAATCAAATGAAGTAGCACCACCTTGTGATGAAAGCAAGCCACTGCTCAGTTTATGAAGGTGTAGAGTACAAGCCACAGACATTATTTCATAAGCTGGATAACATATAGGAGGCTGTTTTTGTACCAAAATGGATGTTATTATATTCCTGTCATCCTTCTGTGTGTGTCCGTGTGTGTGTGTGTGTGTGTGTGTCCATGTGTGCGTGCGCGTGTTGGATCTCGTCAGGAGCTTCACGCCGCAGCCATCAGGAGTCTGGCGGAGTTGACGGCTCGATCTATCGAGCTTTTCCACAAACTGGCCGAGATGATCCTCTTCTCCAACGGCAGCGCGGAGGCCGGCGTCCTGTCGCAGTAAGACAACGTGCGGATGTTCAGCGTCACATTTCATCTGTGCTCTAAATAAACGTCCGTATTTTCTCCTGTTGTCTGTCCTCAGGTTAACCGTTGTTCTGTGTAAAGAAATCTCACTACTTTCCAAGAAGTTCACCTCGTGTTTAACAACAGCAGGGGTAAGTGCGACGGTTGGATGAAATCACTTGTCACTGTTTAACTTTTCATCTGAGATCTGATTTATAGTTTGATCTGAACGTTTTGTTTTCCAGTCAAACGAGAAGGGCGACGTCCTCAACCCGCTGATTACTGGAGTCTTTTTAGAGGTTTGTGTCTTATTACCGCAACACTCTTATCTCTAACACACTCACACACTGGGAAAAAGTGGAATTATCTAACATTGGTGGAAATGTCCAGATCTGAAGGATAAAAAGGTCTTGAATGCTGAACAGCATCCTAAATAAAGCGTTAGAGAAGTAGTTTTGCAGTTAGAGCATCTTCATGCGTGTTATAGGGCTGATATTAAAATACTGTGCGATTCATCTTCTTCTCTCACAGGCGTCCAACAGCGCTTCTTACATCCAGGATGCTTTCCAGCTGCTGATGCCCATACTGGAGATCTCCCACATCCAGAGGAGAGCTGAATCCACGGAGCAGTGAGCAGCAGACGTCACCTCCGCCCTCCGTCGCTGCCACGGTGCTGCGACTGTCACAGCAGACAACTGACACATCCTAAAAACTTTCCAACAGCTTTTACTCTGTCTGGTTTTCAGCTCAGGACAAAATCAATTTCACGCCTGGGAGGAAAAGTGTGTTTTTGTTGAACAGTGTTAACATTTTTTTGCATTGCTGGTTTATTTGTAAAGTAGATGGACTCATCGAATCACAGTGTTGAGGAACGTCTAGATCTACCAGGCGCAGTCTAAGGAGAACACGTGCATTTTTTTCAAAACTGCATTTGTGTTCTTGTGAACGTAAAAGTCTCAAATCTGCCACAGAGAACACAAAAAAATAAAGGAAAGGAAAGACAAAATAAATAAATAGTGAGATATATTGATAATGTATTTTTCTCTTAACTGAGCAGTAAATAGTTGGTTTTCTATGCATATAATGTTTTTAAAACACTGCCATCCAACATAAGTCTGGTTCTGGAGCAGCTGGGGGTTAAGTATCTGTGAGAAAGGATCAAATCCAGTGTTAATATTTGATGTGGGGCCAACAGGCCATTGTTTATCAAAAAAGCTTTGGATTACTTTTCCAAACCTTCAGTGCATTTAGTCAGCTAAGGTTTGGACTCAAGTTGTTAAAAAAAACCAAAAACATTTCCTGTTATTGCAGTGAGTCTCAGCATTTGTCCAGATGAAATCCTGGAACGAATCATATAACACTGCAGAAAAGATGCATCCCTGTTTTAATTAAGCAAATGAAATGCAATAGATAGCCATGGAATTGAATTATATTAAGAAGTACTGACTAAATCACTAAAATGACCCAGCATTATTCTGATATGACAAAACTTACCACTACATGTCTTCCCCTCATGTGTAAATTTCCAGTGTTCAGCTGAAAAAGTATACAAACATACAGATTGTTATTACAGTCATTTAAAAGCCTATTTCTCATCATCTTATTCATTTTTCATGAGACTTGATGTTGATGAACTCGGTGTTCATTTATCAAAGAGGCTTCTATCTGCTATAAAGATTGTGTCGTCATCTTCTTTTAGTCATTTATGTTCAATTAGGTTCAGTTTTTGTGACATTGAAGCGCTGACAGCTTTGTGTTGTGGGCCATATACTGGTACATATACTGTACTGTGTATCAGGTATTTGAGATGGTTTTAAAATAAAATGTGCTTCCGTTCATTTTATAAACCCAATCTGTGATTCGTCTGTGTAAATTACATGACTATGACAAGAACAGTATTTGACTCTGAGATAGTAAAGTATAAGATTATTTTGTCACTGAATAGTAAAAACATATATACATAAATTAATTTTTGGGTTCCTGGAAATAAACAAATGTTTTACTGTTTTAGCAGTAAATCAAACACAATTCAACCCAAGTGTATTGTACTGGTTTCGCGTCGCTGTTTACACTCCACTACAGGAGGTGGCAGTAACACATTTACCGTTTAGCTGCGATCCGCCAATAAACATACAGAAGAAGAAACTGGAGCGAAAGAAAACGACGAAGAAGACGACAGACGCGCTACGAGCTAGCTTGGCAGGTTACGTCGAGGAAATTCTCAGGTAAAACAAATGTTTTTATTTCCGCAATGTGTTCAGTAACATAATATTATATGTAAAGTGTACGTAGCTGTTGTGACTCATGTAAAAAAAAAAACCAGAGTCGTATAATTTATTCGTTGCTCCGGTGATGTTAGCTTTCTCGACAACGCTAGTGTTAGCTCGTAAATGTTAGCCTTCCATGCTAAGCCCTCAGCTAGTGCTCTGGTCCCTCGATGCGACCTCGATGCTCAGTATTAATAGTATTTGTAGTCACTAAAAGCTCCAGGTGTATTGGGAGTCATTAATTATTCACATTGACTCCAGTTTACGTTGACCACTTTTTATATTTAGTGCTAATTTGATAGATATCAGTTAAGTTAGCTTGGCTGAAAATATAAACAACGAACGTTACCACAGCTACAACGTTAACGTGAGGTTAATTCATCTTATAGTAACACAAAACAATGCGAAATATAGAATAACTGCTTTGAAAATGGTTTTATATTTAGAAATGTTTAAAGATAAATGTCATTTTTTGTCAACGAGTAGGCGCTAAATATTTAAAGAAAAACGCCTCGGGATAATTTAATACAAAGTTAAATAATCGGCCGTAAAGCAGGTTAAAGAGAAGTTAGCTTTCATGGTTGGGATTAGATAACGTTGGTTTTTAGCTTTGTGGTGTTAATAGGCTGCTGTGTTGTGCACCAGTCAGTAAACATACTCAAACATGTGCTGGCTTTTGTCTTCAAGAAGTGGATTTTACCCGCTTTTAAAACTCTTCTGAACAAAGACTTTACGGCCGCTAATATTTAGATAAATAAAAGCTGTCTATTAACAGTTACAGAGTTACTATTGTTGTGATTCATGTCGGTGTAAATTAAACACATTTGAGTTTGTTTAAGACACACTTTGTTACTAATACTTTGATTTAAATGATTGATTTAAGATCTGATTCAGCTTCTTTAATATGAAAAATTCAGGTTTATTCAGTCTCCCATGATATGAAAATGGGTGTCTTTGGCTTTGGGAAACAGTGATCATCATATTTCACAATTTTTCTGACCTTTTTTATAGACCAAACAACTAATAGATTAGTCTAGGAAGTAATCGACAGATTGAACGATAAAGAAAACACTTGTTCATTGCAGTTTTAAACTGTGGTGAGACGATAAAGGTCCTGGTATCTTTGTTGTAAATGAAGACTCGACTTTAGGCTCAAAACGTATTGTTGACATTCGTTACTATACTTACTTATTACATGAATAACTGAAAGTTTAATTATGTGATAACCAATAATTAAAATTTGCAGCCCTGCCCAGAATATAGAATATATTTTCAGATCAGTAACTGTAGTTCTTGCTAATCTGCTAACTTATTTTCAAACTTAAACTTTAATCAGTTTGTCGCTTTTCTTTGAGTCAGATGAAGACACGGTGGTGTCAGAAGGGTTAAACTGTCAGACTGTTAAATGTCCTCCAGTCTTTTCTCTCTGAGCTTTGTATTTTTTCTCACGCTTGTTTTACTCTCGTTACTTTTTTAATTAAACATGTTTCTGTTCTTTTTTTTAATGTGTTCACTAACTTCTTTGTTTGTTTGTTTTTAATCTTCTTTCAGAGTTGTGTTTCCTCATCACGCCGCAACCCTTCCACCCCCCTCCCTCTCACCAGCGCTGCAGGATTGTTGGGGTTTCAGCTCTTTCCGTGACCTGCCAACATGCCAGCCGCACTTACAGATTCCAGTCAGATCATCTGTGAAGTCTGGGCGAGCAATGTGGAGGAAGAAATGAGGAAGATCCGGCAGATTATTCAAAGCTACAATTACATTGCCATGGTAAGAGGTGGTCAAATTGTTTCTGAGTAATGCTAGAAGATCAAGTATCTGATGCGAAGCTGCTGACTTAGAGGCCTTTAGTGTTGTTAATGTGCTTTTTTTCCTAAAGCCTTAAACACATCATTCTGGGAAACACACCCTCTTGGTTGGCCTTATAATTTATTAGGAATTGATCAGTGTTTATCTGAATATTTTAAAAAAACATGTCAAATTCCAATTATAAAGATCAATAATACATTTCCTCATGAGTCCTCAAGATTTGTGGGGACAGAAGATGTGGAGGAAAATAAAGCAATTTTTTCAGTGAATCTATCAAATCAAATAGACTGACGTGAGATAACAGAGTACGGTGGTCAACAACATTGTTCGTCTTTTTCACCAGGACACAGAATTCCCCGGAGTAGTCGTCCGGCCGATCGGCGAGTTTCGCAGCACAGTGGACTACCAGTACCAGCTGCTGAGGTGCAACGTCGACCTGCTAAAGATCATCCAGCTCGGGCTCACGTTCATGAACGAGGACGGAGATTATCCCCCCGGCACGACGACGTGGCAGTTTAACTTCAAGTTCAACCTCACGTATGTGGACTTTTACACTCGCCAGGACAGGAAGCCGTTTTTATCTAAGATTCAGCAGCTAGAGTCGATGAAAGAGTAGAACATTTTATTAAAGGATGGTTGGTTTGCTGTTAAAATATAACGGTGTCCCTATAAAAGTGTAGAAATGTGGCTTGTAAAACATTCAGTATGAATATTAGAAGCAGAAGTTTTGTTGGTTAAAGAATCAGTTCTAGGATCAGACTTTGATCATCCTCACTTAAAGATTCTTCAGCTTCATAATTGGCAGTAAATTTATTTTTTTGTGTCGTCACAGAGAAGACATGTACTCACAGGACTCCATAGACCTGCTCCAGAACTCCGGCCTCCAGTTTAAAAAACACGAAGAAGAGGGAATCGATACGCTCTACTTCGCTGAGCTTCTCATGACGTCCGGCCTGGTGCTGTGTGAAAACGTCAAGTGGCTCTCCTTCCACAGGTCGGTTTGTGTTCGCAGATGTTGTTGTTTTCTTCTGTGTTCTTCTCACCGTAACAATGTGAAATAAAAAATAATGATTTTGTTTGTGAATTTTAAATGTCTGTTAATGTTTTGTCCGATTAACAGCCCAGAATCCAAAGATATTCAGTTTATTAAGAAATGCATTAAATAATCACGGAAACCAGCAGATGTTTTGATATTTGCTTCATTGAGTCGATGGTTATTAATCAGCCGTAATTCAGACCTTCCTGACCTGAATCCCGCTCTGTTCCGTCTCTCAGCGGCTACGACTTCGGCTACCTGGTGAAGCTCCTGACGGACGCACGGCTCCCGGAGGAGGAACACGACTTCTTCCAGATCCTCAACCTGTTCTTTCCCGCCATCTACGACGTCAAATACTTAATGAAGAGCTGCAAGAACCTAAAGGTATTATCACCTAAGTCCAGATAATAGAGGGGGTAGATTTAACTCGGCAGTTTGAGATCGCAATAATGTAAAAACGAGCCTTGAGATGATTGCCTGATGTTTGTTCAGGGAGGCCTGCAGGAAGTAGCCGACCAGCTGGAGCTGAAGAGGATCGGGAGACAACATCAGGCTGGATCGGACTCGCTGCTCACCGGCATGGCTTTCTTCAGGATGAAAGAGGTACGAGTGCACAAATATCCATTAGTTTGATGTTTATTACTTACTCTTCTCTCCATAGCGACACAAACATTTGTTGCTTGTTTGTGCAAAGCAATAACATTACTCAAACTATGTTTATTACTATTGTACAATCTGTCGTTTTGGTGTATATAAAAAGTCCAATCCACAACTCAAAGATATTCAGTTTACTATCATAGAAACTTAACTTCAAATGACTGATTGTAAAAAATAGTTGGCAGTTAATTATCAGCTCTAGTTTACTTACAGCGATAACTAGATAACTACCGCGTCAAGTATCTGGAAAAGTCAGCGCTTTGGCGCTAAAGTTAGTTTTTTGACGTTCCAACTTCCTGTTTGAAGAGGAAACGCATCACATAAAAGTTGAAGCACTTTGTGGGTCTTTTATCAGCTGGGTCTAGTAATGCAGCAGCCATCAAACTGAAACCTTTCTGTTGTTCTGTGCAGCTTTTCTTTGAAGACAACATCGACGACGCAAAGTATTGTGGGAGATTGTACGGCCTGGGCTCGGGCTCCACCCAACCCCAGAACGGCCTCTCCGGCTCGGGCCAGGAGGAGACGAACAACAAGCACTGACGGAGCGGTCGACTCTTCAAGTGGAGTACGCACTTGTTTTAAAACCCCAACCAGCAGATTCTCCCTCTGATCCCCCTTCAATCCCTGAACAAGACTAAACTAAATCTTTGTTTAAATTTCCCCCCCTAAGAGACTATAAAAACGGGACTCGCAGTGACTGTGGATCGACGCTTTCACACACACACATTCTCCACCAGACCGGATGTTTCTTTTTAGTCGCTTTTACTGGCCATATATATATACTCAGAACACTTTTTAAACCTTTTTTTTTGTTTTTTTACAGCATTAGTGGCACCCTTCTTTAACAGCATGGGACCAGCTCCTGTATCATACTGTGATTTCAGACCAAACCTTTGACAGGAACAGTCAGATCCTTCAGTTCAGACTATCGTTCTCTCACCAGCGTGACTTCGCCTCTTGTTGCAGGGATTTCATTTTTTTTCTTTTTAAGTTAATGCTGGAAGGGCCTGTAAATTAAAATGTATAATTTTGATGAAAATAAAAAAAAATGTTTTAGCTTTTTTCAACTCAAAAGAAACTTTTAACAGTGGGCTTCAAAGTGTACAACTGTGCTTGGTTATGCATGTGTTTCAATGGGCAAACAAACTACTGTCGTTCTGTACATTCACCCACCAAACCAAACTGTCCACCGTCAGGTTTCCAGATGTTGTGGTTACTCTTGTTTTTACGTTATACATTGTTTTAAACAGTTGTATATTAAATTGTTTTTGTATTTTCAATGTAAAAGTATTAAGTATTTGATTTTTTTTTTTGTTTTCACTAAGTAGACACACACACACACACACGGCTTGTACAACATTTGTTTAAAAAGGGTTCATTTGAAACTCTTTAAAGTTTAACGTTTAATGAAACGTTTGTCTATAATCCACCTTAAAGTCTGCTGTGACTAGTGCTGACATCGCTAGTTGATTAATTAACAGAAATATTATCACTAATTGATTATCAAACAAAAGGGCAAATATATTAAAGTTTTCCTTTTTTTATAGCTGCAATTTTAATATTTTGGGTGTTTAAAAGTTTCAGCTGTGGGGACATTTTTCATTATTTTCAGGCATTTTTAAAGTGAAATCATTTTCACTGGAAGACAAATGAATGTCAATCGTTGCTGGTTAATTTTTAATTTAACGGTTCAGTGACTGTTTGACATTTGAGATGTTATGCATATACCTCCCAAAATACCGAACAGTTTAAAGTAGGATTACTCCACTAATTAACCCAGTAACATATTTTGATTTATCATAAAGCACAAAACATTTTCATGATCAGATAAATTACCAATAAACACCCATTTAAAATATTAACTCATAACAGGTTGTAGAAGTATGTAAAAGCTTTAAAAATGCTGCAGCTACAGCTTTAATCACCTCGGATTCAGAATCAAACCGACTCGGGATGTTTTTAATTAAAGTTTTTTTTTTTATTCACCAAAAATCTGTACAGTGGAAGTGCTTCTTTCAGTTTAATAGAAAAAAAATATTCAGGTGAGGAATCGCTGGGAAGCTTTCAGGACGGAGGGACTCGTTCCGTATCTGCGGAGCAAATCTTTGGCCTTGTGTTCCAGGGACGTGGAGACGGAGGCAGAAGACTTACTGAGGTGCAGGAGGACCAGGCAGCATTCAACAACATCCGGGTGAGGATACATCTGAGAGGACAAAGATGTAATGGTTCATTAACACTCGTGATTAGCTGAGATTTTTTATTTTGGCTGCACGAGGAAAAGACAAATCCTTTAAACCACCATGTGTCAAAACTGACAGACTTTCATTCCCAGGCAGGAAAATGTCCCTGTATTTGTTAGAAGTTGTACCTTGATCGTTTCGGGTAGATCAGCCAGCTGTTTCTGGTACTCGGACATCTTAGTGGACAATGAGAGCAGAGTCTCCTCATCAGGCCTGAGGGGGAAAATTCAAACTGTTAGACACAACTCCACAACAAATCAGAAACAAGAGATCTTCAGTGTTCGACGTACAGTCTCAAAATACACCATAAGAGACATAAGAAGTGATTAATAACAGCGTCCTCACCGCTGTCCAGCATCAGAGGTCCTCTGGATAGTTGTGAGCTGAGCGGGAGCGTCGGCCTGTTTCTCCCCACTGTCGAGCTGCCCTCCCTGGGCTCTGCCGTGCTGCAGCACCATGGCAGCCAGCCGCTCCTGGATCTCCTTCACAGATTTCTGCATGGCCTGACAGGCAGCGTGAGGTTCTGACAGAAGCAGTGACGCATCTGAGTCCAGTTTGTCCTTCACCTCGTCTCCGGGACTGGAGTCAGCTGCTGAGGAAGAGACTCCATTCTGGACTTCCTGGTTGTCTGAGCGGCTCCACCAGCATTCAAGCAGACGGTGGTGATGGACAAAAGCCTGCAGGCTGTCGCCGGCGGCTTTGGCTGTTTCTTCAGTGTGATGAAGTGTTTTCGCACGTTTCCTCGAACAAACACTGACGTCACCTGACATACACACAGAGAGAAAACCATGGATGGTGCTGTGGTAGCTGTTTAGCTATAATAATAATACATTAATAATACTGGCTAGCTTAGCAACATTAAGGCTACAAACATCCCATAATGCAACACTAACTGTGAATATCAACATTTACTTCATAATGATAAGTTTAGGCAAACTTTAAGCCAACATCTGTCTCCGATTCATGTCAAAAAGTGTGTTGACATAATGAAAAACACAAATTCAGAAATGATTGATTGACTGATTGATTGATTGATTGACAGAGGCGTACCATCAGGGAAAAGCAGCCTGCAGAGCTCCGCAGACACACAGAAGTGTCCGGCGTCTCGGAACCAAGCCACCGTCTGCCACAACTCTTTTATCAGCTGTCCGTCATCGTCCAATAACCAGTTTAACACTGAACGGGTCAAATGGAGGGACGAGTACAGCAGCACCTGAGGACCAAGAAACAGACGTGTAACTACGAGACGAAGAAAATGGCTCAATGGCACAGATTTATTGGTTTCATTAAAATCAATAAATCTGTTGGAGGACTGTGTACCTGTCTGAGGGGAACGTTGGCGGTGGCCGCTGGACTCTCCACAGACTTCAGCTCCTGCAGAAGAGCTCCGGCGCCGCGATGACCCGACGATGTTTGCGACACGCCGAACTGCTCGTCCCACACGTCTCGCACTCGGTCCAGGATGCCGATGTCTCGCTCGCCCACCGATGTCCACCGGTGACTGGAGACGCAGGACTGAGGTACGACTCCAGTCAGCATTGCAGACAGCAGCTCGGCGACGCAGAGATGAAGCCTGTGGACCTGCAGAGGAGTCAAATAATTCCACATCAGTGCTGGAATGAGACAAATATCTTCAATCTTGCAAGAATCCTAAAAAATCTGCAGAAGCTCACACAGAATATTCTAAATAAAATAAATAAATAGAGACATTAATCTTTTTATCTCCAACTCAAAATTGGCAAAAAGAAAGTAGAAGTGTCCGTGATGTTTGTGCCACTGACCAGCAGGCTGTCCTGTGAGCTCAGGACCTCCTGGGCTCCGACCCAGTCCTGAGTAGCAGACAGATCTTTAGCGCACCGCAGCGCCAGCGACTGAGCCAGAACGACCTCCCCCGAGATCCTCGCCAGACTGGCCGCCGTCCTCAGAGAGGAAATGTCGTTCTTCCTAGCGACGACTTTGGCTGCGTCGAAACTGGCACCGGCAGCAATGTAACTAGGAGACGAGGTCAGACAAACATAGATTTATAGAAACATTAAAAGCTAGAGGCAGCGTTTATTCCCTGAATCCTTCCAGTTCTCACCATTTAGCGGCTGCAGAGAAATGTCCGTCCTTCTCCAGCACGGAGGCCCAGCAGGTGTACAGCTCCTTCAGGACCGGCTCGTCTGCTGGCAGCCTGGCTTTGACCAGAGCTATGGCCTCTCTGAAATAAAACAAGGCTTGTTGTGTTAGCGGAGGAACAAACATCACCTGGAGGTGAGATTAGACTCGGACTAAAAATAAATAAATAATGTTGAGCAAGAAGCCTGCGTCATGAGCAGCGTGATGATGGGGAAATTAACAAAATGTCTGAACACTGAAAACTAAAAGATTAAAACCTGTAGAGCTTGTGAGAGCGCAGCAGGTGAACGGCGTCGTACAGCTTGTTGATTGACAGCAGGTGGGACGCCGCCTTCAGGTACTGCTCCTGCAGACACAGCTGCTTGACAAACGCCTCCACCGTCCGGCTCCACACCTCGAACCCGGCTGAGGGAGGAAAACACAACGAAGAAAAGAGCTAAAAATCATGCAACCCCCGATGGAACATGATTGGGGAAAGATCCCATCTCCTAACAAGCCTTTACCCATGGGTGCGATGGACAGCAGGTGGTCGTTGAGCTCTCCTTTCTCTGTGGCGAGCTGCAGCGCCCCCTCCAGGTCTCCGCTCCACAGACGCAGGTACACGACTGAATCAAAGTGACTCGCCTCCACGTGACCCTCCTCTGAGGAACGAAACAAAAAGTTTGGATTCCGTGTTCACTTTTAATTCAACTTGTGAAACTTATAAATTGGAAGAATACCAAAGTACACAAATGAATCCCTAAAGGACTATTCTGTGTTTTCCAGAGAGCGAAGCTATAATTCCAGGCTGAGAAAAAAAAGCAGCATACCTTCTGCCTCAAACATGCGGTACAGAGCCTGTCTGTCGGAGAAGAGGCCCAGATGGATGTGCTCTCCCTGGCCTGGGACACAGCCTGCAGGGAGGGCTGGAGAACACACACACACACACACACAGTCCAGTAAATGAGCTTGTCCTAGTGATGATTAAAAGTCTTGTTTTGCTTCTAACTGAGGTGTAAACTAAAAATTAACTAGTCTAGCTGGTCAAACTCTAGCTTTGATTCTGCATTTACTATATTTTATGTCCACTTGGGGGCAGCAGAAAACTGTAAACACAACATATCACTTTCAAATTCAGTTAAAAAGAACAAGATATCTTCTTATGCCTACGTTACCCACACTGCAACTAGACTTTAATACTCAGGAAGAAGTGTTTTCTTGACAAGGTTATCGATTATCCTGACAATAATCAATAGTCTCTCTCTCTGTATTATGATCACGCAGCGGTCTCAGTCTCACCGCTGCTGTGTTTGACAGAGGCCAGAGTGATGCAGTCCTGCAGCAGCTCCTCTTTGGGCCGATGGTCCATGGACGTACTGACGGGCAGCATGGAGCGAGGCTTCTTTCTCTTCAGCAGGTTTAAGTCTGGAAACATAGAAAACACATCGGAACAGTTGACGTACAGAAAACACAATTTCAGGAATACATTCGGTTAATTCATGTTATAAAAAGTACGTACCTGGTTTGTCTTTGCTTTTTACGGCTGTGGAGGATTTTCTTTGCGTCTCAAGAGTGGCTGAAGTAAAATTTCAGAATGAAGTTAGCTTGATACTGTGAGGTAACACGTGTGTCATGTGTGTTTTTTAACTCTGTTACCTGGTGGATGTACAGAACTGTTTGTCGAGCTGACTTCATCTTCATCTTCCACCTCCTGTCTCATCGCCGCCTTCTCTCTTCCTGTAACCGGCTCTCCGTTCATCTCTGGCTGCGGCGGCGGCGCTCCAGTGGCGCCTGCTGCCTTATTGCTCTTCTTCTTCTGATGCTTCTTCTCCTTCAGGTCGACCATCTTTTTCCCTGAGAGGACACGCGTGTGAACATTACAGGCTACTGATATACAGGAAGATAAGTGCTGGAGGAGGTGGTGTTTTCGCTGCGTTGCAGTGACAGGTGATCACCTTTAGGTGGTTTTGTAAACTCTTGTTTGGAGACTCTCCACTCCTGCAGAGTGAAGTCCTTTCCTCCGGTCCAGATCAAATCCGGGTCGACGGGCGACCAGTCGACGCAGAGCAGGTAACCGTTGTGACCCCGGTAGTTTGAGACAGCCGCCTCCTGCAGCACGTCCCACACCTGAGCAGAACAAAAAAAAAGTCCTCTTATTAATTATTTCTGGTGATCGTGGTATTGAAATGAATGGGAAAACACTCACTTTTTCGAGATAGGCAGCAATAACAATGAGTTACAGACAAATAAGCAAGACGCACTCTTCTAATGCGCCTTCATAGCAGTTTTGAGGTATAAAGCTGTCTTAATTGTGCATTTGTATTTTTTTAATACTGGCCCGGTACTGACCTGGGCTGTGCCGTCATACGAGACGGTGACCAGCCGGGCGTCATGGTGCGGACTCCACGCCATGCCGGTGATTTTCCCTGTGTGACCGCACAGCCTGCGGTGCGGCTCCGTCAACACCACAGGGCTCTCCGGAGGATTCTCTGTGCAAAAGCAAAAACGCTGCCTTCAATACCCGCTAAGCTCTTTATAATATTACATACTGTATTTAGGATTGATATGAAGTAACTGCTGGAATACACTAAGATGTTGTAGTTTTTATTTTGCGGTAAAGTTGTCTACTTCTACTGTAGTGAATTTCAAACACAGAAAGGGACATTAATCTAGCCATTTCTTTTTGCTCCAGATTCAGTCATAAATAACGTGTGGTTTGCAAGGAAACTCCTGTGAATAACGCAGCCTGTTTTAGGTCTCGTCCCACCTATCACTGAGCAGAGGTTGTGCACGTAGACGATGGCGTTGCTGGAGCCTGAGGCCAGGAGGCAGTGCAGCTCTGGAGAGGAGCTGTGGTCGTGATGCCATCGTAGCGCGTTGATGATCTTGTGGTGCTGCTGGATGCTGCACAGCAGCCTCAGACTGGGAGCCTCGTACACATCAATGCACCTGCAGCACGCAGCGTGGAGTCAGACATTCACCGAGAAAAAAGCACACAGAACCTCAAATGCTAACTGTATAACTGTATTTAAAATAAGGAAAAGCTGATAAGATGCAACAATAAAAAAAAGATTGCGTGGTTTGTGTTTTATTATTGCATTTGGTTCTATACCAATTCTAAAACTCTCAGAACTCAAACAATGACTGATGCGTCTTTTTTGTTTTATTATGAGTCTGTAATCTCTAAAAACTTTGAAAGTTGAGTCGAGTCAGTGTGACACCCGATCATAAACTCATAATGTGACCTAGTTAGCAGAGTTCACACAGAAATACATCCGTTATTCTGTAGCCTAGAGACTCAACGCTGTCAGTGGACAGTTGGTCCCTCCCTGGACTCCACAGGCTGATAGTCTGTTATGAGACGGGTCAGGCCTGACCGTTCACTCACCCGTCCTCGTTGCCGATGGCAACCACTTTCCCATCTGGCTTCCAGCTGAGGTCGGTGTGTGGAGACAGCTTGTGCTGTTGGGAAGCAGAGCTCACCTTCATAACCTATTCAAATCACCTCCATTTACATTCTGTGGAAAACACGAAATCGCAGCCAGGAGCGGCAGTCACGATATCTGCACGATTAAAAGGTTTGACATTGAAAACCTAAAGTCGCAACTTCTAATGTGAATTCTCCTGAGTTTGTCCTCCACCTGGAGGTGTGTTTGTCAGGTTATACTGCAGCTGACAGGCAGTCCTGGTTCGCCAGAGGGTTTGTAAAGTCTGTGTGTGCATGTAAGAGCAGACAGAGGTAACGGTCGTCGCTTTCAGCTTACAGGAGCTCAGTGATCCGTGTCAAAGAAGAATTATTTGCCCTGAAGTTTGTCTTTAATATTTGATGAAAAATCATTTTTTATGGCATTAAACCACTTATATCCTATTGAAAATCATCAGCATCTCCCACCTTGATGTTGTTGGTGTCTCGGATCAGTCTGTCGATATCCGACGCCTCTCCGCTCAGTTTAGATGGATCGTGCTGAAGGATAACGCCTTCGCCAGCGCAGCTGTACAAGCTGTAGGCTACCTTTCCTCCTGCTGCACCTGAACATCACGGTCACAATAATAATTTTAGGTTGATGGCTCGACAGACTAATGACTACACACAGAGGATGTGCATTACTGTTTGGACTGGTTTATGGCAACTAAATCTATATACTAATGACAAACTGGGGAAACAAAATCATGTGTTAAATTTAACTATTGAGAAAAATCTAATTCAGTACATGTATTGTATCCCAAAGATTCCCGAACAGGTGTGATGATCAAAATTATTTCATTACTGGTGTCTCATTACATCCCGAGTGCCGTTTCAGAAGCATCCTGACAGATGGAAAACATTTACGTCATTGCAACTGTGATCACATTTATGTAAAATGAAGTGGTGAAAACACCTTCGATCTAACTATATGTGCAGTTAAGTTGACAGTTTAGGAAAGACCACCTTTGTTTTCCTTTATGCTGTATATTTGTTTGATGGCTCATATGGAAATGTCTCATGATCGCTGTTATTACCATTGTCTCCATGTCTCTACAATGAAGCTGGTGATATGTATGATGGCCAAAACTATGAAAATAGTATTGCAAATAATAAGAAAATAAGTTGAATCACCATCCCTGAAAATACAGTAATTACCCTTTTAACAGTTCACACTCGCTCAGTATGCAGAGCATCAATGGAGCGATCTGAACCAATCAGATCGCAGAACTCCAACAGAAAATTGCACAGAGCTGAACTGGTGCCAACGCTGCGTCTAAACAAATTAGCGGCTTCCCTTTGTTCGTTTAGGAGACATCAGCAGATTGTTGGCGCGGCAACAATTACGTTTAGGGGCTTCAAAAGGCGAATGACTGATACGCTAATCAAAATGTCATCTGCCGACAGCTGGTAAAATTAACTTTCTACGTCTTGATTTCCCCACGAGTGGCTGAAGTGGAGGGAGCTGAGCTATAAGTGTTTTCTCAGCTCATTCAATTACAGAGCTGATTATAAAAGGTCGTGCAGAGATGGGGGTTTTTTTGGGTTTTTTTTGCTGACTCGCTGATTTTGGGCGTCCCATTGCCAAGTGCTTTTGCTGGGTCAGAGCGTTCGGGAACAAACAGCAGCGGTTGCGAGTTGCTAAGAGTTCATTAGAAACTTACCAAATGACATCGGGGGGACTGGGGGTCCCCAGGCCAATGTGTACACTGTTTTTCTGTGATAGGAGCTCGATATTTGAGGAGGCCTGCAGAAGAGACAAAGCAGAACAAACGCCCAGTCAGGAATATATGACTCAGGAGCCTTGAGGGGTTGATGAGAAGAATCCACAAGGTCCCCAGCAAAACACGAGCAAGGGTTTAACTTCATGACTTTCAACAAAAGTTTCCGTACTCAGGAACTGATGTGAATGTGTGTGTATGGATTGATGTGGGAGAATATTGGAAATAATCAGATTAATAATAATTAATCAGAAAAAAAAGGACTCTTACTTGTTTGAGAAGACGTCGTAGATGCCGACTTTACCGTCATCCGTTCCAAAAGACAAGGATCCTTCTCTTTTAGGGTGCCACGCCAGCTGCAATGAATGAAAAGTCTCTTAATACTCAAAAAGTCATCGAACAAAATGCGATTAAAATCAAAGTGAAAGTGACATCTTACCGCTGTGACCTTGGATTTGATGCCCTGCCAGAAGGACCTGGTGTCGTACTGGTTCTGGGTGGTCAGCGTGTTCCAAACCCGGATCATGTTGTCACCGACACCCAGCGCCAGACACCCTGCACCGACGGGGGAGAAGGTCAGGGCGTAGACAAACCCGCCCAGCGAGGGCAGAGTCCAGCAGCAGTCCAGAGAGGCCAGGTCCCAACATTTAATCTGGAAATGTTAATCAAAAAAATATGGATTTCTAGTAACTATTTCTATAAACAGAACATCTACCAGAAATATATATAAATGGGATGTTTCTACCCACCTCTCTGTCCATGGAGGTGCTGATGAGCAGCTCTCTGTCGTCCTGCAGCTGAACTGAACTCATGTTAAAGACGATCCTGCTGTGGTTCTGACCCTCTGAAGACGTCCCAAACAGAGTCCACCTCTGCTTCCCGGTCTTAGTCAAGTCCCACATCACTAACTCACCACTTGGGACACACACACACACACACACACACACACATATATAAATAAGTCTTTTTGTTGTTCACAGTATCTTGTATTATGCTGTCATTTTAAAACAGGAACATCTGTCTAAAATAATAATTAAATACACATACAGTAAAAAACGTTTCAACAGATGTGATTAGGGTTAGGATATTATATTAATTTAAAAAAGGAAAAACAGTATGATACGGATGCAGTCTTAGACCTGCACACCCCTCTCTATTTAGGATTAATTGTACTCAATCCAGCACTGCTGACTTCCTACTTGCTCTGCTGTCTGACTTCCTCCGATCCTTTGACTGAAAAGACGCGCGTACCTGAAGCAGCTGGACACGAGTTGTGTCGCTTGTCCCTTCGGCCAGTGGACGTTGAGCCAGAGTCTTTCTTTGACCGTGGGGTCGACTGCGGAGCCTCTTTTCTTCAGATATGGCAGCTTCATGGTTATCACACCTGCAGGGGGAGGGAGGCGAGAGAAGAGCTTTTTGCACACTGTAATATGAATTAATATACAGATATGTGCAGCAATTTACTTAAAAATTATCCCAGCTATTTGCAGCTTTAATCCGCTTCAAACTTTACAGCCAGTAGAAGCTCGCTGGCTGAATGTTTCACCTTTGCCCTTCGCTGTGCTCCAGATCCTCACTGTCTGGTCTTTGCTCCCAGATGCGAGGTAGCAGCCCTTCTCCTCTCCTGTCGGGACGCCATTGGTTGCTATAGGATAACGAAAACAATTCATCACATTTTATTAATTTTTTCTGTCAAAAATGTAGTCATTTGTGCAGAATTAACACTGAGCCACCATTGTAAGCCTGGTATATCTAGTCTACTGATACCTTCACCGTCCTCAGCTCTGCTGTAGAGCGTGTCCTCGTTGGCCAGCGGCGACCACGCCAGCGAGTGGATCTCATCGTCGTGTCCACGGAGACGGTGCATCACCTCGCCTTTTTTACTCACATCAATCAGCACGATCATCCCGTCTTTGTACCTTCGACAGCAACGGTGTTGTTACAATCAGTGATATGTTTATGTTATTTCAGTGTTGCTGCTAAAGGCTGAGTTTCGGGGCTTTTATGTTTAGAAGAAAAAAAAACATGGTAGAGTGTGCTGTGTACTCTCCGAGCTTCTTACCCCACAGCCACAGAGCTCCAGGTGTGTGGGGAGCAGGTGAGGCAGAAGATGGTCCTGGGCTCTGGGAAGAAGCTGGCGGTGTCTCCTGTGTGGTACCAGTGACAGACCACGATGCCCTTCTCATCCCCCGACACCACCAGGTTTTTATCCACTGGGGACCAGTGCACGGCTGACACGGGGCTCTGAGTGTGTGGACAAAACAGCCGTTTAGAAATGTACAAAAGTGTGGCAGACATGCTCATTTACTGGCATCATCACCGGTAAAAATCTGAGTAAAAACAAACTGCTTTAGCATCAGAGCTGGGGAAGCTGCCTCGTTAGCTCTATGCCTGCTGCAGAGCTGGCTGCAGCCTGCAGGGGGCACCAGGACATAACGAAGACACACAATGGGATCTCACCTGATGAGCCGCATCCTCTCTAATAAGAGCCTTGTTGTCCGAGTCCCAGAAGAGAACACTCCCATCATTGGAGGAGCTGACACAGATGTGACTCTGGCCTGCGTGCTGACAGAAAGAAAAGCTCGACACTAAACCTTTATGGCCGACGAGCTCACCTGAGGATAAATAAAAGGAAGACACAAAAGGGTCAGAGTCATCACCGACGTCATCTGGGATGATGATTGAATCTGGCAAAACCAAAAACTTTATTAGGGCTGTGACTAAAGTTTGCTTTGATTAATGATGTTTCTTCAATTAAAAAAAGGGCCATTCCACTGATTTTACACACAACTATGGGAATGGATCCTCAGCTTCACCTGTACTAAAGGTTAGGATATCTTGACCTCTGCTGCTTTGATTTTGAAAATCTGTGCAAAAATGTATTTAAAAGTTTATATGAAGTTAAATGAAGCTTCAGTCGTCCAAATGAGTCAACTCAATCAGATATATTTCAAGCTTCAGATAAACTTTTAAATGTATTTCTGCACCGCTTGTGTGCAGTTTGGCCTCCATCACTTACACTGAAGTCACATGTTCAGTGTTCAGTGATCATAGAAGCTTTTTAAGCCATGTCACCAATGAAACCAGGTGAGCAGATATCTGTGTTTCTGCTGGTCCAGGTAACCTCATCAACACACCTGAGATGATCAGATCCTCTTCATTTAGACAAAGACATGACTGTTAATGACGTTTAATGCTGCTTTCAGACAACAGATGCTCATCCTGTGTGTGTGTGTGTGTGTGTGTGTGTGTGTGTGTGTGACAGCAGACTCACCTGAGACCCTGCAGGAGGACGCAGAAACGTCACACAGGTAGATGACGTTTTTGGCTCCGAAGCCCAGTAAACCGTTGCTGTTGACGTCACTGCAGCGCGAGCAGTACCAGTTAGGAGAGGCGGGAAGCGACCTCTCGTGCATGGCGCCTCGGACACTTTAAAGTTAAACGTATTAATAATAAAGTGTGAAAATCCGTAAACGAACTGCTCACATGTTACCATTAATGTCGCAGCGACTACATTAACGGCCGTACGGTCAGCGTGGTGTCGTAAATCCTGCCGGTGTCTACTACGGAATCGTAGCTAGGTCAAACCATGCGGAATTGCTGTCTCAAACTACACATATATCTGTTTAACACCACAACATGTTCATCACTATTAGGACTGATGATTTATTGATTTAAAACGTATAATACATCTCAAACGCCACATACGTAGTGAAGACAACAATTATATAAACATATGTAAACCTTACCGTAAAGCGAACGCTTAAGCGTCGTAAAAATGCATCATGGCTGCCGCTGCGACAGGACGTGGTAAGAGAAATGTAGCCTGTTTTTTTCAGAAACTACCCATTATTTAGTATTAACTGTGTTTATTATGGTCGTGTTTTTAAACCCATACCACTTGTTTGCAGGTATCGGTTTCATTAGGAATCTATCTGGACTGTTTCACTCACGGTAAGTAACGTTAACGTACATCAACAGTAACGTTAGCACCGGAGCTAGCAGGCTGTCACTGTCACTGCAGAAGGACAAATCAGACTCATGTTGGCTACTTCTCATTTACATTAAAGTCATCTTATATTCTTATAAAATGCTTTAAAATGTTCACAAACATGAGGAGGAGTTATGAATTAGCTAAAGGAAAGTTGTATTAAAAGCACTGCACCGTTTAGGTTAGATTTCAGGGTAAAGACGCAAAGCAAAATAAAGGTTTCACAAATGAAAGTAGGTTTAAACAGCGGCTGTTCAGATTTACGAAAGAAAGACACACTTCCTTAAGTTTAGGTGGTTAAAAAAATGAGAATTAGCTGCTTATTATCATTATTTATGTTCCCCTGACCTTAACCGTAAATCGGAAGCTAAATTGTAGCATGAAGATAATCTTTTTGTTGACTGTATTGTGTTATACTGAGAGATGTTTCTAATACTCAATACAATAAATGTCTGAGCTGGTGTAACCTGTGTGTTGGCTCTCTCCAGGTTGTCAGGTGTGGTCGGAGGCCCTCAGCAGCTGTCATGCCTCCACACCAGCACTCCGCTGGAAACAAAGAACTGGGAGAGGAACAACCTGATCGTGTATCCACCTCAGTCGGCAGACGAGCCCCGCAGACCAGCAGTGAGTCTCTCTTCAATATTAACTGAGTAAGCTGAGAAAATCTTTAGTTATTCCCGTGTGGACAAATCTGAGTGCTGCGGGGGGTTTTTTTTCCTCTCTTTTCACAGGAGATCTACCACTCAAGGAGACAAATTAAATACAGCAAAGACAAGATGTGGTACCTGGCCAAAATGGTGAGATGTACAGCCAAGCAGTAAATCAAATCTACTTTATAAATTTATTTTTATTTTTTGTAGTTTCCAAACACAATTTTGCTTTTTTCTCTATTCTTTTTTTCATAATTAGAGACTTACTGTTCTCAAGGTCAACTAAAGTGTAGTATTGCAGTAAAAAGTCAGCAATGCACCACCCTGCTGTCCTGAAACCTTCATTTGGTTGTTTATTCTAAATGTTAGCTCTCCTTCACAGATCCAAGGGATGAGCATTGATGGGGCCATTGCACAGCTGGAATTCAACGACAAGAAGGGCGCTAAGATCATGAGAGAGGTCCGTAACTGTACTTGTTTTGATACAAAACGACACCTCAGTCACAGATAAAAGCTGATGAAGTGCCTGTATGATTTTTAAAAAGTGTTCCTGTTTTCACTGCTCATGCTTTTATTAATTGAGTTGTCATTTATTCATTATTTTATTTTGACACCGTCCCCTAATCCTTGTTTCTTCAGGTTCTTCTGGAAGCTCAGGAGAAAGCTGTTAAGAATCACAACGTAGAGTACAAATCCAACCTGTATGTAGGTAAGTGTCTTTAGGGTTTCACTGCACATTAGGAACACAACGCCATCTCCTAAAGCTGGTTGGCTGTGTATTAACAGTCTAACAAGTTGATTCTGCTCTGTTGCTTTTAATGTCTTTAGTTAAAGGGACTTGTTACTGATGGTCTCTGAAAAATGTACCAATTAGTAATGGCTCAATATGTCAGTAACAGCTATTAAGGAGTTTTTGAGAAATCTCACGTAAGACAAATGGACAGGACGTTAAGACTGAGAACATGCAGTTATAAGTAATATTTATGTAGGATGCAGTACTGATTTTATTATGCTGTTGCAGTCACCGTTACAGATAAACTCTTTGCTATCATTGTTCTTATTCAAAGTTACAAATTAAACAAGTTATTCTGTATTTTATCTCATTTCTCTTTCCATCGCACACGCAGCTGAGTCCTACACCGGCAAAGGGCGGTATCTGAAGCGGCTCCGTATCCACGGCAGGGGGATGTTTGGCATCATGGACAGAGTTTACTGTCACTACTTCGTCAAGCTGGTGGAGGGCTCACCGCCCAAAACGGAGGAGAAGATGAGCTTCGACCAGGCCAAAGATTACGTCCAGACGCTCAAGAACCGAACCATCATCCACAGTCTATAGACCAGATATCCAGTGTCATATTTTACCCAAACCCTTTTTTTTTCCCTCTCTGTGTGCGTGTGTGTCATTTGACATTTGTAAATAAATAAATTTAGTGAATTCTAGCATTGCTATGCTTGTGGTGTTTTCTTTTTTTCTTAAATAATATTGACATGTTATGTAATATTAAATTAAATAGGTTCATTATATTTTCTGTTTCTGTTCTGTACACTGCAGCTATCTAAGTCTCCAAAGGCTATTCAACCAATTTCAATACGGGGAGATCAATAAAATGTAAAATAAGTAATTATTGAAGTTATCAACAGCTATATTTTGGGCAGTTAGACTAAATCAATGCGATGCATAAGACCTTTTATGAAGATAGAAGATAGTACAGGATCTCGTCTGGAGCCTGAAACCAGACTTCACATGGACACTCCCTCCGCTGTTCCTCACACACAGCAAGTGATCTAAACATCAAACGGGCAAGAAAGAACGTCCCACTGCACCTCGGGAAAATATAATATATAAGTGTTTTTGTGCCACAGGAGAATCGAGCTCTAAGTGTGTGTGTCACACTGTCACAGCTTCACTCGGATGGGTTCGCTGGTTCTGTCAGGGTGACAGTAGTCACCACAACGCCTCCTCTGAGTATAAACCTGTCAGCTTCACTTTTCTTCATCCCATTTCTTGGACCGCAGCTCTGTAAGAAATTGGCCCGCAGACATCGTTAAAGTCGCCTCAGTGCCTTTAAAAAAACACAGGAAAACGATAAGCTGGGAGTGATTTGGCTTTGCCAGGAGGCTTCAGTCTGCCACAAAAAAAAAAAAGGTGAATTTAAAAATACATTTCATAGGTAACATCAGCAGCATCACATTCAATTAAAAATACAACAATTATCTGGTTACAGATTATCTTTTAAATGTTTGCCTTTAACTTATTCAATGTACTTCTACTTATTTAAAACCCAACAGAATGTAATTATGTTATGTTATGATTACTCAGACCCCGTCTCATCATTCTGCTCATAAATTGACTTTGGAGAATAAACTAAGATGTAAGCATGGAAACATGTCCTCTTTGGGAATTTGTATTTTCTAAAGGTCACTGTCTCTGTGTTTTGATCTCCTAATTGGCCTTCAGTTTCCTGTTCCTGATGTGAGTGATCCAGCTCGTCTCTCTCTCTCTCTGTCTGTCTGTCTGTCACCGTGTCCCTCCAAAGCCCTTGTCAGCTCTCAGCAGCTTTGAGTGAATTTTTCAAATAAAATGCCAACTGCTGGCCCCAATTTCAGCAGACAAGTGCCCTCAATCTCAGGTTGGAGGCCAGCTCGGTCCCACCGCGCAAAGCAGCAGCGACTTCTGAAAAACAGCAAAAGGCTTCATCTTTTTTTTCCCCCTTTCTTCTTCCTTTCACTACCTGATGGTCTCTCTTTCCTCCTGCCCTCCTTCCATCTCTCTCTGAGCACAAAACATTTATCAGAATGTTAATTATTTACAATTTATTAAAACAACCACACAATTCTCACCTACATCTACTGCCAGACTTATAATTTATTGTTACTTCCAAAGACAGGCCGCAAACACACACACACACACACACACACACACACAAACAACGTGCTTGTGTGTAATGCCTCCACCAATTAGTCGACATTGTACAGATGACTGGCTTCGCCCGGCGGCCACGGACGCACAGATACACACTGAGATTGAAGTGAAAAACTGTTTGGCAAAGCTTCGGCCAATAAGCCTGAGAGAAGCTCGCGGTCCATCTGGGCTTTCTGTCGGATAAGAGTGTGTTTCTGTTAGTCGTGTTGGTCAAGTGGCACTACTGCTGATTAATGGATGTGTGTGTGTGTGTGTGTGTGTGTGTGTGGTTTGTCACCAGGCTGTTGTCTTATGTTTAACTCATCACTTTCAATGAAACTACAGTAAAGGAAAATGAGAAACTATCAAATATCAATGTGTTTTTTTGTATGTTGACATTACATTGACACCGCAGCTGATAATTTTCCAAATCATGCTGCAGTATTTTAGTCACACCGGACACATCTGTCTCCTGAATCTAAATGTCTTTTGTCAAGAATCACTCGTGTGGTGAAACATTTATTATATATTTTTTCTCCATTGTAGGTTTTCATGAGAAGCCACATCAGAAATGCAAAAGTAAGCTCCTATGCTTCACTGTTGGCCCCCTCCGCCCCGCCCCGCCCCGCCCCGCCCCGCCCCGCCACCCCTCTGCAGGGATGCAATGGTGGAGTTTAGTGGTTACATGAAGTGAATTATGTATCGTTTCTTTCCAAGCATGAGTTCATCCGGCAGCAGGACAAGAAAAACGTGCAACCAGCGTAGGGAATTAACTGAAGGAAAGATTCAACTAGTCTGGACTTTATTATTCATGACGGGTGAAATTGTGCATTGAAAATATTCTGTACACAAGCGTATGCCACACACAGACACACACACACACACATATACACACACCTGCAAGAAAGAATGGGATGGCGTGATGCTTCCTTTCATTTGTTTTTTAATGTTGGTTGTCGGTCAACATGCTGGGCAGCCCAGCAGAGGCTCAGATTGAGAAACAAATAGAAATCAGAAGCCAGTTCTGTGTGGAGTGCCTCAGGGTGTTATTCATTTCCTTTTAACTTTTCCATTTTATGGTTTTTTTTACTCTCTCGCTCTCTCTCTGTCTCTCTCTCTCTGTTTGTGGTTGTGGTGTTGCAGGGAATGACAAACCGCAAAATGGTGTTAGCTCCCAAATGAAATCTTCGGCACAAACACCGCAGAGCCGGCTGCCTGCTGGCCGGCGCTGGAAGCTTTGCCCTTGAGAAACAAATCCAGACACAAAACACTTTGTTAGCTCTCTGGACAGCCACCAATAAAGCTACACCCACCTCTTTTCCCCCGGAAAAGAAAAAAAAAAAAAGAAAAGCTCACAGTCTTTATCTCTTTGACAGGGATACTTTTGTTTTTTAAAAGAAAAGAACAAAAGTAGCAGAAACAAAAGTACCTCAGTGCTTGTCTGTTGTCGAATCAACAACAGAAAAGTCTTTTAATCTTTTGGATCTTTTCAGTATCAAACACGGCCTGTAGGCTTATAGTCTCCTTCTTGAGTGACTAAGGACAAAGGTCAGCACCTATAACGTCCTCCACTGTCCATCCATTGATCCGTCCATTTTCTGCTGCTGATCCGGGTTGTGGTAGCGTATATATATATATATATATATATATATATATATATATATATATATATATATGACAGGTTGCATTGGTGTGTATTGGTCTACACATGAGGTGGTATCTGATAGTTTTGACGAGAGAATTTTCCCATTTTCTTGTCAGTAATTATCATGAGGATTTTTATAACAAACAACAGAGTAAAAGCGTGGTTGCACATCAGCATCACTACTGCATTTTTAGTGCACTGGGTGTCACTGTTGCATCACATCTGAGTCCTCCTGATCCTGCTTGTCCTGAGACTTCAGCAGCAGCAGCAGCAGCGTAAGCAGCACAAACCCAGAGAGTCACATTAAGCAGAGGACAGGTTCCCCTCAACATGTCTGGATCACATTGAACCAGAGGAACACACACAGAAACCAATCTGACACAACCCTAATGGGTATGTGTGCCGCATGTCTTTCAATTCATCAAGATGAATTTCAATATTTCAATTCGTCACGCCTGCTGTAGCTCTCAGCCCAGAGCCACGCGGTGAAGAGGACGAGTGTGCAGCAGGCTGAGAGGGGAAAAAAAAGCACTATTAAAGAATGTAACTGTAAAATTGACTTTCGGTAATTCTGATGTGCATTCCAATATTTCATTACAGTCGTACAATAGTTCATCAAATGACAAGGCACACGGCCCCGAATGACGAGCGCCATTGAATCTGCGTTGATGCCGGGACTCCACAGTGATTTCTCTCCATAAATCAATCTGAAAACTGAATAAAAGTAAAGTGATTTTTTTTTTTTTTTGCAGTAGCACAAAAGTCAAAAGCACAAGAGAAATAAACACGTCTCTCCTCCACCAGGCCTCCTCTGATTCCTCAGCCTCTACCTTTTTTTCAGCACTTTAAATGATGGGTTCACAATTTTTTTAAATTCTGTCTTCAAACAGTCAGGTGTCCATATGAAAACTGAAAGAGGTTTTCTTTTGGCTGGGAATCATCCCTCCTGTTCATACTGAGTATTACAAGATCTCCTTCAAATGTGCTTTCAATGTAAGCGATGAAGGACAAATCGAATATTCAATGTGTCGGTGTAGAAAAGCTTCTAAAAACACTTCCAAGTGACATTTTTGCATCAATGTGCAACAACAAATCATCTCATTGTTATTTATTATTCACAATATGACAAAATACTCACACCACTGGTTATTGTTATGACCCTGCAGCCATATAAATGTACCTTGTTTTGAGTTGGCTGAGATATTCACACTATCGAGTACAACATACAGTTGTTTGCTCTGGTTCGACTCCGTGGACGAGATGGAAAAGTTCCTGGGTTCTTTTTCTTTTCACACAGAGGAAAATTAAAGCCAACTAAAGTGTGTCAGTAAAAGCCACATTTACTTTGCTCATCAGTTAGTTGTGCCTCGGGGCAGGAAGTGAGAACGTAAACACAGGAAGAAGGTCCTGATGAAGCTGCTATTTGCCCAAATGGAAGGTAATATTATTTCCATCATTTTTGCCAGTCAGACAGAAAGAGGAAGAAATTAAACCAAATGTTGCTGATAATACGGTATGTGTAGAAGAACATGGCAACCACTGGACAATATTTACATATTTACAGAATATGAAGATATTTTTGGACACTGTTACTTGAAGAAATACAAAAAAAAAAGCGTTCGGCATGAGTAGCTTCACTTATCCACTGCAACATTTATTTTTATTTTATTTTTCCACTTGAAAAAATAATTTCTGTCAAGAGACAAATGTGAAGTGCTGAGAGACCGAGCATGAACGTTTCCACTAAAAGCCACTTAAAATGTAATGGTGTAAGTGACAGTGACTGTGATCCAAATGCAAGCAAAACGCCAGGTCGGATCAGATTATGTCGCTTATACAGTTTCCACCTGTCACTGATCAAATTTAATATATTTAGTGTTTTTGGGAGGATTTATTAGCTTTGTCATATCTTTGTCAACCTTTGGGAATAAATGTGAAATATTAGTCCCACAAGTAAAAGAAGAACAGCTGAAAACAAGTAATCCTCCAACTTTGAATATTCATTTTCAACACTGATGAGGCTGTCAGAGCTGTGCGGCCCATCAGAGCTGAATATCCTCAGTGGTCATAAATCGGTCTAATTCTTCCTTAATCCAAATCCAAAGCAGTTATCTCTGTGAACCTCCACTCTGTATTTACAGCGTTGTTAGCGTGGCCGGCTGCTTCCTTTCTGTCACGTGAATTAGTGCCAAAAAGTCAGAGGAAGCTTACGTTTGTTTCTCGCTGTTGCTGCGGGGAAAGTCACCTGATGACCTGACCAGGCATGTGTGTGTGTGTGTGTGTGTGTGTGTGTGAAGGCCAGGTGCATCATAATTGCACCACTTCCCCTGCTTTTCCACTAAAGCTAAATGTTAACTCTGTGCTGACCCGAACCTTAATAACAAGAAAACGTTGCACCTCTATCCAGTTAATTAAATATTGATTTGGAAATTGTATTGTTGAGACGTCAGAAAGCTTTTAAAGTGCTTAGCGCTTTATGCTCAGAGCCAACTTCATCAGTTATTATTTTTTTTAATGGTATTATTTAAAAAAAACATTCCTAAAGCAGAGAGAAAGTTTTTTCCCTCCGGGCTCGGCGTGTTCTGTGTCCGTGATCAGCGTCATATTTCCGTACCGAGGGAACACGTGGGCCCCCGAATGGGTGCATGTGTTTTTGTTTTTTTTAATGAAAGATGTCGGCATCAAGCTGAGTTTTATAATGATGGCGACAGTGGGACATTGCTGATTTAATGATGTGTTTGTTCCTATTCCAGTGAAGCTGTTGAAAGAGAAATAATAATTTAAAAAAAAAGAATTAGTCACATTTCCAAATGTAGTTCACAATCAGCGCCTCAGTATAATGGGATTGTGTGCCTCTGGTGTCCGGCCTGGGCCAATTTTTGAGAACCTCATGAATCAAAAATGACAACAATTTCAATGTGTGTGCACTGTACTAGTATCCATCTGTACAGTACAGATAAGAAACTAATCCAAACCAAAATGGAAACCACTTGGTGCCCGAAATTTGGTTATTATGGTATCTGTGTTGAACAGCAGACGTTGGTGAAGCTCACAACTCAAACCGTGAGATAAAACTAACCGTCACTGTATTGAATAAATTCTCAAAACTCTTTACTATATACATATATGGATGAGAAACTACCAACAAAACACCAAAAAACAAATGTTATTCTACTGGGGACAACGAAAGAAAACTCACAGCATCACACACAAACTATCTGCAAGTACTTTATTTGGTTGACCCTTTAAACTCCAGCTGCAATATAATAATAATGATAATAATAATAATAATAATATGAAGAAGTCATCAAGTAGACCTTTAAGCCAATGACACAGCAAAAAGTGCACCGAATACTAACTCAGCCGCCTTCATGAACACCTGCAAGCATCGATTAAGTATTTATGTTTTAAGCCATGGAGATATTCGGTAGATTAAAACCGCCTTGTGGCCTGGATTAATGAGAGATCTGAGGATGAAACTTCTTCTTCTTCTTCTTCTTCTTCTTCTTCTTCTGCGTACCTGCTGTGAAGATAACTGCTTCTCGGAGTCAGTCTGAATTGTTAAACTCGGTTTCAAAGGCTTTCACTAAATCTGTGAAAACATCTAATATGTACAATGTAATAAGAATTTAATTGTTCGCTGTAGTGGTGGAAGTTTCCCAGCAGTAAAAAAACACAGGCAACATCATAAAGACATGAAGGACATTAAATATACATCTGCAACCAAAGTATTATATGTAAACTATTGGGTGCTTTCTAGGAAAGTAGTATTAATATTAATAGAACCAACCATAATATACAATACAATGCAGCAGGTACAGTATGGCTAGTGGCCAGCTGGCCATTCATTGGCTGTGTTGTAGTGACTCGAGCGCTGCAGTGTGTGTGGATTAGCAGGAGGTCATCACGGTTTATTACACGCAGTCCATCAGAGCTGTTTCCATTCAGCCGAACCTGTAATGCACGTCCAGACTCATCAGCACCTCTCACACTGCACTCTGCACGCTCGCCGCTTCACACGATTGAAATGCACGAACGCCGTTCACACTCCAATTGTTTTCACGTCTCATGTCCCAGCAGAAATCCAGCCATTTATTTAGCTTTAATCAAATTCAGATCCACACAGAACAATTCGTTTCTTTGCAGTAACATACCAGAGCCATACTAAAGCCGTGATGGAAAAAACAGCAGCCAGGAAAAATACATACGTACATGTGATAGTAGATAGATACCTGTATGGCATATTCATATCTCTGTCTATTAGAAGTATAATAGAGGTTAAGATGAATGACATGATTTCCCTGATGTGTGAACTATAATTAAAGTGTTTTTACTTAGTGAAGTCACTTTAATATATATATATAGCCCTATATCTGCCTCAAGGGGCTTTTCAATCTGCACACATATACAATAACTACTATCCATCCTTACACCCTGGATTCAGATAGGGAAAAACGTGGAAAAGAAATAGAAAAGAAACGGATCCAGGATGGATGATGCAAACATGTCACTCATTGTGCAAATAATTAGCCTGTACTGTCGAGGGATGACAATATGTTTAATGTGCTCGAGGCGAATAACCACGACTGATCATCATTTAAAGTCTCATGGCGCCGCAGTATCATCAAGAGTTTAAAGCTATCAAATGTGCAACTGAGAGGAAAGTAAAAAGAAGAGATGCCAGCTCAAGACAAACGTGTCACCAACAACCAATGAGGAAACCAGCCACGTCTCGTCATCACACACACACATTATGTCAGACATGATAAATGAAAACTTTACATAATGCTCTCTCTCCTTTACCATCTGACCACTGTTATTATATTCTTACGGGGTGCAGCGACGAGGCTCATTCACATGTTTTTAATAGTTTATGGACAACAACAGCACAGAGGCTTCGGATACACGCGCACAATGTTCATTGCACACATGCGCAATACAACTATCACTACAATCTGTTTCATTGCTGGTTTTGGTTCTGCATATGAGATTTGTTGACAGTAAGAAAAATATAGAAAATTGCCAGGTTTATCCTTTAATTATGTAACAGCTTACCCCTCTGTGTGTCTGCATGAGTCATATAATTGCAGCAGCGTGCGACACATCATACTATTTACAACACATGCACAGCATGTATACGTATCATTGCAAAAAGGCTCACAATGAATAATAAATAAAGGATTTCACATGATGGCATAAATAATTCTACGTTTCATTTTGTTGTGACCCGTCACATTTAGTTTCCTTTTACCGTTTTAACAAAGTTATACCATCGTGCGTTTGGAAATGGTAAAACCGATCATGAGTTTGAGGATATTTTCAGTCTCTGTCTCAAGTCCATCATGAAAAGTAAAGATTTTAAGCACTTTTTTTCCACTTCTGCTGCCATCATACCTGCTGGAAGAATTAGTGAAATAGCTGCAAATCTGGCCTAAACCTGCTAACGTCTTCTAGGCTGGGTGTGTATGTTCACCTGCAGGACCGCCGCTGATCCACTGGAGGTACATGAGGCCTCGATGCAGGCCCAGATGTTGTTGTTGTGTTGCTGCTGCAGAGTCACTCACATTTTCATTAATCATTATCTCAACACCTCTCCTCCTCTCCTCCTCTCCTCCTCTCCTCCTCTCCTCCTCTCCTCCTCTCCTCCTCTCCTCTTAAACAATCGAGCATATGGGCTGCCTTGTCTGCCACTGTGCCCGCAACAAATACGGCGCCCGGCCCGCAGTTCATCAAGGTCCCACATGATGAAACAGCCCGAGCCGCTGATCTCCCTCTAATTTAATGATAACTATCACCTGTTCTCTGAGTGCGGAGCCGCACTCTAGATGGTTTGTGAGTAATTGGTCTGTGCCTTTTGCTTGATTAATTTGATTGCTACATTTTTCACTGTCCCCTCTCTGGTGATTGCTCTGGCACTACAGGTGCTCGGTTTCATTAATTACGTCCTTAATTGGTTTGGAAATGTTGCACGCAAGTTTGTTTTGGGGGAAGGTTGTGGTTTATTGTGATGCGAGAAAACATCTCAGCGAGTCTTCTTCCACTTAAAAAGATAAATGAACCTCATCTTTTTTAGCAGATTGTGGCGAAGAATCCAGCAGGCATCGAAACTCAAGGACAACGAGCTACTGGGACTGTTGGAGGCAGGACGGAGACGGAGGAGTCTGCAAACAAACAAACATTTTAAACTCGTATGTGTTTGATATATTATCTAAAGACTGACACATGAGTCATTTTTTAAATGACATTAATGAAGAAATAACTAAAATGACAATATCAATGTTATATTGTTCCCATTCAATGATCACATATCCCTCTCTCCCCTCTCTCTCCCCCATCTCTCCCCCCTCTCTCCCCTCTCTCTCCCTCTTTTCTCTCTCAATCCAACTGGTCAAGGCAGATGGCCGCCCACCTAGAGCCCGGTTCTGCTCGACGTTTCTTCCTATTAAAGAGGAGTTGTTGTTGTTTTTTTTCCTTGTTTGCTCATGGGGGAATTGTTGCGTTATATTGTTGTTGCTATATTAATAAAATTAAGTTGACTAGTGATAGATTATCTAAACCTCACATCTCTTGCTAGATGATTTTCATAACTTACTAAAATGAACCAAAAACCAGACGAAAAGAGGACATTAAACCGACAAGACCTTTAAATTCGATCTTTCTTTCTTTCTTACTTTCTTTCTTTCTTTTTTGACTTGGCTTAAACGTAAAACACAGTTTCAGCAACAAACCAACGTTTGGAGCTCTTCATTTTGATTGCATCAAATGTTTAGAGAGGGATTAACAGGAAGTGTGACAGGATGGGTTTTGTGTAATTGAAATTGACCGTTTTAAAAGGGGGAAAAAGCCCTCAATGAGCCGTTCTTCTTCTTCCTCGCAATTATTGCTTCAAAGAGTCTGTGAGTCAGTGATGGTAAAATGATCAATAGCTGTCTCCTCACACAATGTGTTACCCATTGTTGCTTCTCTTTCTTTGTATGTGTTTTTTTTTATAGCTTTAACTCATGTTTAATGTGTCATATTCACTTGCAGGTTTCAAACCAAGTGGCTGCTGTCACGCTGCAGTTACTGTACATGGTAATGTTGGTATTTTCATTCTTTTTACTTTACTGAGATGTAATTCGTTGGCGGGTCGAGACGTCTGGAGAACAACGGGATGAATTCACATACTGTAGAAGAACATGTGCTGAATATTATAACAGGATAGTCGAAACTCTTTCTGTCGCAGATGAAGAGGAGCTCAAAAAGTCTGAAAAAATAAAATAAAATTTGATCACTTAAGAAAAAGGTTTCAAGGTTTTTTAAAATTTCGGAAAGTGTGAAATGGAAAAAAGTCCAAAAACAGGTCTTGGAAAAGAAAAGGTCGCCTTATAATGAGGGTCATTGTATATTCAGGCTAAGTGCTTTACAATTTGCCTCTCAGCCACACACACACACACACGCACATGCACACACACACACACACACACACAGCTCTTGCCTAACCACCGGTGCCAGGAGCAATCTGGGCTTCAGTGTCTTGCACAACGCCATTGAGAAACTGGGGATTGAAGGCAAACCCTGACATTAATGGACAACTCGCTCTGCTGATTTGGGTGAAATTACCTTCTGAGTAATGATTTCGATCACAGGTAAAAGTCGCAGCACTACATCTTTCATTGCAGTAAGAAATGACCACAGACAGACGGTCACTCAGACGGTGCAACGAGGTAAACAGAGTGATGGTCATGATCCGTGTTCTAGACCCTTGTGGTCCATCATATAATGCTCCAATAAGCGCGCGTAAAGTCGAGGGACTTTAGGAGGCTCAGACTGAGATTGATTTTCTGACACAGTCTTGACGGTGATCAACATGTAAGACATACAGCGCCGACAGGCTCATAAACACAGAGCTTCGGTTATAAGGGCTACTGTTTACTCTGGGGTGTTTTTTAATGTCAAAGCTTGAGAGTGATAAAGGTTTATATGTGGGTTTGATAGCCAGGCAGTATTTTTGCTCTGTCATTATCTGAGCAGCGCTGTGGAGCATCTCAACGAGGGAATTTAGCTCAGCTGAATGTGTTTACAGGTATCAGTCACCTTTACCTGTGCCACTCTGTCCTCAGTTCACAGTTTTTGTTTTTGTTTTTGTATGTCCTTAAACTCTCTGTCAGTTCATAATCTTTGTTTCTGAGGTTGTTCGTGTCCACCTGCATATTTCAGATCCGATTCAGGCCCCAACATGTATGTATGTATGTATAAGAAGTGAACTCGTCTGGAAGTTGAGCGGGCTCATCGGGATGGGGTCCTTAAAGAGACAGTAGGGCCTGCAGACAGGAGGCTGAACTGAGGGGCTGCACGAAGTATAAAAAAAGAAAGTTTTAAACATTAAATCATGCAAAGATATTCCAGTAGAGCCCCAGAATATAAATATATGGACTCAGAAATGTGCAGAATATGCCCTGTTTAATGACATGGACCTGATATACATAAGAGAAAAAAAAATCAAAAGTTTAATTCATCAAGATGTGCATGCTGGTACTACATATATATCTACAACACATTCTCTTCCTAGACAGTGAAGGTGCGGTCGGATTGAATTTTTAAATTTGATTTCATTTGATTGACTGCCGGGCTGTTGGGTGTGTGAGCAGAATATGACAGTGTGTGTGTGTGTGTGTGTGTTACGTAGAGCTATACAAACTTGGGAAGAGTGTGAACTATTTGCTGAGGTTGGAACATTTTTAACTTGTGCAGATGCATTTTCAGTCTTTTCAGACACTTTGACCCGTCACTGTGACAGCGAGGCAGAAGGCACAATATCAAAACCCTGAAACAGCAGCTGAAGGAAGTCCAGCCATCAAGAAGAAGAAGAAGAAGTAGAAGAAGACAGTGAGAAGAAGAAGAAGAAGAAGAAGAAGACAGTGAGAAGATGAAGAATAATCAGAAGAAGAAGAAAAGAAGAAGAAGAAGAACAAGAAGAAGAACAAGAACAAGAGGAAGAAGAAGGAGACAGTGAATTGGAGAGGAAGGAGAAGGAAGAAGAAGAATTTAAAAGTTTAAAGTGTGTGTTACAAGATGTAAAATATGACGCGGTGGTTGTTGCAGCACGAGTGCAGGAATTCTTTTCTTTTCTTTTTTGGGGGAGTCACTACCGCGTGTAGAGACGTCCGAGCCTGGATCGATGCACCTTTCCCCACAGTCTAAATTGGATGGCCGAGGATTGATTCATCTGAGAGCTCAATGAGAGCTTTGAGCTGCTAAAGTAACGAGTACTCCTCATCTGCACTACACACACACACACACACACACAACAGGTGCGTATAGACACACTGGACTGCAGCATCTTAACTCTTCTTAATCATGTAATGCACTCCGTGTCTAGACACCTGGACCCTCCACAGGCTGATCTAGATAATGGATGTGTGGCTCTACAACACTTGACTCTGAGTGTAAGTCTGTGTGTATGTACAAACGGTCATTTGTCTGGCCTGGCCTGGACTGCACTGTCAGCTCACCTAGTCTCAGGAGGAGGGAGTGAAGGCAATTTGCTCTCTTACACACACACACACACACACAAATACACAGTCAGTATACAGTATGCAACTATTGTTCAAGTCACACATTCAACTGATTCAGCTGCACCGCAGCATCTGGAGAAGCTGTTCAGAAAGTTTGATCCCTTTTTCAGCCGCTTGGAAGGAATAAGTAGTAGTTTTTAACCACCATACTATCTTAGTCACATCACTCCTGAAATAAAAGACAGAGTATTTTTATATATTAAAAAATATCTCTGGATGTTTAAATAAATAAAAAAGAGTTGGTGAGATTCAGTGCTGCATTTACATGTTCTTCCTGACTCAACTATCATAGAAAACGATGAACTCAAAGAATCAGAGAGGAAGTCCGTTTTCATATAGACAAGATGAAATAAAGTTATTAATAACAGCATACACATTAAAATACTTTAGATAATGCGACATGTGGGGTTGCTGTTCTGTACAAATTCCTGCATTACAATTAATGTAAATGCAGTGAGATTAAATATCACGCTTCCCCACTGTAGTGAAATGATAAATACATCAAGTGTTTAAAAAAACACCCAGGATGCACTTGGAAAAGGTCAATGCGGCCATATTTACATTCTATACGCAAAGAAAAAAAAACAAAAAAAAAACAGGTCACATTTGTAAATAAGGATTTTTGGTACATTTAGATGGAAACAGCACACGCGTGTTCACATACTTCTGCATTCAAAGAGCATAAAGAAGCATGAAGATGACCGAGCATGATGGGCCGTACGTAACATAATGAGTTTGATACGACAGAAAGAGAACAGCCAGGATCTATTCATCCTGATGCAGTGCAAAAGGATTTTACTTTCTTTTGATGTGACTGAAAAAAAAAAATACTGAATATTAATATAAGTTATTAGTGTCCTTGGAGCTCAAAGAGTAAAAAGTAAACACCTGGTAATCTCATTGGTAACAGCTCTGGATAATGTCTTCTCCCTGATGCAGTGGAAATACCTGATATTTTTTGCCGTTGGATATCTTTAGCAGGCATTATCTTGTTATTAGCTGAGAGGGACTTTGTGCTGCACTGAGTGAAGACATGATGTTCACTCTTTGCTCTGTGCTGAACTGTTGTAGTCCACCATTCAAAAACACAGGTAGTCCTCCAAGGTTGAGGTTTTTATCTTCTATCTAACAGCTAACGACAATCAGATGAGTATTTCAGACTGCAACATCACAACATGAGCATTCATTGATTTCTCTGGGTTTTTTTATTTTTTATTTATTTATTTTTTTTGTCCAACCTGCTTGCAAAGCTTCTCCTGTCACACACACAGTCTAAGCAGCGATGGCACCTGCGGTCTCTGCTTCGCTGCAGCAGGAGCCTCTATGGAGCCCGCTGGACTCCAGCCTGTCACAAGCTGTTTAGGAAGCAGCGGACGGCGCCAGCCTTTAATCAGCTTCAGGGTCTCCATCGCGCCACTCACGGCTACTGACACGCAGATACAGACAATCCAATCACCCATAATGCCCATCAAAAGACGAGGAGCTTGGTGCCACTGCTGCTGACTTTTCTGCTTGTTGTCTTTCTCAGATGCTCCTGGGAATAAAAGCCGTGGAGTCGATCACAGAGTCAGTGAAAATTAAAACTAAAGGAAGCTGATTGTTTTTTACAGGCGGCCTTTCTGTTCTGTGTATCTTATACCTGAGTAAAAATCCTCCAAGTCTAATCTAATTCTTTCATATAGTAGAGTATAGAATAGAAAGTGCTTTTCTGTTTTAAAAACATTGTTTTATCTCTCCATGAATCCACCTGCCTTAAGTCACATTTTAAAGGACAGCTTCACAATTTTTCCAAGTCTGTAAAGTCCATTTTGTGCAAATATGCATTTAGAAGAGTTTGAATTAATCATATCGCAAGTAGAAAAAGTGCGAACCCGTCCTTTAAACAATAAATACACTCGGTTGGGAATGCATGAAATACAAAAAGCATCATTTTGAGGTGATATGTCCTTTAAAATGTTTTGAATCTAAAGCATCTTTCTGTGATTTCTGTCTGTCGGACTTTTTTTTTTAAATATTTTATCACCAACATTTCTTCCATCCCGCCTTTTTGAATTCCACAGAGAGAGACGGTTTTAATCAGCACCTCGTGGTCTCAAGGTTACACCGGCATTCAGGCCTGTTGTTTCATAAATCAGGGGATAATGTAATTGGCTGAGATCGAGTCAGGGAGGTGATTAATTCGCCCAACTCCTCTAGCAGCACTTAAGGTGGCATTACTAACACTCCAAATGTATTATTTCAATCAGGGGGCTCTCTTCATGCTGGAAACTGGATGAAATAATGGAAGGATGCGACAGAGAGCTGTTTGTTTCTTCTTCTTTCCTTGGTCTCTGATTAAACTGTCTTTCCTTTTCTCTTATATGTTCTTTCCTTCCATCTCATCTTCTGTCTTCTTTCTCTTCATCCTCTTTATCTCCGTATCACTCTGAAACGCAAAGTGCCTCTCCGTGGCCTGTAAAGTGCCATAACGCGCTCCACTTTTTCCTGATTATACACTCATGTACAGTACATGTAAGTGTGGGAACCGAACCACTTCAAACCACTTTTACCTATTTTCACTTCCAGCACGACCGCTTAGAAAATACCCATGCAGTATTTTTTATTAATTATTTTTTATTTTTTTTCCTCAGGGTAGTGCAAGCAAGTGGAAAACGTTCATATCTAAAGGTTTTATGATTACATCTCACTGAATCACTGAGATAAATAGAAAAAGAAGAGAGGCAAGAAGAAACAGTAGAAAAAACAAACATTTTCAAATTTGAACTGCTTCTCTTACTGCTGCTGCTGTGCTCTGTTTGCAGAGGCAGCTACCTGAGGGCAGGCTAATTAGCAGGATGGGACACACCTGGGCCCAGTGTGTATAAAGCCAGGTCAGAGGCAACCTGGCATCAAGCCGCAAGCTGGTGCAACATGTCATTGTGCTGCCTTGCCATGAAAAGTATCTGCAGCACGTTAGGGTTAAAATAATGATGTTTAATGGTGTGATACCGCTGTGGTTACGGTCTGGTTAGGTTTAGGGAAGGATAATTTTGTTGCATTAAAACGATCACTGGTAAAGTGTTGTGTTGTGGGTTACAGTTACACAATCTTCATGATCATGGCAACAGAAAACAGTCAGATCCGTCTAACACCGAGTTCGCCACGCATCCTATAGACTAGATGAGCATCTGTGGCCAGCTTGGGGTTCGGTGTCTTCAGAGTCTTTGGTTTTCATTGGATGTTTTTGTATTTGTTTCAGTAACCAAGCAGCAACACTTGAACACTGAAACAATAGCAAAAAAAACAACAACATACTGGCATTCACTGGCACAATATCTGGCAATATAAATCAACATATTATCCAGATGTAGTTAATTGCACAGTCTGATGTAAACATTGTTAGAGGTGGTTATGATAATATAAATAAAATCTCTCTCTCTCTCTCTCTCTCTCTCTCTCTCTGTCTTTCTCTCTCTCTCTCTCTCTATGCCAATTGTGGCTCCCCATGGCTCTCCTTTTGAATTAAGCAATTTAACTGATTGCAATTACACACAGTGTCAAGGGCTCATCACTGTGATTGAATAACAATTTTAATTCGATACCTCCTTCTTAACACGTTTCCTCCCATTTTATATACTATGGCAGGAGTCAGTTGCAATTTTCCTTCCCCAACTTCCATGTGAGTTATTATTTTCCTTTTTTTTTTTAAACCTTGTTGCTTTTTTCCCTTCCTGCAGGAAATTGAGACCACAGGAAGAATGCTTCCCCTCAGTTTAGCCATGGCTGATCATAATAAAGCCTACTGTGATTCATGATGAAAGGGCAGCGTTACCCTGCGGGATACAGTATTATCTGAGTGACATTTGCACCCTCATGCGCTCCAAACTTTCCCCTTCAATTTCCAGCTCTCACTCACAATTATCTTTACCATCATTTATTTAGACAGAATCTCCAAAGAAAGGAAATTAAATTGGGCCTCCCTCGTGTGCTTTCTGTTGCTTATATAGTAGGAATCAACATATCTTGGCAGTCCGTCATTACATAAATGTGAAGGTAATTTTCACATTTCGGTCTCATGTTTGAATAAACCAAAGTCAATAAGGCAATCATAGTGTGTTGACCTCAGGGACATTTCTGTAACACTTTTCAACATCATTTAAATCTGAAATCTGTCCCGTTACTATTAAGGCGCCATACACAAGGTTTTAATATATATCCGTCCATGCCTACATGAATGATGGAATTAAATAAAAAATAAAAAACTTTATTTATTATATATTATCTTAGCTAAGTTACAGCGGAGGAAAATGCCACCTTGGGTTTCGTATCAACATTTTTACAACCTAACGCAGATAAATTGATTAACAAAGTTTCTCATTATGCTGAGAGGCAGCATTCATAATTCGACGTAATCAATCCGGCATTATGTTTCAAGCAAAACGTTTTTTTTAATGTTGGTATATGAATGTAATTTCTAGGAGTTGGTCAGGGTTGCTTTGAGTCTGTTGTCATGTGAACAGCTGCCATGTTTACTGTTTACCTCACAATCATTAAGACGAAGGATAAAATAAATGCTAAAGGATGTTTTACAATTCTGCAAAGTTTTTAAAAAAAAAAAAATCTGCAAAGTTTTAAAAGAAAATGTCTCAGAGTTTTATAAACCTCGGTGCAGTGTTTTGATGTATTGCTATTTTCAGTCTGAACTCGTGTTAACTGCTTATGCACAAAGTGAGAGAAAGGCCAAGAAACCTGGACGGGGCTTCTGAAGTACAGACACAAACTCTTCCCTCTTCTGTCACTGACAAAAGCTCTGAGAACAATATGTGTCCGATCCAGGTTTGATGACACTGACCTTTTTCTCTGTCCATCCCCCTGAACTCAAACTTGAATTTCAGATGAGCTCATATATATTCAGCTGAGTCTCATCACCCTCCCGATGCTCTGGAGACCATTGTCTCATCCAGAGCAGCTACCCGCTCCTCCTACTCTCTATCAGCGCCAGAGTGACCCCTGAAATAACAAGATTGAAAGTCTAATCTCCGCCGGCGGGCCCTGACACACTGCAGCAGCGTGCACCAGTGTTGGACGGACTGAACTATGTATGATTTTTGCTGTTGTTAGCGTGCTGGTTTATCCTGAGGGTTGTTAAAAGATTTATATATTGTGGCAACAGGCTCAGTAGATGTCATGACGAACTACCTTCTAGATATTAATACAGCTTGTGTTGCTAAATTGACATTTTGGTCTCATGACAGCGCTAGAGGAAATGGAGAGGGTTCATCCTCTGGCGAGCAGGAAACTGTGGAGACCATCTCCATTTCATCTTGGTTTTGGGAAACAATCGTGGATGAAGGGATGAAAAACTGCAACCAAATGTTGTTTCTATTATCGCTATGGACGAGGAAACTGGGACCTAATTGTGCTCATGCCGGATGCAGCCGGAAAAGTTACAGATTCAGCTTTTCTGTCCACCTGAGGCTCGATTTCTCAGAGATTATCCAAAAGAAACTCAGCAGCTGAAGTTTGCACGTTAGGCTAAATACTGGCTGTTTGTTTGAGTTAACCAATCAGGACAAATTGGGCTCATCAGGAGGGGAGGTCTTAAAGAGACAGGAGCTAAAATGCTGCATAAAAAAATGCCAAAAAAAAAAAGTCAGATGCTGCATAAACTGAACAGTAAATCATACAAAGATATTATATTAGAGCCCCAGAATAAAAATAGAGACTTAGAAAATGTGCATATTACATCTTCTGTACGTCACATGCATGTTTTATGCTGGAATATTAACCAGCCCAGGTTTTCTGTGTACCAGTTAGTTTGTGGGAATTTTTATTTAACACAAATTTAAATGAAGAATATGCAGCATGTATGCTAATATGAGCAAAACTGATTAAAGTCTTCAGAAATAGATTTTTGACACCAGGGTCCTCTACGAGATAAGGGGCCTCAAGATTGAATAAAAATGCATGTTGAGTTCACATTATGCTTTCACAGTGCGTTTCGCCAACCGCATTTGCAATTTATCAAACTACCACAAGCTAATTGCCGTACAGGGATCCTGGGGAATGCCAGGGATTAAAATGAATTTCATGATACCAATGTTTAAATATACTTTAATCAAATCCCTGAAAAAAAAAGGAAGAACAAGAGCGTGAAGAGAGGACTTTTAGAGTCAGAGCCCTTCAACACAACATACAATGTGCTTCAACTGCATTTTATTTTATTTTTCAAACATTTATGTTGTTATTCTGTGCTTTAGTACAATTTAATTTTTTTAAATTATTATTTTAATCTTATTTAATTAATAAGTATAAAAGGATTCCTTTGAAAAGTGTCATATAAATAAAGGTACAGAAAGTTACATCTGAAACTTATGAAAAAAAAGGCTCGAATCAGTGGCTACTCTGGTGTCAGACCATCGAAATATTAATCAATATGAAGCTCAAAATCATAAATGTGTTACAAGAAAGATATCTTTCAAATGCTCTGTGATTTCAAGTACACGTTTGTAGTGACACCAGTATGAAGTGTGTATTAAAACCCCGACTCTCTTTTTTCTTCTACATATATTTGCTTTTGCCGCTCCCGCTGTAGAGGAATCTACAAACGATTTCCACAAGGATATCATCTGCAAATCAATGGCCTGTTCCTGTTGGATGTTGAGATGATGGTACGATCTCTCGGTTGATGCTGTCAGTGAGAGGCGGTATGACCTCTGGGCCTCTGAGAGTCCGCACGCTTCATTAACAGTCAGGTAAATATGTTATTATGGCCCAAGGCGGCCACTCACTTCCACACGGGCAAGGAGTCCAGGTTGCCTGTGGCAAAAACGAGCCCGGCATCTGAATCTGGATCCAGTCCGTGAAAATGTTGGAGGTTTTTTTCAGTTTACAATCATACATTTTTTTATTGTCTTTCTATTCCAAAGTGGTGTTGTCTCAGTATTCTTTCACTCTGTCCAACTCATAATTTTTTTAATTTCTGTTACCATATTTTTCCTCCTTTCCTCTGTAGTACTATTAATACCAACAGCTTATTCATATATGCAATTTCCGTCTCGTTCAGGATGCTGATGAGGAGGTTCAAGTAGCATGATGGAAGTGACTTGATGCTGGCTCCATTAGTCTGTTGTTTCTCCCACGTCTCCTCGGCAACAAGATTGCAACAAAGAATTATTTCTTTTTTTTGCATATATTTCATAATGACCAATTACATCATTTAATAGTCCCGGTCTTCTTGTTTAAGCCTCGAGTGCAGAACCTCGTGAATGCGTCGCTCAGGTGGAAGCCCGTTTCTCCAGTCTCTGACCTTATATAATTGGCTCACCCTTCTCAACTGTCACATGATGCTCAACAACCTTAATGCCGATTGATGACATACTAATCCGGATGACAGAGCTAAGCTGCAACACAGGCATCGTCTCCTCGGCTGTGAAGCCACCGGACGTTTTTTTTTTCTCCATTTTTCAGCAAGAAGGCAGAGAGTTTGATTCAGTGCCGAGTTTTGACCTCTGCTCCCCTGCCTGCAACTCACACACACACACATGTGGAGAGACCTGCTGTATTTACACTGCTGTGTGTGTGTGTGTGTGTGTGTATGTCGTGTATATGCCAGAGCTTTAGACATAGATTGTGCAGCTTCTAACTCAGAGTTAAAACAAAAATAATTCATTTGTACTTATCGACATGTCTGGTTAATTAAAGAGATGTGTGTTTAAAACACTTTAGTGGATTTACAGAACAACATCCCTTTTCCAGTTTTTAAAGCTCTAAACATGAAAACAACCTGCTTTAACAGGCTTTAATACTTCAATAAACAACAACAAGTTATAATTTTTTTATTATTAAAAATGAACCTGTAGAGATAAGAAACATTTTTAACAAGTTTAGATTATTAAAGCTTATATATTCTCACCTGATGGCGTCTTTGTCAGAACAGTTATATATATATCTCTGAGCAGGTGTGTGTGTGTTTGTTTGTGTGTGTGTTTGTTTGTGTGTTTGTTTGTGTGGTGTTCAGCAGTTACTGGCTGTAAGCAGGTGCTGAGGTGTCCTTGGTTTGAACTTGACACTCGCCTCATGAATCAATCTCCACTCCAGGGTTATCTGGCAGTAGTGTAGGCAAGTGTGTATGTGTGTGTGTGTGTGTGTGTGTGTGTGTGTGTGTGTGTGTAAGAGGTGGGTTAAGACTGGCCAGGAAGGTATTAACTTCTGATTGATTCATTTGGCTCTAATCCACCTCCCAGTGAAAAGTTCAACTCTCCTTCCTCCTTTCTGAAACATTATTTACTCAATATTCTCACAGACTGGACATAAAGGCGCTCAAACATTCTCCAGCTGTATTCATCCTCTTCACTTTATTAAATTTATATTTCACAATTCAAGGATTAGCCCTCTTAGATTAACTAGTTTGATTTTTAAGGGAACACTTAAACCTTTATCAACTGTTTGGTTTTTTTGTCCACTTGTTGGCAGCAGAAGCAAGTTGTAAACCCTGACATATCATCAGTTTTTAAGTTGATATGTTGCTTATTTATACATCCTACACATCTACCTGAGCAGGTAGAGGATAGTGGGGTTTTTCTTTAAATAACAGCTGCCTGATGCAGCAGAAAGAGTGAACAATGAGCTGAAACTCTCCATAAAGCTCCTTAAAGCTGAGGGAAGGCAGGTTATGAGCCACATCTCTCAAATTACAGTTGTTTGATAAATTGTTATTATTAAAATAATCTCAATAATAGCTGCTTAAATCACATAAGGCAAATCACTGAACCCACAACTGTTAGTCATTAAGTAACTATTCTTAAAGCCAACCATTGTTCTCTGCTTCTATTTCTAAATTAAAACAGTAAAGAGGCCATTTCACAAATGCTCCTAAATGCAGAAAAAACTCATTTTCGTCCTTTTTTTTTTTTTTTTTTATAGATTTCCAAAGTGGCGACTGCCACAAATCTGAAGTCTGAATGGAGCTAAACTGATGAAGTGGAAAATGCAGGTTGTATTTTTCTCATCTCGACTTGCTCTTACTGAGAGCAATTAGTAAACAGAAGAGAGAGCGAGAGATGACTTGGTGTGCATGTGTGGATACAGAAGTGTGTGTGTGTGTGTGTGTGGTTTAATAATAATCTTTTGTTGTGTATGTGTAGGAAGGGGTGTGTAAGTATGTATAGAGACAGTTGCCTCATGAATCTGATGTCCTTACTTGCAGCCAACAGTTCAACAGGCTCTTTGTCTGTCCTTTCTGTCATTCGCTGGCTGTGGTTGTCCTATCCCCTACTCCACCTCCTGCTGGTGAAGCAGACTGTGTCCGGCCTGCCATCAGAAAGCACTCCACACCTGCCGGCTTCACCTCATCCACAGGGCTCACCGCCCCCTTCATCGGGCCCTCTCTACTCGGTGTCGGCTCCAGTGACTTCCTCTCCTTCACCGCTGCCACAGTGTTACTATCTCAGTGCCTCCCTCCACACAAGCGTCAGACCAGGTAATCAATCACTCTCAGCTCACCTGTGCTCAGCCAGCTCATTAACAATCGGCCATAAACTCAGATCAAATTCACAAAGGCGAAGCTGAAACTGAACATCCAGAGATTTAAATGGTTGGAGACTCTACCATCACATTTTGTAAAGCTTCCTGGTGATATTACTAACAGACTCTCAGGAACAGCTGATTTTACACAACTGATTCCATCTCTCCTTGACATGTTGAGGCAATCCATCAAGCTGTGTTATGAACTCGAGTCTCCAGCCTCCACAGTTTAAAGCCTGAAGAGTGGGTGTGCTCTGTCTGGTCCTACGACCGTGACTTTAACTTAGATGTTAAAATTTCCAACTTCCTTTTGGTTTTATTAGTTATTTAGATTACCAAATGGAACCTGTTTAAATATGATGAGTTGCATCCTAACAAGAAAAAGGAACATGACAATTAATTTGCAATTTTATCAATATTATTTATTGCTTTTAGGCTTAATTGATGGTTTCCCCAGCAAGACCCGGCCCAGCACCTCGACTCTCTCGTATATTTGCTGGTTTTGTTTTCCTCACCGATTCATTCATTCCCGTTAGGATCACTAAAGGTCAGTGTGAAATCTACTTTGCTTCTCTAAAAGATCTAATATTCACTGATAAGCGTACAGTCAAAGAAGCAAGGAACACCTATTTTTCTGAACTGATTGTTAAACATGGTCATATTTTTTTTGCTTAGCCAGCCAGTTAAATCTTCCCCTGAGAGATGTGAAGGATTTCTTAATTACTTTTGTAAAGAAGTGGCAGAGATTCTGCAGCACTTTAACACTGAATTTAGAGAGCTTGATGTTGACTCCTGCCCACCTTTTAACATTTACCTACTTCAGTGAAATCTCTCTGTCAACCCTGAAATGCACCGTTGCTCTTTCAGAAAAAAGCTTTCTTTCAGATAGTTGGTCCAAATATTTGACTGTTTATGTAGCCTGTGAATATTCTCATTCATCCAGGTCATGGTTATCTCAAGGAAATTAAATCAAACGCAACTGGACTTGGTTATTTGTCTTTGAAGACGTTTCACCTCTCATCCAAGAGGCTTCAGTTCATGCTAGCTTGACTAGGCTGGGACTAGTTCTTAAAAAAAGGCCTATCTGAAACCCTCCAGTTTATTTTTAGACTCATTCTCATGCTGCCATTTTTATTGAAGATTTAAGAAAAAATTGTCTCCACTCTACTCATTTCTTTTTATGAACAACAATCACATTTTTGAAAAAAAAAAATGTCTTGGCATCATTATCTTTGGGATTCACTGTATACATGCTACTCACGGGGCATTGACATGACATAAAGTTTTACGCAGATGACACCCAACTGTATGTCCCATCAGTGCCTGATCCAACAATATTCATAAAGAGGTCCACAACCTCAGTTTTTTTTTTGATGCTCAGGTGTTGCCGTCCTTCTTTAGCCCAACTGACGAACATCAGGTCGTTCATTTCCTCTGCAGATTTTTGAAAAGGTCATCCGTGCTTTCATCTCTTCCTTGACTTGACTATTGCGGTGCGCTTTATTTGTGGTGTCAGCAGGCAAAACATCAAAAGACAGTTGAAACAAAATGCTGCTGTCAGGCTTTTAAGAGAAGCGACCGCATTACACCGATCCTTGTTGCCCTTCACTGGTTACCTGTGAGTTTTAGAATTGATTTTAAGATTTTACTGCTCGTTTTTAAAGCCTCTGTTAACTCCACCCGAGTCCTCTGAGATCCTCCAACTAATGGTTTCAAAATCTCCACTTGTCACTATAAGAGTAACCGGGCCCTTTCTGTTCCAGGTGAGACTCATTGCCTGAAGGCAAACTCAGTGTCCTCTTTTAAATCTCTTCTTCAGACTCACTTTTATATTTTGTCTTTTTTTTAATTGATGGCATTTGTTGTAACCATTTGATTTTAATCTGGTCTATATCTTACATTTTGAATGTAAATGAATGTGTGTGTGTCTGAAGAGAGTGAGGATGATGGGTAGAGGTTGAAGCAGAGGGGATGATAAAGAGCTTCCCAGTGATGGCTTCATCTCTGTGGACAAAGAGGGAGGAGGGAGAGAGGAGGTGAGACGGGGGAGGGAGAGACATTAATGAACTGAATGAGCAAGAGAGTCTGACAGGGAACATGACATGATTCATTTGACTGACAGGTGGGGACCGGGATTATATGTGTAGTCTGTGTGTGTGTGTGTGTGTGTGTGTGTGTGTGTGTGTGGTCCAGGGAAAGGTTATGACACTTTTTTTTTTACATTCAACCAATGAGGTTTCCATCCGAGAATACTGACAGGAAACAATATGCGGCCACATACAGAGAGCCACATACAGACCGAGCAGAACACGACCCCAAAGGTCCTTATCAGAGACAGATGTGTCCATAAAAACACTTGATTGGGGAGTGAGTTGCTGCCGGAAGAAAGATCTCACAGTACAATATCCGCTAGACGACACTACTGCTATATTAGACTTTTTATTGGTTATATATTTAAGCACTGGGAACACTTGGTTATGGTTTGGGAAAGATTGTGGACCATTCAATTAATTTACATGTTGCAAATTATCGGAAGATGAGTACACTGTAAGATAAAAACAGCTTTGATGTGTTTATTTCTTAAGCCACATTATATAACTGTGTATTAGAAAGATATGCAGCAAAAGTTGAAAAAAAAAATTGTAGAAATATTAAATGGAAAGTCACTCCCATTCCCATATATCTGCTCACTCGTGTTCATCCCATAAATTTTCTCATGATTACCCATAATTTAAATGAAATGGGATCTTTTCTCATTTTTTTATTTTTTTTTGTTAGTAATTATTCATTAACCTCCTGATAAGCGTTCCTGAACGTGCATCATTAACTTTTTCCTCGTTATTTCCTGCAGCTTGACTGGCAGTATTATATAAAACATAACCCACACTTGCTGCACTCGCAGGATGTGAGGCAATTAAAGAACAGTATTTCTCTCTCTCTCTCTCATGAAGTAGGTCGCGGCTAATTGCATTTGACGATAAAGAGCGGTAACATACTGCGGCGGAAATTACATGCAAGGCTTGTCACAACAGCTGTATTAATAAACATGAAGACAAAAATGCCTGTGGAGTTTGTCTTTGGATGGCTTCTGACGGCACAGACTGCACATGTATTTGGCTTCTGATAAATTAAGAATACAGATAATGCTTTTCTTGAATGCACCATGATGGCATCCTTGCATATTGTAGAAAACAAACAGCAGTAGAGCAGATTTACTTAGTTAATATTTCCTTTTGTGTGTGATTAGGAACTCAAGACTCAATTGCTGTCATTTTAATTTCCTGTTTATTAAAACAGGTTACATTATAGAGTGATTGGAAAGTTAATAACGTGCATGTGGTAACTCTTAACTATGGAAAATATAAAGACATCTTCTCTCATTGATGAGCATTTGCTGAGCACACATCAGCTCTGTGTTCTCGGATTACATTTTGTTTTGGGGGTTTTTTCACCCTCGGTTGCAAACAGGGTTTTATGAAAATGTTGATATAAATGTGATTATAGTCAGATTTATTAAACCTCATAATTAGCTTATAAAAAAAAAAGTTTTGTCTGAAACTATAGAGATATTAGTACGTCTTTGTTTATAACTGATAAGCCTGGATTCTCACCCACTGGCTGTTCTTCTCAAGGATGTCTTTTTATTTATTTATTTATTTATTTTTGCATTATTTAACTGGGTAAAAGTCTCACTGAGATTAACACCTCTTTTCTCTCCAAGAACGCAGCACAAAAACATTGCTACAATAAATATAATACAGACAACAACAACAACAAGGACTACGAAAACATGCTACAAAAAGTGTAGCATATAACCACAAAAAGATGCATATATACACATTTTGAGTTTCCAAAACTATATCTCAAAGTAAAGGCAATATATATATTAGGAGCAAAAAAAAACCACCAAATATATATGTCAAAAAATTAGTATCCGAGTATTTTTCCATCCAAATCCATCTCTTTTCTCTTCCTGTAAAACTATTTCAAATGTTTGCTCTCTCGTGCTGCGCTCAGGAGCGTTTACAGACTTCAGCCTTTGACAAAAGGACAAAAGTTTGGCTTTAGAAAGTACCAAAGGTTGTGGTAAGGTACAGGTCTTTGGGTTTTGCCAACTTTGCATAGATTTCAAATCTTTTTTTTTTCATTTTATAAACTACATATTTTGTTGGCTGGTCATAAAAATAATCAAAGTAATATTTCAGCTGCAGCCCGAACTCTTGACGTGTTGTGATTTTACACATTTTTGTTCGTCCATGTTATGCTGATGTTGTGCGGTGTGTGTCGCCCATCTACCTCTCAACCCATTTATGGATATTTTTTTTTAAGATAAATGGCTCTTGTGCCGTTCTGTTGTCTGTCCTCCGACTGTCCCACTGTCATTGTCAAACATGATGGAGGTAAATGATGGCAAGCAGCAGGTGGTTACATGGCTCCATTATTTAGTCTTTGACCCGGAGAACAAAGTAATGGCACAAACAGAGTCGGTTTCCAGCCAGCATTTCCGCACCCCTCGCAGTGCAGGGCTCTCAGAGAGGCCGACATTGAAAGACATCAAAGACATGCTGTACAGAGAGAGGCATTATCAAGGTCCACTTTGATTTGCTTGTTCATCTCTGATGACTCCTGACTCATTGCTCTGTTGGGTTTTAGCTGGAAAAAGCGCACATCCACAGCAGCACAGCCAGGGGTCCACGGAAACCATTTCATCAATCCGAAGCATTAAACAATAAGTGTCACATTTTGGTGTGACTCCTGCAGAATTCAAAGGGCAGCGAATTTCGTCTTATGTGGAGTCTTAACGTTAAACCGACATTTAACTATCACACAGTAGAAAACACAAAGAGACTAGTTCCTGCACCCACAGTGGCAGAAAAGAGCTCACAATGCAAAACAGCCATAAGAGACGATGAAGAGGTGTGAAATTTAAGTAAAAAAAAGTTACTACATGTTTGCAAGCTTTTTCTACGTCACATCAATCAACGGTGCTAATAGCTAACCGGCTAATGTTAGCCGTGGGTTTAGCTTAAAGATTGTCTTGTTGAGTATTGTTGCGTAATGCTAACGCGGCGTATTAAACAATTGCTTTTTTTTTCATAGACATCATAGACATAGAAGCCAAAGCAGATAGTTAGCTTGGGTTGGTGTGAAAATGAACATTTATTGTGAAATCCTCTCAGAAGCATTTGCACACTGCCCCCTATCTGACAACTATGTGAAGTGCTACAGTGCTACAGTGAGCATCAGGTTTATAATTATACTTTGCACACCGATCTAAAACAGTTGATCTGGTCTGTGTTACAGCAGATTTTAATGATTTTCATACTGATTTTGATGGTAAAAAAAAAAAGCAACAAAAGAAAGGAAAGTCAAAAAATGAAGCATAATATAAATGTCATTGACCTGGGCTGAGTTTGTGGTTGGCTCTGATGTTCAGAGAGGCTGAATGAAGCGCTGGCCGCCGGTCACGTTTCCTCCATCACTGAGGAAGGTCTCATTATCGCTCTGTCTGGCTTCTGGGTGGTTCTCACATTCGCTTCACTTTGTGTCGCACTGCCTCAATCTATTTTTGCCAGTATGTTTTTGAATATTGTAACCACACTGTATTTCCTATGATATTATGATGTACGGTGGCATCAAGCCATCTGGATTACATTAATGTAATATAACATATTTTTAACTTAATCACATCAACATCTGGTTGCTCTGAATGCTTCTAAATATCCAGCTAATAGAAGAAAGCAGCTTTTTTATCAAGTCAAATCGCGGATTTAAAATGAAATGAAACCGTGAAAGTTGCAAAGAAGGTTGAATATGTCAACGGTGAACTTGTGGCTCGACTTGGACCTGCATCAATAACACAAAGAGGTGCACACACTGTATGTTTGACCATCACAGCAGCTTCTTACTTCCCATCCGGTCCTTTTTGTTCTCCCTCTTCGTCTCTAACTCCTTTTTTTTTTGTCTCTTTGTTCTCCATCGATCCATCAACCCATCTGACTACTCGTCCGCTTCAAGTACATCTTCATTTCAAACACATCTGTTAATCAGACGAACTCGCTGCTGCTCTCACGAGAAAAAAAAACCAAACACAAACACAACTGCATTTCTGCTGGATCTCATTAACTCGAATATGAATCTACGGGGTTAAACATGCAATGAAACCACATGAAAATCGGTAATAAGATACCGAAAAACACAACTCTGTTTATGATTTCTCGAACAGGTAAAGTATTGGAGATTCAACATTGTAACACGACAGTCCACAGAGAGAAAGAAACAAGAAATAGTTCAGAAAGAATACACTTTGTGAAAATGAGAAACTCTTCAGCTGTCTAGACTTTTACTTCTCAGAATGAAAAATTCAGAAATGTTTTATGTCTGTGACATACAAAATGAATGCATTTCATGTATTTTAAAGCTTTCAGTGTATAAAATGCATAGAAATAGGAGCTAAGCATCAAGGAAACATCCCATTTGGTTAAGTAAATGTTGAATTTAAGTGTTTTAAATAGTCTCGGCAAACGTATATAGAATAAACTTGTTATAAAATGATCAATAGTCGCATGTTGTATTGAAAAAAGCAAAAATAACTGAATTTAAAACCTGAACTATAATTAATAATGTGCTGTTTCTACACACGGCTGGCTCCATCCACTCTGCCTCTATGTACTGATGAACGTGCCAACTAATTATCCATTAAACGCATCAATCTGCTGCATTATTAATTGGAACCAAACTGTGAGGCATCGAGCAGTTTTCGGTATTTGTGCGTTGAATAACCAACAGAATATCGATCAGTGTGTTTTAATAGAGGATGGCTTTGTTGAACGGCTTCGACTTTCAGGATGAATAATCAATAACCTGCTTCCTGTGAAGTCTCCCTCATGAAGACGTGGACGTTTTCCAACAGGAACTAATGTTTGACTCCACCTATTGATGTTACATTCAAGCAATGAGATATATATTTGGCCTCCAGCAGCTTTTTCCTTCTGAAATATTTGTATCAGAGTGATTTTGGGAATATTGCGTACATGTACACACTAAGCCGGCCAGTGTGTGTGTGTGTACGTTTATGCTCATTGTGGTTGGCCCTCATATTTACCTTGTGATGTTGAGTGTTGATCCAGACAGAGTGCAGGACTCACAGCTTCTTACTGTGTTGCTCTGATGGCTCCCTGCTGGTCCTCAGCTCTCCCGACTGACCCCGAACACATCACAGATCAACGCCTGCAGCAGCTCTTAAACACCAGCTTTCTCTACACACTTTGAAGCCTTCAAGCGTTTACAAGCGTGGACTGTAATCACTTCATTGTACCACACAGGCTGGTTTTGAAATATTACGAGTCAATTCACAAATTTAAACACATAAAAAGATGCTTTTTACAAGACAATTTGAATGTAATGAATGAAAAATGATTAAACTGGTAAATTTATAAAAATGTAGGCAGTCAGTTGAACTTTATCAATCAACAAATTGTTGTATTTATAGCCACAAATAGTCAGTGCAACAATTTGGCAGGTGTCTTTGGTGATCACATGACTTTTGAACTGGCCCCACCAATATGTGGTAATGTGTGACCTCTAAAAACCTCGGCTGTTCTTTGAAGTGTAGCATGTAACACTACAACATGATCTATAACATTACATACTAAGACAATGTTGAGCTACAGTATGTCTGAGCCTGTCAAACTGAGATGGAGTCAGAGACGGAGTCAGACTGGCCATTGGGAGCACCGGGAGAAATCCCAGTGGGGTGCATAAATCTAAATGTACATCCCAGTGGATGAATTATACAAAAACAAGAGCAAGAGAGATGAGTCGTCGGCGCCAGCAGCAGCCAGCAGCAGCAGCAGCAGCAGCATCCCCCATCCTCTGGATTTTTACTCTTTACCATCTCCTGAGGGAAATATCAGACTCTTTAGGTGCTAAAAGCTTCACTACGTTCACCAGGTTGTTGCTAACTGGTTTGCATTTTGGTGTGAGCAGATAGTGTACTGTGAGTTTTTTTTAAAACAGCTGCCAAAAATGACACTATGAGGCCACTTAAGGGTGAACCAGATCAGTAAAGTTGCAGCCGGATAGCTAAACAATGAGCTCAAAGTTGCTGTAAAGCTCGGTATGGATGAAGGGGAGCTCCAGTCAGGTGATGATTCTCTGTCGGGTCATCACCTCTCATTACATTACATTACATTACAGCAGCTTTAACATCTTTCCTTACGACCTTTGCCCTTCGTAGGAGAAACATCTAACAACAACAGTTATTCCTTCCCTTACTCATCCCCACTACATACAGCTGCTGCTCCCAGGGTGCTTTTCTGCTCTCGTCTTCACTGTTTTGAAGTGCAGAGCAGATGAAGGTGGATCAGGGCAGCAGAGAGCAGAGCAGAGGCCAATATGGGAGCTTCTTAGACAGATCCTTCATTCGTAGTCTGAGAGGCCTGTTCACACAGCTCATATATTACACCCATCAGGAGCACGCATAATGCCAAGGGCACTCGCATACTTTTTCCAGCCTTTATTTATCCGGGGAATGTCAACTCTTTTTATTTTTTTTAATTTTTTTATTATATCCCCCTTTTTTCAGACCAGTAAAATCCCAGTGGCTACTGGAAGTTTTGGCAGTTAAATGTGTGGCTCAGGGGCTTTTCACCAGTAGTGGACATGCAGAATTATTTACACATTTTCCCAGAAACTCCAGTTATTCAACATGTCAAGCACACTTCACAAACTTCTGACAGTGTTTTCCAAGAAAGGTCCAACAGTAACTGAGCTTGAATGTTTAAAATAAAGCCCACGCGGATATAATTTTGCCTCTGTTATTTTTTTTTTCCAGCGCTGCATAGTGACTATGAAGCAAGTGATGTCAGTATAAGGACCCATGTTCTGACAGTTCATTGGATGTCAAGCTAAAATTTTAATTATGAATGATTAACGAATAACAAATGATTGCAGCCACCAATAACTCTTTGACTGTATGTATAAAGACGTGAAATAAACATGAACCTACCGTTTAATCATCAATAAGGTGGGAAGTAGCTGAGATTAAATTTTCAGAAAACACACACACACACACACACACACACACACACCTGTCAGTTGGCGTCTTGAGGAGCTCTGGAAACGTACAGTGCTGCTGTTGACTGTGTTTAAATTGAATAAAGCAGTGACCTTGTTCAGAGGCTTTTTGGGAAATGAGGACATCACCTTTGCCAGATGAAAACCTTGCCGTCCGTTGACATGTTCTTTGACCGTCGGCAGTCGGATGCGACTGGATATTTTTGGGATCAAACCTTTGGTGGATTGAAACCTTTTCTTGGGGTTATGGTGGTTTTTTTTTACCACAATGTTGGCCTTAAAATGCAGATTTTTTTATTATACAAACTCATAATTGAGAGGCTTTCATGTGGCTACTGATGTTTGAATGAAAAAAGGGAATAAAACAACACTTTCCAGAAACCAACATTCGAGTCGGTTTTGATTCCCAGCTGAACTTTGAGAAACATTTCAAATCATTTATTCATTTTTTTTTTGTTATTGCCAAAAGCTTGAACAGATCATCTATTGTTTTGTCTCGTCACGTCTTGACTGTTGTGGCGCTCTGTAATCTTGTTTAAGCCGAGAGGCCGTAGCATGTCTGTATATTGACTGTTCATTACGCAGGCGTACATTCAGGATTTCATTTTAATGATGATGCGTGTTTGTTATTTATAAACTGTTATGAAGTACTTTGTGACTCTGTTCTTTTGAATAAAGTTTTATTAACTTACACGTTGTCAACTGTAATGTCTTTGATGATGAATAATAATGCATTGTTTCGGATAATCAATGAGAATTTATGCCACCCCAGTTCGAGTGCTATATAAAGAATGGATGAGCTTTGTGGATCATCACATAATAATGAATAATGCATCTCATCACTGCATTTGTTTTTGGGTTTTTTTTCAAACTCATTGATTGAACCTGGAGGCTGTTGCATCATCTGTGCTGTTTTCTGTCTGCAGACAAGTTGGAAACACGTACGGTGTGTGTGTACTGTGTTCAAGTTATTGATGACAGGGGTGCCATCTTTTCTAATTTTAGATTGACTCAAAGGTTCAAACATGCCTGCTTCTATTAAATAAAACCTTTAGAGGAGGATAAACTCATTGACATAATTAACAATTAACAATATTCTCAATTCAAGATCCTCGTTTGTACTTTTTCTGCGCTTTTAACCACATTTCATGGTTTTCAGAGGCAGATGGAGTTTGCTCAGTTGTCACTTTCTTGTACTTAAACTTTAATCCTTCACCAAAAACTCCATTCATTAATGAATACTGTGAGATGTGGTAGTAAGCTTATGAAAAAAATTATAATATTTTTGAATAAGAAGGATGATCACACTGGAGCCACGACAGCATCTACAATCTGTGATTTTTAAATAAAACTTAATTTTAACAGGAAATTATTATTATTGTTATGCACCTCTTGTATAATTTCTTGTATACACAGTAATAATAGTAGTACATAAATAATGCTAATAGTTAAAAATATGTTTGATGCTTTAATGTGTAGATAAACATGTGCATTTCCTCCCTTCAAGCCCCCCAACTCTGCTCTCCCTCTATCGCCTAAAGACATAAGTGAATAATAATATGTTTTTATCATGTTTAATTTCATAAAATATGATTTTTTTTTTGTCTCAGGAAAACTATGGATAGAAAGAATAAATGAACTCAACTCAATAGTCTAAATAAAACAAATACAAAGTTTACATCTTAACAATTATTACAGAAATGCTTCATAAACCCTCATGAGGGAACCTCAGCAGTGTAATATGCGCCTGTTAAATCATTTAACAAAACTCGTGAGGTTTCAGATTTCCAACACAAGAATAACTCATTAAATCTAATATCTGAAATTAACAACCAAAATAACATTAATTATCATTTACATACATTAACACTCGTGTTTCACATATTGTATTTCAGAAAAAAACAACAACACATGAACCAGGCGGTTATACTTGGTGAATGTAAATCCAGTATTAACTCGACTTTGATTCTTCATTATGGAAAATAAGTAATCAGTAACTTTGTTTTTGGGCCACTTATTTCATGCGGCTTTTTAGCGCTTTTGCGCTGAAAACTTTGCATACGAGAGCCGTGAGACTCAACCAAAACAGTAAAGTTGGCCGCTGTCAAAATAAAAGAACTCATTTAAACCTCCTAAATAAATATCTAAATAAATTAAAAAAACAGCAGAAAACGTATTTATACCTTAATCCTATCATATCTTAACCTCACTTAAATCACGATTGTGTTGTTTTACCTTTAACGACTTTGAGCTAAATTTGTAAAATTCAACGTTTTCAGTCCCTGAAACAATATGAGATTACAAAGGCTGCACATAATGTGCCCTGGGGTATTTTAATATTGTTTTTCATCAGGTTGATAACTTTCTGCCTCGTGGTATTTCTGTCATGTTGCTTTAGAAGTAGCTGAGATGATGATGTTGTCATATGTCTCATCATCCAAGCATATTTAACCGATTCTCTTCTGCTCCAAAGCTTAAACACCAAGACATAAAACTACCGAACTCATCCTTTTTTTAAATATGATGTTTCTATTACAATGACAAGAGTAAGATTTGATTTTTTATGGCCCTCCATCTTGCTTAAGTAAATTAGTTTTGAACTGTGAGTCTGGACGGTGTTTGACACTTCACTCTTGTGCATATGCCCGCCATTTAAGACCTACAGTCAAACTGTCTACTCAACAGGCTCCCGCATGAACTTTAAAGTCACCTCAATATTAAAGAAAAAAAAAGAAAAAGAAATCCATTTTAAGACAGAGTGTAGGGGAGAGAGATAGAGACAGCGAAAGAGTCTCAGCGTGTCAAACCCAAATACTATTATACTTGTTATAATTCATTATTATTTCAATGACAGGGGTCCTGGTCTGAAGGTGACTTCATTACATTACAGGTTATTGCCTCATATATCAAACTTGGGTGGCCCCAATTTTTAGGCAGCAGAAGTGTCTGGCTGACTGTGAAATTGACTGCTCTCCATCACAGAGTAATTAGATTAGCCTGCTGGTTATGTATAAAACAAGAGAAGACGGAGCTAGCTGCTCTCCTGAGGCTGCCAGCAGGGACGAGGGCAAGCGTTATACAGGTGTACTGTAGCATACTGTACCGTACAGGACGTGTTTAATTGGCCCTGTGCTATGTCACATTTAGGCACCAATTTTTAGGCTTTAAAACAGTTACTGGAGTCAAATGTGGGATCCTCAGTTTGTTTTTTGCAGCACACAGTTCAAACTCATCCGTGGGACCTTGGGTCACGTGATAAGCTCGGTCACGGTTGGTGTTGATTGACTAACGCAGAGACAGATTTGCTGTAGGTGGAGCAAACTGAGATGAAGAACACATTGGTACAATAGGTAGGATCAGTTCAATATGAGTGGACACAGAAACCATTTTTTATCTCAGGATAAATTAATGATTGTCTCTTCAAGCTTGTATAAAGGCAGCAGGACATATGTAAGAGGACATATGAGACATTAAAAGTCAAACATAAGCTGTTGCATGCTGCCAGCGGTGTAACAACCATTTCAATAAATATTTGATGAGGGGTATATAACAACGATACCTCATATAAATGTCACTGGTGTTCAGCAGGGTTGCATCTAAACAGGGACGTCATCATCATCATCATCATCATCATCATCTGCAACATGTGATGTTATTGTCACCTAGTGAATAATATGACGTGTGCTCCGATCACTTGACAGGTGCAATAATGATGCAATAACGCGCCTTAAATGGCCACAACATGGACACTTCTGTACTTTTTAACTGTGATTGTTGGCTATGAAAAAAAGAAGAGAAATTCCACTTTTTCCCATCCCTATTTATTTTTAAGTTATCTTTAGTTGCTTAAAACCCTTTCATGTCTTAATTAAGCCTGCTTTGTAAGCCTCCGTAATCATGGGTATTTTGCATTATTTGACATTGCATTTGCAGATTATAATCATTTTCTACACACAAAGTTTAAATTACTTCTGCACAGAAACTTTATTCAACTATATTTCCCCTGAGGAAAGCTGTGCCGTAAGGTTCCCCGCCGCTGTGTGTGTGTGTGTGTGTGTGTATAAACGTGTATATGTGTGTGTGTCTTTCCGTGCATATGAGAAAGCATATATGAGCATCAGTGCAGATATATGTGTTGGTGTGTGTACTTACAGGGTTTGTTTCCTCAAAGGAGCAACATTAGCAATAACGAGCTCACACATTTTGAGATTGCTGCATAATTCAAGCTTTGCTGCCTTTGTTCAGCACCACCCATAAAAACAAGATCGTTAACCGGCTGTGTTCCCACTCGCTGCTGATAGAGACATCGTATTTGTAGTGTTTACATGATGTAGATGTCTGTGTTTGGTCATTCATTTTTCAGCAGCGTGTCTGAGCTCTGCTACAGCCTTGATTCTCCGTACTTTATCGAACTGCCTGTCTTAATGCTGGTGGGTAGCGGAGTCATCAGCCTCTCTGGCAACACTAAAAAAACAGCATCTTTAAAGATGAGAAGTGGATGTGTTTGTGCATGAAAGCATGCGTGGAATGCATGCATGTTGAATTATATGTTTACATACTGTCTGAGTGCGCATGTGGGCGTATGATAAGATGAAATTTCATTGATTGCTAAAGGAAACATTTAATTTATGTAGAATGTAACATTAACACAGGACGCCTTACACAGACCTTAAAATATAGACCTTAGATCCGGGTCTATATTTATATTGTGGGGCTCTACTGGAGCATCTTTGGATGGTTTAAACTTGTAACAGGCCGTTTTAGCTCCTGTCTCTTTAAGGTATCCACTGTGTTTTGTAATAATATGATCATAATATGATATGTGTTCGTATACTGCAGGCAGTCTGTGTGTTTGTGGTCATCTGTCAGTGTTTTTTTTCTTCTAGAGGTCAAAAGGTTTCTTGTAATAATGTTTGTAATGTTTTTTCTGGATGAAAAGAATCAGAGTTTTGAGGAAACATATTGATGAGAAAACCAATGGATGTGTTCATCTATCTTGATTCATGGGTCCATACATCAAACTGATAGGGTCACATTGCCCTTTTTATGATATTGAACCCCTCCCTCCCAGTGTATACAATACACACACACACACAAACACACACACACATATATACACACACACGAATCTCTTCAGTGGACATCACATTGACTTACATTCATTCATCATTCATCAGGAAATCGAATGGGGGGGCAGTTCCCACAACATGAGGAATACCTGGACCACACTCACACACACACACACACACTCACACACACAATTACAAAAGTTGAAGGTTGGCACTTAAACGTTTCTATTACGTTCTCTACTTTTTTCACATTAAAGTTCATTGCTGAATGTCTAAAGTACCGGGATACTATCATTTTACGTTGCCATTTATCCAACCAGACAGTGAAAGCATTGTAAACTCATTTAGCGATTTTATTACAAAACACTAATCTCATTTTTGTCAATTAAAACAATGTGGGCGGTACAGCGATGATTTAAACGACTCGTTTCCTATGAATGTGCTTCGGGAAATAACAGAAAGAACAGGAGCGACTTCAGAGTTCAGTTTGACTCTTTCACACATAAGTTCCCGGTAAATTACCGGGATAACCTTTAAGGCATCTGTCCAGTTTAACAATTCAGTGCCTAACAAATCCTGTTACATACCTGTATAACTATTCAAACTTGACTTTTAAAATGAAACGCTACTTCTAGAGATGCTCTGAGAGGACTTTACCGCTGAATTTCAGAGATCAAGTCTGAACGTGACTCTAGTTTGAAAACAAAATGTTGTTGTTTTTTTGTTTTTTTTATGGTTTTCTTGACTTTTCTTTTCTTGACTGAGACTTTTCAAAAAAAAAAAAAAAAAGTATATATTAATAGTTCAGTGTGTTTACTGCTTGAACAACAGGACTTTTTCCTTGAGTTATGGTAAGTTATAGTAGTTTTCTCCGTGACCTTTCCTTTTCTTGTGTTATTGTTTTCCCGTTTTGTCCCTCCAATTTTCATCATCCCTTTTATTAGATCGTCTTTCCTTTCCTCTATTTCTTTTCTCATCAGTTCCTTACATCATTTTTTTTTTTACCTCTTCTATTTTCATCTCCCTTTGTGGCCTCCTTTACCTTCCCCCGCCAAGGGATGGAGGGAAGAATAGACTGTATAGGTTAAAGTGCTGAGAAAGACCAACAGCTGGTGTGTGTGTGTGTGTGTGTGTGTCTGGAGGAAGAGGTGATGAGCGAGGGGAGGAAACAAGGCACCAACGGAGGCAGCAGAGCATGATGGGAAGGTGAAGGTGCTCTTTTATTTTCCTCCTATACGGGGAGGATTTCACCTTCGGCCTCAAAGAGAAAGAAAAAAGATGCTGAGAATCACCTTGAAGGAAAAAAAAACACACAATGCAGAAAAATGACTGTGATTAATATGCAAACAAACCAGAACAATACTAAGAGCAGGACAAGACGTCATCGTGAAACTAAAGAGGAAGAAGAGCTCAATGTGAACTGAATATTACAGTTCTGTCTAGTTTTTCCTTTTACTGATGACATTTATGCTCGCAGCTGTCCCTTCTTTTGTGTCATCGTATCGTGGTTGATGTGCTATATTTTAAAGGTCTCCGGTCAGCTCGCTGCGTTTAGTCTCCGTCTCGGCGACAAAATTATCGAGACAGTGACGGTTTCAGCATGATTTAACTCGAGGCCAGCGAGGGCCCATCTGGGTCCGACACCGCCGTAACTTAACGATCTATAAAAACCAATTGATGAACTTTTCAAGTGGAGAACAGAGAGTTCACGGCCGGATTGTCCAGAGGCATTAAGTGACATTTCATAATGTATTCAAGTGTATAAATCCACTTAATACTGTCAGTATTTGAAGTAATAATCTATGATAGATTTGTATATACAGGAAATCAAATCATATTTTGTAAAAGCTCTTTGAAAATGATTGATATAGGATGATTTTTGACTGAAGCACTTTATCAAATCATTTGACGCTTTAACGCTGGGATGTTAAAACGTTTGTGAGAAAACACTGGTGCACCTTGGAGAGGAACATGGCACAGTTGCACCGTAACTAAAAAATAAAAAATAAAATAAGACCAAGAAGTGATAAAATCCAGAAAATCAATCAAAATTGTTTCATATATAAGTGCTGCCATCTGCAAAGTGCAGTGCAAGAATATTATATAGCAATGAAAGCGGAGAGTCTCACGGGATCCTGTCAAGGGTCGCCTGGCAGACGGGGAGCTGCTGGCTGTAAGAAGCAAACTGGCCTCCTAACTAATTTGTAACAGAAAAATACAATTCGGAGGAAAGGTAAAGCAGCAAAAGAACAAAAAAAGAGTATAAAATGCTAAATTGTTCCCAAAACGTGCTCAAATGAACATCTTGTCATAATCGTCCCTCCTGTCCATCCTGGCTATTAGAAGATATTTTCATAATGCACTTATATTATAAGTAATGGGGGATAAAATCCACAGTCCTCCTGTAAAATAGTGTTTAAACGTTTATCTGAAACTAATATGCAGCTTCGGTCGTCCAAATGAATCAAATCTTTCAACGTTTTCAGTCTTTTTTAGTGCCAAAGTTCCTCTTTTTGTTCCTGTACCTCCACCAGCAGCTCAACAGGGAAACACAAAGAGGGAATATGATGCTAAAAATACTGTAAATGTGACAGAGATCCACTTGACTAACTCAGCCTCATAAAAAGCTTCAGATCAACACACATCGTGCACAAAATGACTCTGTGGGCACGCTGTGGATCTCGGGTCCCCATCACTTACACTCACTTACAGCAAAGAAAACCTCTTTCAGTGTTCATATGGGCACCTGGATATAGCTTTAAGACAGAGTTGCTTTAAAAAGCAGCTTTAGAAACACAGAAATAAAAGCAATTTGGCATTAAATTAAAGCCCAGTAAAAGAAATATACTGTATATATATATATACACACATATTCTCACAAGAGAGCAAAATAAACAAAAAGCAATATCTGAAGAAACCTGAAATCAGGACCTTGTGTGTTGTTTTAGAGGCGACGCGACGCAGCTTTTAGTCTGTAACATAAAGGTCACACGTTCAATGACGTCCAATGTTTTCCATCACTTTTCTGAATCTGGCTGGCATTGCTTTATGTGAAGTATAGAGACACTTTTAAAACTTCATACTCATAATGATCATCATTAATCCTGCATATACAGACTCATATCCATCCATTTATTTCCCTATTATTGCTTAGACTGCAGCTCTCATAGTACATACAAAGCAGAAACACTTCATTACAAACAAATACCCTGCGTTCAGAACATCACTTACAGTAAGTTACCGTAGAAACGTATTATCAGCAAAAATGCACCAAAGTATCAACAGTAAAAGTAATTATCACACACAAAATATATATATATATATATGCTATGAATACATATCTGTGTTTGATTGAAAATATTGAAATATCTTATCTCTTTTCCACTCTTCTGTTTGTCTAAAAAAATAGAAGAAAAGGTGATTATTGCCAATAATCAGTTACCTGTGCTATTTACACTAACAGAGGCGTGTCAACTATCAGGCTACCACATACGTAAGGTACATTATTAAATGCAAAATAGCTTCTTTCTATGTGTACCTTCATGTACAGAGAGCAAAACCACCATTAAGTGACAAAAAAAAGCAAATCGGGGAGAGAAAGATGAAACACGAAAGGGAATGTAGACAAGGAGGAGGACGGACGGATGTGAGGCAGGGAGACATCAGGCGAATGAGTAGGATGGAGCCGAGCTGAAGTGGGGCTGGGAGGAAGCTAACAATTTTCTGCATGAATCGGCTTGGCTCATCATAGCTGTCGGGGGAGATGTGTCGGTAACATTGTGCGTGTGAGAGTGTGTGTGATATGATAAACCCCTCCCCCTCCCTCCCCCCCACCCTTCACCTCTTCTCCTTCAAATCTTACAGTGTACAGTGGACTCACACACACACACACACACACACACACACACACACACACACACACATATGCACACTCTGAGTATAAGTGATCACATCAGTTTCCTCCTGCAGCACTGGGCTTCTACTGATCGCAGGAGGAGATGTGATTAATTTGGCAGCTTCTTCTTTTGAGGATATGATCATCCAGGTAGAGGCAGAGAGAGAGAGAAAAGCTGCCGTGGGAGTGTGTTTACTCTGATTGTTTGGTCCGTTTAACCACAAAAATGAAAACATAAAAATCTGTATTGTTGCCTTTTAATGGAGAGCCGTGATGACTTATCGTTGTCTGTGAATAGATACGGCTGCTGTAGATAACTTCAGGTGTGTTTTTGTTTTTTTTTTAAATCATCTGTGTCACCTGTTTTCTAACCTTTCACCACTTACAGAGTCTTTGCTTTAGTGAGGAAGATGATTAAAAACTGTTTTTATGCACTTTTTATGTACTTTATGTGCCAAAAAAAACAAAAAAACAGCAGCTATAAACAGCAACAACAACAACAGCAAATAGCAAAGCAATTTCCAGTGGAAACATTTCAATATTACAAAGTAACTGAAAGCATCTCAACAATTGCTTTGAGTGTATAATGAATGCCTGATGTTCAGTGCATGAGAAATGAATCTAGCACTAAATGACAAATGGATTCCTGCACGAGAGGCGTCTGCGTTGGCATGTGAACATCTTCACCGAGAAGCCTTAATGTGGCCTGGAAAGTTTCTCACTAAGGGAATATATTCAGTTTCTATTGTTCACGAATTACCAAGCACACAAACACACATCGCCCCTATAAGAATGGTAACTGTCTCAAAACATTATCTCTATTACATAAATACCAGCCGCACAGTTTTCCTTCCTTAATCATTTAGAAAGCGTTTTCTACCACTTAAACAAGTGTCTCGTGTCTCCTTTAATAGGTCAGAGGAGGTGAGACAAATCCTTTGAGTTTAAGAGCTCTTCACACACACACACACGCGTTTTTTTTTATTTTTAACTTCACCATTTATACAGATTCGGCCCAGTCCAGCAGCGATGAAATTGGCTGCATATGAGAATAAATAACCATTTGCAGATTTGTTTTCAGTGGAGTAAACACATCCTGTCAGCATAATGTCTGACCCCACTGTGGCATGCAGCAAAGATATTTAAATTACACAAGAACCCCCATCGGCTGAAGGAAATCACATAGACACACACACACACACACACACACAAGCGGTAAAAACTCAGACACACACCGTCTTTGACAGAATGAGAACCACCATGGGGGCTTTAGCCCACAAACTCCAGACTCTAAGACATAAACACTCATTTAGGCTGAGGCATTAAGTCCAGGCAGTGCTAACGCTATCCAACAACAGATAAACAAAAGCAAATTAAAAGCGAGAGCCCCTCACTGATACTAAATACTCCATAAACCTCCCGGAGCAACCTCTAATGTCTTCAATGATTATATGGCAGTCAGACTTAAAACAAGAGACACAGAGAAACTGAATGAGGGATTTTTTTTTGGGGGGGGGGGGTGATAAAAAGCAGAGAAAACAGAAATAAATGAAGTGAAAGTAACAAGACATTTGTAATCTATGGATATTGTTTCTGTTGACAAGGACTCAGCATTAACACTGATGTTTAAATCTTATCTAGAACTATTAGAAATATATTGTTTATATAATATTGTATTTATAACATGTCTCATGTTTTACATACATGTTTAAAGCCTTTTTGTTCATTCATCTGTAATATGTGAAGACATATAACTTTTTTTTTCCACAGTCAAAGTGGAGGGGAGCATCTTGATCATAGTTCAGTTAAATAAGGTCACCTGACCTCAACCATGCATCATACCGGATGCCAGTAGAGGAGGGCGAACGAGCGTCTGCTTCAAAAGCCAACTTGGCGTCAGAGCAACGAACCCGAAAACAAGTCACACACTGTACCGCACCAGAGTTGATGTCATTTCCTGTATTCCTGTGTGCCTTTTAAAAGGTGATTTGATACTTATATTTGGCTGATAAAGTGTGAGTACATTTTGTAATTTTCGTCCAGAGGAAGTGATTACATTCATCTTCCCATCACATCTACTGCTATGAAGAACCACCGGGATCCGAGGCCTGTGTGTCTGGGAACTAGATTATGTTGTCAGCCAGTTATCTTGGTGTCTTTGTTTTTACACACTGCACATAATAAACGCATTCAATAAACGTAGCTTAGATATATTGGAACATGCATTTGTCTTTCATTAGTGAATGAACCTGTGTGCCTTTTATTGGGTTAGTATGTGTGTAGTTCATACTGTTTTAAACTCTGATGGTGAATTGGGTCCACATATGTGCAGCCAGGTACCCAACCCCGCCCTATATACCCCCCCATGGTCCCCATCACGACTTTGCCCTGTTGAGTTGTTTCCTGTTGCATTGATCATAATGAAGGTGGGTAATGTAATGAATCACAGTCCTCGAGGACGGCGTGCTGGTCTCTGACGTTACTTGTCAAAGCAGAGATAAAAGATCAGGGATGGCGGTCTGGTCTGATTCATCATCTTCATCACCCCCACCCCCTCCTCACCTCTCCATCTGACCTGCTCATTAACATCCTGGTTGGATTACGGATGGCCTTGTTCATCCAGGGCCACACACAGAGTACCACACACTCTTATTCCCATTTTCTCTCTGCCGTCAGTGGCCCCCACCTCCTTTTCTCCTTTTAGTTTCACTTTCTTCCTTTGTTCCTCCACCCCGTGTTCATCTCTTCTCATCTTCTTCACTCACGCTACTATATTTCTCTCCCTTGTTCTTTTTTTTTTCCTCTCATCTTTCTCATTCCCCTCTCTCCCCCCTGAGACAGCTTGTTAACAGTTTCATACCTTCCTACGCTCCAATCCTTTTCCACTTCAGTCACCCCTCTCACCTCTTAGCATTTGGCTAACCCCTTCATTGCCTCGTTCTCCATCCATTTCATTTGACCAGGCTTCCTTCCACTGTTATTAACCAATCCTCAACCCCTGTGCCACCATCTCCTTACATCAACGCTTCACCTCAACCGTAGCATTCATATCATAAAACGTGATTATCAGCTGGAGAGCAAAGAGTTGTAATCACAGCAGATCAGAGTTCGAGCCTGTGTGGAGGAGTCTCTGAAATATATAAATCTATAACGAAAATGATGTGACTCAAGTCTAGATATAACTTTATATCTATCAAACGTGTATTTATTTACATCCCTGACAAGTTTACCAGTGTAAACGAGTGAAGATCCAGCCAACATCTAACACTTGTGTTTCTGTTGTTCAGGATAAAAAAAAAAAAAGATTGTTAGTTTCGGTGTTAGAAAATCAGCAGGAAGACATTTATTTCACCTCACACCACAGCTCATGTTCTCTCCTCTTATCTACTCTTCTTCTAATTTCCTCTCCCATCACCTGTCCTCATCTCAGCTGCCCTCCTCCTCTCCTCTCTCCTTTCTTTTCATTTCCTCTCCTCTCCTTGTTGCTCTCTCTCTCTCCGCTCCTGTCATCAACTTCACACTTACTGTCCTCTTCCTTCTCTCCTCTCATGCACCTCTTTTTAATACCTCTCTTACCACCGTCCAGCCCTGTCGCTCCCCACTGCCAACTTTTAACTCAATTATCCAAAAATCTTAATCATACATTTTATAGTAAAGTCTACATCACGTTTATCAGTCATTCAGTGTAATATATGGTGGTACACCAGTAGAGGAAGCAGATTATCGCTCCTGGATCTGCTTGGCTAAAGCTACTAAATAAATGTGCTACTGTAATTTGCTGCTAATGTGGACTGTTGCTCTCGAGCATGTTGTGTCAAATAAGACCAGAATGATTTACAGTTCTCTTGAGGTTTACGCAACCATCTCAATTCGATACCACCATCATTTTTCAAAAAGACAGAAGAGCGATTCGTTTGTTAGCATTTAGCAATGACAGCTCCCAAGAGTTTGATTTTGACAGAATATCAATGACTAATGCCAACCTCGTCCAATAGACACGCTGCCTCAGGAATGTAAAGTCTGGAAAACAACAGATTTCGTATCTAGGACACCTCACGACGGCCTGACAGTTAGACTGTCCGAATATTTCCTGCCTCATCCCACCTCCTGATCCCGGATGTCTACCTCCGCCTCCTCCTTCTTCATTGCCTTTCTTTACACATCATGCAGATCATGAAAGATTACAAGTCTATCAGCCAAGTCACCACAGGACCACGCTTACCTCATCTGATATAGAGACCATGCATCTGAAATAATATAAATCTTGTGTAGTCTGATCCTGGCACAAGAGTTGTTGTGGATTTATGGATATTTGTTGGTTTGGTTGCATATTGGCTTTTCTTCAGGAATACAAACTGTTTTTGTAAGCTTTAAATTACCCTCTTCAAGGAACAATATGAAACAGCATCGATGCCAAAATAAGATATATACAAGTTAAATTATTGAAATGTTCCTTTTCTTCACTCCAGTTGATTCACTGAACTTCTATATTTGTAATTATCTAATGATAATCAATAGCGTCCGCTCTCCTGTACTATAGCCCTAACCTTATATCTTATGACTCTCATGTTATAATGGCTTTTTTTTTCTCCAACTGCACTGCTGCTCTTTCCACTACTTTACTCACCTGTCTCACTTTTCACCCGATTCTTTTTGATAAGGATTTCATGACTTTCAGCAAATGATAAACACTTTTTTTTTTTCTGTGTGCTCGGCTTGAATACAAAGCTTTTAAAAAAAAGTTTAAAAGACGAGAAGTGTCTAGACACAGACAAGCGGCTCTGTATACAGCTACTATCACATCATTTCCTTCCTCACATCAACCAGCAACCGTGCCTAAATTTACTTTGAGTCAACATTTGCCTGAAAAGTGCAATTGAGAAGAATAAAAATATGACGTGACGAAACCAAACTCCTCCGGGAGTTTCTCTCTTTGACTGAGGATGAATCACATGAGGCTAATCTCAGACTTCAGACACAATACATGACTGTGTCTTGGAACACAGTAACCAGGCAGATAGCTTAAAATTTACTTGAAGGGGTTCAATGTGCATAACATTATGTCAGCACTATTTATTCCCATGGCCAGGAGTCTGCAGAGTGTGTCCTCAGAAACAGTGCCTCAGCAGCTAATGTATAAATTAGAGCGAACAGGAGCCAGTGGATGAGCCAAGATAGGCACCCTGCTTGGGGTTATTTTTCATTCTATTTCAAATTTTGTTGGATTTTTTGTGTTTTTTTGTTTTCTGTCACTTTGTTGCTATACTTCTTCAGCCTTCTTTAGCTTCCATCACTTCTTCTCCTGCTGTGTCTATCTCTTTCATTTTTGTGTTGCAAGGCAATTTACATTTTTTTTTTTTTTTGGCCAATGATGCAATGAAGCGGCATTTTCAGCAAGAAAGGTAGACATGCTGTATACACTTTATGTAAACACAAGCAGTATGGTTGGTGATGGCTATGTGTCGCCCAAGATTATGGAAACGTCTATATGTGATCTCAGTTACACTGTGTGTAAACCATCGTAGAAGTGACACAATTGCATCATGTGGTTGATTTGTGTAGCCATTTCTGACAATGGGGGAGCTGGGAAACAACTAAAACAAAAAGCCAACATATAGTGTAATTTATCTATTTTTAAATGAATATTGCCTGAACAGAAAGGCACTGTGGGATGGACAATGAGCCTGTCAGGCCTTTGGTATGTCTGTCCATCTAACACGATATCCTGACAACAACCTGGAGTGCAATAAAACGTTCATTCATATTCAACAAGAGAAGCCAGAGAGTCCAGGGACCATAAGGTGTCATCAGCTGGCATCCGGGTGAGAAGGTGGAGGAGATAAAAGGCAGAGAAAGCAGTGGAGGTGGCAAAGCTAACAGGTGGAGCAGGCTTGGGATACGTCCTAAAACAAAAAGGTTGGCAAGAAGTGTAAAGACAGAGGCTGGAAGATCTAAAACACTCGGGTCAAATCACTGATGATGCATCCAGAAGATTTTGTACACATAGTCCACACAGGATGAATCTTATGTCAACTTTTTGTCTTGGTGACCTCTGACCTTTCTTCTCTTGTCACCATCAGACTAACACTCACACAGAAAAACCCAAAATCTAATGGGCAGATTGACATTGAGTAAACACATTCATTTTCCCCAGAAGGTGAACCATTTCCATCTTCTATGAGCACCATTATGTCAACTTTACACTCAGCAGTTTATGGTCATACATGAAATATTGCGACAATAATCCAACTCAGTGGTTGGTTCTTCAGGTTTTTCTGCATCGGTTTCAGCAGAAAGCTTTTCTCCTGCTGTACTAATGTTCATCTTCTCTGCTGTTATGTTGCCAAGATTAGCCTGTGTGTGTGTGACAAATATAAAACAAATTAAGTGCAAAACAATGGAGTGTAAAAATATCACTGAACTAATGTTTGAAAGCCAAAACAAAACAATAAACTCACCATTTCTCATTAATGGGATGTGGGATGAGTTTATATTTGTGAATTTATCTGCACATAAAAAAATAAAAGACAAAAAACAAAAAAACAACAACACGCTGATGGAAAGCATCTGTTTCCAGTCATTTCACTGTGTGAATCTTGATGAGCCCCAATCACTCGTAAACAGGATTCACATTCACATGACCTTAATTATCATGAATCAGAACAACAGAAGAACAATCCCAGGCAAAGCTGAACCTATTAATAATCTGACAAAATAAAAAATAAAAAGACGATATAGAAGTGATAAAGAGAGAGAAACGTTGGGGACGTAAACTGAGGTTATTTGAATTTCGCTTCCTCATTACAGCCAAAATAAACAGCTGATATGTTGAATATTATGGAGCAGGACATCATCAGCTGCAAAAACTATACAAGCAGGCAAAATGTTTTCCTCCAGTAGATGAAAGGAAAGCAAAGGTATGCAACTTTAGTGATACAGACCTAAGAAGTATTTCATGATTGATCTTATTTTAATCCCGTTTGGAGGGCATATGTCTGTGATTTTTCAACCTCAACCCAGTAAGAATTACAAGCCAAATAACCTTTTTGTTTGCTGCTTCTTCTTTAATTTATCATCAGTCTCTTTCAGAGGGATGCTTTGCATTTTTAAAGGACATTTTTATATTAGTATTATGTACGTTTTTCTGTGCTAAATCATGAACAGGACATTGCAAACCCTGGAATTATGTGTATCTTATTGTGAGAGGAGCACCATACAACATCCAGGTTTATATTTTCCTGATTTTCCTACATTTTTCAAGAGTGCCGCATTTGTTTGCATATCGCTTGTTTCATATACCCACTATACAACGTATTTGTCCATACAGCTGAGTTTCAAGTAGAATATTATTTTGAAGGGACTGAACAGATAGATGCCAGTCACACTGACGGATGGTGAAGGGAAAAGAAAAAGAAAAGAAAAACAGAACTTTACATTAAGACCCTGTAACTTTATCAAATAGGTATTTAATGTCTTGCTGGTGGTCTCGGCCAGTCTGCTGTCTGCTGTCACTTTGCAGACACCAGTCACCGTCTGGGTGGGAAGTTATTTTCTCATATCTCATATTTGCCGCTACACTAGTGCAGCTTGAAGAAGAACTTCATTTCCTAAGCAATTTGTTTTCATACATATATATATATATTTTTTTCTTTTTCAAGTTTCAGTGACTTTTTTTTTTTTTTTTTTTTACTGCCACTGCTTTCATGAATCAAAACCAGTGTGATCGGTTGTCTCCACGTTGTTGCTCCCATATGTCAGAGGTCATTTGTAGAAAATTAAACCTCTCGCAACATGTGGTGCCAGCATTTTTTTTTTTATGAACGTGTGAATGGGGGGTAAATGTAGCAGTTTCCTGCTGTTGATGTCTACCATGTGCACCCTGCGCAGACAAAAACTGCTGAAGTCGTGACACTGCCAACCTCCTACCGCTTGTAAATCAAATAAACTTCCCCCAACATCTGGAGTGGCATGCAAATAATATGATCAATATTCTGCACAGCATGCCATCGTGCCTGAACAACACCTTGCAGGATAATCAATACCCCCTGTGCCCACCCCGACTCTTAAAAAAAAAAAAAAAAATCTCTGATTCCACTCTCACTGCCAAATAAAAACTTGATGAATAAAAACTTTGCGAGAAGCAATGTTACTTTCTGCAATGCCAGATGGGAAGCCCGGCGCAGACACCCCTGCATGGCTTTGGTTAATTATGGCGGCATACAGTATATCGTACATATAAAACTCTCAGACGCCGGAGTCTGTTCTTCCCAGCAGCGCAATGAAAAAGCTGACGGGTGCATATGGTCTGATCACAGAGGAGTTATTCTCTCACTTTTTTTTTTTTTTTTTTTTCCCCTGGCTGAGGTGATGTATGCAGGACTGATCTTTCTCTCTGTGCAGCCACTGAAATGATGGGAAATCTGGGAAACCTGAAACATAATTTTTACTCTGAATATAAGAGCCTTTTCTTCTGAATATGATCAAGCAGATTTGTCACAATGTATTTTCCATATCAGGAGCTGCACATCAAACACATAATTCAGACTGAGTAGTGATTGAATGTCCAAAATGTGTGTGTGAAAATGTTTTCAGTGAATGCTTTGTCAGCAAAACGTCTCGTACATTGTATTCATTCATTGGTTTGTTGTAAAGGGACAGTACACATTAGTGAACATTGCTGTAAATGCAAACACTAACAATGATCATATTTGTCACTACATGCAACAGTGCAAGCATTTTCTCGTACTGTACTTTTTTTTTTTGCCTTTAATGGACAGCTGATAGTAGATAAGCAGACAGGGAACACGGTAAGAGTGAAGGGCGTGACATGTAACAAGGGTTCCTTGCCAGAGTTGAGCCATGGATGTTGCGTTATGTGACATGTGTTGTAAACACTCGGCTGCAAGCGCGCTCCGCTGTGACCCTTTTAAAACAGCTTCATTCTCGCTGCCTTTGCTCCTGCCACAACCAGTGTGTCATAAAGGCTTCACTTTGCATTTACAGTCTGCAATACTGAGAAGCAGCAGCACAAATGCCTGCCAGAGGCGCCCATGTGTGTGTGTGTGTGTGTGTGTGTGTGTGTGTGTCAGTGCTTTTGTGTATGTGTTTGTGAAGCTTCACAGGAGTTGACACCCTGCAGCAGAGTCAGATGTGAACAGAAAAGATGAACTGTTGACTGTGAAAAGAGAGGATGGTTGCTTTCTAAGAAAAATAACAGACTGTATGTCTGTGATCATTGGACAAACAAACACACACACACACACACACACACAGCAGCAGCAGAATGGGTGTGAAATCAACACATCACACATAGTGACAAGGTAAAAGGTGAGTGCAGGGTGACATCAGCGATGTGCTGAGAGGACGCCGGGAAGAGCTGCTGTCACACGGGAGGTTTGAAAGAGCGAGGTGACGAATACACACAGAGAGAGAGAAAATTACATAGCAGAAGAGGAAAGGATGGAAAGATGGACTGATGACAGATGGCTGGATAGGAGTACGGACAAAGAATGAGTGGACAGGGACGAATCAAAGATAAGAAGCTGAACTGATGGACAGATAGAGGGATGCGGGATGGAGAGATGACAGGACAGGCAAGGAGTAGTAGAAAGAAAGACAGGTGATGGAGAGATGCATGTATGAAAAGATGGAATGATGACGAGATGAATGTCAGAAAACGCAGATGGTATAAAGTGAGATGGACGGATGGGAGATTTAAAGATAGAGGGATTTAGGAAAGCAGAAACAAAGGGAAGGTATGATGGAGGACTGCAGAGAGGGAGAGATGAAATAAGAAGGAGATAAACGAACGGAGGAATGTAAGGATGGAGGGATATAGTAGGATGAATAAATTGAATAATAATATAGAGGGTTTGGAAGACTGCAGGGATGTAGAGATGGAGGAATGCAGGAGACTGAAGGATTGAGGGAGGACAGAGTGATGAAATGATGTATAAAAAGATGGAAGGAGGAATTAAGAGAAGAAGAGATAGATGGAGAGAGTAGTGCAAGGATAGCCAGATGAAAGAATTATTCAGGACAGCAAAGGTGGAATGATAGAGCGAGATAGAGCAATAGAGAGATGAAGAGGTGACCCGATGGAGATGGATGGATAAACAGATGGAGGAATGTAGAGATGGGGAAGTGATAAGGAGATATCTCCATCTCCTACAAGCTCCACTGCTACTGGACTTCACATCAGTCTGTTCGCTGAAATTCATCATCTAATACAAACCAGTCAGATGTGACGTCGTCTGCGTTCACGGGTTAGCGGCCTCCGCCCCCTCCCCCGCCCCCCCCGGTCCCCCTCCCCCGCCCCTCCATCCCCCTCCCCTGCCTGTCCCACGTGACCCTGAGCGAGATCGAGGTGGGCACGGCAGAGATTTGTCACTCCAGTCGAAGGCTTGAAGCTTAATGTTGCGGCTAAATTGTTATAGAATAGATGTTGACATAAGAGCAGCAGGTTCAGAAAACTGACATGACCACAGGAGGATGCCGGAGGATCGCCGTAAGTAAATGTGATGCGGCGTCATGCATCAAGAACGCCGTGACACAACAGAGGGCTGTGCTCTGACTCCTTCTGTGTCATTCACAATTCACACAGATACTTCTCACACGTCGGTGAACGGTGAATGCTCCCTGCAGGTCAAAAGTCAGCCCGTTTACCTCGACTTCCTCTTCATGATGATGTCAGACACCAAAGACCATCTGATCTGATTTGTCTTTGTTGCTAAGGTTGTTGATCCCGTCTCGAACTTGTACGGATGTAGTTGAGAAGGTTCAACTTTGAGTAAAGAATCCAGGAAAAACAAAGCGAAAGCCTACTACTACTGCCAGCCAATCAGAATAGAGTGGGCTCATCGGGAGGCGGGCCTTAAAGAGACAGGAGCTAAAACGTTGTTTGTTTTTACCTGGACCTGGACTGTTTGGCTCTGCTGTTACATATGTGAAAGCTAATATTTAGCAAAGGGTCACGTGTGTGTACTGTGTAAAAAAAAAACCCACAAAGAATTAATAATACCTCCGTAGATTGATTAGATTTTGTCCATTTCTTGTTGTGTTTGCTGGAAACAACAGCATACGTGTTGTTTGCATCAATGTGAATGAATGTGACTTAGGAAAAGTTTCAGGCAGTGGCGAGCACACACCTTGACCCCGGTTGGGTGAAGTGTAATTGCTACAGCCGTGTTTGCATAAAGGGTCAATGAGCAGACCAAATTTATGTTGAGGAGGATACTTAAAAATTAAAATTAAAATAATGGAGAGCTGCAGGCTGAATGAGCCTAGTTTAAATTATCCATGATAAGGCTTAAGAGCACAGGTGAATGGGAGAAGGCAGTTAATTAAATGCATCATATTTATTGGGCGTGTGTGTGTGCATGTGTGTGTGTGTGTGTGTGTGTGTGTGCTAGTTGTGTACAATGGTGTAATATGGTCCTCATCTGCAGTAAAGCCAGGCAATAATTGGGTCCTAGTGAAAATTTAACAAGAGCAAGGAACAGATTAGGAGAAGAAAAACTGTGACTAAAGAAGAGAAGAAGAGGAAGAAGAAGAAGAAGAAGAAGAAGAAGAAGAAGAGAAAGGCAGCTACATTTTGAGGAATAAAATATAACAGTTAGAGGGAAAGGATTATATCTAAAGAGGGAGAAAGGGAGGGTGTTGTTTACGTGCTATATTTCCAGACATTTTCCATCTAATTGCTTTTTTCTCTCCTATTCTTTCTTGTGACAGAAACCCCTCAACACACACACACACACACACACACACACACACACACCCTCCCCCCTTGTCTGTTGTCTGCATTTCTAGCTGTCCTTGACTCGTCAGCTAATTAGTTTTAGAGTAATTACCTGCTTGAGCGCTTAGTAATAGTCTCTCTTAATGTTTAGAAAAGAAAAAGCGGTACAGTGGGAGAAATGGGACACTTTGATGTCACACTTTTTTCATTTTGATTGACTGGTTATTTGTTTTATGTACTCGACCAGCCTGAATGTCACGTAAAAAAGGGCAAGCAGGCAAAGCTTTCCTCTGTATTTTATACAAAGAGCTGTTGTACTTTATGATGGAAAGTTAGCTTGCTGGAAATGAAACGAATGGCAGTTATAGAGTTCATGTTTCTGCTTTGGGTTTTTTTTAACACATTTTTAGCACAGATCCTTCAAACTGTCGACACAATACATCAACGTCGTCAGGCCGCTGATTTGACACCTTCTTTGGAGGACGGCGTCATTCATCAATGTCTTCCAGAAACCATTATAAATGAATCATATAACCGTTTCTAGTAATGGTTACGGTTTGGTTTTTACTTTTTGCATCATGCTCAGGTGGGGTCACCATGTCTCACCATATACACATACAACAACCTGTTACATGTTTCATGCATAGGCCACATGATGATAACTGAGCACGCTCCCACTGTTCATAAATTGGCACTTAGGGTGTCAGCACTCTGGCACCGAAATGGACTCTTCCTGAATTCAGAGGGTTACTAGAGCTGCTGTTCATTTATTCAGAGCATCATACTGAGTGTGGGGAAAGGAGAAGGAATAATAGAGCAGAGTAACACCTTCAAATTGGAATATAAGGTGAGAATAAGTGCTTCAAATTAAACGACAGACGGCTAACTAAGCCGAACCCTGTCAGCAGGACAACATCATGTGTCTGTGCCTTGTTGGTTGGATTTGGTCTCCTGTCCTGAGAGAACAGAGAATAGACTGAATTTGGTGAAACAGTGAATCAGCGTCTCACAACATTGTTTCATAGACGTAAAAATCGCCTCCTCAAAGCTACAAAAGTCCAACGCAACTAGTGTGTTTATCGATTTATTGGCATTAAGCGAAGATTTAAATGTACGGTTCAAGAGTGGAGCAGCATTTGAAAAGTTTCTCTGGACATTTTGAGGTTGTTGTTGTTGTTGTTGTTTTTATCACAGAGCAACATTTAAACCCACCTTTCAGACACAGAGATGTGAGTGGTTTTAAGATTTGTTCCTTGAAAAATAACAGACTGTGAGTGTAGCTTTGCCTCACAAAGCTGGAAGGAATTAGAGTTGAAACCAAGCCAGACGCTGTTAACTTTCTGTTTCGGTGAAGGCTCAGTGTGTCCCCCTGTTTTCTCCTGGCTCTCCTCTTTCTCCCTTGATGCTCCTCCTCTCCTCCTCCTCCTCCTCCTCCTCCTTCTCCTCTCCATCACAGTAAAGAAGGAGGTCACCATCTGTGGCAGCAGTATGTCCAAATCAGACACCTCATCTATTAATCAAAGCTACAGTAACTAGCATGCTTAATACAGGCTGCCAACTGCACATAATGTGAGTAAATATTTAAAAAGCTCACCGTATGCCAATTTGTGCCGGTGTCTCCTCCATTGAACTGTGGATGTGAACAACTTGTAGGTGTCTTGGAAAATCAAATAAGCAAACAGGTGAGGAGATGAAAAGCTGTTCTATCCTTTGTGGGGAAACAGAGGAGCTGCTGTTGATGAAGCACTGATGAACACAATGCACACAGTAGTGTAGTTGGTGGAATATGTAATTAAAACAATAAATTCAAATTCAACTGTCATTGTGATTAAATGATGTAGCTGTTAGCAGCTATTGTTATTAATTACAGTTTTCATGTGTTGTTTTTTGGAGGACCACAATGGAAATATGACTTTTCTTTTTCTTTTTTTGTGAATGAATCCTGAATAAAAATGAAACAGAAATGTAATATTCATAAATATACATGAAGACTATACTATACTATACTATACTTTACTATACTATACTTTACTATGCTATGCTATGCTACGCTATACTATACTATACTATACTATACTATACTTTGCTTTGCTATGCTATGCTATGCTATACTATGCTATACTATACTTTGCTATGCTATGCTATGCTATGCTATGCTATGCTATACTATACTATGCTATACTATACTTTGCTATGCTATGCTATGCTATGCTATGCTATGCTATGCTATGCTATGCTATGGTATGGTATGCTACGCTATACTATACTATACTATACTATACTATACTTTACTATACTATGCTATGCTATGCCATGCTATACTATACTATACTTTACTATACTATAATATACAATACTATAATATATTATACTATACCATACTATACTATAGTATACTATACTTTACTATACTATAAGGGTCACTCTAAAGTGGACAAATAGAAATTGATGTAATTAATGTTATTTCAGTCATATTCTACATGAGAGTCCATTAGTCATAAACAGTAAAACAAATTTTTAAATATCATGCCATGACATGAATATGGATGGATGAAATGGATATTCAGGTTGGAGTTTCTCTCACCGAGGTCACAGAGCTTGAGGTCAAACAGCCGTTTAAATTATGTGTTAAGATTCGCTGCAATCGTTCTTCCCACTGGGAAAATGTGGCTGTAATACTTTCGACATGTTAAACATCCCATAAAATGCTGACCTTTTTTAAAGAGTACCCGATTGCTTGACATTTGCAGTGACAAGTAAACTTGCGTTACCAGGCTGTTACAGAACAGGATGTAAAAGAAAATCAATGTCACACAGAAGAGGGGGCCAACAGACGACAACCTTGAGGCTCCGCGGTTAAAAGCAGATCCACTCTGACATTCTGGCCGCGTATCAAGTATAAAGAGAAAAAAATAAGAGTAAATGGATAACAGAGATATGAGAGAAGCATCGCTGAGATGGACATCAATCCTGCTAAAGTTAAAAAAAAAAAAGATTATTTTTAGATCGGGTCTAGAGGGAAAAGACAAAGTATAAACTTCATCTGTTGACATTTGGAGTGTGTTTCAAAACTTTTTTTTTTGTAAAACTGGTGAGATGGTCGGTCATTGATTCGTAACTGATTGATTGTGATGTCCCACAGTGGCAAATCAATGTGTAGAGGGGCTGTCCTGGTCAACCTCAGACAGGTGGTTGACAGCGGAGGGTCGTCAGTGTGATCCGGTTCACCATCACCAACATGCGCTCGTTCTTTATCACCGTCTTTATTTGTATGACCATAAGAGGTCTCTTGTTAAACAAAGGTTGTTTTAAGCCTTTGAACAACCAACCAAAGCTGTGTTTTCTAATGCAACTAATGTTCAAGACGACTTTGCCCTCTTCTAAAGGCTGAACTGTAAAAACGTCTTTGAACAATGCTGCAGTGTTTCATGGTAGGTTTTTCTTTTTTTTTTTTTTTTGTTTGTTCTTAAAAGCTGTACCTTTTCAACCATACACCAACCTCATAACTGCTGCATGTCGCTATATGCTATCTGCTACATCAAAGTGGCTCAAAGGTGGAAAAAAGTGGTCCCAAAGAAGCCTTTGATCATAGAAAAAGTGAAGGAGAAGTGTCTCCTCCTCTCGAAGGCATCGATTTTCACTGGCCAGGTGCTCCAGTGGAGTTAAGTGGCAACTGGTGGATGGGACATACCTTAAAAAGAATAAATGGATTTCCTGCATAGAACATACCATGTAGATATATCATGAAAGAAGTATTATTAAAAAAGTAAGCACATGCACAGCTAATAAGGCACTTTGAGAACCTATACAGTAATATTGTGTGTGTGTCTCTGTGCAGGGAATTACCAAAAAAGGTTTTCCTTCCTCCCAGGAGGGTTCTCGAAAACCCTCCCCCGAAAATCCACTCCGTTATGAGATTTCCCCGAACACACGCGGAGCATCTCCTGCCTGGCTGGAGGCTGGCGTCCCCCGGGGAGAAGAAGAAAAGGTTCGCCTCTCGTTGGCGTGTCGCAACAGCTGTTGCGGTTGACCTTCGGGGCCTTGATCAAAGAGGCCTACTTTGTCTGGTGTTAATATCAAATGATGAACATTCAGCTCCCGCGCTGCCCTTTATCTTCAGTGCCAAATAGACAGCAGGAACACATCAGCCGGTCCTGATTGGTATTCACAGATGCTTGTATAAATGATTATGAGACTGCTGGATGCTGCTGGACAGTAAAGAGAAGAGTGTCTGCTTGATTCACTGCCGTTTCTTTTGTAATTCTTAAAGCACCATACCACCGGTTTTTTTTTTGACTCGTCTTCACTCTTTTAAAAGTACTCTTTGTACTATAGTACGTGATTTATATTTCAAACGACGTGAAAAAACACATGAAACTTGTACGTCTGATAGTTGATTCTTGTTGTGGTTTTGGCGATGAAGTGCAGACCTTTCAATGTACCGAAATATTCTCTGTATGTTATAGGAAGTATATTATAGGTAATATGATGATATGAAGGGAATGTAGGAAATTGGCAGATCATGATGGATCTGTTCACCAACCATCGTATACAAATATGATTTCATTGTGTGGATACGATACGTCCACAAACAGACCCATCACTTACTCGGACAACGTTAATCCATAAACATTCAATTAGATTTCCGAAGGACGGTGTTGTATGAGTGGAATCAGCCGAACTGAGCTCCGTCACCACCAGCGTGAAGAGTAAGCACGGTTTCAAGAAAGTGATTATTATGAGCAATGTGAAAGCAGAAGCCATCGGACGTCATGGAGACGGATTAAACCGGAAAATGTTTCAGATAAAAAACAAGACAAACAATCAATGGATGAGGCGTAATTTATAACACGTGTACAAACGTTCACATCATCCGCGCTGTTACCCGTTGGTCAGATTAAAACTTGTGTGTAACCACACCAGTGTTGTGTTGTTCTCCGGACGATCAATACCGCCGTCTGATCAATCACGTGAGAGGAAAACAAAGTCAGCAACGGTCCTCGAGGACGGGATGAATCAAATTTTCTTTTTTCAACACTCGCAGCTGCAGCTGCTGCTGCTGCTACTCGTTCCATATGGGGACCCGGCCAATGATTTGCCTCTGAAGGGTTTTTTTTTTTCTTAAAGTAGGCGATAAATTATCAAACACAGAAGAAGAAAAAAACCTGCAGTAAGAAACGAATTTCAAACAAAAAATATGTCTGTGTGATTTGGATGAAGCAAACGTGTGTGTTACAAGATATTTGCCTCTTACTTACTGGATGAACAATGTATTATTGTATCTGTTTTTACAGCCAGTTCGATCCAGATTAGGGACAAAAGACACCTGAAAAGTTAATAAGTGTCTGCAGATGACAGCGTAGTCAACAATAGAGATTGTGGCACAGATGAATAAAATACATCAGACCTTGGATACACGTACAATACTGAGAAAATCAGGTAAAGCTCATAGTTATTGTGTTTCTTCTGTTGCATTTAATAAAGAGTGAAATGCTTGTAGGTCTGTGGACTCTTGTTTTGTGCTTTTTTGTTCATTTTCTGTCCCTTTCTTTTCATCATCACTCTTCTTAAACTCTCCACGTGCAGTTTTTATAACACCTCCCGAACCTTGGAAAGATCTTCTGGTTGTATTTAAAGTGACTCAGGTGTCCAACTGAAGTCAAGGTAAGCTCTTTATATGAACCTTTGATACACCACGACTGACTCTCTCTCTCTCTCTCTCTCTTTGTTTCCATGAATAAACCAATTAACTGAATTTTCATGTTTCAGTGCGCCAGAAAATGGGAAGAAACAGATGCAACCGCCAGCTTCTCCCAACGCCCCCATCCCTCCCTCCTGCTGGGCACAATGTTAGTTCTAGTACCAGTACAAGAAAATGATGATGTTTTATGGTTTTTTTTAGGGTGGAGTTATTTTTGAAATCCACCTTTAAATACCTTGCGAGTGAAATGTTGCACAGGCAGTAAAAGACAGAAAGCTTTGAGATGTTTGAAAGCTGCAGGAATCCCTTTAATCCGACAGAACGTTCCTCATTATTATCTCACAATATGATCGTAGCTCACACACAGTTTGGGATGTTTGAGGTAAATCTGAACACGTATTAAAGTTGTTGGATAATGTGGTGAAAGTGAGAGAGAAAATATGACATTAACTCATCACACACTGGTCTCAATCTGAATCAATACGGCTGCACACAGACTACATCCGAATTCTCCTCCCCTCTCCTTCCTTAACGCTGTCTAAGACGATTGTGATTGGTTTAATGAAATACAAACAAGCCAGAGCATTTTTTTCACTTTCTTCTATAGCAGAATGATATATATCGATGTAGCCAGATCATTCTCCATGGCTGGCACAGCGGGTGGAGAATTGGTCTGGCAATGCGAGACTATCCTGTTACTAGACTATAACTAATACATGGCCGACAGCGGGGTGACTCTGTGCATGTAAATGCATCCAATGTCAGTGTGAGTCATGTGAGTTATTTCCCTCAGTGTGTAGAGGTCCTCGCCACAACAGCCGATGATCATCTCCAGATAAGATTTGATGTCACTTTTTCTGTGTTTAGCATTAATTTGAATTTTCCTCTTGCACAAGGGTTCTTTCTTATCGTCTCTGCTTCGGTATTAAAAAGCCACTTAACAAGTTCAGAGTCCTTTACTCTCTTTTCATTACAAGATAGCACATTTGCTCTCCTGCTTTTATCATCTCACACTTTCCATTAGTATGTACGTCTCGTCCGGGTCTACACCCATATGTCATTAGCAGACATGATGTGTAATTTCCTCGGCTGTGGGAACATAACGTGTGGGTACGCATATCTGCAGTTCATATGTATAGCATGTATGTGTGTGTGTGTGTGCGTGTGTGTGTGTGTGAGCAGATGCCTCAGATCCATCACAGCCTATCTGCAGATTAGAAATCCAAGTCATTACTGGCGCCAAATTCGTTTCATGTCAATCACCATTATGAGGAAATGTGTTGTCCGTAAGTCATTCCACGACCCAAAATGAAATTCAGAATTGTGTTATATGTTACAGCTGAAGCAGAGAGAGAGACCTGCCATGTAGTACATGAAGATTTATACTTTGCGTTGCACTTTGCGTGCATTTTTGGACAGAACTTATTACCCAGGCTTCATCATTCAACTTCCTCACTTACAGAGCAGGAGGCCGCTGAAGGCTCGTATTTATATTATCCAGCGACGATTCGGTTTACATTAAAATGAAAAGGAAAAAAAAATATATTATTTCAAACTTTAATTTTAAACATTTGGTACAGCGAGAGTTCATTAATATTTGTATCTGTATCTATTTTAAGAGAAAAATGTGTCAAAGTGTCATCATTTAGACAAAACGGCTGCTTTTTAGGTGTCATCACTTCCCCTGAATCAACGTGAGCCAACTGTCACCATTTGTTTTTCAAATATTAATGAAACGATTTGGAGCAAAGATCTTTGATAGCTGCACTGCTGAATCATCGCATAGAGAACAACCTCGGATTGTTGCATCGTTGCTGTTGAATTATTAAGTGACCTTTCTGTAATAAAAAGAAGAAACGCATAATCATGCAAAACATAATCCACAAACACACAAATAAATACCTGCTCGTGTACTCATTGTTGCTCACAAATCGCTGTGTTGTGCTTTTCTACGCGGTCTGTACATGATCGCGTTTTCCTCACAGTATAAGTAGTCAAAAAATGTCATGATTATGAAAAATTATGGGATGGGATGAGATTTTCTGTCTTCAGAGCTGTGTGGATTTAATCAAACGAGTCGGTGAGGAGTAAAAGCTGGTTCAACGTGCCTAAAAGAGCAGGTCGAAGTCTAATTAGTATCCTGTAAAATTACAAAGTACATTTTGAGGCTGAACTGTATCGAGTTATCGTGGGACAGGACAAAACCTGCACTGATATGAATCCAATCTTTCAGGGGTTTTTTTATTTATTTTTTTACCATGGCATGCGTCGTATCCAGGAAGGCCGAAGTCACTCCAAGCATGAAGTGTAGTTAGAGGAATAAATGAAGAGCGACTGCAGGATGATTAAGATGACGGCGCCGTTCTCAACTCAGAGCAGCAATAATATATGAAACCTGAGTGCATGTTTTAGTAAAGCTTGAATTTTAAGTTGTGTAGTATGTTTGATATGATTCAATAATTGCAATAAGAAAATAATTTTACAAAATACCAGCAGTAAAGACAAATTATAACATCTTCATCCCAGCTGCCTTTTTTTAAAATTTATTATTATTATTATTTGTCAAATTGCATTTCACATCGACCACCTGACAGACTTGATGCTGGATTCACAACGATTTCAGAACGACACTTTCAAGTGTCAGGAAATCAAACAGTGGGCCGTGTTGGGCTCCATGTAAGGATTTTCATATTGAATTAACCGCTCTGGTGGACGGCTGACCTTCACTCTGCGTGGATCGAAGCTTCTCTTGATTCGTCTCACCTGCCTAGAAGCCCGGCGGGACTTCAGCTGGTTAAACATAGCTGTGTTCACGCAGGAATAAAAGGCTAAGGTTAGCTTTGATGGCACATCGCATTTCTCCATGCAGCAGTCAGCACTTTGAACGCGGGAAGGGAAAATGAATTGTGGCACGTGTTGCTCACCTTGTTTGAGTTGAAACGACAGCTCTGTCATTTATCACAAGAGCCCCAGCAGGAAGTGCTGGAGTCTCCACGGGCAGATGAAGAAACTACACAGAGGTAACCTCATTTTGTCTTTATGTTCTAAGTATAGAGAGAACATTAATTAATTAATTCACAATGCATGATAGATATACAGGAATCCCTTTCTGTAGGGTGACACCAGCCTCAGGCAAGATTTTACAATATATTTAAAGATCCCCTTCATGTTTTAATACATAATTATCCTGTGCTTGGAATAAATAATTATGTCTATATATTTTCTTTTACAGAAACAGTTAAAACCTTAATAAAATCTTCTCCTTTTCCTCAATGTAAAAAAAATCAAATATATAAATATCCAAAAGTTCATTTTTCGTTATTTTAAAATATTATAAAATATTATAATCGTGAACATAGAAGTCATTGTAGTTTTTGCACAGCACACGACTGAGCTTTGATAACGCGATATTTCATTATCTTAATTTGGTAACGGTTGGATATTTTTTACACGATTTGATTAATGGTGTCGTGATTTCATAAATACATTATTTATATTAGGAACTATATCACATTATTCCCACAGACAAGTATCAGATTATCAGTGTTGTGTAATCCTGCTGTTTTTAACAGACATTAAACGTGCACGACCCCCAACGATAAAGCTGTTCCTTACCCACGTACCAAAATAAAATGAATCAAGCGATAGTTAATGCTAACCTACGCCGGCAATACAATAATATGCTCTGTTAAACAATATGGCCAAAATATAAGTATGTAATTAAATTTGAATGCAACGTCACGTCACAGTAATTCAGAAATGTATTATTTTTAACCGTCCGTGTGTTGCTAGACATCATCAACAGATGCAGAATGGTGGACTTGAATTGAAATGAGTGGACCTGCACACATGGACCCGAGGCTCCTGAACTCACCTTAGGCCGAGCCAAATGCTGACATAATGATGCCGTCCATGTTTGTGGCCAATGATGTATATCTTTAATACATGACCTCATGAAGCCATATCCATTCAGGCAGATGGGCCACAGTCAAAGAGTATTAAGCTACCACCTCTCAAGGGCACATAGAGTGGTGGGGAAAAATGCATTTGACCTTCCTGTAAACAGGTTGAAGGTTTTCAGGTCCACCATATGCTTGGAGCCAGATAAGGTGGTGAAGATAACTATGGCCTCCATATGCATCCGTAGCTTCTGCTGTGAGCTCAGGTCTGAATGCTGACCACAGCATAGCTGATGGAGCCTGAAGGGAATTAAAGGAAGGAGGCTTTACAGCAGGTGGAGCAACCCAACACAACAACACAACAACGCAACGAAACCATCTGCATGATTAATAGTCTCACCTGAAGGTTGCGTTCTTTGGCAGGAGGAACACACTTAGTGTTGCAGAGATGTCACAGTTAGTTCTTTTATTGCTTTTGTAAATTAAGCATTTTTTCCTGCCAGATATATGTGTGTTTATATACATTTTCTTTTATGTTTTTACTGCATTGCCTTTTAAGAACATTATATTTTAAAAAGTGCTATCCAAATAAAGATTTTTATTATTAGTAGTAGTAGTATTAATATATATGTATAGATAGATAGATATAATATTGTTCTGTTATTGTTACTGTAATTGTTTCCATTACATGTTCAGTCAGAGTATTTTTTATAACTTTTTGTTTCTAACTATTATTGCAAAGTTATATAAAATAACATTATAAAGTTGTATAAAATAACACATTACTGTACAGATTGCAACCAGTGTTACAACAGTTTAGCAATTTCACTACAATGGAAATATTATATATATATATATATATATATATATATATATATATATCAGATTCTGGCTTCCTGTTGCACTTGACTCCACTTGCACCTTCCTGCAGGCAGTTGATGGAAAAGATAAAGGAGCTTCCTGAATAGCTGTTCATTTAACCATCAAGCTGGACCGCACGTCTCCATTGTGGACAAGCAGACAGGAGTACCAGCACACACACTGAACCATGTACTGCTGAGGACGGAGACACAAGCCAAACATATTGTAGTCATTCAAATAAAGGCATACGTGCATCTTCTAATTTAGACACTCTGTGATCTCACTCACATACACGTGCTTGATGTGTTTTGACCCTGTACCTGCAAGACATTTAGAGTAAATTCAGCGATCAAGCTTAATGTAAGCTCATGTTTACGGGATTAGTGGACACACCCCACCCTGGCACTCAACAGGCCAGGAGGGCAACAAACAACAACAAACAAGACATAAGACAACACTGTATGCTGGTCCCTCTGGAGGAAGCATTCGATGCTAGCAGACAGCAGCCTGTGTCGTAACGAATACTAATAGTTTCATCTGAGAACTGGTTCATTGTTTAAAACAAGCAATTTCAATACAAATTTCCCTTCGGGGACAATAAATGTAAATCTTAAACGATACTGTTATTAATGTTAAAGCACAGACTGCATGCAGCAGTAACGCAGAAATGAGGAGCCGCTGGTTGCATATGGTGGTTCTGATGTAACAGTCAGCTAACAAGCTCCAGGTCGGTCCAGCCACACACCGCGGACAAATGCAGAATGTAAAACCAGCCACATGTTTTTAAATTGACTAGGCATACATAATGTCTCATCTCTCTGTGTGTGTGTGTGTGTGTGTGTGTGTGTGTGTGTTTAATCTGATTCAACTTATTATCATTGAATAAAGGGGATTTTTACATGAGTGTGGATCAGCATACAGTGCATATACCCTCAGGATACCATTATAATTGAGAATAATCATTATCCTCAAATGTTGTTGTGCATGTGTGTGTGTGTGCATGTGTGTGTGTGTGTGTGTGTGTGTGTGTTTGTATGCATGTTATGCCATCATCATTCAGCCTTATTGTTTCCATCCTATAATTTGAATATATAATGCAGCAATATGTAAATGACAACTGACATCATAGATGATCCAGAAGGTATTTCTGGGTCTTAAACCACCAGAAAACCAAATGAGGGTTTGGAAAAGATGAAGGTGCAAGAAAGACACTGGGATGGACTTAGAGATCCACGATCATCGTTTTCTGAACATATTCCACATATGATCTCAAATAAGTGTTGAGAAACAAGGAGTAAAGTGCATGAGAGCTTCTCCAACTTGTTACTTATTTCAAACATATAAAATTGCTGCATTAAAGTGAAATTAATTTATATTTATAAAACAATAAAAAAAAAGTCTTTTTTGGTAACGTTATAAAAGGAAATACAGCAACTTGTGTTGAATACAGATAGGAAGATATAAAAAAAGAATTAGCAAAAAAGTACATAACAGTTTAGTGACCAAAAAAAGAGACATTTAAGCTGAGGACTGTTTATTGGATACAATGACAACTATAGAACTTTCCTGAACAGGTTGATTTATAAAGAAAAACAACCTTAACAATAATAACTACATTATTTTTATTTGATTCATCCATTAATGTAGAAAAAAGATACATGCTTGGGATGTAGGATCATATTTTATTTGACCCTATGCAGACCATAAACTATACATTTTTGAGAGTTTGTGCTAGTGCTTTCCTATATGTATAGCAACACAGAGATGTGACATCATATGCAAACAACCTATAAAAGGAGCAGCACTGAACTGGAAAGTTTTGAGCCTTTAGATGAACTCGAGAGTTTTGCGCTGCATTAAACCGACTTGCTGCTTCTCCATCTGTTATTTTGACTTCAGAGAGAAGGCAGACCACTTGAGAGGTTCATAATAAAGCAGCAGATTATATATGTAATTTATTTATTTATTTATATAAAGTTAACCTTATATTGACTCAAACTGGGTTTCAATTTGAACCCTGTGATTTTTAGTGTGTTTAAATCGATAGTAATATTTAGAAAATCAATTCTCTGACACACAAGAAGCCAGTGTAAAGACGCAGCTGTCTGAGCCACTTTTTTTACAGAGACCCCTGAAGACACCGTCACAGAAGTCAAGATAAAAACAAGTCAAGAAGTTTTTTTATTCCCTGCCGAGTAATAAATCCTTTGATTCTACATGTTATAGCTTATTTTGTAACTATCTGATTGTAGCGATGATTGAATCCATAACAACAATGAAATGTGTGTATGTGTTATGTGTGTGTGTGTGTGTGTGTGTGTGTGCTGAAAGAGCAGCTTGAGGTTGAGCGAGCTCAGTAACGGAGGTATTTGCTTGGGTCGGTGCATGCAGGGTCTATATGTGATGAATGGGGTTTACCAGCCCAGAAGACAAGGGCTGCAGCCGGTGACATGAGATGCGGAACATGGATTTATCTACAGCAACAGAAAAATCAATTAATCTCACTAGTGTGTGTGTTTGTGTGTGTGTGTGTGTGTGTGTGTTTGCATGTTTCTGGTGTGAGACAGACAGAGACAGAGAGTAGAAACTGAAGGTTAAAGTCATCTTAAAAGTCATCTAAAGACCAACTTTTCATGCAGCACCAAACCAATCAAAACACTCTGATCATAAAAATCCAGCCAAATGTGCATTTGCATACGAGTATTTGAATCTGTATTGACCTACTTCGAGCACCAGATGGGTGGGATGCATTTACAGAGATGATATCAGCGCCACGTATCGGGTAAGGTGACCATCAGGCCGAGCTCCCAAAAAATACCGCTGCAGTCTGTTCAAAGTTGGGGAGGCGCTGAAGGATTATTGAGCCTCTTTACCAGCAGACAATCCGGATTAGAAACTTTACCATGAAGCTGTAAGATCACTGTTCTCCACTCGTGGAGGATGAGGTGACTAACAGGCTGAACTCAAAATGAGTGAAGACGTCCTGAATCCTACATAAAGTTATTACAGCGGTTGGGTGGAGACTGTGTGAATAAATGTGTGTCAAATCCATTTCTAGCATGAAAACAGTTCAGGCATCTGGACATCTTTCACTGGGATTGGACTACAAATGTTACATTAGACAGGAGAGGAACCTCACCTACAGTCACAGGTAGATGTGTGCTGGGTCAAACACGTGAGACTGGAAGGGGTTAACGTGTCACATGGTTTTAACTACAGGTTATTGAACAGTCATATTCTGACAAATATTCTGCCAATTTATAAGCTATCAATCTAATCTAATTGATAATAATAATTCTGCTTGTTTTCCGCTTGTATGCGTTAAATATATCTGTAAAATCCGGCATGTAAAGTTTCCTGTTTGTCCCGATATAAACTGAGCTTTCTAGTGAATGCAACAAGCAATGTAGCACGTCAAGTCCATTTCACCCAATTTATGAACTCTGGCAGGACTCTCTAATAGTAAGAAAAAGAAGTGCTTTTCATCTGCTTTGTTTGGGTTCATTTTGCCTTCAGGTTACGTCGAGTGGCACTTGAATTAAGCAGAAAGGCATTTGGGTTGATCAGGTGCTTAATTTCCCATGTGGTGCAACACGAAGCATGTTTCAAGAATTAATATCCCGCTTAAATTAAATGTAAATGTAAAAAGCCTCATTGGCAGTTTGAGGAAAGGAAAAAAAATAAGTGTCTGTTGTTGCAAAGCTACTTGTTTTAACTTGTTTTTTTTGCTTAAAGTGACATATAATAGTTGCTGCGGATGTTATATTTGAGTGTTTCCTTCTCCAGATTCTGGTGGTGTGTTATTACGAGCGATTATTTGTGGTAATTAGGTCAGGAGGAGGCAGCATCATGCTGAGGGGGGGAATCACAGCCCTCAGTGACCCTGCTGGGAAAACCTCACCTCATGACTCATTATTGGCAGAGCTGCAAAAGAAAGTGTCAAGAAAATAAGACGGCGCTCATCATGTGTCAGGATTTTGTCTCGTAAACGTTACTTAAACCAAATAAACGTTGGCTGCAGCCGGTAAATCTGTCACTCATGGCTTCGTCTGCAGTTATCTCTCTATTTTAAAGCAACGTTGACTACACAAAACCCCACTAGCCTGCTGGGTAACACTTTCAATTAAAAACAATCCTATTTACTGGTATTACATGACATGTATTAGCAATGAATGATTCATTAACTACAGCCTTTCTCTCACAAGTCTCCTGTTTAGTGCATATTACCACCATGAACCACACATTTGCTGCTTATAATATATATATTATATTATATTATCATATTATTATATATATTATTATATTATATTTTATTTTACTTATTCTTATGTAATTATTATCTTAATTTCTTATTCTTATTTAATTATCTTTTCTTATTTTATTATTAATTATTAATTATTATCTTAATTGTTGGTTGTTCTTTTTATTTCATTGTTGTTGTATTTGTGTTATGCTGCTGTTACACTTTAATTTCCCAGTTTTTGGGATTAATAAAGTATATCTATCTATCTATCTATGTATAAAAACCATGTTCTGTAAATTGCTTCGAAATTTCCAGTATCAACAGTACTTCTCATTTATGTAGATTATAATGAATGTATATATAATCCAGGTATTAATTACTGAAGCCCAAACTCCAAATTAAGCCAGTGTAAATTTATATTGCTTTCTAATCTCAGGTGAATTCCTGCTCTTCTATTTCTCACCCTTCACCTGCCTTGTAGAGATATATAAAAATACAACAATCTGACAACATGTAAATATACTTGTAATATGTGTTAGTTAATAGGTAATAATGCCCTTATAAGTCCCTATAAAATGCTTATTAATTTCATTTTATAAGCAGTTATAAGAAACCTTGAAAATCACTTCCAAATACCTGGTTCGAGCCAAAAGATGTGAATAAACAATAAATTATATATTTAAACTGAATTACTGTTAAAACAGCAAATAATGGAAGAGTGTGAGAGCGACGTTTAAACACGTCACCCTTTGAGCACTTAACAAGTCAATACTTTCAGCTTACAAACGCCATTGAAATCTTAAAAAGGTCAGCACTCTACAGAGTACCTGCTTTATATATATATATATATATATATATATATATATATATATATATATATATATATCCCGTTTGAAAATCACAAGCTGTGAGTTTACTGATTTTTAAAGGGCTTTTTCAGACTTACCAAAATATGGGTAAAACCAGTTCAATTGTGCAATACAAAGCAGGGAAGAGGAGAGAGTAAAAGCTCTGAATTAGCTGTTGCTCTAATTGTCACATTAGATTCAAGTGTTTCTCACATAATGCGATTTAATTAAAATGTTTCATGTCATGTACTGAAATTATATAATATTACTTATATGTTATGCGAGTTTCTACTTCTCTAATTGCTAATCTAATCTTTTCACCCATTTTTTTCTTGTAGTTTTTGTATTCATGAGTCATTTCTCTAAACTACAGTGCAAGATTGGCAAAGCAACCATTTCTTATGCGCCTGGCAGCCCCGATTTTTTTTAAATTTTCCTCAGCCTCAGTGTGTGTGTGTGTGTGTGCGTGTGTGTCTGTGGCTCGATTTGAAATCCCCTCTGTATCCCCTTTGTTTGCCCCTGCTGGGCTTCCGTCTACAAAGAGAAACATGGCTTCAGGGCATCAGACAGCTCTGGCAGCTTAATAATTCATGGCGTGTCATTGTGAATCATGGCACACTCCCCCCGCTGCAATCACTGCGATCATTTGCTCAGCAAACCCTGCTAAATGCCTCTGCCATTTGTCACAACAATAATTAAACGTTTCACATTGATCCGGCCACCTGTGGTTGATGCATCTGACCTGACGCAGAAGTGGAAAACACACAGGTGGCTCTGGTATTGGCTGACACGTTGCATGGTGTAAACCTGTTCAGATAGGCTGAGTATTGTAGGACAGCTTAAACATTCACACTGCTTATTATTTGCATATTGTATCTTTTCTATGCTATAACTTGCCTCAAAACTATTATTGACCAGACTGAGAAAAATTGGACAAAGAATAAACCTTTAAGATTGCTATTATTGCACAGTGTGTAGTAGCTTTCAATCAACAATCGATCATTATCTGATTGAAATGACATTAATACTGACTTAAATGTGTATATACACGCCATGTGACAATCATACAGTTCATATCAGTGCTCTGGTTGGACATGAACAAGCCAGCTGTGTTCACATGACCTCAAATAGCCCGATAACACGGTGACGTCTCAGTACGGTTTACCCAACTAAGGAGAAAAACTACAAAATTCTCCTGAAAATTGAGGTCTTGCTCCACTGACAACCGAACTCTGGTGAGGTTTGTTAGGAGTGAGAATTTTAATGAGGAAACTCCGACACACAAGGATTTATGGGAAAAAAAAAAGAGACAGATGCTGACATATGACTGCCAACAGCTGCTAATGAACAAACTGAACTGAAGCAGGCCGGACTCATGCACATATCCACATCATTCTTCATGTGTTTCTAAGCTGATGCAGACTCAAGAGAGGGCCAGTTATTGCAAAAAAAGATAAATAATAATTAATCTGCTGTATAGTCTAATAACTAAAGTAGATAATTATTGGCCATGTGGTTTACTTGTGTGAGATTATCAAGAATCAGGAATACATGTTGACCAAGAACATCCACGTCCAATCACAATGCAGGCAGAAACGAGATAAGGAGACTGCTTATCAGGTGTAAATGCAAACCTTTTATGTCTGATGGCATGGCATCATGTTTTCTCACACACGGGGGCGCTCTAGAGGGCCTTTATCATGTTTGCTCAACTGTGGTGGCACCTTAGAGGGCACTTTGTGCTTTTTGCTTTTTCTTTACCCGATTCTTTACTTCAGCATGTTAGACACCCTACGTGGAAGTTTTCATTTCTCCTCACTGGAAGGGCGCCCATACAGAACCTCACCCCATTACAACTCATAGGGCAGTACATTACATCCTTTAAAGGGCACATCATGTTTTCTCACTTGTGGGGGCACTATCACACTTTTTTTTTCCACTGGAAGGGCACCAATGAGGTCACTTCATTTCGTATTGTCACAGATAGAGAAGCCCTGGAGGCATTTCATCCTGATTTACCTGAAACTAAGACAAAGATTGCAGAACTTTGGTTTGTTTTCTTCAGTGTGGACATTTTATCATGTTTGGTCTACTGTGGTGGCACCTTAAAGGGCATTTTTAATGTTGTTTTTTAGTCCTTGGGGGCACTACATAGAGGGTCAGTTCACCACCAGTGTCTACTTAAGAGAAAATACAATATGCAAAAATTTGCAAAAATCACTGGCAGAAAAAGTGGCAACAAACTTTTCAACCACAGAGATGAGTGTGTAACAACAAAGTGTAACAACAATCGGCCATCATGAGACTGACCTTATTTTAAAATAAATAAAATAAAATCCTGTTAGAGTTATATAAACCATATATTGTCTAAATTTGAGCTTTTCAGGAATTTACTCTGGTGCTTTATTAGACTATTTTTCTTCAGTTTTATTTCTCAAGTTTAATAAGTGTCTATCTCTATCCATACTTTTCTCTTAAAAACTGTTATTTTTGAATCCCATTCTTGGCTCTTGACATTGGAGTAAGCAGAGCGCTCAGTTGGTGCATATGAAGAGAAGCTGCCAGTGTGCCATTAATTATAGGGCAGGGTGTGAGTTGGCTTTGAAAAAAAGATCAACAAATTCTGTTACAAGAAAACACACACACACACACACACACAACAGAAACAGCTTACTTGCTTTACTCTTTCGAGACCCCCTCAGCTGTTGAAGCAGCTCGGGATGTTTCAGAGCTAATTTGCAACCCAAAACAACACAATTCCTTAACGTGTGGATGATACAACTTGTGTTTTTATTGCAGATGTTCTTGCACACCTTTTGTTTTTGTATTCAGAAATGGATGCATCCAGGAAGCTGTACGAGCACATTTTTCTACTTTTTTTTGGCCACTAAGCAGATCAAGTCTAAAGAGGCCACTCTTTAAACCTCGACGATTGTTGTTAAGGAAAGGAAAAGCATTACGGATTCATTTTCCTGGTCAGGATTTTCCAGGTTGGTGCAGAAAGCCTTTAGGCCACCACCACTGTCCAATCTGGAGATGTATTAAAAAGCTTAGTTCCATTTATTTTGGTCATGGGCTTTCTGGCTAAGGTCTTACCTGCAGGCCTTATCACACAGGATTTCACACTATAAGCTCAGCGTACGGTAGGCGACGTCAGGAGACTCAAACAGATGAAAGCAACAACCAAAGACTCACAGTAATCTCGACATTAAAGGGACACAATAACGGTGTAAAACCAGCTTTTAACAAGCTGTCTTTAATTCAACTGAAAACAGAGGTAATTATAGACCGACGCCACAGAGAGTCGTTGTGAGGTTCGTGTTTTGGATCGGACGTGTTGAAAGTGATCGATTGTTGAGTGACAGCAGCACGTTTCCCTTTATGATCGCATGTGAAATGATATTAATAACCTCGATTTAAATAGCATCTTTCAAAATGACATTAAAAAATGTGAAGATTTAAAGAAAAAAAACCTTCCAGAACCACAACTGAATTATTGTGTGTTTCCATGGCAACCATCACTTGTGTTTTGTATGAACTTCATCATGGGAAGTGATGGGCTATAATGAGAAAATAAAAGGACTCTTCTAACTTCTTAATGTTTAAGCGACTGAAGAAAAGCTGGAAAAAATAAAAAATAATAAAAAGATTTTTTTTTTTTTTTTTTTTTTGACTCTTGAAGTACTAATTTTGACTTTAAAACCATTCAAAATATCCACTGAATCATTCCCTAAATCCAAGTCTTTTATTTCAAAGACATGCTGCTATAAATGCCTTTAATTTCATTTTGGCCCTCAGGCATGTAATTATGTTGTTAATGCCAGTGATGTCGATGCCCACCGTATATGACAGCTGATGTCAACAGTCATTACCATTAAATGTTTCTAATAAACACTGCTGTCAGTTTCTGACACTTTGCAGTCCATATGTAAAAGGACGGCACGCTTGCTAACCACCAGATGATTAGCACTCACAAGTCACATAAACATAAAACCACACACAGATCAATATATTCAACAATCTGTGGATGATATACCTGCAATATAATAATAATAATAATAATCTCTCTTGGAGTCTCTCACCTGCCATTGATGTGCTTCAACTAGAAGTCGTCATATACGAGGTTCATTGTGGTCCCCTCGTCCCTCTCGTGTCCCTACCGACCAATCAGAGTTAATAGTTCAGTGACGAGGGCGAGAAATTTCACTGGTTTCATACCTGCCAACAAGTTCCAGATGTGAGTCTTGTTAGAGATAATGCTAGCAGGAATCAGGCCTGTGCACCGCCGCATCACCTGCGCGCTCCTCAGTTATGTTTGTTAAAGGTGAAACGAATCAGCAGTGTGTGACCTGCAGCCGTTGTTGTTTTTTTTTGGGGGGGGGGGTTGTGTGTGTAGCAGCTTGGCTACACAGAAACAAGGGCAGAGATCTCATTAAAAGTTTGTGGAGAAGCTAAAAATCAGCACCAGGGAGAGTTCTTAGATTGTCAGTAGGTGGTCCACCTGGTGGTGTTGTCGCTACCTTTAGATAGATAGCTACATAATGTGGGGTTGTTGTTTTTTTATTTGCTATTAACAGTAACTTAAAATATATATTAACGAATTACTTTCAGCTATTTGATTGTTTACTCCAGCAGCAGCTCAGTCAACAGTCACTAGATTCAAAGAAGAAGACGCAACTCACCTGCTACAGAGATGCTGCAGGGATGGATTCTGGGAAATGCAGTCCAATAATAGCAAAAAGCAAAGCAAACCATGAACTTCAGCTCAGCTGGATGCAGATCCAGTGTTGATCAGTTTTCACATCCGTATCGGCTACCGTATCATGAGTTGTTCTTTAATGACAGTAAAGAATCGTTTTCTTCATTTGCCTTAAAGATTTTCAGATTTTTTGTTTTGTTAAAAAGAAATACAAGTTGCCTTCAGTACAGACAGTGGCTGTGCTTGCAGTTGCATGCAGCATTAACGGCATTCACTCAGTCTGGTTTCAATCCAGATGAACCTTAACTAAATCAGGCCTTCATATCTCACTGTGCTCGAGCCTTTAGCATTATGAATTAACCCAGCTGCTCTCCGTTTATATTATTCCTCGCTGACTGACGTGGGGTTTTTATCAAATACATTTCTAATTCATGATTTCAAAACAGGTTAATTAAACTAAAAAAAGGAGTAATAGCTTTGCTGCAGATATCTGGTTGGATGTTTTGCAAGGCAGCCTTTCAGTACAGTGGGGAAGGACTACAGTAATATATAATTAGTCTCCCTGTTCTATAGAGACTGAGTATTAGTAGTTGTATGTGGGAGGGCAGACAGATAAATTTAGATTCAGGCCTCGAGGCAGCTTAAAAGTAGCTTTGTCCCACGGTGTGACGCTTCACCAGTGTATAATCAACCTCCCACTTCATAATTGTATAACATGCTGTATGTGCTGTGTGTTGCCTCGTATATATATATATTCAAAAGTAAAACCACATAATATAATGAATATATATTCATTCATTTCCAATTCAAATATTCAGCCGGTATAGGAGGATGTGGTGGAAAAGCCGGTGCTGGTTGAGGCAGGAAATGGACCGAAGCCTTTTCTTTTATTTGTCTATACTGTGGTTTTGTGGGAGCATCAGAGGAATCACTAAAAATCCTCTCCAGATAAGTGTATGCACACAACATGGGTAAGTACGGTAGGTCACAGTGATGGATGGATGTTTACTGAAGACAGCGGAGTCGATAAAAATCTCGCAGCTGAGCCAAAATGTCTTCAAGTTTCTGTCACCATTTTAAACTCAGTAGTTAAAACACAACAGTCAAAAACAGTCACTTTGCATTGTTGTTTTCTGCATCATCCATCCTGCAACGAGGCTGGAGGTGGAGGTGAATCTGTTGGCTTTGACCTCCAGTGATTCGAGCTTTTGTATCTAAAGCTGCTGTTGAAGTCAGAAAGATAAGTTTGTCCGTGTTAATTAATTAAAGATATAACTTTACTCCCGCGGCGTTCTTCCTGTTCTCACTCTCGCTATCAGACATTATAAATACTTTTTTGGCAATCAGGCCCGAGAAAGGGTAATTATAAATGAATTAATGGTGAGATGTTATGAAAGTGTCTCAAAAAGGGGCCTTTATCTAGTTTAGAAGAAGATGGAGTCCCTCGGAGCAAAAAAAAAAAGAAAGCACAAAGGGAGTCGCTTTTTTTTTCTGTTGATTGTCACTAAAAGTTTAAAGCAGTAAGAAATTAAAGAGTAATCAATGCTTAATAAACCAGAATAACTGGAATTATAGCCAGCTTCGTTTTAGGCAAAACAGATGGGAATTACTGCTGTTGCTCAGGGCAAACACAAACACAATATTTCTCTTTAATGTCTTTGTAAATTGTGGTAAACAGTTCAAAAAAAAAACAAAATAAAAAAACATGTTTGGCAGCTTCAGGATAAATTTCAGTTACCTCAGAGGATTTCAACCACTGATCTCAAACCATCCTGCTCTTAATTTAGCCAAAAAAAAAACGCTGAGCCAATCCAAACAGCTCTGCCTTTAACTAATGACTGGACTATAAGTTAATGAGCAGGAAAGGAAATTGAATTAGAGCCGGCGTCTGGAAACTCTTCAGTCGCTAAATCGTTAAGCCCGTATGATATCTTCACTGCCATGAAAAAAATGGGAATTAAAGCCGTTTTTTTTAAAGCGATGCCTTGTTCTCAACTTATTTGTAGGGTGTTGGCCCGCTGACGTTTACTGCCTCTTGTTCAAGATGTTGTCTGTACTGAGGAGTGAGGCCAGAGGTAAATACGATTAAGTGGAACAAACCGGACCTGACCTTTTAATTTTCTCTGCCTCTGGACTTTTTGTGAAATACTCCCTTAAAGCCGAAAGCGTCATCCTGTAATGTTCCCCCGTGGTATATTGTTCAGTCTGTTCTGTAGCCTTCGTTGCTAATGTTGTCCTGTGGTTTGTTCTCGTTGTCCACTTTTATAGCCCCAGAATACAAATAGAGACTTAGAAATTGGTATATTATATCATCATGGTGGTTTTATAGCAATGTCAAGTAAATCCTCATTTTTCGTTAGTTTAAAAGTGTGCTGGTGGAGCTCATTTAGATTTTTTCTTGGGTGAAAAAACAGCCAGTTATACCTTTAATATTACATTAATAGGACTAACACGACAGAGGCCATTTAACGACCATTTAACACCTATATTTAATGCCATATTTGAAGGGAATGTTTAACTGTGTACAAGTTGCACCAATAAGATTATTGTTCTTTCCTGATGTTTTTTTTGCTGTTTTCTCTGTATAGCAGCTTCGTTCATTAACCACAGAGAGAGATAAGCAGATGCGCGAGCATCAGCAGCACAAGGTGGATTTAGTGTCCTGCGCAGAAGCCCGTCATTCAAAGACAGCTGCAATTAGAATGATAGTGCCCGGCCATATGCTATTTTACATCCCATCCATTTCTCTGCGGGGCTCTGCTCGTCTGCAGGGATTGGTAATGCCTTTGGAGTGAGCTGAAGTGCTAACACTACTCCCCTTCTCTCTGCCCCGACGTTTCTCAAGGATGTTTCCCCTCTCTGCACTCTGAAAATATGGCCAGGAGCCACAAGTGATGTCTGGAAATGAATAATAAAGCGTGTAAGGACTCCACAGAGGGTGAGCACAGACACGTGCTTGAGCTGAATTTGGATTTCTTGACAGGCTATGACTCGGGCATTTGCATAACCCCCCCCTGCAGGGTCTTTTTTGCAGCTGGCACAAGCTGCAAAGAGGTCTTCTTGCTTGTATATTTTATTTCTGAATTCCTCCCTTTTCTTCACCACCACGTCTGTTATCTGTGTGATTAATTAATGTCTCCTTCTCGCTTCTTTTGCTCATTTATGTTCTCTGCTGCAGGCTTCATGATGCCAGTCAACTGGGTTACTTGAATATGAAAGCAAACGCTTGACATCGCGGTTAATGAAAAGCATCTCTTTCAAATCAAACCAATCCGCCAGCGCTCTAATAGTGCTTCTATTTACTCTATCAGGTACAAAGAGATTTGAGAAAACGATGGTAGTAATCGCCTTCAATTAAAGGTTGGAAACACAATCATCCGCAGCACTTCGTTAAATTGAAACCTAAGTTATCACAGAAACTCGCAAATACTTAATTACTTTATGAGCATCGAACGGCGTCGGTGCTGGTTTAAAGCAATTTGAATTCTACAGCAGCACATTAAAGGGTTCGATAGTGAAGTAATGGTTGTAAGTGGATTCTTCGTTTCTGTGCTTTTACCTCAAAACATGTACAAAAAACAAGGTATAAATGCTCATATTAAAGCAAATTCAGGAATTCACCAGCGTAGTTTAGTGTGTTAGCATGCTAAGCGTTTGCTAATTGGCACGAAACACATTGTCATTATTTTTACTGATATTTGGTCATAAACAATTTGGTCAAGGGAGAGAACTCAGTTATTGCATTTCAAAATAATAATGAATATTGTGTTAGTTGTCAGGCATTCATGGTCTCCAGAGGCAGAAAGCCTACTGCTCGGTAACCATGAGGTTGTGGTTTTAAATGAAATGTCCTAAAGAAGCTCTAACGTACAAATTTCCAGGTATTTTCATTCTGGGACTCTACTTGAATATCTTTGCATGCAGTTCAAAAAAAAAACCAAAAACATAGTTGGCTCTTTATGCAGCTCCTCAGTTCAGGTGTTTCTGCTACTCCTCGGCAGACTTTCACCCCCTCCGGAGGCTACAAAAAAAAAAAAAAAAAAGAATAATCATTGGATTTTGCTTCTCTTTCTCATAAATCTTTCAAATATATCCGTACACATTTGAGGCAGTGAGTGGATAATGTGAACAACCCATGGAAGAATATTACGTTACTGGAGCCATGAAGGTCGCCTAACTTTAAGAAAATAGTATCTTCTCAAACCAAAGTGATCAGTTTAACCTGAAACATTATCTTTTCCCTAAACTTGAAGTGGTTTGTGTGCCTGAACGTAACCAGACCTTAAAAACATTAACAGACACGTACGGTCTTCTTGATGAGCAATTGTTGTTTCGTTGTATACGTGTCCGCCAGTGGTTGCTAGGTTCTGTTGCTTTCTGTCAAGAAAACATGATTTCTTTACTCTTTGCCATCTTCTCTCCTCTGCAGGATGATGGATGTGGTTTCGCTAATCATGAGCTCTCCCCTGTCCCTCATCTACTGGGAGACCCTCATTCAACTCCATCTGCTTTGTTCCCTGTTCTTCTCCTTCACCATCCTCACCATCTCCTCTCGCCTCTGCTTGATGACGGACGTCGCTTCATCAGCTTCGGCTTTCTGAGGGACTCTTGGGCCTGTGATGCCAGAGAACCCAGAGGACAGTGGCCAAGCAAAACCTTCCCAACGAGCTGCTCATTAAACTCATCATGGGAAACTAATGAGGATAAATTTGGAGCCCGGATGTGCTGTCGTATCGAGGGAGTGCTGGGCTTCTTTTAGAGTGTCTGTTCATCTGTTACACCCACAGAACTAAAGCTAGTTTTTAGTTTTTGGCTTTAGTCCTGCTCTTATTCAAGTTCCCATTTGCAATAGATATGAATGTGGAACAAATATGTACATAATTTGAGGAACAATATTGCAGACAGAATAATATTTGGAGTGACTTAGGGTGTATACCATGTATATATGTGGCCATATGGCCTCTATGTCTTTATTTCTGCACTCGGAGGCATGCCTTATCTTGAACGAAAGGAGATTTGATTTAATTCACAATTTTCTTGTCACATTTTGCAAGACTATCACACACCTGTGAAAGGGTGATTTTATCTGAGAATTATATCCCATTGGACAGTATTTTGTTTGCATTACGCATGAAGATAGATGTCCAAGTTTAGCCACAGATTAACACCCTCAAATCACTACAGGAAACAATTGGAACTGGGACACGACCACAATGTGATATTATGGAAATCAAAATGTATGTAATATATATAATTTAACCAGATGACCAGCAGAGGATATCTTAGACATTTTAGTAGTTCTAGTGTCTCAACTATGAAAGAGTCATTGTTTCATGTTTTACAGGTATATCTTTATATCTTCAATTTTGCTTCATGTCCAGTCTGAGCATCACTTGCCAAACTCATGGTCCCCAATTCTTACAATCTCCTTACCCATAACCAACCTTTAGTGTGCACATTATAGTCTATTCATATGATATATGCGGTCTAAAATATTCGAGACAGACTTTACGTTGGTGTACAGACATGCAGAAATGCACTCTGAATAACCTTTTCTATTTAAAAAAAATAAATACATCAAAGCAAGTTATAATTAAAATTAAAGGAACTGGGGCAGGTTGTTTTTTTTTTCAGATACATTTTTCACCTGCAACTTTATGAATGCACAAACCCAAACACAACATGGCAAAACGCAGCAGACTTGAAAGAAGCGTAAATTTCAAAGCCTCCCTGGCTTCTTTCCCCCAGTTAAAAAGTGCTTTTCTTCATTACTTTACGTAATTTGGATTCACAATGGCTCAGGGACTATCAACCCGTCCGTGTCATTTAATTATGGGTGTATGAAATGAGAGTTTTTTCTTCCTATACTCCTTTAATGTTTCCTGGATTTGATAAGAGAGAAGAAGCTCATCACATTACATGCAGAGCTGTGATCCTCCTTTGTTGCGGCTCACTCGCACTAATGGGCCTCATCAACGTTGCAGGCAGATACTCGACTATTAGCAAAGAAGAGACAAAAGTCGTAATGGGAAACACGGAGACGGAGGCTGGGGGAAGAAGATGGCGAGGGAAGGAGGAAGAGGGAGGAGGTAATGCCGAGTTAAAAAGGAAACATGAAAGAAAAATGTGTTTATTTGCGACTCCTGTATCACCAGTTGAAGTAGCATCGTAATGACAGAATATCTTAAATTTGTTTTTGTCAACTTTCCTGGGAAATATCACATTGTCAAGCAAACAGGAAGTGGTGCGTTTCATTATGGAGAAGCACCAAAAGCAGCTTCTAAGTAATCAATATAACTTCAGGTCAGACTTGTGATGACTTATAGACCACAAACGTTCAAAAACAATTGTTTTTTTTCTTTACCTTAAGCAAGTAATTATTTTTACCCGAACCCTAATCAAGTCATTTTATGCTTAAACCTAACCAAACGTTAACTATAGCAGAGTAACATCAGACTAATGTTGTATTTTTGGTTTTTGGAAGATGCTGAGTTGTCCTGAGTTGCTGCTAAGTGAAGCTGACTCAGAGCGTGAATCCAGTTTTAACAAAGCGAGGTCAACTACGGGCCGCAGTCAGGTTACGTTTGCTGCCAGAGCTCAGCCATGTGTGCTGACACAATTGGCCACCAGTGACCTGAATACTTGGTTTGTTTTTGAGTTTATAGCAGTTAACGTGAAAAGAATGCAATATTTTGGTAAATTTAATGTTACTTGATATCGATAGCTGCAATATTAGTTAGCTAATGTCAACACAACAATTACAAAGCATTGAACTATGATCTGTGTATTTATGGGAATCTCGCACCCTTGTGTTTATTTGGAGACGTCGCTTCATACATCCATCCCGCCACCGCTTGTTCATCCATCCATCGATCTGTCCATCTAACCCTTCATCAGTCTTTTCATCTTTTATATACTGTGAACAAGGGAGTAGACCTAAAGGCTTTTTCCTCAAGCCAAAGGCCTATCGGTGGTGACATGATGCCATCCATAATACATTTCTCCCCTGAGGAGGCCTGTCTGGCAGAGTGAGAATTTGAAGTTTTGTGCATTCACACACAAACATACACACAAACACACAAACACACACACACAGTCTCAGAAATCTCTGTGATTCAAATCCATTATGCATTTCAGGACTGGTCTCTGAACACAGCGTGGCTTTGATTTATCTACATGAGATGCTTCAATAACAAGAGAACAAACTCTGCTGCTCATTTTTTTCAAGTAGGCACATTGAACAGACACACACACACACACACACTCTCTACCTGCACATCTTTGAGTTGACAAATAGGCTTGAGAAGTGATAATCATGCAGCCACACATACACACGTATTTGCTTGCAGATGGTGTTTTCTCCCGTGAGGTGGCATTTCTTGTTCGAGGCTCACCTGGATCAGGGAGGTCAGCAGGTGATGACACTGCACCCAGTAAAAAATATATATAAATATATAAAGCAGATGGTCTCAACAAATACTCAACATGAAACTGTTTTTTTTTTTTGTCTTTTTTGTGCATGTTTTGTTTCGCTGTTTTAAACTGGAAGAAGAGTCATGGAAATGTTGTCATCTTTCTCCCGAATTATCAACCAAAAACTTGTTTTTGAATAAATCAGCGGGGTTAAACAGGCCATGTAGATGCAGAGTCATGTTTTATTTTCAATCCACTAATGATTAGTTTTAATGAAGCATGAGGTTCAGGGGATTTTAAAACTTGGTTTCCATTGTTTGATGAGTGGTCTGTCATCCAGCCTGCCGAAATTCATCCATTTGGGATATTTTTGAGCATTATAGTATATGAATATATATATATGTATGTATGTATGTTCATATGCATGTGTGTCATTTTGCACTTGACAACTTGTGGTTGAAAATAGGAAACAAACAAATAGCAAAGTCCACTTTTTCCTAGTTAGGATCCAACCCGCCACCTCCAGATATGGAAAACTGTCACCTATAGACGTCATCTGAACTCATAATTACCACGTGTGCTTGATGACGTCTGTCAAATGTGACTATGGGACAGACTCAAAAAAAAGAAGAAGAAGAAGAAGAAGAAGCCTGCTGTAAAACTAAGTGGGAGCAAATTAGCACAAATTAACAACAGGACATTGATTTCTAGCTCTTAAAGGTTAATGTGGTTTGTGATTCTCCGTGTCTGAGACACCGTCCTGGCAGAGAAAGAGGCAGAGAGTGAGTGAGCCAGAAGGTGAGGCTGAAATAAAGAGGAAAAAAGCAAGAGAAATAAGAGAAAAGGGCAATATGGCTCGACTCTACGACAAAAGACATGTGTGGAAAATATGAAGATGGCTAGACAAGAGGTTAAAATGATTAGAGGAGAAATTAATTATTAACAATAATTGAAGAGAGCTGAAAAGCCATTGAGAGTAGATAATAAACTGAAGAAAAGAGATAGAGAGAAGCGAGAGGGGGATGCATCGGTTGTGTGTCATTACCTTGAGTCTAACTGTGAAGATTTATTAAATATTAAATATCATTTCTATGTTTTACTTTGTTGACTTTTGTTCCAACAGTGCAGATGTTTATAAGAAAGGTTGGTGGGTATCAAGATAAGAGGGGACATATTATTCATTATTTAACTTTGTTAAGGTCACAAAGATTTATAATGTATTCAGTCAATGATTAATCGAATAATTGTTTAATAATTTAATCTATTACAAATATTCAACTATTACATATAATCAACTATTGATTGTTAACGTGCAGATATTTTCAAAGGTTAAAAGTTAGAGTATAAAAGTGAGTACTGAGGTAAAAAACAAAAAAAACAGTGTCGACGTGGTAACAAATGTCTCGCTCAGGGCGGCGTCTCTTCATCTTTTGGTTGAGTGAACGGTGGGGTGACCAAGGGGACCCTAAACACACACACACACGACCAGTGGTGGCTCAGGTCAGTCCTTATCAACAGCCCTGCACATGGTTGATACACATGTGCTTTCACACACATTTGGCAGCATCATAAACACAACACAATTTCACACACGTGTACAGTAAGAAAAAGTCACACTTAGATACACACGTACAAATGTGACTAAAGCAAAGGTGTGTGTGTGTGTGTGTGTGTGTGTGTGTGTGTGTGAGTGTGTGTGTGTTGTTCAGGCCTGGATTTTCCCACAGTAAAATACCATCATTTATATTCATACCCTCCGCCTGAGGAAAGACAGAGCAGTACACTTTGTATTCGACACTAATGCACATAAGACACGGTTTCATTTTATAAATAATGATTCATCCTTCAGGCTTTTCGTTATTACTTCTATTCCTCCTATAGATTTCGCGTGAGCTTCATATTCACAGTTTTTTTTTTTTTAGTTTTTTTTTTTTTTTTTTTTAAATATGATTAAAATTTAAAGTTGACATTTCCTTCCACTTTGCACGTGTTTGCCGTTATACGCCAGGTTTTACTTATTAAAACATGTCTCCAAAGAAATTGCAAAGGGACCAAATTTTCACTCGCGTCCACAGTCGTGTTTGATTTGCTGCCACATATGAACAACATGCTAATAGAAAGTTAGAAGACGTTGGTATTTTTTTCTCTATGATTGTTTTTTTATTTTTTTTATTTACTGCTGTAATTATAAAAGTGCAGATGCACCAGCACAACAAACTGAGTGGGACACCTTGTAAACGGCCCCGGGAAGGCTGTGAACCTCTTAAGTTATATTTGTCCTATTTGTTTACTCCAGAATTACTGGGCAAACACTGGAAGAAGTGTCCAGACAGTAAAAGTTGCAATAAACAAATGAAGGTTTGTTTCAACCACACGTGTGTTTTCACTTAATTTATCTGATTAGATATAGACTTTTTTGTATTTATGTATTTTGGCCACAATATAAAAAAAAAAAACTCCTGAATCACTGAAGGGGGGGAAAGGTATAATAATTATGAGTTTCAGTCCTAACAATAAAAAAAGTAAAGCCAATATCAATGAAACACAAGGTCTAACTCGTAAGCAATGTTTAAATAGTGTATGTCTCAGGGACAGAGCTAATCTATAACAGAACATAATTTATAAGATAAATAATTTAAATTAAAAAAAGAAAGTAGCAGAGGTAAAAAAGTATAATATTTCAGCCTGAAATGTAAAGTAGGATATGCATATATTATATATTCAGGTAAAGTACCTCAAAACTATACAATGCATTACCATTACATGCATGTATAGCACAACACAAAGCACTTCTATCACTGTGAAAATCACCACACTTAAAGGCTAATATCGCAGTAAAACCACTCCAAGCTGCTTTCAAATGCAGTGTAATGTGGACTGCGGAAGCTGTTGTCGTCTGCTATCCTGGTTTTATCAGTGTTTTATTTATGCAGGCGCCTTTAGAAAAGATGAGGTCTGTCAGGGGGAGAGCTGCTCCACCAGCTCATTCTGAGTGAGACGCACAGGTCAAGACTCAGCAGAGCGGGGACATATTAACTGATGTGGCAGCGCTGTGATGAAGAGGTCAGCCAGAGCAGGCTGTGATCTTCCTCAGCAGGTGACCTTTCCTCCGAAAAACGACAGAGAGACACAGAGAGACACAGAAAGACACGTGGACGCCGAAGCTTTTAAGCGACACCGACATTTGTCCGCTGCAGTATGTCGTCCTGCTGGGAACGCGATCATCCACCTAAATATTAGTGCTTCACTGTCAGATCCTCGTGTTTCCTACAGTGTGTTGTTTTATCTGAGTGTCCGTGTCCAATCTCACCGTCTGTCTGCAGCCTTCTGCAGCTTTGTTTTCAATGGGAAGGAGGTGTTTCAAGCACTCAAAACAAAGGTTAAAAACACAGCTCTCAGCATCTGACAGCACCTATCTCTCACTGTGTCACGCCACGTTTCAACAATATGCTACAACAAGGTTGAACACTGAATAAAATTTATCAATTCTCCCACCTGTGAGCCGAACTATAGTATATAACTGTAATCTATGTACTTTCTATGATAATGAAGAGATAAAAGCTTTATATCTGAAATTAAGCACTTATTTATGCATCTATCATGAGCCAAATGAGTACTACATAACAAAACCTTTGTTTCTATGCGCTTGATGTGTAATGAGTTGTTCTGACTTTGCAAGCTTAAAGTGGCATTGTGGTAATGTTTCTCATGTTTTAACATGCAGCATCATGGTATAATATCAGCGATATAACATACTTCACTGCAGCAGAACTTGCATTGTGTTAAGGAATAGGAACAACCTCACACATGAAATCCAACAGTGTTTCCATCTAATGATCAAAGAGATTTTTTTTATAGACGCCCCAGAACTTCAAATCTGATAAGTGCAAAAATCCACCTTAACTCATACAGGATGTCAGTCCAGCAAATTATATAGTTAAAAAAAAGGTTAAAAAGGTTAAAAAAAAAAAAAAAAAAAGCAAAGTTGTGTCTCCTGAACCACCACGTCCCACTCTGGACAGCTGCACAGAAAAAAAAACCACAATCAAACACTCATAATACACATTCATACACAAGAATATGATATGAAATATGGCTAAGTACCTCATCAACCTGAAACTCATTGTTTCATTATGTTCCTGTTGAAAACAAACTCTTTCCACCTGAGTGAATCTGGGGTGAAACTTTACCTGTTGAGCCTGCAGTTTGACATTAAAGATTATGGCAGATGTGCTTCTAATTTTTAATTTTATATTGACCATTTTTTTGAAGAAGATGAACGCAGCGCCGGCATATTGACGGGCTGACCTTCACTTTCTGCAGGTAAAGAGAATGAAAACCGAGTAAACAGCCAAACAGCTTTCTGCATTTTGGCTTCTCCCAGAGAGACTGTTCTTTGGTCAGGCAGAAAAAGAAGGAGGAAGGATATTAATGCTGCACAAACATTTCTGCACCGGCTCGGCTCATTACTGGAGAAGCTGGCAGGAAGAGAACAAGATTTAGTGGAAGTGAGACGCACGGAGAGAGACAGGAAGAGAGAGGGGGAGGGGTGGGGTAAGTGATTGACTAGCATGTTTCTCCACCACCGCCACATCTTCATCTCCCCCCCTCCATCCCTTCCATCCTCCTCCCACTTAGCAGAGATTTAAAAAGAGGAGATCTTTCAAAGTGGAGGAATTATATTAAGCTTTTCTCTGGGGTTATGTTGAGCTGCTGGGGCTTTTCTCAGAGCAAACACAGTGAGGTGAGCCGGCAGGACAGAGCTCGCCTGGGGAGATTAAAATCTGTGACGAAGGGCCCATCTCGCCGAAAGCTGTCATATCTGTTTACTGGTTAGCACCGTAGCAAGCGGCTGGGGACGGCGGTTTAGGCCCGACGCCACGGAAGATCTTTCTGGCTTGCGTTTTCCTCCCCGAATACTTATCAACATGTCAGAGAACCGGCAGAGGAGAGTTCAGTTAACAGATTGAAGCGTTTCGCTCAAACAGCGACTGTTGTCCCTCAAACAGCGACTGTTGTCCCTCTTAAATATAAAACTAAACATTTTTTACATACAACCCATCTCATTATTACATCAGAAATTACAGTACGAGTTGTGAGATATTAAATATATAAGCCGAACCTGAATCTCGTAGGTCTTGCTGGCATCAGAGCTCTTTGTTTCTTCATCATTTTGAGATTAATCACATTCATAGGCCTCTTTCACAGCAGACATTTTGACACGTCATAGCAGGAAAAGCACGAGTGGAACGAATGGCAATAACGATGGCTCGGTTCCAGCAATTACTGCAGAGCAGCGCAGCGGTTGATGATGTCGTTACTTACACCTGTGTTTGACGAGTCAAAGTGTCTGCTGTGAAAAGGTCTATTCGACTTTTTTGCATCAATTTCTCGGAGCAACTGCTTTAAAGTTATCAGTTATTATTTAAGTCAGTCTATCAGCTAATTTGATGCGAGTCCCAATCATACTTTACACATATATAACACTTTTCCCCAATTATCCTCCATATTTTCTCTCTCCTTGTATGTCAGAGGTATATAACAGCAGGTGGCAGCAATATGCTGAGACACATTTCTGGTATTCTTTTCTTTTTTTTTTTTTAATGCATATATTATAAATGTATTATATCAATTCAAAATCAAAGTTAATGTGTTATCCCCGTGACAGACTCTTCCCTGCCTTTTGCCCAGTTGCATGCTGGGAGATGCTCCTTCAACCTGAGCAATGAGCACGCTGAGAAAACGAACAGATGGGTAGACGTGGTTGTTTCCGCATTCTGCAGGTTGTGTTTTTTTTCTTCTTTATAACCATCTTAGAGGATGATTGACAGCAGCAATCACACTTACACACCCTTAATGCTGTTTGCTGAAATTAAACCGTGATGGTACATAATACTGCATGTCCTGTGTAGATGCCATTGCCTGTGGGGAGAGAGAGAGAGAGAGAGAGAGAAAAAAAAAGGACTGTTGCCCCTTAAAAGATAAAGCGTGCAATCTCCACAGGAAGTGCCAATGTCCTCGCCTCACATCAGATTTAATTGTCCATCTAATTGGGGCAATGTGGCTCCTCTTTAAAGGAAAAGGAATCAGCACTTTAGGATACAAGCATGTGATGGCACACCAGGAAAGATATGAAAACATAGAGCGAAAATAAAGATAGATGGAGATGGAAAGATACAGGAGGAAGAGAGCGGGTGCTGTTGAGAAATTTGAAACCTTGCTGACCATAAAAATCACTTTTTTCTTGGAGGATAATCAACTGCTACACCTCTACACAGTCAGCCTTTCCTGTGTCATTACATATTGGCATGTGCCGAAACCCAGTCACATTAATTAACCTCTGTAATTTAGCTCCACTTGTTACTATAAGCCTGTCAATGCAGCAAATCAATACGCGCATAATTGCATCAAAATAGATAGAGCAGTGAAACAGTAGAATACACTCACTGCTGATAGGCAGATAACAGCTCTACACACACACTTAAGATTAATATTCATAATTCATGATTGTGTTTTGTTAGAGAGTCGATAAACATTGAATGAGCGGAGATAGTTGGGTTTAATTGCTCAAACAAAAGGTCAAATCAATTATCGACAAGCACATAAGTCTGTGGAGGGTTGAAGAGCAGAGGTCACAATGCTGGAATCAAGTCAATTTTATTTATACACCAGCAAATCATAACAGAAGTTATCGCAGGGTACTTTTCACATAGAGCAGGTCTAGGCCGTGCTCTACTATATTACTGAACGGGATTCTTTTCACTGCAAATATTTTCCATTTCCAAGATTTTGGTCTTTTTATTCCTTTTACCAACTGAAATCAAATTGTCTGTTTTTGTCTATGTACAGTTGGGTCCAAAAATCTGAGACCACTTTCCCATCATCCCAACAAATAAAATTTTAGCATAAAGTGATACAGTGGCGTCTTCTGTCTTAGGCAGAGCAGACGGTCACACTGAGCCTGATAGCATCCTGCTACACAACACAAGAGCCACAGACTCTGAACAACAACAACCCACAGTAGCTTTCCTGCTAAACTACATGCCTGTCCTAACATTATTATTATTATTAAATTATTATTATTATTGTTATGACAAAGTTGGTTAAACTGTGTTTGAAATCACTCGTTGATCATCTTTTGAACGTTCATTACAGATCCAGTCTGTGGTTACTGAGCTCCACTGTATAGATTTGCTGCTTTTGTCTTGAAGATATTTTGCTCACTCATCCCACAGGCTTCATCAGTGCTTTTGTTCATCAGTAAAAAGAAATGATGGGTATGAAGCCTATTGGGTGTTGATGAGAGTCTCTTCACTCAGAAAATCATTTGTAACGTTCTGTTTCAGGGTTTTCCTTCCCGTCCCTACCTACAGATTTTACAGTCAACCAGATCCTGGTGCATCTTGTATCAGAGTCAGTTTGGTTACCAGATGATAATATGGCAATTGCTGTGTCTTCCCAAAGGTTAATAACTCATGATGTTTGCAGAGAAAATCTTTATTTCAGAAGAGCTGTTGTACAACTTGCATTGCAGTAAAAGTGCAGCAATTTCTGCACTTTCTTTATCAATCCAGAAGTAAACGTTACCATAAACCGGATTGGACATAACACTTGAATATGCAGTATGTGAATATGAGTCCTTCTATATACTATAGATGTATTTAGAAATAGGGATTATAAAGTACTCTCCCCTCTACAATGATTTGCTTCATTAGTGCCTTCTGAGGACTCGGTGGTGGATTTACATCCTCCGTACATGACGAAGCCTTTGATGTGCCTCAACCAACTGGATGAAGAACAGGTGTCCCAGTTTCTCCCTGCTGGAAAATGAAAACTAATGCAGGCACTTAGGAGGCCACATCAAAGAAAAGTATCGCGTTTAAAATGCTAAAGGTGCGCGTGGACTTAGTCCTCATTTCATTTTCAAATTTACACTTCATCACACATTTATATCCAGTGCAACTTCCAGTCAGGCTTCAGTGAAATGAGCTTAACTTTCTTGATGAACAACAGCACAAGTAGCATTTTTAACATCAAAGAAGGAAAATTTGGACCACTTTTGGGAGAATCCTTTGCAAAGAAAGAAGAGGTAGTTATGTTGCTAGTCTGCCGATATATATGACAATAATTTTAAAATATTGTTTGTCAAACATGCATTAAGTCATTCATGTTCATTCTGAGGTCACATATTCATGACCCTCAGTTTCAGCCAACAATTTATTAATAATAATAATAATAATAATCCTCCTTAACACAAATATCTCTACATATTTTTCTAAATCATAATTTTTGCTTTTTTTCAAATTATCTGAGATATTCCACAATATTCATCCCGGCAACTGTCAAAGAACCCACTGAGGTACAAGAATCACTGCTCTACGGGTTACGATAATGAATTCTGATTTACTACAAGCTGCCACTGGAAAGGATTTCTGTATCCTCGCACTAATGTCTTAATTATTTACTCCCATGCAAGTCACAGAAATAAAAAGGAGAACGAGAAAGGAGACAGTGTGAAAAAAATGAAGATGGAGTGAGAGAAGAGAAGAGGAAAGGAAAGGTGGGACGGAGAAAGGAGAGGTCATTGAAAGGCTGCCCATCATAACTGTCTGCAGTGTCATTTCTCATACAACCTGGTCATTTTGTGATTATTATGCCGGAAATACCTTGAGATGGTCTCCGCTAACTGAAGTGTACCCTCTCTCTCTGAAACAGGCTGTTTTAGCGCCTGATGAGCCCACTCTCTTCTGATTGGTTGGCTGCCTCTCTGCAGGCTACCAGCGGCTCCAGAGGCTACGTAACAGGAGAAGCAGGATTTCACTTCTTTTTCCTGTTCTTTACTTAAAGTGGAAACTTCTCAAATGGACCCATTCATGTTTGAGTCTGAATCTAATCTGAAAAATACGAGTGGAAACAAACTCCTGGAACAACCTTAGCAACAAAGACTCGGGGATGGATGGCTGTTTGTGATGTCAGTCTGATGAGGACGTAGAGGTAACTTTGCGAACAGAGCGTTCAGAGCGGGTTGAATAAAGATTCGCTGCCATGTTAACACGTTTAATAAACATAGTTAGCTGCATGTGCAGCATCTGGTTCATCAACACAAATGTAATCACTGTGCCGGGGGGACATATTGAAGTCTTCAGTTTTTCTACGCGAGTTATTGATTGCACTAATGACACAGATGCACAGGCACACATACACACTTAAACATACATATTGCATACATACGTACATATAAAGAACATATATATATATATATATATATATATATTCTACCTGCATGCATATACTCACACATATTTTATCCTAGCATGTGTGCAGCTCTCCATCTGTGCAAATGGAGAGACTCCAAGCATCTGGTGATGACGTTTGCTCGAGGACTTCCCTGCTAAATGACTCTGATCCCATCATCCGTCAGTATCATCTCTCCTCCTGTATCACTTCATCCCTCTATCGTCTCCCTTTTCATCCTAGAGTGAAGATCCAAAAAGTAGAACGTTATAAAACCTTCATGTGCTGAATAAATCGCTGTCAATGATTTTTTTTTAATATTTGCTGTTGTTTATATATATATATATATATTAAAGTATTCCATAGCTTTACAAAAACATGTGCACACCACCTAGTTTAGCCTTCTTAGGACATGATGATATCTGTTGATATAACACAGAGTCAACACCACTGATTCTTTTAATAATTAATTACATACTGAAATTATCCTGAAGCTGCATAAAGAGCCACTATAAGATAAATAAGGAGTTTTTTAAACTGTAAATCATGCAAAGGTATTCCAGCAGAGCACCAGAATAAATATATATATATATATATAAAAACTGCATATGTACATCCCCTTTAAGGTTACAGGACTCACATGTGTATGTGTGTGTTTGTGTTTGTGTGTGTGTTTTGTGATGTGATGTGAGGATTCGAGAGGAAAGTGAAACAGTACGACTTAAATGTCACCTGGGCAGGACAAAGAGGACACTTCTAGGATGGTAAAATTCTCAAGGGGATTATTTGTGTGTATCTCTGTGTGTGTGTGTGTGTGTGTGTGTGTGTGTGTGTGTGTGTGTGTGTGTGTGTGTGTGTGTGTGTGTGTGTGTGTGTGTGTGTGTGTGTGTGTGTGTGTGTGTGTGTGTGTGTGTGTGTGTGTGTGTGTGTGTGTGTGGACCGGGTTTTTCGTCATGTTATGGGGGCATGAATCTGTTTACACAGTCATGTTGTGGGGACAAAAAGCAAGTCATAAATCATTGACTTTCGGGTGAAGACTTGATTTTAAAGTTAAGGTACATTTAAGGTTATGTTAAGGTTGGGGTTAGGGTGTGTGTGTGTGTGTGTGTGTGTGTGTGTGTGTGTGTGTGTGTGTGTGAGGTAGAGAGAGAGAGAGAGAGTGCTCTTCCCTTTCTCTGTAGAGTCCTAAGCAAAATAACCTCAACTTCTAGAGACAAACATACACACAAACCTGCACAAACAACTGAATCACCTCTACCACACATGTCATATGTAACAACCACACACACACACACACACACACACACAGTGACAGAAAAACCCATTTATCCCAAGGTCAGCTGTGGGTGAAGGTGCCATGACGGATGGATGGCTGAATGTCCTGATGTGTGTGTGTTCGTATGAGTGTGGATGGTCAGATAAATGGACAGTAGGTGTCCACAGATGGATGAATGGATGGGCTGATCCTTTTCCTCTGTGGCTGCCAGGTGTCATTGATCAGCCTGCTCCTCCATGCTGCATTTTTAATTACTTGGTGAGAAAACAAATTAGACAAGGCTGTGGGGTGCTGCGAGCGCAGAGGTGAAACCAGGCTCCTCATCAGAGACCATCAATAGCAGCCGAGGACGCTGGGATCAGGAACCGAAGTCCTGTCACGATACGCTGAAAGTGATTTACACTTGTTTGATTTACACAAGAAGACAGAGACCTTCAAGGATGTGAAAGTAAAAAAAAAAAAGAAAAATCCAAATTAATAATCTTCCTGTGACAGATTAATGGCAACAAGGATGTTTCGAGCATCTTAAGTTACAACTTCCTGCATTGATAGTTTCACATTAAAAGCCTCACACTGAGCGTTATCCAGGCTTTTATTTAAAACATGTGCCGGACGTCCTGTAAGTTTTATTAGAAACTATCATTGCACAAGAAATGATTGTAATTATATAGTACATTTATTTAAACGTCTTGAACCACCGTTACTGCAAAACAACACTTCTCCACTGTCTGTCTGAGGACTCATATTTGTTTCCAGACGTCAGCAGCAGTAAAACAGATATAACGAACGTCCTGAAAGCTGAACCCATAAATGGTTGTAATGAAACGTGAATTGTCCTTTAAAGGAAGGACGGTACCATTTTATTTTGTCACATTGACGGACGTCGACAAATACGAAGGTGTGGAAGTTGATCCTCGTCTTCTTGTCCTGACTGTGGGACATTTTTGTTTCATTTTTGTCCACGACATGTGCATCTATCCCTGATAAACACGCTCTCATCACTGCCAATCGTTTGCCTCGAGCAGAAAAACAAAAAAAAAACAATACGTTTTGAGCGCACTTACTGTTAAAACAAACTTGTTTTTTTGTTGTTGTTGTTGGGTTTTTTTGTCTGTTGACTGACGGGTAACGTTAAAATAGCGGCGTGTGAGCCAGTGAGCAATAAAGTCTGTGTCACTCTGTATTTTCATATTAATTCAATGGCTGGATGCGTCTGTGACAAATTTCCTCAGGGAGTGTAAAATCTATCTCATCTGTCATCTTACCTTACCTAGTTATTAATAATAAGAATTACACGTTCCCAGGTGTGTGTTATGTTACAGGTGATACTGATACGGAGTGAAGCTGTAATGTATTCCGCTGTTTGGTTATTTTTATTTTATTTCATATGTGCCTGCCTCACACCTCCCGTCTGTCCTCAGGTTGTATTGTGTTTGTTCGGGCTGTGGCTCTGTTGTTGTTTAGGAGGGTTCACTGCAGACTGAGGCCTAATCTGATCTGAATCGGAGGTGTTTCATCGAGATACGGCAATGAAGAGGCATATTAGAAGTATAATAAAGCTTGCAGATCATTCGCTTTGCACGGCGTGACCCCCCCCCCCTCCATACATCAGCCTGAGATTTCTCCTCGATCCATAACATCTCCCAGGCTGCATGCCGTGACCCCGCTGTGGAGGTGAGACTGCCTAAAGGTAGATCTCTCCTCACGGAGCAACACAGCAGTCAAAGGCGTGTCGGACATGTGGAGACTTGAGGCTTCAGGAGGATAAAAGGATGCTGAGCGAACTGCTGTTGTACTCATGACCCCAACACCCAGGCTGTGGTCACACCAGAAAATCGTCGAATTACCCATTCAGTTCATGTTCACATATCAGTCTCTACGTTCATCAAATGAAAAAAATAACTGCTGTAAACACACGCAGCTGTTAGCGAGCTCTCATCTCTGCACAGGTCTACGTGGTTTGGGCAGAAACTCTCCCGTTTTCTAACGTTTTCTCCGGATGTCAGGCGGGTTGCTCCGGTTCTGGTTCTAGGCACCGGTTATCTTCTGGCTTGCCGTCCCATCTGTGTGCACCGCAGCCTGGCTGTAAACTTGTAAAGTAAAGCTCTAATATAATCACTAACGCCAGCGCTCCCTACTGTACAGCTGCGTCGCCATTTTTCTGACTAATTGGGAGAAATAACTCCCAAAAAAATCTTTACCTTGACTGCAATGCATTAGGTCTACTACATGATATTGTATCTAATACAAGCTTGTTAGCAGTAATGTTGGATTGCTTCTGTAAATATGGTAATTGTTAGGAGGTGGGAGAGTTTGGGTTTCGGTAGCGAGTAGGGAAGACTTTGTTTCCAAACCAGAAACAAGTTTTGAAAGTTTTTATGTCCATCTATCTTTTTTTTGCTCAACAAACCAGCTGACATCCTGCGGATAAGCACTTTTTGTTACTCTGGGTGGCAAAGATTTGGGACTTTTTTTTGGGTTGTTTTTGTGTTACTGTCAGCAGATATGTGAAAACAAATGTCTCAGTCTTAATTATTTACCTGTGAGGTATAAGAACACAGCTAATGGAGCGACTCAATAGCATCCATTTAGTTTTCCTTGAGGCGAATAAACATGTTCAGGTCTGGTTCTAGAAATTCAACAAACTCATATATATATATATATACACACAAATAAAAAGTCAGAGTTACCTTTGTTGAACTTAACGTAATCGTCAAGATGTATTCAAATCATCATAAAGTAATGCGACATGGCTGTAAGCTCCTCTCTGTAGGCTGCGGTGGTGCTAGCTGGGCCCAAAACTGAAGCATCTGCCTCATACATAACCTGTTATCTGGAGAAGCAAAGGCACGCGCCATCGCTCCCGAGCCACTGAATATTTATTTAGGAATGCAGGTTTGCTATCAAGGTCAAACAGCCTCGACTTTACCTTCACAACAGAGTCATTTACCTCCCTGAGGTGCTGGTGGGGGGGTGGGGGGGTTGGTGATAGCGAGGAGAAAAAGAGACAGGAAGAGAAAAAGAGGCGGATGCAAAGACACTTTTTGTGTGTTTTTATCTGCTTGCATTTTTCCTCTCACTCGCCCAGGGCAGAGACGTCCGGTACAGGCGGGTGAGACGGTCGGTTAACATCAGAACTACGTTGTGTTTTTTCTTTTTTCTTCTTCTGCGTCAAACCTCAGTGCACAGGGAAAACTCTTACCCACAGCCATGTTATTTCTTTTTTTCTTTTTTTTGTTTGTTTCTGCTCAAAATTCACAGTGTTCTTCTTCTTCTCTTCTCACTTCTCTTCATAACTCTTTGCTAAAACCCCCTACATACAGATAGTGCTCAGTCTAAATGACTGCAGTGTCTGTCTTGACATCTTTTGAAGAGTTATCTCTCCACCTGTGTAATGTCTCGTTGTATTGTTATGTTTATCTATAAAAGAACATTGAGGATAATGATGAATGCCTGTGATACGTTTTGACACCTCTCCGGCTGTGATTAAAAAGCTTTTTGATGCTACTGCAGGGGATGTTGGCTCATCATCTTTGCCTTCACTTTCTTTCTTTTGTCTCATCTGCGGGGAGCATTCAGGGAAGGAGGCGTTTTTTTTAATTTTTTATTTTTTTTTTGTTGATTGTCACCGTGTCTTCCTCTTTTATTCTCACTTGTCCCTTTATCTACGGTTCCCCCTTCCTACCCTTCTATGACTGTCTGTCTATATGATTGGGCTCCTTTTGATTGACTGGATTACTTTTGTCCTCCACAACTACTCCTCTCCACTCACCATTTATTCATCCTCTCTCTAGAAAACTGTTGTCCTTGCCTCCCCTTTTTGTCTTTGTTTTTTCTCCTCTGTGTTCAGAATGAATTGAGGAAAATAACTCCAGAGATAAGAGTGAGCCTCGCTTCGTCATGTTTGTGAAAATAGCCTCGACTTCTCCCTCGTTGCTTTTACTTCGTCTTCTTTCCTACTCTTCACTCCCGTCAGATAGCTCATTGAATATTCACAAAACACTATATGGAGAAGAACGTAGAGATGATCAGTTTGCAGAGGAGGCATGCATCCTCTCCGGTTCTCAACATGTGTTAAGATAAATTGAGCCTGACTTGGAGGCCTCGTTTGGATGCGTACCTGATATATGGCCACCCGGTCGTGTCTCTTCATCTGTCACTCTCCATCACTTTTTCATTTTTCTCTCTTTCCCTTTTTCCTTTCTCTGTGTGTGTCTCTCTTACTTTCCTCTTTCTCTAAATCTGCAGCCAGTTGGCTCTCAGCTGACATGTTGGTATAATAGGAGAGTCAGCTGTTGAGGACTCCTTCTTTCCAGATCAGTCGAGTCAAGTCGGAGAGAGTAAAGGGTCCATATTTCACAGGAAATGAGGTGGGTAGAGATAAAACGGAGGTGATAGTCCACAAATTACTGAACCGTCCACAAAACGGTGACTTTAAAGGAGACATATCATGCTTTTTGGGATTTTCTGTCATTTTTAGACTGTTATGATGTCAGTTAATGTTCCAAAACTTGAGGTGAACGTATGTAAAAATGTCCATAAACGGTAGCAGCCTTTTGTTGCAAAGGTTGTTGCTATAGTAAGGTTGTTCCACATGTTGGTAACATCGTCCACTCACATCTTTCAGATTGGATTCAGGCTCAAACGGCTTGTTTCAGACAGAGGCTGAACTGAGGCGCTGCATAATGGCTCATTATGAGATAAATAAGGAGGTTTTTTTAACTGTATGTCATGCAAAAATAGAGCCAAAGCATGTCTGTGGTAGCTATATATATATATTATAAGTGATTCTATAATTGCTACACACCCACTGTGGCTTTCTATACAGCATTGAGACACTTGAACGTTACATGTTCAAATGTAAAGTGAGCAATTATCACATAGTTCATAGTTAAATGACATGAGAACAGAAGAGAAAGAACATATGACAAATAACATGTAATTATTGTGTCTTCTCATTTCCTGTCAGACACTTTTTTCTTGTCACTCTACTTTGTATTTAAACTCTTGAAAATGTAAAAAAAAATTATTCCTAAAGAAGTCAGTGGAAAGTCTCACCTCAAATCAACATTGTCTCATTGTGTTACTCAACAACCGAGTACTCTAATTGAACCACAATCTTTCTAAACTTTAAGTAACTTTTATGTCAAAATATAACCAAATCTTTATTTCAGAAGGAACTGAAATTATGGGTGTTTTTAGAAGTCAATTTGTTTCAAGAAAACACTTTGTGAAAATATAAACTGTACATTTTAAAGTCTTCCCTAGAGTTAAAAATGAACACAAAGTCGTACGTCTGTGTGCTCAATCCCTGCTTTCTTTACACTGCAGCGGTTCTGAATCAACGTCAGCCGCTCCTTCTTGTAATCCTCTCCTGGTGAGAAATGAATTCCTCACACTGCAGGGCATGTTATGTTATGACATTCTGCTCATTTCATTAAATGTCAAGAGGCGTGCGTGAGCTGCTGTGCAAGTCTGAACGTTGTCACTGTGTGTGCACCAGTGTCACCACAAGTAACCCTGTACATTCATTGTACATGCCAATTAAAGGGAAAAGAAACATATTTCATGCACAAGTCTGCACACAGACCTGCCACACAATGCATGCATGTACAGTATCCACACACACACACACACACACACATGCACCATGACATAGCTTCATTATTCTGGCTTGCACATCATGTCTGCATTGAGTTAAGCTAACAGTCCTATGGCTAACAGACAGGCATGCTAACGCTGATGATCATGAAGGAGGTAAAGAAGAAAAGAATCGCAGAGGTGGAGGAAGACAAGGACGCAGAGTAAAAAAACAGAGTGAGAGAGAGAAGAGAAAAGATTACAGCTGCACGCAGCAACATGAGTAACAAGCATCCTGGAGCACCGGTCTGGCTGTTAATTCATAAAAATGAAAAATGTGATTTGATAGTATAAAGTATTAAAATTCTTACTTAATTTTGGGGTGAGCCTGGAGTATTCTGCAAAAACATAAATGAAGAATTAAATCTGGACAAACATCACAATTACACAATTATGATGATAATAAAAGGAAAAGGTTTTATTAACTTTAGGCTGACGGTTACCTGACGGTCCATGTACATGCTCAAAGGTTAAACATGCTAAACAACCTAAATATGAACAGAATAGAAGAAGTTTTCATTTGTTTTTTTACATTTTTCGGATCAACGTGATCAATTTTATCAATATAGGATTCAGGTGGTCACATAAAGCTGGTTTTCAATTCATTTTTAAAGTCACTTGCTACATCGCCGTATAGCGTCTTGTACCGAAACAAGAGTGATAAGAGTCAGGAAACAATAATAATGGAAGGAGTGGAGAAAGAGAAGAGAAGAGGCAAACAGACCTGGGAGATGGATTGATAGAAGTAAAAAAAAAAAAAAAAAAAAATCTTCTGAAGTGCAAAGTCTGCTGCAATGCTGCTGCAATACTTTGACAACTTCCTCATCACTTTGTTGTTTATGTGTTTTGGCATGAATATTTTAGATGAGCAGGGGGAGCGGCTCTGACACCAGCGTTACGGCTGACAATGTGATCGTTTTTCTGATAGAGAGCACATCGAAGGCGGTCTAAAACCTTTTTCCGTAACATCGATTAAATTAATGTCGTAAGGTGTAATTTTTTTTAAAAAAAGTTGTAAATCCAATATTTCATTTTCCACTTAAGCACAATTTAAATTAAAACATTTTTTTAAACTCACACAGACTCACTTCATGTCGCCTTAGAGCACATTTGCAACTGTTCCTGCTGCATACTCGCATCCAAACACACACCTGTAGTGTTTTTCACTCCCTCTGAACAGCAGACCATCTACATGACAAATGGAAAATTACAGGTTATAGACATTATTCATTATTACATACATACATATATATATATAAAAAACAAATCAAACACAATAAACCAGTGAGATGTGCCTGTTGTCTCAGGTTAGAGCGGCTCCAGCCTGCTCAAATCGATGCCAGCTCTCGGCCTGTCAGTGCTTTTTCCAGTTGGTGGCCTTTTGCTAACCTCCACCTTGAAATAGCCTGCTGCCATCATGGCCCCTGTGTAGCAGAGCAGATGAACTCCCAGTCGGCCAGTCTGTCTACACACTCAAGCATGGTGATAACTCCCGACAGCTGGCCGGCTCTGCTTCCTTCTCATGCCGCGCTGCCTCTCGCCCCATCGCTGCCACCACCGCTGCTGTATTCTTAAAAACCTCTTGATGAACACAAGGAAAAAAAGGAGGTCCGACTAAAAATAGAGTGCTGGGGATTGATACAGCTAAGTCTAGTTTATTACCAAAAGGGTTTGAATGTGTGTGTGTGTGTGTGTGTGTGTGTAGTGGCAGAGGAGATGGAAATCAGAACAAACCAAAAAAAAAAAAACACTGACTGACTATCTGTTGGACCTGCTTGATCTCATAGATGTAGACTTGACACTTGAAACTCAATTCAGACTTACAGTAAGTCACACAGACGAGGACTTGACTGCATAGAGACGATCCTTCATGCATGGAATAATCAAATATTTAATAACGTCAGGTGATTGCCGCAAACCTTGAGACTTCAGATCAATTTGTCTTCAATCAAAACTTAAGACTCTTGACTAACCTGACTTTGTCTAACCTGACTTTAGTCCTTACTTTGACTTGAAACAACAACTTGGACCTGAACCCGTCATGGCTGACTTTCTTCTTCAATAATTTTGCAGTTTGTTCGTGTGTCGAATGCGTCTTGTCTTTCTAAAGCTGCTCGCTGTTACCTGCTGTCATTTTTTTTTCTTTCTCTTTCTTCCTTCGCCGGTAGAGTCTGCACTCATTTGTCTCACCTTACAAATAGCCTATCTACGTTTTGACAGCCAAACATGCCGGTGGCCTGTCATGTTTTTTGTGATCATGTATAATCAATGATGGCTGGCGAGTGCTAACAGTGGTGGAGGCTTCGTGAATTTGTCAAGATTTTAAAGAAAGGTGATGTGTTAAAGATTTTACTTTCAAGATCCCAGATGAAACTATGGGATGGTTTTGTAGATAATACAAGCATAATGCTGGATTACACACCTGGTAAAGTAAAGGCCTGATTCCCGGGGCACAAAGTTTCATGTTTCACAGTCTTTAAACTGATCTGTGCACTGTTTATGAGTACATGAAGCAGACAGAGTACACACACAAAGTACAGACAGTGGAAGACAGGAATGAACAGGGGTCAATAAAATCCCCGCAGCTCACTTTTCAAAACGGTGCCCCCTGGTGGCTCAAACCATCCTTGCTAAAAGGTACGTATGAATGGTGTATGAACACACCTACAGACAGCATTCATTCATTCATTCATTCATTTGTTCTGTTTCAATTTAAGAAAGTCAACACTCATCTGCAGTTTTATTTTGTTTCTTTCCTCTCATCTAGTTTTTGTACTCTTTAACCTTCCTCCTATTCTCATTTAGAGACCTTTATCCAGTTAGTTGATCAGCTCACATTTGTCTCCACTCCCCCAGCCATTGCTCCTTTTGTCTCTTGCTGCCTCTCCTCTCTTCTCTATCTTCCGCCCTCTATCACGACAATTTGTCTTTCTCGACTTGTCGTTTCTCTCTGTTTTCAAAATGTGGCTATTTTTTCTTTTTCTTTTCTTTTTTTTTTTTTGCCATTGCAGTGTCTAACATTACTTTTTGCCTGTTTTATCTGGTAAAGTGGATGATTAAAAGTTCCCGGAGGTGAAATGTTCCTCTGCTCGCTCAGTTTCTGCATCATCAGGTGAGAGAATGACGCCCTCCACATAGATACACAGTATAATCTCATAACATGTCACATGGAAAAGTTGACTAGAAATATGAAAGACAAACGAGAGGAAAGAATTAGGAGAAGAAGAAGAAGAAGAAGAAGATACCCTCAATGAGTGCTAAAAAAACAGTGAACTGAGCAAATTTTGGCAACCATCTGAGAGTTTAGAATATAAAACTAAATTTCTGTGGACATTTTCTGTGCTATTTTTGGGGGGCAAAACTGTGTCGCCAATGGAGCCCATTGTAACTGCTGTGTGTATCTCTTATGCAGGGGCTTTGACAGCAGCATGAAATGCTTCTGGTCAAAGAAAAGAAGCATTTGTGCCCTTCTTCTGTTTTTTTCCAGTCTCTTGCTCTCAGACAGCGATGTTGTCCTGGGTTTTAACTCTGTGCCCTCTGGTAGCTCCAGCAAGAAAACTGTTAGCAAAGTCAACTGGATGATGAATCAGACCGGACGTCTGCACTCAGACTTCAGAGGTGCTGAAAGTGCTGTATACAACACATATGTTCAGGGCTGTAATAAGAGGATAGGAGCTTGCATCAGGGCTCAAAGGAGACAAAAAAAAAAAAAGCGAGCATGTCATTTCTATTTCAGGAGTAACTTTGAGAAATGGCCGCGACACAAAGAGGAATAAAAGTAAACGTCAGTGTAGTCGGGAGAGAAAGATAACTGATAGAGGTTATGAAAGGGTCATCGCTGTCTTAAAGACACGATCAAAGGCCAGTCAGAGGAAAAAAAAGGAAACTTATAGTCAAGTTCTACAAGTTTAAATCTTCCAGCGTGTGTGTTTGTGTAGCAAAATATGAAATATGCTCATTCAGAGTCTGTAGAAGACTTAATAAAGGTTGGTTTTGTGTGAAACTGAAAACGTTCAACCTCACACTGATCTGAAAAAGGTTCAAAAGTTGAAGTTAGATATAAGCAGCTTTTCCTTCTTATAAAAGCACAAATTTAACTTGATTTCTAAGCAGGGATGTTTGGACGTTGTTCACAGGTTGAAGGGTTTGTTGGTTGAGAAACAGTAAAGCTCTACGTTGAAACAGGTGATTTGACACTGCAGTCATATTTGAAGACATTTTCGATATTTAATTTTTTAAAGTCTGGCTGCAGATGATCACGTGTCCCTCTCTTCCTCTCTCGTCTGAAACTGCAGCGGTGGAATAATCTTCTCTTCTCAGAATCTCATTTTCTAATGCAAGCTGGAAACTCATCATCTCCACCTCCGCCTTGCCCCATGTTCTGACTCAATCTCCAAAACTTTCATACCACAGTTTGTCTCCTGCATTTCCCCCAACAGACATAGATTACAGCAGCATTACATAATGCTACTTTTGGATTTGAGGTTATTACTGCTGCATTGTCAGCCTCTGGAAAACTTGAAGAGCCCTAATAACATAGCCTGTTTCAATGTTTATTCACGTGACCTTTGACCCTTAAATACTTGCGAACCCTTCCTTTAAGACAATAGTATACATGACTTGCTAACACTTAGCTTTATTAGCAATGTTACTCACGGTTACGCGGTGTGTTTCTTAAACAAGTCGACCACCAGGACACCCAAACCAAGCCAGATTTATAATTGTATTGATTCTGGGTCTCATCTCTACACTTTCCATTTCCTTTTTGATGTTTACTTCATTACTGCATTATTCTTTTGCATCCTTTAAGTGCTAGAACAAAAGAAAACAACAACTCAGCTGTATAACTGTCATGCAGTAAAATGTGGAACTTTATTAGTGAGTATATCTGTATAACTGATGCTATTTTTAACTCTCCGCTGCCATATTATCTTTACTAACCCGTTTCCTCTGTGACTCTGTGACTCTGTGACTCCGTGTGGTGCTCAAGCCGAAGGTCAGAAACTCTGCTGCCGGTGCCAGCGAGTAACAGTCATCTGCCTTCAATCCTCCGCTGGTTAGGTTGTTAGAAATGCCCTCCAGCTGCTCCCACAGGGGTGGAGCAAAGTGTCTGCTCCCTACACAGAGATGTAAGAGAGAGAGAGAGAGAGAGGGGGGAGTTTCAAGCTCTTTTTCTCCTGTTCCCTCATTCACTCGTTCACTTTCCTTCTACATTTCCATGTTGTTCTCACTCACTCTCCGTCTCTCACATTATGTGTGCACGTTTAGATTTTAGATTTACATAATTTGTTATTTGTAAAATAAAATAAAGTTAGATCTTCATTATCAGTGTTGAGTATGACTGCTACATATGTCTTCAGCTGCCAATAAGCAGTCACACTCCTAAACTAACTCATATGTGCAAAAACGTAACGGCAAACTGTAATTGTAACCTTCTTATGTAAAGATACGGTATACTATAAAGAGACGCCAATCTGATGCCATCTCACTCTTCCTAAAACGTGTCCCATACTTACCCCTCACGCTGCATGGTGCACCAACTGGAGCAGAAATTACGTTACGAAACAACGTTGAACAGCTGTCATTTGACTAGAGTTGTAAAACACCCGAGGAAGCCTCTGAGAACGCCTCTGGTGTCTCTGTTCGCTCCACTGACGCCCCGTCACATCGTGAGTCATCTATCTATCTATATGAGCATGTCATAGCCATGAGGGGTGTGTTATTTTTTGCAGGTATGTGAAGAGTTTTATCATTTTAACATCTGTTTGGTATTAATCTGTTTTTGAAACCTTTGCCAAACTTTGCTACTACATCATCAAGCCATGTACTACCAGACTATTGAACAGTGTACATTTGAAACCAGTATCATGTCCTCACTATTATTGCTTTCCAGGAGTTCAGGACATCCAACATGGCTGCTGGATAGCGTGTTAACACCTGAAAGCCCTCTGCTCGCAGGTAGAGACTTGTTGAGGTGTGCTGTTTGGGTAGTAGTGAGGTGTTACTCTGGGATGTAGTGTACAGTTGTAGCTCGAGGATGTGTGTGCTTGTGTTCATGTGTGTGTGTGTGTGTGTGTGTGACAAGCCCGGTGATCCCTGAGCTTGGCACTGTCTAGGCTGGAGGCTTGAGTTGGACAGACAGACGGGGATATGTTGTTGTTGTTGAAGTTGATCCCTGCGGGTTTGAAAAGCCGGTTGCATCTAACTTCTAACCTCCCAACACTGCCTCTGGCTGTGGCGCACAAACACACACACACACCTGCCATAAAAACATACATACATACACAAGTTATTCAAGCCACACTTGTAGGTCATAGCAGAGAAGAAAAGAAAGGATGTCTTTCACAGTTGTCCCTAAAAAACAAGAGAGCGGTCAGAGATGCTACAATGCTATAAATCCAACATGGAGACATTTCAAACATTTTTCATCTGAATTCGAAGGGAATTAGCACATATTTAAAAGATGGTGAGCGGGCGAACATATGTGTTCATGTTCAAATGTAATTATGGCAGTGATAATAGTATGTGCATGCATGTATAGAAGCAGTGGAGCCTTAAGGCCCATAGCTGAGACTGATCTGATACATCACAATGCAGTTTCATACTGGAGAGCAGACAGAAAACAGATTTAACTCAAGTCTATCACCCCCCAAGTTTTATATTTTATTTGTTTTCTGATTCCCTGATCTAATCTGTGATAATTGTCAGTCTGAACAACAAAAGAACCATATACAAAATTTCTTCTTTTATTATAAAGACTTTTCTTTTCATGAGTTGTTATTTCCCCCCATTAACTTTTATTATGAATAAAATTAAAGTCTGTCTGTCAGCATTTGTTTCCATCTTGTCTTGTGAGGCTGAAATTCCCTGAGAATTGGGTTTGATATGAGTTACATAATTTCAATTTTCCCTGAAACATTTAGCCTAATAAATAATTTCCGGTATACAAAATACACCCTAATCATATTCTTAGGTTATTAAATTCATACTCAGAATGTCAATTAATGCAGATGCAAGTTATTAATACATAATATAAATATATTCTGCCAGTAAAAAAACGGTCCGTGTGCATCTGAGCAGAACACAGTATACAGTATAAATACAGAATGCTGGTTTTGTATTCATGTGCAGGTGTTTGTTAAACAGGTAACAGGCTGCACAGAGGAAACACAGCTGCTCTGGCAGTGGAAACCGTGTACCTTTATTAGTATTAGCACAGTGAACATGTGTGCAGACACAAACTCCATCCGAAGTCGCCACAGCTGTTAAAACCGTAGCAACTTCATCAGAAATGGATCAGAGGAAAGGACGTCTCTTTTCTCTTAAAAACATATTCCGTTGTTTCCTTTCTCCTCGCGTGGTTTCCAACAGGTGAGGGAAAAGTTAAGTGACATGAGATGTACCCTATAGTTAGACTGGAGGCCTTTCTCAATACAGAGTTCGGCCTCCGGAGCTTGAATGCGGTTGATTTATTTGAAGACAGCTTCCAAAATATCTTTGATAAAAGCAGAGTAAAAAAGATTTTTTGGACCATACTTGGCTAAATGCTTACTTTGAACTGTGACAGCCCTGGGGGGCCAAGACTGATTAAGTCCATTAGAGAATAAATACAGAGAAGAGTGCGGATTGAGAAAGGCTGTGGATATGAATGTTTCAGAACCACGGGGAGTGATGCACAGGATGGTTGCAGCATCATGAAGAAAGACGGCGGTTTAATGTTTCAGCACCATGGAGAGGGACAAACAGAGACTGCAGTTGAATATTTCAGCACCATTAAGGGGAAATAGCTCAGTTTTATATTTTTTAAGATTTTACCAAAGCCAGACTGAACCTGCTCCTTGTTGAAAACGCTGAAAATGAATCGCAAATTTTTTCACCAAGTGGACGTTTTCTTCTATTTTTTTCTTTATCTTTTCTACCTCCCCCAAATTATCAGCAAGTATACTCCATTACAGACCATTCCTGATATAATTACAGTACTCTCCTGCATTTCCCATTTCTATCATCTCTTTATTTCTCGCTCTCTGTCTCGCTGCACCTCTTGTTCTGATTATCTTCTCTCCCTCTCTCACTTTCTGGCTCACAAATCTTGGAAATTGAGATCTGAAGGATGGTGATGCGAGGAGCCTTGATACAAGGCTACCGCTCTCAGTCAAATGAAGACATTCCTTTGGCACTGAGACGTGAGAGAACAAACTATCCACATCCCTCTGTCAGAGAGATGTTGGTCTCAGAGTGAGTGGGCCCTCTACTCTCTTTGCACATTTTCAAATATTTCCATTTTAGTGAAGCAGTAACACTGACGAGACCTGTAGCCGTCGTAGTATCTGAAGCGGTAGGTATATTTATATTTGGGTTGCATACTTTAGTATAAATTGACATAATGGTTTCCTGTCAGGAAAGTCTCCATATTAAAAAAAAAAGAAAAAAAAAGAAAAAAAAAGAAAATCTAAATATGGACTCGATTTTGAATTTACATTTTGATTCCTTTTGATTATCCACAGTTGAGTCAGTTCCCCACATGGCTCAGGATAATTTCATGCATTTCTATCCTGCTCAGCACCTCCGTCTTAAAGTGTGGCGCTCATATGCACTGTTTGGTTCCTACTTTACACCTCCAGCTGCAGCCGATTGCACAAGTTTCTGTCTGTACATAGAAATGAGGTTGTTTTTGTTTTTTTTTCAATTGTTGCAACGGTTGTAACTAGGGCAATTATATGTTGTTCGGTTGGCGGTTTGTCAGGAGACAAATTGTAGTGAGAAGAAAGAAAACAAACTAAAAACTCAGGTTCATGTGTTGACATTTTCTATCCAGCAAACCTCCAATGAATTGAGGAATAATGCCGATATTCATGCATCAAAAGTGTCCAGTTATACTGTCTGTCATGCAAACCAATTAGAACAAGGTTTTTCTGTTAACATGGTATAAAGTATGGTATAGTTTATATATATAGACACCCAGGTGTGGAGAACTAAACGTCCCGATCATTTTCCCTTAAAGACAGTTGGAACACTTCAAAGATTGAATGGACATGAAACTCTACTGAATTATGAATCATCAGAACAAAAGAACAAGAGAAATGAGCAAGTGTGCTGCAAAATGTATGACTCAAGCCTGTGGATATAAAAACCTAAAGAGATGGTGTTACGTAGGACTCCCAAAGTATGTCTCAGTAAGGTATATCCAATCAGAGAGCTTAAATATATGATGCTGAAGATAAATATTTCAGAATATTGTAGAAACCACATTAAACATATAGCAGTTTAAATCAATCTGGGTCCATTCTGGATGAATTCAGCAGCTACGATGCACCCTTTTTTTTCTGAAGCAATGATGGCTAAAGCTCGTAACATGCTCACAAAATTATTATTATGTTCAATTGTGTTGCAACCTTATTGCAAAGGGCACCAAACTGATAGATAATAAACCAAATTACTGGACAAACTGAATTTAGTAGGATATCAGATGACAGGAAATAAAGGAGAGAGAACCAACAGTTCCCCCAGCTGGATTCAAACTGAAGATTATGGTTCATGGCTGTCGTCTTAACCCTCCAGAGACAAATATTGACCTGATGAAAGCCGTAAGATGAAAAGTCAGTCACGTCATCGCCACTTCACAAAGACCATGAATGTCTGCACCAACTCGCATGGTAATCCATCCAACTGTTGTTGGGACATTTCACTCTGAATCACAAATATCAAGCTGCAGCGGACACTAAAGAGGAAGTCAGGATATCACCAGAGTCATTAGGATTTATTCTCTGAACACCATGGATATCGATAACAAGCGTCACATCATGCAGCATGTGTGTGTGTGTGGTCTCACAGCCGTCACAAACCTTCTTTGTCTTTTTCCTTCAGCACAGGCAGACAGCGCTTCGCCCTCCTCAGCCAAGTGGATGGCTGCATAATTCAGCCGGAGCAATAGGGACTCCCACGATGATTGAACATAATGACGTGTGAACCCATTAAGCAGCTAATCAGAAACAGCAATGAAGCTGATGATGATGAAGCTGATGCAAGTGAGAACTTCATCGCAATCACACACACCCACCCCTCCTCCTCCTCCAAAAAAAAAAAAAAGAAGAAGCTAATTTTGCTCCCCCAAGGAGGTTAATTGAATTTTAAAAGAACGGGAGTAGATGGATCCTGTGTTACTGCTTACATGACTGAAAACGACATGAATGTAGGATATACAGATAATTCCTCATTGGCTGTTGGAGGCTTTTTCTTTTTGCCACTACTGTTCAAGTTGCAACACAGAAACTATAGTGAACCATCACACACACACACACACACACACACACACACACACACTCCAGCACCAGTGTACTCATGGAGGATGACAGCAGATGAGATCCCCAGTCGTCTAGCTCGTGGGACACGGCTGCCAACAGCTGATGTGTCCCATTCTTCATCATCATCTCCGTGGCTGGCGTTTCGCCCACTTTGTCCACCACAAATTCATTTCTCCTTCATCTGTCTGTCTTTGTGTTAACATATATTCTCTCTCCATCTGCTAACTTTTCAGTATGTCTCCGTCAGTTTGGTTTGTTCTGTACACGTGTGACGTAGTAGAAGAAAAAATAAAAAATACCTTTAGTGATCAATAATAAACATAACTTACTTACGATAGAATTTTTGAATGCAGTAATCATGTATTTTGAGCTACGGCGAGATCTATTCAAACAGCCATTCATGCCATCATCATCATCCATGTATTCATTCCCGCAATTGTTGCAGATTAAATTAAATGAAATCAGCTGGGAAACCATAAAAAAAAGCTGAAATCTGGGAGAGGTTCACTTTGAGGCCAGAGTTTCCTCAGAGACGTCACGCCACTCGAGGACTGACTGTCAGCTCTGCAGATAATTAATTGAACCTCTTGTGAAATGTTGACAGCGATACACACTAAGAGGCAGTGTGAGAAGATGCTACATAAATGTGCAGCCACCTAAAGTTCAGCAGAAGAAAAACAATAAGATTTACTTTAAATGTGCTTTCAAATGCAAAAAAACAAAAACAAAACAATTGTTTTTAATATTTTGGAGCCCTCTCAAGAAAAACAACACAATATGTTGTAATGACAGTCGCCCAACGTTTGAGTGACAGATATCATCTCAAATGCAGAGGAGGAGGGATGGATGGGGGAATTAACCCACCTACAGGAGACCACTTATCAGGAGACCATTAATAGCTGTAAATGAAGAAAAATGAATAAAACCCATCTCATGTCACCGGCAGAGGAGACATCAACCAATAAATCTACTTCTAGATGTTTTTGTTTCTATCGTTCTGGTGTGATATGAGTGCCTGCCCTTTTGGCAGTCTGTCTGCTCTCTGCTATTGGCCAGCTGTTGAGCAGAGATTTACACCATCTCTCCTGAACAGCCTCCAACCAGCCGCCGACTCAGCACCTTCCTCAACTCCCTAAAAGCATCACTAGAATCACACTTGTCTTCATTTGGTGAGGACACCAGACATATCGGGCATTTATCTTTATAAAGTTTCTTATTTCTACAGATGAAACCGATACACAAGTCACACACATTTATTTATTTTTTTAAACTCTGTGTTTCAACTGAATCAACTGCCAAAAAAAAAAATCACGATTTGGTTTCGCTTCAGGCATCAATACATCCATTTTATCAGCATTCATCATCACATAAATCACTTTCATCTACTGGTTCCTGCAATATAAAATGTGATTTATTATTATTTATTGTTATTCCAGCATAATATTCCTAATAATTTATTATGACAATTGTCCCAAATACTAAATATATTTTAACTTGAAAATCTACGTCCAGCTAAATCAATAACACACGTCAACTTGACCGTGAAGACATTCAGGTGCGTGCATGGTTTAAAAACCGCTACGTCATGACGTCACAGAGGTGTATTATGGGGATATTATTGGCGGTCTCCGCACCTGCCGACTTTCAGGTTGTCAAGGTGAGTAAAAAAATAATTATAAATAGAGTGCAGTTACAAATGTGTGAACGCATTATTTTTTTTTAAATATTTAGACGCAACACTAACATTTGGCTTTAGCTAAAGTAGCATTAGCCGGCGAGCTAACGTTAATGCTTTGTTTTCCCCAAACAAAAATGAGCTGACATATCACTCTGTGATAACTCTGTAGACTCTGAAGTCAGCAAAAAAAGTAGATGAAGAGTTGTAAAACCCCGCTAGTATTAGGTGAGTTACACACTGACCTGGGTTGCTGTCAAGCTAACCTGGCTAATTAAGCTATCTAAGCTAATTAAGCTAACTAAGCTAATTAAGCTAACTAAGCTAACTGTTGTGTGTTACTGCAGCTATAGGCTTGAGGACACAGTGAGGTGTGACTGGGTTAGAAGGTTAGTTAGTGGACATTTTTTATTTTTATTTTATTTATTTATTTATATATTTTGTTTTTAACCATGCACGCCATGTCACAATAAAAATCCTCTTATGTGTAACTGTATATTTTTTTTCTGTAATGGTGTTGTGGAGTAAAATGTCTCCCAGGAAGATGTCTGAATTACTCCACTGTTAAAGGACAGCTCTGTTTTTGACTTGTTGCAGTCACTAAGATGAACTAGTAACTAGATGTTAGGCTTTCTATAATAAATCAGCTGTTGTGATGGTGAAGTTATGCTGGCGTGGGGATATTGTAACAGCCCTTGTTGTATTCCCACAGATATGCTTCACAAGTTGGCTAATTGCACGCACTATATAAAAGCACCTTGTTGAAATACTTTACTAATATTGAAGACTGAATGGTGTACATGTTAAATGTCTGTTTTTCTTATTCACAGTTTTAGTTGTTTGGAGCATCACCTGGATACACCTCCTTTGCAGACACCTGTGAAACTCAACCAAAGGAACGACACCATCGCTGCCATGTCTTTTTCATAATAAAGGTAAGTTATAGGATTTTTTTTTTATTGTTCAATAATGGTTATAAAATGGATTTGATGTCTGTTGTTGATGCATACAAACATTGTGAAAGGTTAGATTTAGAGAAGAAAATGCCTAACCCATTTATTTGGAGCTCCAAAGTGTATAATATTAAATAAGACACATGTATATGGTACATTATGGTATAGGAACAACTGTGCAATCGAGTATAGCAGCTCTGCCATAAATTCTACCTTTACTAAGCTTTTACATTTTTCATTTTTGGCAGAAAGGTAAAATTTTAAAGTAGTCCTTAATATCATATTTTTTTAAGTTGAATGAGTTACATTTTACAGTGTGGGAGCTTGGAAGTGACAGGTATGTTATTTCTCCTTACAGCAATGAAAAAAAGAAAATCATTGATTTATGGCCACTTGGGGGCAGAAAACTTAACACTAACTGACAGATACACAGTCTTGACATATGAAGTTGATATGGTAAATGTTAGCAGTATTTACATATCCAGCTGACACAGAGTAATATTTTCATTTGTCACGAGTCATATTTCATTGCATACAGTGTTTTTTTTATCAGAGCTTGTTTTCTAAAAATGGCTATCTGCTGCTGCTAAAAACCAACAGGGAGTGAGTTTGACTAAAAGTGTAAAAATCTGAAATTAAAATTGTCTTTAAATGCAGTATTTAATGCAACAATTAATAACTAAAAATGTTTTGAAGCCATTGATTGAGCCAACTGATGACTTAACCGGATTATATTTTTCTTTATAAATAAACATCTGACGTCCTTGCAGCTTGAGCAATTTTAAAAATATTCATATTTTTTTGTGATAAACATTTATTTTTGCAATCATCATAAAACGCATTGCCCTGATAAAGAATTTGTTCATCAAGATCCACTTTACTGTGCAACCTGCTGTATGAGATTAGTCTCATCTTTTTATATGGAAATTCTTTTGTGTGCAGTTTGTACTTTCTATAGCACACAAACAGAACATATATTCCGCCTATAGCATCTTTATGTTTACCACATTCAAGATGGCATTAAAAGGAGGGGTTTCTATGCCAGTGTTCACATGCATGCATAATTTAGATGAGTGTGGCTTTGTTTCTATACTCAAGCTCCATAGTTCCCATTTGGGTACAAAGCACTGTTTATCCATCTCTGTTTCACCATCAGCCCGCTTTCACTTGCCAAGTACATCTTGACAGGGAAGAGGAATTAACAAGTGATGTTTCACCGTTATTGTAACAGACAACAAGCACAAACAAGAGAAGTTCCACCTGAACACAGAAGAGCACGTCGCACGCAAAATATCTACAGTTCATTTATATAATAAGTCTTTTTGATTCTGTCATTTCCAATGAAATATTCATTCTTTTTAATAGTAATATTAACAAGTGTTCATCGCATGCTATTTTGCACACAGATGGAGCTATATACCATAAAACACTAAGACAATGTTATTATTCTACGTGCTCAAATAAGCAAAATTCCTAAACATAATGTGTACTGTCAAATGCAGTTTGTAATTATTATTTAATATCAGAAATGTCACTTTTATCGAGGTTAATTGGAGGGGTGTGTTGGTGTCTGTGTTTGATTGACAGCAGTTGGCAGGCTGAACTCCAGTGGCACCGGCAGGCAACAAAGAAACAAACTTGCGCTACAAGTCATGGACCAAACCAAGCATCTAAATGGATCAAAGTGACTCTTTACAGGTATGTAAACAAACTGTTTAATGTGCTGCAGCTGAGCATCTAATTATCTACGTAGCCTAACTGGTTTGGTGGTTCGTTCAACAAACTAAGGTGCACGACAGGATGTGTGTTTTATGTTTGTAACTTGGATAGGAAAGAGACTTTAGCAGGGAAGCTAATTTGGGTTGTTGTTCAGAGTCTGTGGCTCTTGTAGTGTGTAGCAGGATGCTATCAGGCTCAGTGTGACTGTCTGCTCTGCCTATGATGAAACAATGACTTTATTGCTTTCTGCAAATAGTTGATTGGCTGTATGTGAATAAGGATTCTAGCTATGTAGACAAATAACAGATATCCTCTGTTATCAAAGGATAAGTGTGCTCTTATATCTGGACTGATCACTGTATACTTATATCACTCAAGTTTCCTCTTGTGCTTAGAGAGTGCCAAGTAGGTGCCACAAACTTTTCTAGTTTCTTCAGTGCACTGTAGGTTCTCCGACTGTTCTAAGATCAATGGAAAAAGTTTCTCGATCTTTACTCTTTCTTCGAGTCAAGAAACTTATTAACAAAAGAATCGGTCCAGCAAGACAAGAGTCATTTTAAACTCATTTTGCTTTGTACACATGAATTATGATCCACTGTGTGATTTTGAGCCATTAGATTATTTCATTAAGTCAGTGAAACATAAAATTTCAATTACGATGAAGTCTGTGTATCACTGCCAAATGTAAAAATGTAGAACTGGGGCGATTAAGTTACTAATTTACACTTTCGTTGGCATTAGTTTTGCATTGATGTGTGTTGGATTTGGCCACCGCTGCTGCTGCTGAGTCAAGACTTTGATTCAATTCCACTCTAAATAACTAAATGATGAGGATGTATGGGCTTAGTTGTAACACAAATAAGATAAATAATAAAGTTCGATATTCATCATAGCAACTTCAAAAATGTCATAGTCTTAGATTCACACACTTTTCCATATCAAAAAAATAATAGCCTGGTTAAAAAGGTGTGACATATGTACCACGAATACAGTATTTATATCAATAATCAGTGAAAATTGTGCAGCTTTGTTTTTTCTTTAAGCATGAGGTCGCCAAGTGACATCATTCATATTTTTTATTTTTTTTTAATTAAAGAAATATGATGTGTTAATATCTAAAATCCAGTTTCCCCTACGCTCAGGCTGTTTTAACCACAATGCTGAGAAATGAAAGTGTCTCATATGTTGGAACAAACCAGTTTATTGTTTAGTTATTGGAAAAGGTCATTGGTAATGATCCCCTACCGTAGACCATAAACTGTGACCTGACAAGCACTAAGTCTTTGGTGGCAGACCCATAGTGGATAATCAGCGGCTGGCAGAGAGTCCAGTTGTTAATATTGACGGCTGCTTAAGGAAGCATGTCTTCATAATTGCATGTGCTGCTCAGATTTGCTGCTTGCTGCACAGACCTCCCCACCAAAAAAAAAAAAAAAAAATGGTTTTGATAAATGTCTCAACTATGAAATGAATTGAGCCTCAAGCCATTTTTTTTATTTTCTTCATTCTCCATCACTTTAAAACAACAGGCCAGATTATTTTTCATAACAAGTATTGATCACGTTTGTGCAATAGCTCTCTCAGCAAATTAGGCAGTGTGTACCGTGTGTGTGCGCGTGCGTGTGTGTGCGTGTGTGTGTCTGTGTTTGTAGTCATGGACATTTTTGCTCTTTAAGCATTTGTGTATCTATGTTTGTGTAGTTGTGTATAGGTCGTGTGTATTTAAGTCCATTTCAGGATGACAAAAAAATCCCATATATAATATTATTGGCGTATTTCTTTTGAAGATGTAGGAAAGAAGGTTTCAGTATAAAAGCAGCAAGTTCTTTACACACAGAGAGAAAAGGGATTAAAATAATTACTAATTAAATATGACTCAAAATAAAACTAGAGATACTTGTGGCTAAAAAAGAATAAAAAGTCAAATGAAAATACCAAAACGTTTGAGCGTTAATCTATAAAGTGAGTTTAAATTAGGTGGCTGTAGTGTGTCTGTGTTTTCTTTTTGTGCATGAGCGCGTGCGTCTTTTAAATATTCTAATCGATGCTTACGACCCCTGGTGAGAGGAGGGCTGTCAGTCTGCCAGCTTCATTGCAGCTGGGGATGCTGCTGCCACCCCCCAACACACACACACACACACACACACACACACACACACACATCACCACCTTTCCTTCTCTCACTCCACTAATTGTCTTTGCTTTCTCCCTCAGCGACCGTCACTCCTCTTATAGGTTTCTTTAACCTCTACACACCTTGATTCTTTCCCCTGTTCTCCGTTGTGTATCGTTCCCCTCTCATTCTTTTTTTCCCCTCTGTCCCTCTGTCTCTCTGTCTCTCTGTCTCTCTCTCTGTGTCTCTTATAAGTGAGTGTCTCTCTGTCTTTCGGGTTTCAAATCATGATCCTCACTCTGCTGCTGCAAGGAAAACTCCACCTACTCAGCCCCGGTAATGTAGTCACTGACAGTGCGAGCTTCTCTCTCTCACTCCCTCTCTCTCTCACACCCTCCCTCCCTTTCTCACTCCCTCCCTCCCAGGCACCCCCACCTCCCCCAACCTTCCTCCTCCTCCTCTCCGAGCATCCTCCTCTGCTCTCACATCGCTCTCTGGCTCCACTTGTGCTCACAGCCTCCTGCCTGCCCGCCGCTCTCCGCTCTCTCCTCTCTCCTCTCTCTTCTCTCTCCACTCCACTCCACCTATCTTCCTCTATTTGCCACACACATTTACACACACGCATGCATGCATACACACACACTTCCTTCTCCCGCTGTCTCCCCTTTTTCTCTTACTCACATTCGGTCCTGTGCAGACTTGAGGAGCCCGGAGAGGAGATGATGTTGGTGGAGATGTTGTTGGAGCTTTAGTGGTGATTTTTCTTTTTCCTCTTTCAAAAGAAAAAAAAAAAAGAAAAGAAAACTGGACTGAGAGCAATGTTGATGCAACAGCACCTCTTCTCTCTGAGCTGCGTTGATCTGCCTGCCTTCTGCCTAGAATCAGCCTGTTTTGGGGGGATTTAAGCGACAGAGAGTGTGCTGCTCCGGCTGTGCGCTCTGCGGTTCTGGTGCGCTGGATCTCCTTCTTCTCCCCCTCTTTATCTCTCCACTGAAGGATGCTCAGTTCTTTCCACGATCAGGAATATTACTACTACAACTACCAGTACTCTTGCTGCTGCTGTCCACTTTTCTGCACTGGCCAGATCGCAGTCTGAGGCGCCCTGGTCCCCAAAAGGGAAGAAGAAGCATGTCAGAGGCACCCGTGTTGCACATAGAAATGAGCCGTCTGCTGCTAGTTCTGCTGGACTCGAGCCTCTAAACCAGACTTGAGATTATCTAAAAATCACTGAAAGCCTCTGAAGAAATCGGGGATCCTAAGAGTTCCTTTCTGAGCCGAAGATTCCTGCATCACTGTATATCAAGAAGCACCGGCTGCTTCACCAGCTCTATGGTTTTCTGACTTGTCCAAGACTGTGATTTTGGCATCTGACTAAGAGGTAAGGCTGCTTTTAGTTTGACTTTGCTGTGTTGCTCTTTTATGGCATTGTCAATGTGCTCCTCCTGAGTAATTGGTTCTGTACTTTGGAAGGGAAATTCTCAGTCTCAGTGATGTGGCAGATTTTTCTTTGCTGGAAGCTCATTAAAAATATAAACAAAACAAAACAATAATAAAAAAAAAAAACCCTGTCCACTATCGAGCTGTGAAAATATCCTCGAGCTTTGTCTGATTAGTCTGACTGGCATTGTTCTGTCCTGTTTACTATGCATCATCCAGTGTCTGTAGCAATGCCCCTCATCGTGTGTTGCTGCTCAGCGGCCGGTTAGAAATGAATGGCACTGCAGCTGAGAAGCCAGAGGTGTTTAGTGTTAAGTGGATTTCTAGAAGCACAGAGCGTCCAGCGTCTGTATGCGCACCGAGTTTGTCACGATCAGCCTGCTGGTATGAGATCACAGACATCTGCACTTAGAGATAAACTGCAGCTATTTATAAGTTAATTATGTGCATTTTTGGAGAGAGGAGTTTTCATGATATTAGACACTCTACTGGTATTTGTTGTCTTATTCCTGATCTGATCTGATGAAGTTTGATGCTTGTTACTGGATGAACTGTTAGTGGTGCTCAGTTGATGCGTGGGTTATTCCCTGTTAGATAGAATAACCTTGTGGCGTCTGTATGTGGAGACCCAGATGAGGCGTAATTGCATTCAGGGTTTCACTGTACGGTCCACTCAGTGTCAAAGTCCGTGACGACGGGCGTCTTCTTCAGAATCGAGCAGCATGACTGGGTACGACACAAGGACTTGTGAACTCTATTTGTCACTGAGCTGTTCACAGATCAGATGGTATTACTGGATCATGTCTGCTAATGGAGTATCACATTTAAGTATGACCGCATTATGAGGTCTACTGGAATTTCTGGATCATCTCTCTTCAGCGTTTCTTGAATAAATTACTCAAGAGAAAGTCTGTAAATTTGAAGACTAGATGGATGTAGCTTGTTTTAAAAATAGAAATATATCTTACTTGGATCAGCTGCTCTAAAAAATATTCACAGATGCATTCATGGTCCATCTGTCCTGCTTTAGTACCACAAGCAAAGAACATATCGAGGGGCTTGGAGCCAGCGGATTGCAGGGAAGATTTACATTAAATGAATATTAAAAAAAGCTCAAGAAAAGTTGTGTAAATGTATATCTCAATGAGTAGTAAAGAGATAATATAGATCAATCCTCACTGTATAAAACAAGACATCGTGAGATCACTTCTGATTTGCGTTGCAGTTTGGTGGATCTGTTACGAACAAAATTACTTTTTTTCTTTTCTCTTGTGAAACGTTGATCAAAATCGACTCGTGCACCTTTTGCTCCAGTCAGCAGTTTTTTTTTGTTTTTTTTTGTTGAACACAGTATACAGTAGCTGTGGCACGCTACAAAAAAGGCATTTTACCACTTAACTGTCTCTGTGGATTACTTACAGTTCAAGGGGCATTCCTGCTTCTTCAATCAGTTGAAAAGAGAAGTAGCGTCACGTCGGGTTTATTTATAGAGCACGAAGTAGAACAAAGTGTTGACCAAAGAGGAAAACTTCTCAATTTCTTGAGTCAGTTTCTCTGTGGTGGATCAAAGTGCAGTGTTTCTAAAAGCATACAGTAATGTAGGCAGCAAACGAGAGCTGTATATGCTGACAGGTGACTAGTTTTTTTGCTTTCGTTTATCACTATATTACCAGTTGCTATATATCATAATAATGTAGATGCATAATGAAAGGGCGCGTGTAGACGAAATAATGCGAAAGAGCTTCAATCTGGATGGACATCTGGAGATTTGAGGGGTTATAGACAGGAAAATGTTTCTTAAACTTTAAGTCACCTCTAGGGCAAATGAGGCCATAGAGGTGATTTAATAATCATGTTGTAGCCTAATCATTTGTTGAGGTCTTTCTAGATGCATATTGTATATTTGTCAGATGCTGTAATGATTTTTCTCACTATATCATAATCATTTAGCAGTTTTTCCTACAGCCGCTCCCGCAGTTTTTATTCCTTTGCTGTTAACTGTTCAAATGACCCACCTTTGAAGCCATATTATAAATGTGGTTAACTTGCTGAGACCTTTTCCATGAGGTGTTTAAATCTGCGTTACTCTCCTCTAGCAGGCTTTCAAATATTGTGAATTGTGTCGATTGCTGAATTTTTTTTTTTTACCTCGATAACAGCAACCTGTTAAACAAGTTCTACTCTGCCCGTCAGTTGTATGATTGACCAGTAAAGCTACACTGGACTTCAAACAGTGATGGGGAAGTCCGAGTCCCCCTCCTACTTATATACAGTACAAACGTCTATTTTCTTCCACTGTGTAGTGGTTTGTTCATGTTTTGGGGCCGCTTCTTCTGGATTACATTCTCTCTGCAAAAGAATCAGTATATATTAATATTATAGTATAATAATCAATTCATGGTATTCTTTTTCCATACATCTCAGTAATATTCTTGAGTCTATACCTATACCTTGATTATTAATTAATCATTTAATTAATTTATCAAGCACTAAGACTAATGTCTACAGGTATGCTAGCAGCTCTATGAAACTATACTAATGCACAGCATTGATTTGAGGGAAATGCTCAAGTCAGAATGCTAATATGGTGTTTTTAAAAAAAATGTATTTATTTTCATCCTCTGGGGAACATCAACCTGTACCAAATGTCATGGCAATCCACCCACAATTCATTTTATTGAAAACCACAAGTCAACCTCATGGTGTCACTAGAGGAAAATCCAGAGAATCAAAGTGATTAGAATAAATCTCCTTACTGTTATTTCACACATGCACAATGCGATTACACATAAAGTCAATGCACAAATGCCACTCATGCACTGCAGCTTCTTAATAGTTTTGCTTCATCTATTACTGAATGTTAGCCTGCCAGGCAACACATAGTTGCCCTTTCACTCTTCCCCACTTCCCGCTGCATATCTACTTTATAGACATGACGTACACGGATCCACATGATTGATGTCGGCAAGAGAAGGAGAGAAATTACTAATCAGACCTGGTGCGAGCGCAAGGTGTTCTGCAAGAAAACGACACCTCACTGACGTTACCCAATACCCATGAGGTCCGGGTTGGGTAGTAGCTTCACTGCAGGGAGCGAGCGAGAGAGTAAGTGAGATGAAAGAGATAGAGGGAGGTAAGAGATAGTGAGAAATTGAAAGGCACAAAGCCATGCACAGACAGAAGTGAGGGATGACGAGGCAAGGAAATGTAGAAGGAGCAAAGGAGGGACAGCTTGGAACAGAGAGAGAGACTGCAGGTGTTGATTGAGAGTTGATGAGAACAAAATCCCAGTCGGAAACCAGCGCGGCAATGACGGACACTTGGACAAGACAGCCGGTAAAGAAACATGAATAATGAATTTTAGGAAAGATGTAGTGATGAATACTGCAGCAGTTAAGAGAATAAGGTGTTTCTTGTTGTACTGTATCTCAGCAAGCACTTGTGAGTTATGTAGACTGAAAACTATACCTGTACACACTTTAATTTTACTCACTCACACTCACGCACACACACACTCGATCCATAACTACATTAAAGCACAAAGGACGTCATCTAAAAAGTCAGTAAAGTTGATTTGGAGCCAGAGGACGAGCTGCTGCGTCCTTCAGCGTCTCAGCACCTTAAGCAAATCTACTTATTTTAGTGGTTTGATGACAGTCTTCACTGTCCTTGTTCAGCCTTGAGCTACACACATTAATATAAGTGTGTGTGTGTGTGTGTGTGTGTCTGTGTGTTGACAGATGGGAGGATAATGCATTTTTATGCGTATGCTTGTGCACAGCCAGGTGTTGTAATGTATCTTAGTTCAGGACCTTTTCTTGAGTACTATTTTGAGACACTGCTGGTTATCTTGAGTGTTTTCATGGTGATGGCCCTCCTGCCTCTCCTGGCAGGAGTCTGGAGGACAGAGTTAGGCCATCAGTTAGAAACGGCAATTCAGAGGGAAATATTTATTGCTCTGCTACAATTAGGCTACATTGCCAGTCAAACATTTTAGACCGCCCCGATTTTTGCAGCTTTTATTACATTCCTTTAATTTTTAATACACATTGTTTAACTTTTCAATGAGCTCTGAAATCAAAGCAGTCAAAGTTTTGACTCGGTGAAGTATGCTGCTTTCTACAGATATAACGTCTGAACACACTTGTGACTTACTTTTTTCCACGGTAATCAAATATTGTTGGAAAAGTTCTTTCATGTGTTTCACTTGCAGGTTGCTTTGCCTTCACTCTTCTGTCCATTTATCCCAAACCAGCTCAATGACTGTGTTGGTTCCATGATTTGAAGCCTATTGTTTTGTAGGTAGTTTTGACAGCCTGGAGGTTTGTTTTAGATCATTATCTTGCTGTAGGATGAACCCCTGACCAACTATGTGGTTGGTAACCAGACAATAATGTCTTAATGCTGGAATTACAGACAATCTGACATATGTTTGATTCTTTCTCCATACGTTTACTGTTACTACTATACTTTTCTTACTTGTTGCCTTATTTTTTCCTTACTTCTTCTTCTTCTTCTTATCTGTCCTCTTTGCTTTTTATTCTCCTTCCTGCCATCTTTTTTTTTTTTTTTTACCTGCTTCTTATCCTACTTATTGTTTTCATTCTTTATTACCTTGTGGTGTTTCTATTTGTCTTTATGTATTTTTATTCTTTCTTTACCTTAACTTCTGATCTATTTTCCTGCCTTTTCTTCTTTTTAGCCGTTTGCTCTCTTTATTTATGTTGCTTTGCCTGCCCGCCTACATTTCTTTCTTTCAAACACAGTGCCTCTATGCTTTATATGTATATACAGTGCCTTGTATAAGTATTTACCCAATCCTTGTATTTTCCGCATTTTCTCATATTACAGCTCTAAATTAAAGTTTTATTTTTTTATTGGGGTTGTAAAGATCCACAGCTCAGGTGTCCACAAATCTGGCCTTCATGGAAGAGTGTTAAGAGGAAAGCTGTGGTCAGATGAGACCAAAGAAATCAACTTTTTGGCCCTAGTGCAAAACGGTGTGGCCGAAACCCAACACTACACATCACCTTGAAAACACCATCATGCTGCGGGGATCCTTCTCATCAGCAGGTAGTGGGGAAACTTGTCAGGATTGAGGGCAAGATGGATGGCGCTAAACTGAGGGCAATTCTTGAAGAAAACCTGTTTCAGTCTGCAAGAGACATGAAACTGGGGTAGCGGTTCACCTTTCAGCAGGACAGTGACCTCAAGCATACAGCCAGAGCTACACTAGAATGGTTTAAGGTAAAGAATATTAATGTCCAGTCAAAGCACAGACCTCAATCCATCTGAGAATCTGTGGCGAGACTTAAAAATTGCTGTTCACAAAACGGTCTATTTTGCCAAGAAAAAATGGTCAAAAATTGCAATCTCTAGATGTGCACAGACATGCCCCAAAAGAAATGCTGGTGTAATTACAGCGAGATGTGTTCCTACCAAGTATTGATACAGGTGGGGTGAATACTTGTGCATTCAATAGATTCCTGCCTTTTTAATATAATTGTTTGTGTCACAATAAAAAAAAAGTATTTTGCACCTTCAAAGTACCACACACACATAGTGTTAATGAGATGTAAAAAAGCCCAATAAAATCAATTTGAGTTCCAGGTTATAACACTGTAAAATGTGGAAATGTCCGAGGGGGTGAATACTGATGCAAGGCACTGTATGTGTGTGTTCATGTTGTGTATTTTCTCCATGTCAGCTCTCCTGCCCAATTATCACAAGCAACATCATACACATGTTCATAAACAATACAAAGATAAAAACAGCTTCACTGAATTAACTGTGAATGTCTTATTATTGTTCTTCAGTGTTCAGTAGTGTAGTGTTTTGTGTGTGTGTTTGTTTCTTTCTGCATGTGTGCTTTTGTCCTGAGTGAGATTGTGTACATGTGTATTTACATGCATGGATGCTTCTGCGTGTGGATGATCTCTCGGGGAAATAGGAGGCTTACTTCCTTTCCACTAATTACCCAGCAACAGTCCCCACTAATTGTCAGGGCCTCGCATACATTTGATGTCTTTAAATATCCAACAGCATGAAGCCACAAAAATGCAGGCAGGGAAACGGCAAGAAAGGAGGAAAGGGCAGAACAAAGCAGGTCAGTGGCTCTGCTTTGAAGTTGTGTACAACCCATAACCTGCAGAATAACTGCTGCTGGATGTGACTCCACCTCATCAGAGGAGCTGTCTGTTGCAGTGCTCAAGTTCTGCCTTAAATTATTAAACAATGAATTAATTCACAAAAAAAAATCAACATATCATGTACTCTGCAAACCAAACATAGCATCAACATGGAAACTGAGAGATTGAATCCTGTCCTTGCTGCACCAAATAGAAAGATGTAGAGAAAGTACTCCATCTAATGTATAGATGCACTACACAGAGTACTGGAAATTACAGTGTTATAGCAGCTACTTATGTAAATCACAAAAAATGAATAAGGTACATGATTAAAAGGCCAAATTATGAATAAAATAACAGATAATAAAGACTAAAGATAAGACAAATGTATAAGTGACTGACAGTTGGAGCTCTCAATTAAATCATCAGTAGATGAACTGTGTTGGAAAATATCTGGTTCTTTGATTAAAAACAGAAAGGTACAAGACTGTGCACATGAACATTTCAGGATGGGCAATAACCATGTTCCCTAAGGTCCATTTCATCAAAAAACATCCAATCACTCATCTTTAAATCCTTTTAATGTGTGTTGCTAACAGCGGGACAGAAGTTTAAGATTATGATGTTGAGAAAAGTGAAAACATCATCTGCATCTTAAATCAATTCACTTTAAAATTTGGGTTGAATAAATTAACTTCTCAAGTGCAACAGCAAAGTGTTTCTTTTGCAGGTTTGACACAGATGTCCATAACTTAAACCTATATGCCTGTTACATGTTCCACAAAACCCCCCCCCTTGTTCTATGTTAAAGTGAAATTTCACCACTTTTTATGTGGCGGTCCAGTAAGTGTTGATTGTAAATGTGGTCCATGGAAGCAATAAATTTCTCATTGTGCGCTGTATTGTTTGCAGAGCTTGTTGGCTGGTACCAAAATGCATTGCGTGTGACCCATCCAATCACATCACTTCTCTGCTCGGACATGATATTGGAAAGGTTGTTTTTTTTTTCGTGTTGGATTCAGCTCTTCCCAAACTTTGAAATGGGAATATAGAATGGGACATTGTATTAATAAGCCCACCGGTGTGGTTTGCAGGTACCTTGGATCACCTGTTGTAAACTGTAGGAATCTCTCTTCCTCTGTCCAGTGACGGCCGCTCTCTTCGTCACTTGGTCTTTCGGTGACAATGAAACAACCGATTAATCTTTTTCAAAATAAAAAGGCACTCCGGTTTTAAGAGATATATAGTTTTGCTGAGAGAGACAGTTGAGATGCGTCAGCAGCAGGGGATCCACTGCTCTCTCCAACAGGAATGATGTATCATATATATCAGTATCTGCTGCATTATTTTCAAGAACAAAATGTCTGCAGGATAAAAACAGCAACATCTACAATGGATGATGCTGTTTACACTAACCCAGGACTAACACATGCATGAAAATGGGCTTTAATTTTGCAAACAAGACCATTGCTTAAAGCTAAACTTTAGAAAGCAAACACTGAAATCCAGTTTGACATGAATATTTAATTTGAGAAACAATAAAATGAAGCAATTGTGAGTAGAAATTGTTGACTGTTGACATGAGGTTAGATTATATTTACCTTGAGGTTTTTGAATGCATGTATTCAAATCTGTCTCCAAATAAAATGGTGGTCTCGAGACGTCAAAGAGGGACAGTCGGGGAGAGAAAAGCGACTCTCCATCGCCTGTCTTCTCCATAAATAGCTTAATCTCGCTCTGCCGCTGAGCGATACTGACAGCCTGCATTAGCAACCTGGAACTGATTTCACTTAAGAGTTTGGGTCCTTTTGAGGAATTGATTTGTCTTGTAGAGACGAACAAAAGCCAACACAAAGGTCCGAAGTGAAGGTTAGGACAGTCAGCCGTGCAGAGAGACAGACAGGCTAGTGCTCAAGGGAGCTGACGGGCTTTTGATTACATAAGTAGAGCAAATGCATTTAATAAACAGCCGCACCACATGAACAGGCTACAGAGGGACAGGCTGGGGCCAAGGGGAATCTGTAACACCTGATAAATTTACATGGATTCTTCAGGGGCCAAATGGTAAACATGTGATTTATTGTCCTCTGAAGCAAGGCATCATGCTTTAAAAAAAAAAAAAAGACACTCTAACGCGTTAGCCAGCATTAAAATGACTATATTTGATTATATAAGAAGGTACCTGCTTCAGTTTAAAATATAGTCATTGACACCTCGTTAAATCAAACGCTGTGTGCAACTGAAATGTAAAAACATTGAGCTTAAATTAAGACATCTAGATATCTTTTAACCTCCAAATCACCAAATGAATTCATTACTGGGAAAATAAAATATGTTGTAAAAACTTGCAAAGATCAGGCTCTGCTTATAGGAAGTTTATCTTAACAAGCGGTGGTTAGACTTTGAACATCTGATTGTTTCTAATTGTAGATCAGCTTTTCTTCTAAATAATTACCTGTGCTTGAGCTTCAACGGCTCACCAAGACAAGGCAATAACCACCTTTCATCTCTAAACCTGTAAAGACACAGGTTGAGTCGTGTGTAGGTGGGATGACAAGAAGTCCACCTTTTTATGTAGTCTACATGCAGTTTTAAAATGAAAGCTACAGAAAACACGATTGTGTTTGTGTAAACCATCTACAGTCACAACTTGTCGAGTGTTTCACATCAACACACCTACTCTTGTTTTGATAATTCATGAATCATTGTATGACATTTGGAAGCTGCTGATGTTGTTTCTTGAGGTAAAGTTGACTTCATTAACATTTCATTATGATCCCTGTAACATCAATCAGTTTCTTTGTTTTAAGTTTGACGATGTTGTCATAGAGAAAAGCCACATCTTAGGAGGCCATTGACATTGACAGAATGATTTATTGCTCCAGTAAAATAATTCAAATAATAATAAAAAAAAACCCCAACATACAAACAACCAAAATAAAATAGTTCAGGAGTCACAGAGCCACAGCAACCTGTCCTCGGCACTATCGATGCCTAAAGGTAATCACCACTGTGGTTGGGCTGCACATTTGAAAGTCTATAATTCAAATTTTGACACCATATTCCTTTTAGCAGGATGAAAATTGGCCGGAGGGACAAGATTAATGGCATGGTTGCTACACCGGCTATTGTTGCTTTCTATTGGGTCTTGTATCTATGCAATGGCATGTTTGGCTCTGAGCGAAAACATTTGCTTGAAAGTGTTAGTTTGACACTCTGGGAATGTGTTGGTGTGATGAATGTTGAGTGTGTGGGTGTTTATATTTCTTCCTACAATTTATTTATGAATAAATAAATAAAAACAGAATCACAGGAAGTGGTCTGTTTCCCTCTTTCTCTTGTTGAACTTTCTCTGTCTATTGAGAGATGGAGCTTTTTTATGCATATGTTTCTTAACAGTATGTTGTCTTTCTCATGATGACTGCACTGAAACATACAATCCATTAGTTCTCTTAAACTGATAAGGAAGTCCAGATTTATATATTAAAACATGAAGTAACTGGGATTTTCTTCTTTGGCCAATTGTATGATATATAACACTGACATATAATCAGCTTTTAATTTGATTTGATTTAATTTGAGTAAACAGTTGCTTATTTCCACATCCAACAGTTACAGAGCCACATTATTGTTCATCTGGAGTTGTGTTTCTGTTCGCCTGGTGAATGTAAGTCCAATATTCGCTCTGTTTTTTTGCTCTCTACCAACTTCTGAGGGAAATATCTGGCTCTGTAGCTGCTAAATGCTCCACTATGTTCACCAGCTAGTCACTAACTGCATCTATTGTTTGATGCTGAGCAGGTAGTGTACAGGGAGTTGTGTTCTCTGAAAGCAAACAAACAAACAAAACAAAAACACACACTGAGAGTGCCCCAAAACAGTAAAGTTGCAGCCAGACACCTAAAACAATGAGCTGAAACTATAAAGCTCGGTGAAGCCGAGGGGAGCTGCAGAGAGCTGATAATTCTCATCAATATGAGCAAAGCATCTGACTTTACACATTGGTTTTTGGTACATTATTATTTAAAAATAAATAAATATAAATATATATTATATTATAGCATAGCCACTTTAAACTTTGTATACCACAATCAGCTCTTTGACTATCTCTATTTCATGACTGAAATGGCACCAAAGTTAGCAGAAAATAACAATAAAACAATAGATGAAGTACAAAACGGCAACCTGCACAGTGTGGAATAACCCCCCCAAACAACAAAAACAAAAAAATATGGGAACAAACATAATAAACAAGGTGATACTGTGTGCAAACAACATCAGTCCCTGAAATACTCAATTCACTAAACTGTTCCATTGCTGTTTAACTCAAACGTGTGTGTGTGTAAAAGCAGTCAACTAAATGTGAGTCCAGGGAGCTGTCCTTCGTAACATCGGCCCCTTTTTGGCATTGAGTTACAGCGATCTTGTACAAACCCCTCAGACTTTGGTGTGGGGCTAAAGAACGTGCATTGATTTGTTTGTCAAAGGGGGTGAATAATTCTGATGAGGTATTGATTGCTGTAAATCAAGGCATAAGTCACCTTGGTTAAGAGCAGCGGGACCCTGCTGATAGATTATATGATGTATATATGATCATTGAATCTTGAAACAAGCCATTGAAAAATGACCACTTTGCTGACTGGCTGTTTAAATTTGTCGTTCACTCACTGACAGTTTCACAGAGGAAAACACGGTTGCTGAACACTGACAAAAAGTGGCTTTTAAAAAAAAAAAAAAAATTGTTTTATTTAATTTTATTTTTCTGCACTGGTGGCGCTACAACATTACCGTGATGCAGACTCATGTGTTTTCAGATAGAGGAAGGGAGCATTGTGTAATCAGCATACCATGAGTAGCTGACTGTGTGAACGCCAGCGGTTCGTGAAGGATGGTTATGAAGGGGGAAAGTGTCAGAAAATGAAAGAGGAGTTCAAAAAGGTGGAAAATAAAGGAGACCACAACTGAAAAGCGACAATGACACAGAGCATCAGATATAAAGAGAGATTAAAATAAAGGAGACAAAACTTAAGAGAATGAAAGCAACAAGATTACAGAAGATGACAGAGTCAAAGTGAAATGGAGAACGTTGGAGAATGAGAGACAGATAATGAAAGAGACAGATGAGGAATCCAATTATATTTAACTTAAAGAAGTCAAGGTCTCATCAAGTGTTAGTCGTCTTCTGGAGCTTTGGCAGGACAAAACTCAGACTCACCTCATCTACACTTTCACTATACAGTTAGTCTCTAAACGCAAATATAAAGGAAACATGTTTATAGTCAGATTAACTTGATTTCACAAACCTAGCGTGTGTTGTGGGTTTTTTTTTTTGTCTGGTTTTGTCTCACCTGCTTTCTTGATGTGTTTAAACAGTAGTAGCAAAATTATATATTCATTTTAAAATGTTGATTCTTTCAAAAATAGTTAGGAATCAGTTGAGAAACTTGCACACTGCTTGCTTTTAAAACTCCTTATTTACATTTGTGATTATATCTGTAATTTATATATTCATACGTCTAGTATACAACAAAATTTTATATTAAATAAAAACATCCACTTCTTTCTGCAGTTAGATGCGCGTTTCTGTGATTATTTGCTCTCGAATCCCGGCAGTAATACCATATTCAGAGGAGGAACTCATCCAAATCTGTGTGAGCAGATATACTACATTACAGCTTATTATTTGTGTACGAAACTAAGTGTTCATTCGCAGCGTATATGTCTGTCTGTGTGTGTGTGTGCGTGTGTGTATTTATGCATGCTTTGCACTTTCACGTTCGGTGGCGTTTACATGAAAGAGGAAATCACTGCCGGTTTCCAGACAAGACTTGTTCTCCCTGAGCCGCGGAGAAAATTAAATGATTCAGGATGTAGAATTTATTCATTATTTGATTTCCATCTCCTGACGCTGGCCACTGAATCCTCCGCTATAACCGGCTCAGCACAAGTGCCTCTGGCGCACTGCTATAAGTGCACAATAACACCAGCGTATCATTTTAATGCAGATGTTCCCAGCAGAAGCCTGTTTCAGTGTCGGTCAGAAGTTGAATATAATGCCAGTCAGTTGAAGCTCTTGTTTATAGTTTCTTTTTTTTTTTTCTTCCAATAAGCATAACAGCCTCATAATAAACCCTGTTTACTGACTGGAACGCTGGTGGAGTATGAATGTGTTGTGGTAATATATCTGTGTATGTGTATATGTTTATTTGCATGGGACATGTGTGGAAATGCTGCTCTTCTGTCTCTGTGTGTTTTGTGTGTCGTTTATTGTTTACCGGAGAATGGAATTAGCCACCAGGGATCCCGAGTCTGAATTGCAGAGGCCAGCAGTATGAGCTCATATTGACTGTTTGAGTGATGGACATATTTACCTGTTGAATGGATGGCTGCTTTGACTAATGACTGCCTGATTTTTCATTTTCTTAACTCCCAATTTTGCAGTGACGGTTAGGCGTAAATTAAAAGATACGGAGGTGAGCGGAGATGAAAAATGGGTAATTATCGAAAGCGTCCACAAATCCTCGACGGGCATATTTCAAGTGTGTCGGGGTTGTTTGTCACAGCAAATAGTTGTTTTCTAGTTGAGTGTCGTTAAAGTGAAAATCCTCCTCACACTCCCCACGCCCCGCCCTGATTCGCCTAAAGTACCAATCTCTTGTCAGTTTCATCTCCTGCTTCCATTCAGTCATTCCTCCCACAGCGCTGTCTAATTTGGAGCAAATGAATGAGGAGTTGCTTGAATGCCGTTCCAAAGTGTACTCGAAGTTGCTTTGTTTAATCTATCTTGAGACAAGTCGGGAACATTTTCACCTTTCTGAGATCAAGCTCCCTCAGCTGTAACAAACCGCGGAGCGAAGAGAATGAGCAGGGGATATTACTGGTGTTGGGTTTTGTCAGCAGACAGATGCTGCATGAGAAAAGATCTAATTAATTTACTCAGTTGAACACGCCACTCTGATGGGACTGGTGAAAAGAGTGTGTGAACTTAATTGTGATGGAGGATTTTCTTGGAACAAGGTTTTGGGAAATCTGTGTGAGGGAATTGAAAATGAATGTGCTCGGGAGTGATTATATCATATTCAAAGTTGATGTTTTTGCTAATGTCCCATTTTAGCACTGCAGGCACTGGGGAAACTACCCAAGAGAGCAAGTAGGCCTCATTGCTGTGTGCCAAAAGGAAAATTATACAACCATTTAGTTATTTACACTTATTATTTCCACACAGAATCTACACTAAACACAAAAAGTCAGACGTGGCGTGAAGGCAGCAGGAGTCTCACTGGTGTCAGCAGTCTTGTGGTCGCAGCTGGTTCGCTGTAATGAGTCTTTCTCATCCAAGATTCTCTGATTTGTTTCCCAAAACATTCCTTCACCTCTTTGCTTCCTGTGTCTCTTTGCTTGTTTTCCTCTTGTATTTCAATCTATTGTTCCTCAAAGTCTCACCGGGTTTATCTATGAGCAACAATATCCAGAATTGGTTATTTGGTCACTCTACTTACTACATTGAGGGGAGGAGTGGGTGAAATTGACAACGATCTTAAGTATGAACCATACAAGTGCTCAGTCAGAAATCATGCCGTTTTGAAAATTGATGCATTTGTGTTTTGATATGCTGCAGTGAAACATTTATTATCCAAGTAGGCATAAAAATACCCCAGTAAGGCAGTCTTGTAGAGTTTTTACTTCCCACTGTGCAGCATATACACACTCGTATCTTTGTAGTACCACAATACTTACGTCTTTTACATTTTCTTTTTCATTTGAACCTTACAACAGGAAATGGTGGCAAAATGGGTACAAACATCCCCAGTGGTGGTTGTGTTTGTTCCAACATCATTTACACCAGCAACACAGGAAAGCTTTGTGCATCCTTTATTCTAGATCTCATGTATCACCACTGATGATACATTGCTCCAGAAATCACATGCAGAATTATTCATTTGGAGGTGTTTGTGGCATGGAGGCTTACAGTTATAAGCCAGAAGTAGGCTGAGTGGAGCCTCCAACAAAAGGGCCGATAAAAATGAAATGTAACTGCAAACATCAAAATAGCCCTCAAACAAAATCACATAGTTAATCCCACCAGCTGAAAATAGGTGGTTAGGGTTGGAGAAAGACTGTGTTCATGGTTAAAAGAAATCATTATTGGTTGTTGGGAGCAGTTGGCGTTTGTATAATACATGTTACACCACATCTGTCCCTGCTACTGACCACAAGACATGTATGTAAACATGACATGAATGTAAATCATTGATATACTGTTTATGATGTACTGCTTACAAATGCTTAAAAGGGGGACTTAAAGTAAGGTGTCAGAATGTAGGTTACTGTGAAAACATCTGCATGCGTGATATGTGTACATTTTATAGCATGATGCGATATATCATTATGCACAGTATAAATACCAGTCAGAAGTTCAGACACACAGTTTTGGATTCAAATCGCAGACAAATATGAGTAAGTAGTTGCAGGAGTGGTGACGTCCACGGTTAGCCTCTACCATCATTGATGTCAAACCACAGTCAACCATCCTTTATGTAGTACATCAGGAGAGTACCCACAATCCTCCATTTTTTTTCCAAACGGTACAAAACTGTGTTGGGCTGAGGAGCTGCTTTTGTTCCCTGTTAAATGTAGGAGGTACAGGAAAAATAGTCCTGTCTTGCGTCAATAGGATTTTTTTGTGTGTGTGTGTGTGTTTTCTGACAGTACGGTTGTAGCTTATAAAATCCCTCTTAATGCATTTATCACATATTAGTACAGACAATTTGCTTTTGAATGTCACACATTGGAAACAAATTAGCTTTTAACTGAAATAACACATTTTATTTCCTTTCACTTCTGACAGATAAAAAAGAGGAAACATTTTTTACTGCAGTGGTAACATAAAGAAAATATACAAATATTTAAAGATTTGTATGAAGAAAACCAACCATTTTCATATATTTCTGCAGCAACGTCTGGATGAAAGCACACAATGAAAGTACAGATAACATTTTGAGCAAAATCACCGTTGTGGCTGCAGCAGAATTTATAGGAACAAACTGTGAAACATGCATTCACAAGTAAGTGGATTGCAACACATATTTGAATGCACTGCGCATCACAAAATAGCTGTTGAATGTTGTTGAATGATCTTTTGCGAGAGTCACCTTCTTAAGCGGACAAACGCTTCTCCAGATGGGTTGATCCATCTTACTTGTCCACTTCAGGGGACTGAATGATGGAGAAGTGCTCCAAAAAGAGCCCTTATTAAAAAAAACACTCCAGCACTCATTTTCTCCTCTCATGGCCCATCTCGCCTGCAGCCATAACACCAGTGCATGCAAACTGCCCCATCTGACCTGCACAGGTGCTCAGGTCATACTCCACGGCAAGAAAAAAAAAAAGTTAATTTTAACTCGGGGCTCTTGCTTTGATTTTTACGATGTAGAATTAAAAGACTGAGGGAGGGAAATAAAGTCTTGGATTCCAATCAAGGGAGTTTTGTGCGTCCCAGGGAGAGATTATTATGGATAATAAAAGCTTTCAAGAAGCATGGCATAAGGTAATCCACCGCCTTCAATGTTATGGTCCGGCTCTGAAACCACAGCAAATAAGGGAAACGCACACAAGGGATTAACTAACACAATGGAATTTTATTTAATTCAATTAAGATGTCAAAATGTTGTCAGATGGATAGTTATTACCGGGCTAACAAAGGAAATGCTAAATTAACTATACAGAAAATCAAAACTCCAACATAAAGTGCTACAAGGGAAGAGAGATCACTGGTTGCCAGTATAGGGCAGGTCTTTTATAACCTATTGGGAGACAGTGGCCAGCTGCTTCCACTTCCCTAATGGTAGCTCCACCCAGCCAGGAACCTATAACACAGAAACGCCACAACACACACAAGCCCCTGCAGAGGCCCTGGGGCAGTCACACCACAGTCCTTGCACAGGTCTGATTGTCAAGACCCATCCCTGCAATGGACAAACTGTACCCGCCACACACGCATGTATAGCCAACTCTTTGTTTTACCCATAACTGAACCCTGAAATAAAATTCCTGATACAGGACTGTGCATCACACTCAACCCCCAGCATCCCCCAACTGGAAGACACCACAGTAAATGATGCCCCGGGCATGTTGGATTGATTGGCTGGTATTCAGTAACGGCACAATCAAACTGAGAGCCAGGACCGCCGGCTACCACATGAGATCTAATAAAGAATAATAATACACTTGGAATAAAATGTGTGTGATATCTCATCTACTGGCCATTCTGGCTCTCACACTGTCCCTTTGCAATATATTTATAGTATGTATTTCATTTAAGATCACGAATATGACACACATTGTCTTTCATTCTGATAGCAGATGGGTTTTTTTTTGTAGCTTGACATTAAAATGTTCATTAAATAATGAATCTAAACAATAATGAATAATGAACAACAATGAATCTTTACATTAATTAACAATATGATGTATAACTGTATGGAAAAACAACCATAACCAATAAATATGCGCTTACCTGGCTACTAGACAAAACCACTATTTCCTCTTCTGTACTCGAGCTGAAAGCATCTCAGAAATTTACAGTTGGGCCATCTGCATCTCCATTCACTTGAATGAAGACAGTTGGGTTAAGGACACAAATCTTGGCCTGAAGTGTTGCTCGTATACTTCCTGGTGTGACACTTTATTATTCTGTAATAGTAATTCTATTAGCTATTTAGCTATTTCCTTTAGCATAGGGGTATAGAAACGAGAGAGAAACAAGAAGGTCTGTTGTAACTCGAGCTCTGCTCTAAGAAAATATGTTGCATGAGTGGATACAACTTTCATAGACCTATATGTTGCATTGACGTCAATTACATTCATCGCAATTATAAGATTACGACTTGTAAGTAGTGTTCAAATAAACTTCCAAGTCATAATTACGACTGGAAAACTTCTTTTTTGTGTCCGACTTTGCACTTCATAACGGCAAAGTACTTGAATAGCAAATATGGACACATCGCATCAGCTAAAGTCCATCATTCATGGTCATTTTTTTTTTCCTTTTCTGTAGTTTGCAGTGGCCTTTCCACTCCTGATTACTGTTGTTTATTGTAATTCTGTTTATTTTGTCTTGAGCTTTCAGGAGAGGTCTTGGTATAAGCTTTTAGCTTCCCACTTAACCATAACCCAAGTGAAACTTCACTTTGAATCCATGTATAGCTGAGTGGATGTCCCTGTGTAGAAATCAAATTATTTTTTATTGTGCACACTCGTAAGTCATAAACATGGTAGTCTGTACCATCTTTACTATCAATCCCATAAGATATGAATACGGCTTTACTGCCAGTGGAAAAAGTCCTGAGATGGTGTCGGAGGAAATGTCATGTTTTTACTTGAATCTAAAGGGTTATCTTCTGTACAGAAGCCAGGTTTTGACATCTGAGACTTAGCTTGTCAGGCTTAGCTCGACTTGACTCAACTTTGATCAGTTTAAGCTACGCTTTCAGTCTCAGCGGTGATCTGAACTAAAGGCAAAGGTTCGGGAACATGAACAGTCAACAACCTTCAGGTGTAGACTAGTGTGCTGTTAATGATGATGTTGCTTGTCTACATCTGAATAAATACAGGTGTATGTGAGATTATAATGTGCCGTTAAAATATTGCCATCTCCAAATCAATTGTGAAAATCAAAATTTACTGCATGAATTGAGAGTGCTAATGTGGACTGAGCCTAGTCTGGAAAAAAATCATAGGGCTGAATTATATCTATGAAGGATTGTTTTCATTAGACTTTTATTTACCTGGGTAAAAGTCTCATTATGATTAAAATCTCTTAGAGGCCACCATTAAAGCAAGATTACAGCAATACAAATAACGCAAATAGGGCAATAATACACACAGAGCATACAAGAGCATAGGGATTATTTAGTTCAAATATACACAAGTATTATGTTTCTTTGTATTATTTGCTTTGATATGTTTTATTTTATTCTCAGATTTTCATTCTACCAGCAGGTGTGCAGATTATCGTGCAATTTGAAAGCAATTCCAACCGTGGGAAAAGGTTATGAATCATCCATTACACCACATTAAATGGTTATATAATGCCAGCTTCATGCTTAAGGCCCTGCATTGGATTTTTTTAAATTTTTTTTCAGGCTGACATGTCTGTGTAGGATTTTTATTTCAATGCAGTATTGTCAAACAGCGTGGGATTATGACGTGGGTGATGACACGTTCTGTTAGCCGCTGTGAGCTGCTTCCAGTCAGTGTATTCGTAAAGTGCTTCGTGTAACGAAGACAGTAAAATGTTCTGACGATACTCGTGCTGGAAAAAAAAAATATTATGCGTTTTCTGTCCATAATGTGCAATGTGTATATATGCATACAGTATACATAGAAAGAAGGAATTGTCAAAATGTAAGATGAGATATCACACATCTTGTGTTATGTGTCACTTCGTCCAAAGCTCCTTACAGAGCTGTGAATACACATGCAGATTTTAATACTGTATGTGTAGGAGTGGTAACCCTCATGCGTGACTTTTAGGAAGCAGAATGTGAAATATTTGTACATTGAATACAAATTTTTACACATTAAATCCATTTTGACAATAATAACAAACTGTCTTTCAGGTGAAAAATGCTTCTACAGTTCTGAACGTATGCTACTGATCATACCTCTCTCTCTGATCTAGCCTGACTTCTGTCAACAGGCTCACACCTCTGTTGTGAGACCTTTTGAAAACCCAGAGGCAGCCATTTGATTGGGTGTAAGTGTGAACAATTTAGCCTCAGCAGAAGTCTGATGGATTTGGTTTTTGTACAAAAGTTCTGACAAGTTCTTTGTGGAGTCATTTTATGGCTTGACGTACAGTGACATCCCACCAGCCTCAGTCCTGTTCGAAATTACTTCTGTCTTCAAATATCTCCAGACTTCCATGCGCTTAATGACACAGGGCTGAGATTCTCTCAAGCACCATCCTCACTTTTCTCATCTTTGTTCTGTCAAAGTATTTCTTCAGACATAAATGAAATATTCTACCCTATACAGACCTAAAGGGCACATATGCTCTTTGTGATATTCTGTCATGTTTTATGTTGTCAGATGTCTATGGCCAATTGGTCAGTTCCAAAACGAGATAAATGTACGTAAAAATGCTCTTCATGATGCTCGATTGTTTGTGCATGCCCACAAACGGCCGCCTGTTGTTGCTAAGGTTGTTCCATGTGTTGATAACGTTGTCCACTTGCATATTTCCGACCAGATTTCTGCTAGAATATTTACAGACACATTTGAGAAGTTTCCATTTTGAGTGGAGAACAAGAAAGAGAGTTTGTTTACATATCCTCCCGAGCCGCTGGAAGTTAGCTGAGGTGCAACTTCTGGGAGATGGTGGTTTAGGTGTGGGGACCTGAGTGAGTGATGTGTGCATGTATTGGGTTTCCTACAGCGGCTGCTGGTGTGCATACATGCACTCATACAGTTCTTGACACAGTTAAGGACAATAGAGTCACTCTTCTGGCTGCTATAATCCTACGGAGGAGAACTGAGACTTTAATGCATACGGTAGTGCCACTGTAGATAACAGCATCAGAGGGCTCACTTTATAAAAAGTGCTCCATGTAAAAGGGATTCACTAGGCAGAATTATAATACAGAGGATCTGACTGGCCCAACATCGTTACGTTTGAATGGTTTTGTTCCTTGAGAAAAAAAAGAAAAAAAGAAATCTGCGTTCTGTAATAGAAGAAAGGAAGAGAGCATCAATGACGCCTGCGCTCTGTTCAGTGGATGTTGGGAAAATAAACTTGTTAGGAGTTGTATGGCTTCTGACTTTCAATTGTCCTCTGGCTAGAGCTGATTTGCAAATGTATCTGTCAGTAGTTCATGCCTGATGCATGAGGCTGCAGGTGTGTTTGGTTTTTAAAAAAGTGCAGCCTGTTTGCGAGTTTCACAAATGACCTTGTGAGGACAGAAAGTCCACCAAAGTGGTAACTGTGGACAATATCGCATCATATCAGGAATGCAAACAAAATGACAATGTTAAACATAAATACGCACTAAATAAATGCATAAATACATTTCTCCACTAAAAATTTAAAATGTTGCATTATAGCTGCAGAACATGTAGGTGTGACAAAAGATACTTCTGGGAAAATATCACATTTCTACAATCCTGTTGAAACTGCCAACATATGTAGTGTGAACTAAATTACTACTGAGGCCTTTTTTCACTTGTTTAAAGTAAACCATGCTTTTGTAGATTAACATAATTTAACAATATTAAGATTTTTGCACAGTTGATTGTGAATATAAACAAGAATACACAACAAGCTTCACATATACACAAAAATAACAGTCAAGGCAGAGGCAAAAAGCACCATAACCACATACCTAGTTGGTTGGTAGTTAGTTATGGATGGCTACATATAGTAACACGGCACTAAGCAGCTGTATTTTTGCTGTAATCACTATAATTTGTACACTACAATTGAGCTCTACAAATAAAATTGACTTGATTCCACATCAAATACAGTATGTGGTCTAATATTTTCAGTGGACTTCATAAACCTGTCTGATTGCTTGTTTGTGGAAGTTGTATGTACAGCAGGGTCTTCTACTTCAACTGTACAAACTCGAAGGCTGAAAACGCATAAAATGATTGTGTAATGATTGCAAATGTTTCTTTATAGAATTTTCTTATTGTTTTGTCTTTTTTGTGCATCATTTTATTGCTTTAGTAGATTGTGTTTGCTTTAGATTACTTTGAACTACAAAACATCTTAGTGCGGTTTATGAATGAATAATACTTTCTGAGCATCTCTTATTACCCGGGGCAGCTCAAATGAACAAGTGCATCTTTTGTTCAAATGTGAAGCAGGTCAGGAACAACAGCACAGGACGTGTTCGAGACCTTTTTCTGGATAAATTAATAACCAAGCAGTACAGGCCGCAGTGTCAGCTTGAAAAGACAGAGCCTATAGGCAGCAGGATGTCAAACAGAAATCAGTATTCAGTGTAGACAAGACCCATAAGAATATATGATAATGGAAGCAATGTAAATAAATTACTCCTTTCCTATTCATCGGTGGCCACAGGACTCCCAGTGAGGACAGAAATCATTACAATGACAGATATGAACCAGAGCGGCAAGCTCATCGCACCCTGCTGCATGCTGGGAGCCAAGCAGGCGAGGCGACGAGTAAAGCCAGGGCCGGGGGACCTCCTGGGGAAAACAAATTATCACTGATGGAAGAAAGGGGAGAGTTTCCGCCTCTCTCCAGACCACGTTTTTACGATTACATTATATCATCTGTGCTGCGGGTTACCAACATGATGGAGAAGATGCTTTTTTCCTGCAGATTTAGAGGTTGGGACATTGAGGAGATGTATATTCACTTTATGGTCATTAGACAGAAAGAAAAGTGCACCTTCGCTGCTGGTCCTCTGGCACCGGTCCCAATTGGTTTGAAAACGATAGCATGGCCCTCATGGTATCATTTGAAATCCTGTAAATGCTCTCCACTATTAGCTTAGACTCGAAGGAGACGTGAGTTTCAGTGATTATACGACACATTATATCAATATTGATAATCACTGCACAGCTGCAGTCTGTGTTAACATAGCTATGAAAATAATACACTATATATTAATGTGATTTATTTGCACATCAGATTTAGAATAGTTACTATAGAGAAGAAAAGGTTAAAAGGCCAAACATCTGTATATTAAAGGTTTTTTTTTTTTTTGTAACTTAAATGTGAGTAACTAAAGTTGCTATTGAAAGAAAAAAAAATGTTAATGTTCTCAATCAGAGAGGGTTCCAGTTTAATTACTGTGTTCAGTTCATTGGAGCATTTCTCCTATGCACAGTGCTGAATAACAGATGGCTAAACCTGAGGTAGACTCTCATACACATTAAACAAGCATAAAACAAATACAGAGTTGCGTACATGCATGCACAACCACACACAACGATGATGATGCTGCAGCCTTGGCAATTAAAAGCCCTCCCCCCTTTTTTATTTTATTTTGACAGAATCACCTTCTGTAGCCCCGTGAGCTTTGTGCCTCTTTGTCTGTGAGACACAAAGAGAAAAGAGCAGTCAGATAACTAAGGGCTGAGTTATGTGACATATAAGGAAGAATCTGGAAAAATGATACACGAGGAGGTGAGGAAAGAAGGGGAGGTGGGGAACAAAATCACCTTGTGAAACATTTCACTGTCAAAAGCTCCTCAGATTTATCAACCCAGTTTTCTGTCTGCCTCTCTTCAGATAATTGGAAGGTAGTGTCTGTGTGCACAGAGCCACAGGGAGACAGAAAACATATTTTGGCAGGACTTGACAGGTTAGACAATGGTAGAAAAAAAAAGAACAAATGCTGTCAGGAGACAATAGCAAGGGGACTAAAGGAAGGCTGCAGTGCCTACGTGTGTATGTGTGCACAACCCCTGTGTTCATAGGTAAATGCATGCAGGATTTTGCATGAACATGTGTGTGCGTGTGGGTGTCCTTTTATGCACCTTTCTTGTGGCATACATGCAACAGTGAGTCCAACAGACTATTGTTAAAGGTCACCTTCTAATTATCCGCAGTAAGTGGCTCACTGCTGTCTCCTCAAGTCAAGATGCACCATGGGTGTGTGTGTCCACTTTAAAGAACACACACAAAAAAGCAATCAGGGGTGCACCCTGCCATCCAGCGCTGTAGTGGTAATAATAACCTAACACTTGGAATCAACCTTTCTTCTCTAAATTAAGAAGAGGCCGTAGTCTTGACTGATACAAGTAGCCGTGCAGCTGTGACTTTAGGATGGTGATGAGCCATGCAGTTATCTAAAAATAATGCACACACTAAGGCTAAGTAGTTTAAATAGATACCTCTCATACTACCAAGAAAACCGACACAGTAGTTTGTAATGTCAGTCGCCCCGATACAACATATAGTTGTGTTTGAGTGACAGATAGCCTTTTAGAGGCTATAGTGAGTGTGACCTGGAGCAGTGTAGCGGTGGGGATGATGTCTATATAAGTGGACATATTCCCTCATTCAGAGATGGAGGCAGTAACCCAACAGCGGAGTTGAAACTGAAAACTCTTGTTCATTTCCTTTTTTTCAACCACAAGTGTCAGGTGGTGATCACCATACCACACAGTCCAGTTCTTTGGTTTAGACCCAGTGTTTTATTTTTCATACTAATGTAAAAATGATGCACTTCCGGATATATAGTGAGATTTACTTCTCAATAAATACTTTGTAGTAGTCATTTAGGAAGTAGGATTTTCTTCAGTGTTTACACTATAAATTAGGGTTTTGGATTGGACTGTCAGACAAAAACAAAACATAAATTGACAAGTGTGTGAAAGCCATTTTCATTTTTTTTTTTTTTTGACATTTGACTGAAAATATTTTATCCATAATTGAAATATTCATAAGTTGCAGAATAGACATTTAGATGGATGAATTTTTTTCAGCGGTGAATGGTCAGCTGGCCTGTTTCTATTTGACTTTGAGTTTTAGGGCTGATCAGCTATAACTTGGATCCACAGTGGAAACCAACTGGTGTTCTATTAATTTTGTCTGAAATAACCCCACCCAGCATTAACCACCTCTTTGGGGCGTGTGTTCACCTATGATGGGCTGGAACAGGCTGTCTCTGCCCCCACTAATACCAGCGCCCTCTGGCTATCCACATTAATTCTCGGCTCCCCCGCTGGCTCTCCTCGCCGAGTCCGGTTGTCCGGCCGGCATACGCGCCGGGAGGTCATCATTCTGCCGTGCATGTGGGCCCAGATAAAATGAGAATTACGACCTCATTTAATGGTGTCGTTTAAAATCATGCTGAGGCCTGAGATAGCATGATGCATCCTGTCCACTCTGTCTTGTTTTTTTTTTTTTTTTTCTGGTCTTCAGTAAGATGACGATTAGCTCAGTGAAAACCAGGAGGGCAGAAAACATGCCAATAAATGCTTGCAGGCCAGAAATGACGCGTTTTAAGATTATTTTTTTTAACTTTTGTCTTTAGATACTGGAACAGGAGGTCACCCCAGTGGGAGGTGTTGCTGTTACAATTACCACCTGAACTCTTCCTACAGGCTGTGCTGCAAAAGAGCCATTGGACACAGTAGTGATATTTTATTTTAGGCTCATTAAATCTTACTTTATGATCTTGTCAGGCCACATCTGCATCAGATTATGATGTTTCAAGGTAGATGGTCTTGGTTTAATATACCATTATCTCTGATTTCTGATATGTCACCGCTTGTATCGTATTGTTTTTACTTATTAGTCAAATAATCAAGAGGAATTCATCATAAAATTACGTATTTTACTAAATGACTTGTTTATTTGCTGCTTAGGCGCACGCTGTGACCAATTTGTATTTCTGATGGGCAGCAGTACATTCGGCCACCCTCTCAGCTTAACCCACATCTGTTGGCATCATTAAGACTCCCTCCTACTTCTCAATTCAGCGTGGCGCTCCTTCCCTGATTAAAAAAAAATAAAGAAAACACAGTTTGATTTATACACTGCCACAGGCCAGCTGAGGAAATGTCCACCCCAGCGCCGGCAATCAAGGGCATCTCTGATCTGACTATAAATAATCAATTATTTCAGCTAATGACCCTACACGATCCCCTTTAGATGAGGTCGAGCTTCCACTTGGCAGGCGCCCCTCTGCCCCCGCCGAGTCGACAAGTTATCTGACATCAGAAGACACGTCCGCCCAGCCTGACCGACTGCAGGACCAGCTCTCCTCTGCGGTGACAGACAGCGCTCAGTCTCATCACTCGGCTGTCTTGTCTGTCTTCCCAAACGGCCAATCTGCAGTGTTTTTATATCAGGGGTGTTGTGCCTAATTGGACGTTGGCAGGAAATATGTGTTAGAGTGTTGATGCGCCGCAGGTCAGGAGATGATTGTCAAACTGTCACATAGTGAAAATATGATCAGCATAGTTAGCCTGCTGGGTCCTTAAGGTGGGCCAGCGGCGTCCTGTCTGCGTGTCCCTGTCTGTCTGGCGCTCTTCTTAAATCTTCTTTTACACCAATTTTCACTTCAGTTCTTTACAAATATTAAGCTACTATTTTTTTTTCAGTCTTTCTCAAAAATTAAAAGTTTATACAAAAACATATCTAACCAAACACAAGCACATTCAGGTGTTTGCCTGTTAAAGCCTTGCCCTGCTATGACCACTAGCTCATGGTGGCTAGTGCTAGCTAATATTAAACTTTAAGTATTTCTGTTTCTCTACTTTTACTATTGCTACACTACACTTATTTTAACGTGTCGTATTACACCATACCTTAGGAGAGATGTTTGTTGTTTCCTGCTTGTGCTGTAAATACTGGATACCGGTTTGCGTGATGTGATCACTGGGACAAACGGCCAGCGAAGCTGACTCGCAGTTCTGTATTTAGCTCTCTTAATGCACCCATGTTGTGGTTTGAATCCTCTCGGTGTCAGTCAGGTCACTTAATTAAAGCAACAAGACAGTCTTTCAAGGGAAATTTAATGTGCCGTTATCTTGTAATTGCTCAGTGTTCGCTGTTCAGCAAATGTTGTATTGCCTAAAATAGCATATGACAAGTTCATTTCATTGATTTTTATATCAAATATAGTCAATCTACTGTTTATTTTTTGTACAATTTTGTTCTGTCCAGCAGTTATTTCATGCACGGTTTCAATGCAAATTTTACAAACTCACTTTTTTTATGTTGTTACTGACAAACCCATGAGATATACAGTATGATACAACTAATGAATGAGGACGTTTTATGTCCAGGTGTCAGTAGACGAACCAGAGGAAGATCCCGTTGAATTAATCTGTTTTTGAATGAATGTTGCAACTCTTATTAAATCAAACTCAACTACAAAGCAGTCACACACTTGCTTATTCAGAAGACTTAACCCACGTCATTGCAAAACTGATCTATTTTTGGTGTTGACTTTTAGCAAAAAAACACAATCCTCTGCAATTAAATGGACCACAGACGGCCTCTGTGTCACTCTGTGCCTGGCAAACAGAGCTGCTGCACAAGTTAGTGTTTCTGGATTTACTAATTATGTTGGATTTGTATTTGTAAATCTTCAGCGTGGCCTGCTGGGAGATGAAGCTACATTTCATTTTCAAACAAAAACATGGTTTAGTCGCTGTCTGGGGTGGTGGTGTGACTTTGTGTGTGTGTGTGTGTTTGTGTATTTTTCTCATTGTTGGAGCATAAAACCTCACAATACTCCAACAGGGAAAATGAACTTCAGATTCCACACAAGCAGAGCAGCACCCAGCTCACCCTCCAAGGTTAAAAAGAGGATTGTTTTCTAATAGCTTTATTTTTTTTCTTGCCCATTGGGAATGATAAATATACTTGTTTTACAAATCGATGTTGTTTTGAATACATAATAATGTGCTGCACTCGAAAGTCTTTTTTATTTTATTTTATTTTTTATTTTTTCAGCGTATAAAATGGTCAGTTGTAACAATGCTAAATCAAAAAAGACAAGCTAATTATGCGCTAAAAAACACAACTGGATTTGATAAGCGTAGCACATTAGGATCATAAAAATCAGCAACTGTTGTTTCTTTCTTTTGTTGTAATAATCTTAATATAAACTAGAAAGGGCTGATCTATCATAGGCAACATAACAATAAACACAATGTCCAACATTGCTATTATTAAATTTATATCTGTACAACTTAACAACACTGACAAAGCTGAAATATTAAATAGCTCTGCTTATATTAGCTTATTATCTTTTTCTCCGGGACAAGCTTGGCATTAATTTTACATGGAAATGTCACAAGCTGACATGTGTCTTAATTTGCTTGTTTACGCCGTATGTCGTGAGGTAATTTAATATATTTGAGCTGCAGGTAATGTCTTGACAGTGCCAGTCCTCATATCACTCATGTCTGCCTTCTGTCGCTCACGGTAATAATTTGATTTGAGCTCAAAAACAAAACAAAAAAAACAAAAGCCAAACAATGAAGTTTGTTTTATTTATTTATTGTTCACATAAATTGTGAAAAATGCCATGCACTCTCACGGCAGCACAACATCTCTATCAGAATACGTGTCATATCTTCTGGTTCACATCGATTTCACACATTGGGGGCGGACATGTTTGTCTTTCGAGAGAGAGAGACACAGAGAGAGACAGAGACGGAGAGAGAGTGAACCCGCTTTGTGTTTAAAAGGCACTTCTCTCTGTCGAGCAGCTTAATATCTGCTGAAGTGCCATTAAAATGAGCATTTGTCTTGAGCAGGTAAAATGTCACCATCGTTGACCCCTTAAACTCTCCTGTTTACAAGAGTTAGCTGTTCAACTTTTCACCCACTCTGACTCGTTGTGCGGATGCGGGCTGATTTGCAGACATGTTTACATCAAAATTATTCATATCAGTGTCTACTAAACAAATTAGCTTGTGCCGTGTGCGCCGCCACGACATCATTTTGAATTATGAACTGTGGCTGCCGAATGAATTTTTTATGATTGAGAAGTTAGATTATGTTATGAAGACTATTCTTGTATATCTGAGAGAAAATACAATAGAAAAAAACTGATGACATTAAGAATACCAAGATAAAGATAACAACAAAAGGCTCATTTCATATTTGGTAATTGGAAATAAACCGATAAAAGGCCAAAGAAAGGGATTTGTCATATGTAGGAAGTGCTTATTGGTTGTGGTTTTCCTATAGTGTCAGTAGTTTTTATTCAGGCAGTATGAATATAATAAGCAAAAACGAGGATAATTCATTTTCACTATAATCCTTTCATTTGTATATTTCACTAACTTTAACATTACTTTATTATTATTCAGTTTGGACAAAATCTATAAACCAACCCACACATGAAGCTTTTCAGAACAGATACAAAATCCATCTTGCAAAGTAAGAGGCAAAGCATCCAAGAACAGGTCAAAGGCACCGCACATTTCGAGCCAATGATCCGTTTCCAAGAAAAGAGGAAATATAACTTGTGTTTTGGCTGAACTTGTATCTCAACCTCAAATTCTCAACTCCAATCAGGGCTTCTAGATATGCAGGCATGGTCACAGAATGTTTCCAACATTTTTTGTTTATTGGCTTGATATAATTTTAAGTCATTACATTACAAAATATTTCATCTGGACATCAGTATTGTACATTGAGATCTTTTAAGTCTTTCTTTTCTGTCTCAGCTGCAGAACTCTTGACACTCAGGGCTTCCAACCTCGACATCACAAAGTTAATTTTAGTCCAGCATTGACACAAAGCGGACCTGACATACAGACAGACGGACTGATAAGGATGACCCGCGGCTGGTCATCAGCACACAGAGCCTCAGTTGTCGCCATAGCAATGAAAGCTGTCTGTATATCAAGTAACAAGCCTGTCGTAAAGGAAATGAGGATGGCAGCGGAGGTGGAAGTTGGAGTCAGACAGGGTGGATGTGTGATGGTCTGCCTTGAAGTGATCCTTCTACCAATTTACTGGTAGAGATGAAGCTTAAAATGATTCATGACAAAAGTAGGATGTCTACCATCCATTATATTGGGTTGATAAAGACAAAAATCGACTTATTGTATTACTGGACTCTCTTGTGTTGGCAGTAGCTACTGCTGTAGTTGCGTGCCAACATCGACCTTAGTTATTTTAAATTAGTAACCTTGCTAACAAGCCATTGACGCCAAATTCCAACATTTTATTTATTTAAAATTTAATTAAAACGAAAACTTTTACAGCCAACCTTGGTGTTGTGGTATAGAAAGCTGCTGGAGATTGTATGATAGTCTCCTGAATTAGTTTAAAATGAAATACCTAGTTTTATTCCCACACTGATTTCCTATCTATTTATTTCAGATTGCTCTGAAATGATCATTTAATTAATCATTTCTGTCAGTCATGATACAAACTAAAGGATGTTGGTTTGTTTAAACATTTAATTATATAATGAGAATGTAATTTTTTAAAAAAAAGGACAGAAACTAATGTAATTAATACCATCTAGAAATGAAATATACCAGTAATATTAATTGATTTAGTCACTAAAAATAGTCACCAATAAATTGATGGAATTGTAGGATAATGGAAAAAACCCCAAAACACATCGGTGGCTAATCACAGGTACTTAAATATAGCCTTATGGCCACATTGCACTGAATGGATCTAAACCCAGACTTGAACATAAATACTCAACGTTCATATTAGTAATCTACAGTATACTGCTGCACTGCTATTATACTTTATTATTTGCATATAGTTAAATATGGACCTGCATGACAGTGACATACACCAGATGTGTGACGTAACTGCAAACCCCTCTGTGTGTGGCAGCTGGCAGCTTAGAGTAATGGAGTATCTTGATGGATTGACTGGCTGACGTGATCTGCGGGAACATATGTAGTCACTCCTCAATTATGTAGCTTTCGGTACGTCCATCTTCGAGTGCTGCAACTAACAATGAATGGCAAATTAACTTCCAGACACCAAGTTTCAGCTCTGCTGCACCAGTTTGTCAGCAGGGGTCGAGAGGTGACCTGAAAGAACTGTGACGACCCCTCAGCAGCTCTGATTGTCTGCTGCAGAGAGGCCAGACGCCTCTCGGCTGCAGCCGCAGTGAGCGACTCTTTATCAATCAGCCTCGGCATCCATTCCAGCCTCTGCCACCTGTCCCACTCTGTCAGTGTCAGAGCACATTTCATGAGCAGGCCAAAAGCCGGTGGCTAGATTTAGCTACTGGCTCACAGAAGGGTTCCTTTATGGGTCATTACGTAGCAGAATAGCGGGCCGTTTACGAAGCCATTATCGCAGGCGCTCAGGGTGTTTCAAATTTGAATAAAAACAGAACAGTGTATGAACTTAATATATTTTTATGTGTCGGGACATTTGACAGAAAAAGCCTGCTTTCTAACAGTCAAACAGAATCTATTTGTTATTGGATTCATGGTGTAGAAGTTTACATACAATATATTTGAGTCAATATCCTGCGTAATTTAACAACTTACCGTTTAGGAGAATGCTCCCAAACTGAGGATCTCCAAGAGGTTATAGGATATATTGAGGACTCGCAAGATGTTATAGTAAATAGAGATAATGAAGCAAACTTCTACATTTTGGAGGCTTTCGTCTGGTTAATTGTGCCTCTAAAATTATTGAAAGGAGACATATCATGAACATATTCATGTTCCTCTGTTCTGTCAGCAATTCTGGTGGCTAGTTGTTCCTTCACTCCTTCTTTACTCAAACTATCAACTTCTCAAATACGTCCGTACATGTTCAGCCCCCGAATCAGATCCGAAATATGTATGTGGACGACGTTAACAACCTTAACAACAAAGACTACAGAACTGCCTTTTGTGGGAATGGGCGAACAATCTGACATCAACACGAGGAGGTTAAAGCCCTGGCTTTCCAGTTGCTCTGTCATTGAGCTAATTGCATACGTTCACCTCGTTTGACCATGTTAAAAATAGAAATCTGACATAACAGTATAAAAATAACAGAATAATTATATCTCCCCGATTACATTTGTTCCCAGAAATGAGAAAAGCAGCAAGTTGATGTATAATAAAGACATGATGATGATGTGGCTGATCAATACTGTATCTTGGTATCAGAAGCGATCCTCGTTATCCTGGCATCTGTTTTTTAACTTCAAATACAGCCCTTCTCAGACAGGGTCACGCCGGCATCACTCAACTCCATTTCAATGAAGACATTCATCTTTTGGCTAATGCATCAATAAAATTGCTCATATAAACGGACACTCCAGTAAATTTTGATTAAAGACCTCAAACACTTCGGCGCCCGATGGTCGTCTGGAAGGAAAAGCCCATGTCATAAACTCTTTATATAACCCTCAGGATGAAATATAAAGCAGCTTCCATTATCCTTGCTTATTTCTGTCCTCAAAGTGAGAAGCTGTGTGTAAAATAATAAGTTCAGAAAAGTGAGATAAACGCTGGCTTTCAGTAATTTATCTAAAATGCTAATATTTTCTCAGGACAAAATTTAATATAGTTCAACTCAGTTACATCCCAGTTCAGTGATAACAGAGAGTTATCTGCTGTGTTGGCCTTTTGAATGCTAAGTATATTTTGGTGGAGTGAATTATCTTAGGCTGTTTCACTGGAAGCCATGAATAAACACAGAGGTGATAAGGACTTCACTGACTCATGTCACTTTCATTTCCAGTTTTCAACAAACTCTTTTCCATACCCGTACTGTCCACACTGCATGCTGCTTAATATATATTTATATTTTTTTATCTAGTATAATTTCAATATAGAAATTTCTGAGAAAAAATATGAATAAATGTATGCATATATTTCATTATATTGCTGCTTCAATATATATAGACAAAGTGTTAATTTTGGAACTACTTCAAGATTACTTTAAATTCATATGTTTATGGTTTAGTTAACCATATAGTCAGTATATGTATTGAATAGTATTTTTTTTTTGCTTTTTCCCCAAAATAAAAGTCACGTAATTCCGCCGTCTAGACCAAAAACATATTAAAGATTAAATTAAAGACTTCTACAACACAAACAATAAAAATTAATAATAATAATAAATGAATAATGGCTTTCTATCCAAACCATTTAAAACTGAAAACTGCTGATGCGGTGTGAGACGGACCGAATATTTGACCGACAGACATCTGGAGAAAAGAAAAGAAAAAAAAAAAAAGGTATAAACTCATTAAAACTCATTTAAAAAGAGCAAAAGTGCAGCTGTAGGTATTCAGCAACTTCTGGAACTTGTACAGTGGCTGCGTTTGCATATTCCTGGAGCAAGCTCAGGGTTTATTGTACATTAGAACTGATTTATCTCTTTTCTCTGGGGCTCAACGCTGCACTTTGTTATGGTGCAGCTATTTCTGAACCCAGTACTGTAGGTTAAATCCTGTTTGATAGTATAAAGCCAGGTGAGCCCTGAGTGAGTTTTCTTAGTATTAAAGACATTTTTTTTTTTTTTTAACCTTCCCACCCAAAAGTAATTTTCCTCTCCACAAATTCACTCCTGCTGACGTTCTTTGTTGGTTCTGTTGTTGTCAGTTGGGACTGAAAACCTGTTCACCACTCACTGCTGTTGTTTGTTTTTTACTGTCCTTTCATCACATCATTGTGGCTGTCGGTGAACTTTATCTTCCTCTCAAGGTTTCTTTGAATGTAACAATGACAGTTTGTTAGCACTGTATCCTCAGGCAGAGTTCGAAAGCAGCTGATCAGTGGGAGAGCAACAGTTCTCTAAATTATTTTCACCCCTGGGTTTTTTTCTTAATGAAGAGTAACAACAGGAATCTAGCTATCGATGATTGACTCCAGATGATCACATCGGTCACAGTCTGTAAAGAACTGCTGCAGTCATTTAGTATTGCTATCCAATAAAAATAGGGGACTGGTGAGAAACGGATTAATAAGATAATGACCAAAATTGATGCATTAGATGCAGAGATGTCCTGAAAACTTTCAAAATTTCTGATCCTACATTTCCAGATATGAATGTATGCCTTTTAAACACAGATATGATACACATGATGAGGTATATTTATGTTGCTGATGTGTAGATGGACAGTATTATACCCTGGGTATCACTGCACGTACGTAACTTAAGAGAGGAAACTCTGCTATTGCACTGCGAGAGAGACAACATAGCTCACATTTTTACCGCTGCTGCACTGTTGCTTGACTCCCAGGAGCTGATCAAATCTTTTTGTGCTCTTTCAATTGCCAGAAGATACTTGAAGCAATGAACCAGCAACAGACTTTTAAAAAAGGTTTGAGTTTTGTGTAACAATATGTCTGCTGGGGTCTACTTTGCAGCATTTGGAGAATTAATAGTTTTTAGTGGCTGCTGCCCCAAACCCAAAAAACGGCGATCTGGGTCGCATCATGTTTCCTACAAAAATAATTCGCTCAATATAAACATAATGTGTTCATGAGGAGACGTGTTTGTTAGGATCTTTATGGTTATGTCACATTAAGCTGAGAACAAGAGTGGCATCATTTTGTTTTCCATGTAATACTTAGTGTTTATTTTTGCATCTGTTATCATAGCATAGCTGAGATTTGAGGCTTTTTGGATTCAACTAATCTTGAATCTTGAGACGTGATCAACTTCACAAGACGTGAAAGCAAAAAAAAAACCCCAACGTCTCGATGCTTAAACTCATAAAATTATGATATAAATGAGATATAAATGTGACGGCAATAGACAGTATTATATCTTAAATATTTAATTATTAGGTATATGCATTGAAGGAAAGGTTACCATCTTTGAAAGGAAAATGTCATGCAGTGGCTAGTTATTTTAAAGGTCAGCATTGCTATTTGCTCATGTAAGACGTAAAAACTGCTCTCACTGTCGCTGTAAAGTCTTTTACTGCATCGGCTGCCGGGGACCACAGAACTAGCTTTCAGCTACTTCATACCTCGAGATACATATACTACATGTGTTGTACATAGTTCCTATAAAATAAAGGATTAATTTAATTTAATTATATTATGTACGTACACACTTGAAAACTTAAAATTGAGCAGTGTTTTTATTCGTACAGTCTCTCCCACCGCTGACTGTGCTGCTAAAAGGACACTTGCTCAGTCTTAATGGAGACGTTATTGTTGGTGTGGATTGAGTGGATGAATTTTGAGTCATACCATTTGCTTTTTTGTTATTGTTGTAAATTTTTTTTTTTATATTTAGTTTTTAATTTGAGACCGCTGTACTCTTTGCTAAAAGCATCTCCTCCTGATCTTTCAGACATTTCCTCCTGCGACATTATAGAAGTTTACAACTAATTAACCAGACTGGAGACTGTCAGTGATTTCTGTAAGCTGCCTCTTGATGCCTTGGAAACTCACATAAAACGGTAATTGTCAGAGCTCTATTAAAACTGGGACATACTGCTAAATGGTATTTAACTTGATACGACTCACTTGTGTAGCTACCTTTTTGTAATTGTGATTTTAAAGTGGTCGCTGCCTGAATTGCTAATAGCACACTTGCAAACACTGCAAAATGTAAGACCAATGTTCAGAAGTCAATGTCCATTTATTAACACATGTTGCTTAACAGCAGTACGTGTAATTAGATCCTGCTTCACTTTGAAATAAAGCTCGACTTTAGCCCAGTTTTAACCTGGATATCTAATCGACTGTTGACCTCCACATTACCAGATCAAAGCTTAGAGTGCACTACGAACTACACGGACAATCAGCTTTCTGTACACTTGTATCAGCTCAACAGCTCAACTTCCTGCATCAGTTACCTGCTAAATGTTTTGATGTTGCAGTAACTTTGTGCTCACAGCTCTCAGCGTGGTGCCGACATACAGAGCTGCAGGGTCAGGTTCCTCGAAGCCCACATCCCCTCCTGGTTTTTGAAAGGAAAAAGTCTTGACTGCTTGGATCTACCGAAGCTGATAAGAGCCAAAACTCAATGTCACCATGGCAGTTTTTCCAGACCAATATTATTATATTGTACATTGTAATAAGTTAAAATATAAATAGCGCTCACGTCAATGTGTGAGTCATAATTATCACTGCATTTTTCTTAAAGCTCCCATATATTGAAGCTAAATATGTGCCTGAAAAGCAAACAAAGGATACGTCAAACATCAGCCTTGTTTTTCAAATCAATCTGAACGGATGTAGTGCTGTAAAAGTACTTTTAACCTTCACATGACCAACTCTGAAATCAAAAGCTGAGAGATTTTCCTCAGTCTGTGGTTTTTTTAATAGAAAACAGACCTGTATGGTTCAGTGGATTCTTCCACGTGTCTGTGTTGGATCGTGACATCACTACAGAGATTTTATGATATACATTTTGTTTTTCATCTCTCTTCTACTTTTTCATGATTTTAAGACATCATAAATACACACACACACATCCGCGGGCTCACATCTGACCCCATCCCACACCACCACTGTTCTGTTATTTGTTGCTGTTCTGATCCGACTCCTAATATAATGATGCCACAGGATACACATTGCACGGCCGCTGCCAGCAGACGGACAGGTCATGATGCAGAATTAATGACTCTGTGGTATGGCGAGTGGTTTCTCCTGAGACATTTTATTTTCTAACACGAGAGCTCTGCGCAACACTGTGTGTTCATATCTCCCTCTGGTCGTTTGTCTCCAAACCTCAGCTACGTCTACTGTAAACACCCCTCTGTCTTCATACAGGTTTACTAAGACTAAACCATAACATGTTAAGACTGATTGATTGATTACAGACCAACACATGTTCACTACACACTGTAGATTAAGTTATTTTAGATATTGAAGTAGGCTGGGATGGAAGGGGTTGTGTTCGTCTTTACCTTGTTACCTTTACACCTGAATATACAATATACAGTATAGAGTACAGTATATTGTTTCTGTCAAATTATTGTAAAATTCTGAATAAAGAGAAAGAGACCAGAAAGAGACCTGGCTAGTGCATGTCTGAAATGGCAGGCAGATCTTCTGTAGCAGGACGGAGTGAAACTAAATATGCAGGATTCGATCCAGTCGTTGAGGGGATTAAATTTTAAGGTTGTTCAAATGTCGTGGTGGGTTAGCATGGAGTCTCTGGAGAACCACAGAGATGTGGAGCTGTAGAGGACTGTTGGCCTCCACCCACACACACACCTCTTACCTGCATTCTTAACAGATATTGGAACCACTGACTTTAATTGTATTAGTGATAGAAAGTGGTTTAACATAGATTCATATATATATTTATATATATGAATTCACAATTATTTTCCTACATCAAACTCTTTTCTCTTCTGTTATCTTTAAATTTTTTTTATTTAATTATGACATAAATTCAGCATTTTCATATCAATTAATCATCATCATTGATACTAATTCATATTCCATCAAAAGAACAGAATCCATGGCCGTACTGATTATTTGAAAATGTCAAGCAAAGCTTTGAGCAATAAGCTGCTTGACTTGCCTCAAATCACATTAACTTAGTGGGAAAGCTTTGATTATAAAGCCATAAAATTAAACTTTAATGAAGTAAATTAAATTATTTGCTTGACATGGATTTGTGAGCACCGGGGCTATTCTTAGCTTACACCTTTAGCCTGCCTTGTGGCTGAAAACTATGCCTACAATATGAGGCGTGCCCCAGTAGCTGAATGGTGACTGCGCATGCTATATAACCGCGTCCTCCCTGGTTTGAATGCAGCAGGAAGAGCAGTTCTGCTATTTCTATGGACAAAAAAAAAACGATCCTAAAAGACAGAAACTAGACACCCGTTATGTATTATATAATCATGCGTGACGTGGCAGTGTTGTCAGATATGGGTACGAGCATTTTTCAGCAAAACCCACAAACATGAGACGTGCAGCATCCATGTGAACAATGTCTGCATCTTTATAGAGGCTAAAAGATTAGACACAACAATAATTTCCCTTCCCGGCATCCCTCAGCATCAGTGCACAAATCAACAAGTAATCCTCCTGTTCAGTGACGCTGCCCTGACTGTGACTGTTGCTAAGCTAACAGCAGTATACAGCTGGCTAGTTCTCCCTACTGATATCCACTGATCAATGCTAGTGCGATGTCCTGAACTTTGCAATTGATGCTTACAATCATAACGCCAACTCTCCTTCTGCTTGAACAGCTGCAGGCCTTATAGATTTATCTACTCTTCAGTGGGAGAGAGACAAAGGTTGTGAGTAACTCACAGCAGCTGGAAGGGTTTATCCTGTACTTTTGTTGTTTTGAAGTTAGGGCACAGAGGTCTATGTGAACAACAAATCTCATCCTGCTTTCATCCTGCAGCTATCGTCACTTTTGGCATCTTGATGGCTGTTTTATTTAGGCAAGAAATACAAAAGCAACTCCCAGAAAAAAACAAAAAAGAACAAAAAAAAACTGGACCTCACCAACAGTCATTTTAAAAAGAAATGTCTAAATGATGAATGAATGATCATAAACTTGAGTTTTTATGTGGATACAGCGCCCTGATTAAGGTTCAAACTAAGTATCTTAAGGAGTTAAAGGTAACATGAAAATTAAACTGAAGCGTCATCATGTCTGTACAGTGTAATTACAGACCAATTAAAGCCCCTTTCAATGTCCAATGACTCACTGTGATGGATTACATACCTTTATAGGAACGACCTAGCGGATTTTCATACAATACAGAAATGAATGGGATTTAATGGCTGCATTGATGATGAGAAAAAACATATATTTAAATATAAAAATCACATTACCATGGTCTGCAAAATAGTTACCTGTAATTCAGTATAAGTATACGTATGCTGGTATGATATCAAAGGCCTGGTCCAGAAAGGATCAGACCGGTAATGCAGCAGGAGGATTGTGTTTTTTTACACCTCTATGATAAAACTTTTCAGTGAATGATAAATCACATGCTTTGACTAGTTTCATGGAGCTGTTGATCTCTGCCAGCAATGAAAATTTAACAACTACATGTGGGCTTTAACCTCTGAAGTAGCCTGTGGCTATGCTCTGATGCTCCGAATATTTTGGCAATATCAGAAATATCCAAAAACTATCCAGGACTGTGCTTCATCTGCTGGATTCCAGGGAAGCCAAGTTTCCTATTTGGTTCAACTTTTAGGGAATATCTGCAGTAAAAGTATATACATATTCTATTTTACATATTATATTTTATTTATGTATGGTAGCGTCAGAGTAGTACAGTCCTAATTATTTTGTCTTCTGCATCATTTTAGAAAACAAAACCAGGAAGTCAGCCAGACATGTTTGTTGTTGTCCAGTGTAGGTTTGTCCAGTGTGTAGACACCTTCTACTCCTGGCTGAATGGGAGCTCATCCACCAAACACAGAAGTTTTTAAATTGCACTCAAATGGCTCTATAGTACCCTGGACTGGAATAACACAACTCAACAAGAAGTCCCTGAGCTGAATGGCAAGGCTGTTAATTACCTGCTAATACTCTGAAGCATGGCCTTGGCAGCCACATGCTGTTGGATGCTGCTCTAGACTGACAGAATAATGAACAAACACAGAGAAATATTTGGTAATTATTGAAATCAGTTATAACGATGCAGAGCAATAATAAAAAACCAGGATCGAATATTAATGCCAGTAAAAAAATAGATATACATCGTACACCGCCAACTTTGGCTCAGTGGATACAGATAGTTGAGGAAATCAATTTGATGGAAAAACTGACACTGCAAGAAACCCAAATGGAGAAAAAGTAGGAGAAATAGGAACACACACCTGCATAAAGGTATATTTGAGATATAAAGAATAACTGCAAATATGCACAATGTCTGTCAGATCTATCTTAAAATGTGTCTATGACATGTCTTTATGGTTTTGAACGTAAACATATTTGTTATGTGGGAAATATATAAGCGATGACTAAGCAGTGATTTTTTCTTCTTCTTACTTTTTCACCCTATTTTAGGCTTGTTCCTTCCGGTCTGCAAATAGGCGTAATAAATAATTCAGTCCCCATAGGTCTGTATCAAGGATAGGAAAATATATTTAGTGTCTGATGGTTATTAATGTTAATAGTGCTAAGCACATTTAAATCCAATACTGTTGGTGACAATGCAATCTCCCTTAAATTTATTACACACACACACATGCACCACACAAACGTGTGCTGTTGTTTTTCCCTGCCTGAAATCAGCAGCATGCTCGTTCAGTAATCTTCAGCATATTGGTTTGTGACAAATGGCTCACTCCGAGTCAAAAGAGAAATGGAAAGCATTTGTAAACAGCCAGTAGCATTCTTCAGCATTTATTACTGAGACATTAATCTTGGTCTATGTAAGCATAGACATTGTAATCTCTGTGTGATCCTTGATTTTCATAAAGTTTTAACACGACACCCGTGAATGTGAATTATTTTTGACTCCGCTTGCGAGCTGGGCAGCAAACTGTCCAAAAACCACATCGAGTTAATAATGTATAATCGTTTGTTGACTATCAGAGATGTACTGAATATTTTAATTTACCCAAAACATATAATGTAATAAATTCAACAGATGCACATTTTATAGTCATTAATAATGTTATAATGTGTTCCAAAACTATGAAAAAAACAAACTCATGAATCATTCACTATATTGTCTACCTGTAATAGATTTATTTCATATATATATATTTAATGTAACATGTCAGAAATTGAATTGCATACAGCTTAATCTTAATATGCAGGCGCTCAAATTCACTGCATTAATATGATGTATTTCCTGGAGGGTAAAGTTTAGGAGAAAGGTTTTATAGAACCGACAAAGGGTACAGGATTATTTACAGTTAAAATGTGTGTTTTATGATGATGTTTATTCATTAGCTAGTGCAGGATAACTTTCCTAGTTGGTTAAACTGTCCCAATTTCATGATTTATACATATATAAATACACACCTATGTTAATTATAAGCAGGTTTTGTGTATTCATACCAGAAAAGTGACAACATTAAAGCCAGTTAAAACCTTTAATGGACACTGTTGTCACTGCACAAATGAATCAGCGGCTCACAGCTACAAAAAATATCAAATAATTTGTGAATGGTGGTGTGATAGCTCCGGCTATAACTCGGTAAACAGAATATACACGTCATATCTGTAGAAAGATATTGTGCTCTCTTTTTGAAATTTAAATTGACATTTGATGGCATTTTTAAAAAATCATTTCCTGCTACTATAAAAGACTAAATGATGTTACATTTATTGTACAACTGCAACAACTAAACGCTACAAAGATTAGAATATAATATTTAGTGTTTACACAGCCAGCTCTTTATCACCAGTCCTTGATCCAACCATCACTGTGCTTACATTTATGTTAAGTACAAATAAAACCGATCAAACATACATAAAACAATATAAATAGCTGTACTGATAAGTTATATAAACAGCCTTCATATCTACTGTCAACAGTCGGAGTAGGTCAAATGAACCAAAGCCCACATGAGTGGCCTCTCGTCACTGTGTGCAGTGTAATCATCTATAAACTAATATGTACAGAGAAAAGACAAACTGTGTAATATTTTGTTTTCATTTGCCAAACAAGGGCTCAAAGTTGAACATTAAGTTTATGTGGCTAACTCTATAGAAATGTTAATTAATATAAATATTAATCATTGGGTATAAACTAATGTCAATGACAGAAATATCCATATAAATGATTCTGTGGTGCCTCCATTTGAGTATTAAATGAATTAAAGCTTTTTATTTTTTATTTTTAAAAAGCCGTCTTTCAGGTTTTTAGCACCATAAACAGCGACTGAACAGTCATGCATTCATACAGTCGCCCCGGGGCTGGTTTTGTAAAATATATGTAAACATTTTAAGGACATTCGGAGATTAGATTTAAAACTGGGAAAAGATCTGGCCCAGTTACAGTTATGGTGACTGTGTACATCAATTCTCTATATAAATATCTCTTCTTTTCTTACTTTACAGTTGAGTGAAATGGATATTAAAAACAACTTTGTGGAGCGCTAATCCCGATCTAATCCCGTCATGCTGTCTTGGCTGTAGCTGACTGTCATAACTCAACAACAGGAAGAGACACTGTCTATGAGTTTTACCATGTCCAGTCTTCCAACACGAACTGTTCTTACAACCACATTAGTGCACAGCAAAGAATATTTTGGTATCCGCTATTACAATTTACTGATTTAATGCATTTCACAGACGTCCACAGCTGCAGAGTGTGTGTCGTTTTCTGTTTGGGAACGGAAATAGAAGCGAGAGAGGCTTTGCCTTGGTGACATGTTGTTAAAGGGCTTTTATATGCTTTATCACAATGAGCTCACATTGAAAGTGGATTATTGCACCTGGCTGCGTGTAATAGCGTGTTGTCCTGCAGGACCACCGGTACATCAGAATCCTATAACACCAACAGCTAAGACCCTGTTGGGACCCTGACAAATCCACAGGCTTACACTGCTGCCTTTGAATGGATAGAAACCAGTAGATCACTGCTATAACAAGGTTAGGCAGTGGAAGCCATTGTGTCAAGCTGTTCCTGATGCATTCATCGTCCTGTTCCCCTGGATTACTGCAGGACATGGTTCTTTCTTACAAGTTACAGTAGTTTTAAGTCCTCATATAGTGAAACATAACTCTGATTTCCAGCAATGTGTGGAGTGTATGTATGGAGCTCACAGCCAGCTGGAGAAATTCACGTATAACATTTGGAAGGAAAAAAGGGCAGTGACATGGAGGTTTTGTTCTACATCAAACTAATTATGCTTGTCCCCAAACAGAAACCAGTGTTGTTTCCAGATCACTTTTTAAACTTATGTAAATGAATGTCCGAAGACATTATTTTCTTCAAATGTGCTTGGTTGCAAGTTTATACAAACCTAAGATTTGGCCTTCGTGCATTTGTTCTGCCTCCTGGAGTTTGATGGAGTTTCTTAGTCAAGCCAAAATAATTGTTGATGAGATCTGAGTTTTTGGATGAAAACAAATTTCAAAAAAATGACTGTAAACAAATCAAACAAAAAAGTAGAAAGTGGTGACTGTCCTTTAGAGTAAAAAGAAAGCTGATGTTGATATTTGGATTTCCCTAACCCGGCTACAGCAGCAACAGTTAGATTTAATTGATTTGTTAGCTGACAGAATTAATTGGCAACTATTTTGATAATCGTTTTGAGCCATTGTTTAAAGAAAAAAACAGAAATAACAGATACCTCCTTAAATGTGTATATATTTTTTAGGTCATTTGAGGTTGCATCTTGGGTCTCAGTGAATTTTGATATTTTTCTTTTTTTTTTGTAGACCAAACAACTAATCAGTTAATCAAAACAATAATAGATTAATCAATGATGAAGATAATTGTGGTTAATAGTACCGGAGGCGGCACTTTCGACATAGTAATCACAAACATAATTGCACAATCATTATACACCTAACAATGATGAACACATTTTTTCTGAGGATAACAAACACTTTGAGTCGTCCAACCACCAACGTGAGCAACTGTCATAGCAATGAATAAAACACCCTTTTGGAATACTGTGTTTACGTCTATGTGAGTTCATGACAGACAGATGAACGTTATATTTAACTTTAGGCTGATGATAATGTAGACATAGCGGAAATTGCCCATATTTCATTGCCGGTTGCTGGAGTATTATCTCTGCTCCATTTACTGGAAGGAAACAGCTTTTGTGAGCTTCTCCTCTGCAGCATTTGGCGGAAAAATAATCTTCTGGCTTTGGGTGTTTGCTCTTTATAGGAGATATATGCAGATGTGATGTGAGTTAGGTCTGTAGGGGGCATTTTATAAATAATTGGACACCTTTCTGGGGAAAACCTGGTCTGATTAGGAGAGACGGCATCCATCCCACTTTGGATGGAGCAGCTCTTATATCTAGAAACATGGTCAAGTTTATTAGTCGATCAAATCCATGACAATCCAGAGTTGAGACCAGGAAGCAGAGCTGCAGTCTTACACGCTTCTCTGCGCCTCCACTAGAGCAGTTGCCCACCCAATCATCTAGTATAGAGACTGTGTCTGTCCCCCGTCCACCTGCATTATTTAAAGATAAAACAAACAGAAGAGGAGTAAATCATAAAAACCTGATAAATATTAAATCAACATCTCCAAGAGTCCAAAACAAGATAATTAAATGTGGACTCTTGAATATTAGGTCCTTGTCCTCTAAAGCTGTTTTAGTAAATGAATTAATATCTGATTATGATATTGATTTACTTTGCCTCACTGAAACCTGGTTGCAGGAGGATGAATATGTTAGTTTAAATGAATCCACTCCCCCCAGTCATTGTAATACTCATATTCCTCGAAGTACTGGTCGAGGTGGTGGAGTTGGAGCCATATTTGACTCTAGTTTACTCATTAATCCTAAACCTAAACTAAATTATAATTCATTTGAAAGTCTCGTTCTTAGCCTGACTCACCCAACCTGGAAAACATTACAGCCAATATTATTTGTTATATTATATCGAGCTCCAGGTCCTTATTCTGAATTTCTATCTGAATTTGCAGAATTTGCATCAGGCTTGATCGTTAAATCAGATAAAGTAATTATTGTAGGTGATTTTAATATTCATGTCGACAACCATAGTGATAGTCTTAGTACTGCATTTATCTCTTTGTTAGACTCAATTGGCTTCTGTCAGAGTGTAAACAAACCGACTCATTGTCTGAACCACACTCTTGACCTTATACTCTCATATGGCATTGAAATTGATCATCTAATAGTCTTTCCACATAATCCTATCCTATCTGACCATTTTCTAATAACCTTTGAGTTCATACTACTGGACTATAAGCCTTTTTTCAGAAACTCCTACAGCAGATGTTTATCTGACAGTGCTGTAGCCAAATTTAAGGAAACAATTACTATAGTATTAAATTCAATGCCATGTCTTAATGTTACAGAGGACTTAGCAGCTTCCTGTAGCCCCTCACACATAGATCAGCTCGTTAGTAATACTACAGAGTCATTACAGACAACTCTTGACTCTATTGCACCTCTGAAAAAGAAGACAATAAAACAGAGGAGGTTAGCACCATGGTATAGCCAGCACACTCGCAAATTAAAGCAAGAGGCACGTAAATCTGAACGTAAATGGCGTGCCTCTAAACTGGAAGAATCTCGCCTAGCCTGGCAAGATAATCTTGCAATTTATAGGAAGGCTCTGCGTAATGCCAGAACAGCCTATTATTCCTCATTAATTGAGGAAAATAAGAACAACCCCAGGTTTCTCTTCAGCACTGTAGCCAGGCTAACAGAGAACCACAGCTCTATTGAGTCATCTATTCCTTTAAGCCTAACTAGTAATGACTTCATGAGCTTCTTTAATGATAAAATTCTAAATATTAGAGACAAAATTCATCACCTTTTGCCCTCATCAGGCAGTCATCTGATTTCAGATACAGCAAGTTTGGAAATAGCTATAAAATCTGACATATATTTAGACTGCTTTTCTCCCGTCGACATTAAACAAATAACTACAATAATTACTTCATCTAAGTCGTCAACCTGTCTCTTAGACCCCATCCCAACCAGGCTGCTTAAAGATGTATTACCTTTAGTTAGCCCGTCCTTATTAAATATGATTAATCTGTCTTTATTATCAGGATATGTACCACAGTCCTTTAAAATAGCTGTAATTAAGCCTCTTCTTAAAAAACCAACTCTAGATCAAGAGGTTTTAGCCAATTACAGACCAATATCAAACCTTTCTTTCATCTCGAAGGTACTTGAGAAAGCCGTAGCCAACCAACTATGTGACTTTCTCCACACAAACAGTTTATTCGAGGAGTTTCAGTCAGGATTTAGAGTAAATCATAGCACAGAGACCGCACTAGTTAAAGTTACAAACGACCTCCTAATGGCATCAGACAAAGGACTCATCTCTGTACTTGTCCTATTAGATCTTAGTGCCGCATTTGACACCATTGACCATCAGATTCTCTTACAGAGACTGGAATACCAAATTGGCATTAAAGGAACCGCCCTAGGCTGGTTTAAGTCATATTTCCTAGACCGTTCTCAGTTTGTTCATGTTCATGATGTAGCCTCCATGCAAACCAAAGTTTCTCATGGAGTCCCACAAGGTTCTGTATTAGGGCCACTTCTTTTCAGTTTATATATGCTTCCCTTAGGGAACATTATTAGGAATCATTCAATTAACTTTCACTGTTATGCTGACGACACCCAATTATATTTATCGATCAAGCCTGATGAAACCAATCACTTGACTAGACTTCAAGCATGCATTAAGGACATAAAAAATTGGATGACCCACAATTTTCTGAAGCTAAATTCAGAAAAAACTGAAGTTCTCCTAATAGGACCCAAACACCTTAGAAACTATCATTCCAGAGATTTAGCCTTAGATGGGATCACCCTGGCCACCAGCTCCACCGTAAAAAATCTTGGCGTTGTTTTTGATCAAGACTTGTCCTTTAATAACTATATAAAACAACTTTCGAGGACTGCATTCTTCCACTTGCGTAACATTGCCAAAATCAGACGCATCATTTCTCAAGTGGATGCAGAAAAACTAGTCCATGCATTTGTTACTTCTAGGCTGGACTATTGTAACTCTTTGCTATCAGGCTGCTCTAATAAGTCTCTTAAGAGTTTGCAGCTGATTCAGAATGCTGCTGCACGTGTTCTGACAGGAACCAAGATCAGAGATCACATCTCTCCCATTTTGGCTTCCTTGCACTGGCTACCCGTTAAATCTAGAATAGAATTTAAAATTCTTCTCCTAACTTACAAAGCTCTTCATGGTCAGGCACCATCATATTTAAAAGAGCTCATAGTACCTTACCACCCCACTAGAACATTGCGCTCCCAGGATGGTGGGTTCCTTGTGGTTCCTATAGTGTCTAAAAGTAGATTGGGAGCCAGAGCTTTCAGCTATCAAGCTCCTCTTCTGTGGAATAAACTACCACTCTGTGTTCGGGAGGCAGACACGGTCAACACCTTTAAGAGTAGACTTAAGACTTTCCTTTTTGATAAAGCTTATAGTTAGGGCTGGCTCAGGTCATCCCTTAGTTATGCTGCCATAGAACTAGACTGCTGGGGGACTCACATACTCTCTCGCTCCCTCTCATTCTCTCTCTCTCCTTATCTATCCATCTATCTAATCCATCTATCTATCATGTTACTAATTAAACTTCTTCCCCGGAGTTTCTGTGCTCTCTCGCCCAGCAGGTTCTTGTGGACTTTGCCTGCTGCTGTGGTCCTGCGTGGCGTCTACTGCATGTGTTGTCGCCGTCATCATTGTTGCCATATCCCCATTACAGTTTATAGTTATGTAATGATTTGCTGCTACTGTAATAATTCATCATTCATTGTAACCTATTCCTATCATCAACTGTAATTCATTATTATTCATTGTACAATATGTGGAGTGTACAATATGTGTGTGTTGATTTGTTCTGTACATGTGACATCATTGCACGTCTGTCCGTCCTGGGAGAGGGATCCCTCCTTTGTGGCTCTTCCTGAGGTTTCTTCCACCTTTTTTCCTGTTAAAAGGTTTTTTGGTGGTCAAGTTTTTCCTCACTCGAATCGAGGGTCTAAGGACAGAGGGTGTCACTCCCTGTACAGATTGTAAAGCCCTCTGAGACAAATGTATTTTGTGATTTTGGGCTATATAAATAAAATTTGATTTGATTTGATTTGATCTCATCTCCTGCATGTGCTCATCACTTTGCAGATAAAGGTTGTCTGTTGCAAACATTCATGTTGTTTTATTCATGGATATATGTATCATTCTTTCGTCTCCTTCATTTTCCTCATTCTTCACCACCTCACCTTTTTTAGCATCCACTTGATTATTTTCTCCTCATACTCTACCTTCTGTTTCTCTAGACACTCCCCCTCTTGATTTTCTCCTCCTCCTCCCTGTATCCTCTCCCTTTTGTTTCCATATTTCCTCTCTTTCTCCATCTCCTATTTCCATTTGCTTCCCCGTTCGTCTCTCTCTTTGTTTCCTTGTTTCTGCTGGTGTCTCCCTCTCTGCTTGGCTGTATCACTTCAGTATGCGTGAACAGACTCTTGGAAGGCATCGGCTGAAAGAGGGAGATTCGCGGCGAGCCAGACCACTGTGTTCGTTTATTAGAAACTTTCAAAGAGTTTCAATTTCCCTGAGCTGACTGGAGTTATTCCCTCGCTATTTTCAGCACTCTGGTGCCTCACTTGTATTTTTTTTCCCTTTTTACTTTACAACTCAATCAGCTTTTAACTCTATTTTGCATGATGATTTAGATTCCTTTAGAGTGCGATTGGCAGGGGTAACTTTCACTGCAGCTGGCAAGAAAATGAGCAAGGAGATGAAGAATTTTTTTTCTGACAGTATATCCACTCATTGGCAAGTAGAAGCACACTCCCTACTCTTTTTTTCTTCATTCGCTCTTTGCCCAGTTGCCCAGACTTGTCTCTTTACTTTCCTCTTTCCCCCAACAACCACTTAATCTATTTCACTCTCTATCAGCAGAGCTCTCTGTCCTCCTTCTTTCTAATTTCTATCAGGAATACCACTTAGAACTGCTTATCAATTCATCCCGTACAACCTACTTGTACCCCCTGTACGAATGAACAAGCCATCTACCAAACAAACAGACAAATAAATAAAAGAGTAATTATATAACAAGATGCAATTCGTCAAAGCACAATCACGAGTGCAACGAACAGCAAGCAAAGTCAAACACAAAGTCAGTCTGGAAAAACTATACGACTGCAAAAGCCAGAGCGAAAGGAAATAATTCGACAAAGGGACGTTCCCAAGGTACATTAGCATGAATTATGGGCCTAAATTGAGGAAGCGATGATTGTTAGTCTCTATTAGATGGTCTGTCTCTTTCTGTCATCAATGTGGAGCATCATTCGCTTCAAGGTCAACAGAGCATCTTTAGCGAGCTTACAGCAAGTGTGGCCAAACTGCGAGAGAGCATCACCCACCAAGGACTTGCTCACCCGTGGGTGCTGGCATTAATCTTGGTCCTTCCAAGTGCACTCCGAAACTTCTGGTTTACCGTCCGTACCAGTGAACCTCTGCCAACCTGCCCTCCCTCCCCAGCCTGGGGGCCTCTGTACCTGGCTGCAGTGTCATGTGCGGGTGTGGGTGAGGAATCTGGCTGTTGGTGAGGCGTTTATTGCACCTTCTTAACTTACCTCTTCATCCTAAACACTCTCTGTCAGCGTGGCTTTCAGACAAATTTGAAGCACTGCACGGGAATGTTTGTCCTTGATGACGGTGGGGATGTTGATGGCGTTGGCATTGCCGGCCGATGCCTTATGTTTTATTAGGCGATAGACACACAAGGCCTGATGGGGTCAGATGGGGCGTTAGTAGAGACAGGTGGTGATATTATATTGGAGCTTCGGGGTGACTGTTATTCTTCAACCTTCTTCTGTGTCTTCAGGGTTGTCTGTTCGTCTGCACATTGTCCTTTTGTGTCTGGACTGGACTTTTTATTGTATGCAGCAGCCTGCATTTGGGTTTTAGTTTTTATTTTATACTAAATTTACCTGAATTAGATATTAAATTTGGTTATAACTTTATTAATCCCTAGACAGGAAACATGATATACTGCTACTACAGTACCAAGACTAACAAACACACATATTTAATAAGGACATTAGTGTGGCTCAGGAGTATGGTAGTGGAGGGGCATCTCCATTTTACATATACAGGCTAAAGTCAGTTTGACCACCAACTACGAGAGCACCAGCAGCATCCTGGTCACCATCTGTATGCCTAATAATTAAAACACATCCAGGCAGCAATCAGTTTGGCTGATCTCAAAGGGAAACCTCTGTTACAATGAGCAAACATGGCGAGAGCAGGGAGCTGTTCCAGTTGTGGTAGCCAGGGACCACTTAGCCAATCAATTGACTCGACATCCACTCTGAATTCATAGGAAACAGCTCGCTAGCTGCACTGGATGGCGAAGGAGTGTGTGTCTGAGCGTGTGTTTGCAGGGGTCAGGGTTAGTGGTGAAGGACAAGAAGCTGTTGTGGCACTTAAAAAAAAACCAGGGTTCTTTGAGAATAATATATCATATATAATATATAGAAATATATCTATAAAGATAGATGCAGCAGCATAAAATAAATAAAAATGAACTGAGAGGATGTTTTCCCATTCGAAAGGAGGATTTATTGATTCTATTAGTGGACATAGATAATGCAATGAAATCTAATAGTTCTGGAAACTAGTTCTGGCTTTTGAGAAAGTAATGTTTCATTGTACTTTTTGTACTTTTGAGAGTTGATTTATATCTGTGTTCATTTTTGAACCTGCCATTTTTGTTGGATTGCACTACACTGAAAGTGTTTCCTGTTATTATGCTCCAAGATGTACTGTACTCGTCTGGCGGACAGAATTACAGAAACACCCTGCACCCCGTACTGAGAGCTGCTAGCAGGCAGTGTGCTGACATCACTCAATGTCAGGCGATAGTCTGCTGTGTTGATAGCATTGAAAGAACTTGATGAATTTGGCTTGGCCAACTCTATAGTGGAAACATTTTTTATGTTGCAGCTGATATAAAATGCCAACATGCAGGACTCAACCTTTGTCTTCTACTGAAAAAAACATAGACTGCCAGAATTATTAAAGTTAATCCTCACGTTGCTCATCAAGGCATGAAGAAAACCTCATCTTGGTTTGAGAGCATCTAAACAGACATCATTTGTTCCAAAGTGAACAGACAAATTACTATTTATGAACCAAATGATAGTCATGAAAGAAGGAACAGATCAAGTAGATAAAAAAAACCCTCAATGCACATTTTGCATCTTAATGGGATGCAGTTGTCAGGGAAATAATGACTGTTTAAAAGCAGCCATGTTGCATGTAACACATTAGTTGTGTCCTTTTTGAAGGATTACAGTTGCTGTTTATTTGTTGTTTTGATAGAGGAGTGGGACGATGAGACAGGAAGATATAAAAGGGGAAGCAGAGAAACATGTCAGATGTGATGTTATTGACTATGTTAGAACAATTATGGAGACGCTGCCGGCCTCATTATCACACAAATCAGTGCATCCATCAAGTGTGAGCTCACCCTAATCATGTTAATAGAGCTCTCTAACGGCGAACATTTTGACTGGTCAAAGACAGGTGTAACTAATAACATTAATGATGGCTGCACTACATTTAGCTGTTGCTATGTCGCTGGATTACATATGTTGTTACATTGGCATGAATTACTGAGACATGTCATAATTAGTGTTGTTATTATAATTATTATTAATATACCTGTGACAAAAAATATCTGAAATGTTTTTCTGCAGATAATCTAAACATAATCCTAACTTTGACTAAAGCTTTTTGTTTTTTTGTAAAGTAATTTTGAAGTGCATTGAAGTTTGAATCACTTAAAACCAAGATAGGAAAAATAATAAACCAATCATTTACTAATTATTGAGTTTTATAAGCTTTTTCCCTCATTTTTGGTTTACTTCACTGTTCTGATTCAGTCCTACAGATCTCATTAACTCTGTTATAGTAGCAGCAGGCAGCTGTTCTCAGAGAAACGCTCTGATTTACTAACTGTACACGATCTGCCCAGCACCAAGAAGCAAACAGACAAAGTTATAAACTAGACGGTGAAGACAGTGGAACATCTAGTAGCTAAAGAGGAAGATATTTTCGCAGGAGTTGGTGCGGACAAAAACAACAAGTGACCGTTAATGTTGTAACAACAGTACTTCTGCTTCATGCTACTTTATGTTGCTTGTTAAGATAACAGAAGTTGAATACAGTCTGCTAATGCTTAAAAAAAAAAAACAGTTTCCGAGATCACATTATGATTCAGAAATCGGCGGCATATGTAACGTGCTCGGGTGTTATGTTGGCTGTGAGCGTTTAGAGTCTGCGGGGAAACAGAGGCTCCAGTGTAATGAGAGCGAGGCCTTTCTGTGCTGTGACTGACTCAGATGAACACAGCAGTTGTTGGGGAAAAGGTCAGGGGGATTTTGTTGGTATTCTGCAGCCGTGTGCTTTTTGGCAGGACACTTGACGGCGCAGCGGGCACTCGAGCTTGAAATGATGTTGCTTCCTCCGGCCAGGAGGAGATGGCTCCCATGCCACACAGCATACGCAGGACGCCATAAATCCTACAGTGTAAATAAAGACCTGCCTCGCTCCACCACGTCTTACTCCTTCGATGTCCTTATTTTTACTTGTTTTTTTGTTTTGTTTTTTATAAACGCTGGCCTGTCTCTTTCCATTTTCCTTCCCTCTCATTTTTTTCTATTTTCCCCTTCCCCATTCTTTCGAATGTTTAGTGGTAAACAAAAAGGTGGCTGATTTATGACCTCCAGTGTGTGAGATCTCTATAAATGAATTAAAATTTTATGTGTGTTTGTTAAGTAATGGCCTCTTCTTTATTTTTGCCCTTCTTCGTTATTCTCCTATACCTATGACAACATATCGGGGTCATTGCTAAAAAGAAAGAGATTATGATGAGCCCTGCAAACCTGATGTCTCCTTCATAAAAAAAAGCAGAATATCGAGTAATAACTGACCAGCGTGATGTGTGTAGAAGTGTGTGTGGTTATTCTGTAGCAGCATGGGTGTCATCAGGTGGTTTAGTGAAGGTAAACACAGCGAACAGCCATGCGTAACGGCGCTGCGTTCTGTTGCGGCTGCGGATTTAATATATCTGTCCTGCTGCCTTCAGATGCTGCAGGGTCCAGAGATTTAATTAACTGAAGAAGCTTTTCATATAGTTAAAGCAGCTGTGGACAGTAGATACTGTAAGAATTACCCACATTCATTTATAGATCAGCGCAGACTGATTTACTGACCTCGGTTCGGTGTTAGGATTTAAATTTGTGACTTGAGTATTTTTTCTTGCAAATGTATGACTTCACAATCTCAGAGAATATTCAAGTTGTTTTCTCGTGAATTTACGACTTTAATCTCACACGTTTTTTTCTTTGAATATTACCCTCCCCCCTCTCTCGTGGCGCCATCATTTATTTATTTTCACCCACAGAGCTCCTCATACGACATTGTGTCTCGGTGTCAGCCTCTATGTGAAGTCTTTCTCTTTCTCAGTTATCAATGAAACATTATCCTAATATTCATCTGACATTGCTGCACTAAAATACAGTTCATGGCAAGTTGTTGTTGTGGGGAAGAAAAGAAAGGTAAATCTCGTTTAGTCACAGTTTGACTTTATTAACTGCACAGCAGGCAGTGACAGAGGTTTATCCTTTGACAGAGGTTTTGAATGCTGCATGCAGCGTTGGACCACTACCCCTTGTCCTCAACACACACACACACACACACGCACACACACACGCGCAGTCCCTAATTACAATCTTACAACTCCCTGCCGAGCCCATACACCGCTCAGGCGCAGCAGGTATTTTTCTGCCATTTTAGAACTCCATTTACTGACGGACAATATTTTGTTGTCTTTGTCACATAACAAAACAAAATGAATCTACAGTGGAACAAATCACACATTTCTCAGAAAGAGGGTGGCAAACACAAATGAAAGCAGCTATCGGCGACACTTTTCTGTGAATTTATTTATTTATTTATTTATTGAAGATCAAGACAGGGCTGGCATATTTTGAGGGGTTGATAACATTTCCCAAAAGCCCAAAACATGGAATGGATGGTAGAAGTTGGAAGATATTCACATGTTATCAAGCATATAATTGGTTTTCTGCATTATGTTTTATTGTGAAAGTAACCTCAATCTGAGCGGAGCATATGTTGAGTCTCAGTTTTGCTGCCCTTGGCCTGTTTGCAGTGCAGCGGGGGGAGTGGCCGAGGCAGAGCAGTTGATCTTTTTCCAGAAGGGGCAGCATTTGCATTCTAGGCAAAGATTATTTATCGAGGCTTTTGTTCCAAGTTTCTGACTCTTAATATAATTTCCATATCTTAACATTTAGCTAACCTTGAGGCTGGCTTTGACAGCTAAATGCAACCTTTTGTTACTCAGATCCTTGAAAAGGTTCATTGCCTAAAGTTAATCATCATCTCAATGCATATCAACTGCGTATATATATATATGGCTCTTAAAAGAGTCAATCTGTGTTTAAGGTGTTGTAAATGTTGTGCTGTCATATATGTGTCAAATGTTTCTGTACAGTAGATACAGTAGACACCTACAGTAGACAGTAGATACCTACTTTTAGAGTGAACTCATTCAGGAGTTTGTTCACTCTGTTGAAATACAGGATCCTCTTGGGTATGACATGTTCAGGAAAATATGAAGTAAAAATATATCGCTGGGTGAATGTTTTTCTTCAAGGCGAGGCACATGAATATTTCTAGACTACTCTAGTTTGCGGGCAGCATGAATACTGGATCCTGTATTGTATGTGCTTTCTGTTGTCATATTTCTATTTCTAGCAATGAAAAACTGACTTTAATCTAACTCTGGTTCAGTCATTTTTTCTTTGAGCTGTTTTTGACACAAAGCAGACACATATAAAACCAGTAACAGTATTTATATTAATATGTAGACCGTTTTATTTGTGCTCATCATGTACTTGGTGCTCGTATCCTGTGTTACTATGCTGCAAAAAACAATTGCCCTTCAGGGACAAATAAAGTAACAACTGATAGAAGCTAAACATAATGTTATTATCTGTATAGTTACAAGTCACTGTTGACATCATTAGTGTCTGGATATTTACCAGCTCATTCACTGTATCTTGTTTTTTTACAGTAGCTCGCATGCATTTTCCAAATTCCATTAGCGTATGCATGAAAATCAATTAAGTCTGTTGTGCTATAAAGGCAGGTAGGATTTGTGTTCAATTATACACCAGGGCTGTATTAAAATATGATTTTACTCATCAGTGATTCATAACCTTATTAGCCTGACTTTCCATTATTTGCATCACATTTGTGTATTAACAGTACTTGTGAAATTGCTGTTAAGAGCTGTTAATGTCGACCTGAAATCAGAACTAAACTTTCTGTTCTCGCCGTTCGTCACTCTTCCAGCGTTTACTGACGATGTCATGATTGCTGAAAATATATATCCGGCATGCTATATTTTCTTTTTCATTACTTAAATTAAATTGCTTTTAACAGTGTTAATTAAAAAAAAAAAACAAAGTGTCAGAAATCTTATTGATGATAATTATAATTTTTGTAGTCTTCTTATTCTTTATGGTATTAGTGTAATTGTAATGTTTTTCTCCATGCAGTCCACTTATTATATTTCATTAAACCCAGATTGTTGAATTACTAAAAAAAATAAGAATATTATTGTCCAGCGATTACACCTGTTTCAGTGTGATAACAATAAACACTTTATCACTAAAAAAATCACATCATTACTCCTCACTTCATATTTTATCTATACACATAATTAATATTTAATAACTGTTAATAACACATTAAATTATTTACATCTGACCGGATTTAGTGTTCTTCAAACCACCAAAAACATCGTCCTCATAACTTCCTATTATTCTACGTACGACTTTGACGGTTCAATTAAATCCACTCAAAGTGTCCGATGTCTTTTAAAGTCGACCTAACATAGCTTTATTTTGTCTTGTTTTCTGACAAAACTCTTTTGTATAAAGTATGTCTCACACGACGTGGGAGGAGGATAATATCTGAATATTTCTGTTTTTCTCTCTTTTTTTTTTTTTTGAAAGGCTTAAGACCAAATAATGATCTCTTTTGGAGTAAACAGACATTTACTTTGAAATGCTACATGCACATTGATTGAGGTATAATATAGTCATCTAAATGATTCTTCTTTGAGAATCTGAGGTGAGGAGCCAGGTGTCTCTTGCCTCTTTAACTTACAAATTTGCACTCTCATTGCAGAGGCAATTACCAACACTAAGAGTATGACAAGAACGGCAAAATGTGAAAAGTGGTGAACTGAATGTGACAAGACTGAATAAATTGCACCACTTAGCAGCTGTTTTTACTTTCCGATGTACGCGAGTTACTGATGATTAGATGGCTCTGCAATACATTACAGCAAGCCGAGCTATTATGTTCAAGTTTGACATCCCATTTTGCATTCCCATCTTCCATCCCAGCGACATTTGGACAGAGAGGTGGAGAGTTTTCAGCAGTAGTGGCTGGTTGGAAGAAATGCTGTGTTCATTTCTCTCATCTAGCAGACAGCAGACTGAAGGTATTTCTTTTATAATTAAAGAGCGAACTGACGTTTTGTTTTCAAGGTGAAATGCTGCTGCTTAATTAATCATTTCAGCTCTGTCCTCCATGTGTAGATAACTGAAGTCACAAGGCTTCATTTGGGTTGATTTAGATTTTTGATCCTATATGTTAAGACTGGGTGCTACATCATACTGAAGCTGCTGGGAGTTTATAGATACACTGGCAGATGTGTTCATGATCCTTTCACATGTATCGAAACACAGACGTCATATATTGTTTTGAAATCTCATTTTTTAGGGAGAAAGTTTAAAATCTTTTCATTTGTTTCGGTTGATGCGCTATAATACTGTGTAAGTATAGTGGGGTAATTCTTTAGTTACCTGGTTATGACTGGGTAGTTTTCACTCTGATCTTACCCTTTTAATGACAGCAAGAATTTTAAATTTGTATGTACTGTTTCATTTTTTATTTATCTATGGTTAAAACTCTTATATGTCCTACAGGCATCACCTACAGACGTATTTGGACAGTTACATGTTGTTTTCTTTCAGCCATCTTCACTTTCTACTTGTTTGTCTGGTCTTCAACAGTGAAACACATGATCAGTCGGATCAAGGTCATGTGACTGTCTTTGTCTTTTAAGAGCATACCTTTGTTCGGCCCTTAAAGACTCATTGGTTGCTTTGTTTGTGTTGCTACGTATACAAAAAAAAACAACTATAAATCTTACATTGTTTACCGAATATGGATGTAAGAAAAGAAAGCACTTTTACCCTTGTAATCATTGTTTCGTTTCTTATCCGATATGTTGAAATAATGAAAAACTGTTCCCTAAACTTCCTGACTGCATCTAGACTGTAACTAGATCTGTCAAAGTCAAGTGGATTTTCTGCTCAGTAGAACATGAAGTTAACTTTGTCCGCTGATTACGGTTCATAGAGTTAAAGTCAAATCATTCTCTCTCTCGTGTGAAAGCTGTTCAGCAGTTTTTTTGAGCAATAAAATGTAATGTGTGATTCGTACAAAAGCTTCAGTTAAAGGAAGGAAGAGTTTGAAGATGTTTGAACACCTGAATCACACACACTTTATGGTTAATTTGAGGATGTAATCGTTGTGCTTTGTTCGAGCTTAAATGAGCACTCACACCAGTGTTAAAAAAACACATCAATCCTGGAGAAGAAAGTACCACATTTCAGACAAACAAGTAAAAAAAAAAACGGTTCCTTTCACCGATGCTACTGCAGCACAGGACGCGTTTTTCTCTTTGTCTCTTTAAGCACCTTCAGCTTTTCTTGCCTCTCAGAGATAATTGAGAGTAGATGATGTTTCAGTCCACTGTTTTCCTCCACAGAACGTGACAAAGCTGAGGTGGAGAGGTACATTAGTGGGTTGATGAATAGAAATCTTTTTTCCGCACATTTGTTTTTTGGGGGTTTTTTTTAGGTTATTTTTTGGCGTATGTGTAGAGAGGCTGATAATGTCCCTGTAATGAAAGTCGGTTCCAGACACTAACGGGATCAGAGCTGAGAAATGAGCACGCAGCATTTTCCTACGATGTAGTGAGGGTTTTGTTTTAACAGCCCCTTCATCTTGTAATTCCTCCTCATTACTTTTTTGCAGATTGTCTTTTTTATTTTTTTTTTTAACTTTTGCTCGTTTTTAAGATGGAGCCAGTACGGAGGAGCTTCTCATGCTCCATCAGTCATTTACAGTCATCTGTGCCAACCGAGTGCAGAGATTAAACCAAATGAACACATATTAACACACTTTTTCCTCTTGGGCTCAGTGCAGTTTAAATTAAGAGTTAAAATTTGTTAAAAATTCTCACTCATACACATATTAACTCATACTTGAGTTACATAGAGCATACAGAAAAATAAAAAAATGATAAATTGGGGTTTTTCAATGAGTTGCATACTGTAACTATTAATGGATGTGCAGAATGAATGAACTTTATGAAAAGCTAAGCTAACTGTCTACTGGCTAAAGTTGTATACTTCATAGACATAGGAGTGGTATGTTGCTTAAGGCAAAATGAAGATGCATATTACATGAAGGCAGCGGCTTTTCAGTTAGTGTTTTTTTTATTACTTTTGAGATTTTGGTGTTTTGAAGGAAACAACGTTGCAGAAATAAAGATTTCATTTGATTAATAATTGACAGTTGTATGATGTTTACACAAAAATGATACATGTACGTTCATCTAAATTATCATATTTCCACTCTTACCACTTAGTCTCTTCATTGTTGTCTTCTGCACATGCTTGACTAATTTTACATCTGACTTTTTCTGTTTCTTATCTATTTTTATCTTTCTTTGATTTGTGTCCTCTCTTTGCTGCGGCAGAAATCTAATTTCCCCAAAGATCATTAAAGTTTCATCTGAGCCTTTTCAGCCATCGTATGTTACAGGCAGTGACCTGATAAACAAGTTGTGTGTGAGACACCACAGTTGAGTGTAGCGTTATCATAGACAGATGTGCTCTTTTGTATTGAACGCCGTGGGTTATTGGGTTATATTGTACTCGCTGATTAAAACCCCTCAGAGATCAGATTCTTTCTTTTTTTATTTCCCTTTTTTGGAGAATGAAATCTTTGTGAAACAAAACAAAGCTGTTCATTAGTTTACAAGGCTTGTTTACAGCTTCAGCGTGTTTCTGAGGTTACACAGGTCGGTTGGAAAATGTGTGTGCAGCGTATGAATTTATACCAGCGATTAGAGCCCAGGTGTGAATGCATTATTGTAAATCTGGAATAATCCATTTCAGTTCGGAGTAGATTATCCTGCTTTACGTCAACCACTTTGACAATGATCAAAATATTAGTTTTGTTTATGTAGAATTTGAGTGATTAAACTTTTGTAAACGTCGTATATGTTTGTCAATAAATGTTGCTTTAATATTGTAACAAGATATAGAAGCCGAAACCTTTGTGTTTGTCCGAAAATAATACAAATCCTCCAGCCAATTAGACATGAATATTCACCCAGACCTTCCTATAATTGCAGCATGAGATGCGTCTCTCCACATCAAACAGCAACAGATGATTTTTACTTTTTACTGGAGACAGATCACCTGTTTTTTTGCTAATTTGGGTTAACAACACATTTTCAATCCAGGCATGAAACGGGGTCGCCGTGCCTTTCCGAGTCGCTCTGTTTATTTCTCTCTCTCTCTCTCATTCAGCCTCTCTCTTTCATTCCCTCCGACTCACTAATTACCTTTGGTTTTAAGTAGCTTCATTAGTTCTGTAGTAACGATGCTGCGCTGACCAAAATACCTGCCAGTAATTCATAATTAACACATAGCACTTGCACAGTAACAGGCAACCGCCTCCAAGTTAATCATGCAGGGCAGCGGTGACATTGTTTAAATAAAATGCTGTCCTCGGCTTTATGGAACAATCATTTATGAAAGGAAGCAGCAGCTAACTGTGTTTCTGCTGAGGTAGTGACATCAGCAGAAAGCCGAGGTGCTTTAACACAGTTGGCTCACCAGTTTTTTATTTTTGATTTTTCATCTGTTTGTTATTGCATAAAGAAAGAAAGTTGGGAATTAGGATTGAGTTTCTGTTCTTCGTGCAAGCTTTTTTGAATACGATGCACTATTGTATTTTGGGCTGTGAGCTCCAATATTAGGTGATTAATTAAATGATTAAATTAGACCTGAGTGCATTAGGAATAGGAAGTCTAATTAGCGGGCGTAGTTGCATTTTTTAATGGTAATGTTTTCTTGCACTCGGATTCTAAGAGGAAAATTTCGATGTCAATTTAAACATTTAATGCGAGTCAAACATTTTAGCTGTTGTGAAACGAACCGTAGATCCTCCTCAAGGATCCATGTTTCACCTCTAATTAATGTTCACCAAACACTTCCACTCCAGCCGCTGCTCTGTGTGTTTACACAAGCTTTTTCCAACTATATTTATTTATTTATACATGTCTTAAAAGTGTCATCTGTGTAACACACACACATCCTGGTACAGCAGACATGGGCGAGGCCCTTAACCAATGAGGCTCGGCTCCACTGCAGCACTCAGTTTGACTCAAGTTGTGTCATCAGAGTTAACTTGCTTCCACTGATGTTTATTTATAGCCTCTGAACTTTTCTCCTCTGTCCCGGCACTATTTTTTAATTTATTTATTTATTTATTTTTTTAATACTATATGCGAACGCTGCCAAGAGAAAAGCGCACACACATAACTTTGATTCAAATGATCACTGGTTTGAGTTATGGGCCCTTTTCTTTTCAAACAGTGAACTCTTTGAACAGAGTCCTGACAGAGATGGAGCAGGGGAATAATTGTTTCATTGCTCCGTTTGAAGAGGACTCATCCATCAGGCTGCCACGTATCCTACGGTGAATGTGTATAACGTGTGGATGAGGATGGGATTCAGTGATGACGGGGATCAAATGAGAGAGGTCGCTGTGTGTGTGTGTGTGTGTGTGTGTGTGTGTGTGTGTGTGTGTGTGTGTGTGTGTGTGTGTGTGTGTGTGTGTGTGGACTGCTTGGAGCTCTGCACTGAGTTACATGTGTTTTTTTTGCATGCAAAGATGATAAAGCACAGAGGCAAGGATCTCATCCTGACAGGAAGAGTCTGAGCTTTTCCTCTAGGAAAGCTGTTTTACCTTCATATTGCCGTAAAACACGACCACTCGTTTTTTCTGTCGCTGACTTTGTGGCTGACATTTGTCATATTTGTAAAGATATTTACAAATAATAAATATCAGATTTATAAGCCGATGAATGAGTGAGTATGTTTGACATTATTCTACGACAGCGCCCGTGGGTGATAAATGCGAATAATCTGTAAATGGATAAGCACATTCTCAGGACATTAATCATCATGAATAATTCAGGCACTGCCTCTGATATAAGACATTAGGCAAAGAATGATGATCTTAAAAATATAATCTTCTAGACCGAAAACATGAAGATAATTAAAAAGGAGTTCAGTGAGGTGGTGGTGATATAGCTATCAAAATATTATCTAACACACAAACTTTAAGGCGTCATCGTCAACCAACTGAACAACAAGGCTACAAGAAAAAAAAAAAAAGTTTCAGTCATTGTTCCAGATGCAGTCAACAGGCTCAAAGCGACAGACCTCATCAGATTACAGGCTGACCCACTTCTCACTTTAAATATATCAAACGCACCCCTCAACAGAGACGAGCTCCCCATCTCCACTAATTAAGATGCCTCAGATTCCCCCGTTTACTGAGATGAAGTTTTTTATGTCAGAAGAAGTGTCACATGTTAATAAAAGAAAGGACTCACTAGACATCAGATATTTTTAATCCCATCTCTTAATCAGAGCAGCCAGGTTGGTTTTAATGAGCATGCTGGGTACTGTATAAAATAACGAAGAGAAGAGGGGAAAAATGGCAAGCAAAAAGTTTGTAAAATCAAAGAGAGCCACACACGTTACATGGCGAAATACTTCTTGGATTTGCAGAGTCGTCAGCCGCCAGAATAGAACTAGATTTTCAGTGTGATCACTGAGTCGTAAGTTTCCTGACTGGTAAAGGCTGAAAAGTCGCTGCCAGGTAGCGGAAACAGTCTTTGTGTTGTGGTATGTCTCGTCTTTGTAGGTTTCAGCTCATCTTTAGGTTGGTTCCCAGCTTTAGGCTCAGACAGAGAGAGAGAGAGAAAGGTTTGAGTTGAAACAGAAAGACAAGCTTGGGCTCAGATTGAGAGTGGAGATGCAGGCTCGGACAGAAAAGGTTCATGAAAAAAAAAAAACCCCAAAAACAACCGTTTACACATTCTGAGCTCATAATAACCAGTTGCATTATTCATAAATACTTTCCAGTCCAATAAATTTTTGATTTTCCGTACACACTGTGTGTATACTGACAGCGTGTACAAACAGAAATCCTTTTTAAGTTGGGAAGAATACAAACTCGATATAATCGAAGATGGTGTTTTACATATTGACAGCCATTATGAAAGCCAGTAGTTATATAAAGACTCTGCCGAGTCTCAACAGATGCAGAAACTATAACGTTGTCACCGGTGTCTCTCGTCATTTTGAATAATTGTTTTTACTTTGTTGCTTGAAAGTGTTTTCCAGTCTCTGTTCTGTCTAAAACCCATCAAAGAATCAGTCCTGAAGTCTGAAGATGACTTCTTATATGAGGACATTGTCATCCAACGTATGTTGTTAGATTCACATGGATGTTGTACTTTAAATAGCATCCAGAGTTTCACTGAGACCACTCGTCCATCTGCCTGTCATCACTTTGGTTTAGAGCAAAGCTTTTAGGGTCCGTACGCTTTAAGTGCTTGTTGGATGTTTGACTTGCCCCACCCGCATCTCTGCAACTTTATAATGAAGGTTTCTGTGTCCGACACATTTTAAAGTGGACAATAAAACAATCGTGGCCAGTGTGGAAGTCATGAAGTTGTCAGGATCTATCTTATCTTATATCCTATCTTATCACAACGACTGTCGCCACGTTTTATTTGTACAACAGTATGCGGCAGTAATTGTCTTCTAAGACAGACGCACTGTTATTTGTTCATCTTAACACCAGGTTGAACCACACATCATTCAGCTAGTTTGTTTTCGTCTCTGTAACTTTTTAAACAGTCTCGTAATGCAATAAGTAGATTGCCTGAAAGTCATAATGTTTTCAAGGGATAAAGACATTTAAATCACTCTTAATGCGGAACAATTAGCCTCATTTTCTAGATAAAGACACGACACCGCCACCACATCGTCATTCTAACCAGGTCGTGAATTAAATCGGTACACATTTTGTTCTCCACCTGACCGGTTCATTCTAATTCAGGCGTGTCCTCTTCCTGGTGGTGCTGAGAGTTTGTTGACAAGTTGAGCAGGACACCAAAGGTCAGTGCTGGACTTTCTGCCTCTTATTATGAAAAGCTCTCCCTCCCTGAACTAGATTACACCATAAATCAACGACTTGCATTATAAGCCAGCCAATAATCCAGCCAGGAGGGAGGCTGCAGCAGTTGTGTGGTGGTTGTGTGAGTGAGTGTGTGTGTGTGTGTGAATATGAGCCTACGATAGCGACTGCATGTCTATGAATATAATATGCACATAATTATTCTACACATGCTGTCAAATAATACTTCAGGTATTTCCTTGACAAGCGGACCTGCATATATGTGTGTGTAAGCACTTTGTGTATAATGACATAAATACCATTGAGTCTTCAGTTCTTGTATTATTTTGCTATCAAATTATCTTGAAATGTTGTTATACTGCACTTTTAGTCAGAGATGTATGCAAAAAATAAATAAATTATGCCAATTTAAACCCTAAACAGATATAAAATCCATCTTTAGCTTCGACTGCAGGTGTGAACACAGTGACGGAGCATCTTTTACATGAAGTATGGATTGTACATCAATCTTAAAAAAGTTAACAATAGTCGAAAATAAGTTTATTAAAAATTGGGCGAAGAGTACAAGTGAAAATGAAGCTCTTTAGAGCCGTGAGTGACATCAAACATTCACCTCTTGTTCAAGGCAATCATCAAAGCAATACCTTTAATCCGCTGTCGCATTACGCTTCAGAATGATGACTTCTTCTGCCCGTACAGTCGGACTATCAATTGTAATTTTGCAACCGGCGGGAAAGACATCACAGTAAATTAAAAATCTGCTATGCCACACTTTTTTCTGTGATTATAATGTAATTACAATAAAATACTGCTTGATGTATTCCGTTGACAGAATTTTAATAGAGCAATTACAATTTGATTCCTGCAGATGAAATGGCCACCGTCCCTAACAAGTTAGATTAATAACAGTCATACTTATTAACTGTCTTATTGCGTAAATTTAATATAGCTGAGGGGAAAAAATAAAATAAAAAAAAATACGGCTCAGTCATTTTGATACACCGGGAAAAATCTGAGTACAGACGCAAAACAATAACATTAAAGGGAAGTGATTAATTTATAAAACAAAAGGGGCTAATATTTCATAGTTAGATGAAGCAGATACCACAGTATCTTAATGAGAAGATGAAAACGAGGAGCTGGTGTCACCTCATTCAGCTCATAGGAAATTAATATTCATGATGATATAATCACAATATGAAGAGATGGAACAGAAATTCTTGTTAAACTCATTATATCTAAATGGTCATTTCGGTGGAACAAAGGAGCTGCTGCTCCATGTGAAGTTTATTAAGCAATGCAGCAACAGTGAACAGCGTCAGTCTGTTTCCAGAAACAAATGTGTGTTAAAAGAGTGTTTCCACAAATATAGTGGCATAAAAAGAAATGACATTGTTCTCCATCACACACAGATGTAAAAAAAAAAAAAAAAAAAAAATAGAGAAGCTTTTCCACAATGGTTACAAATACTAAAATCGAAAAGAAAAAAAAAATAAAGAAAATATATCAAGCTGCATCTAGGAAGGAAGTTTTTCTACAACTGTAACATATCTCAGACTGAAAATGAATGATGCTGCATCACATCTAGATGTAAAGATTTTTAGATCTTATGAGGACGTCCAGATGAGTAAACGTTACAATGTAGAAACTGTAACAAACATCAAATAGGAACAAAACAAGAAATGAGGCTACATGTTGAAACTAAAGGAGTGAATTCAACATCTGACTTCAAAAAAAAAAGAAAAAGAAAAGAGGAGTCAGGAGAGAAAACATCAGAGTGGAAACGAAAGAGAGAAACATAACATGTATCCTACTGCCAAATCCTGTGAAAGAGTCTGGAGTGAGCTTCCCCACGACTGTAGCAAAGATCAGAGTGTAAATGTATAAAAAAATAATAATTAATTTGCACTACACAGTGACATCAAACCATAACCACACATAGAAAGCCATGGTTCACATCATACACACATCGTACTCGAGTGAACTTTATGATGACTTCAGCAAACGAAACAACAAAACATAAATAAAACAAACTTCATTACGTGGGAAGAAGTCTAAAAGAATGAACCTTTCCAAGACTTTGACAAACAAAATCAATTGTAAATCGTTCATGTCGTATTTCCAAATCTCGTGAGAGGCGCTTTTTCATTTTTTGCACTTAGTTGATTGAGACACTTTGTGACTTTACCTCAGAATAAACTTACTTAACCTACTTACTTTCTCATAACTGCAACAGAGTGGAAAACATGAATAAAACAAAAAAAATATTGCTTTGCGTTTACTCTAAATGTACCTTTTTTAAAAAAAGGAAAGAAACAGTAATTTTGCTGCATAACACACAGATGGTCAATTTCTGTCCTGCTATTACTTTCCATCTTGTGAAGGAGTCTAGAGGACTGTCTATATGTTCAGATATCCTCTCTATTGGCACAGGTTTTGTTTCACTTATTTATTTTTTTATATCCCCGAGCATATTTAAGATAATCAAACCTGCTTTAATTTGAACCTCTTCACTCATGAAAGCTCCCATTATGAGGTTCAACTTGACAACTCGGCGTCTGTTAGCAGCTGCAGGCTCGTCCCAGTTTGCGCTGTACTGACTAAAGGGAATATTGACAACTACTCTGCAATTGTTGGGGGAAATTAGCATCGTCATGGCAACATTATGCACCACTAGGTTCAGTCAACAGTTGGCTAAGTCTCTTATTTTCTCTCTTAGAAACGTGTCATTTTTTTTGTCGTCTTTAATGTCATCTCTGTCTTTCCGTCTCACTCTGCTTCTCACAGATAAAAAAAAAAAAACAATTAAGCGAAGTTCCTCGTGGCCTCGTCATTCCCTCTCATCACGGCACTAATATCTAATCATGACCTCCAGATGTTTCATCTCGGTGCTTCTTTAATTACCTGCTAACAAAAACTTTCTTTGAAAGTTATGAAAGACTTTGTAATGTTGAGAGGCACTCAGTAACAGAGATGACCTTTCTTTGTTGTATCCTGTAAGAGGAATTGTCAGGAGATACGTGGGCGACTGGATGACATTCAACAACAGTCTTGGATTTTCTGATATTGGTCATTTCTGTGTCAGTAATTTTGTCCATCAAACACCCAATCATGCGTCTTTCAGTCAGTGTTGATGAGGTTGTATTTGTGGTCTGCCATGAGTTGAAAGCATCTATGTCACTGAATAACCCCTAAAAATAGTGTGGACGCTGTAATAATAGCTGCAAAGCCAAGTTTTTCTTCCTTTTACATTTAAATAAAATCCAAATAGCACTAATATATTCAAATAAGCTTATTAAAAACAAGATAGAGATTATTTGCATCTGCTTACACTTGTTAACAAACCACACTGGCGTGAGTACAAGGTTAGCAGTGGGAAGAATCGTGTTAGAATAGTATATAAATGCTCCAAAATAAATAAACAGAGGTTTTCTGGCTCCTCTCATCCTGCTGTTGTGTTATGAATGTCATTAAGAACTTTTTATCGTCTCCAAACTCTGGTTTGTTTTGTTGAAATGTTTAATGATGGTGGGATGGCTGTTTGATAGTGAAATTATGTGATCAGCTCGAGTGTTTGATTAAAGAATATGATTGAACAGCAGAAAGGTGAAGTCCACATTGTATCTTTGCAGAATGGACTGTGCATATCTAAATTATAGAGCGATGTTTCTTTCTTGACAGAAACCAGTTTGCAGAGAGCACCGACAGCAGCCAAGAGGTTCATTTTGTAGTTTAGCAAATGCATGAAATCGTTAATTGGCTGAATAAATGCGCTGACAGTTGTGTCAGCCAGCAAAATCATCTGTCTTCAGCTAAAACTTCTTAAAATGACATTGCAGATAGTTCAGGCTGCAATAACATTTTGATACAAAAACAACCTGCAGCTCCGACTGTGCTATTATCCAGCCATTATCTATACCTGCTTATCCCTAGCACGGTTGTTGGCGGCTGGAGCCTTTGTTTATTTCCACATTGATCACTGAAAATGTGCCATTAAGTATGACTTACTAATTCATGTTATCATAATAACCATATTCAGAGTGCTTCAATTCAAGAATACAACGAACTAAACTAAAAGCAGAGGACTATGTTTTATTGTTGGTGTAAGGGGCATGACTCAGTTTATTTTAACTGTGCCGTTATCAACTTTAATAACTGTGTCCTCATATAAAAAGTCAGGTTTGACAAGGATCTCTTGAGGCTGAACGAAGTGAGTCTGTAAGCGCATGTGGTGCCGTTTCCGTTTGAAAATCTAGCGTGGAAAAGGAAGTGTGTGCCATTTTCTCTTCCTTTAAAAAACTCTGATCAAGCACCCTTGAGCAAGGTACTCCACCTCCAGCTGCTGCGGTGTAGCTGCTCGTCAAACCCAGGTGTGTATTCGTGTGTATGTGAAGCACTGCAGTGCTAAGCAGACACTTTAGAAGCTCTAAAATAGCATTCCCCACCAGTGAGTAGAGGACGGTAAAGGAAACATGGAAACAAGTGTTTTTCAGCTGGATAGTGTTGAGTCCATGCTCTGGATATGCATCAGAGCTTTTCATCTTTAAAGGACTCGAGGTGTGTTTCTTCATGCCTCTGTGCCTCGTTGTGTCCCTCCTTCCCATCTGCTGGACAGAATTAGCTCGTATGAAATATCTTTTAGAAAATGGCCGCAGATAGCAAGTGATTAACAGTTGTAGCAATCTGAAAATCATTTAAATAATTCTCAAAGAAGTCTAATGTACAATTTATTTATTCTAATTTTATATTTATTTATCAGCCAACGATCATATCATCACAATCCGGAGCACAAACAATACAATGGCACCCAGCAGGAAAATGAAGGACGATTAGGTGTCGCGATCATTGACGTCAGCTTGTGACATCGAGCGACGTTTCCTGCAGGCTTTAACTTCTACGGCGGAGCTCGTAGAGCCGCTCAGCTGCAGCCGGAAGTCTCGAGGAGTCGTTAACTGACTTTAGCCCCCCACAAGTTATTGCTATTATAAGTGTCAAACTATAGTTTTTGTCAAAAAAAATTTGCAGCACTGAAATATGTTCTTCAAATCATGATGGACATAACGAAAGCTTTTTTTTTTTTAAGAGTCAGGAGCTAAAAAGTGCCGTTTTTGAACTTTCTTTACTTAAAGTTCAATAATCAAAGGTGCTGGCTAGCTAACCAGCTAACGTTACCCTAGAGTTTAAAGTGTTTCTTTTATCATTTTCTTATTCTTCAATTATATAGTTCTAGCTCAGTGGTCTTCACTGTTTATTTTCATAGGAACCACAGTCAATAGAAGAACCACTTTTATCACCTAAATCTACCCTAAACATTAAATCTACCAACACAATGTGAATTAATAACAGGTTTACCTTTATTAATGTGACGAGCCGAACCAGGCTAGCATTTCCTAAACAGTTTTTTGTTATATTTGTAGTTTGTTGTTGCAGTCCTTGTGAATTACGTGTCATGAGTGTATTATCATTATTACCAGCTGCGATGCAACCAGCCTATTAAACCTTGGCGAGTAACATTGTTCAAGTTGTCATGAGAACCTTTTGTTTTGTCATCTCATTGGTCACTTTTTGACTTTGGCTTGTACGGTGGTTTTACAGACCAAACGTTACTAATCTCCTGAATCCTTCTCACTGATTCACATTATCCCCAATTATAGTGAGGTATGTTTCCAGAGGACAGCAGTAATGGTGCTTCTCACCGCCTGACTTCATGCCGTCCCGTTTAGGGTGGTTGTACTTCATTTTGTACTTTTCTATTTTGGTTTGAAAGCACCAATGCACACAGTAAAATGGGAAGACATTGTTTCAGGTCACATACACTCACACACACACACACTCTCTCCCTATCTATCACACACACACAGGCACATAAATCAAATAGGCACAACCTCATGGGAGCACACATATGCTTTTATATACACTCTCGCACACACTGATGGCTTTCTTGGAGATTCACTGAGGCTGTAAAATGATCTTGTAAAAGAATAGAGGGACCTTCCTGCTTCAGCTCTGGAGGGTTCATTAACTGACACACACACACACACACACAGATGCACAAACAGACATAAAGTGACCCCTGCAAGGAATTCATTCATTTTATGCCCCCTCTCACCTCATGGCTGTTTTATTTGTTTTCCAACCCATTAGGTTAGTAGCTTTTCAGGACTCTATCCTTTTTTTAGGGTCTCCTTCAGCTTTACACGCTGTTGCATCGACTGTTTCGCCTGAGGAAGAGATGGTCTGCTAGAAATGGCTATAAAATATAAGACAGTGAAGCACTGTCTTAAAGCAGCTTTCACTGTTACTTATGAATGTGCTTAGGAGTAATGTAAACTATACTAGGTATTGACCTTCCTTCCACTCGAACGCACAAAAGAAACGCCCTGTAGCTCCTGAATATCGACTGTATGAATAAACAAGGTCCTGCAAGTAATTATTAGCTTGTATGAGATTCATTCAATTATTAACGTTAATAAGATCCAATATTACTACTTAGAATCAATGACGTCGGATGCTCCTGCACTTGTGGCTAGCATCGTAGCATTACTGTTAGCTTATGCGGTTGTTGCTGAACCATATGTCTCATCAGCACTTTTTAAGAGTTTGGCTATTATGCAACATTTCCAAAAATCACTGCTAACCCGATAAAGACTTGATTAAGATACAGCGTATAATAAAAGGAAAAGAGCTCATTTATTATCTGTTTTGATTGCATAGCACTTATCTTTGCACTGTCTCTAATTAAAGCCTTTGTCAAGTCATTTTATTTATATAGCTCAATATCACAAATTATACACATGCCTCAGGGGGCTTTACAATCTGCACAGCATCCAACATCCTATATCCTTTTGATTTGATTAAGGAAATTGAATCGGTATAGAGCCGTGAATCAAGATCAGTTTTACTGAAGTTAAAATAGACACTTGTTTTTCTAAAAAAAAAAAAAACACGGGGTTCATTATTTCAAGAACACGTCATGCGTCTGTGTTTGTTGTGCTTGAGTGCATCATTACAGTTCATGACGTTAGTTCATGTGTAATTTCTGCCTCAGTGCTCATGGTTGTCGGTCATGTGCACAACAACAGCCAAACAAAATTAGACCACGTGCCATTACTCTTTACTCTCCCTCCCTTTTAATCCTGACTCCGTCCTACCAATTAGTGCTACCACATTATTTATTTACTTTTATATTGTAACATCAGAGGGAAACGCATCATTTTAACGTTGCTTTATTGTGATCTGTTGTGCATTAAGAAGAAAGAATCACTGTAACCGCATACTGATATGACGCAGTTTCCTCTTCTAAACTAATATTTGTACGTGATTGCTCCATTTTTTGGTTGTCAGAGTGAGTGTTGTATGTCCCGTCAACCTTGTTCTTCTGGGTTTAAAGTCTCCTCCTGTATATTCATGTCAGCATATTCATGGCTCGCAGTGAACCATCTGTGAACTTGGTCTGTGCCAGGACAACTTTCTGCCCCAGTAATATGAGCCAAGTCTGACCCACACTGTGCTATCCTGCAAATATATGTGCATGTATATATGGGGACTGGAAGTTATATAAAACAGATTGTATATTTTGCTAATTTAAAGAAAAAAAAGGAGACTATATGATTAGTCATATGTAGGATTCAATAAAACAACATTCAGCAATGTGTTCGCATCATTGAGAAAAATAAATAAAACAAAGCTGTATCAGCTAAGGACATATAATAGAAAGACAGAGCGGGGACTTGTGGTTGAAGTGGTAGTTAAACCCGCTCACAATCTGACCTTAATCATTCAAATGGATGAAAGTACTTGTTTTCTTCATCTGAGCAAATTTCAGGTCAAACATTTTAAGCTGGAGTCGAATGGTTCTGTCTGGATGAGCATTGGGGCTTTGACACATGATCAGTGACAGAATCGCTCTGCAGCGTCCTGTTTTTATTGCAAAGAGGTGATGACAGCAAACGTTACAGCTGTGCTACTTTGGGCGTTAGGGTGCAATTTGGACTTCACACGTAACTGTTTGCTTCTGACCTTTTCAAAGTGCATCAGTCAGATCTTTGTTAAAGAGAAGCTTAAATATGGACAAAGCATCCATGAGATATTAGTTTACTTAAGTGTGTTTTGGCTTTTCTTTCGTATAAACATCAAAACCAAAATAATTCAGATAGTCTACAGATTCTGGTGCACGCTGTCAACACTTAGGGTGAATTTATTACGTTTGGTTCAAATAACCTTCATCATACTTTAAATACACGTGTCCACTGCAGTCCTTCCTCACAGCGTTCTTGTGTGAAATGCTGGATGAAGGTCACTTGACTGAAACATAGATATTTAATAAATTCCCCATAAGTGCTGGCAGCATGCAGGAGTCTGTTATTTGTTTTGAACTATCGCTTTATCTCCTACACACAATATCTGTTTACACGTGTGTCTGTGTCTTTCTGAAAGACTTCAACATGTCGTTGATGTCTCATCCCACCCTTTTTTCCCCCCCAGAGGGATTGATTGAGGTTAAACGTTGATGACATGAGGAAATACTGGATGCTCTCAAAACAGATGAGGGAAAGATGGATGGTAGAAAAGGTTGTTTGCTGCCACTCCCTTTTGCAATCAGTATCTGTGTTTGAATCAGGTAAAAATGATGTAAACTGGAGGTTTGACATTGACATACTAGCTGCAGACCTCTTGACAAATACTGTAAAATTGCAGCTTTTGAGTAGCTGAATACAAAAAGACTTAAGCTCTTAATTCAGCTGAGTTAGAGACAAGTAAAGAGTGAAGAACCGACGTTTTTTAAAAACACACTGAGCTGCTATGGTTTGAGGCTGAAATTAAAGGCCTTGAAAATGAATAATTTTTTCAAACAAGTGCCTCAGTGTTTTCATAATGTTAATTATTAATGATTGAATCAGTTTGGTTGGTTTTATCATTTGCATTTGTTGTAGTGTTATATTCACTCCCGAAGCTGGAGGAATCCAGTCAATATAATCAAATTGAACCGAATATTAGATTTGATGATCTATTCTGGAAGAAAATCTGACTCAATCATTGATTTAATTATTACACTGTTAAAAGACAAGGGAAGAGAAGAAGAAAAGGAAGAAGAAGAACAGGAAGAGGAAGAAGAGGAAGAGGAGAAAGGAGGAAAAAAAGAAGAGATAAGAGAGAGGAGTAGATAATAAGGGTTTGGTTTATCATCCACAATGTTCAGGGTGCTTTTCAGTATCCATGTCAGGGCAGCACAGTAAGAAAAGGTTGACAGAGAAGAGCAAAGAGCCTTGTTGCCTTCTGCAAAGTTCAGAGCTGTAGAAGGAGGAAGAGGAGAGGTGGAAAGAGAAAAAGGATGACCCCCCCCGAGACGTGGAGACCTGAGGGAAAGAGGTGATATGAGGTGAAGTGAGAAAGCAAAGGTTTAAAAAGAGGCGAGAAGGAAGGAAAGTGTTTTTTTGTTGAGAAGAAAAGAACAAAGCTCGGATGATTCAGAGTTGGTGGTGTCGCAGGGGATTCCCAGACCACCACCATGGCCTTCTGTCCCACAATCCATCAGGGCGTCTGAGGCTACATGGCCACATGCCATGATGACAAATCTGCCTGTCAGCCGAACACAGTCCAGCATGACAACTTGGCATTTTAACTGCTCAGATTGACTTTCAAACTTCGACACTCAGAGGAAGACTTGACATTCATTGCTGTGTACCAACAGATTCACATAGTCAGGAAGTGACAACATTACAACCACTTATTGTTACCAGGGGCCAGTATGAGAAATGATTCATAGTATATAGATTATGATATATCTGTGTTTTCTTAAGCAGAAACATTTCAAAATAAAATAATTCTCTTTTGTTTGTGTGCCACGTTTTCAGTATTAAACACAGAGTCCAGATTTTATCGAATGAATTGCAATCATAACACTTGTTGAAAATGACGCTGTGAGCATGTGCTCATATTTTATCTGCAGCTCCTGAAATGTTCTTTTAATGCCATCCATACATACATACTTTAAATGGGAAAATATTTCTCAGTTTCACAAAGCAAGAACAGACCAGAGGCTACAAGAATAAGAATTAAAGAACTTTATAAAACATAGCAAAATAAGAAACTACAGGCAGATGCATACACCACACGCTTCTAGTGGGATTAGTAAAAATACCCTTAACAGTAACATGAATGAAACAGCCAAGAAAAAGTTTAAGGACATGGAGACATCATACAAATCTCCATTGTAGAAACAGAACTTTAAGCTCATATTTATAAAGATATGATATGATGAAGGTCACATGCCTCCTCTGATTTCTACTTCAAAACATAATCAGTCATTTGTTGCCTGGTAACAAGTTGAAGTAGTACGTCTTACAGGAAGAGTATGCCTTAAAGGCAGTTTAAGTAATTAGTGAGATTCTTGTGTTAAAATCCAAAACAATCCCCACTTGAAATGAATCTGTAATTCAGTCTGGATGATTAAAATGGAGACTTGGTTAACAACATAAAAAAAGACTAAAAGACCATCTGTTTAACTTGCAGAGGAATGTCGCTCTACTCGCAGTTGTTATTGCAGTGAAATGATGCTGAAAAGAGAACAAAGTCTGTTTCTCCTTTTTCTCTCTCTCTCTTTGTAGCTTCTCTCTATCGATCTTGTTTCTTTCTCCTTCGTAACTTTTCTTTCTCTTCACCACCTCTATCTCTCATTTCCCGACGACACATCGATTCCCATATGACCACTGCACTAGTTACGCGTTTTGTTTGCACTTCAAACTGTTTGTTTCAGCCACAAATTGTCATGAGTGTTTGAATAAATTTGATTTTGAGATTCTGACACACTAATTCCTGAAAATTAGTCATCATGTGAGGTTTTTCTCCTTTCACACAAACAAAATTGTGCTCGCGTAACTTTATTTTGAATTCTTGTCAAGATGACATAGATATCAACTATATGAGTCAGAATTGAAGGTAATTTTATATAAAGTGATTAAAGTGACATAATTTCTTCTTTTTATTTTCTACCTTCAAGTGTCGTGCATTGATTTAAATGATTACTTCATTACTATATATCACTCTTCTCAAACATGCCTCTTCAAATAAGGATCTTTGTTGTATTTTAAAGGTTTTACTCGCTACTCAAAGGGAGAGAACCGCACGACTTCCTGTTCCTACGCAGAGCTTCTGTATTTCTACGCATGCAGCGTAGGGATACCGAAGCTCTGTAGTTGAAAATGTAGTGCCAAAGGAAAAGGCTGTCTGATAGCAACTTAAAGTGGTGACTTTTTTATTTTTCGTCCAAATACATCATCTCTGTGTGGTGCTGCTGCTGAGTTCAGGGACACAAAAAAATCCATCAGTGTAGAAACTTAAAGGTGCAGACTGTCAGCCTTCCTAAATGGATTTGACCAGTCAACACAGGTGCCAATCACCTGTAATCAATCGGTGTCAGCTGACCAAAGGGAGAGTAAGTAAAACAACCTTCCTTTATAATACACTAAAATGTTTAGCTGTATGTGGCATCAGTGTCGTGTTGTACTAGTTACCCTCTTAACACCAGCTCACACTGCTGTGGGCTCACAGCAGTAGCCGGTTCAGGACTCAGCCGCCTGGCTTGTTGTTGTTTTTCATTAGACATGCAGGTTGTGGTGCGATGCAGGGCGGTTCAGGTCATGTTGCTCCCAGGAGGGAGTCCTATCCTGCTCCTACGACCTCGCACACCACATTAGCATCACAATGACAACGGCGAACAAACCTGCTGCTCAGGCATCATGCGGCTATCCTCAGTACATCTAGGAGACGTGTACTAACGTGCATTGTGTGCATCTGTGTATGTAACACGGAAACAAATGTGTGTGTTTGATTTGGGGTTAGTTTGCATGTTTGTAGATTCCCTGATGGGAGACAAAAGCTGTAATAACTCAGAACAGGTTTCTACAGCACAAAGCGTCCATTCAAATGATTTCACTGAACATTGTTCACGCAGCTGTTTGAGCTTGTTGAACATGTGTTTTCTGGAGAATTGTAAGTTGGAAAAAGCTGAAAAAAATTATTTATTTATTTATTTTCTCTGTAATCCAGCAACCAAAACACAAAATACAATAAAATATGAATACACATTTAATATAAAGCATTTCTTGACTAATACGTCATAACTGGCCAACAGGAATCTGTACCAGTTAAAAATGCTGCTTTCTGTCAGAGAGACATAACTAGTGTATCATTTAACTTCATTATTCATAATCCGCTGTGTGCCAGTCATATCTGTAAACAAGAATTATGGTGATCCTTATCAACATGTTATCAGGTATTTGAAGGATGCAAACAATATAAACCAGGTTTCGTATTTGAATGACAAACAGTGAGGAGCTGGATAATAATTGGATAAGTATGAAGGCAAAGCTCTTACCAGTTACCAGTTAAGCCTGTTCCATCCTTCACCTATATGCTTATGATCTTCAGGTATTGACTGAAAACATAAGATCACAGATATGAGGAGGCAGTCTTAGGGACCGGGTCAAGAGCTTGGAATAAAACCATTGCTTCATCACACCAGACATGTCCAACCAGAAGTAGACCTGGAGCATGATGGAGGGATCATATATCCCATCAGGCCTGGGAACACCCCAGGAGGAGTTTAAAGATGTGGCAGGGGAGAAGGTCTTTGCTATTTTCCGTAGGAGTTAATGAATGTCTGGATGAATTCATGATATTTACAGATATAAGTGTACTTGAATTACTTTCACCCCTCTGCGTGACGGCCAGTTTTTCACTCAAAGTAGCTGTTGAAAACGGCTATTAAATGTTTAGCCTTCAAACGTTGTCAGCTTACGATGTCACAATGCTTTAAATGAACTACTGAAAACATACATTAAATACTCGAAGGTGGGTTGTAAAGAGTCGTATAGAGGCGTGAGACCAGCCTGGCCTACTTTCACACATCTGTACACCTGGAAAATTGATAAATTAAGAGGCAGTGATTGTCAGAAGTTACTCAAATGGTCGACCATCTGACTAACGCTTCATTTGAGGCTTTGAACCTCTTCAATGCTGTTGCTTTACAGTGTAAAGTTATTTAAAGTGGAAATAGACGGTTTTTTTTTCCCTTTAACTTATAATTATGAAGTAAATGTTGAATAGAATAATGACACCATCGGCATCGGTGGGGGTTGCAAGTCCATCAGACACGTCTGTTGCTATTTTAGCTGGAATACACTCAGCTGCAATTAAGTATTAGTCACTTTCAGCCGGTTCGGTCAAAACATGAAAATACGGTATAAGATTTCTCTGTATTTTTCTTTCTGAATGTGGCAGTCGGTAGTTCTTTGTACTTCGTGTTGAGTTTGTTTATGTACAAGCTTTAATGTGTGTAGGTGTGTGTGTTTGCACGTAGTTCGACGTGTCCCTTGTCAGGAGGGGAGAGTGTTTAACAAATGACTGCCAGCTCGGGGACACACGGGCCAGGGACCTCTGCTAGGGAGTCGGCCAACAATAAATCTCAAAAATCAATATGACAGGGCCCGGGGTAATCAGTATCAATGATTTTAAACTGGAATAAGTCCCTCTGGGAGAAGAATGATAAAATCCTCCCAGCTCGGAGTCTGAAAAACATCCCGAGGATGAAGGATGGTGAAGAGGAAGAGAAAGAGGAGGAGGACGAAGGGGAAAAAAAGAAAAAAAAAAGAGAGATTATTGATGCTTTTTACCCAGAAGCCACTGCAAGCATTGTCAGGATCTCTGTTGTGCTTTCTCTCGTCTGCCATTTGTGCTCTCTTTCCTTCTTCCTCTCTCTTGACCTCCATCACTCATTCTATCTTTCTCACTCGGCCGTTTGTTTATTCCTTCACCCCACCATTTTCCCATTTTCATGTTGGTGCTTTTTGCATTTTTCACTTTCTCACTGCTTTCTGCCACTCTGCCATTTGATCTCTTTCTTCTACTCTCCTTCATTCTTTCGGATACTCCTGACTATATTCCTTTTACGTTTTTTTTTCAGCTTTCCATCACACACAGTCTCCACAGATAACATTTTACCTAAATATGTCACCAACTGTTACAGGTTTGTGCTGAAGACATTGCTTTTAGCTCTCAGCCTGGTTTCAGACTTCTAAATTGCTTCCTGGATCTACTTTTTTTTTTCTCAGACATTCAATTACAGCAGATCTGGTGTTGTGCTAATTGTGTTAGAGACATCACAAAGCTAAACAGAGCTTTGTTGGTGGAAATAAGAAGACATCCTCTTCAGCCAGAGCCAGATAACTTGCAGTCAAAGTAGCATCAAGTCTGGTTAAGAGGTGGCTATACAGCTTGATGTAAGTGGACTAAATCAGCTAATTTCTTCCATTCCAGCCGAATAAATAAAAACACAGCGAGGTCAACACACACAACATAATGTCAGTCCATAGAACAGCATCCTGTGCCCTTTTCTGAGGCCAGTATTTAATCACTCTCCTGGCACTAGTCAGAAATATGGTGAATGCTACCCTGTCATGCGTGAAACATCTGGGACCCTCCGTGGGTTAATGTCAACAAATAACAGTGTTTTAAGCATTTATCTGCCTCAGAGTCTCCCCCTCCTGCTCGGCTGCAGCTGCCCTGGGTTATCCCCTGGATGTATTTTAAAGCCAGATAACACCCTAATACCCTTTGACTCACTGCAGCAAGAGCTCCACAGGCATTCATTTCAGTTTTTTTTTTTTTTTCAGCAGATAAACGTTGGCATCCAAAATAACTAACATTCAAAGGAATGCAAACCTCTAAACGCAGAGCAGGCAGGCCTCATTTTAGCTTAAGTGATACCAGCAGGCATAGTGAGCCTGGCAAGCCTGAGACTACCAGCTGCATGGCATATTTCACCATCACTAAATACACACTCAGTTAAGACATTAGTAACGCCAGTTTCAATGCTTAAAAATGCTCTTTAGTGTGTCTTCTGCCGCTTCATTGACAACTTCTCTCCTGATTTCAAAAGTAATAACTAAAAGGTCATATTCCTCTTGATTTATCTGGTTGACTAGTTAATGTTTTTTCCATTTTGTTTCGTTTAGTTCTTGTGGGATTCCTTGACCCCCTACTTGCGTTTTAATCTGGAGGGCTGGGAGGATTTTTCTCTGAGCTGCAGGAACAATTGTTGCACTTCATTTTAGTTTGAGCCGTATCTGAAGTTCTTGGTCTGGAGGTGCTTATTGTTGCCTTTTTTTGTTGTTGTCGGGGCTTCGCTCAGAAGTCTGACCGAGGTCTCACGGCTAACTAAAGCTGTGTTACTGTTGTTCATTGTCATTGTCCTGCGTGTGCTGCAACACCGATTATCTTGCAGCCTCTACTAGGACAGGAGGTATTTATTGCACTTTATTTTATTCATTGTTTCATAATACTCATGATAATCATTATTTCTGGTCTGTTTCATTTCCACCATCCAGTACATATTTCAAGATTGGCTCTCCTCACCTTTCTTGAGTACCTGTTCACCTACTGTCTGACTGCCATTGAACCTGCCATAGCCTCAGAATATGCTTTCTGTTTCATGGTGAACAGATGCTGTCTGACATGAAAATGTCACAGTAGATCAGAAGAGAACAACATTCCTCCTTAAAGGTCACACAGGGAGGGTTGTCTCATCCACCCACTTGCTGTAACTATACCACAATGCTGTGTGGGAATTGGGACGAGACGGAGGAAAGCTGCTTCTTTTTTTGTGTGTTAATCTCCTCAGTGGGAGAAACTGAGAAGCTCCTTCACTTTGTTGTTGCTCTGCTCACTCCACTCACGTCCTTTTCTACCTTCAGCCCCCTCCTCTCTTTATCTTTCTCTCCCTTTGCTCATCACTTCGTCATGTCCTCCATCACATTTCCGTTGTTTTACATTCCTTCACTTTCTCTCTGGTGCTGTCCGTCATGTCCATTCAGAGCAGATTAGCACCATTTAAACTGCCAGCGGACGCTGACTCATGAGCTTGTGAGTCTGTGTTTGTGTGTGAGAAGTTTGCAGAGTTTAATCTTTTGTCAAACCTTTTTGTTTAACCTTTGCTGTTGGCAAACAACTTATTTTTTGCCCTTTTAGCACCTTTTGTACATAAGATCAATGCACACACTGATTAAGCCTAATGTGACAACCAACAATAATGAATTACCCACCTCTGCTAAGTTTAACCTCCTCGCTTTGAGAAGCCAAACATCATGTTGTAACATGTCGTGTGTTTTCACCTTCACTCAGTATTTAAGCTAAACAATTAGCTGAAACTCGGTACGAAGCTCCATAAAGCCGAGGAGAGCTGAAGAGTCGCTCATAGCTCTCTGTAGGTTCATCACACCAGCGATGCCTTTGACATTACACATTGTCAACTCATACGTTATTATAAAAGAATATTGATTATAGCTGCTTTAAGGGAATAAAATCTATATGTGGTTAGGACCTGATTCACACTGATAAAGTCATTTAAATGCTAAATAGCTGCTGTGTACTGTAACATTAGTGTCTAAAAATGGTTTCTTTTTACTTTCACATCACCAAATAAGTGTTTTTAATGCAATATATTGTATTAATACTATATAATATATAATAATAATAGTTAATTTATGTACAGTCTGTAGAAAGCTGGTGAGAAGAAGTTATTGCTTATAAATGGTGAATTGCTCTTTTGCTTTTAAATTTCAAAGTCTCACCTTCTTCTTTTTTTTGAAGGTAAATCTTCTCTGTTAGTGACCATACGCCAACATCAGCAGTCAAACGGGGCAAATCTACAGCACATCAATTAGTAGTCGGAGAATGCCTCACTGTTTCAGCCTGACCTTTTGATTTGTGATGAGGTGTCTTTCTGGTGCACAGCAGAGCCAGCGATGGCATAGCGGTGTCGGCGGGTCTGTCCATCTGTCCATCTGTCCAACACTTAGGTCCAGAGAAATACTTGGTTTACACTTGGAAACATCTCACTTAACTTAAATCACTCCTCCATTTCCTTCACGTTTGTCTTCTCCAAGATGCAAAACTAATAATAAAGATGCAAAACGTGTGAACTCCTGCTGAATTCAAATGACTGTAGTGATCTTCTGACCTTTCCTTTGGCATAACTCATGCGATATTGAAATCTATCTGGCAGATCGCGCTATTTGCATATAGGACACTTGATAGACTTTCTTCTAGCATGACAACCTGTTAACTTTGTACTCAAGATATTTGATAATCTTTGCAGAGCTACTGTTTACAAGGAGATAAGCACTTTCTAATAATTTTGAACCCTCATCATCTTTCCTCTGTTAACATGTGAGTAGGTATTTTTTTCGATGGAGGAGTTTTAGATTACAGAAGTGTTGAGAATGGTAATAAAATCTGTAAAACCTACCAGGGCAGATTGTATATTGTAGTATTGCAGCTTTTATCTCAGAAAATAGGCACCTGGAGCTTTTAGCAGGGCAGATAAGTCAAAAGGATAACGGACACACGCACATACACACAAGCAGACAAACATGCACTCAGTAAAATGTTAACATGTTCCCATTTTAAACGGGTATTTCCATTTCCAGGTAAAGGTCAAGGCAAGAGGGAATTCATGACTTTTTACTCCCGTGTGTGTCTGTGTGTGTGTGTGTGTGTGTGTGTGTGTGTGTGTGTCTGTGTGAGTGAGAGGAATCACAATGATGAGGTGGGGTGAGGCAGGTAAGAGCCAGGAAAAGGAGAGAGATGGGTGATATTTTTTATGAGAAGTCTGTATCTCTGTAGTTTTTCCTCAGACACATAAGGTACATGCACAAGAATAGCCACAAACACACTCACTCTGAGAACACACACACACACACACAGTGTGGTCGTAAACCCAGTCAGGCCTCCTCCCTGCCGAGCTGTAGCGCAGTGTTCAGCTTTGATACAGCTTGTAATAAGTCATCAGAGCTGTGAGAGCTGAAGGACCCAGGAAGGTTTATTATTCCTATCCCCCCCCCCCCCCCCCCCCCCCCACACACACACACACACACACACACAAGATGTTCACCAATGGCTCAGGATTTACAAGAACGCACACATGTACTGTATGTACCTGTATCAACGGTGCAGGGGACACCATCAGGAAATTCACGAGTGGTTCAGAAATGTCATAAGAATCATAACCAAGATGTTTTTTTTTTAAGCATCTAACTTGATGCTGAAGCATTCGCTCTTTATTTCTGTCTGATGGCACATCGTTGGCAGCTGCATCCATAATGTCAGTTGTTTCAAGGCTGTTGTCATCGTTGAACCTTGAGACATCCTCTTCAGTGCTAATCGACACTTCTGTAGCTGTAAACGAAACATGCATCATGTCCCTGTTTTACAAGGTGATTTTCAGGGTCACAGACATCATGACAAAGCAAGTTTCAATTTAATTTGACTCAACTGTGATGACGCTTTTGAACATTATTTTTTTATAATGACAAAATGTTTTTTACCAGGTTGCTGTTACATCTCTCACAGTAATTATGAGGATAATCGTCACCGCCATTCATTATATCAGAACAGAGCAGCAAAATAAAACCAGAATCTAAATTTAGGTGAAATAATTATATAAAGGAACATAAACGTCTACAGTAAAGAGCATAATGCTGGTATTTATATCAAATCTCTAACTCATTAATAGACTGTAAGTGTGGGAGGGAGCCGGCTGTTAATAACTCACCCACTGTTCCTACAAGCTTTGTGAACTAATTAGGAAATACGGGTGGATGCCTGCTGGATGTAGAGACAAAGCTTGTGTGTGTGTGTGTGTGTGTCTGTGTTTTTCCATCTAAATCTTTGCAAAATGAGGTCATTTTGGTCGATTTTTACTTTACTTCCAGGTTAAATTACAGGCTCTTACACTGATGCATAGACAGTAGTACCTAGAAACAAAGCAGCCTACTAAATGAGACTCTATCCACTGTCTCTCTTTTTTTTTTTTTTGGTGAATTTGCAGTGATTGATCCTGCTGTTAAATCTCACTATGAGATGTCTGAGAGGATGCAGACCCCAGCGTACCTTCTGTTTATGTATAATTGGTAAAATCAACTGGAATTATGGTTTTCTTCTTCTTATCATTCAAGCATTTTCCATCCATAAATAAACATTCAGCAGTTTTGTTTCGGCGCTACTATCATGGCTACAGACCTTTTAATGATTTTCTTAGGAGATACAGTAGCTACCAGACCCTGAGTGTTTTCAACAGCAGATGGTAAAAGCTGCAGAATATCATGTTCTTACCACAAATGGATTAAAAAAGGTAAAACATCAAGTAAAATAGGGCTCAAATTATGTATGTTACTTTAAGGTAAAGTGTAGGATTACAGAATGAATACAGTCAATAGGTCTGTCCTTATAAGGACACACTGTTGGTACTGTGTGTGTGTGTGTGTGTGTGTGTGTCTGTGTGTGTGCCAGGTTCATTGCCAGGGGTTTTGCCTCATGACTAATTAAGCAGATAGGTGGTGCAGCCGGGAAACTGCCTGCACAGGATGAGCTGATGGCCATTAACATGACTTCTGCCTCCACTTTAATCTTTCTTAGCTGGGGAGACATGGATGGAGAGAGCGAGCGAGAGAGTGCAGTCTGATGAGACAGAGAGAGAGAGAGACAGAGACAGAGAGAGAGTGACCTAAAAATCGTGAGATGGCAGAGAAAGAAATAAAGGTTCAGGTGGAGAAAACAGATGGGAAACTATGAGATGGAGTAACGAGGAGGAACATCTGGAAAAAGGAGGAAGATGAGAGGAATGATGGGAGCATTAAAAGATGCAAGTGAAGTGTTGGATAAGAGGCAGATGAGGAAGAGAGAATAAGATGATACCGTAGTTTGAAACTGAGTGTGAAAGGAAATAAGGGCAGACATGAAAACAAATGAAGTGTCAGTGAAACTATACGGCTACTTTTTATGTGTGCATCAGTTGAGACAACCACAGACAGAAGGTTTCGTTTTTCTTTTCCTTCCTCGTTTCTTTCATCCTCTAATTTTCTTTACTTCCTTTCATTTATATTTGTATCCTTTCTTTACTTTCTTTTCGTAGTATATATATTAGTTTAATGTACTTTCTGTCGTCTCCTCAGCAATTAATATTGTCAGTCAACATGAACACAGAAAATAAATATGTTTTGATGTAGAGGGCTGTGAAACGCCACACGCTTCCTCCTCAGTGCTGATGTTGTTTTCACTGTGATCCACATTTTGATTCTTTTCTGCCAGAGAAAACAGAAACTGCAAAGTCTAAATATATAAATTAATAAAAAAAAGAAAAAGATTTTTCTCCTCAGTGCCCCATCTCTGAAATCAGGTGTCCTTTCATGTGCGTGCTGCAGACATGATCGCCTCCGCTCTCTCCTTGAAAAAAGCTCGGAGCGCGTTGGTTCAGTGCAGCTTGATTGGTTTGCAGTAGCTCATTTCTCAGCCGGGCTCTCGCAGGATATTTGCAGTGTTCAGAGTTTCTGAGTCCTTTTGAGCCCCGTGCGCCGTCAGCCGCTGCTTTTGCAGACTGTCCAGGAAATTGAAGCCTTCATTTTCCCCAAAGAGTCTCTGTTTTTCTATTTTTTTTTGTTAAACAATTGGCTGTCAGTTAGACTCACATCCACCTCTGCAGACACAGAGTCTCTTGCTGGATTTTGTTTTTTCTTTTAGCTCGTTAGGTTTGCAGATTTTTTTTCTGTTATGCAGTTTGTTTGTCTGCCATACGAGTCTGAGGATTTGTGGATGTTTTCCAGTCACCTGTTTGGGTTTCCTGACCCATATTTTACATTCAGCAAACAGCCACACACACACACACACCTAAGTTCATCCAAGGACAATATTAGAAACTGGAACTGTTCCACCTATGCCTCACTTTTCAGTTAAATGTTAGACTTTTCACAGTACAACGGATCAGGTGTAAATTGCTGCTATTTTAATTTTGACTTTTGTAGGAGCTTTAGCAGAAAGTTGTGTCAGCAGTGAACCACGCTGAAGAAAAATAATTTCAAACATTTTTCAGATGTAGAGCTGCTTTTGGTACTAAAAAACGTTTAGAAAAGTAAAATATTTGCCTGTCTAGTAAGCAGTTTCTGTAATCTGCAGGCGAAAAGACGTTTAAAGTCTCGTTTTAGTTATTGAATCCAAAGTTTACTTCTGCTTTGTTTCGGTCTCTATCAACTCCTAATAAAATCTTAGCTGCTAAATGCTCCTCTGTGTTCACCAGCTAGTCGCTAACTTTGTCTGTTTGCTTTTTGGTGCTTGGTAGGTAAAGTACTGCGATGGTTTTATAGCTTTATCTGCTGGAAACGAGGTTGAGTGTGGGCTACTATAAATCCAAAACAATGAGCTTAAAATAGCAACGATGCTAAAACACTCTGTAGAGCTGAGGGGAACTGACACCTCTCACATTACACATCATCGGTTAATCCGCTGTTAATATATCAGTATTAATTAGAGCAGCTTTAATGCAGTCCTTTTTTTAAGTCTAAAAATTGGTGGTTTAACTCAGTGTTGAACTTAGTGTTCAATGCTTTTGTGGTTAAATGATGTGTGTGTTTCTCCCAGTGGCGACATTTTAACATCATTAGAGATCTAGTTGCTCTTGCTTGTAGGGTAAAACCAATACAGCCACTGTGAAAACCCAGCAGTGCACTGATGTATTTAAAGTGATGTTAGAGCCATCACTGTACCATGGAGAACAGCGTTCCCTCAGGATTACTTGATGAAGACAAAGAACACACTCAGCATTTTATTTTTTGTAGTATAGAAACAAGGCTATATAAGGCGTATATTTAGAGTAAATTATCAAAATCTTGGGGGAGATTGTCCATAAATTATTAAACACATCCGTATGACCATCACCATGAACACACGCGAGTCTGTCCTCAAGACAAAACACACTATAGGTTGTAAATTCAGTGTCCAAAAAAAATGACCTATAGTTACGTTTACGCACCGGACACCACCTAGTAACCGTAATAATTATGACCCGAGGTTCAAGAATACCAACCAGGCCGTCACGTCGGAGCATTTTAACTGCACGTTTCTAGTTTTTAGAGATGAGACCAGCGTGTTAATGACAATAAGAAAATTATTTCCAGCCATATCATTTAATAGCTCTAAACCCAACCAATTACCAGAGCTGTTATACCAGTGGGTTTAAGTCTTCTAAACAAGAACTCTATTCAACAGATGTTGACTTTTCCCTCTTGGGTGATGATAAAGTCAATAAATAAGTAAATAATCATATCAAACTGTATTGGGGAATACAGCTGGCAGTATTTATATTTTTTTTTATTGTGATATTAAAGTGAGGCGTGTTGGATCCAGTACAACACTCCACCAGGATGGACATTTTTCACAGTGTACTTGTGCTATGAAATTAGCTAGTTTCCCCCAGTTTCTTGTAAAACCCATAAAAATCTCAAATAAACATTCATTAGTAATTATTCTGAACATTACTCGCTCATTTCTGCCTCTTTGCCCCTTCTTGCAATAACCGGTTTATTTCTTTCTTTTTTTTTTTTTTTTGCATAAAACGGTGAAAATTGAAGTCTTGTTAAGGAGGCGACAACTGCCTCTTAAAATATGACATGTCTCCTCCCGCCTCCACAGCATCCGCTCAGCGCTGCAGGATAATTTAAAGAGTGATATCACAAACACAAAACGCCACTAACATGATAATAGCAGGGAGAAGCTGCCCCGGTGAAACGCTATTCGGACAGAGGATACAGTTTTGAATTTCAGCCCTCAGCAGATCAGCACCACCCTTCATTAACCTGCCTCGACCTGCTCATTAATTCACATTCCAGCTCTAATTGGGCGGCTGTGTGTGTGTGTGTGTGTGTGTATGTGTGAATGGCTGCTGTATTCTAGTGCTCTTCATGTAGAATAGAAAAGGAGCGATTAAGTAAAGTGACATCGGTGCAAGAGATTCGTGCATTCACAGCTTCGTCAATGTCAGCAGGATGTCAGAAATGAATACTGTTTTCTGAAAAGATGAAAATCTAATTAAATTAAGGAGGAACGGGGGTCAGCTCACTCACTGCATCACGAGTATGAAGAGCAAAAATGTGCTCACATAGTTGAAGTGGCTGGAGCACTGTTCGAGTGTCCCTCATCATCTTCATATACGATGTTCAGTAGCTGCTCCTTGACGTCATTGTCTCTAGTATCTCCATTTATTTACTTCACAGACTATGCAAAGAAAGATTTATCCTCCACACTGTGAGAGTTTATATAAGTCATCCTCACTCTGCAGTCATTGCCTCAAAATAAAGTACTATAAACATTTTATTCATAATTACTTCTGGTTATGAATTAATAAGTGTAGAGCACCCACAGAGAAGCGTCTTCTGGCCTTGAACAACTGTAAACTACAAGTAGTTGTGAGTGTTGATGCCAAAAGGATGAAAAAAAAAGGTTTTCTTGAGGTTGGAGTTGATAGCTGCTGCACTTTAATAGGCTGGTTGTTGTTGTTGTTGTTGTTGTTGTTAGCAAATATTACCACATTACTGATTACAAACTAGGAAATGAATGAAGTGCACAACATGTTCATACAAACATCTCTGTGATCTGATTCTCACCAGGAATCATGTATGGATAAAAGTATTCACAAACAGATCCACATATACAGTGTATATATATATTACATATACATCTGCGTATATGCAAATACATGTGCAAGATGACGTAATTCCATACACATATTCAAATACACACAGAGACATCAATTCAAACACACACATCTTTTCACACTCAATAGGTCTTTAGATTTAAATAAAAGCTGCTGATTCGTCCACATTTTTAAACCTCCGTATGCGACCTCACTCTGCTGAGCTGCTAATTCCTCAACTGTACTTTTATTTCTCAACCTAACAGGGAATCACTAAAGGCTCAGCTCAGGTGTGTCATCAATGTCTACTCCAGCACAATAATGTTGTACTACTGCTGCTGATAGTCTTCTGATGTGCTACTTTAACTGTTTAAGACTTTGGTGGACTATTCCTTTCTTGGGAGGACGGTCTATACTAAGCCTACAGGACGATCATCATAGATTTAAACTCATTGAACAGTAGCATTACACCCTAACAAGGTCAATTGATCACATTGCGAGAGATATTAATCAGGATTGGAGCCACGGTTGGAGTCTGTGGGAGAGCGCTCCCTGACAGACTGAACTCAGGGCAGAAAAGTCTAATATACAGACTGCTGCTCATAAAAGGTGCAAGAGTGTATATATTTGAATATATTGGTATGATTTCAGAACAAGTCAGGGATGCAATTTCACCCTTGTGTGTCTATTTTCTGTCCTCTGCTGTTGTTTTGTTTTGTTGACACACTGCATCCTTTCTGTACGTTTTTACATACATTATGAATCTGGTAATATTTGGTATCAGACAAATCTCAAAGTATACATATATATTTAATTTTTGAAAAGCCGGGAACATGTTGAAGTAAGCACTCGGCGATTAGTAATTATTTATTGTTTAATAAGCCGTTGATGCTGAACTTTGCTGCTGAAACTATTTTTTAGACCCTCAGTGTTATAACAGTTTTTACAGCCTAATAAAGAGCTGTGGTGATTATGTGATGGTGCTGCAATTTCAAACTGATTTACACTCGCCAGGATAAGTGTTTGCTAAAACAGTAAGGGTTCATTGTTTACCAATGTGTTGTATTAAATATAGCAGCATCAAGAAAGTCACTACAGGTGATGAATAGTTTTTTTTCCACTTTTTTAATATTCAGTCGCCCTGGGTGCAGCATTGCTAAACGGCTAAATCGCAGTGATTTAACAAAACAAACAAACAGGGAAAAAAAAGTCCACACAGCACAACTTTTACTGAAACAAGGGCTCAGAGAGTTGAAACGACCTCCAGAGCTCCGTAAAGCATCATTTGTGAAGGATTTTTTTTGAGGAATTCTGCTGATCCGGTCCCTCGGTTCTTCCTGCTTCTGTCTTTTCTCTCTGTAATGAAAGCGATGACTGTGAGAGATCTGTGCACTGATCCCACATCAGCACTCCCTAATTGGAGAAACTTGGGAAATAATAATATGGGCCTGGGAGGAGATGATCAGCTTAGAGGCAGCCCATCCCTCACATGCTGACCGTATCTTTCTACCTCCTCATCTCAGGTGATTAGAGCAATCCCCCGGACCCTGTCAGAAACTCCGAATCAGCACACTCATACACTGAGGTGAGTGTGTTTGTGTGTTTCAGTTTGTAATCTGTACATGCATGTGTGTGTTTGTCCTATACTGCATGTCTGCTTTGGGTGTAAATGCACAATGTGTTATTCAGTGAAGGAAGAGGTACACATATTGTCATGTTGCCAAAGCAGTTAGACTGACTTCGCAGGTGTTTCCTGAGGCAAGAAAACAGAAAATTGCTTTATAAAATCAAATGGAAGCACACGGAGAGGCTACGCCAGGAACAATAAAAAATACTGTCGTGTTACTCGACTTATTGACTCGAACATATTTGGCTTACTTTGCTGCCGACACACTGTAAAATAAAAATGAGGAATTTAACAGGAAATAAAGGTTTTGGTAGCAAGCATGTCAGCTGCAGTATGCATGTATCTCAGCGTTTTGGTTGCTTTTCTTCACTCCTGCTGTAAGAACTGAAGGTGCAGGAAGGTGGTTGGATTATTTTCAGTCTGAAGACAAAGATACTGGTCAGGTTTGGGTCAGCTCAGCCTCTACTTTATCTCAGGATTAACTCTGAGGAGGCTGTGAATATAGAGAGCAGAGATCTCTTCCGTCTTCTTATATCATCCCTGAACACAAAGGACACTAAGAAAGGATACCAAGAGTTCAGTGTGCTGTGAATCAGATTATAACCTGCCACATCACATCCAAACAGCAAACTCATTACTGCGTGTTGTGGTTTCATGCAGCAGATCAGAAACGACTTATGTTCATACAGTAGGAAATGAAGACGACACATGTCGGAGAAAAGGCTTAAATATGCAAAATAGTCAGATGTATATATGCAGGTTTCATTATTAAGTCACCTGAACTTGCTTGTCATTTAATTTTTCAAGGATTTAAAACAACAGACCCATAATCATTCATCCTGTATATATTATTCATATTAAGAAACCGCATGTTATCATCAAATAAACAATCAGATATATATTTAGGACTGTGGATTTCCTTTACATTGTAAGTAAATTATAAAGGTATTCTCTATGAACTGGACAGATGATTACAGCAAGAAAAAACGTGTTTGAATGTTTGGACTCTGACTTGTTTTAAGACTGACTTGAAAAGTTGTGAACCAGTCCTTTTTTTTTTTAGCTTGGCCACAAGGGGGCGCTGTATAAGTTAACAAGAGGATGAAACTGTCTTAACTGATTACTGCTTTTAGAGGTGTCACATGTTTTGGTGTGTTGCTGTAACGCCACCTTGACGGTGTTTACCTTAATACAACAAAATGAACGTTGTCGCCAAAAAAACAACACCACTGGTTCTTAGATTAGATAAAACTATCTACAGTATACTGACAGTTTGTTTTAAAGAAGGAAGCGGTGTAAAAGTGCCACAAAAAGAGTAAAAGAGGATTTAGGTGGAATTGATGGATTTGTCTGCTTTCGGCCTTACAGATAAACATTTATATATTCATTTAACCTTGAAGATAATTAATGATGATCATAATTCACATTTCTTTATGCATTTTTTTTTTTTGTAAAACTTGTAAAGATGATCCTCCCCAAGGTCGTGAATATTGACAAGTCACTCTTGAATTTGATATTTACCTTGAGAGTCTGTCTTTCTATGTACGAGTGTGCACATTCCCTGGAGCATCCGTGTTTCTGTCTTTGTTTTTTTCTGTCAACTGAGCACTCTTTGTGTTTTCTAGTAAGAAACGTCTTCGTATTTCATCAGCTTCCCACACTTTCTAAAAACATTCTGACAGTAAGAATGTGTTTTTCCACACTTTGGTATCAAATGCTTTGCTGAAGGGTTAGAGTTAGGGTTGTAAAGGGACCAGAACCTATTACTGTGTGGTTTTCATGCAAATGAGCTTGAACCCTAACCTAACGTACAGTAAATGGTGACGAGAGAGTTGGATGGAGATAGAGAAATACATAAAATAAGAGGAGATACATGTTTGAGTAAAGTGAAAGAGACAAGAAGACGAAAGAAACAGTTGAGAGGGAATCTGGCAAGAAGAAAAGAGGCGAAGAGGGAAAAAACAGACCTTTAAAGACAAGACGCTGACTGACAGATTATGTGTCTGCCTGAGGTCACTGATTACCAGACGTTGCGTTAGGAAACATTCACTGGAGCACAGATTGCACCATGGAACAGGAACTGCCAAAATCCTCTGCATGAGTTGCAGTTTGACGCATCGAATTGACAATTTTTATCCCCTCACTACCTGGAGTAAACAAAGGTTTTTTGTGATGTGTCATGACATTCCTTCAGCTTGAAAAAAAAGCCAGCATGTGATGCGTTGAGAGGCCCAACACAACACTCGGGCAGGACTTGTATCAGCGCATTTCCATCAGTGGAGCTGGAGGCCAGATTCATCTTCAAATCCAAACAAGCACAGCATGCTAACATTGAATACAGACAAACTTTTGACTTGATGATTAAACTAGTTAAAAAGTTGAAAATTAATGGATATGCATTAAATAGTGGTTGAGGCATTTCAATTCAAACCTAAAATGTCATATGTCCAAAGATCACCAGAGTCAGGAAGACTCCTCCTCTGGGGAGCATGAATGTCTGCACAAGATTTCATGACAATAATTGTTGAGATATTTCAGTCTGGAACAAATTGGTGGACCGACTAATAAGCCGATATTGTCATCCCCAGAGCCAAGCCGCTAGTGTGCAAGCTCAAATTGAAAAATATCTCTGTAATGTCACTGAAGATATCTGATAACCTTAATGAATGTCAGAGGACAAAGTGGATCAAGTATTGTATTGTTCTTAATACTATCAATACTACCTGACCTAGACCTGATCCGAAGGGGATCCAAGTCAGACTTGGTCTGAAAAGAATAACCCAAGGATAATTAGACCTGATGCAAAATGTGGTTGACCCAAATAGAGGGAGATAATTAGGTAGAAAAATGAGTAAGTGAGAGAAAGAAGAAGTTGAAGTGAAAGAGAGATTGATGAGTGTTGGGAGCATAAAGTACTCGTGTAAATGATGAAGTCTCCCTTTTTACTCCTGCATAACAGTGGCATTTGGTTACCTTCCCCAGGGGGATATGTTTAAAAAAAATAGGTTGTCAAAAGTTATAAGTAATAGTTTGGTGACCAGCTGGTAGAACGCTATTATAGTTTAGCTTCATGAAATCCCAATTTTGTTTTTGACAGTATAATGTTCAGGAAAGATTGAACAGTTGTTTTACTGTGCAATAGATTCTGAAAGGAAAGAACAGTGAGAGATGAAAAGATGGGAGGCTGACAGGCAAAGAGATGCAGAAGAGTGAGGAGGGGAGATAAGTAAAAAAGTAGGCTGAGAGAGGGGGAGGATGGTCAAATGGTGGAGGAGAAAAAAAAGAGATTAAAATGTGTAGAGGAGGAGAAGCAGAGGTGGGCAGGTGGAGGAGGATAAAATGGAGAGGGGCATATGACGTCCTGGCAGGTCTCCAAAGGCTCCCGGCCGTGATCCAGCTGCTTCTGAAGGCCACATTGTAAGGCCTGTTAGCAGTGCCAACAATACAGGAAGGAAAGCAGAGAGCCTGAGAACGAGAGGGAGAACAGGGGAGAGTGAAAAATGAAATATGGAAAGAGAGAGAGAGAGGTGCAAAAGGAGATGCTCTGCCAGGACCCAGAGGGGGGCGGATGCAGGGAAATGTTGTTCCTGAGAAAAAGGTGGCAAAGGGGAACAAAAACAACAACCATGAAACCCACTGCTGTGCCTCCTGTGACAAACAGAAATACTAAATAATTAAAAATAAGCAGGAACATTGTTCATTCAACAGGGAAAAGCTCAACTTACAAGGATAAGCATCTCGGGTGAGCGTGAGTAGAACGACCCCCCAATATCTGTGTTTCATTTTAAACACATATTAATAAAAGTTGTAATAATTTCTCCAGAAATTAGAATCTCCACTGTGTTTATTTTCCACATAATAAGTTTTATCAGGGGACTCTTACTTACTGTATCTTCACTAAAAAATATGCAAGTCATCCATGTTGGAGTTTTGACATCACAGCTGGTACGTTCTCAAGAGATTGAAATCAACTAAGTAATAATTATTGTTATGGGACTTCAGACACAAGTTGGAGATGTTCCACTCTGTGCCAGGTTTATTGGTTTTTAAAGTTTGATTCTGCAGTAGGGACACTTTTTACATTTTAACATCTCTCATAACAACAAAGAACTACAGTCAAGCTCAGAGAGAGTGGCGCTGTCCATGGTGCTGAAAAGGGTGAATCGATTGTGAATTAACGTAACAAATTTAACAGTCTGTAAGCTTTGCTCTATTCAAAATGCTACACGATATATATATGTATATGTATAAGTATATAATCTAATATACAGTCAACAGTTACAACCCCCTGATTACTTTGGTTGATATGATAAGTGTTTGAGTCAGTCACTATTACAGTGTTGTCACCATTATCAGAGATGGGCTGGTTGGACACACATTTGATTGATTTTATTATAAATATGACAGTTTAAATGAAATCAGATAAAACTAGTTTACAGGTATAATCCTTAAGATTTCAGTCCTGCTATATTTAGCTACATCTGTGGATAGTGGGTGCACACGTTTCATATTATAACCCTAGAAACTACTGTATTTACAGAAAATACAAATACTTTAAATGGCTGAACATAAATATTATCCAAAATGGGGTATGATCTAAGAAAATCTCAAGAATTCGCACTTAAACAGATATGTATTTATCGGTTATCTACTACTGCAGGGTACCAAACCCTTGTCAATCTGGATCATTTCCAAGATGTCTTTGTCTGCCAAGCTTTAAGGAAACAGAAATGTGCTTGAATTTACAAGGATGAATAAGTTGGCTTTAAGATCATCTTCGACTCAAGATGCTTGTGAGAAAAGGCTACTTGTCCTCCCACCTTCTCTTTCATATCCATCCTTCCTCTCGCTACTTTATCTGTGAAGTAGAAATGTTGTTAAAAATAACCAACAAACCCTATCATCTCATCCTTTTTGCCTGACTACAGGACCAACAAAGGAGTGAAAGAAAAGCCTTTTGGCATTTTAAAACGTTCCCTGTCACTTCCCACAGAATAATGGCTGCAGGAAATATCCTCCCATGAGGCCTTATGATAATAGGCCCATATGTGCCGGCCATAGTGACGGTAATTAATTGCTACACAAAACTTGTGAGGTCGCTCTGTGGAGTACAGTGACCTCCAGACATGAGTTCAATGACACAGTGGGATTCTTACACAGCGGAGAGCGGCGTCGGGGGACGACTGGGCGGCAGAGCGGCAGATTAGTTAGCAGTTTGACCTTTCCCATAAGGCACCCGCTCATCGCCTCGTTCCTTTTGTCACTAGATTAGAGAATTTAAATCCAGTGGGAGGACATCAGGGGATTTACTGCACAGCACTGCCGACCAGACAGTTACCATCTCTAACGCTTCTTCTGTGGTTGTGACGCCATCTGAAAGCCTTCTCCTGCCGCAAAGGCACGACAGGAGAAGGTAAAGGAGATGAGTGAGACAGAGGAGATTAGAGGCAAAGAACAGAAAGAAACTGAGAGAGAGCGAGAGAGACTCAAAAAGGGAGGCGGATAAAGAAAGAGGCAAGCTGAGGAAGAGATGAGGAGGGAGGGGAGGGAAAGAAAATCAGTGATAGGACAGGAGTGAGAGCAGGAGAGGGTGGGAGGGAACAGGTGAAAAAAAGAGGAGAGGAGAGAGAGCAAAGAAATGATGAAGGGGTGAAAAGATAAGGAAGAGTGGGGATGTGATGTAAAGAGTATTTGGATGAATAGAAAGGGTTATGTGGGATGGATTGACTACAAAATAAACAAGGACAAGGCAGATCTTTGAGACACATTCAGATGAACAGAAGGGAGGATGAGATGAAGGATGAATGACAATGATGAAACTAGGGATAAAAGAGGGAAATAAAAAGAGGTGGAAGAACTCATAAAAGCAAGCAGGATTGTTTAGAATCACCAAAAAAAGAAACAAGTAAAACTAATGAACCCTCGCCGGGACTAAAAGAAACGAGGGATATTGGAGCCCTCTTATTTCCACATTATCAGCTTCAGTGCACTTGATGTTCTTGAAGCTGTTTGGAGTAAAAGTCCCACCGAGAAAGCCTCTCAGCAAGCTGAAACTGGTCCAGGATCTGCATCATTTGATCACCCCTCTTCAGCCTTTTGGGTTAGAAACAGTTTTACAAAACACATTATGTACCATGACAGTGATTTTGTACATCTGATGCCAATAACTGACCCTGACTCTGACGAATCGTCCAATTTGGTCCGATAAGTCATAACACCAAGATTATAGTTGCACTGGTAACTGAGTCTTCCCCTTAAAGCAGTGGTTCTTCAGGAAGAACTTGAGTCCAATGGAAAACCTAAAAGTCAGTCAGTCAGCAGAGACAGGGCTGCAGTGCTGCTAGGTGTCAAACTGTTGCCATGGCAACTCGATTGTCTCAGACCGTGTCTTGATCCCTGGAGACAGAACAGTGATCTCAGAGGACTTCGATGCAGAGTGTCAGGAGTTGCTGAAAAAAATGCATATACGTTCCTGGTACTGCTGGAGTCCTTTTTAAGAAATAAAAACATGTAATCTGGAGGGCGTCACAAGAAAAATTATACACATTCTAATCAGAATCAGCAAAACATTCAGTTTTGCTAAAAAAAGAAAAGCCATAGGGTGATCATAGTTCGCCACAAACTGCACCAGCAAGACACCAGAAGTTTGGCGTGCAGCAGGGAGCTGTATGTCTGAAGAGCTGTTTTCAACTGAGGCGACATCCAAACAACAGCCATCCTGCTGCTGATGAGAGGAAACCTCCTTAACACAAGAAGTAATAAGCTCAGGCTCTCGAACAAGATACTGAACAGGAAAAGCACTTCACTTTCACACCTTTTATACTTCTACATCAACCCTTTATTTCTGTTATGGTGAAACAACAACAGGAAGGGCTGCTGCTGCTGTCCGTAAGCATCGGAGTCATCTGCTCTGAAATATGTCAGGAACGTCTTAGTGGTTGGTTAATACAAACAAAAGGAAACACTGTGGAAATGGCTTCAGCTACATATTTTAAGATTGATCAAATATATCCTATGCATTTAAGAAAGACAATGCTGCCACTTCCTGCAGGGGCTGAGCTGAGGAATAGAAAACAACAGAAATGAGTGGTAGCATTTATGGTTTTTCTGGATGTGACTAGTAAGTGAATTGTTTGGATCAGTATCCTTATGAGCGTTAACACATGCATTTGTATTTACAGTCAAGGCTGCACAGCAATGATTTTATTGTTTTCTCTTCCTTTGTCTTGGATCCTTTACAATGATACTCAATCAAATGTTGGCATTGTACGTTTCTGCAAGCCGCAGATCCGCTGACTCGTAACAACATTTCTACAATACTGTATGTATCATAGCGAAAGTGACGTAATTCAGATGACATTTATATGAGCTGACCTTCTTATTTGGAGGAGGCATGTTGGGAGATGAATAGATAGTCAGATGGCAGAAAGTTGCAAATGCAGCACTGTTAGTCTCCCTCGAGACCAACAGTGGTTAAACCAGGTATTTTTAGTGAGACATCTGGACATGTGCGGCCTTCTTTCTGGTGAATAAAAAGATATTTTAACCCAAACTGTGACCGTTTCCTAACCAGCCCTTAACTACAGCGTTGTTACAACATAATTATTTAACTGATAATGGCCATTTAATGCTGTCTTAAATGACACATGAAAAGCTTCAAAGATTTAACGTATCTGTGTTTTGCAGAAAAATACAATGCCGACATTTTATTCTGTTGACCTTTGGCCAACTGTCTTTAAAGTGCCGACCTTTAGGAGAACACCTATCCAGTAAGAGGTGTCTTACCATTGCATTTTATAATCTTCACTGTTGGAATATAAACAGCTCCACGAAACCTTTTGGAGCAGTTTATTGGCCTTGTTTCAAGTCGTGAAATAATGCATGAATATACTTATTGTCCAGTTAGCAACAGCTTGTTTGGCAGGCTATTGTGGCTCGCTAGTGCTAGCATGTTACCAGCTAAAGTAGCTCACTAACTGCTAGCACTCCTAGCTCAAATGTTATACAATTTGATTTTGAACCTTTGAAGAAGCTGAAATATATTTTCATAATGTAACATCAAATCTGAGGTTGTTTTTTTTTCCCAACTGTATGTTTAATTATTCAGCAGTCATCGCTCTGGTCACATTTTGGTCACAAGCTTCTCAACAGTACATGAACGCATCACTCCAAACACTGTGATAACTGGGTTTGGGCCTCTTGACACAGATCTGAATCCGAGTGTAACATATGCTGACATTTTTAAGTATTTGTAAAGTAATCTTTTAAAAGGTCAAACAAGAGTTTTAAAAAAAAAAGATAAAAATCAGGAAACACTGCTGTTGGGTCTCCGTTTGAAACAGCGAGCTTATGTCTCTTTCAGGGTGCTGTACTGTATATCCAGAGGATGATGAGTGTTGAGGAGGCAAAGTACGAGCAGTGAAAGAAACGGGTTTAATCGATACTGCTGCCGTTCGTGGTCGCTGACAGACGTCGATAAAGAATGTGAATTATTTACACGTGCCTCTTAAGTCTGCACAAAGAACAAAACGCTGCAACTTTATATACACCCAGGCATACTGTACATGATGTTGTGAATGACAATACACACACACACAGGATGCACACAACAGATAATCACACACAGAGATGTCCTGCTTTCTTGTGCCTGGCTGCAGTGCAGATGGTAAAATTAATTAATTGCCTTTGTCTTCAGGCTCTAGTAGCTCTTTATCTTTTTCTTACTCCTCTTTTCATCTGTCTACTCTCTTTCACATCCTTTCTGTTCAGATCGTACCTCACCTGATTCTTTCCCTGTACATATAGAAACACAATAAGCCAGATATATGGAGACATAATACCTACAGTAGCCAATGTTCAAGGACTTTAAACTTGATCTGTATGTCCTCTGAATCACAGGGAATATTAGGACTGTGATTATATTAGGATTTGTGATTTGTCAATGATATGGTATTGATAAAGAAGCACATATGATTTAGACTTACATGTAAGCAGCTACTAATTATGTATTCTCCATGAGACACTAGAATTCATATATAACATATATAATGTATAACATATTGCAGCGTTACAAGGTGATATGTGATGCTCATCTGTAATATCTTTTCAGAACATGTATGTGTAAAGTTATATGCACCACTTTGACTTTTATTCAGGTAGCTGAAGTCAGAAAATATTGTATTATCATGGGAATTTGTAATGGTAGTGGATTTAGTCCAGTGGCAATTCTTGATGTGTTCATCCAGTTGCCCAGCGCCATTACTCACACACCCACCCGCACACACACACACACACACACTCACACACACACAGCAGTCGTGCCCCTGCTCAGTATGAACACCGTCCTCCAGACTTGCCTTCGGCAGCTGCAGTCTGAGGGAAGAGAGAAGCAGCAACTGAATTATTGAACAAATCAAGGTCCCAGGCTATGTATTTATATGATATTGGTAATGAGGCCGCTGGAGATCGTTCCATCAGTTGTAGAGAGAAATAAGATCTTTAAAGCTCTGCTGTGTGTGTGTGTGTGTGTGTGTGTGTGTGTGTGTGTGTTAGCTGAAACTCACAGATGATGACTTCGCTGAGCGCACTGTGGTCTACTTACATGCTTCCCCCTGGACCTGCTGCTTGATCACTACTTTCATTGTCTATAATATCTCACCATATGCAAGTGGAGCGCCACAAATGTTTCTGTGCTGATTTATAAGGACATGTTCTACTGTTGTAATGTGTGTACAGTAGCCATCAGCAGTTCAGGGGAGTTTTGTTCAGGTAAAGCAGATCTCCAGAACCTTGAGTGGAGGAAATCCAGTCTATTCACACAGTTGTTAAATCTACATAAGAAGCAATATGTTTACTTTTTATATCCTGACTGAGGGCAGACTGGAGATGGCATTGAAATCTTCAGCATATTTTATGTCTGCTGCAACGTTGACATGTGAACAAAGAAAAAAAGAGAAGCAGCAAGTTAACTTACATGCAAATTTTTTCTTTAATTACTTGACTTTCTTTTTTGTATATCCAATTACACACGTTAAACTATGTATGTATATAGTTCATTTTAATCAGGGAGGCTAATTAAAAAAAATATCAAGATTTTTTTTCAACCACCTGTTAAGAAAAAAGTTAATTAAAATTGCACAGAAAATATGCAGTATAATTATTAAGAGTAGAAAAAGTTTTTCCATTGTATGTTTCCACTGGTTCTGAACTACAAACTACGACCTGTCTTTCTCTAAAGCTCATATGTCGGTCCTCCACTACACTCTCTGTGATCAATTAAAGCTTTTTCTCTTACTGTGGATCACAAACTCAAACACGGCTGCAGAGTGACAGAGTGAAACGAGCCACTAAATTGTTCGGCATTCCCCTCACTGTCCTCCCTAAGAAACAACTACCAAGTTGGGGAGAAAATACATGATTGCAGGTACACGCACATTTTCTCCCTGACACGCACTGCTCCTGCTCCAGTCCAGCGGTTGGACGTGACGTGACTTCCCCCCTGCACTCCACCGTCTCGCCTCGTTGTCCATAAAAGAATAGTTTTGGCTGAGAGTTTCATCCTTGATCATTTTCTGCTGACGGGCAGCGGCTCACTTATTAGATGTCTCTAACGTTGGCCTTCATCCCTCCACCCTCTCATCCTCGTCTTTGGATCTCTTATTTGAACTGTGATTTAAATGTTAAATAACGGAGCCGGTGTGTCTTGGTTCTGCTGAGGGGAGACCGCAGAGTGTAATCTCTGTCAAGTATTTAAGTACATGTCCACGCTTAACGGTAGCTGAGGAAATCTATCACAGTGATGACGTGCTGGATTAGATTTAGTCATAACAGAGGAGGAGAGAGAGAGAGGCTCAGGGATGAGGTGACTCTCTGGATGTAGCGTTAAAGCCTGGAAAGTTGTTTTTTTATTTATTTTCCAGACAAAGAGTTAATTATAACCTCCAGGTGTATGTTTCAGGGAATGTTAGATTACTGTAAAACACACTAATCACTCATCTTCTCATGAATTTGTGTTTTGAAGCAGAACTACATGCATATCATAACTATGTAATGTCTTAACTTTGAGTATAATGAGTCTGTTTTTGTTTTTTCTCTTTTTTTGCCTTTGTTTCAAATCAGCAGCTTCTCAGATAATAAGATGCTTCTGTGATTGGCAGCCATACTAGAGGATAATGTAGTCAGGTTGTCATAATGTACATTTCTTAATTAGTGCAGACTCTAAACTAAACTTCCATAATGGCTGCAGGGCGGGTTGCTAGGAGATTTTTTGACACGACTCCAAAGCTTTTATCACGATGAAAGGGAGGCGTTGCTGTATGTCACAAACACCCACTCTATCTTATCTTCAATCGCTCAGGCAAAAAAGGGGACATATTCTGCACGTTTCCACGTCCATATTATATATTATAATATTCTGGGTCCCTACTGGAATATCTATCTAATCTATCTAATTTTACGGGCCTTTATCCAACCCCTCAGCTCAGCCTTCTGGTTTAAACAGGCAGTTAGAGGATCTAGACTGATGACAGGAGAGAAAACAGGCAGATTAGGGCACCGGTCACAAAAGAATGACGTCATGGGAAATGCTACTTGAGCTGTCCTGAAGTATGAAGAATAATCTGATGTTGAATGGGTGAAGAGTGTATACTCTATACTATAGCCGAGCCAGGAAAGGAGTGCTACACCTACAACCCACAGAACAACAGTCATGGCCGTAACATATGTAGTAGAGGTCTTTAAAATAGCGGTACACACGTAAACTTTCTCTGATTCCATCTTAGTATATATGAGGATGTGCATCTGCTGTTTTGTTGTCAGTTGATGCTTTCAGTATTCAGTATGCTTTCTGTGTTGAGCTGTTTTTTTTGTGTTATTTTGGTGCAGTATTGATATACTCAGTGGGACATTTTGTTTACTTTGCTCTGCTCTAAACTCTATTCTGTCATCTTTAGATAGCATTTATGTTGCACACCGAGTATGAACGCATCGTATTCACACATAAAATGCACAGATCCGCTCATTCTCTCTCTCTCTCTCTCTCTCTCTCTGTTAGACGCTCTCTACATCTCACAGCTCAGCTGGTTGACTGCCAGCGCTGACACGTTGCTCATCCTGCATCTGCCAAACGGTGCAACGCATGGAAGTGTCTGACATTCAGTACCAACAATCCCAACAACACTGATCAAACGGCAGATACAAGGCTTACACACACAGCGCTCTGCTTATCAGCAGCCAGCAGCACAGGTCTGTACTCTCTCTATGTTAAGTTCATATCAATAGATGGCAAAGTCAATGGCACTTCAGTTCACTCCATTCCAAGTCAGTTCAGTTTGATTCCATTTTACTCAGTTCACTTCAGCTCAATGCAATTTAATGCATTCAATGCATTTCTCACTCTACAAGAAATGAGTGATGAAATGTATTTTTGTGAATGTGGCCCGGCACAGCAGTCTGTGTTCGGCACACGCAGTTTGATCTGAAAAGAAGAAGCATTTTTAAACTTCACTGTAGTCGCAAATAAATCATATCTGGACAGAAAGCTGATATGAAAACACACGTTAAACGACACGTGTGAAAAAAGGGTCTGACATGTTAAGGTGGCAATCCTCCAAATCATAATCACATTTGCATATAAATGAATGTCCTTTAACCACTTTTAATCTGTAAAGATAAAATACGGCAGTGATTCAACGTTAAACCACTTCATAAAAAGCTTCAAGCAATTTCAGGGCTTTTTGCCTTTTAACTGCTGCTAATGGACAAGAGGACAGCCTTGGTGACATCTATATAATGTCCTCTCTCTAAAATTAAAAAAAAAAAATATTACTACACCTACAGTACAGCTGGTTCAATGAAAAAAAAAAGATCATGACAAAATAATAAAAATGCCCAACCAAAAAAAATCTGGTTCCAGTCAAACTTTTGGTTGAAGCAACGCTATCGTATTGAACCTTAAACCGACTGAGTCATTACACCTACGGTTTCAACTAAGAAGATGATTCATTTGCTTTGTGATTCTAGCTGTTGATGATGTGGTGTAGCTTTAAACTTCCTTCTCTCCATGCATCAACATCAACATTGCTGTAAGGTGGAGAAATGACAGCGTTGCCAGCAATAGATGAACTCCTGGTTCAGGATTCTTTCCTGCGGGAAACTGATGAGAAGCAACAACTTCTTCCTTTCTAAGCCGCTCAATAAGCCGTTTGTAGAACAAGGATTTCCATTTGCATTTGGAAGCAAAAAAAGAGAAGATCCTGAGATTGTGGATTACTCCTCTGGCTTTACATTTGAAGGGAAGAATTAAGAAGAGGACTTTTGGGAGCTTTACGGAGCAAATGGAATTCAAAGTACTTTGTGTGTGTGTGTGTGTATATTTGTGTGTGAGCAAGCTTGCAAGCATTGTGTGTCTCGTTCTATTTGTTGCAATCTGTGTGTGTGTGTGTTAACACGTGTGCATACGTGCGTGTGCATATGTGCATGTGTGATCTTTCCACAGTCTTTCTACAGCACTTCTAATTGAGTTTGGAATATGAAAACGGTGTAAATGAATATATTTTTTTTTTTTTAAAAACAGACAAAAAGCTGTCGTTTGTTGAAATTCATTCATCTCTGCAGCAGGTTGTTGATTACATTCTCCGACCGAGCTTTATGTGAGGATTGAAGGTAACTTCAGAATCGCAGTCCAGATTCAGCCATCCTGTTAGTCCTCCATTCACATCCATCCTCTGCCATTTAAACATTTTATATTTCAACTGTTTAACTGACGGATTGGAGATGCAGAAGAAATATCCAATGTTTAAAAAAAACAAAAAAACAATCAGAGAATAAGATGGTATCCTGTGTCTCCGCAGCGCAAACACAATCAAGTCAGTGGAAGTAATTTCCTGTAGAGCTGAGAGAAAACATTCACTTGTCTGCACTTTCTAACCTTGTCAACTAAGAAGATAATAGCTCATCAGTTGTCAATAGAGCCCCAACTGATAACTGATAACTAGTCACATTCAAATAATAGAATTCATGAGTGATATAAAACCCTGAATTTTATTCATTAATGCCGCATTTGCATCATCGGACTCGGAAACTGACTTTTTTTTGAAAGTGTAAATGTGTCTGACCTTGTATTAAACACTATATAGTTTTATGTTGTCAATGTATAATACATTTAAAATCATTAATTTTTTGGTTTACTTCCCAACCAGTGTTGGGCTTAGTCACTTACTCGTTACAACTCAAAGTCAAAGTTTCCTTTAGTCAACTCAGAATCCTTCACAATCTTGAATCTACACAGATTCGTGCATCAGAGCTTGCTCACCATTTATGTCATGCAATTTCTTTTAAAAACTACATTTTTGACGTTCACTTTGCAGGATGACGGACAACTTCCTGGCTCTGATTTGAACACTCTCCGTGTAACTGTAACACCTCAGGTTCAAGCCCTGCTTGTTAAACACATCACGTCAGTCCTCATCTCCTTGTGCCCTTTTCCATTAACCCCACATGCACTGTGTGTGCTGTGGAAAAGAATAAATGTCACTGAAAGAAATTAAAACAATAAATGTTCCTTATGCTGTTTAACAGTGGTTTATTGTCGGTGCCAGTCCAGCCCTGCACGGCTCTGTGGTAGAACGGCGTGTTTTGTAACGCGGAGAGGTGGAAAATCTAGCCGAGGGCACAACGCTCAGGAAGAGAAGCTGAACAATCGAGGAAGCTAATGGCAGATTTTTCATGCTGTTCATGTGTGGTTGTCCTTGTCATCGCAGCATTCAGTGTCTAATTCAGTGTCTGGCTCCGTTTGCGTCATAAAAACATTGAAAAATTACATCTAATGCTGTTCTTTTGTATTCACGCACAGCTTTTATGCTGTTGTTTTATACCATCTAGCATCACCAGACAGTAAAACAGACCAGTGCGTTTCTAAAGGAGGGAAATATGATGAGAAAAGACAAAAGTATGCTCCGAATTCATGCTTTTTCCTCCTTTTTCCTCCTTCCTTCCATGTCATTACATCATGTTTCTATGACTTCAGGCTAATTGTGACAATTGTCGATGTCACTTTGCTTTATCTGGAAATTCATCAGAGTCGCGTTTACATTCAAAGTGAGTCTCTTTGATATTCTGGTCGATGCAGACGACGGTTGTTTGTTTAGTCTGACAGGAGAAGTTCCTCCATTCCCTTTGTAAGTGTTCCTCTTCTTGGTTGCCCTTGATGAAACACACTTGATATGCGTTGTGCTTCAGATCCGTAAAAAGCTTCTTCTGCTTTTGCTCTTATATGAAACTTTACTAAAGGATTGTAACACTTCTTTTTTTTATATCTAGTCAAGATGACTAAGAAAGCAATAGAAAGGGTTTACAGATCTCACAGCTCCAGTCAAGGTTAATATATATTTTCAGTTAGCATGCTAATGCACTAGCTTGCCTTATTGTATGTGTGACTTTGCCAGGGGTAGCTTCAGTTTCTAGATTTGGATCAACTGATATGTAGCAACTGGTTTTTCATGTGATGCTACAGTAATCAGGAAGAGCTCAGAGTGCTGGGAGGAAAATTACTTGGAAATGTGTGATAGTGAGGAGATGAACCACTGCACCAGCTTGTCCTGCTGCAGGGCAAACTCAACATGCTTTAATGTACAAATATATTGTCGTCTGTGCAGGAGTCCCACTTTCTCCTGCTTAATTACTTTTTCATTAGCCTGAAGATTTTATTGTATTTTTAGAGCCCTGTTTATGGTAACTATGGATCATATGATTTACATGTAATGTAAACCTGGAAAAAGAAAAATACAACATGTATTTTGTAGGTTGCTGTGGACTTATTCTGCCCCTAGAGGCCAAAAGTTGAATTTGTGTAACTTAAATGACATTAAGTAAAGTTGCACAGAGCTTTTTTCTTACTTCATAATCAACTTACTGTGTTGACAGTATGTGGTGGGAGTGGTTAAAATGACTGCAGAACAGACGACGTTAAATATTTGCAGCTCTTTTAAAACAGCTGCCTCTGTGAATCACAAGATCGAATTCTGTTGATATGAAAGTACTGCTCGGCTCAACTGACAAATCCCCTCTGATGACCAGACAATAAGATGAGGGAATTAACAGCCATCAGGTTATGTCCCTCTTGAATTAGTGAGCACTGTTTGGCCCCTTGTGGAAATCAGTTTATTGACTTCTTAAGGCCGGGTTGTCAGCTCGTTTCCTCAAGTGCCAAGCAGTGATGTGTCATGCCAAAAATGCCATTTGCTCAGAGATCAATACAGCTTTTCAAACATAATATGTTCAGTGATGTGAGGGTGCAAAACTGTATGTACTGCCTGGGGATTACATTATCTGCTTAGTTTTTGTTGTCTAGCTGAATATTTCACCTTAAACTGGCAGTTTATAGCACAATGTTTTGTCAATTTTCACAGTTTGGGTAGACTTTTTATTTCATAACCATTATCTCATCCTCTGTGCTTCTCTCTGAGGACCCAGAATGCAATCTGTCATCCAGCAGTGACAGTCACACCCCACAAAGACGGCCTCTTCGTTTCTGACTCAGTGAACCCACGGCAGCAGTGCCAAGTGACGCTAAACGCTGCACCATTTTTCATGCCTTTTCCCGTCCCATTGTCCTCCAGCGGAGTGTTAGCTCATCAGAGCCGGCCTGTCTGCCGCCTGCCAAAACCATCATCTACATCACCGCGCTCCAACGGAAACATAATCACTGCTTTCTATGGAAAACCAAACGCCAAAGTATAATGGGAGCAATATGTTTCTCTTCTGTCTCCGTTCAAAAGATGAAGATGGAATAGCCAGAGGAGGATAGTGTGTGAGGTAGAGGAAGTTAGTGAATTAAACACAATGGGACAGACTGCAGGGAGAAATTCACTTGGAGACAGCTGCTCCTCCTCAGAAGTTTAAGATTTTAAAAACAGAGTTGAATCTTCATGGAGATTTATTGTCATTTGTTTTAATTGTTCCATTGACGTCATTGAGTTTTGGTTCAGACTAGTAAGTGAATTTCAAGTTAAAGCAACAAAAAAGCTGTAAACACAACATCAACATATTCACGGCGGGATTCATTTTGAGTCGTGATTTTGTCCACATCACAGATTCATGTCCAATATTCGCTATTATAATATATCTGCTTCTTTAGCTGCTAAATGCTAAATTTTTCTTGCCGATAGTTGTCAACGGTGTTTGCCTGCGTGTTAGAGTTATTTTACTTTAAAATGAGACTGACCTCCTATGAAAAATGAATTGGTCATGATGTTAGTCATCCAAAAATTGAAATATAACAACATTTAAATGACAAATGTAATCTGTCATCAGGGAGAGTGGCGCGGTTCAGATGACGTGTTTATGGAAGGACCGTGAAGACATTGACTCAACAGTGGGCCGCTGGCTGTTCATTTCCTGTTTCTAACTGTGAATTGGGTAACCAGTACGTTTTCCCACCTTTCTGAAACATTTACTTTGAAAGAACGGCCCTGGTTGGGAGAAACACAAGCTGTCAAAGGATCAATTTTTGTCAATTTATTTTGTGACATTCTATGAAATCACTAAAGTTGAACGTTGTGCTTCAGACTCTATAATTCTGTCAAACTTCATGGTGTCCTGGTAACCATAAGGACAGTCTGTGAAACCCTGCTGTCTGTAATGCCGGCAGACTCTGCTCACTCAGAAGTGAAGATGTCGCGGCCCTTGTTAGTGTCACTGTCACCTGTAGCTCATATCTTAATTAACTGGAAGCAAACGCTGCACTGTACCTCACACCAACTCTCACATTTCATCAGCATTCTCCGCCAGATTCTTAGCTCTTGGCCACCCTGCCACCAAATGACCTACCTCCTCTGTAGCTTCATCCGAGCAGGAACAGTTTCCATTACAAGCTAACCAGATGGCTGGAGCCCGGCGGCAGCACAGTGATCATTAACCTGCTGGGCTTGTCTCTATGTGCACCTTGTCTCTTTTAATTCAAATCCCCCACAACCCCCCGACTCCCAAATATCAAAACTTCCCCAGACTCTCAAACTTTGAGGCCCTGGAGTTTAGTAGAGCTGAGAAGTCTGTTTACAGTTTAGTTATGGGACCTGTCTGTGCATGTGAGCTTTTATATAGACAGTACATATTTGACTTTTGGACCAGTTTAAGTTAAGTCTGAGATCTGTCAGACAAGTCCTTGAGGGCAAATCACAGGTCTTTTAAAAAATGTCAAAATGAAGTTCTTTCAAGTCTCTGAATGCCATCCGATATCAAGTTGAATTTGTCTACTTTAAAATCTTTATGAAGTCAAATCTCACAGCAGTCAAGTCCAATTCCAGTTTTGAGTCTTTATTTTTGTGACTTATTTCGGATCTCCAGTCCAAGTCCCAAGTCTCAGCTCTGATAACACATTCAGACTGACATTAGTGCTGCGTCAAAGTGCAAAAGAAATCTTGAGTTCATCTGGTCAAAAACTTAATCCTGACTTTTATAGTCCAGTGTCATCCAGCAACACTCCACCTTGAGTAATCAAATATGTGCAAAGGTTCATTCTAGGTAGAAATCCACAGAGTTGGAAACATTGTGCTAAATGTTAAGTTTGCCATTTATCTTGCAAGCATCATAGTAGAAAATGAATGCTGGAATCAATAAGTCCCCTTGAATACATATGCCGTCATCTGCGTGTGTGATAACTTTTCTAACTTTCACAATCCTCCTTCAAAGAGGAATTAATCTCTATGTGGTGATTCTGTGTCGGATGAACCAGGCTTCCTAATTCATATTGACACACCAAAGCGGACGTGATATTTTTGCAAGGTTATTTCCCATCTGAAAGTTCCTTCATCCTGGCATTTCTAGTGAATGAAGGCTGTGCTGAAAATAATGAAAGGTCTCAGGCAAGATTTCATCCCAATATGTCACAGTAATACATCTGTTCCAGACAATGGACTCAGGAGTTGTGTGGATGGTTGCTTTCTTTCTCTGTCTCAAACCTCAGTGATATTACTTCCTCTCTGATTCTGCAGCAGTGAAATGTCTCTGTGCTCACCGTAGCTTTGCTACTAATGAGACTTTTATGGGACACAGCCTTGCATTTAAGTTAAATGCACAAGTGGTGCATCTGAGTGTAGCCCAGACTCTGCTTTTTAAAATGGGTCCCCAGCTGACTGTGTTTTATTCTCCAACTACACTATAAAATAATTCGTCATTTAATGATGGGGTTGACTCCGTCCCAGGCTCAGACCATTGAAGGACACGTTCACTTCTTGTCAGCATGGTTTAGTCCGGAGACATTCAAGGCATAAACCTTATTATGATTACTTACTGAGCATTTTTGCTTAAATTGCACATCCAGCAGAAAGGCCATTGTTACTCATTAAAAATGCATGCGGTGAAACTACTTATGCAATCCTGTAAAATGCAACGCCGTGTGGCAGTTTGTTGCACACTGAAGCGTTTTGCGAGTATGGATAAGAGTGGTTTCTGTCAAGCTGTGATACAACAAAATATCCCCTCTGAGCCATAAAAATTACTGTATATGTAATTTTTTTTTTCACGAAAGAATTGCAGTGTTGGAGAAAGTTGACGGGAGTGAAAGGGTGGGAATACGACTGACGTGTATGTGCTTCACATCAGCTGGTGGTGACTGACAGGTTCATTGATCGTTAGTGATTTCAGATCGCTCTCAGTGAATTCAGTTCCTCTGATGGAAACAAAAAAAATGGCCTTGAGGAAGGCAAGATAGAGGAAACGGAGAACAGAGCACATCATGATAAAACCTGAGGAGGAGAAAATACATGTGTATACTGTTAATCATACAGGGACATTCATATATGTATTTATTTCAGGAGAACAGAAACATTTTTCATAGCAGATAAACTACTTTTAAAATCGTGTTTTCCTGTAGCTAGTAGGTAGAGCAGCAGTCGTACCAGTGCAAAAGGTTCAATGCCACTGCAAGAGAGAAAATATAATACAATCTGATTAAACCATTGACCCCCCCCCACCCACCCACCCTCCCAGCTCCAGGTGAGCTGTGGCCACTTGTGACAGTTCGCCAATCAAGACTCTGTTTTCCGGCGAGGTGACTTTAAAAATGACTAATTAACTGGGAAATGAACTTGAGGTGCTTTAGAAGAAAATCGCTGAATTGACCGGCGCCTTCAAGTTTTAGAGCTGTGTCAGCAGCACTGAGGAAGTTTGGAAATAAAATTAGTATTCAGTGACTTAAAAGGTAAAAGTCCCCTCAGTAAGAATCATTTTATATACTGTATATATCTATTGAGAGTAGTAGGACACGATGGCCTTGTAGTCATTGTAACATGTATGCATCTCTATTGACTTATAGGTAAGAAAAGGCCACTATGATAACTTTCTAATAGTATTATTAACCTCTGTGCAGTGTTTTGGTCCCTGATAAAACTTGAGACTCATGGATCAAGCTCCAGATAGATGTGCAACCTTTAGACTTCAGAAGGTACCACAACACCAAGGCCAATGTATGTGAAAATCTACCCGGCAATGAACCTGTTTCTGATTCAGATTTTCATTCCTTGTGGGGAATAACAAGGTTAAAATTTGTAACACGATTTAGCTGACTGAGGTAATTTTATGGTTGTGGATGCAGGAGTGTGGTGGGGTTTTTTCTTTCTTCTCCACGTCTTGGATCCATCTTTCTTTATAAAAATAATTTGTTTAGAATCATGAAATATATGGAGCGAGGAATAGGAGATAATGATTTTCATCCTAAATGGAAATATGGATTTACTTTTGGAATAAACAACCTCTTTGGCTTCGTGCTGTAATGAGATTGAACAGTAAACTAGAGGCTCCACCCGACGAGACATTTAGGATGTTTTATCAATTACCACATAGCATTTGCATCAGATTATTATAATCACCGCCTCTTCTGCAGGGTCTGGTTGTGTTTTTATATATACTGTCGATTTATGATCTAGCAGCATCTGATCCTTTTGATATCACAGTAAAGCCTTGAGGAGAAAATGAAGCAAACATGGTCTTTTTTTGATGAATTTGGATTCATTATTTTATCACAGCACTGTCTGAAGTCCTTAGGCCTGGTTTAAAGCAGAGAGAAAGAATCAGGCTCACAGAGGACGACAGACAGTAAACAAGAGAGTGCAATTTGAATCCAGTTGGAAATAAATAGCCATATTTATTCATGATGACATCTGTGACACAATACATATTCAACCACAGTTGCCTGCTTTTGGACCGGCACTAAAACCTTGTCGCCGGGCCAGTCCGGCCTCCTAATTGGCTGTTTTCATACGCAGAGTGAAGCAGGCTGGGAATGATCCAGACACTCTGGCTGAGAGGGGCAGGTTGGGGATTTTTTTCAGCCTTAGGTGCAATTCACACAAAAACACAACAACATTTATTATGTATCACTATGGGAACGACATACAGAGACATATCTGAGGGGACACGCAGACAGACGGAAGAGTGAAAGCTGACAGACGGATGAATAGATGAAACACACACACACACACAACAAACACAGTGAGAGTTTGTTGTTCTCTCACTTACTGACAAAAAAACTGAGAAAACAGACTGATTGGTATATTCGTTATATATTTCTCAGAGGCTGAGACAAAGTAATTGGAAAACTTAAACATCAAGAAGGTGGCGTGTAAGAAGAAGTGTCCTCACTTTCTTTTTGACGTGTGCTTACTGAAGTCAAACGTCTCCAACAGAAGATGCATCACTCAGTCAGTCTCCCACTTTTCATAGTAGTGCTTCTTTCCTCATGGATCTGTGTATGAGCAGGTGATGTTTACTAGTGTTGAGCGAGATAAAACGGAAAGTTTTGCTAAATAATTTCTGCAGTTCTGTTTCTCGGTGCAGAATCGCTTAAAGTACATCTTCTACCTGTTGTTGATAGCTGGATTCGCTGTGTTGCACATGTAAGATCTTTCTTACCGATGACTTACAGCGGAGCATGTAAACACAACACAATCAATTGGACTAATTACTTGTAAAAAAAACCAAAAAAAACCAAAACACTGCAGCCTCTGTTGAGCCGGCAAATACAAATGAAAATTTTTTTACTCTGACTGCAGTAACCCAGCGGAAATGCAAAATGTAAAAAAAAACACACATTTCAGCTGGAGGTAGCAGGTTGGCCATTTTCATTTATTTATTTATTTTTAGTTTGAAAAGGATTTTATTTTACTGCAACAACAGTCAAGAGGTACACATCTTCATGAAAGGAAAACAATACAAAACAAACACCTGTCTACCTGAAATCTGACTATTCATTAGTTTTAAGCCAGAGGCAAAATAAAGTCTAAGTTTAACCTCCACCCACTGACATTTTCCTCCACATCATCTCTAGTCTAACTCCATCTATCTCTCCGTTATCTCCTCCATCACCTCGTTTAAACTCTTATTTAAAAACCTGTCCATGTATTAAATCTTCTGCCGTGCCTCCCCTGCGTATTTGCCTACACCACATCTTCATTATAAGACAGAGCCTTGCTGCGTTCCTCCTTTTTTTTATTAGAAGACTATTAAGGATTTCCCCTTTTATTTATTGATTAATACATCATCAAGTGGAGCTCCAGCCACAGCCCAGGGAACAACTATGGGGCTCCCTTGGTGTCTGCTGCCTCTGTGCCGGCTGCCCACTTAAGATTCAGGACTTGCTTCGCCTGTTAGACAATGATTGCTATTATTCTTTTTTTTTTTTCTTCTCTAGGCTGCGCTGCGAGTGAGAGACTGGCTGCATTTTCATTGTGGCTTATGTGGGAGTTAAACAGAAAAAAAACAAAAAAACAAAACAAAACCCCAGAATCAGAATTGTTGAAATTACCGGCTTAAAAAACGTCAGTGAATTCATGCTGCGGACATATATGCAGCTTTACCCGTTTTATAGGCATATAAAAGGATTTTTTAACCTCTTTTAATAATAAAGCACCTTTATTTTACTTATCAAAGGTGCAGCACTGTGAGACTACTGGATGTTACATCAAAGCATGTAGTATTTCCTTAACCTACAAAATCAGTCCCACCACAAACAAGCAGGCAGAGAGAATGGGATCAGTGTGGCTGTGAAGAGACGGAGGAAGAGAGGAGAGGAGGCAAGAGAGGAGAGGGGAGAAAAGAAAGTGGAGCTTTGTATGAGAAGCTTTGTGAGGCTTTTTCCTCCCGCGCTGTCAGACCACAGAACATTAAAGTGGAGGAGAGGAATTTGCATTCTCTAAATCGCTCCCTGTCTCTCTCTCTATCCTGAGCTCATGTGCAAGTGCACGTGCCCGCTGGCTGTCCTGCACATGCACTCACATATGCTCTCACACTGTGACATATAGTTTGTTTCACTGAAGCTTTGTTGATGGCATGATGTTTTGTACACAAATGGAGTGACGGAAAATGTGCACGAATAAATACAGTATGAGGGTAGGCTTAATGATTTAATGTTATGAAATATTGTAAACGGCTCTCGATAAAACGCAACGATATCCTCCAAAATTACTGTTAAGTTGAATCAACATCTCTCGATACAGTTTGAACAGAAGGTGTATAGTATAACCTTTATGTAGGCAGGTTTTTATTGTCGTACTGTTGTAGTACAGGACTGTAGGTGTACGTTTGTGCAGATTTTCAGTCATCCAGGTTATGGTCAGAACTGTCAAAGCCTTTAGGACAAGAGGAGAAACTTCCCCTGCAAGTCCAGTTGCAGCAAACGAAGTGTATTTTTCACAGGATGAATGAGAATAAAATGATTTACGTAAGTGCACAATGCCTCCATCTGGAAAATCCCCAAAAAGTTCAATGAACAGTATTTAGAGGTCCACACATAGAGGAAATGAAAGTCTGCGTGGCATTAAATTGCACACTTTGTGTTTCCAACGGTGTGTGACAATTGCACATTACAGGCATGAAATAACAGTAAAAAGGCCAAAATCTGCCCTGACACGGGCCTGTAGACTTGAGACTTGGACCTCAGTCGGACTTAATGGAGATTTGAGACTTTACTGCTCTGATATTTGGCAGCAGATTGTTTATCAGTGGCTTCCAAAATGACCCTTATGTCTGCTCTAAAATGACTTACACAAACGTTTCCCCGATCTGTCTGACTGTCTACAGCACCTCGCTGTGTAATGGAAGTGTAACGATAACTATTGTGACACACACATATGCTATATAACACACATAAACAGGGTGTTGAAAAGTCAAATGAAAAATGTTGTCAATTAAATACATCACAAATGCCATCCAGACAAGTTTCCATGTACTTTCTCATAAAAAAACACAGGAGGGGTAGGACTCACACTGCTGGAGAAGGAGGGGTCGTCATGACAACACAACACACTCAAGCAAGTCCCGCCTCTTTAAACTTCAAACCAGAAGCCCACATGTGTCTCTGCTTCTAAATCTGGCAGGAAGGCAGGGCTGTAACTCAGAGAGGCAGAGGGCCGGAGCAACAAGACTCTCCGCAGCAGAGCAGCAGCCTTCAAAAAAAAAAAAAAGAAAAAGAAAGAGAGAGACCCGGAGACAGCCAGGTCACAGCAGTCCACAAAGCGTCCAGGAAACAGCTCACAGCTCAGGGACTCGGCCAAAAGAGGCGGAGAGAAGTTTGTTATTGGAAAAACTGACAAGAGAGCAAAAGAAAGAGAGGTAGCTGCCTACTTTGAGTTGGTCAGTGAAGGCCTGATGCCGCTTCATAGCAGCAACTTATCTGCCTGAGAAACCTCGACTGTGTGCAAATCTCACCGGGAGGGAAAGAGGAGACGTAAAGAGTGGAATAAAGAGGAAACGGAAAAGAAACGAGTATGGTGAGTTGTGTTTCTTGTTTGGACTGCTCATTAAGTGCGGTTGCTGGTGTGGCTGTGGTGGGCGGTGACATGGGCCGAGCTTTGACTGCTGCTACCTTATTCCTTCTAAACGTTGAAGTGAATCCATTGTAGTTCGCAGTTCGCTTGTTTATCTTTGCAGAAATGTTTTTTCCCCACTTTGTGCTCAGCAGCTTTGGGGGGAAAAAAAAGAGACTAATTTAGTTAAATTAATATTTGTTTTGGAGTGAGAAATGAATGAAGCTTGTATATATATATATATATATATATATATATATATATATATATATATATTGATTTCCAAGGCAGTTTGCTGCCTTTGTGTATAGAGAGGAGAGAAGGAGGGCGGTGGGCTGGTGGGCAGACCACCGCACTTCCCCGTATCAGTCCCTGCAACACATTTGGTTTCAATTACTTTGTCCCTCTGGGGGAACGAGCTGCTATAAATAAGTAACAAGAAGCCGAATGTGTACAGACTGCAGCCTACTGTCAGAGGAGGAGACACATGCCTGAACACTGACTCTGGACCTTTTCTGGGTGGGAGGGATCAGTGGGTGGCTCAGTTGTGGTAAAAAGGGAGTGTGTGTCTGTGTGTTTGGGGGTCAGGGGTCTTGTTTAGCTTCAGTCTCTGAGTAGCTCAGTTGGTAAAAAGCATGTTTTTAGGTATATCGGGACAAGTTCATGTTCAAGTCTCTCGTCTTAAGGAATAAGTCTCAAGTGCAGTTTTATGTTTTAAGTGTTATGATGCAAATACGACTTAGGAAACTGAATTTCAGCACAAAGAATACTTCAACAAGATAATGAATTTCCCCAGAAATATACAATACGTTTTAAATAGTATCTGCCAAAGGTACATGTACAAATTTACAACATAAACGTCAAACTTGGCCTGAATTGAAACATTCAAATTAGGTCTCAAATGTTCAAGGTCTCAAGTTTGATTAGCACTGTAATCAAGCAAACAAATCAATAATTTGAGTATCAAACACTTATCACCATATCAGCTTCAGGTTTGAAAAGGAGCAGCAAAACATTCATAGAAATCTCTTAAACCACTCCTGCGGAAAAAATCAACTGCCGATCCATCAGTATGCTTATATAAGACACTTATTTTCATCAAGATATAGAAAGCTTCGGTTTGTGCACTTTAGAGCCGCCATGTCCTTTTCTTTTTGCTTCAAAAATGATCTAGAGTTCAATTACTTTTTAAAATGAGTACTTGTTTGTATCTAGACAGAAAACCAACGAGTGGTGCCATTTCCAGAAGACTTCTTAAACTTAAAACTGCTGCCTTGGGATCTACTCTATAGAACTCATCAGAAGGTTGTGCACTTTCACTAAAAGTCATTTTTATTTTACTTTTTTTCAGTTATTACTTGACTCCTGTTTTCTTTAGTGCCTCAAGCATCCCTTAAAAAAACGAAGGGGTCATCTTGACGACTTTGTCCTTGTCGCTTTGAAAATGAAATTCGGTTTCCACTCAGAAGCTCTACTGAAACAAACTATTAAAAACATTATTTGTTTCCAGCTGTGACATCAAGCAGAGAGACAGTTCATAATGGGAGGAGTACCAGCTTCATACTTTAACTTTCTCCCAAATTAAACTGTAACATTTTATATTTAGAACAAAGAAAGACAGAAAACAATCAAATAAATGAGCAGACACTGTCTCACACAGACAGACAGCATCTGTTTTCAGTCTTTGCACTTGTTTATACATCGGTTACATTCGTCTGAGGTAGCCTCTGCCACCAGGAAACTCCAGAGTCCATTCACTCCCACTGTGACTCTGACATGTAACACAGCCCACCTGCTCCAGGACACACAGCAGCTGTCGCTCCACACACAGTTATATTAGGAACAGAGTCGGAGCTCCAAATATCCTCCGACCTTCCAGGCCCCAACGCCGACTTTCTGTCTCCGTCTCTTCATGTGTTTCTTACCGTCTGCCTGCATGTTGCTTCAAACTGTAAAACTTCTACATCTTGTCAAATCTGCAATCGCTCACCTGGATGTTATGTTCTCTGCTGCAACAAGAAGATAGTGAATAATATACGTCACTATATATGAGGTCCTCTTTTGATTAAAGAGAGAAGCGGGGAGAAACCTCAGATGAGTTGATAACTGTGTGCCAAAAACACTAATGATTAAATGACACCCTGGATGCTATCATTGTACTTCTTTAGCCTTGGCTCTAGGGCTGGTGCACCACTTTGGAAATATCTGAACTACTGTATATACAACTATTTGATGGATTACCATTACATTTTGTGCTGACGTCAAGGTCCCCAGAGGATGAACCCTACTGACTTTGTTGATTCCCTGACTTTCCCTTTAGTCCCATTATGTAGGTGTGACATTGATGCTTTTTAGGGAACTGTCTTTGTCGGATGACTTATGTTAATTCTGGTCACTTAACTTTTCATTGAGCGCCATCTTCAGGTCAAAATGTACCAAAAAATATGTTTCGGTACGACCAAATGTGATATTTAGCAAATGTCGGCATGCTCAGGCCTCAAAACAAAATGACTCTAATATCTTAATATGACCACAAATTCACTCAAAATAAACAATAGTTCTTCCAAAATACAGAGTAAATCACAAATTATAGGGAGTGGGAGGCCCCAGCCAAACTCAAAATACCCAAAAGACCCAGATGTCCCCTTCTAAGCAGTCAAAACAATATATAATTAACTTAACGGAAAGAAAACGGGACCCTAATAAAAAGTGAAAAAGTAACAAAAGAGAGCTGATCTCCTCCCCTCCATCATCACTCCTTTGAAAGATGGCTTGAAGATGGGGCAGGAAGTCTGTGCAAGTAACACTATATGAGTGCAAGCATACAGTTTGAGCAGAAGCTGAGCGAATCTAAACACAAGCAGGAGCTGTGAGTTTGAGGGAAAGTGTTACAAAATCTGAATGTGAAATCAATAAAACATGCGCTTAAATTGAACGACAGCACTCCTGAATAAAGATAGGGAGAAAGGAAGAAAAAGAAGCCTCAGTTACCCTGGCAGTGTTTCCACCAACTGAGCTTCACAAGAGCACATTTCACCACAAATGCTGCAAAAGTCGTGTCTTTTCAAGCCACCGCTGAGAGCTCGTCTGCTGTTTGTTGAGAGTGTCTAGAGGTTATACGCTTTCCAACAGATCATCGCAGCAGCAGCCTGGCAGGTCAGGGCCACGCTTGAAAAGATCAGCCTCATCTGCAATGAGGTTTTAACTGTCGGTTATTGTTATTAGTGTTTATAAAATATTTCTTTAAAGTCATTATTCTGATTCCAAAACTTTTTTGTTTTTACAACTTGTTAAATGTTGGACAAAAGCATAAGAAGGGAGCGAGTACAGGAAACGAAGAAGAAAACAGTCGCCGACCAGAACATTAGATCCAAAGCGATTTATGCAAAATTGAGATTTTTATTAAGAAAACTTTTGATTCCTGTTTTTCCACATTTCAATCTCACCAGCTGTGGTGCCTTGTGTTGATGTACCACACAGACAGAAGGTAGAGTAGGCGTAGGAATATGCCAGGGAGCGGAAATAAATAAAGAGATAATACAGTTGTGTAACACGTTTTTTTTTTCACCCCTCGGTCTCGGTGAACAGCACAGACCACAGATAGCTGCCAGTAACCCATCAATTATTTTCACCAGATGTTCAGATGTGTAAACAAAACTCACCAGTACATAGGACCAGAGTTCATAAAGCCGTCATGTAAAGACTTACAGTAACTAGTAGCTAGTTTCAAACTAGTGACTCAGGTTTTACTTTTTATACGTAGGAAATGCCTTAAATTTTGTCTTAAACAGTTAAGTAAGGTGTAAATTGGTTGCTAGGAAACATCTGTGAATCAAATATGTGTTTTAGAATAAGTAGTATTAAGTTTCACAGTCCACAGCTTTTGGTTTCAGTTTGCTTTGACTTTGAGTCTACATACATTAAGCCAGACTACACCACACCTGTCCTAAGAGCTGCCTCTGAATATAAAAGAGCCTGATCAAGGACACTGTCCATCTCCAGTATAGCTTTTAGGCAGCTATGGCTGCCCATCCACAGCTCTATATTTAACGCCTGGCAACATGCCTTGTTGTTGGACTGGACGTATACTTCGGCTTTCTATGACCATATGAGACACCTGGGAAATTGTGAAGAATGACTCATCAGACTTTTATATTTTTGTGCTCAGAGGACAAAGTGAAACATTTCTGCTTGTTGACATGGGATAAAAACTTTATGTTTCCAAGCCTGAAGGGCACCCTGTAGGGTTTGTTCTTTTTGTAGTTAGAGCTCTTATAGTCAACATTGTTATGATACCAATGAATCAAATGTTGTAATGTTACTCGTAGTTTGTACTGTATGTTTCTGCGTTGATGTTCTCATCAGCTTGCCCTCCAGTAGCAGCAGACAGCAGGCTCTCATACACCCATTACCTGCACAGCAACAACTTTCAACACCGATTTCATTTCACAAAATTCAGGAGACAAACACACTTAATGAACTTATATCCATACTACATGTAATATAGTATTACCATATATTCATCAGGTAAAATCAAACATTATTATTTATTATTTATTACCACTGTAATTGTAGTTATTTATATTTGTACATATACATATAAAAAAGTACATATATTTCTTTTTATATGTATATTTACATATTATTTACATTTTATATCTCTACATATATTTTTACATTTGTATATATTGTATATATTTTTTTATTTATTGTGTTTGTTGACCGCCAATGACACAAATTCCTTGTGTTAAGTTTTGCAACAGAACTACAATAGGATGATCATTTTATAAGGCGATGTTATGATATATATATATATATGTATGTGTGTGTGTGTGTGTGTGTGTGTATATATATATGTGTGTTCATCCAGAGGAAAAATGAAAGGCAGATGAGTCTGTGAGGAGGAGGTGAAAAGAGGGAGAAAAGTGAGGCAGAAGAGGAGATGAGAGGGGGATTTGCTGAGTGAGTGATAATTTGGGGATTAGACTCTGGAGCAGGAATGGAGCTGAGCCGAGCCAACCGCTGCCTGCATCCGCTTGGCACGGTGCCGCAAAGTCATTTCCATAGAAATGATGACCCTGCCCCCGTTGTTTGTTACCATTTCACTGCGGGGTAAATTACGCCTAAACTCTCAAAAGCAGAGTGAGTGAGAAAAAAAAGAAAAAAAACGTAGATACAGAGATGCTTTAATTATACTTGTGGACATAAATGTGTGTTATTTAACTCACCATTTAATGAGCGGCATCTGCAACACCAACCGGTCCATCCATTACTCTTTTTATTTTTTATTTATTTTCTGTGGAACGGCCTGTCAGAGCCTGCTGTCTTCTCACATTATTACAGCTTCCTCAGACCTGAACCGAACTGAGAGACAACTATAGTTAAGACTCCACTCCTGGTCAATCAGTGTTTCTGGTTTAAAACAGACAGCATTAAAAATGAATAAACAGAGAAATGAATCGATACAGAAAGTTTGAAACTAAAAGTTGTTGTTTTTTCCCCCATTTAAAGTAAAACTTTTATAACAGTCATTCAGATTTTGAGTACGTTTATTCGTACAAAAGACTCCATCTACTTTAGACTTTTCATAAATTGCTTTTTATTTTTATTGCCGTGCTGATTGTGCAAGTAGTTCTGTGATTGCAACTACAAATTTGGGATCATTAAAATCATGTATTCAACAGAACAAAATAACCCTAAAATCTATCCAGCCTCTCCAATCCTCATAATTGAAGGCTACAGTATGTTCAAAATGCAAAGATTTAAATGTCTGCAATCAGCTTTACCATTTTTTTTTTTACATCCTCCAGATAAAAACTGTTGTTCCTGAGACAAAGTAAAAGTGGTTGGAAAGATTTCACGGGCTGCTGGTGCCCGTGCAGATGAATGTGAGTTGTAATGGATATGGGCTTGTTCTGCCAATTTCAATCTGCTAATTGATGGTGTTGCTCACGGTGTGAACATGAAGCCGCGGTTTAGGTCCAAGTCTGCGCAGCTTGATTTATTAATCAGTCGGTTTTGTTCAGTATTTGGGAATGTTTGCTATAAAAAACGTTTCCTCTATAATTTATGTAATTGAAATATATCTGCAGTGAAAGCTGTTGTTGTTGTTGTTGTTTTGGTACCAAACGTGTCACCGAGGTTAAAAACAAGTTTAATTTTAAAGATATTAAATAATTTCTCATTGATTGAACGTCTCACTTTTCAATCAAATACTGCTTTTTTTTTTTTTTTTTAAACCTGCACATCTAGACATTGTCCTACCAAACATGAAATTCATATTTACTGTGAGCTTTTAGATACAAGCATGTTAATGTAATCAGAGTAAATCATCCACTACTAGCTTTTATTAATTTATGATAAACAAACTCAACGTTGAGCTTCCTGTCAAGCAATATAATTAAGCAGATAATTCTGGGTCTGCTCTGTAGTGTAGTTGTTCATTTCACATGTTTATTTAGGTTATTTAATGCTACCGTGTAGATCATGCCACTGCTCTAAATGACCGTCTCTTTGCATCCATATCTTGTGGCGTCTTCCTTTCCTGCGTTCCTTCCTGTAGAATAAACAGTGCTTTATCTCCTTCTAGCTTTATGAATCTTTCTCATTGTATATCTCTTAATTTAACAAAATACCTGCAGTGTTGAAGTTGGAGCGATCTGATAACACAAAACGCATACAATCATATTTGAGTACTTTTTTTTTTTAAACTGCTGTTAGAAGTATTTGGAGACACACGTTGGACACGATGTCACGTGAAGATGCTTCCTGCACAGAGACAATGAAATCTAAAAACAGAAAACTTTAATCTGAAAGGAAAGTTGGCATCTGTCACTGGGTCATTTTCTAAACTCATTGTTTGGCCAATTTTGAAAAATCATTAACTGAAGTAAACAGTTCAGACATTTTGACTGTAATTTGGTGTTTACATGACTTTGAGGCTGATAGCAGCCACAGTTTGGCATGATGGGGGATTTCAGATGGCGCTAATTGGAAAAGTCTTTGGCATATTTTAAAACCAATTAGGAGCAGACAAGTGTGGTTGAGGGAGAAGTTTGTCCTCCGACTTACAGGTCATATGAGGATCTAAGGGAATTTTACATTTAGATTTATATTTATATATAAGAAGTGAAATCCCTCCCTCTATAGTTTGTTTATGTAGGAGGACGCTTTCTGAAGCTGGCCAATCAGAACATCTGAAGTCTTAAAGAGACAGGAGCTAAAAGCCTGTTTCAGACAGACGCTGGAGTGTATAAAGAGCCAATATATGGTAAATCAGGAGTTTAATGTAAATATAGAGCTGGAAATATGCAGAATATGTCACTTTTAATGACTCTTGATGCCACAAGCGGATGATATAGAAAACACTTGAAAACTGTCTGAACGTGTCCTTTAACTGTCTTTTATTTTTAACTTCAGTGTCAAGGATACGGTCTCTTTGTTTCTCTACTTTCGGATATCTCTTTCTTTACTTTTATTTGTTTCTCTCTCTCTTTCATTTTGTTTCTTGGTTTCTCCCTCGCTCATTTTTTTTTCCCTCTTTCCTATGAACTATTTCAGCCTCTTTCTCTCTCAGTTTATCTCTCTCTGTCTCTTATACTTTTATATTGCATTTCTCTCTTTCCCCCTAACTGTATACTTATGTCTTTTTCTTTTTTCCCTCTCTCTGTCATGTCCCTGAGAGAGTACAGCATGACCGATAGGCACTTACCATAAAAATTGTTGTTCTAAATAGTCTCAGACTCCCAAACAACACAACACAGTGCATACCAATGAACGTTCAGTGTGCATCAGAGAAGATGGACAACTGCAGCTGAACACTTACAATGATGCTGTGGATGAGTGCCGCGTGCAGTAAATACCACAGATGTTTACCGGAAACCCTGAAGTCATCCTGTGAGGTGATAGGCAAGGAAATTAATGCAAAGAGGTTAAATGAAATTATGCGTTACATGAAAAATTTGCTGATACAAGGAGAATGACATTAAAGACGTTGAGCTATTTTAAGTTCCAAACAAACACGTAATCATATGAGCTGCGTCCTTTCACCCGTGTGCTTGTCTTTAATGACATAAAAATGCTGACATTGACATGTTTGTCTGACACTTAGCATCCCTATAGGAGGTATGTAGAGTAGGTCCTGCAAATAGAATCACAAAACATCATATATCATTGTACCTGATGTGTAAAGTGACACATAAGCAATTTCTGATCTGAAGCCTCTATCAGTAGGACATTATTTGTTGGGTGGGGTCTGGTTAGCAAAAAACAATTTGGTATAATTGTGGTTTAGGTTTAAATTACTGTTTTATTAAGGCATTTCTCAGGAATTCTTTCTCCGGATAAATTGCATGAAAATAATTAAAACAGCTCTTGCAGACCTAATTAGAAGAGTTGATTCTGAATGTCTGACACGTTCTCTACATCCTCTTCCTTGTTTTCAGCCGTTCCTCTTGTAATTATGTATGTAGGGAAAAGTCTGGGCCACAGTTACACGTCATGTAACTACAAATTCAACAAGGTGTTTTACTTTTGCATAACAACTTCCTGGTTCAGCTCTGACCTAAAAGTCTACGCTAGCTGTGCACACACAAACACTTTATTGTGTAATGACTATTTATAACTAATGCTAACGCTCACTTTCTACGTTACCTACAAATCAGTGGTTTAGCTAATCTTGTTACACTAAGATGATGGTCTGACTGATCATGTTGAAGCAAAGCTCAGCATTGAATTTGTTTATCATCACTAAATAATGGCTAAAACTTAACTCTCTCATATTAAATGTTGCAGAGACAAAGTATTTGGATGCGAGTGTGGATGTCCTTGTGTGTGAGATAACAAGTTTTATTTTAATTTTTTTTTTATTTCGACTTAAGACTTTTAAAGTGAGCAGACGTATCGTCACACTTGCTTACCAATCCTGTGTCAAGAGTGTCATAACCTTCAACCTGGTTTCATCTGACAGTTAAAAATAAACTGAAATTTCAGAAGGCAGCCACACAGGGAGGTAAAACTCTTCCTAAGATCCTGAAGAATCCTTCTTTCTATTCCACTTCTGCTTGGTTATGACATTTAACCTTTTAAATCCTGGCTAAACCAAACCTGCCTAAATTTTCTGTTATTCTCCAATTTATATTTAAGCTTTAATGTGTTTTGCTGCACTCTGCTGTACGCAACAAAGCACCTTAATCTCTGTATCATTCCTCCTGTCTTTGTTTGTGAGCATCGCTGCATGGTCAGCAGCTTCTTTATTTGTGTCCACTTGTGCTAAAATCTAAAGGACTCATGTCATGACTCACTTAATCAAAAAGAGCCCCCTTGAAAAATGAATGAAACATGCCGCCGTCGACGGGGAAAGTTGATTCGGGTCGATACTTTGCGAGTTCCACCTCAGACTGTAAGCCTGTAATCACTAACTATATACGTCTCATTTTATTACCGTGGTGACTGATTGCAGGCTGCTGAAACCATTTTGGATTCCAGCATAGGTCTACCATGGTGCTGTTACATGTATAGATTAGAAGTCAAGTCTGATTTGTTTTTTTATTTCACATCCTTTAAATGGGTCCCAAAGCGTTTTGTGTTTTTTTCCTTTGTTTTCTTCGCTGGACATGAAGTTGGGCTGTATCTGTAATCCTACTATTTAAAATATATTTGATAAATATCTATGTAGATATTTAGATTTACAATGGTAGTTAGCCAGTTAACAATTTACAGTCACTAACTAACAGCTAACAGTTTAGTAAATTATATATATTATTGAGTGAGTACTGGATCTATTCAGCCGCAGTAATAAAGGATATATATTCTCTACGTTTCTTATTGTCAACAAACCTCATGTGCACAAACCTACAAATATCTTAAAAATCTTCTTAAAGTAATCAAAAACACATCAGTGAGTTGCAAAATCCTTCATCATGAAGATTTATTTTTACGTTGGTTTGTTTAGAAACCGCTCCAAAGACTAAAAACAGCAAATACATTTTCAGTCTCTGTAGAGTAGTTCTGTGTAAGGCAGACGTGACTGAGCATGTGCAAGAACGCTGGTCTGTTCACATTGCTTGGCTAGCTCATTGTGCTACATATCACATCCTCTTGACGTCATAACTTTAGCAGAAAGTCAAGCGTTTGCAGGACATGATATGACCGGCCTTATACTATAAGACATTTAAGGCTGCTGCTGTCGTGAACATCTGCCACATCTGTTGATGGTGGTTAAACTTTGCTGAAGCTAACCGAGTTCCCCTAAAATATATTCTTCACAAGCAGCTTCTATATGTTTGATTATCCACTATGGCCCGATGATTTGTTAATGATCTTAATTATCTAAACTTGCTGTCAACCGTTTTCTCTACTTTAAGCTACAAATGGCTCGTTTGGACTGTGTCGTGTAATTAGTGTGGTATCTGATTGACGTAGCTGTGGAACTGCAACCTACTGCCGCCCACCATCACCACCACATCAACGTTGCTGCAGAAGATGAACTGGTAGCAGCTTTCTGTGTGAACATCGCTTTAGGCTGAAATTGAAGTCGTGTGAAGATAGTCATTAGGTGGCTGCTGACAATGCCTGCTGTGCACAGACATGTCCAGCCTTTACTGTTTATATCATGATGGTTGAGATAACCTGACTTAAATGGGAGCTAAATTATATGCACAGAGACGTGTGTCAGTTTAATATGTATGCTCATATGTACCATATGGACATGCTTCATGTTTCAACACATGCTTACCTTAGATGACATTTTGTTGATGTAGATTTCCCTACAAATTTATCAAATTACCAAACTGATTCAATACAGTAAACCTGGGTGCCACCTGGGTGCCACCTGGGTGCCACCCGGGAAATGACCCACTTTCTCCAGTTGCTAATCAAGCCTTGTGTGAAATAATAATCAGTTAATAGTCATTAACTGAATTGACACTTCATTATTATTCATATTATTTCTTGGCTGAAAGTAGATATGCTCTGTCATAAAAAATACTTAAAAATACAATAATGATAGAACACCACTATTAGCAAATATTTTCCTCACTAATAGACCCTGATTTAAAGCCAGAGAGCTTGTTTTTGGTTGGTAGAGACGCCGTGCTGAGTTCAAAAAGAAATATGGAAGCCCGCTGCAAAGGCCTCAGACATGCAACCAAGGATCTGTTTCCAGGAAGATGCTTTTTGGCTTTGAGATTAATATTTATTTACTGTGGTTTTGGAAAGAGAAGTCGTGTGCCATCTGGTTGAGCCACAGAAAATCCACAAGCTTTCTCTGAAAAATCTCCCCACAGAGTTGTCCAATAGGCAGAAAGATCCTGCTAACGGACAGGCAGCTAAGCCAGTAGAAGGTGTCTGATATTTACTGGATCACAGTCAATCCCTGTAATACCAATGAAACACTGAGGAATGAATACTGAAATACTGAACCAACCACGTCTCAGCTGGAGGCGATTCTTCATCTTTGTGCCAACAGGACTTAAATTGTCCAGCAGAGAGCAGAACCCGCCGTCAACCTGCAACCACGTTACAATATAAATGTAGTGCCATATCAGGACTTATATATATACATATAATAACGGGATTATTAAAGACGATATGTCAGCGTTGCGTTCCCTACTTTGTTTCTGCTGAAGCCAAAAAATGAGTTAATGTAGGTTTAAAAACATATTATTTGTTACTCTGTTTACTTTGTATTGTTATTTTATTTCATCATACATCGACTGCCCTGCATGGAAAACAGATCCCCGCTCTGTTGTTCCTTTGTTGAGAAGTTGTTGTGAAGTTTTCCCTCATTTGAATTAAGGGCAGTTTCATATTTTATCGTGAAGCCCTCTGAGACTTTTCTTTTTTTCTTTTGTCAGCAGCAAACTATCCGTTCTCAGACGACGAAGTGTTTTTAAATGGACCACTGAGGACTGTTGCATTGCGTATCATTTCCACCGGCTAGAAAGTGAATTAAAGTTAGTTCTGTTTCTCAACAGTTTCTCACGGGGGTGGATTAAAAGCGCGGCATTAGTTCAGCAGGCACGTCTTCATCAGTCCACACAGTTTCTCTCTGACTCACTCTCTGCCTCTCCTGAGATCTTCTAGGGTAGCAAAAATCTGCTACAACAATATTTATTGGTCTTTTATTTGTCTCAAAGACAAAAAAAAGGCAAACATTTTTAAATTTAAAGAAATATTTCTGACTTTTTCTTAATATACAAACATCCAAGTACTGTAGTTTGTCCATTAAGAGCAGCTTATGAGCAGCATTCATGTACTACATGATACAAAACTATAAAATAATTTATTTATCACTAAATTACTCTAATTTCAAATCTAATTGTTCTCTGTTCTCTACTTAAAGCCCAAACGCATTGTTCTCCAGTGTATGCAAACAAAACGAAGCTGTGAAAAGTTCTCACAGAAGTGCTCTGCAAATAAAGTCACTGTTGTTATTATTCAGCACCATTTCTTTCCCCCCGAGGCTGCTTCCACAGCCAAGCGTATGAGTGTTTATGGTTCATGACACAATTATGATTAAGATGTTAGCCTCTCACAGGGACGGGGGGGTAAAAACAAAGACAGAGAGGAAATATAAAGTGGGAAGGAATGAGGGAGGGAGAGAGAAAAAGAGAAAGAGAGCACAAGGAAAAGAGACAGGCAATTTAGCATCACTGTCTCTCTCCTTGGATAAAGGCGAGCAGCACAGCGCTGACCTGTCACTGTGCTGGGTCTGATCTCTCTCTCACACAAACCCATACATTAGATCTTTTTCTGTTTCTCTTTCGCACCCATTTAAAGTCTCCATCCCTTTCTCACTACACAGTGGATGCTTTTTTTTATTTTTTATTTTTTTTCCCGTTGAACAGCAAAGTTGTCCGAGGTGACTTCAAAGTTTACAGATACTTAACGTGTTTTGTCGTATTTTGGGGATTAGAGGGAAATAGTTTTAATAAAAGTGCTATAAATCAATTTACTGTTTGATTTAACAACAACCAGGTCAAGATATATAGTTTAAAATAATAAAAATTAAAGATTTACAAAGTGAATAAAGTATAAAAACACAAAAATATTAAAACTAAATGAAGGCCATAAAACAATGAATAATGCACTAAAAAGAAAGAATAAAAATGTTTGATTTTTCTGTCTTCTTTTTTTTTTTGTTAAAAATCTTGGCAGGAGTTTTCAATGAGCTGTAAACTGGACACAGAATATAACCAAGGATACCATCTTCTCTGATGCCTTTTCTGTAAATCTTATACACAATAATTTGTTTTACAGAGTGAATGAGTTCACCTTGTCTAGCTAACATATAGGAGATTAGTGCAGTGTAATCATTCATTGGCCAAAGTAATCTTGTTTGCATTCTTCACTTTGATATAGTGACGTCGTTGATGTCGTGCGGATGAAGAAGTGCCGTGAAAATGGCACGAAAATAATGAAAGAAGGAATTTTTGGCACACACTTAAATTTAAGCAATATATACACGACATGTACAGTACACATTATGTCTGTCCATCCTCCTCTGATGTTCTTCCTCAGGTTCCTCTTGTTCTTCCTGAGTGTTTTGCAGGTCTGAGGATATCTGGGGGATGTTGTATGCGGTAGATTGTAAAGACCCTTAAGGCATATTTGTGATTTGTACATTGATAAAAACCGACTTGACTTGAAGCAGCTTCTTCAAAGACGTGAAGACACGTGTTCGTGATACTTGAACATGCAGGCGTAAACGTGATGATTTCAGGGCCGTGTGCCTTGGGAAAGTTTTTTTTTTTTTTTTTAATATGAGCAAATATGTTCTGACTGGGGCAAAAACCTGGAGAAAGCACAGAGAGTATGTCTAAATTCTACCAGCGTCTGAACACTTCCTGTTTCTTCTCCTTGGTCACCACCTCCGTCCTCCTTTTCCCTAAACGCTCCTCCCTGCCTGTCTCCGAGAGCTTTGGAGGGTCCAGCATATCTTCATCACCGCAGGGTGCTTGGCAGTGTAACTTCCACTTCTTCCCTCTGCTGATACTTCTAAGTCTCTCACTGAAAATGATCTTAAGAGCTCTTTTATTTCTGCTTCGCTGTGATGGCGTCCTCTCTGGTTCTATACGCTTTGAATCCACCCTGTGATAAAACATTTATTAGATAAAAAGGCGTGCTAACAAAGAGACTGTTACCTTTGGTGACATTAAAGATTAAGTTAATTATACTTGTGAAGTATCGCCTCAGGCTTCACAGGCTTAGCAGCAAAAACTGGTGAATCTGTGATGAGAATCTGTTCTGTGGTGGCCCGAATGAAACCGTTTCAGCTAAAATTTGCAGACACAGTTTGGTTAAGTGTGACTTTTAACACCTGGAGTGAAATCCCTGATAAAAATGGAGTGTCTGCGTACGAGGCCTGTTCATGTGTACACGATTAAACCACCAAATCACACAAAAAAAACATTTAGCCAATTACTTCTTGTGGTATCTGGTTATGCTTTAAACGTCTGCCTCCACAACAACAACAACAACAACAATAATAATAATGATCATTTTTATTTATAGAACAAATCCAAGTTACAAATTGCTTCTCAAGGCAGCGATATAAAACACAGATATAAGACCTGACCTGTGGGAATGCATTGGCCCAGTTTGACTGAAAACCAGCCTGACCTGAGTCCCCGGTTGGGTTGTCAGTTACTGGGACCCGACACCTGAGTGGTCCCATGATGACTTTAAGCATTATCATAAGCGATAAGTGATCTACAAAGTTGAAATTAACCAGAATTATTCATTGAAATACATCTTAGACACAGAACGCAACAGCAAAAGCTGCTTCAACCGCTAAAAACCTGCAACCTGTGTTACAAAACACACTTTGCATAACAAAAGAAAAGAAAGAAGTCTTTTACCAGGTGTGATTTCTCTCTTCTCGTTGTAAATCTACACTTCAGTGTCATATCTGTAACGCAGGACGTACAAGCAGTCAAGCACATGGCTTTACCAAATTATCATAATGAAGCACTCAACAATGTTATTGATGTGCATGCCAAAGCCACTTACAAAACAGAAAAAACCCAGAAGAGACATAAAAAGCTCAAAGTTACTCAGCTACTCATTATGCCTTTCAGTCAAGCTTGGCCCCGGGGCTCCAGCTTCATGCCTGTACGGCATAATTAGCCGGTAAAGTCAGTTTCTTATTTCTTTTTTTTGTTTCGTCACTGAAAAGCAGCTTTGTCAGATCCTGCATAGGTTCAACTTCTCATTAAACTGTTTACTGCGATTTCTGTGACCTTTTCAGTATCTGTAAGTATTAACTGGACTTGTCTCATCTGTAATGGGCCAGTAAGCAGTCGCAGCGTGTTTAAAATGGAGCGCCGTGGCCTCGGTGTTAATGAGGGGCAACAAAGTGAGGCGGGGGGAAAAAAAAAACGTAGAGCTGCTGGAGCACTTCAAGCTAAGGGTCAAAAATCGCTTTGTTCACAAAGTACGATAAATACACAAGAGTTTATCTCGGATACCGGCGCAGGAACAATAAAAGATCATTGCGGTTTGTTACAACCTTGAATCTTATCGTGTTTTTGCCCATTATTCTTGTATTCATCAAAATTAATTGCTAAAATATGAGACCGAGGCAGATAAAACGAAAAGTGATCAATCGATAGATAAAATGACTAAACCGTAAACGAGTGACTGACGGTAAATAAAACGATAAAGTGACTGACAGAACATAAAATGACTATGACAATAATTGGAGTGATTATCATAGTAAGCACAAACAAACAAACAAACAGAGGAGCCGAGCATGACGCGCAGTACTCAGCTGCTTCATTATGGTGGTGTGCAGTGAGTGACTGTCATTGTCTGTGATGTACAGCAGTTTGCATTGAGTCTGCCTCACCTGACCCCTGAAAGCTGTGCACACAACCACACACAGTAGTCAATGTTGAAGTTTACATGGGACAGTTTGGGTAATAATTTCACCTTCGTTTTAATATAAATTTGTCTTGAATTGTTTACGACTTGTCTGATACAATAGATAGATAGATACATACAATGTTGTTTTTTCTGTAGGACGGACAAGACTTTGTGTTGTTGCTCGTGTTTCAACAAATAACCAACGTCGTTGTGTTTCTGGTTGGGATGGTTGCATTTTTAATACGCTTCTTTAGCTGTCACTTGCATGTTTTATTTATTTATTATTGGTTTTTAGTTGGGGTAAACTCTATATTGATCATATATTGTATAGACCTGTGAGTATGTATGTCTTTGTCTTTTATCTATGTATCTGTAGAGCACTTACGTGGATTATGATTATTGTAGTAGTAGTAGCACTAAAACGTCAGTTGAATATATCTTGCCCATTTTGTAAATGCTTGTATGCTTTTATGTTATATGCTCTGTTCTCTATACATGTTGTATACGTCTAACGGCCTGATCTTAAGATAAACAGTGTGGTTGGTTTGGTGAGGAGTCCACCAAACTGCATCAGTGCTGTTCTCTGTTGTTGTTGTTGTTGAGGGTTATAAATGGTAAAAAATAAAACTTATAGTGAGGTTCTGGTGCTCTGTTCTAGAGGATCTACAGCAAAAAACACAGAAACCATAGAAAAGCTAAGACTCGTTAGCTGTTAGCATAGCTCCTGTCTTGACTTTAAACCATATTAATAACTTTCCAGTCAGCGGAAACACATTTCTTCACTTGCCTGTTTATCCAAACATTTTAACAGCCAATAAAATGTCTCTGGCTGTCCGCCATTTTGCGTATTCATACATTTGGAAGGGTGTGAGCAGCAGCAATGGCGTATTCATTGGCAACAGCCGTCAGGTCCTGGTACCGATCCACATGTTGTCTATAAAAAGTCCTAATGGGGAGCTGCCTGGCTGTTTGGCAGCAGGAATAACCAATAACATTTTGTAAAACCTCATTTCTCTCTCTAATCAGAGACAGACCTTGTTTTTGGACCGCTGGGCTTTCTTCAGGCTCTCTGAATGAATAGTTGGCCGAACACGAGGCACCGTTGGACAGCAGCAGTGAAGGAAGGAAGACTCAAAGGCCAATGATTTGATTTTCCTCCAATTTGCCACTTATTTTCTTCCTCCCTGGCTCTTCAACTCTGCTTTCTTAACACACATCTCCACTCTTATGAGAGTGGTCATTATTTAGCTTGTAACCAAGCACCATTTTCTTCTCTCAGTCAGCCTGTAGCCTAAGAGCTTATTGGAAAGCTATCAGTACTCGTTTTGCATCGATGGAGAGTCTGTAGAGAGAGCACAGAGGAGAGATGAGTTATATTTCATTACTGCAGTACATTCATTTGATTTGTGATACACTTTGTTAGGGGAGTAGATCCACAACGTAATATATGTGCGGTAATAAGAAAGCGATCAAGCAATGAGCACATTTATAAAACTTTGAAAACTATTATCGATTTGTTATTGTGTTTGGATTTTTATTAGTCTCATGTCTGTTTGGCAAGCTGTCCTGTAGATTATTCATTTTCATATGATTTAAACTAAATATTACGTTTACGGTCCATAAAAGCATGCTTACACCCAACTTTAACAATCTCCTCCAGACATGTTACTCTAGTGTAGATAACTGGAGTGCAAGTCCACAGTATATTCAATTCATATTATTTGCATTGATTTACAGTTGAATCTTATACTAGCCCTTCATGCAGCCCCTCAGGTCATCCTCAAACAGGCCATTTTAGCTCCTGTCTCTTTAAGAACCCTCTGTTCTGATTGGTTAGCTTCTGGAAACTGCCCCTCGACATACTTCCTGTGGTTTTGGCAACCTGTTCTCATTTCCAACTTGCACATAGTGACGTTTGGTCAGGACTCCCTTTGCATCACTTTTCACTTTTAGCAACATTTTTCAACATGCAGTATAGTCCAGTAGACTATATATTATATTATATATAGACTATAATACTCCTATTGAACTCTCACAACGTCTGAAATAGACACCATGAGACCGATGACATCTATACAGACGGGAAAATTTCCATATTAGGAAGTGGCAGGCTGGTTGGTTGACTAGGTAGATCGATGCAAAAAAGAGGACTTCACTGTTTTCACCGAGTCGGGAGCCAGGAGTGTTTTTAACAACAGGTCGGGAGTGTTTGTTTTGTTTTTTTTTTTGACACCACAAACCAAGTGGTGTTTAAATCTAACCAGACCTTTACCACAGCATTAACAGTGACTGCCATGATACTGTCAATATATGCTAAAGGAGCATTAAATAGGCCAAATATCCGTATGTGATCGAGACAGAATCTTATCCGGAATATTTGACAGTATAAAAATAACACAAAGTCACAAAAAAAGTTTTTTACCTGTAGGTTTAGAAAGTATATCCTCTCGGGGATGACTGGGGTCAAATGACGTAGACAGCATATGGATAACAACATGACGGAAGATGAGTTTCTCTGTTAAACCTGACTCTGAGCAGTTTACTCTTGATCTTACTTCTCAGCCTCCAGTGTTTGTGGATTTGAGGGCATCTTGCAGACGCGTGGCTTTCTGAGGAAGCATGCACCGGGATGTGCAGAGTAACCGTCATGCGTGTACAAACACTTCATGGTTCAAACCAAAGTATTACCAAACCGCTTCTCCAGCGAAAAGACGAAATAAAATAGTCTGAAAAGCAACACATTTACAGATGAATGGATGAGCACACACACACACACACACGCATACACTTCTCCATCTGACTTGTAAGCAGGTGACACTGATGTTTTTGTCACTGTGAGTGTTGCTCTCCAGCCAAGCTGCTGAAGCTGTCGTCTTTACAACACCTGGAGGCGCTTGGCAGCTTCTGCAGCATCCGGTGTCTCTTTTCTTAGGTTTGTTCTTTTTCTGTCATCACAGACATTTTCGTATCCACTTTATTTTTGTAAAATCCATTTCTTCGGGGCCACACAAAAGCACTTTAAATCCATTTATAGAAATGGCATTTATTACACAGTAACTTTATTAGTAACTCAAAACTGTCATACCGGTGGTTCATTTGACTGTTATACCAGCTTCTGTCATTCTGTACAAATACTGGCATTGTTAGCATTAAATGTTTTTACTGTTTTCTTTCATATAATTAATTGATTCAAGTAAAGGGTTAAAATCCAGCAGATCCAGCTAACGATGGGCTGATGAGTTGAATTTGAGTTATATAAGCATGCTTTACTTTTTTATGGGTTTTTTCTTGCTGCAATGACCTTACAAAAGCTACCCGATGTGATCTGTTTTAGTTTCATATCAGTTTCAGGGTAAGTTATCTAAACCTGTCACACCAGACAAGAGAAAAAAAAACCAAACACTAATCTAGAGAGAGGAAATGGAAAACCTGTCCGTCAGTCTTTGTTGGTTTTCATAATCAAGCTTCTTGGTGTAAACAAATGTCAGAGTAGTCCTGTTAGTCGAACTGGATCCCGTTCAGAGGAATGATTGGACGAGACAGCGGTTCGTTCCAGGGTGAACACACTGTGTCTGCCAAGACTCACAGTCATGTTTGGATGGTCTCTGTTGTGGCAGTCACTTGCAAATGGAAAGAGAAAAGAAAGCCTTATTAATCCCCACTCACAGGCTGCAGCTCTCCACAAGGCTTTTACTGAAGAGCTAATCAAACAGCCTGAGTTTTTTTGGCTCGTGCAGCTGTTTGTCATTGTATTCCTGATTGTATTAATATGTCTGCGCAAAACACATAGCTTGAGCAATCAGGTGCCGCTGTTAAAATGAGATCAAACACTTTGGTTATAAATAGATGTATTGAACTTTGTCCAGGATCTGTTAATATTTGTGATGTCTCAGACTGGACCTCCATACGGTTCCAGATCTCTGAATAACAGCCGATTCAAATTGTTTTTTGTGCTCATTGACGGCTGATTTCTTGGTTAGTAAAAAACAACAGAGCCAATCAGAACTTTGTAGACACGATTAAAAATTGACGCAGCTGTAATGGGTTGTTTTAAGACATAACATAACATATATCTTCAGTTGATGTGACAAATATTTAAGCTTACCGCTCCTAGCAAGTCCTTCTACCAGGTCCATACAGACTTCCAAAGATGGAAATGCATCAATCACTACCGATTGGTCGGGGCGAGACAACAACATTTTCCCTCACAGCAATCGGCGGACATAAAAGCAATGTCAGACTGAATAATGGAGTGAAACCAAATGGATGTTGAGTCTAATTATCAAATTATTCTTCACCACCCTCAAAGGATTTTTTTAAGTCTATCTTAAAACAACAGTCAGGTACCCACATGAACACTGAAAGAGGTTTCCCATGCTGTATTTATTCCTCCTGCTAATACTACCATTAAAAGACGAAATCCACATGCCTCACTTCGTGCAAAATGTGGACGACGATTGGTATTGTGCTTTTTTTTACTCTCCCAACGCAGATTTTTCTCTCTTCTATCAGTCGAGACATCACAAAGATACGCCTCTTCATCTCACTGCATCTCCCATCACACAAAAATGAAAATCCAACCGTACACAATGAGATTCCCCTGTTTTGCTGACTGGTGCTTTGGAGTCTCCTCTGTAGCTTTCAGCACTTCCTCACCGGGCCCCTGTCTTGTGCCATTTGTTTCAGTTAGCGGGTAATGTGTGCGGTTGTCAAAAACGATTGGCTTTGGTGGTCTGAGGCACGCACTCCAAAGCGCAGCGGACAATAAATTGTATTTTTCCACAGAGTTATTAGGCCATTATTATGGCGCTTGAAGTGAACAATGCCTCCTCTTCTTCACAGGCAGACAATTAGAATCATCATTAATCGCTACTATCAGCACATCAATGGTGCAGAGGGGGTATAATGGAGTTATAGACCACTTATAGGGCAATCAATCAGTGTGACTGCTAACTAAACTGTCTTATTGTGCCAGAACTGAGTGGCTGGTCAGTGTCTCAACAGGCGGTATTGAAGTGTAGTATGTGAGAGGACTGTTTATGGCATGTTATTTGTACTAATGTGCACATGTGACCCATCTCTCATCTGAAAGACATCCTTTCAATAGAGGCTCTGCAGCTGCATCACAAATCTTTGAGTACCCATGACAGGCTCCATCATAGAAGCTCAATAGTTGCATATAATGGTTAAATATATAGCAGCCAGAAAAGAAAATAGGAGACTGTAAATCAATGCTACTCACAAACTGGGCTCCAATTAAGGCGCTGTATTCTGCAAAGTCTGCATATCAAGACTGAAAATGTCATTCCCTCTTACTGTACCAATGTTTTCCCATCAATTAAAGGATACAGATGGAGATTTTCTATATTTTTCTTATCGTCAACAAATCTCATGTGTAGAGCCAAACCTACAATGATTTGGTCTAAGTATTGCGTTTGTTTTTTGCAGCGGCATCTGCCTTACACAGAACTACTCTCCTGGGACTGAAAACATTATTGCTGTTATTAGTCTTTTGGGCTTTTTCTAAATAAAGTAGCATGACCGAACTATTTGTGGTGAAGAAACACAATGCTTTTTTAATATTTTTTTACAGAGGAATAAGATATATCAGGCTTTGGATACACACACACACACAATACTTGTTAGTAGACCATTGTTGGTTTGGTTCTGTTAATTCAATTCGTTGACAATAAGAAAAATATAGAAAACCGCCAGCCATGTCTTTAAATACCAATTTAACTTCAGGCTGCTGTAGCAACACCACACAACAGGCAATAGCCCCAGTGTTCATACCCAGATACACAGCAGTGCACAATAAGAGCTGTGGATTATTAGCAGGCTGCAAACATGCCTGAAAGATACAGATTGAGTAAAAGGCAAGAGTCTGCCTTCATCTTTGTGCCTGTAAATGCGAATGCACTGCAACACCTGAGTGAAGGTATTGTCCTCAACCATAATAATGTATTGCTTTCTTATATCTTTTCTCTCTGTCTCCTTTCAGATGACCCAAGAACAGTGCACTCATAGGAACAATGTCCAGAGTTCAGAGAAACCACAAGTGTACAAAGTGGGTATATACGGCTGGAGGAAACGCTGCCTTTACTTCTTTGTCTTGCTGCTGATGATCCTGATCCTGATCAATTTGGCACTAACTATTTGGATCCTCAAAGTCATGAACTTCACCACAGTAAGTCTTATCTTTGTCTGTCCCTGGTTTCTGTAGTTGTTGTATGTTGACTGGAGATACACTACATGTGTCTGACTGTCTTTGTAGGAAGTTTGAGTGATGAAACCTTCAGTGTGTTTTGCATGTGTTTATCTACACATATGTAATGGTTGTTTTAGCCGGTATACAGCAGGTATTTAGGTATTTAGTTTCTATCTGTGGACTTTATTTACCTACAACAAGTCCTTTAAATAAGACTACACAATACGTAGTTGTGCTCCCGTCCTTCCCACACACACACACACACAGAGAGAGAGACACAACATGCCTCTTTGCATTTTTCAGCAACTGAATAGCGTACATCCTCTAAAAGTCCTGGGTCTCTAGTTGTAAAGATTCACAAAGTTGTGATTATCCTCGTGGTGACAATAAGTACTCTTATCCAATGAGGTCAGGTTGTAAAAAAAAAAAATAAATGAAATGGCTACTACGTGAACTAACATCATCACACATGAATACATTGGGGCTCATTGAATCCGCAAGAGTCTCATCTTTCCAGTCATACCCAATTTATGCAATTCCAAGACTGTTTAGGCAGTAATATTCAAATACACCGGTTTTAGAATAGGATAGAAAATAACACATTTATACTGCCAGAAACAATCTGCACAGGATTAGCATAACGTGGGGATGTCTGTAAACATGAGACTTTGTACTCATAGAACCCATTTTCATTCAGATTTTTCCATCACCAAAATTTTGCCTAATTTATTTAAAAATTGAACCCTCTTCCCGACAAGCTCGCACAATACAGTTGTCTTTGGTCATTTAGTTTCATATAATACCATTATTTTCTATCCAGCTTTAAAACTGACCTCTACAGTGACTGAGGTTGCTGGGATGACAAGTCACTTCTTTAAATTCAGCCTGCTATGTCACCTATAGGAAGGTCCGGCCCTGGTTGGCCGTTCAATGTAAATATGTGTCATTTTGGGACACTTTTGTTAATAATCCTCATAGTCATTTTTCTCGGGAGGACAGTGGATTAGCCTCTAGAGGTCTAAAACCACTGGCCTGTCACCTGATAAGAGTCAAACTTTGATAATTCAGGGTTTTTTTGAAAATATGTGATGCTCTTTGTAATAAATACAGGTTTCTAGTACAACACGTGACCTCACTACACTCTGCTTATCACTGTATTGATCAATCTTCATGTCATTTATAGCTCCTTTTTGCTCCTCCTTAGCTCCTTGTTCTCTCCATCTGGGGTGCATTTAGGCTAAGTGAACCAGATGTAAAAGATAAAACTTCCACTGTAAAGCTGTCACCGCCCTCCTGTCCGTATAAACTGAGGATCACAGAAATTCAGATTGAAGATTTGTTGCGTTGCTTCCTACTTCACACGGATCACTCACACATACCTTCACGGGTTTTAAAGGTTGTTTTGTTTTTTTTACCCAGCAACCAAAAAGGACCAGGATTTTTGACACTAGCACAGGGTGTTTTATGAGGTTTTATGAACTGGTCATACTCTATCACCGTCCACCCCCGCCTGCAGTACTGCTGTCTTTCCAAAACCTTTTATTTGTACTATTTCTTACAGTTCCTGACTGTGCAGCCCTGTCTGCTCCAGATTTTCTCCCTCTCTCTGCTTAGTAATCCATTGTGCCTGTGATGAGTCAGATACAGATGCAACAGAGTACAACACACACACACATACTATACTGTGTATATACATGTATATAGTACATACAAACACGCACGCACGCATGCATGCTCGTTTCTGTGAATAATACATGAGTTCAGCTTCACATTGGGGCTTTTAATATGAGATCTACATAAATCAGAGAGCAGTTTCTCTATTTCTGGCATAGCAGTGTTGTGATGTTTAATGTGTTTGCATGAAAATCGGAGAAAAGGAGGTAGGAAAAAACATTTAAAATGTGTTGGTGAGGGCAGAAATAAAATCTGAGTTAAAGCAAGATATGACAACGCTCTTCTGACTCTGCTATGACATGACAGACGTTGCTGTCTCATGCTTCTCTGCATTGGTCACATGGGTTTCCCTTCAGTTTAAAATGATAGTAACAAGGCTGACACGTTTTTTTGATAAGATTATTTTTGGGGATTTCGCCTTTTTTTAGACTGATATTGTGGAGGCAGAAAATATGGGCAGAGAGATGATATGACGTACAGCAAAGGTGCACATTGGAATTACAGTGTGCTTAGTGCATAAAGTCTATGATCAGCAGTTCACATCTCTCACAGTTGAGTTTGTATTCTTGTCTTTTGTCTGAAAAAAAAAGGATGTAACCGCCCTCTCAGGTCAGCTGTGTCAAGACAATTTCAGCAAATATGAACCTTTGCACCGTTTTTTGTTTTTTTTTGCTGCTCAACTGGTTTTGTGCACCTGCTGGTAATGAACTCCTCAAAGTGCTATAAAAGTCGTGCAATCGTGGAACTTTTTGATATCTCCTGAATGAATGAATCCAAAGGAGACATGAACAGAAAAATGCAGAAACCAGTCCACTGAAATGATTTACTTAATTATTTATTTACTTTATGAGTGGGCAGAATGTGTGTTAGGTCAGCAGATATTTGTAGATGTATTTCTGTCTTCATAGCAGCTAAACTGACTTTAAATGAGGTGGAGAAGGAGGAAAAGATGGTGTGGAGAGGTATGAAAATATTAAATATTTTCACCAACTGCAATTACAGAGATTACTGTGAATAATGAATAATGAATGTGGACAAGCAGTGGACACCAGGGAGAGTGGTGTGTGTGTGTGTGTGTGTGGGTAGGTGGATATGAACCTATGAATAAAAGTGAATATCTGTGTAGTAGTACATTAGTCGCCTGCTTTGTGCCTAAAATAAGACACCAAAGCTGTCAGGGTGCATGTTACTTTAAACCATAGATGCATAACAAGTCAGACAATCAGCATGTTGTTGAGATGCATTTATTGTTTACTTAACTGGATGAAAAAACTCGCACAGTTATAATCTGTAAGTGGGATATTAATTCACTGAATACTGGTCATGCAACATAAGTTTCATAAACTGGCACACATCCATCCTGCCAAATGTCTCTCAGAAAAACATGGCACAACTTCACTTCTATAAGTTACACGAGGCGCAGCAAGTTTACCGTAAAACAAAGTAGGTCATTGCAGATGTAATTATTACTGGGTTTAAGGGTGAAAATATACCCACCAACTCTCCAGACTGGATTACAGCCACCCTACATCCCATAGAGTAATAAACCCCCTCTGGACTGACTTCAGTATGAGGGTTGATTCAGGCCATGTCACTAAATGTTTGTGCATCTGCCTTTTTTCTCCCTTGCATGCACACACACACACGTATGTGAATCTCCTGACCCTAACACACAACACACATGAGATTCTTAAGGGCATAATTAGATTGGAGCAGAAGTGAGGACAGAGCAGATTGTATGAGCATGCAAGAGGAATTGTGTGACTACATTTGAGCCAGCAGTAATTATCAAAGCTGCTCGCTCTCACTTTTGTCTGAACCGCCTGAGTACGAACTCAAACTGAAAGCAGATAATAATCTGTCCAATTAGACTGTGATGCAAAGAGAAATATGGTGACTATATGACTAAATTATCTGAATATTTAAAAGCAGTGGCAATGAGATGTAAAGCTGGTGGTTGGGCTTCATAGTCAGGGTCAGAAACTATAAGAGCTCAGGGCACGGACGTTTATTAAAAGTTAATGACATCCCTGTAAATTTCAAATGAGGGGTTAAAACGTTTCCAGTTAATTAGTTGCAGCCACTTTATATTCAGTTTTTTATTAAGCTGTCCGATACAACAACATCGAGTCTTTCCAGTGAGCTCTGAGTGATTTTTTGTTTTGCTTTTAAGGAAATGAAACTGCATCAGTCACACAAAAGCAATAAATGAAATGACAATAGAAAAGAAAAAGGAATATGATAACTTGAATATGACTGTTGATGTTGTAAATGCGTGTGTATGGACGAGACAGCGGCTGCTGTTTGTGGCGAGCGTTTATTCCCCTCTCAGGTTCGTATGTGAGAGCTGCAGATCATACGGCTCGTTACAGCAGCCGAGGCAGCGTGTGGCTCTCAGATTGAGACAGATTAAAGTGGCTACACCTCGTGTACACTGCGGTCCAGAGTCTGTGTGGTGATGAGTAAAAAGAGACGAGGGGGGGGGGGGGGCGTGTATTAGCTGCCCTCCTGCCCGGGTTTTTCCACTCCAGTGAACCGGACCTGTTCACCGGCCGATGTAACGGAGAGACTTCAGTGCTGTTAACGTTTCAGTGTCAGCACTTCTGTTGGTTCTCCCTCTGGAATCATGTGTTTCCCCAGTTCTTGTCCAAATTCTGTTTTTTTTTTAGGCTTTAGCTGTGATTTTACCTTTTAGGAAGTGTAAATACTTTCCTGTTTCCTTTTTAAAATATCATTGATGCACCATTTCCCCAAAGTTTCTGTAAAATCTCATCACTGTTGGTAGCAGTGAAGTGAAAATGAACAAATCCAGCTGTTGTAAAGAGGCTTTTTTATTATCGCTGCTGGTAGGATGTCGCGTCAGTGTCTTTATGCTTCAGTATCTCGCTTTATCAACCACCAAAATAGTGACATTCAGTCTTTTTTTTTAGTAATATTAGAGCTTTCCTTTCTGGGGAAACGTCTTCAAGAATCTAAAGCAAGTCTTCCCTTCTGGATGACGTGGATAACTGAGCATCTTCACAGATTCAACAGCAGCACTTACATGTTCTTCAGGATATTCTGGGCTGCACTCACTACAGTGAAGATGAACAAGTGTGCTCTTGAAGTAAAAAACAATATTCTTTTTGATGTATAGGAACCAAATTTACAGGTCGCAAGTGGTTCAGTAATAAAAACTGTAAAAGATGTACAAACAACAGACTGATCTTGCCATAAATAAATATTGCTGCTGAGATCACTGAAACCTTTGATTTTGCCTGAAGCAACATCTCATGGTGTACGATAAGTAAAAGACAGACGGGGTTTCAGTCACGCCTGGGTTAGATTGATCAAATATTAGCCTTCATCTATACAGGAGAGGAAAAAAAGGGATGAGGGAGATTTATATAATGGAAAACTAGTCCAGGAAACAGGAATAGAAGTAATGTAAAAACACAAATGGGAAGAAAAAGCTTTTAGTCACAAAAATCATCTATAAATACTCTTTCAAACTTTGACTCTAACTAAAATTAAAACTCATTTAATCGTAAACGGATCAAATTAAACAAATGTTGACCTGTGAGACGACAAAAGAAAACATTTTAAAAGTGACACTACGCTTACAGGAAAGGAAACACACACACACACAAACACACACACACACACACACGGACAGCAGGAAGAGATTAATAAAAGGATTTTTCCATTTTCTGTAACTGGTATCCCCGCTGAAGCCCGTACTTGTACTTGAAGTGAAGTGAACTGTTGTGACTGTGTGATACGGATCATTGCTCCTGGGAGCTGGAGATCAGCAGATCTGCAACAGCTCCACACTGCACTATTGAACGAAGAGCCTCCACCTCCCCAAATCCCACGAGGGTCCTAAATGACGGCCGGGACTGCCAGCCACCTCTCTGGGCCCAGAGGGGGAGCTTGACCTTCCTGTCTTCAGCTAAACCACCAGCACTCACCAACTCCCCTCAAAAGCTCGAGTCAGATGTTGTTTATTGTCCTGGGAAGTCACAATATGTGCATTCAAGTGGTTCAACAGTTGTTCACCTACATTACACAAATGCCTTTTTTTTTTTTCTCTAGCCATATATACAGCTTTGGCTTTATTTGGTTTGCAGTAACACCTCCACCCGATTGGAGAAAATCAGCATCCTTTCTGACAGACTGGACACAAACAGATGCTACAGATGCTAGAGAGAGTCGTGGATCAATATGAGACCCACATAATACAAATGTTCAAATTATGTTTTTTAAATCAGCAGGGATGAACCTCAGTAGATGTTGGAGTTTGAAGCCTGTATGAAATAGGACTTGTGTGCTATTACCTCTCATTTATGTGATGACCTATAGTCCGATATAACAGGAGAGGCTTTGAAATGCTTCGTTATATAAGCAGTCAGGACAAGAGATTACCTGCCAGCTGCTGAGATGTTTACCTCCTGCTGTAATCTGAGTGAAGAGTGAAACACTTATATACGGGAAAAAACACACACACACACACACAGTGCTGAGCTAAGCGTGGCTTTTCATATAAAGAGCCGTCGTGCTTCTTGTTGTGCTTGTTTATGGACAGAAAAATATGATCCTAGTTTCTTTTCTGTGTCCTGAACTCGTTCCATTGTTTAGTCTTAACATATAAGTTATTAACATGTGCTATTATCAAAATAATGAATTGGCAGAATTGTGAAGCCTCAGAGCGAAGTGCTTTTTCTAGTTTATTTAGCTTTCCACCAACCTAAATGGGTCATTAGGGGTCATTTCCACCAGGAAACACAGCTACTAATGTTCATCGGAGCTCAAAAGGAAGAAGGAGGTACCATTTCCTGGTATCAAATCAAATGAGCTGTGAGGAGTTTTTACCGGAGGAGGCTCAGACATGGAATTACAATAATATACTACCTGGAAGTCTTTAGTTAGATGGATTTTCTCTTTCTAAGACTTCAAATCAGACAACAGAAAAATACACAGATCTGGGCTCAATATGCAATTTTTGCAGTATAAATAACTGAAGGGTTTCATTTCAAAATGAATCATTCAATCATGAGAATACACAGCTACCATCTCATTTTAGAAAGTGGCCAGTCATCTGAAGACTGTAGTAACAGATATTTTTAAACCTGAGACTGTGTATTTTTCAGGTATTGACTGATACAGGAGGCGGCATTCTCCCAAAATGTGCAACTTTGAATTCTTCAACTTTTTTGATTCTAACGCTTTTTTTTATGAAAGCTTTTGTAATTGTATCTATTTTTCCCGGAGAAAAAAAAAAGGGGACGAGCCGCATCATGAGACCACTTTCCCTCTGTGAACAGCCGTTTAGTCATAATGCATTTGGAGACTTGCAGTAGATAAACATCCCTGGCTCTGCTCTGCTGTGGATTGTTGGTGATAGAGCAGTAATTTTCCCTCTGATTGCTGCCTGCCTTCCCGCGAGCAAACGATGATCAGCTTCTTCATGCGTTTCACGCGTGGATAAAAGGGGTGGGGGGGCGGGCAAAGAGAAGTCAAAGAAAGAAGAAGACGTAGAAAGAGGAGAAGAGGCAGCTGATGACGACGATGATGATGACTGCTTTAGAGCATGATTGCAAAATTAAAGAATCCCCATCTTTGCATATATTACTGACTACTGATCTGAGTGATCCTGAATCTGTTAAAGAGGAGAGATAGCTATCACGCTTAAGCTGTCAAACTCAACTACATCTCAGAACCTCTGAGTAATGTTTTAATAATGTCCTCTTTTTTTTTTGGAAAACAAGGAAAACAAAACAAAACAAACATTTGTACACTCGGGGGTCCTATTTTTGCAGTTTTGCCGATCGTTCCTTTTGGTTATGAGAACATTTTGCAGACTGCAGACTTAAAAATGTGATGATTTAAGACTCAACTTGAAAAATTCAAATGTTCTTGCAACTCTACTTTGACTTTAACACTAATGACACCAAGACTTCACTCAGACTCCAGCTTCTTGACTTGGAATGACTTCATGTCCCTCGGCCAAAGATTAACAATTTATAAAACATGTGCAGTGAATCAACTCTTAATTTTTGCTGACAGCGCATTCAGCGTGAATTAATCCAACAACAGTCAATCGCATTGCGTAAGCAGGAGGGAGCAGCAGTGCAGACCCACAGAAAGGCAAGTAATTCGTTGTTTAGGACGTGGACTTAACTTTGACTTGGGACTGTAGACTTTCATGTGATTTTCTAAACTTGCATGACTTGCATGTCCCACCTCTGATGGTGTCTGTGTAGAGAAAACACATTTATATTGTGTTTTAATGGGTCAGCTTTTGCAATGTTGTGCCATGCATTCAATTTTCATTGGAATTATCATGATTGTAATAGATGGTAAAGGTCTATTCCCCTTTTTTTGGGTTTTGATAACTTAAGACGGTCATTCTTCAATATATGAGAATCTGCTGCTTTTGTTCTATTTTATCTGATGATGAAGCAAATCATTTAATAACATAACAATCTCTGGGAAACTCTGAGAGCTATTTCTCACTATTTTCTGACATTTATTTATCTAAACAAAAGGTAGTTGACAGATGAATTGATATTGCTTTAATAAGGTCGACTTTAATGCATCCCTGGGTCTCCACGTTGATGTCTAGCTAATGGAAATTATGGTCAAAACAATGTAAGCAAAAGATACAAGTGGTTAAAAAAAATAGTGGAAATTTGACTGTGAGAACAAATTTCAGGGAACCAGATTAAAAAGCTGATTACCAGCCAGGGTCAAGCCTCCAACAGTTTTTAACCATCCGGGTTCACCTCCTCCCCCCATGAAATAGTCCCGAGCTGCACCTTAACAGTCCTTTCTTACCACAAGCCGACAGGATGCAGAATGGGCTGCTGGCGGCATTATATCCCATGCTGTTGATGAGATCGGAGTTACTGGCTCTCATTGGGGACAATTAAACCTCAGTACCTCCAGCAGCCTTTACTGAAAGGTCAACAGAGGGAGATGGAAGAAAGAGCCAAGAGGGAGAAAAAGGGGGAGAATGAAAAGTATGCCGTCGACAGCCTGTTCACAGTTCACGTGTAATTCATTTCAGCAGAATAAAAGAAATAATGAGAGCGGGACAATAAGCATGCAGTGCATTTTAGAAGTGTGAAATGGAGTTACAGCCGAAGACACTAATTACATTTGAGGCAGACTCTACTAACTTCATGAATTTCGGCGCACAGGGGATGACTAATAAAGCTCAACTTCAAGACTTTATTGTCCCTAATGGGGAAATTAGCTTGCTGCAAAGCGTCCAACAAAATGCATAATTGCAAAACATGAAGAGATAAAAACACAGAAACATAAGGATGTGACAGTCTGGCAACTTTCTAGTTGAGAGATCTTTGCATGTTGCTGTCTGATCCTGCTGTTTAATGCCCAAAAACAACACAGATTCGTACACTTTCTACTGCAGCGTTCCACTGATGACCGTCTATAATATAACTGCTTACAAAAAAAATTTAAGTTAAGAAAAATACATCAATTTCAAAATATAATCATAATAATAATCAAGTCATATAGCGCAGACCCCCTACATTACACTTTTAATTAAAAACATAGAGAAGCAATTAGCGGCTACCATTATTACAACCAGAATTTAAGTTCATACTCACCAAAAAATATGATGTAACAGGAAGAGGAGAATCAATTTTAAAGATTTGACTACAGCCATTAACAGTAATACAGTGATCCCTCGCCACTTCGCGGTTCACTTATCGCGGATTCGCTATTTCGCGGATTTTCATAATGCATTTTTTTTTTTTTGGTGCATTGTGCTCTGCATTCTGATTCGCTAAAAACTCACTCCCGCTTCTTGTATCAAAACATAACATAACGTAATCGATGGTGGCATGTCGGTGTACAAGGATCTTTTTGCAAAGAAGAAAAAAGAGCGACAACAGCTGCCTATCACTATGTTCTTCTCCCGAACAAACACACCTGCACCGCGGGCTTCAGAAGAAGAGAACACTGCAGAGCGCAGTCAGGATGCAGCGGCCCAGTCTGAAGAGCAGTGAAACGGCCTACACATGAGTCACTGTATTTGTATACATGTAATAGTTGCTAATTGTAAAAAAAAAAAAAAGTTTTCTATTTCGCGGATTTCACTTATCGCGGGTCATTTTCGGAACGTAACCCCCGCGATAAACGAGGGATTACTGTATACAGTGAAACCAGGCTTGTAATTACCGCGGCTGTTGGGGAGGTCACGTCGCTTCAATATATGAAATATGTACACATGTCTTCCTCAGTATTTCCAATTGAGTCGCATTACAGATCCCTGGAAAAAAAAAAGCAAATATGCCCTTTTCAATATTCATTAAACCAACTTATCATCTAGTCAATTTTGACTAGCCGAACTGGATTTATAACGTATGTGTGAGGCACATGAATAGCATGAATAATGGAAAGAGGAGGGGAAAGGAGCTTCTGCCGTGTTAGACAAATGAAACGTCATAAAAAGGTCGTATCACGCACGTCCCAGGCCTGTATATTTATTCTGAGGCTCTACTGGAATATTTTTGCATGATTTACAGTTTAAAAACTCCTTATTTATTGCCGGCTCTTGATAAGTCAATTCACACCGTTCATGCAACACGCCTTGTTTATTATTCATTATATTACATTTTACAGAAGCGCTTTATCTTTCTAGAAATCTAGAAACTCCTTCAGGATGTGTTCACACTGTCAGAGCAGCTTAGGGGGAAAAAAAAAGTCCTCTGATCTGAGTCGGTATTATGCAAGGGCCACAAATCAGATGGTGTTCGTTATTTTAAGATCTCCATAAGGCATCAATGTTAAAAATCTAAATTAAAGCCTGTGATGCTGTCGGTTTTAGTTGTTACAAGACAAAAAGCCTTTTTCTTCTTATAGTGTTAAACAAGACTAGTTTTCTTTGTTGTAACAACTTTTATGCCTTCCACAGTTTGATGTCTTGAGTGCAGCTCATCAAAGCGTTCTTTGGATCCAAGTGGCAAGAAAAAAAAATAAAAAAAAAAATACGGCTGGGTGTCATCAACAGAAATCAATGAGGTCTTGTGTCCTGATAAGATGAATGAATAGACAATCATGTGCTATTGAGGCCGGTGAATCTGCAAGACTTTGATCCAACTCCACTCTAAAGTCAGCAGCAGCAGCACACCTTCAAACGGCGGGGAGGGACACGGCGGGGAGGGACACGGCGATGTAATCACCTGCTGACGTGATAGGTCGGAGTGACAGTTGCAGACAGTTGGTCCTCTGTGGCACATACACCTGCCAAAGACAAGAGCATGTACAATCTGAACAAGATGATGGAGGGAATTTAATTACCTATAAGCTTCTACCTATAAGGATTTACAGAACTGTAGGGATGGAAATGTGAGTCCATACTGAAATATCTCATCTCACAAAAAGCTTCAAAACCCAGAACCTGCTTGCTTTGCCTGCAACACTGTGCCACCCGAACAATCATTATCTGTAGTAATCAGGAGCATTTAATGTTGTGCTCAGGTCTTGCAAAATGACAAAAAAACAAGTACTTAATTTAGTATTGATTCCTCAGTCCCATCAAAATTCAATTTTTTTATTTTATTTTTATTTTTTTTCACACTTGAATACAAGTCTTCTACAAAAGTGAGATTAATAACTCGGTCTTGTCATCGTTTGTGACAGATGAACGTACTTTGTTTGAGGTTGGGCTACCTGCTGTTCAGGGCCGAGCAGCCGACTGCACACATTTTTAGAAACGAGGCTGAAATGAGTTCAAGACAAGTTCAAGATCTAAAAAAAAAAAAAGAATCAGACTCTGCTGAACATTAATAATAAACTCAACCACAGTAATGACCCATCCATCGCACTACTGTCTGCTGTGGTCAGAGCAACGTCAAGTCGGATACTGACTGATACTGTCACGATGAAAGAAAACTTCATCATCAGTGTACAAAAGAGAAAACACAGGCAGATAAATAATGTTTTTGTTGTTAGGTGTTTATGGGGTGATCGGAGTCACTCATAAAACACACGCATACAAACACAAGTGCTCTGCTAATGAGGCATCAGGTGGCTAATGTGAGAGATGAAATGATCGTGACCTGAAACTGACTCAAACACCAGTCAGTAATTACTACTGCTGACATACCCTTGAGCAAAGACCTTCACACCTGTTCCAGCATAATAACTATCTACGATATGCCATCGCTTGACAAGTAATTTTCATCTACTCATTTTTGTGGCATCTAAAAATGTAACAGATTATCAGAAGGAAAGTCGTCACAGTGACACTCTTCCTTCAAAGTTGTTCATTGACCAACGGTTAAAAATGGAGTCAGACCTCAAAATCACGGCCCATATCTTCATTTCACTGTCAGATTTACTGTCATCAAAAACTTTCCTCTGCCAAGTACCTGACACATCGGTGCTGTGCCGTCATGTTCTTGTGACAGTAAGCTGATATAAAAACACATTTCTTCGACCTTGTTTCTGACTTTATTTGTAGTAACAGTTAGACAACGGTGCCGCATATGACACCAAACAGGAAAACATATTATAAGTAATTGGTAAATAACATTGCTACACCAGCCATACCAAGCAGAAGAGCATCCTTTGATCAGTTTTACAGGCTCTCACACTTCCTGTTTGGCTTTGTGCGTCCCAGGTAATGGTTGGGGCTACATCAGCGGACAGTTTTAGTTCACTGATGAAGTGAGGCTCAGTCTTACTCAAAAGCACTTCAAGTAGATTTGATGATACAAGAGCTTCCTGCTACATGACAACTTCTCTGACCTCTGGAAACCTGATTAATGGTCCTTTGGTACAATCATTTAATAGTGGGGTTTTTTTTTTACAATTTAGATTGAAGATTAAAGTGCAGAATAAGAAGATGAAAAGGACATCAAACAGGGCAAAAAAAAAAAAGACGGACAGAAGGGAAAGGACAAAAAGAAGGGGAGAGAGCTTTTGAAGTAAAAAGACACTGAGAGAAAAAAATGTAGCAGGTAAAAAAAAGCAAGAGATTATACAACAGGAGCCTGTAAATGAGCATAAAACAGTATAAAGAACAGCAGATGAGGAGCAGGGAAAAAGAGGAAGGTCAGAGTTTCTTTGAAGTGGAGTTGGTCTCCCAGCAGACCGTAAAGCTCAGTAGTTTTACTCCTAATGGGAGGGTTGCTCCACCACTGTGTTTTGTTTAGTTTATGTTTATGTTGTAGTTTATTTCATTATCTGCTGCCAATCTGGGCTAAACAAGGTCTTCCAGATATCCCTCCTCTCAGCAGAGAGCTCCCCAAACCAGATGAGAAATATAACCTCTCCAGTGTGTTCTGGCTCTACTCCGGGATCTCCTGACAGTTGGACGTAGCCGGAAAACCTCCGAAGGGAGCCGCTTAGTGTCCCTCTGGATGTTTGAGCTCCTTGCACTATATCTAAGGGTGAGCTCAGTTCCTTATTACAGAGGAAACTCATTTTGACCGTTTGTATTCATAATCTCGTTCTTTCAATCACTACCCAAATCGTAATCGTAAGAATTTAAGCAAAGATCAACTGGTAAATTGACGCAGTAACGTATCTCAAACGTGTTTCCTGCAGCTCTATTTAGCAAAACAAACTCTGATTGAGGTTAGAAAAGTTTGAGAACTTAGTGCTTTGGTCTTTGAAAGAAGTAGTGGTGGTAGTGTTAAAAGTAGAAAGACAAACATTCAAGGAACTGTTATGTTTTCCAGTCAGGTCAGACAGAAACTCTAGAAAGAACGCTTTGATGTGCTCCTGTCAGTGTTACGATCCTATTTCATGCAGATAAATACCGTCTGTCTCATGACCTGCTGGGAGGATCAATATTAGCATTGACATATCTGGCTGCTATTATGTCCAGCATAGCAGGGAGGACTGCCCGGTTTTTATACTTTACACCCCAGGAGGTCCCGTCAGAAAGAACTCAAGTATCTGAGTAAATGACAAAATGTCTGAGTGCTCAGGTTGAAGCAAATAGAAGCAAATTCAGATACAATCAGGTCTGTCTATATCAGCCTCTGCAGAACAGCCTGTCATGCTGTGAAACTGTCTGAATCTTTTTATGTCTCTCTCTGTCTTCTGTGGTTCATCTTTACCGTGTCCTTTACTTGGAGGGCAGTAAGGTATAAGAGACAAAATGTTTGACAGAGAGACATGTAGCTGTCTTTGGCCTTTGACGCTGTTCCTTTCACTCCCCATCTCTTTGTCAGCTCCATCAATGATACAAGCCCCCTCCGAGGCATCCTTATTGATCCCACCAGAGAAACACTAGCCACACCGCCCCAACAAACCTTACCTGATTACCTAATCCGAGTCATCTAGGGTTTAATCATTTGTTTATGGAGAATTCTGTTTGTTCTTTAAGAAAAACCTGCAAATCTGTGTGATTCCTCTACATCTTTCTCACATCTTTTTGTATGTATTGGCCTATGCAATACTGGAAATAAGCTTTAAATTATTTTGTCGGACCGATCACAACCCTTTTACCCAAAAGATCCCGGTGAGATGCGTAAAATTATCCTTGTCGGCAGCATCAAGATGCATCTTACATTAAAATAATTCAGCCAGCATTATGTTTCCAGCAAAGCTTTCGCTGTTTTATGGTATGATATGGTTTAAAAAGGTTTTCTATGTTGGATATGTGTGTGTGTGAGAGAGAGAGAGGGAGGGCGTCTCTCTGTGTCTGTTGGGTTTATGCATGACTTACCTCCATTCAGTAAAAACCCAGTAAGGTAAAGATCAAAAAGCTGCGGTGGCAGATAAAGCTGACAACTGCCAACTATGCCAACCAGGGGACAAAGCGGAAGTGAAAGTAGCTGCAAGGAATATTTTTCATGCATAACCTACACATCTCATATATTAAAGTGAAAATATATTAAAGAAAAAAAAACATGGAAGAGGGAAATAGCCTTAACTTCTTGGCAGTCCAAAAGCCGAAAAACAGAAATATGGCCCATCTGTGTATTTTCATCTGAAAATAAATGTATTACTGTGCTGCCACATGGCGACACAATCCATAGGGAGGACAGATTAAATATATGAATACCTAAACAGGTGGACACACTGGAAATTCAACTTTACTTTTTGGATCCTTCAGATGTATGTTTCCTTTTCAGAAACCCTGCAGCAGTCTGAATGAAGGCGATGTCAGACCTGGATGAAGTATCAAATCTACCATATCTACTTTTCATTTTTCATATTAGCCTTTATTCATCCAGAGAGACTAACACACAGACCTTTTCACATCCACATAGAAAGACAAATTCACAGTAGACGGTTGCACTGATCTCATCACATTTTAGAGTTCTTACTGATTGCTGAAAAACAAAAGATGTGCCATTCTCAGTATTTTTCCCAAATGTCAGTATTGACTAATTGGATTCTTGAGTACAGGCAATCAATTAATCAATCAACAAACAAAAAGAAACATATATTTTTCTGGAAGTCAGGAAGAATTGTCCTAATCATCCAAACCTCTGCATCTCAATTCCAAAAACAAAAAGATCAAAAACCTTTTCTTCCCTCTCCCTCCATCCATAATCGCTGTACCTCGAATCTTTCCAAATCGTCAACCGTCGACTCCTCTCTAAACCTTCGTTTTTGCGGTGAACTTCTACCGGTCCAGATTAAAGGGAGATTAGAGAAGACAGATCAGAGGTTATCGGTTGTGAAGCTGATGATCTGATAAGCAGTGAGATCTAAACTTCTGCAACAGTGATTTGACTTGGAAAAAAAATCTCCCAGTTGTGTGGGAGTAAATAAAATCTTTATACTTCTCAATAAAAGCTGTAATGTACATACATTTAACAAGAACATTTCTATAACTATAAGCCTTTTTATAACCATCTGGATGACTTTTGAGTTTCGCCTCTAACCAGTGCAGAGCATTTACTAACAAGTAATACTTTTTCAGTACAACCTTAAAACTAAAATATCAGTCATCTCCTCATCTCTCTGTCTTTGTCTGTCCCCGTCTCTCCCACCATCTGTCTGAATGTACCGAGAGCTTCCAGGCATCTGCGTCCCTTTGATGGCACCCATGCCTTAAAGACAAGGCCATTCAATCTGAGCAACCCTGAGATTCAATGAAAGTTTGTGTGTCGTAAATTTCTATGTGGTGCAGAGAAGGGCAAGGTTTTTATTGAAGACCTATCTGGTGACGTCTGGAGCTTCGGGCACAGCACAAAGACCTCATTTAAACTGTCTATTCCAAAGAAAGAAAGGAGAAAAGACCGGGGAGGAAACGTAGATCAAAGGGAGAATTTTGTTGATGCTGCAGTGTCGCTTTGTACTTCAGCTAAGAGGACTTCCACGGAGGTGGAGGGAGTTTAAATATTGGGTGAACCGGTTCAACCAACGTGTGAGGGCCAAGTTCAACTAAACAATGTTACAACTGTACTTGTTATAAAAGCTTTTGAATATTATCCTTGTTTGATGACACAATGGACACATTAATACACACACACACACGCACCTGTTGTCCTCTACAATTACAAACTAGCATCTTTTACCAAACTCCACATGTTCTTATACTCCTCGTGAATTAGTGCTGTATCTCTTGCATTACCTGTGACATATCATGCATATTTCCATGTATCGTATATTTGTATTTTGGAGCTTCACTGGAATATTTTTGCATGGTTTACATTAGCTGCTGTCTCTTTAAGGCCCCCCTCCCATTGAGCCCTCTCTGTTCTGATTGGTCAGCTGTTCCTCAGCATACTTCCTACAGCTCCAGAGGTTATGTAAACAAACAAATCATAGTAGGATTTCACTTCTTTATCTTGTTCTTTACTCTAAATGGAAACTTCTCAGATACATCTGTACACGTTGGATCCCGAACATGGTAATACGTGTTTATTTCCCCTGTACTTTCTAATCACTTTTCATTGTACTTCATCTTTACACGCTAACACAAACACTAAACTAAACGTCTTTGTGTCCAGTCATGTCTGTGACAGTGATCGAACCTGGTTTCTGTTGCTGATGAAACTCCATCACAAAGCTGCTCCAAGAACCATAGAAACAATAACCGCTTCCAATTAGCCTACAGTAATTACTTAATAATCAGGAGATAATTGCACCACTTTGACTACTGTCACAATCTATTCATAAATGTGTGTGTGTGTACTGTGTGTCTATCCCTACGGGGACTGAATGTCCCCACAATGTTTGGAGGTGAGAAGTGAAAGACATAGAGGACAATGTGCTGGTCTCGCAACTAAACAATGTTGTTACTTAAATGTCGCACAACTGCAGTGCATTCAACATGTTTCAACATGAGTCAGAATTTCCAAATCCAAATGCAGCACAATAATAAGTGATTTGTACTGAAAACAGGTCATAATCTTACTATTCCAGTTAGAGTTTAAGGCTAAATAAAGGACCACGTTTAATGGGTGGACATGTAGTTCTTGGCTGTTAACGAAGATGGAGATATTTTCAGTATGGTGTCAACAATATAAAATGTTTTATTATTCATCTGGTATAACCTTGCATGTCAGTGTGTGTGTGTGTGTGTGTGTGAATCCAGCTGCGCTCATGGCATCTTATGTACAATTCACGCTCCTCATTGTCTCTTATCCAGCACAGTCAGCCTTCAGGCTTGTGTATTCACACGTCAATCACTGCCGGTGTGAAGACCTTGATGCTGTGCTGCCATCAGCCTCCGAGGGCCGCTCAGTCTGTCCCAGATGAAGATGAAGTTAATAGGAAATCTATCGGCCTGTGACACTGACATGTGGCAGCTGCAGGCGCGGGGAGCAGAGAGTTTCTGAAAACACCCAGAACACTATAACCTGCTCCCGTTCTTAATCATTTAACCAAATTAAAATGTTTGGAGCCATAACTGAGTCTTTAAATGGCTATTTATGTATTTCACATGGAAGTGTTTGTGTTTCCATGTTTCTTGGCTGGTTAATGTAGGAGAAAAGATGACATGATAGAGAGGTTTGACATGCAACAAAGATCCCAAGCCGGAGTCGAACCTGAGACGCTGCAAATATTTGTACACTGTGCACACTTTAACCTGACACTATCACACTTCACTCTACCCATTGTACTCATACCAGCACAGCTTCCTACTGCAGCTTCCTCCACCATCCCAGTCTCCTCCTTATGTGGTATTTCATATTGTTGATTTTAACTAAGATTTATATCCCAAAGAGATTAGCTCTCTAAGCAGGATCCTCATCGATGTCTGAATTCTTTGAGTGCTTCTTTAAAAGAGCAGACCCCTTCCACCAAATCTCTATAACTGTAAAACTGTATAAATGATACTTTTTTTGAAATTCGGTTAAGGTAAGGTTAAGGTAAGGGCTTTGTTATGGTTAAACAAAAGGCAAACATTTAATTGGAGGCCTGTGAAGGTAAGCGAACTCTAACTTTCAGCCTTGTTGCATAAAGGGCAAACTGCATCCCACGTTGGCTCTGAATGTTGGCATTGAATCTGTAACCATGAATCCAACATGAATGTAATTATAAACTATAGTGTTTCATAAGTAATGTTTCTTAGAATGGCTGCTAAATAAAAATACTTTGCCTGCATTTGTGAAAGCTTCACAAACAATGAAGTAATTAAAAAAAAGCTCATTTCTTATCCTGCATATATATACATATATATATATATATATATATATATATATATATATATATATATATATATATATTAATGCAAAGTTAAAGCAGCCTATTTTTCAAATTATACCTTGGAGAGCTTTCTCCAACAGCTTGGGTTTTGAAAGCAGTGGCTTAAAGTGGATGTAATACCCAAACAGAGAGAAAAGGTGTTTTTTTCAAATCCGTCCGCATTAGTCTGGACATGAACGCTGCCTCACTGTTCGTCTCTTCTCTCTTTTTCAGTCTCTAATTTTACTCCCTCCTTTTCATTCAGATGCAAACATTAGACTCCGCTCACAGTCAGCATCTTTCGCCTCATTTGCACGTCAACACATCGTCTCTTTCTCGCATTCAGTTTCATTTTCTCTTTACCCTTATCTTGCTCTCAGTGTTTATCTATCTATTTTACCCAGTCTTATCTCTCCCTGACTTTATCAATACCCCCTCCTGCACTCCCATTTCTTTCATCTTTCATTCTTGGGTACTCTCTCCTCCCGACCCCCCTCCCTCTGTCTCTTCTTCCATCCCATTGATGGATGATGTGGTGCTGCGTTGAGGGCCTCAATCAGAGGAATGGGGGTTCGCTGTAGAGAGCAATCTCAAAGCCAATTCCACTGATAGCCATCGCAGGGTGTTGCTACATGACGTTGCAGCTGTCACATGTGGAACAAGGGAAAATGAGCGGCCTCTTGGAGCTGCTGCTCCAGGTGCTTCCTCTGTTCAAACTGTAGGACTGAAGGGAAAACTTTTTTTCTGCTGTTGTTGTTATCAAACAGATCAATTGAAAAATGTATTAGTTTGGAGTTCGGCCATGTTGGTGCTTGGCAGCCACACAGAGCCAACAGGAGCTGATTGAAAGAGCACTCAGTGTTGCAGGGTTGGAGAGGGAATGGATTGCAGGAGATGCATTGTTGCCTCTCGATGGTGCTTCATTTTACTCTCCAAGTACTTTTTGGCAAAGAGCTCACAGGTGGCCAGAGCTCTCTTTAATGAATTGATTTGCATTTGAGAGGATAAATGAAAGAACAGCTTCTCCTCGGTATAGCCATATGTTAACCTGTGGCAAACACACACACGCGGCTCAGTTTTACCTCTGAGCCACTCGTCATTATTTACTGATATGTGCTGAAAGGAGTTAAACTGTTTGAGCTGCCTGTAGGGTGAGATTTATACATACTGTAATTTAAATCTGGCTAATCCGCAATGGTACATATTATTTACAATACTCTATTTTCTGTTTGTCATGGTATCTGACTCCTTGCTATGGAAGTACAAATGAAATCCCCAATACAGACGCGGCACAGACCGACCTGTGAAGGCAGCTTTCAGCATCTTGTGGCTCAGAAGATAAATCCCTAAACAAGCAAAAGTTCAGATTTTGAAGGATTTTTACCATTTTTACTGCTTACCCAGAGTGAATCAAATTCATAAAAGCCTATGTTTTGTATCTTGCTGCCTCCCAGTACAGATTGTCTGAAGTCCCATTTGAAAAGCTCATTCAAATGCAGCCTGAAATGTTTTGAATTCCTGACGACTCAATCAGTTTACCTTTGCAGCCTTCAGTGTCCCACAGTCAATTCTGGCTCAGTCAATTCTTTGAAGCTACAATGTATAGAGTCTGATGTTAATACAGTATCTTTCAGATTATTCTGATGAAGTTTTTGTTGGAAAAAAAAAAGATGAGAGGAACCTGTTTGAAAATCGGTGCAGTTTCAACAAGTTGATGTTTGAGGCAGATCTGAACACAGCGATGGCACTACAACCAAAACAACTTCACCAAGACCCGTTGAGGATTTGGTCTTGGTCCAGTGTGAACCGACCCAACTAACAGGTGCACTCTGCACACCGGTGAATGCTGGAGAGTAAATACTATCACCTGGCTTGCATTGACACTTTTTGGTTTTTTTCTGAAAAGACCAAACTAAGAAAAATAAAACAGTTGACTAAAATTGAAAGTTCATACAGGAAAAAAATCTTAAATATGGTTAAAACAGCTATTGGCAATGTAACTTAGTTCATGGGCACATTATGCAGTTCACATTGCTTTTCTTGTTCTTGTAGATGACTGCACAAACACCTAACACTTGATCCCATAATAACTGATACTGTGTAGGAGTATCCAAACATAGATTTTACCTTTGACTATGCAGCAGTGTGGCTAAGTTTGTGGTATGCAAAAGTCTGAGTCCTTGTAATATTTTCCCCAGAGCTTCAATATGTCTATATTTGCTTTAGCTTCAGGTGGTGGCTTGATGCATATCTATGCAGACACTCAATAATAGGCCAAGAGCTCTACATTATTGACAGCAGTGACTCCCAGATCTCTGAAGATGTTGACTTGAGGAAAGGAGACGGAGGGAGAACAGAGACAGAGACAGATAGTACAGATAAAGAAACAGGGGATGGAGGACAGATATGAACAGGCGGTTCAAAGATGCAGCGTTACATATATTTGTGGTTGCTCCTCTTCCTCCTCCTCGCTGCTGACCGCCCTCTGTTGCCACCGTAGCACACACAGCTGAGCCAAATAAATCTGGACAAGGGAACTGGTGGCACAAATGTCATTTAGAAGACAGACGTTTTCACATACGATCATACACCCACAAACAGCCATAGAGCACACACACACAATCAGTCCAAGTAGCACACGTTTACAAAGAAGTATACACACACACACACACACACACATAAACACAATAAATTCTCAGAGGGGTAACAACAGGTTGAGTGTAGATCAATTTAGAGGCTGAGAGAGGAAGAGAGGGATTAAGGTGGGGACGGGAAGTTTGTGCATTGAATTATGTTAAACTCTCAGCTGACACCTCCAAGAGGCTGCAGTGGTTATTGCACCCAACAATTCAAGCAACAAATACATAATCTGCCTGCTATTTCCATGGTTTCAGTCGTGAAAAAACACTTGTTGCAAGACACCTGACAAGGAAAACGTCCTTGTTCCCTTAATCAAAGATGGTCAGTGATTTTGTGTTTATGCAGTTCAGTGTCATGCTAAGAATATGGAAAGATTAGATAACAAAAGGTAGAGCATCAATGGGTCATTCAAGTGGACTCGTGTTGTGAGTAAACACAACCCCTCTCGAAGGCTATGGATGGAAAGCAGTTTGTTCAAGCTGTTTTCTACTTTTTTGTTTTGAATCTACCAATCAAATTCTGAATATGTTGCGTGCGCCGCTGAGTTTTTGTCCTGATTCATCCTCTGAGGAGCATTAATGCACTCTGAGTTACATTTAAAAAGTGGGTTATTACGGGGAACAAAAATAGTCTCGTTAAAAGTTGAACTTGAAAAACAAAAAAAAACAACTAATGATTGATCTAGTGGGAACCATGAATATCCACAAAGATGACTAGACGGTCGTGGTTAGTGGAAAGGTCCAATAAAAGTTGTAGGATTCTTCCACTGAGAGCCTAAAATAGTCTGTTCATGCCAAATTTAATGGCCAGTAGCTGCTGATGTACAGTAGCTCATTTGAATACAGGACACACATCAGTAGACTGAGCAGCATTGCTGAGAAGTTTCCGGTATTACTGTCACGGTGACGGCTGCCCTCTGAATCGTGTCATTATCTGTCACTTGTCGTTTTATTTTGAATTCTGTGTCGTTTAAATTACTCACTTTTTTCAGTTGAACTAAACAGGATGATCAACAAGGGGACTGAACAAGGGAGATGATTTTTTGAGAAGATGAAAGGCAGCAGTTGAAGAAGAGGAGTCAGGGGTAGGAGAGGAGAGGAGAGGCAAGGAGCCACACCTGAATGTTCAGAGACCTCTGTCCTGGTAAAAGCTGCCCTGAATTATTCATGGCTGCTCGCTTCGCTGTGCAGGTTGCAGCACACTGCTCACTGCAGGGAATAAAAAAGAAAAAGAATAAAAAAAAGAAGAAGAACTTGGACTAGAAAAGAACACAAACATCTATGGACTACTCAATGTTACAGGCTGCTGGAATGATGAAAACTTTCCACTTGTCCACAGTTGTTTTCTAGAGCTACAATATAATATATTATATATATATATATATATAATATATATAATAGTTAGCTGCAGGCTAAGCACCGCTAAAGCTTAGCGTTAACTCTTACACACTTCTTATCTTACACGCAGTATTTATAAAAAGAATAGTGTCCAGAGCTTTTGTTTGGAGGTGTTTTAAGGGAATAACCTGCTCCATGCTTTGTCGCTAGGTCGCAGCATATTAAAAATAAGTAAAATGTTTAGTTTGAATGTAATTATTTGAAGCGTTCTCTTCACTTCATATTAAATATACCTGATGACAGTTAAATAGTGTCTGCAAAGAGAAGTTATGACTCAGACATTGGCAATAAAAGGAGAACGATGCTGCGTTTGTGTCTGTGAGAGATGAAGAGACGCTTCAAACAATAAGCAGGGCTTGTTGAACCAATCAGCATTAGGCTATATTTGTTTATGAAGCAGTCAATACATTTTGCTATATAGACAGAGTTGATCACTATGTGCTGCAATGAATCAATACATTCAGTATTGAAATAATACTGCTACATTGATAGCATATATTTATTGAAGTCAACCACTATGATGTTACTGCGTTGGCAGAATAATTTGATATATGTAATTGGAAAAATCACATTAAACAGCAACACGTATTTGCTGTGACGGCGAGTTGAATATCGTCTTGTGTGTTTTGTTTTATTTTGGCGGCATTTCCTGTTTGTTTTCTTTTATTTTGGTGTTATATCCTGTCCTGGCAGTAGAGCTGCCTGCAGGCAGACTGTTGTGAAATAATCTGCTTTACTTTGTTCTGTCTGTGGTGCTGAAGCAGTCAGACTGACCCTGTCTTTGTCTTTCTCTGTGGTTACTGAACCATTTAAGCCCAGTCTGTCTTTGTGTCGCTCTCCATGGTGCTGAAACAGTTATGCTCCGACATTTCAGTTCATGCACGCACACACACACTTATAGAAGTCAGGTTAGGACTTTTTCAGATTTATGACATCTGCAATGACACAATTAGGATTGTGTTTAGTTTTTATGTTGAATGTCTTGTGTTTCTTTATGTTTTCTTTGTGTTTTAACATCCCGGGTTCATGTTGGAACTTGCATTTTTCTTTACTTTTGTGCCAGTCAGTTAGTCAGTATCAAATGCTTTCTTTTCACACTATTTATTTAGCTACAATAAGCACTGCCTGCCTACTTTGGGGCAAAATACATATGATCACCGTATAAGATGATGAGAAACATTTAGCAAACAGTTGCTTTTTCCCCACATCCAGAAGTTATAGAGAAACATCATCATTCATTTGAACTCATGTTTCTGTCCAATATTCACTCTGTTTTAGCTTTCTTTAGTTGCCTCTGGCAACTCCTGAGGAAAATGTCTGTATATACATATACATTTTATGGGCATATAGGTACTGCTGTCAGCTATTTCATTTCTTTATTAAATATAACAAATTTAGCACTACAGTTGAAGTGTCACATGAATTGAATTTCAAAGTGTGATATCTCTTCAGAGAAAAAGAAATGTGTGAAATGGAAAGGCAGAGATACAAACCGAGGTGCAATGTTTCTTTCCGGCTATTATGTATCTTCAATGATTATCCAGTAAAAGATATGAAGCAGCCTGTGGGAGGAATCACAGATATGCTGTACATTTCACTGAAAAGGGACCACATGAATCTGTAATAGTATTCTGTCCATGAATCGAGAATCTCCAAATACGTCTCCTTTCTTACAGTTGGTTTTCGTCATCAAAGTGTCGGAAATGAAGTTTAAAATAACATCTGCCAGCTTCCTTTGACAGGCCTGCTGATTTCCACCTGCGGATAATTCATAATCACAACACGTCCAGGGCTCACCCTATCCCAACAGTGCCCAAATTTTAATATGTTTTACACAGAGAGGGCAAGAATTACATGGAGGAGGATCGAAAACCGTCCTCAGTTACTTTACGATTTCAAGGGGTCTTGATCTCCATTTGCTCGTCAGAACCTGAGGGATCAAAAGACGACGATGTTTTGGAAATCCTGAGCTTGGTAATTCAGAAATATCAGGAGCTTTGGATGTCTTATGGAAAACCATTTATTGACACTTAATCGATTAAAAGAGACACTTTAGGTGCTGCCCAAAGTCTTCGGATAAGGATTTGCTTCCCAGACGACCTTGACCAGAGACAAAACAGTTACTTTACACTTTTATCTTTGAAATGATCCCGTGAGCTCTTATAATATATATAATGACTGGATGGAAAGTGAAGGGTCAGCCTTGCTAGTAGTGTTTGAATCAAAGCAGCCCGTGAGTCAGTCTCCTCTCACTTAATTTACTAAATACAGCGTGCATAAGCGCTCAGTATTTTGAGTTTGGTTTCCAGAAATAGAAACTAAATTCATACTTGTCTGGTAAAGTAAACAAGACTAAGAAAAAAATATGGAGGTGTTACATTCAATTAGTCAAGTAGGCAAGTTCGACTTGAGGCTATCAAATTACTTGTTGAAGTTATAATTAAGTGGTTTGTAGTGTATGGAGTCGAGAAGAGAAACTCAAGTCAACTCAGTGGATGTTCAGTATTATGCAAAAGTTTTAGGAACTGAAAGTAAAGTGAGGATGCTTTCAAGAATAATGGCATGAATAAAATTTAATAATAATTAAATACAAGTGTGGCTTTTGTTTATATATGCAAGGTGTGCGACGTGTTTGCCAATGGATCAGCTTGTAATACTAACGCTGATGTCATGAAACGACCAATATGAATGCAATTTAAAAAAAAGATTAAAACTAATTACCGTATATGCAGTTGATCAACACAGGAGACAGTTTAATGAGACTAACTAATATGTTGTTTGTGCAGTGTTTGTACCAGGTGATCTGTGAGTGTGTAACAAAACAACAGCTTTCCTCGCGCCATGTGTGATATTAAATCTTGTATTTTTTCTCCACGCATCCATCTTGCCACACAAATAAATATCAGGTGTTTGTTATCAAACCGCAGGTGTCAGAAGTAAAATGGCAGGTGTTGGACACAGCCAGCAATTCATGTTCATGGCTCTGCGCCACGTTGGCAGCAAAGACACCGACACTGAAGTGCTGCACAAGTGCTGCACTGACTCATCTTTGATGTTAACAGTTATTTACAGGAACATTATTATGCCTAAGTAATATTGTCGTTGCCTATACCAACATATCTTCACACCAAAACAACAGAATATGTATATTTCCAATGACTCCCAATTGTTTTAGGAGTCATAGATATATTTTATGGTGTAACAGTGGTTAAGTTTCGGTTATGTTTAGGAAAATATCATGGTTTGGGTTAAAAAGATCACTTGGAATGACGTTTGTACTTTGTTAAAGTTACACAACCTGCGTTGTCATAGCAATAGTAAGCACTATTTCATTAGTTTTATTTTTTTTTTCACGTTTTAGTTGACATGGATGAAAACGGTTCTCTCATCTTGCAAACCACCCAGTGCTTCTCTTCCTAATGAGGAGTAATCTTGCCTTATAAAAGGAAAAATGTCACCTTATATTGACGTCATCTGAACTGCGTCACCTGCCTGAGTAATAATTGCTACGGCCACTAGATGGCGCAAACATAACTATAGGTTATTCATAGTGCCGTTTTTCTTGTGAAGACGGGTTGCTTATATAGTAGATTCTGCTGTGGAAAACTGGTCACAAGTGTTGTTTTATTTTGAAAAGCCTGATTGGCTTTCATAGTCAAACCTAACAAACAAAAACATTAACAGCTTCAGTAAATATTTAGCATGAGCACATTCTTGTCAAGAAAGTTTGATACATACATCAGTGTTTTGTGTTTGTTCACTGAACACGGATATGAATGCGTGAAATTCAGTAATTGTTAATATATATATGTGTTCTTTATGTAGAGTAGAGAATATGAACTAACTGTGACTTTGTCTTCGTTCCTCAGGACGGCATGGGCAACCTCAGAATAACAGAGAAGGGCCTGAAACTGGAGGGCGCCTCTGAGTTCCTTCAACCTCTCTATGCCAAAGAAATCCAGTCCAAACCAGTAAGTCAGTAACAGAAAGACACACGCTACGTTATACCCTGCATACTATACATACAACATTTAACAACAAGTAGGTGGTGACTGAAACTAAAACGTTTGATTAATGTGCTAATGTTGGTCAGAAATGGGATGCAAACAGTGACCTCTAATGTCTAGTTTGACCACACATTTTATGTCATGAGAGTGTAACAGCGTTACAGGCCTGATTCCTACATTTTTCACAGTAGAAAGAACATGTGAGTCCATCCTGTTGGGACTCGGGGAAGCATCAACTCTACCGTTGTTCACAACAACTTTCAACAACTATCGATGAACAGAGGAACAGTATGTCTTCACAATGGTAGTAAACAGAAACAATACAACTACACAATCAGAATGAATAAAACCAAAAAAGCTTTACAGATGAATAGCTTGAGATAGTTATTATTTCTTATTGTCTGTCCAGACCATCCGATCTTATCATACAGAGAACAATGATGAGAATGAAACGTGTCATTTATGATAAAAACATAATGCGCTGTGGTAAACAGGGTTGAAAGTGTTGGTGGGCCAGCATGACAATACCGAATATCTCCATAATCCATGACAGACATAACAGTTGACTGCACAATAGTTTTATGGTTTGCAGAAGACAGACATCCTTTAATTATTTACAGGAAGCCTAGTTTAATTTTTAATTTTTGAATATGTGGGTCAATGGAGAGAGCAGCACAACAACCAAGGGAGGAGACAATATTGTCGGTGATTGAAACTGCTGCTGTTTTTGTGTTCAGTTGACCCAGTTTAAGTTTAGTGAATCAATAAAGACACATGACTGTAAATCGAACCAGTGATTTTAGGATCTTTGCTAAAAAAAAAAGGAAGTTTAGATATTAGACGGTTGTTATTGAGATCGGTGACCACGTTTGTGTGTAAGAGTGCTACTGAGGCGCTTTTCAACAAAGCTGGAATCATGCCTGTTAAAAATATGTGCTAAATGTGGACAGATTAATGGACATGTAGATGAAGATCTGGGTCAAGATCACCTGCATCAGTGTTTTTTGCATGCTTTTAACCGACGCAGAGCTTTGTCTTGAACGTCTGCGCTGCTTACCGGATGCGTTGGGGACTTCCTCTGTTTAACTGTCGACCGTTGAATGTGCAGACATGATCATTAAATAGAACAACACAAAACAAATGTGTGTTATCAGCATGCTTTTCCCAGTGTACTGCATACATTTCAGCATTGTTTTTTTGTTTTTGTTTTTTTTGTTTTTTGCTGATCCAAATTCAAAGTCTGTCTGAGGTCCCGTGGTACAGTAATAATACCTGTGTGCAGGTAGTGGACAGATGGCTTGATAATGCAAGAGAGCAACACGCTTTATCTCCGCTGTGTAGGACCTTACACAAGCTGAGAGGGTGATGAGTGATGAAGATGCGAGGAGCAGAGCGTGGGTTAGCCAAAGAGAGCGGGATGGAGATGAGGAATGAGAGAGAAGAAGAAGAAGAAGAAGAAGCGGTAATAGAGACAGAAGCAGGGAGACAGATGGAGGAGGACTGAATAACAACACGAGAGATGGGAAGCCAGAAAGCATTTTGACAGGCGACACACACAGGAGGCAGCCAAGTTCAACACAAACACATCTCAAACAAGCTCAACATGTGTATTATGGCATGGTAAAATATTCAACATCAAAAACAAAGTCCCTTTTTCACCAAACGGGACGAGAAGCAGTTACGGATGATAGCGCAGATTTTAGTGCATTCATTCGGCAACGTGGATAGACAGATTTTATTTTTTTTGCTGTGTGAAGTTGAACATCTATCATTAAAATATAAAAAAAATAGAAATACATGCAGGTGTCGCTGAGCTATTTATCACATTGAAGAAGAAAATACAGATGATTTCTTCTGAAATACTGAAAATAAGATGAATATAAAAAAGAGGTTAAGAATAGATAAAGTGGGCGGAGAGTAAGAGGAGCGACATGATATGAAACACCAGAGCAGAGGGAGAAATAAACAGCAGGGAGGACTGAGAGAGGGACGGGTGCCTGGTAGCTTTGGCAGAGGAAGTGAGAGGAATAGTAATACCAGGAGGTGATGGGAAAAGACAATCTGTCAGTCCAGAGAAGAAGCTAAACAAACAGAAGACATGAAACCAGTGCTGTTACTACGTCACTGTTATTCCTCCTTCATGTATTTTCCAAACACCTTTCTTTCTCCAGGTTCAAGTGATAAACATAACAGGATAAATCAATTAATCAATCAAGAGAAACTTTTTTTAATGGTTCCATGTCTCATGTGTTTTATAGCTTCTTTTCTTGTTCTTACGTATCGTAAATTAAACACATTTAATATCTGAAGATGTCACCTAGTTATATTACGATATTGTGATCCGTTTTATTTGTGTTTTATAAACCCGATAATTAATTTATTAAACCAGAAAATAGTTTTTAGAGAAAAATTGGGCATTCTCCAGGTGGCCATGAACACAACTCTGAATGCATGTTGCTCCGTATCTGCTGGATGTGTTCACAGGTTCACCGTATCAGCTGACAAGACAATCGATGTCGACGTTGTGTGTACAGCTTGTGCAAGTGTCCAAAACCATCAGATAATGCATGTTTGATAATTAGCTGGGTAGCTCGTATTAGCTACCGTAACCATGCCACACATACTCACATTTATTTACGTATTTATTTATTTATTTATTTTAAGACAAGGTTACATTTCTGAACAAGCCAATGTACTGTATTGGCTCAGTTTACTGAGGTGTAATTCAATCAGTGAGATTTCTGCAGCTCTTCTTCTAAGAAACATTTCTAAAACCAACTCCAGTCCACTCGTCTTTCTCCTCCTCCTCCTTCTCTCTCGTCTAACCCCTCTCCCTTTCTTTATTCTCCCTCCTTATTTCTCTCCGTGCCAGAGACGTCCTGCTGAGTAAATATGGTCTGTTGCATTAGTAACAAAGAAACGAGGGAAGCAGAGTGGATCAGAGGCATCATACAACAACAAACTAAACACATGTACTGTACACAAACAGCCCCAAAGGACTCTGACAGTAGCCTCAGTGAGGCTGCAGCAGGAAAGAAAAAAACCCTGCAGAGATGGAAAGATAGGCTGGCTGCTATGAAGCGCTTTCACACTTCACTCTGTGCTGCTGGTTTTGAAGCTCAAGCCTGGTGCTGTGAAGAGAAACATTTTTCAATCAGTTTAGCTGATAAGCAAAATATAAATTGTCCCGTTTATCCAACGTATGTCTCAATAAATCCCAAGAATTATCTAGATTACTTTCAGGGACTGTTTGGAAATGATTAGAGAGAGAGATCAGAAAGGGGGAATGTTATATATTTATTTTTCTTTTAGCTGGAAGGAGGGAAGGGCAATGTGTTGAAGCAGAGAGGGATTTATATATATTTTAATTGTTCCTTGTAGATTAATTGTAAAGGATAAAATGTTAATGATGTTGTGAAGCGGCTTGCTTTTCTTAAAAAGGTGAAACATACATTTCGACTCCCTGTGTGTATATATATATATATATATATACAGTGGCTTTCAGGAAAAGTTGAGTTTCTCTGTTGCAGTTATAAGAAAACTGCCTCTCTGTAAATTTAAGGAAGTTTCCATTTTATCCCTGCTGGGTGGCTTTTAGCAGCTCTGTTACTCAGGAGCACTTAAAGACGCTGGGCTCTGTGTGTTTGTGCACTGGTGTGAGACAAAATGTGCTTGAAATAAATGAGGGTAAAAACCAAAGAGCTTCTCTCACCCAGCAACATTTAACAACCACTCGATTAGACTCTGGACAATTATCAGTGGTTTCAAATGTTTGACTGATTTGTTTTTACATTTCTTGTTTAAATGATTTTGAAGTTTCCAAACATATTTATAGCTATATCTAGAGCTGCAACGATTCAACAGATCGACAGAGACAATTATTTTATCTTTTTTTTTTTTTTTTCAGCTAAAAGGCCAAATATTTGGTTTTTGATTTGATTTGATCTTGAAACATTGTGTAGAGCAAGTCGTTCCTGCAAAATGAACACGTTATTACATTTTATTGTTTTTTTTTTTAACTTAACATGTCTTTTAAAGAATATGTGCATTGATTAAACATTTTGTTCGGTCACTTGTGCAAATACAACCACACTTTCTGCAACAACACCTTGGTGATGTTTTAAATGTCAGACTTTGTCACGACATAAGTGCCTTGAAAGATGAAGTGCACATGCAGTTAAAGTTGATGTAACTATCAGCACTGCAACCCCTTCTATGCTCCAACTGCTTTCAAACTTCTGGTTTGTCCTACATTCAGTTCACACCGCATCGTTATTGTATTGATAACTTCTTGCCTGCGTATCATACATTTAGTGTATTTACTGTGGGAACTTCAATAACTTTGGCAAGAGCCATAATGTTATCAGTAATATACACACAAGGCATATCCCCCTCCTCGGCTGTGAGCGCAGCACAATGGTCAGGCCGTTATCTCTAATTAAGAAGTTGACTGAGGCATGAAGATTAGTCGGGCACAGAAAGAGCAGAGTGTCCGACGTGATCAGCATTTCAGATTGGTGCAGGCCATCGGGAGCGGAGCGGGAGCCTGACGCCTCTGGTCTCCGTGTGTGCTCTGGTACTGTCTTTGTAATACGGTTTCAGTCTTAGTCCACGTTTTACTGCTGTCCAGTCTTTGTCTCTCGTTGGAAATGATTTTCTAATCAAAACTATGACAATAATCTTTCCACAAAGTAATGTTGAAGGTGTGTGTCCCATGAAAAAGATCATATCTGGTGTTTTGTCTTCAGCAGGTGGATTTCTTATTTTCTTTTTTTGTTTTCTTGTTCTCAAAAGAACATTAATAATTGAACAGCCAGGTCTACAAAATAAATAAATAAATAATCATGTCCATCTCTCGGCAGGGCCGCCCACTGCTCCTACAGTCGTCCAGAAATGTGTCTGTCAATATCGTCAACAGCAACAACCAGCTACTCACACAACTTGTTACAGGTACGTCACTGCAGGAGAAACACACGGCTTTCATGATTTTTTTATTGATGTTTTCTTTGATATAAAACAATTTCATTTTTCAAAAAGCATCAAACCTTCGCAACGCTGACGACATCAGCTGCAACTGATGCACAACATGCAGAGTCTCTATATGGTTCACAACTGTTTATTTATTTATTTATTTTATTCACCATAAAACAGCCTTTTTGTTAAGTGTTTCTTAGACTATTTTACTTGTTTGTTTGTTTGTTTGTTTGTTTGTTTGACAATTGAACCATAAGACCTTTCAACAACAAGGTAAAAGAACGCAAGTAAATATATAAAGACAAATCTAATTAAAATTTAAAATAATAAAATACACTAGATTGCAGTGCAGTCTGAGTGTTTCGAGTGGAAACGGATATAAGTAAAGTGAAAGTACCACAAAACTTTCCACTGCAGACATGTTATATCCCATCATGTTAATCATTTTGCAATTCCTTAGATTTATTTTGGGACTCTTTGGGGAGTCATGGCTCTCGGGTTAGGAACCACTGCTCCAACTGTCAGAAGTCATTACCTCAGTTCCACGATTACACGTTAGTGCATCATAAATTCTTCCTCTGTTCCCTTTAACTGTGTCAGCAGAGGCCTCAGCCGCTCCGCCATAACTCTGTGATCGGACTTTCTTCTTTACGCTCCCCCCATTCTCCACCTGTCACATTCTAATAGAGTCTGCAGTCTTCGATGAATGGAAATCACTTTGGGTAAACATGCGCAGGAAGTGTCTCTCACATTAAAAAAGCCAGTTGACATTTGCCTTCTGGGTCTGAAGAGGAGGAAGACAAAGTCTGCTCGGATGTTTCTCGTGGACGACTAAGCAGCGCTCGTGTACGGGAGAAACTTCAGATCCCAGATGGAGAGTGACAGAATCAATTGTGCACATGTCAATCAGTCACCCCCGGCGCCGAGTGTTTTCTGCCGCTGCATAGACAAAGTAATTTAGAGTTGAAAGGAGTTGTCTACATTTTCTATTTCTTGTTTGTAATGATACCAGCCACAGTTTTGGCAGCTTGAGTATTTATTTATTTTTTTTTTTTCTTGAAGACTTTCAGTGAAATGTGTTTTTTGTCGTGGTGGGAAACTCTTTCACTCTTGATAATTGTAATAATTTGTAATAATTTGTAATTTACAGGTTTTGGGTCCCCTTTCATATTTTTCTCAAGCGATAGTTTGATTACACCAACATGAATGGCATAAAAACGTATCTATACTACCTGAAAATTTGGAAATTATTGCGTTTCTGAACAAACGGTGATGTCGCACTCTTTGTATTACACATATTAACATAATCACGTCGCACTGTATTCAGGTAACACTTACTGGCTAAATATTATGATCCTCCGCGTCTGTGTCATGGTGTGGTTCTCAGTTATCTCATAAATGAAACCAAAATGTATTGAACGATATGATGTGTTCTGATCCAAAGTAAAGATGCATTTTAAAATGTCAAATACTGATGTAATTCAGTAGGAAATCAACTCCAGTCACTCCTCTTTGATGTCTCTTCTGTCTGTGTGTGTGTGTGTGTTCGGTTTAGGATCCAGTGGTTTTAAAGCGCAAGGCAAGATGTTTGAAGTCAAATCCACCTCTGGGAAGCTACTCTTCTCAGCCGACGAGCAGGAGGTGGTGGTGGGCGCCGAGAGGCTCCGAGTGATGGGTGAGTGACTCGCTGACATTGTCCGTTGTCACGATCTGAAGTCTGAAATCATGTTTGCTACATACATCTGGAAGCTGAGGGTGTTTAGTTTTACCTAAAGTTACACCAATATTTGTTGCTGTGACTTTGACTCTTGTTTGTCTGTGATGTTGGCATCGTGTTGGGGTTTAAGCTGCCTCACTTTTGGAAAATAGAGAAAAAGCTTCAACTTCAGATTTTTAAGTGCATGAAAGAGGAAAAAGTATGATTTATTCATGAGTCATATTTATTTTTTAACCAACTGGAATTTGCCACTTCATCTATCACAAACATATACTGTACATACTGTGCAGAAACATACTACATTTCTGTGATGTACGCAAAGAGAGTAATATAGTGCTTATATTAGCATCATAAGCAGGCTGTGGTGAGGAGAACAGCACTCAGATCTGTGCTGGTAGTACTCATGTATGAGAGAAAAAAAAAGAAAAAGATGACAACTAGCAAGAGAAGATGAGGAGGAGGGAGAAGAGGAGGAGGTGTCTTTTTTGAAGGGGAGAGAGAAAATTCAAGCATGGTTAAGCGACTGATGGTGGAGAGCTCATATTTGCCTACAGGACTCAGGGGAGGACAAGGTGACATGTAGATGTAGTGCTTAGACAAATGAGTTTTGTGCTCATGACAGGAGATAAGAAGCGACAGAGCAGTTCTGACTGCATCGGCCTCCAAGTGACGTCATTGTGACATGATTTTCTGTGAGAGCAGAGGGGTGTAACTGAGGATAGTGAAGGTGAACTACGGCAACATGAATGCAAGGAGACAAAGAATCTGCAACACAGAAGATCCTCACAAAAGTCTGACAAGTATTGTAGTCGATACACAGCCAGTGGCAGATTTAAGCTTCAAGTCTGAAATTAAAATGCCTTTTTTTTGTCTACTACAGCAACATATCTGCACTGAAAAGCATTTGTCCTGTGTCTGATGATGATTGTGCCCCTTAGTTGTACATTATTTTAATTAAATATCATTCTATCATCTGCGTATGTAGCTAGAGACCTTATTTCGATATAGAAAATCAAATCATTTCATAAAGTGTGGCTTTCTGTCAGAGTCATAGCAGACGGTCACACCGAGCCTGATAGTATCCTGCTACACAATACAGACTCTAAACAACAAACCACATTAGCTTTTCCTGCTAAAGTTTTCTTCTTATCTAACTTACAAACATGAACACATGTAGCATGTTGATCACCAAGCAAACATTCAACGTGCACCACTAACGTCAGTTAGCATGCTAGACAGCTAATTAGCTGCTCAGCTGTCGCATTTCAAACAGCATGTAAACATACCTGCAAATGTCACTTCTGACCTGTTAGATACTGGTTTGATTCTTCATTTAATACCACTGCTAACAACACACTCTGTCCATGACTTGTAGCTACAGCAGTTAACAATGTTTGGCTACACAGCTTGAGTTTGGTCAGTGAGGTTTCAGAGGTTGACAGCTTTGGAAACGTTTTGAACTGATATTTTGTCAGAAGTGATGCATATAGTAGCTTCTGTCATTCTTTAAAGTAATTTTGGTGCACAACTTCTAGGGTTTGAGCCCTGTAGCTTTTTGCTGTTTCTACATCTATCATGTAAATATTTACTAGAACTCAGTCAGGAGAATGTGTTGGTTGCATCAAGAGACCTTGAGTACCATGCCGTATGAAATATACTAAATAGAATAATATGGTGATAATGATAACTTGTAATGTTTCTCCACTGGATGTAGAGAGCAGGTCTAAGCACGAGAAATACTGTAAAAAAATCTTTTTTTTCAAGACACTCTCTACATTAATTAGGTTTACAGAAATCAGGGACCAAGCTGTACAAGGACAGAGTTAATCATGTTGTTTTTTATTATATTATTTTGTACATACCCTAATACAGCAAGACAATTAGGAAGGAACTGAAATAACTTGTAGTGATTTTAATTAGGATATCAAAAATCTGAGTGTGCCAGATGTAAAGCACCGGCAAGCTAACAAAGTCTTTGATTTGAATTCATTGGCTTCTTAGTTTTTATTTTTATTCATCTATTTCCTTTTTTGCTTTTTTCTAATTCTTTACTTATTTAATTTATTCCCCTCTTCCCTCCCACTACTCTTAATTCCTATTTCCTCTCTAACATCATTCACCATTATACATCCATCTGCCATCATTCACCATCACTCATCCAGCCGCCTACCAAATCATCAATCCATCCGTTCAATTTCAATAATAGATAGACAGATATTTGGAGTGTCTCCCTCTTGACTGGGCTGCACATTTTCAGTTAAGAGCTCCCATGGGTGTGCTATCTCTCTCTCTCTCTCTCTCTCTCTCTCTCTAGCGCACACCTTTCACAGCCCTCTGTGCGAGCAATTACTCTTCATCCTCATCTACATTCATTTACATCCTTTCCAGCGTCACTGAGTCAGAGTTCATTACTGTCACTCACCTCAGCAAAGTGCTGCTCTTTACAGAGGGAGACACAGCTGGAAAGGTGGTGATGGAGGATGGGGAGGGGCGAGTGAGGACAGGTAGTGTTGTGAGTTTCTTGATATAAGCAAGTAGTTTTGTCTCAGTATTTATTTCGAAGGCAAAACTCTGCTTCTTTTTGAATAATCACCTGAAGCAGAAGACAACTCTAAACAAGATAAAACTAGGCGCTCATACAACAATGTAGTACGTTTTTTTTGCTAGGAAAAGGGGTTAAAACTGCACTAGAAGCCATAGGGTCATTACAATTAATTGGGTATATCAAACAAATGTAATGGCAGTCTGCCTTATGAGCATGAAATGAAATATTAAAGCTGCGCTTTATGGGAGTACAAGATATATCAAACCTTACAAGTAGAGAGATTAAAGCTGTAAAAGCTAGAGGAAAGGTCTGGGCATCATCAAAATTATTTTCAGTGTCTGAGGATCATGAATATTTTGACAGTCTTTGACAGAACTCGGTGTGGAACAATTACTACGACTTTGTGCTATAATTTGCATATTACATTTATTTTGCACATATTGTAAAAATAATGTGGGTGTGTAGATACCATATATATATATATATTATTCTTCTTCATAGTCAGACTTTTAAGTCTAAATACTGTACCTTGTCAGGGTCCATTTGATTCGCTGGTAACACAGCTAACTCAGTAGAAAGCTCTCATACCCGTCTGGAGAGATTCACATCAATCATATGAAACAGACTTTGCAGTGCTGCTGCCATGTTTTTAGATACGCTGGCTGCAGGTTTGTCCGTTCTACTTCATCTTTTCATAATATTATCCAACAGCAAATCATACATACAGGTTGTGCCCTCTGAAGGTGACATTTAAATGGAACGGAGAGCAAAAAAAAAAAAAAAAAAATCACTATTGAATTCAGTCTTTGACAACACGTCAGTCAGTTGTGGTGACAACACTAAAAAGCCATTGGGGGTTGGCGTAGGGAGGGAGCGAGAGCAGAAACACAGAGGGAGAGGGAGCCAATGATTTGCCAATTACTCCATTTATCTCCACAGCCGTTTGATGAGGCCACTCGGGGCTTCGAGGCTAATCAAACACCTTGGCAACCGCTGCCTCAGCAGACAGAGACGGCCCTTTGAGTTTCCAGAAGACTTCTGTTGAACTAAAAGTTTCTATGTGTGGTTCGTGAGTGTGTATTTTTGTCCGAGATTAATTTCTTATTTTATGTGTCTTTTGAACCTCCGTGTATTATCTCATCTCTAAATATCTGCTGCAAGTTTTAGTTGTAACAATAAAACTGCCATTAAGATAAGATGCCCAAATTCCAGTACACATACAAAAACAATACTTCAGCTACATATATTATTATTATTATATATTATATTATTAGCCCAACTTCTTGAATTTGTCAGTGTTAAATACCCATACAAGAATTTAGCGTTGAATAAGTACAATACAGTCTAAAACGAGCAAAACTATGACTGAAAGTATTTGATTAACGGAGGAACCAACAAAGTCATTTTGCTCTTACAGTAACACAAATCATTTTGTTCTTAAGTAAAATGATTTGCTATGTGGACGTATTTACAGTAGGTATTTCTCTGTGCATGTGATCCTTTCTGTCCAACACACACAAGTGAAACAGCAGCTGTTAGAGTGCAGATTAGACCTGAGGATGAGCTGCTGTCTGTTCCCTCATCCCGTTGACGTACGAAGGAACTGGGGAGGCTTATGAAGCTGCCACATGTCATTACCAAGCCCATCTTTCCTTCCCTACCAATAAAATACATAATTATACCCTGCATATAACTTTAATTGGCCCAACTGAGGTCATTGGAAATCTATGATACTGCTATCATTGGCTTCATTACGGCTTCTCCGGCTATTTACAGTCCAGTCAGACACGCTGACTGGCTCCCTGCAGACACACAGTAAATGAGAACACAAACACGGGGAATATGATGATAGGCTGGGTCAAATCATAGTTAAAATACTTTTTTTTACGGTTTGTTTCAGCTCACTTTGGCAGCAGATGGGGGTTGTCACATGAGACAATGCACTAAGAGCCTGAAACACACAGACAATTACAGAATTGTCACACTCAATTTAGTCTCATTTTTAAACAACATTGCTCATAGGCATCATCTTAGCTAACACTGGAGAGCAGCAACACTGCCGTGTTTGGTTGGTTCTATGAACTGACCTTGAGATGTCCACATTGGATTAACAGGGCAATAACAAGGATTTCAGAAACACTGAGGTGATGAGTCCAATGTTTTTGACTGAATATCAACCGGACAATGTAAAGTTTTCTGTCCTGTGGCAATTTTTCATAGTTAAATGTCATATTTTATTGTAATTCAATAGTTGTTTCACAGTCAGATATGTAATTTCGATAGCGAATACTACGTCATATCACTTTTGGTTTAATTAATTAGTTCCAGTAGTCTGTTCAACATGATAGATGATTGTAGAATACAGCGCATGATTGCAGACAAGAATATACTAGTATTATTAGTTCTGTAAAGCTATACTTAGCTACAGCTGTGCTAAATGCTAACACCAGCATGATAGCACGCTCACAGTGATGATGCTAACATGCTAATCTTAAGAAGGTCTAATGTTTACCATTTTAACCATCTTAGTTTAGCATGTTAGCTTGCTAACATTTGCTAATTAGCACTTAACACAAATTACAGCAGGGGCTGATGGGAATGTCGTTAGTTTTGCAGGTACATAAACCAAAGTTAGTGGAATTCCTCCTGATTGGTCGAGATAGACGACAAGTCAAACAACACTGTTAATATTATTAGTTATCTGTACCACTTATTAAATATAACTAGTCAATAGAATAGTTGCAAGAAAATTCTGTATGAGACAAGGCAAAGACAAGCACAAACATACTGGTTTACTGCTTTTCAACATATTTTTATTTCAACATGACCTGATGTGATTTCAAAATATATATATAAATAAATAAAACCTGTACGGAGAAACACTAACCAAAATTCTCACTCTATGCTGCTGCTACCGGTATGAGCTAAATAACAGCCTGAAGGGCAGCAGCCGGGTACTGTAGCAGGGGTTTGTAAGTCACTGGGTCAGCTAATATTCCCTCAACATATTTTCCTGTCAGCTGCACCCGCTCAGACCAGCTTCGAATCAAACTTCACTTCCAAAATAAGCACTGCTCACTCAGGCGATGTGCTCATGCTGTTTTCCCCTCAGAGCTCAAGAGGAAACTGCAGAGCAGTAGACTGTACTGATAAATACAGTATACAGCTTATATAGAAAAGCATGGATCATGGTATTTAAGCTTAAATGGACAGCGAACCCAGTGGGACAAATGCAGGAGTCACCTTGATGCTCAAGATCATGAGTCATGTTAACATCTCTGCTTTGGGGAGAACCAGCAGGAGGACAGCAGGTGGTGATTTGTACAACACATCATTTTTTAATGGCCTAGGATGGCTGTTTGAACCCAGGACCTTTATGCTGTGAGGCAACAGTGCTAACCACTGAGCCACCATGCCGCCTCTCTCAGCAGTGCTTATATATTAGGTCAATTCTGACATTTTTAAGATGTTTTAACCAATTTTCAATGTTTGTGCTGGAAAAAAAAAGGTCATTTTGTCATGATTTGCTTTTTCTTTTACTCGATACCTGTAGGTTTTGTTAGTGTGTACTGTGGCCTGAAAGCTGGTTAATACCCAGTACTGGACAACTCAAAATACTCAATATATATTCAATTCCAGACCTGTATGCTAGAACAACACAAATACTCAAACTTCTCAGCTGAACCTTAACAAAGTACTTTGAGAAGTGCATTTTTGTAGAAACATTAAATATGAACGTTATGTTTCCTCTGGGATGTATTAGCCAGTGCAAATGAGTTGACTCACTCAAAGGGTGATTTTTCCAGACTTGCTCTGTGACAGGCTGAAACTTTAGGTCATAAACTAATTGGCCTGAGTTGCGATCTGAACAGAACTTGTATAAGTTGAATGAAAATTTATTCACAAACTAAAAAAAACAACCCTTTTGTGGCTGTGAACTCTTTGTTTGGAAAGCAGATACATTTTTCAACTATTATGTCTTCACGCTCATAGTTAATTTTTCTTTCTCTTCCACCCACATGCAAGCATGCAACACCTCAAATTGCCTTTATCATTATGTGGACTTGTATTTTGGGAAATGATCAGAAATTATCCAAAGTTGCCAGGGGCCCCAAAAAATAACGACATTACCTACTGATGATTTATTTTTTGTTTTTCATTTGTTTTTTTGTTGTAATTATAATTGTACTCCTGTCATTCCCGCTCAATTATGTCCCATTAACTCTGAAGTCTGCACTCACTCAAAATGAATGTGGTGGCTCCTGGTACCAGAGCAAAGCAGACTGTAGGGGGAAGAAGTGAGCAGAGGAGGAGAGGAGAGGAGAGGAGAGGAGAGGAGAGGAGAGGAGAGGAGAGGAGAGGAGAAGAAAGGTATGGAAAGAAAAAGGTAATTGGAAGAGAGTCTTCACACCCCTCACTCAAAATGAATGTGGTGGCTCCTGGTACCAGAGCAAAGCAGACTGTAGGGGGAAGAAGTGAGCAGAGGAGGAGAGGAGAGGAGAGGAGAGGAGAGGAGAGGAGAGGAGAGGAGAGGAGAGGAGAGGAGAGGAGAGGAGAGGAGAGGAGAGGAGAGGAGAGGAGAGGAGAGGAGAGGAGAGGAGAGGAGAAGAAAGGTATGGAAAGAAAAAGGTAATTGGAAGAGAGTCTTCACACCCCTCATTCCTCCAGACGAGATGTGCTATCAGCAGCCGGTCTGCTTTGATGCACTCACAAAGTAATTACTACTCCACATTATGGTACTCGGCCTCTTTCATATTCTTCAGAGGCAAATCAAGGATGGCTGCATGATCACAGAAAAACATCGTGAAGGAAAAAGATTTCCATTTTACTTTCTTGTCTACTTCCAAAAAAATCCTTGTCAAATATGAAGCCTTTTACAGCAAAGAGATTCAGATTTTTTCTATCGTTGGCAGTCTGAGATCAGAGTCGTGCAAAAACACGATTGATGACAAATCCAGGTTCAGATTTGACCACATTTCAGAATATGTTCAGATAAAGGATGTTACACATGAGCACTGATGCAGCCCAGAACCGGAATCTGAGCAACCATTGAGGTCACGGACAGCAAAAGCTGCATCTAGCAAGAACAAAAACACTCAAAAAACAAAAACAAATTAATTAGAAAGTTTCAAAAAAACACACCCTAACAACTTCTGCTTTGTTTGTACACAGCTGATGTTCACAGGGATTATTGTAACTTCACCTTTGACCTCAGCTTTCCTTCCTTCAGGCTCTGATTTTTCATTCATTACTGAAACAGGTCTGACCTTCAGCCGCTGAGAGTAAAACTCTTCCACAGCCTCCACCAGACTATTGATCACAGGGTCATGACCGAAAAAGGCTCAGAGATCAGCTGCCCTCTGCACGCTCACTCAGCGTAGGTCAGACCTCTCTGACCTACGCTGCCTCAGTTGTTTTGTAATAAGGGAAGTCTGTTGGTGTTTTGATGTTTTCCTCCCAGCTGCTCAGAGGGAGCTGGTATTATTCTGCAGCTGTCTGCGCTCTGTGGACCCTCGGTAGCCTGAAGCTAACCTTGCATCAGCCTTTTGGCTCCAGGGTGGCCTTGGACGTTATGAAGCCTCTGTTGGAATATATTTGCCCCTGGGAGAGTTAATTTGCTCAGAACTGCTTGTGAGGACTTTTATTGCATTTCTTTTCTCATGTGCCATTTTTAGTGAAGAAAGACAGTCATACAAAAAGAGAGTGAGAACATGCCACAAATATCACAGCACAATTTGAAACCCAGGAGGTCACACTGAGCCAATCCTCTGAGAAAAGTGCTTTCTTTTGCCCTGAATTGAGCCTTTCAAATACTTACTTTGAGAAATAAGAGTGTTTTTTTTTTTTTTTTAAATGTTATCTTAACTCAAGCAGCCGTACAAGAACTTTGTCTGAATAACACATTTCTACAGTTGGCAAAATTATAATTAAACCAGAGAGCGGCAGGTGAGCCAACATCAATTACAGCTGTAAATCAATGCCCACACGGCGCCCATCAAAGCTACTATCTCGTCTAAGTATTTAAATCTTATTAACGGAGCAAGAATTTTCAACATGGCCACCAGCACACTTAGAGGCCCCAAATTTAGTGATTGTGTTGAATGACTTCGGTTTATTCAGTGGAAGTCATTTAGAATCAGCATCTAGTGGCCATTGGTGGAATTGCACTTACTTTTGTATTAGTGTGTTGTGAGGTCTCATAAAGTTAACCAATCCCAATATCTTCTACCGGACATCCAACATCAGCCTGAAGTTCTTGAAAATATTGGTGATTTTCTGTTTCCTTTCTTGCATAAATGAATTAACATGGCAAAAAGCAAAAGACCTCGAACCTTGAAAGGATAATTCCAGGTATATAGATCATGCTAATTTCTGTAATAGACATTCAGGGAAATGAGCACTCAATGTATGTTTAGGCCAGCCATGGAACAGCCATTATGGTTAACAAACATAATCAATAAAATAATCATTTAAGTGTATGGCAGCCTTGTGTGCATGTCTGCTTTACAGGAAAAAAAAACAAAAAAAAAACATGTTGACAATCAGTGATGATTGGCACTTTTACAGTCGTTTTATTTGTTATACCCAACTACAAATCCAACATATAATTATTGTGTGGGCTTGTGATTTGCATGCTCATTGGATATGAGCAGTTAAAAATGCTAACAGCTACAGGAAGTCTCATAAAACATCTTTGTAATATTTTATTTTTCAATACTAAGAAAGGTTTCTTATGACTTGGGGATCCATAATAAGTTACGAGTGGCAGCTTCAAGACTGCAAGTTTCAAACTTTAGTCACTGCAGGGACATATTTTTTTAAAACTTTACGCTGTAAACCACTCTCCTGTGTCAAGACTGAAAGTTTCGTATAATTTGATATTTCATAAAAGTCCTATTTTTAGCACAGCAAAGATGACAGCATTTTATTACATTTACAACGCCTATGGCAAAGTACATTGTAACTTTTATATCAGTTGTACAGTGAAGAGGTGCCTTAATTGTTTGGAGGCCTGTTTGAGTTTTAGGGCGACACAAAATTAAACATATTGCTCCACCTCTACTAACAGTTTAGCATTTAGCACTTAAAATATCTATCTTCTCATGAAACTACCCGGGTGATCTCCATCTTTAAGTTCCATCAAACCTCTCCTCAGTCATTTATCCACCTCGACAGCTTCAGACTCAGACTTTTATTTCCAGCTCTCCTTCCTGCAGAGTGGACACCGTTAAGCCGTAATAAGACCATAAAAGACACTCGAGAGTTACTGCGTAGGGGTACGTCACGGAAGAGAATTTATTTCAGGAAAGACAGAGGCAGCCTACATTTCACAGTTTTATCTGGAGTGAATGGGAAATGTTCGAGCAAACATTGGATATCTGTCAGTTGACCACGTTAAGGAGATGATGAAGAATCCATTAAACCTCAGTGACTGCAACTACTGCTGACCTGCGGGTGTGAGTGTGTTTGTCTGTGTGTGGTTTATAACTATTCATTTCACCTGCGCTGGATTTTAAACAAACCAATGAACCATGAACTCAATAGACATTTGTAAAATACAGTCATAACCCATGTGAGCTTTGATGTAGACAATAAGAGAATAAGATCTGTGACTGCATCATTAGTAGAGCATTGATGTGCATTCTTGGCCTTGACAGTATTATGTTATAAAATAATTAAAGAAAACAGTTTCTCAGAAACAATTTACATAAAGACGACATTGTTTCTACATTGAGAATATGCTAATCTACGTTTAGAAAGTCACATAATTCCTCTCACTTGTGTACTCTACTGGGAGTTTCTTGATGTTTTGCAGTAGTCTTCTATCCAAACCCGCATGTATACATCCATTTTTGAAAAAGAGACGTCAGCACAGCCAAATCTGAGCCAAATACACCAAAGGATAATATAAGTTTGATATATATACAGTCCGAACCGGTTCTGGATCATGGAGCTGTGTGTTTCAGAATTGCTGTACCTATCTGTACCTTTACCTCTCTCTGCTGATAATGACAGGTTGTGTATGTGTTTGTGTGTGTTTGTGTACCTCACACCTGGCTGGCTGCAGGGTTCGAGGACATCTCCCCTAGCATTGTTTCATGGCTGACATAAATTCAGGTGCCAATGGTCTCAAAGCCAGATTAGATTGTAAGCGTGACAAAGGGAAGGTGCTCCTTCCTCCCCATGCGCTCACGGCGTCTGCAGCTGGCACCGTCCCTGACAAATGAGGCACGTTCAAGAGCCTCAGAAAGCTGTTTGCAAAGATCACGGCTGTTATTGTTTGTGTTTCAAAGGCAGTTATATGTCAGTGACAGGCAGTCTGCATCCTATAGGCAGTAGGAGTGTAATGTGCTCTCTGTCTTTACCCCCACCACCACCACCACCAACACGTAATGGACCATCTGTGTGAGAGAGAAGGCAAGTGCAGTTACTGCTAATGTAGTCATAACATCTAGCATGAGAGCGTAACCAACATCCATGATGCCGTTCCTTCAGCTGAATTTACTCTAAGGTGACTTTCACAGTCAAGATGAAAGTTAAGGTAGTAAAATACCAAAACATCACATATCTACATCTGGTACATCATGATGAATTAACACAGAACAAACAGTCCAAGGGTCAAATTTGCACAAATAACCAAGGCTTGAAGCCATCGTCCAAAACCACCATCTTCATTGTGTTTTGCAACAGTGGTGTTCATCCCTTCAGTAGAGTTCCTCAAATTACCAGCAGCTATGGTGATTAGCCTTTATTGATATGGCAACGTTTCCATCTCAGCCAAGCATAAAACTGTTTATGCAACATTTCGGCTTTGTGTCTGGTGTTTTCAGTTGATTATTTTGATGCGTGACAGACGGATGTCATTTTTTTTTAGTCTTGAAGATCAATTCTACAATAAGTCCATATGCATATCAGGTGAATAAATATTGGTTCCCGATCCCACATATTTCTTCCTTCCTCCACCAATTTATTTGACTGTTTTGACTTGAACAGCTGCAGATATGCTGATTGATGCACACACAGGAAAGCAAACACAATCACAAGCATAGGTTACCCCACCTTCACGTTGTAATTGACAAGACAGAAATATTTTTTGTTGTGTAAATACTGCCTGTCATTTGCCTGAGCGCTGCCCTCATCTGTGTTTGTGTCTGCCATATGGCTCTCTCATTATTTTTCAGAACAGGCACTGATTAAATGGGAGGGATACACCGTGAGGATTTTACCACAAGAAAATTAAGGAAAATTCAGACTGTCCAAATATAGTGGTAGTGTATCATAAAAAAAAAAAAGTGAGTGTGACAGAGTGAAAATGAGGATTTTGCGGACGAGATGAGTTGTTTGAGTCCATTGTGTACTGAGTATTCATCCTCTTAATTCAGAGATTTGAAGCTGAAACCAAACCCTCAGGCTGTAAATAGATAAATAAATGTGTCTGAGCATCTTTCTTTGTACAATCAGAATTTGAGACGCTAGGTCAATTGATTTCATGCTACTTTTTGCTTGCATTCAGCAGGATGTTTTTTTTTTGGTATCAGAAACCTTTCAAACATTTTCAGTGTATGCACCCAGAGAGCAACTTTCATTGGAAGGCATGGGGAACCATTTATTCAGAACTGAACGAAATCCAGTTCTCAGTTCATACATTCATGGATGAAAGAGCCAAGGCCACAAGTTAAAGCATCAAGTCTCAATAACTTCCATTTTATTTTATTTTATTTTTTTAAACCTCTCGTTCATAGCTGTGTGTCATGAAGCTCGGCACTGACTCAGTAGTGTGTCACAAGAACAAACATTCTCGTTCCTTCTGTCCACCCCTATACAAACACAACAAACACAAATATACAATCAAAAACAAAAATGGTCAAAAGTAGATGGCGGTACATGCACATGCTCCTTGTCAACCAACATCCAGCACAGAGAACGTGAGTTTGATGTCTGCACACTGCTGCTGTAATGATATATGTTCTGGTAGCTGAGGACGGTATTATTGCACATTGTGACACTAAACACACACCTACCTACAAACAAACTCCTCTGCTTTCCCTCTCTGTTTAAACCTTCTACATGACACCCACTCATTGACAAGACAAAAGAAAGGAGAAACACAAGTCCTTCAGTACACAATACATTTTGCAGCGCAGTAACAGCACACAACCCCGCAAAACAAAAAAGGGACTCACAGGGACTTCAAATAAAACCGACTATAATTAAATAATTGTGTCCTGATTAATGAAGCTGGGCTGATTTTCAATAACGATTTATCTTATAAAGATTAAAGGACATGGCTGACAATGTTCTATATTTTCTCAACAAATCTCATGAGCAGGATGAGACCATTGAAGTCAATGACTTCACCTACCAATCACAGTGCTGAATCCTGAGGCAAACAACACACCAACACACACACACACACGCACAGACATACTTCTTGTTAAATGTGTCCACTAGCTTGTTCTGCTCTGTTCTACCCAGAACCTCCTCCAGCACTCAATGACCTGCTGTAATGAGATGGAGGAGAGCTAAATATATTTCATGATAATGTGCAATCTCGCTGTCTTGTCGTGAGACTAAAGCCTGAGGCCCCCCCAGACTCCGTCAGGTCTCAGACCATCATCAACTGTACATCAAGTCCAACATTCGCCTTCATCCCCCTCCTCTTTTTCCTCCTAACCACGAGAATTAATAAAAAAGGATTACTGCAAACACCAAAGGAAGAGGCAAAGTGAGATAGGAACAAATATAGAGAGGAAAATGGAGGTGGAAAAGGAGAAAGGACGGAACAAAGAGATAAAAAAAAGGACAGAAAGCTCTAGGACGGAGTGGCAGACGAAAGAGCAAGTAGAAAGCCGAGGGACTGAAGTGTTGGATGAAATGCTATATGAGTGAGAGAAAGCATGACCTGAAGCTACTTACTTTCAGCTGCTCTTGTGGCTTCCTCGCATAGACATGTATGTCATTTTGTTGGTAAATGGATGGAGATATACCACAGGAGGACAGATGTTGCCAATTTGCTCTGGCCCACATGGAGCATTTTCAAATTTTCTTTGCGGGAGGTTTCTTATATTAGAGGATGAGGGGACACTTTGCATGTAAATCTGGATTGCAGCTAATAGAAGTAAATGAATTTAATGAAAGGCTGAAAACAGTGGGGAAAATAGTGCTCCATTGGTAGCTAAATTGCTACACTTTCTCTTTTTCTCTCAGTGCATCACAAAGTGTCTGGTGAAGAAAGATGTCCTTAATGACAGGAAAATACAGTCCAAATAATTAAGTCACCTACTGAAGTTTTAAGTTGCTCTGATCTGAAACAGCATTTATCATTTAATGGAAGGGGGTTGTGATTGATTCTCATTTTCATCGTCAATGAATCTGTTAGTCTATTATATGTCAGGAAAGAGTAAGAAATAAGTGCATCACAAATCTCAGAACTCAAGATGACATTTTTAAACGTCTTGTTTTCTGGCCAACAGTCCTAATCCCAGATATATTGAATTTACAATTTTATATTACAAAGCAGAGGAAAGCAGCACATTCTTCATTTAAAGGGGATGTATCATTCACATTTCAAGGTCTGTATTTATTTTCTGGGGCTCTACTTGATTATCTTTGCATGATTTACAGTTATGATGAGCCCACTCTGTTCTGATTAGCCAGCTCCAGAAGCTACATAAACAAACACTAGTAGTAGGATTTCACTTCTGTTCCTCTTTCTTTACTAAATGTCAGCTTCTCAAAAACATCCACACATGTTGGAGCTAGAATCTGATCCAAATATATGATATAATTCCTGGCAATTATAGTTTTGCATGCAACCGGACATTTGCAGTTTGCTTGCAGTCTTTCATCTTGTAGTAAAAGTAACACAAGAATGGACTTCCTGTACGTTCAGGATTTCGTCACGCTGCAGTGTGATGCTGTTATCTGTTGAAGACACTGATGAACTAATTTATTACAGAGCAACAAATCAACCCAACATAATTTACCGTTTAGCCATCATTCCTGATAATTGTCGACTTTTATGCAGCCTGACATTTGCAGTTTGCTTGCAGTCTTTTATCGTGTTAAGGAAATTAACTTTGGATAGTGTTTGTATTGCTTTGACACAGTCTAAATGTGCTGACACAATCTTAATTGCCGTGCTTTGTTCCCAGCAGAGAAATACAGCTTTCAAAAAATGTGAAGCATTGTGTTACATAACACCAAGTCAGTATAAATCATGTAACTTTTTTTTTAAAAACCTGCTGATACTGAATCCCTGAACTTTTACAGCGCTTGAACATTTCCTTTCACCTTTTGGTTATGTGTTCATTGATACTGTATGAAGAGTGCAGGTCCTGTGTAGGTTGCTTTGTCTTCATGAACCACACAACTCTTCAGGCATAATTTTCCTCTCTCTACAATCACTATCATAGGCTGTTACCTTGAGCTGAAAGGACTACTGAATTTACTGTTCACAAGTGAAAGATGCTACAGTATGTGTTTGATGAGGAGTGTTTGTTTAATTCATGGCTAACTGAAAAATGTGATCTATAACCAGATCTCATATACTTTTTTTCTCATGGTTTGACAATGCTGACTGAATATTTTGCCTCTTAGTTGCCTGTTAGCGTTCAAGCTGAAACCTGTACATTTACGTACCTCAGTCAAATGTGATGTTTGCAGCAAAGAGAAAGTCCAGAGCAGATGGTCACACTGAGCCTGATTGCATCCTGCTACACAAGAGCCACAAAATGAACAAAAACCCACATGAACTTTCCTGCTAAAGTCTCAAACTTACAAACAAACATGTTTGCTTGTCCTGCAACTTAGCTTGTTTACTGTGGAAAATAGCATCGGCAATGTCAGTTAGCAGCTAGATAGCTAATTAGCTGCTTAGCCGCAGCACATTAAACAGCATGTAAACATACCATTCACTTTGGACCAGTTAGATGTTGGTATCTGGTATTCTAATCTAATTTTAGCCTTTAGTTGTTTCCTCCATGTAAAGGCTTGTTTAACATGCATCACTGTCTCTGATATGATATGTGTCTCTGTCCCTTTTTGGCATTTTGTTCCAGAGCTTCTTCTATTATTCTTTACCAACTATTGTTTGAATTAGCCACTAGCTATCAAATCACTACTTTATCAAATACTGTTATTTAGGTTTTTTTTATAGGTTCTGGTTTGAACTTTTTTAGCATTGTCACTGCAGAAATTGCACCACATAAACACACATATCCAGTGGCATCAAAGTAATACAGTCATCTGTACAGTTTGTACTGGAAGCACTTGGTGTAAGTTCATGTTCAGTTTCACTGGTGAGTCCAGAGAGTTTGTAGAGGCAAACTGTGCCTTTGGGTAGGTGTGTATGTGTGTGGGTGTGTGTAGGTGTGTGTGAAGTTTTAGCAGTAGTTGTGGTCTTAATGGACCGGTGCAGTCTCACAGAGGAACAGATGGTTGGTTGGGTTATAGACCTGATAGAAAAATACATCAGAGCCTCCACAGAAGTTTAAACTGCTCCCATCAACTCTTCCAGCAGCTTGACCGCCACATCACCTGACTAAACCTGACAGTCTGGAGAAAAAACTCGACTACAGAGCCTGTCTAGACTGAAACAACCATGGAACTCCAGACAACTAGAGCAGTTAATATTATCACCGTATAATAGTTAGAAACTAAGAAATTACTTATTGTTGTTCATTAGAAGAAACGTCCTGTCTAGCCTCTGTTCAACTAGCTTCTGTAACTCAATGCGATCTCTCAGTCAGCATTATTTTCTGTGAAAAAAATATGTTTTAATATTCAAGTTTCCATATTCTTGGACAAATTGGAATGATATTAATAAAGTCAAACAACAAGTATTTTGTAAGCGTGCAACCCCTAATCCTAACCCTACACCCATTTCCCCCAGTTACACAGACAAAACAAGACATTTTATTGTGAACCTATTAATTTTTGAGATGATATGTGGTGTATCTGACTGGTCAGTTGTGTGGTGCCAACATCTCCTTCCTCTGCTTCAGGCCCTGAACTTGTTGTTGTCTGATAAAATAATTCTCTTACTGCTACAGACAGTATCAATCAACCCAAAATATAAACCTGGTGATATCCAAACATTATCGTCAGCAACCTTCCCCTTCATTTTAATTTCACAGGCATTTTATGAACTTCCATGGATGCCCCAGGACCTTGTAAGCAATCACTATTTCATCTAACAGTCTAATCTGTATAATACATGGCAGTATTTCACTCTCTGTATCAGTATTTCACCTTGGCAACCCCCACCCCACCCCGCCCCACAGCTCTGTAATATCTCTACAAGTCTTCATAATAGCGTTTTTTTTTTTCTCCATAATACCCATAATTCCCTGCTACCAATGGCTCTGGTGTGGATAAACAAAATAACTTCTCAGTGGTAGATAGCCTGAAATTCGAGTGTGAATGGTATCTTATAGGGTTTATAAAGACCGTTAATCTTTCTTCTCCAGTTTTACTCTGTTTTATTAACTCTCCTCACTCGGGGCGTTTTCTTTATCCGCTACATTTCTCTCCTCTTCCCCATTTTCCTCTCCTGCTCACCCCAATTTTCTCTCTTTCACTTTTGCATTCTCTGATGCCACTCTTCCTTATCAGTACTGTTTGTCGCCGACATGAAATACCATAAATGAATGTTTATGAAGCCACCAAACATTGCTGATTTATCCTGCTGCACACTTCGTAAGTTCCTGATTGATTTTAGCCGTGGATGACAAAAAAGTGAGGGAGAGACGTGAGCGAATGAAAAGGGAGGGAAAGAATCTGAAAGGGAAAGACAAGGAAAGCACATAGAGAATAAGTGAAATATTACCAGAAGGAAGAAAGTGATGAGGCAAAGAAACAAAGTAGAGATAAAGGGAGGAAGAAAGATAAGTGGGATACAAACAGGAAAAAAAGAAAGAGAGGTGCGGAAACAACACATGGAAGAACAAACTAAGAGTGAAAGTAAAGAAGTGGTTGCAGGAAATGATAAAGGATAGGAAAACAGGAAAAGAGAAGAGTGGAGGAATAAAAGGAGACAGCCAAAGATGAAAGGAAACAAGGGGAAACAGGAAGAAGAATAATGATGGAGGGAGGACAGCATGAAGAGTGGGATGTGAGGAAAGAGATGGAGCTCTGATGCAAGAAAGGATGGACTGGAAATAGAGAGAGGAAAAGACAAGGTATTTGGGAAGTGTAGGAAAGGAAAAAGGAAAGGAAGGACAAACAGAAAGAAAGGTGTGAAACCAGGAAAAATGACGGGAGGTAAAGAAAGAAGTAGGCAAGGAAGGAGAGAGCACACCATGGAAGAAACAAAGGAAATGATGCAGTAGATGGAGAGAATAGAGGATCCCCTTTTGAAAGGAAACGGGGATAAATCAAGGGTAAGAAAAAATGAGTGAAAAATGAATGGATGAGCCGAGGCAGGGCGAGAGCAAACAGCAGAGGAAGGAAATGAAGCAGGTAAAGAGGGAAGTAGGCAAGTCGGAAAAGAAATCATGGGAAGAAAAATAAATGAAGGAGGGAGGGAGAAGAGAATAAAAGAGAAAAAGACAGATTAGAGGCAGAAGAAGGTAAACTGATAGATATATAGAAGTGAAGGGGAAAGATGAAGGGAGGGAGGCGGCAAATGGAAGAAGAAATGAGGAGGAAAATAGGAATATGGGAATGAAGGAATAATGAGGAGGTGACACAGAGGAAAACAGTAGGATGGACAGAGATGAAGAAAGGGGGAAAAATAGGAGATGACATGAAGGAGGCGATGAGAGGAGGAAATAAAAAAATGAGAAGGTGTGATTGGGGGAAGAAGGTAATAAGAAAAGGAAGAATAAAAGGAAAGGGATGATGCTATAAATGAAAGTGGGAGTGAACAGAGGAAGAAGACGAGGGATGAAACAAGAAAGGAGAAAATGAAGGAGTGCATGTGAAAGGAAAAAGAAGGAAGGAGGAAAAACAAGAGAGAAGGATGGAGAGGCAGAGAAAACAAGGTAAGTCAGGAGCAGATGAAAGTGAACAAGAGGAGAAGACAGAGAGAGAGGTCACATTTTGGAAACCAACTGATGAAATAATTTCAGAGGAGGAGGTGTGGTATTTTGGCTGGAGGAAGTGGAAATAAAACCCCAGAATGGTTTTTATCGATCCCTCATGCAGTCTGTTTGTATATGTTTACGAGGCAAACAAGAGAGAGGAAGATGATGAGAGGAAGGATGGAGTGGTAAAGAGCAGGCGTGCAGGCAAGCGAGCGGTGTGTAAATGCAGGTGGGCCGTATCGATCCAAGTCTGCAGGCTCCTCATCGACTGAGCAGCAGATGAGGACTGATTACACCGCAGTTAAGAAGCACATGAAAGGAAGCGGTCAGACAGATTCCCTCCTCACACACCTCCCCTCTGAGGCCATTAATGGCTTTGAAAATAACTTCATGAATTCAGCCGTCTGTCCGATGTGTGACCCTCAAATCAAACACACAGCTGTGGAAAAGAAAGATGAGAAAGATCACAATCACAACCAGTCGTCTATAAATGTTGTTGTCCCATTTACACTTTTATATCTTGATTTGGCAAGATTTGAAGTTCTACCGTACTTCTCCATCAGCGTGTACAAATGAGTGCAACACCACTTACGCCTCCAAGGAGGAAGTGTCCAAAAGTATGCGTGGCGTTTTGGCCTTTGAACGGACATTTTTGTCTTTAGGGTACAAACCAGTTCTTTTGAAAGCAAATTGAGACCTTAAAGCTGTTTCAAAAATGCCCAAAAAAGCCAGTATAATAGGAAGTGGCAGCTGTAGTATGCTAGTTGGAGTGAGCTCTTTGGTAGCTTAATGTTTTTAGGATAACATCCTTTAAGCCTTTAGGACAAGCTCCTAGGATGATCCTAGAAAACATACATGGATAGAGTAACTAAGAGTCTTTGTCCTGAGCAGATTAACAGTATCCTGTAGAGTTTCTGACCTCTAGTAGCACTATGGAGCAGTTTTTTATTGGTCTGTTTTTTATGCACACGGGTGACGTGATACACAGTCCTGCCAATAGTTATACACTATTCTGCTGATCTACAGGTGGCTGCTAAAGCAATAAGCCACAAGAGGCCATGGTTTTACAGTGATTTTACACCAGCTAAGGGCCGTTGTTCGGCACGATGTGGAGTGGAGTGCCTAAAACCCTCTTAGCTGTTATAAAATCACTGTAAATCACGGCCTTGAGTGGCTTATTGCTTTTAGAAAACGGTTACATTTTCATCAAAAAGCGTAAAGTTACTCAAGCAGGCTTAAAGATTGGGGTGATTATTAATATTTATCTGGAAATCGGCATTCACTGTGCAATTGTTAGCGCTCTTCTTTTATGGTACAGAGGTGTTTGAGTCTGGTTCAGGTGCGTTTTAGTTGCACGGTGCCAGAAGCAAAAGATACTGCTCCATATCATTCACCTTTCCCGTTTTTCACGATTGAATCAAACTGTCGTAGAACCTGGTTGAGCTCCATTTCGGTGATTGTTTTAAAATCAATAGGAACGGACCACAGTCTGTTTAACAGTCCTGCCCTGGCTTCATTTAACTTTTCCATCAGTTTCTCACTCATTAATTTCAGTGTGTCTCCTTTCATTTTTATCTTCCTCATCTGTCCTGTTTATCTCTTCCTCTCATCCACGCTCAGCTCTCCGTAAATCAAATTTCACAACAAAATCTGACATTTTGAAACAATTTGTTTGGCGCAGTAATACTGATATAATGCAGTCACTGGTGTCTATTTGAAGAGTATTTTACAACAGCTTTGAAGGTGGCTCAGCCAATCATAGTCAAGGACCCAAACTATCAGTTATCAGTTGTTTGACTACTTAAATGTGACTTCTTATAACATTTTAACTTGCATATTAAATGATATGTGTGTGAATATTGATTCACGGTCAACAAATATGGTCAAAAGTATGTGGACACCCAAACTTGACACCGATGTATGATAGTTGAACACATGTATATCAGACTGTCTGGTTAAATCTGCGCTTCTAGAACGCAGAAGACTGAAGAAGAGATCTGCTCCCAATCAGCTGTGAAAACACCTGATGTCAGACAATGAGGTCTGGCTCTCAGTTGGTGTTCCAGTTCATCTCAAAGGTGATGGGATTGAGGTCAGGACTCTGTTCAGGCAAGTCCAGTTATTCTGCAGTAAACTACTCTATAGTGCTGGGTATGTGCAGGATAGGTTCACAATGTTTCAAGTCCATCTTAAAACAATAGTCAGGTGCTCATATAAACATTGAAACAGGTTTTAAAAGTTTATCTCAAACTGAAGTAAGAATTCAGATGTCTGAGTCAGTCAAACAAAGTGAATTTCTTTGTGTCTCGACGGACAGCATCATAACCAAAGAGAAGAAACTGATTTGATTTGATTTATTTGGACGGCTTTTAAATACATTTGTGTGTATGGAAGGAGGGCTGTGGATTTTGTCTCCCATCACTTATATTGAAAGCATATTATAAACTGATTCCTTAATGCCCAATATTAACAGGAGGCACAACAGAAAACATGTCGATGTTCATTTGGGCACCTGACTGTTATTTTGGGACACATTCGCCTGTCAAATCTGCCTCAAGAACAGTTGACAGTTGTATTAAAATAATTAGAAAATATTTAATGAATTCCACTTAAATCATTAATTTAATTCCACCCAAACACATCCTGACTGTGTCTTTTGTAGTAAGACAGGACAAATGAAAATGGGATATTTAAACTGGCTGCAACTGTGTTCGTTCTTTATGATACAGACTCATCAGACTCATCAAATATATTTGCTGCCAGCATTCAGAAAGTATTTCATGAATATGTTATTTTGTACAAAGGGCAAACGACTGAATGGAAATGAGTTTAAAACACACACACACACACACACACACACACACACAAACACACGTGGTGCCATGCTAATCAGCTTGGCCGAACACTCTTCAAGTCAACGTCCCCAGCAGGCCTATTTGCAGAGGAATATCAAACATCCTGCTCGCTATCATTCTTTCCAATTAGAGGCTCAGGACTTCATTACTGCCGCCCCACTGGCTGCAGGCTACCAACACTTACAGACAGACAGGCAGGCAGACAGACAGGCAGGCAGGCAGACAGGCAGGCAGGAAGACAGGCAGACAGGCAGACAGACATGAAAGTTCAGGCTGTTGAAGACTGAAGGACATTACAGGTGACATTTCTGGTGACAGAAACTGGACATGATTAAGTAACATAAATACTAAAATAATACTGTGCAGATGATCTTTAATCTTTAGTTATGAGCAGAGGATTGACTGGAGTGGAGACACATACTGTACTAGAGAAAAGTAGCTTAATGAAACTTTTTGATTTGAAGCTAATTTGAAAAGGTGTTGGCTCTGTGACGTGTGGGAAATCAGAATTAGGCACATTCGGTTGCAGTGTGACAGACCTTATTGAGCCCCTGTGTGCCTTTATTTCCTTTCTGTCTTTCCTGTGTTACGGAGGTGGCAGGGGGATGGACAGAGAGGTGATCTGATGATCTGCCTCATGGAGTCACTTTAATCATCTCCGTCCCAGTGCGGGTGGTTTGAGTCAGTGTGAGGAAGACGGAGAAAGAACAGAACAGAGAACAGATTTATTTTGTCTGACTTAAGATTTATACACATATAACTCTTACTGTATCCATTATCAGTGTTATTTTAATATTGACACTGCATTTAATTCAAATTTTAAATATAATATCTGGACTCTGATATTGTGCCTGGTGGCTCACTGGCACATTAAATGTAACAGAGTCACCGTTAATCACGTACACTCGCTAGCATAGCATGTTCCCAGTTTCACCTGCGCTAGTATTATTAGTTTTACCATTCATCATTGACATCATTACTTACAGCTGTGCTATCGTTGATGTTATTAGTTTTATCTGTGTTATTATATTCACCTATGTTACTCTTTTCTCTCACGCTATCCTGGATAACAACATAATACCTTGGTTCATGACGGGGAAGTAAACTACACAACAACCGATCACAATGGTCACGATGCTTCAATTGTTATTAAGTTGAAGAGACTGATGTAGATGATATGCAAATATAATTATTATTGAGTTGTACATTGCATATGTTTGATTAGTGAGTAAGAGACGATTCGCTAAATGAAGTCTGAGCTTGGAGAGATTCAGGGAGTTCAGCACAGCCTGTGGTGAACTAATGATGACCAGATGAGTTTCCACAGTGAGCTGTCTTTCTTATCTTTATCCTCACATCTCGATTCGAGTTCTCATCTTCAACAAGTCTTGACAAACTTCCTTCTCATGAGTTGGTCTGTTGTTGTTGTTGTTGTTGTTGTTTTTGTATCATTCTATATGGGATGACAGTTCGTCACTTGGAGGCAGGCTGAATGGATGTTGAAAGCTGACATCCCGGATGGCTGCTGTGTATCCGCTGTCGCCGATGCCACTACGACATTGTTAAAACGTCTCTCGTTCTCTTGCCGATCACTGTCGGCCTCACCTGTCATTCCGGCGGCAGAGTCCCGGTTCTCTGTCAGCATGTTTAAGCAGAAGAAAAAAAAAAAAGACAGAGAGAGAGAGAGAGAAAGCAGAAGCTTGAAAGTGATATGACCATGGGTAAATGATTTATATTCACTTGCTGTGTGCAGGAAACTGTCAGTGGCTTGTCACGTCTTTCCTACGGCGTGTAATCCGCTCGCTGCATACTGTATGTGGCGAGCTGAACTTGAGTTGAGAGATCCATCTGTCACGTGGCTGCCATAGTGAGCTTCTCTTCCTCTGCTGTTTTTCTGGCCTGCTTTTTCACGTTTTCTCTGTTTTTCCATTTCTCATTTCTCTGCTTTGCCCCCTCGCTCTTCTACATTCACTACTTACTTACTTTGATCTCCCTTCTCTGTCTTTACGTTCTCTAATCCACCAGCTGCATACACTATTTGACAGCCTAAATGTACTGTTGAGATGGAGAATTGGTCCCTTTTAATAAAAGCTGCTGATTTCCTTATATCATTCAGAGGAGAAAGGACAAAGTGTCTCAGCGGGGAATGCTGGCTATTTATTAGAAAGGGCTGCACCTCCAGACTGACTGAAATACTAAAAGGGAAGAATATTATATACTATATGTAGCAGAGAAAATGGGAGCGAGCAAATGATGAGATGAGAAAGAAAGATAATAGAGGGCAGAAGAGAGAAAAATATTAAATAAGTGAACATAAAACTTCCTTGTCGTCTTCAGGATGTGATAGACTCACCTCCGGGAGTCTGTTGTGATCGCTGCGGGTGAAAGTGCAGTTTTTACTGTGTGTAAGTTATTGAGTCAGTGTTTGTTAGCAGCTCTTTTAATGTCCTGTTAGTCTCTACTGTGATATCTGGACAATTAGTGGACGGCTTACTGTGACACGTTAACAGTGAGTCAAAGTTTACAACATGCTAAGTGTAGCTGTATGCTTACAGAACAGTTAACATGCTAATATTTACATATACATGTGTGCTGGATGTTAACACCCAAACGACTGATGATGGTAAATATAACATTATTTATTAAATATTGAACATTAGATTCAGTAAACAAAAAGTTGAGCCTAGAACGGATGAACCATTTGACCAACATGACATTTTGCACCATCCTCTAATCTCTATAAACAGATATCTGCATATCTGTAGGCAACAGGACAGGATGTTGGTGACAGAAGCGTTTTGGTTTCTGTTTATAGTCTGAGTAGTAGCGACCGATCGTGTTTGGGCGATCTTTAGTTAAAGCAGGTAAACAGTCTGTGTGGAGAGCAGAAGAGGCAGAACCCGATTGGCTGAAATTCAATCTCAGAAGCCGTTAGCTATCATCCGACGACGATTTAGCCTTTTCACCTGCAATCACCTCTGTCTCTATTTCTGTATCTATGCATCCAGACAACAACCTCGTTTTCTCTCAGAGTTCTCAAAGTCATTCTGGGAAATGTAGGCAATCACCAAATCACTGTAGTGGATGTGGTTAAGGAAGATTGAGGCAAAGTGAGCAGCACAGCGTGATAGTAAATTACAACAATTTATCACAAAATCACTACAGAACACACCGAACATCACACATCAGTTTTATCTAACAGCATGAGAGTGGAATTTTCTCTCGACAGACTGAGAGTGGGTTTCACGCAGTTCGCCATCCAGTCAGCAGTCATCATTTCACGGTTAGACATCCGAAACAGCATCACGGATTCGTTGAGCTTCTGTCTGCAGTGTTCGTACCCAGCTGTTGACTGAAATATTACAGCCCTCCTGTGGTTTTAAATCATGCTGAACAGACGTAATTTTACATCTGTGGATTAAATATGATTGAAGATAGCGGCGCACACGTTACTCGTGGTTAAATACAGCCAGCTTTAGGCTTTGTTCACATCCATGTACGTAGAGTAAGTTAGTTAGTGGGTGACAGTAAACTGTGTGAGTTCACATGCTAATCCAGTCACACGTGTGTCAGCACATGTCACACAACTGTTGTGTTATGTATGTGATAATGATGAATTATCAGCGACTCTGCAGCTGCTCTCTGAGCTTTATAACGAGTTTCATCTCGTTGTTTCATCGTCCAGATGCAACTTTACTCCTTCGGTTCACTCTAAGCACTTTCATAGTGTCATTTTTGGTTACAACAGGCAGCTGTTTTCAGAGTAAAAGCTCTAAAAAAACCTCACTGTACACCTCTACACACCTGACGGCAAACAAACGCAGTTATCTGTAGACTAGCTGGGGAACATAGTGAAGCTACAGAGCCAGATATTTCCCTCAGGAGTTGGTAGAAAGCAAACGGAGCTAAAAGAAAGTTTATACTTATATTTACCAGGTGGACAGAAACACGACTCCTAATGAATTATAATGTTGCTCCGTTACTGCTGAATGTGGAAAAAAGCAACCGTTAGTGAAAAAGTTGTCATCTTAAAATGGTGACGATATGTCAGTGTTGTTTCCGCTGCTCCCAGGTGGCCCAAATGGCAAATATCTCTGTAAAAAAACGGACATGTTGTACATTACAATGTACAATATGTACATTTTAAAGCAGGACAATGTAGCATTTTGCATAGATATCTATCAAGATAAATGTAGGACTCTGGTTTTCAGTTATTGTTACTCATGTATAGTTGACAACCACCAATCATTGAAATTATTCCTGCGGGGAGTTTTCTCTGTATTTCTCTGTATTTTCTCAGTATTTCATCACCTCTGAGATACTTCAGGCCACGACCGATGATATCTGCCCCTGATCGACTACTGACTCATAAACACACACACACACGTATACATGTATACACACGGGCTCAACACTGCTCACACAGATGTAATAATCTCTAATGGTAACATTTATTTTCTCCCGACCACCGCGCGGTCCATGAACATGTCACTGTTGTGACTTATTGCTGCGGTCTGTTCAGTATTCACACAGAAGCCTGTGATCAGAAAAATCAGATAAATGGTGAAAGTTTTATTCACGGAGGTGCACATGAATGGAGTCGTCACAGTCCGCTGAGTGAAACTGTTGCCAGAGAATACAAATAAAGGCGGCAGGAGAGAAATATAAACATCTGCGGTGTCACGGTGTCAATAATCTGTGACATTTAATGAGAGGAAACGTCTCGTCTTCAAACTCTCCATCAGTGTCGAATTCACAACTAGAGCCTGACTGATACAGATACTGATATTTGAAAGATATAAAAAAGCTTATAAAAATATAACTGGGATTAAATGTATGCAAATTATAATTAATAACAAAGTGAACTTAGAGTTTAACCTTTGTAGAACTACAATGAGCAGGTTAAATTCCTTTCTTTATGGATTTCAGATCAATTTTTGGATCAATCCATCAATATAGTTAATAAAACATTTGCCTTAATATTATTATTTATTTATTTATTTTTGGATAATACAACAATAAAAACATCATTCCTTGGAATAAAGCTGAATCATTTATCCATCACGGCTCTTTAAACGCTTCATAATTCAAGATTTCTTTAAATCTAAATTATCAGGGAGAGAATTTTATTCTGTGTAGGTGAACATTAAAGTTAATATTAAAAATAAACTTGAAAAGAAAAAGAAAAAAAAAATCTCCACGCTGCTGCACGCTGACTGTGATGAACACATCACTGAGTTTGAACTTTCTATATGGGTGATAAAGTAGTCGTAGAATAGTTTTATCCTTTTAAACGAGCACATTAAGGCAGAGTGACAGCCAGAAGCAAAGTAAAGAGCTTTTTGTTCTTTTTTACTTCCAACTGGGAGCCGAGATTTCTAATGTGAGGCGTCTGTTTTATCTTCACTCACTGTACTGCAGGAAAGAGGCAGTGACATGTACCGAGGCTTCACTTTACATCCTCCTCTCTGTACTCCGTCTTGAACTGACTAAACAGCATTTAAATGTCACTGGTGCTTTCATGAGCTGCTGGAAATGGAGATTCGTCTTTTTTTTCTGTAACCCTTCGGTTTCGTTACACTTGAAAAATTCATAATACATGACTGATGAAATGATCATAACTAGCTTTATTTATTAATGACTGTATTAAATATCCATCCATGGAGCCAATCACAGCTGATCTTAGGCGAGAGGCGGGGTACGACCTGCGCAGGTAGCCAGTCAGTCACAGGGCTAATATATAGTATAGAGCATAGGTCGGCAATAGGCGGCCCGCGGGCCAGATGTGGCCCGCAAGCAAAAACATCTGGCCCGTGAGATTGTTTGAACTAGAGAAAGAAAATAAAAATATACTTTTTAAAAATCGGACTGCCAGTCTCAAAAATGCTCTTTATTTGTTAACTTCATTTTCCAGAACAGAAAATTTTCCTCAATTTAAATGCTTATTTGTCTAACTGGATACAGAGTGAATAAGCACGTCGACAATTGCACCCTGCACCGCATCAGACAGCGCTTCTATGCGGCGGGCAGCGGACCTCGCAGAGAGCGACATCTGTTTCACTGACCCGATCACCATCGACTTGTTGGTATCAAGTTCCTCCAAAACTGTCACATGCTTCGTTTCGTGGTGCCGTCTAATGTTGTACTCTTTGCATGCAGACACCCTCGTTACAGATCAGGCATGTGGGGTTTGCATTAATAAAACTGGGGAGGATGAAGGCATAGTTTTCTGTCCATTCATCATGAAAGATCCTGTTCTCGCTGTTACGTTTTCTCTTGAGATTTTTTGTTTTGTTTTGTTTTTTAACAAACAGGCATATAATTAATAGCGCCCCCAGTGGTCAGTCCACAAATTTAACCTACATCAGCCCGCTTGAATGTCTCAGTGCGTCTGCTCCGTCATTTCAAGATCGCCTATCATTTTCATTATCACCCCCCCCCCCCCCCCCCCCCCCCCCAACCCCCCCCATTAATTAATCATATTAGCCATTGTTTTGGTTGTGGCCCGCCATGTAATGGCTTGGAAAATATCTGGCCCGAGGCCAAACTTAATTGCCGACCCCTGGTATAGAGTCATCAGTTAACTTTGAACATGCAAAGTATTAAAATTCAAGTATTAAGTATCCATTAAAAAATTCAGTTTGCCACTGCAGACATTTTTTTTTTTTTTTTCTATTTCGGGTAAAAAAAACAACAACAAGAGGACAGAAGTGGCTCCACCTGTAGCAATTATCAAGGGGAGAGTTATCTAACCTACATGGCTGAGCCAACGCTGCACTTTGCATAAAAATATTCATTTCCCAGACTTTTCGACAGGTTGTGCCGCATTACGAAGAGCTCCCTCGAGAAACGAGACTGTTGTAAATATCTCCAGACACCAGGGAAACTCAAACATGTCAAACTGGTCGTGCCACAACCCAGTCTGTCCAGGTGGCTTCAAAATAAATCCCTTAAATAAGAGAAAGGTGCACAAACACAGGTGTGCACTATTTGATGATAATAATATAAGCAGAGACATGGTCCTTTTCCTCTGTAGATCTGAAGTATAATTCAATATTTAGTGCACTGTACAGTGTGCAGAGCCTTGTGTGTTCATATTTGATATTTTTTAATCCTTTTTGCACTTCTCTAGCATTATTTTCAAATACTGCACTGTGTCAAAATTAGATATTAACTATCTGAAAAAAAGCATAATGTTATTTTACTTTCATATTCTAACTTACAGGATTCTGGCTGGTGATTTTCTTCTTATTGTCAAAAACAAACACCTCATATGCAGAAACATTGTTCCTTTTGCCCTGAAGACAACGGAGACTGTCGTCTGTTTAGAGACGGCTCCAGAGAAGCAGCGTTCCCGTTTCCAGTCTCCAGACAGTAGTCCTTTGTAAGGCAGACACCACTGAGCATGTTGGGAACACCGTTTTGTTTACAGAGCTTCACTAGCTTATTGTGCTACATATCACAACCTCTTAACTTTGTACTGAAGCCATTTTTTGTGTCTAATATGCTTCAATTATGATGTTAAAATCCTTAAATATTCCTGAAATATATTTTTTATTCCAGAGTTTAACTGCTGGACACAAAATGTGTCCTTCGTCACTGAAATGTTGTAAGTTGTGTACTTGACCACTATTGGCTCCAACCTAGTTGCGATGCCACTAATCCTGTTTGTAAGTACACACCTTAAACTCAGATTTAAGGTGAGCTTTCAACTTTTCCACTTTCAGCAGATGAATGTGAAAACAGCCTTCGTCAATCTTTATGTCAAATACATCATTCTGCACAATGAAGCTCAAACATCCAACTGAAGGAACAAGAAGAAAAACACTTTTTTTTACAGGAATTTAATATTTTTTTAGACAACAACAGAGGTCTACAGACTTTAGATACACACACACACACACACACACACACACACATAATATATGTAACTAGATCAATATATTGTTGGTTTATCTCTGCATGTAGGATTTGTTAAATCTAGAAAATCTTTAACCAAACCCTTCAACAACACGATCTTATTCTGTGGTCGACAGGTAATTTTGGATCAATGAAACATGTTTAAAGCTGGAACATATAAATTGTAGAGATATCGATGGTTAACTTGCATATAAAACTCTATTCATGTAGTATTCAATCATCAAATGTATGTTTTAAGTTGTTTTCAGAGCAACATTGAAAGCTCAACAATCAAACTCCACTGTCACAGGAAAATATATTTCCCTTGTTGTAAGCAGGTTGCTCTGACAGTCCCATAATGGAGACGTCAAAGGTTTGACATGTTGAGTGAGACACTGGACCCTCACCTACGTCCTCTGGATCGCGGCTAAATGCCATCAAATATCACATTTGACAAGGTTGGACGTTATTGTTGTTACTGGTGAAAACTTTGCAGTGTGAGAGGCTTTTTGGATTCCCAGCAGTGCCTCAAAACACTTGGAAACACATTTAGTCATGGCCATTGATCCGCGCCTGATGCTTTGTTGATTTGATGTACCTGAATGATTTGGTTTACTCAAGCTGAGCTGCTGCATTGACACTACAGTCAATCAGAGCCTCGGGGAGGAGGGCTTTTTTTAACGCTGTAGGTTTGTGCCTCATCACAACAATGTCATGTAAGTCACACTTCCTGTGATGTAGAACCTCGATAATATTTCAGCATATTAAGACTTTTGTGTTTCTAGAAAGACAGAAAAGGAAATCAATAAATACTAGAAGTAAAATAAATACTGTAGTATAAAAAATACTCCTGCATTCAAAATGTTCAGTAAAATGTACTCAAAGTATCACAAGTTAAAGTACTCATTATGCAGACTGTCCTGTTTAATGCTGTAGTTAATCAACGTGGAGCCAACTGTAGATACTTTGGGTGGATTAATATTACTGAATCATACGGTTTTGTCCAGTGTTTCTATTGTAAAGACCTTTGAGAACAACATTTTTTAGTTTCAAAGTACCCTAACACTATTCCATCAAATGTGTGTGTTATCAGTGAGGCGAGGCGAGCTAAGGGCCGCTGTGCTCGCTGACTGGAGCCGTATAGATCGGCAAAGTCTCACAGATTATATCCATTGATCGGACAGAAGAGGGGTTTTTTTTTTTGGCCTCCTGTCTGATGTCTGTTGTGTTTTGTGATTTCAGGGGCCGAAGGAGCCGTCTTCAGCAAATCAGTGGAGACGCCGCATGTCAGGGCCGAGCCGTTCAAGGAGCTACGGTGAGTCTGTTTGTTTCATAGCGCACAACAAATGTATGGAGGCACAAACGCACACATGAGTGCATAGAAAGAGTAATAATGCTCAGCTCAATATAACATAAACAGACCAAAACCTCCATAGAGATAAATCATTCACATACACACACCAGCATTTATAAACTACTACTACTACTGCTACTACTGCTACTACTACTACTACTACTACTACTGCTACTACTGCTACTACTACTACTACTACTACTACTACGACTACTACTATATTTGATGTTGATCACACAAAAGCAACTTTGTCCAATTGAATTATGGAAAAAATTATCAGAAAATTAATGAATAATATAAAATAAAAACAAGACGGTCAGGACAGTAAGTATCTGTACTTTAGCACATTCAATTTAAAATAAAATGATGGATACTACATTAAAGTCTCAGCTTTAATTTGAGTTTTACATCAGTATATAAAGACGTGTGTGGGAGGTTTAGCACTTTTAACACATAGTGCCTAAAGTTTAAGGGTTAGGATGGTCATGTTTATCTGTCCAGTTACGTTTGGATCCCTAAACTTTATATATCTCATCCACATGTCTTTCTATATTATATATCTTACTGGCATAAACCTGTTTAAATTAAACCTGAGACCTGGCACTTTAATAGTAGTAGTATCCGTTATTTTATTTTATCTTAAACTGGATATGACATAAAAGAACAGAGCCTACAGACTGCACATCTTTATGAATTGGTAACAGTAAAATTAGCTGGTTGCAGCTGCATGTTATTTTTGACATAGTTTTACATTTGTTTGTTTAGTTAGGTTGTTTGTTTATTGGTATCCCTATTAGTTGTTGTCTTGGCAACTGGGGTCCATAAAAAAAAAAACATATTCATATAATTCATGCCTGCATATATATACAGTAGCATTGCATCCAACAATCAATATACAAAACATCACAATCAGTTCAACTAAACAACATATTTAAAAAGAATAATAATAATAATAAACAGCTTCTTCTTATCCGCTTTGCAGCTGTTTGTGATTTAAAGCATCTTTTTCTTTGTGTTTTTTCTTAACTTTAACACGACGTGACTCAGTCTGCCAATTTAATACCTTTATAAGGCCTGTTGTGTATTTGTTTTTACCTGTTTTTAGTAATAATCTAGTAAAAAATAACAACACTTTTTTTACTTATATAATCTCTCTAGATATTTCTTTGTCTTTTACACACTTACTTCCTGTTGTGTTACGGTGCTGCGGTGTCTGATACTCAGATCCAATCACAGAAACACCACATCTTGATTACTCTGCCAATATATAATTCAGTTATGCTTCACTACTGGCTTTAAGACCCTGTGTGATCCATCATATGCATTTATTGGCCCTTTTTTTTTTTTTTTTTTAAATACAATTTTGCCCAAAAAAACTATGAGCTCATTTCAACATTGACTTTTTCATGATTTTTTTTTTCTTCTTTAAAATTATATTGTATTTGCATGTGATTCAGCCCTGAAGTCACAATACTGACTCATCTCAGATGCACCAAAGTTTTTGTTGCTTTTCAATTGACTGGGGAGAGAAAACAACAACAACAACAACAACAGTGAACACCTGGTAAAGAGGCAGGATTTAAATGTAGAAATCTATGCAGTGGTAGAAAGCGCACTCTTCCACAGGCAATTAGTGCTCCAGTCCACTAATGTTTGTCTGTAGGAGCCAGAATGAGTGCTGTGTTGGGTAGGCTTGTCTTGGATATCGATGAGATCAATGGCTCCATCATTGGCAACAGATGCCTCCTTCCTCCCCATCCTATTTCCCCTCTTTATCACTGCTTCTCTGTTTCCAAATGAACATTCAGATGCTCCTTTAAAATTGACAAACATTAGCGCGACATGTCAGGGATGAAAAAAAAACTGGAGAGGGAGCGAGACAAAGAGAAAGAAGCTATGAGAATAGGTGAGAGGAAGAAATAATGTAATGAAGAGCGGAGAATGAAGTCTATTCAACCATAGTTTGGTGGAAAAATGAGTGTTTGCAGATGTATTATGCTGCGGCGAGGGTTTGATATATCTCTGAGGATTTTCTGATCATTTATTTCCTGCTGTGGAAACAGAAAAGCTGCTGCTGAGTCGTCTTGCTACGAATTAAAGTCGCATAAGTCTTCCATTAAAGTTCATTTCAAGTACTCCAAATTAAACAAGCAACACATTATAAATACAAAATGCCTTCCAAAAACTGCTTTAACTACTTGGTTCAGGTTGGGGAAGAATCGTAATAATGGTTAAAATGAGCCAAAGTTGTGCAACATTTTGTTGTTAACGTCTTTATTATAAAACCAACGCATAGTGACCACACACCCGTCCTCCACACAGGGACCACTGACCTACATTACACCTGTACTCAATAAATGTCACAGATAATAGTAAAGACAAGTGGTATGAATACACTGTCACTGATAATAGCAGTGAAGACATTTATAAAGATACTTGCACCTGACTTGTGTCCCATAAAAGGACAGACAGTGTTGGACTTATCAGGTGGACACGAACGGATGATAACGTTGCTCTGTGTCCGCTGGACGTGTGAAAGGGCTAAACTGTTTAATATTAAATCAGAGCTAAAAAAAAACAACTTATGAATGCAGCCGAGTCTGTGTTTTTTTTTTTATACCTTAAATCCATCAATATTTTTCTATGACAAAGGACGGGGGGACAAATTACAGCCACTTTTCAAGCATGTTGGGTGGAATATCTCTTTAAGGCAGACAGGTGTCACAGGTTATCTGCTCCCTGACAGACATCAGTGAAATTCAACTTAGACTGACTGTGTGTGGCTGCATCCCTCCGTCAACCTCCTCCTCTGTGTATATGTCCTCGTCTGTGTGTGTGTGTGTGTGTGTGTGTGTGTGTGTGTGGACAGCCGAGGTTGTCTCCTTGGTGTAAATGTCTTGTTTATCATTTCGCTTCTGCCTGTGCTGTCAGATGTGATGACAGTCAATCAGAGCAGAAAGAGAAAGAGAGAGGGAGAGAGAGATAGAGAGAGAGGGAGAGGGAGAGAGAGATAGAGAGAGAGAGAGGGATGTCTATGACAGGACAGAAAATGAGAGAAAGACACAGACAGCGGCTGCATCCAAAACCACCTACATACTGATTTGTCCACAATGTAGCATCTAGTATGCAAACAATAGCAACATCTGCAGTGTGCCAAAAATACCCACGAGGGATCTCTTGAATCTCTTGACTTTTTCAGCCTACTAATTAAAGTATTTAATAACCTTTTGTGAAGTGAAATATGGTGAAACAATTGCAGTGTATTTAAAACAAAAACATCCACATTAGGCCCTTAGTCCACCCACAGAAGTGTTTTCACTCACCTGATTAGAGCTTTTCTCAGGCCTGAGTGGGTCTGAACAGGCTGACACGCTGTTTGTTTTAATTAGAGCGTGCTGCTCTGTTAATTAAACCACTGTCCTTTTACTTACTGTACTTGCACACAAGAAATATTGGAATACCATAATATGTGATTTTTGTGAACAATCCTCCTGCTAAAGTTAAATGCTTTAAAAAAAAAAATGCTTACATTGCTGCAGTGACTGGTTTGATCTTTACTGGTTTAAAAGAAGCAGACTAAGTGAAAATCAGAAAATTAGAAAGAGGAGGAAAAAAAATACAAAGAGCGAAGATTAAAGAACGAGGGAGTGAGAAAAGACAAGACATCAACGAAAATGAAAAAAAAAAAGCTTTACAGGACAGAGTATAGGAGACTGGACAAACGTTTTGAGACAGAACGAGAGAAAGGAGACTAAATTAAATAAAAAGAGTGAAAAGATTCGAGCAATATAGCAAAATAAGAGCTTTCTGTGACTGAGGAGAAACACTGCAGACATGAGTGTGATGAGAATTAGGATTAGGAGTCGGATAGAGAAGGACTTTGATGACAAACATATAATGAGAGTATTTCAGCGGTGTGTGCAGTGAGATGGACAATGACTCATCATTCACTGCTGCTTTCCTTTCTGAGTCATTATTTCAAATAAGAAAAAAAGTAAGAAAAACTCCCATCAGTGACGCACAGATCATCTCTGAGCGACGCTCCAAAGCCTCTCATCATGCGATTGTCCGTATAATTTGACAGTCAGAGTCTCCGGTGATCTTTTTTTTTCCTTCCCTCGTACCCCCGTGTTTACGCATCTTTGGTGACAACCCGCCAATTGAGAATGAAATATGGCCCAAACTATCCAATTATATCAGAAAAGTGGAGTGAGCTCATTGGAGCATGGCTAAAATCTAATCTTACTCTAATCTCTCCCAACCCCTTGGCAGGTAGCAATCGAGGATTCAAATCCTATTTCGAGATATCATATTAAACACAAACACACACACACACACACACACACACACACACACAGAGCTGTCAGTTCTTTATCGAAACTGTAACCATCATATCCATCTGCGCGGTAATGGCTTGTCAACAGAAAGTGTCCTTGCATCAGACGAACGCCTTTGTAAAAGTAAATGGCAGCATTGGTGAATCTGATTTATTTCCTATCTGTACAATTCAGAGCACAGATAAAAAAAATAATAAAATAAAATACATATGAAGCAATAAAAAAAAGCAAGTGAAGGTGGGACGGGAAAGGGGGAAAAAAAAAGGAATAGAAGAAGAAGTGAGAGGAATTGTGAGGTTTGTTTTTGTGTTTTTGCTGAAATGAGACACCGAACGTTTTTACATCATGAAAAACTTTGATAGACTCACATTACGCCACAGAAAGTCAATCTGGTGAGGTTTGTCCCACGACTCTTCCCGTACGTAGAGTTTTTAGTGCTCTCGACACGATGGTTGAAAATGTGCCGACAGGCTGAGACACACAGCAGGAAGTTCAATCATCATCCAACACAAGTGCCAAATGTTCACAACATGTTCCAGCAAACAATCCTACTGAGACAATTCTGTTAGCACGTCTGGTACTCTGGTAAACCCAACATAACTATTATTATTTATGTTCATTATTACTACTATAGTAGTAGTATTTTATATTTGTATACTATCTCAGGTTAATGATGCAGTGGGCTTTTGAGTCTGGATTCAATATCAATGTTTGATGCGTTGAACATGCTTGAGTTTTCCTTCAAAATTCATACTTCTTAATCGCAAAATCATAACTCTGTCAGACATCATACACACACACACACACACATACACTGTAAAACATGTGCAGAACCGACAGTAAACCTTTTACAAAGACGGTCGTTTCTCTGCGATCCGTTAAGGATCCGCATCACTAAATCCACTTTGAAGTCAGAGATAAAAGATGCTCCTTATAACTTCAGATCTCGGATCATAATCATCAAATTTATGACTTTTTCCTCCAGTAAAAGTTTTTACAGCTACACCTCGTGTCTGTGTGTGTGAACTAGAAATGCTGAGAAGCAAACGCAGCATTTAAACTCTGTGGAGCAGATGCGCCATAAAGCAAACTTGCCATTATGTTCATAGCATTATTCTCTTATGCTGCTATGAATATCAGGCTTTTACTCTGGCAAGTTTGCATACTTCACTCTTTTAAACTTGTACAGTCAGCATACACCTTTATTATTATATATGTATTTTATTTTTGTATATATCTGATATAGTACTTTCATTTCTGATACTATTATTTTATTCCTCCGTTTTAATACTTAATACTTTAAACAGCAGTAAGACTTTCATTGCACGGCGTAACCTGTTGATCTGTGTGTGTGTGACGAGACTGAAAGTAAACAAAAAACAAACAAAAACATTCACAACTTGATATCACTGATAATGATGCCACGAAACATATTGATGCTTTGCTGGCTGGTAAAAAAAAAACTTTATCTTATTATCTTACTTAATTTAGTGCAAAAATGAGCAACGGCTTTATGTGTTGTGTTTAATTAGAGAAGGTTGAGGTTGAGCTGTGGGTCTGGAAACAGGACGTCCAACTCTGACCTCCACAGACATCAGAGGACAGCGCTGCCCGAGACATTTTTAATCAGTAGAGAGACGCCATGACACTACAAACCAAACCTGACCTTTGTGTTCGGCACAGACATCAGAGATTCAGTAAATGTTGAGTCGAGCTCTTTCTTCTTTTCTCCTCTCTCCTGGTCTTTCTCTCCGCTCCGTCTCTGCTTTTGATTCAACTCTTACCACGTCCAGTCTCTTCTCTCACCTTAATCTTATTTGCTCTCCTCTCATCTTTCATCTCCATCTTGACCCTGCCCTCGCTTCTCCTCTACTCTCCTTCTGCCTCAATTACCTTGATCATCCTGTTTTTCCTGTCCCACCGTCACCCCTCCTTTCAAGCCGTCGTCTGATCCTTCCTTCGTCTGCTCTTCTACTCATCACTTATCTGTCCTTTTTTTTTGAATTTTTTTTATTATGCTCCCTTTGCCTCTGATGTCCCTCCCATAATCTCTGGCCCTGAACTCTCTTTTAATTTGAGACAAGAATTTCAGACTATTTTGTGGAAACAACAAAAAATAGATTTCATCTCTGAAACCAACATTTGTCTTCCAAAAAACAAATGTGTCATCTACGAAAACATCAGTGGTGAATCAGCAGTTAGTTACCGAAGGGATTTGCAGAGTTAAAGCTGCTGACGTAAATTGGCCATCTGATCATCTCAGGAGCTGGGACACTTGGCTATAAGTCATCTCCCTAAGGACCCCCGATAAAACGGGCGGAGCTTCTGGTACTTGGCTAGATGCAGACTTTACATTGGAACAGCAGTCGGACAGAAAGGCCTCAACACATTCCTAAAAAAAGAAAAGAAAAAAGCAATGAGTAGCATATTAACATCACGATAAAAGAGACTTAAATTGTCCTGTTCCCTGCGTCATTAGGACCTGTAAGTGTTATCAGAACAAGACAAAGCAGAATAAAATGTTATTTAATTAAGAGGAAATTATTGTAAAGAAGATGAAGCTGGTTCTGTTCCCCGTATCCAGGCTCTTTCTCTTCATCTTCTACTCCTCCCCTTCCCGGTACTTTCTGTACTCTCTTCTTTCTACTTCTCGCTACCCTCATCATCTTCTCCACCTTCAGTTTACACTGATGTCAGTAATTGAGACGACGGTCTGTTTCCCAGCAGCGTTCGGGCCGTTCGTTCGGCCGCTCACGAAGCCTTGTGAAGCAATCAGCTGCACCCGTATCGGCCCAGATTGCCATTTAACCTATGATTTGCTGTGTGGCCCAGCTGCAGCCTATTTCAACTCTCCATCACTTATATATTTATAACACCAAACTATTCTGACCGCTGCGTTCACGCCGCACAAGAAACGGTGGCACGATCATTTAAAGAAGGCGTCGGCGCCAAGGACAAAGACAAAGGAGTGAAGCAGCAGATTTACAATTTCTGTCATGTCAAAAACATCCAATCATTTCTGTTGTTATCTGAAGGTGGGTGATGTAAGGAGGAAGCATGAAAAAGTTATTAACCTTTGATCCCAGCTGCAGATATGAAGCGCTGCCAAGAAGAGAGACAGAGAAAGGATAAAGAAATGTACAAAAGTGAAATAGAAAACAAGAACACAATGAAATGTGGGGAAATGAGGTTGTGGCAGCGGCAAAAGTCATGTGACAAGAAGAAAATAAAGCTAAAAGTAGACAGGAGAGTAAGCATCATTAAAACAGGTTGACAGAAGGCAGAAAGCTTGTGGCATACAGGTTAGTTATGTACTGGATATGCAGTATATCGCTTACAGTGACGGTTAAATTTAGATTTAAATACTAAGAACTGTTCATATTAGAAACAAGACGGAAATAAGAGTGAAGAAAATGGAAAAAGAAGATGAGACAAAGTTTCAAGGGGGTGATGATGAGGAAATGAATAATACACAGTGTGTCTCCACCAGAAGTCTTTACTTTGCAGAGGCGCAGCACCAGGAAGTTTGATCTCGAGCCAATAAGAGCAACATCCAGTTGTTCTGCGGACCGAACCGCAAACGTCAACCTTCACCACTTTCCTGATGTGCTCCCCCGAAGAGCTAGAAACACTAAATGTGGTCCAGAAGAACTTCTTCTCTCCAGACATACTAGACAGTGCCACAATAAATGTGATCCTGCAGCGCTACATCTATCACACATGGGAGAAACCAACACTTTAAATTGAATTAATCTATATCTAGAATTGATAGAAGAGCTCTGTATATTGGACGAGACGAGACCTCCTCCTCATTAGCCAACAAAGTGTCCAGATTCTGACTCCTCTTCTGGGTCTAGACGGGATTTGATGATGGGAGACATCAGGGAGGAAACTGAGCATTCGGCATAATGATTTCTTGTGTTTCATCGTCCAGGATTTTCTTATCCTGTCATGTCTCTGGTTGTGATTGATTTTTTTTTACTTAAACAAATGACTCAACATGATTAATTGATTATCAAAATACTTGACAATATATTTTCTGTCGAGTTACTACTACGTAGTAAGTTTCAATGTTCTCACCACAACCTGCGTGGGACCAATTTTTACTCTTTCGTTTTGCAAAGTGTAGAATTAAAGTCATGTCCATGTTCATTTAACGTCAAGATACAACAGTTTTAAATTGTTCTTGCTCTAATCAGTGTTTTTTTTTATTTTTCCTCTGGTGGCATTACTAACAAGAAGACTAATAGATTGTGTTAGCTCTGTTGATGCAGGCGAAAAACAGAAAAAAAACAACAAAAAAACCAGACAGAAACTGACGCGGATCAGTCTAACATGAGCCGGGAAGCGAAGACGCTTTGAAAAACTGCTGGTCAGACACGAATTTAATTGAGCACTTGTTTTAAAATTGTCTTATCATGAAGACTGAACACTGTGTGAAAATCAAACAGCCACAGTGATGAGGCATTAGATGATATGTATTTAATTAATCACCATATTACACCACTTGTAATTAATAAGTGTTAAGGCTTAACCCTCTGTGGGTCCAGAGTGCAGAGCGTAATGCAAAAGAGATTAAAGTTTAATTTAGAAACTTGCTCACACTCCAATCAGGAGATGGTTTTATTTATTTTTTTTGTCATGTTCATGTTCATTAACTTTCAGCCTCGTGTCCTTTATACAACTCAAGCAGTACAAACATAAGAGAAGAGGAATATCAGCAAAACAGGTGACTCTGCTCCTTCTGCCGGGGGAAGAAAGACAGGACAATACAAACAATATCAGAATATCAGTCAATATGCAGGATAAAGATAAAAACGTACGCTACGGAGCTCATCTGTTATACAATTAGATCGCATCAAGCAACGTCCAGAAACACTTCTACATCTACTTTGTGATTTCCATTCGCTGGAACGAATCAGTTCATCTCCTGGAACATCGGGATTATTAATATTAAAGTCTTTACGGCAGCCGTGCCAGCCTACTATTGATGAGAGCTGTTGTCCTGTCAGAGCAAACAAATTGCCAAATTAGTCTGACTGAATGTTTACTTTATATTGTCTAGCATGTGACTCCAGACATACTGGACAGTGCCACAATAAATGTGATCCTGCAGCGCTACATCTATCACACATGGGACAAACCGACTCAAATATCTGACTAAGTTTAGTTTTGGAAGTCTGCAGTCTGTGTTGCACTTTAAATTGAATTAATCTATATCTAGCATTGATAGAAGTCACATACAGTAACGTATCTGTGCACATAAATGGAGCTTTTAACAGTCTCACAGTCTGAATGCAGTGTGTGAGATATCAGTGGAAACCACTCTTATGGAGGAAAAAATCACGTATTTTATCCACAACTGGCGTGGTGACAGGAAGACAGGAAGTCTACAGAGACCGACTCTACTGAAGCGATTTGACACCTTTGCTGCTTCCTGTAAAGATCGACTTCAAGTAGAGTGGGCTGATGTTTAATCCTTATACAGGAATGTGAAAAAAGCCACAGCATGCAGGTGGGCTGTCGTGTTCACGTGTCTCAATGTACACTCCAGTCACGGCGCAGGTTACTTATCTTGTTCCCCATTTTGTGTTTTTTAAGACTTTGCTCTCTTACTTAATCCAAGCATTAAGTAGAAGTCGTGATCACTAACAGACATCTTGTGTCCTCCAGGCTGGAGTCTCCCACTCGCTCGCTGCTGATGGAGGCTCCTAAGGGCATCCAGATCCTGGCCGAGGCCGGAGACATCCAGGCCATCTGCAGAAACGAGCTGCGACTGGAGTCCAAAGACGGAGAGGTGCGTCACCCCACAGCATCATCATCATAACTGATAGAAATAATGTCTAAAACCATGAAAATATGACCGAATTTGCAATAAATTGGAATTAGCCTAGCTGGTTAAAAAACCACCATGTAAAAAAATGTACTTATCACCATATAATATTGTATATAATATAACATAATATTGCATCTGCCTTAAAACAACAGTCAGGTGTCCATTCGAACACTGAAAGAGGTTTTTCCTCCTGTTCATACTGATTATTAAAAGAGCCCCTTTAAATGTGCTTTCACTGTAAGCAATGAGGGCTAAAATCCACTCATGTATGTCCTCACCGTGCATTTAAATGTTGATGTGAAGCTTATAGGAGGCTTCAGCAGTCTGAGTTATTCATACTGAGTGGATATCTGCCGCATTTACAGTCTTTTTAGCATCTTTGTGTTTCCTCGGAGAGTGTTTCCCCTTTGAGCTGCAGTGGAAGTACACTAACAAAAAAGACTTTCAAAGTTAAAAACAAAAGATATCTATCTGACTGGATCTGGTGCTTCTTCTTCTTCTTTTCGTGCTTCTTCTTTCCTTCTTTCATCCTTCTCTCCCTGCTCCTAAATTCCTCCCTGATTCGTTACACACGTCAGTCATGACATTCGTCACGGCCGGCTGCGCTGATCAAAGGATTTCCCTACTTCAGTGGATGATGGATGATGACATATCTTATTTAGAACAATATTTACACCAAAATGCTCACAGCTAATCTGTCCCATTTATTTACAAAGCAGTAACACTGTCAAGGATGTAATCATCATTTTAAATAACAGGTAATGAACACCATAAATTAAAATGCAGCCTGCAGTGTTTCGAAACTGCTGTTTCATAATATTTGTGGAGCTTAGCGAGCTAAAAATATCCAGTTTCATCAGAAAAAAAAAAAAAAAAAAACTTTCTGAACAAAGACAAGATATCCCACTCTGTGTACTGGCGAGTTGAGAAATTAACTTTTCCTGTCCTCCAGCCATAGTAGCTGATGGGACTCAATTCAATATTTATCTTGTCCAAACTTATTTTTAGCACACACACACACACACACACACACACACACATAAAAACAACAATCCAAACAATAGTTAGCTTGCTCGGCCAACATGGACCAGCATTCTGGTTATTGGCTGGTGGCAGTTTCCCACATACTGGCCGTCCACCAGAATCTGCTGGAGCCACACAGAAAAGCAGAAAAATACACAACAGACGAGTGTCTTTTTCTCTCTTTCTGTCTTCCTCTCATCCTCCCTTCAGTCACATTGTGTCTTTTATGCGCTTGCTTTAATAGCTCTTTCCCTCCTTTCCAGTTTTCCCTTTTCTTTTTTCTTTCTCCTCCTTCCTCTGTCCTCTTTCTGTCTGTAACTTTGATTATTTATCATCTTTTTTTTCCCCTATGTGCTCATCCTCATGTTGCTTTGTTTTTCTTTTTATTTCATCCTAAATTCCTCCAACCATCCCCTGATTCGTTACACACATCAGTCCTCGCATTCATCACGGTCGGCTGCACTGATAAAAGGATTTCCCTCCTTAGGTTGCACCAGTCGTGTCATGTCAGATCTGTTAAAATCAGCAGAGGAGGATTAGGGAGAAGAAAGTGTTTAAAAGTTTTCCCACAAAAACAGTTTCATACATTAAGTCAGGCCGCTGATATGAGATGGAGACAGACGCCGTTTCTGGAAGGTGCCCTTGGATTCTGTTCGTTTTTACAAACCGTCCAACTGAATGCAACCACAGCGGCGGTGTGAAGCCACGCCCGCACCGCAGATTCTTGCAGTTTTTATGGACGTTTTTTTTATGAAAATGGAGCCGTCGAACTCATGATGGTCAATTCATATAATTTGAATCACATTCTCACACTTCATTAGTGTTGCAAATGACCATTTGTCAAACCTCTGTCGGACACACACACACACACACTCTCTCTCTTTCCTCAGGACCCCCTTGGCACCGCCACCGCAATTACAGAGAAGTTTCAACCATTAGACACCCACAAACTACACAGGCAGATACAGAAATAGCCTCACACACACACTCACATAGACAGTGAAACAGTCAAGATCCCTGAAGCCACTCATAGTCACGTAACTGACGGTAGACTAGAGGACACATGAACAATGTATTCAATACAAAGGACACAGACACAGTGATGGTTTTAGTGCTGCCAAAACTGTACCTGAACACACTCAGCAGACTGAAGTTGCTGCTTTCACTTTGCAGCCTGTATGCATGTTGTGTCAGCTTCACTGATATTTGCCGCCTAGTGTAGGGTGCAGAGCAGAATGCAGAAGTAAAGTTCAGCGTAGGTTTATATCACCAATATGTGCCAGGTAGCAAGAAAGTCCCAGGAAATGTATAAAAGAAAAACAACGAGCCCGGCAAAGACTGCTTGAGTTTGCAATTAAGAGATAAAAGGTTGCCGCCAATTACACGACAGATAAAAAGACAAAGAAAAACAAAGTTTGTTGGAACTTTTCATCCACCACGGGGACGTCTCAGGTTACATTTTGGACACAAAGTTGAAACTTTAAAGAAAAATTCAAGCAGCACAAAGTCAGAAACGTGAATCTTAAAGTTCATTTAGTCAGTTGCATAAATTCAAACATATGTTCAAAAACTCGGGGACTGTGTCTGTGAAAACTTACCTTTACCTGCCTGATCCATATACCTTTGTCCTTCACGAGCACACATGCACACTATCATCTTTACACACACACACATGAAGATCATCCAGCCACACACACACTTACACACAGCTTCTCGAGTGTTTCACACCCTCGCGGTGAAAGATTTGTTCAACAGCAGCTGTCTGAGGAAGTCAGCTGAGACTCTGCTTTAAAAGTGTTCCAGGTCATTTGTTGGCAATGCCTCCCCAAGGCGCCTGGTAATGGCTCCTTTACCTTTTTATGGCTGGAGAGCTCCTCCTCTCCTCGGCCAGTGAAACACCAGCGCTGTACGAGCCCCAGGAGGCCAGGTGGGAGGCGGGGAGGAGAGGACAGAGAGATGGGATTCATGCAGCAGTGGTTCGTGTCTGTGCAGAGAGAGAGAGGCAGTTTGTTCCAATCAATGTGGGGTTGAAGGGAGTGAAATGAGGGAATGAGTGTTTTGTGTGTGTGTGAGTGTGTGTGTGTGTGTGTGTGTGTGTGTGTGTGTGTGTGTGGCAGAAGACATTTTCTGGAGGTTTGCTCTCTCTTTATTGCTCAGGAGACAAGACGATTGATCTGGGAATCAGCAGACAGTAAACTTTTTGTGCTTTTTTTACTCGTTTTTTAGCTGAACAGGGTTTTAGTTTTTTCTTCATCTGTCAACAGATGTTCTGTGAATCTTTGGGAAAATGTTGATTATAAGTCAACAAACCACCTGCCCAAAAGTTGTGTGGCTTTTAAGAGACGTCCGTTTACGAGATTAAACATATACAGTTTAAGCATTCAGAATTTACTCATCTGTCTGAACTTATCTGTTGTGGACTTGTGTCTTGTCATCTGCTTTGTTGCCCCTTAAGACACCATTTCTCCAGTTTATAAGATTTCTTGACAACGTGATGTCGAGTGGAAATATGCTGCAAGAATAGATGAACAAATCTCTACCACACAATGTCAGAGAAGTTGGATAGATGTGACTGAATCACTTAACAGTCTATCCAACCCACAAAGCAGAGTGCTAAGGTGTTAGAGCCAAAATAAATATTTGGTGAAGTCTAGTCCTGTGGGGTAAAAGTCAGGAAGTCACCTGGGAAGTCGGTGAAGGAGAGGAGGTGAAGAGATTTACTCGAGAGCAATTAGAGTGAAGAGAGGAGAAGAGACACATGATTCAGCCGGAGGTAGCTGAGGTAAAGATGAAAGGGATCAGATGAGTTTTTATCCTATAAAAAAAAACGATTCCTCTGAATCGAGAGGGAGGGAGGACATGTGTGAGATGAGAAGATGGAGTTTAATTTTCAAGTGTTCAGCAAAGAGATCAGGATGTGAAGCTAACATGCTAATGCTAGACGTACCTGAGAAGACTCGACCCTGTTGCATCCACATGCTTTTTTTGTAATTTGTATGCAATCACCAAAAATGTGCTTTGTGTTTAGTCTGAACATCACTTTTCTCTCTTTCTTTCTCCCCACCAGATCTCTCTGGATGCTCGGAGGATTCGCTTGATGCGGCTGCCGGAGGGAAAGGCCTCCACCAGCTCCTCGTCCTCCGGGACTAGGCAGACTGTCTACGAGGTTTGCGTTTGCCCGAACGGGAGGCTTTTCCTTTCCCAGGCCGGCACCTCATCCACCTGCCAAATCAGCAACAATGTCTGCCTCTAGAACTGATACGTACAAATATAAATAAATAAATAAATACGCAGTTATTGTGACGGGAAGACGGGCAATAACAGACAGATGTACACACATTGCCTGCCTCTAGGACTGATTCACAGCAGACACATACAGAACAAAGAGACTGCCAGATCTGACAGAAACATATAAACAATCATAGATACTGCACCGATACTGACACACTCATATATACACAATCACAAACACTCAGACTGATAATGTTTTAAAAGACCAATACTGAAGGTTTGTGATTGAAGCGTCCAGCAGCCAGTATTTTGCGCCGGCGCTTCAACGCTACATTTGGATTATTCTCTTTTTTTTTTTTTACATTTCAGACTGAGAAAAGCCTCCGAAAACACTGAAACTCTCCACAGAGTCTCATTCACATCTCTTTGAGCTCTTTATACATACCGTACAGTAGGAAATATTAGGCTTTTAAATTGAATTATACAATTAAAAGAAACATTTGCAAGTTTTAATTACTTTTTAATGCAACTGAGGTACCATACTGGGAATATATTACATCGAATGGCTGATGACACTATTAAATAAAAAGCCAGTATTGGTAATATATATATATCGGTCTGATCCTAACAGTCATACATGACACACAAATACAGATGCACACAAGCTTACACACATGCACACACACACACACATATTTCAACACATGTACACACACAAACTCTTTGCTCGTAGGAGCCTTCTGGTAGGAACTGAGAGCAAAATCTCCAGAGATTTACTGAAAGAGACACTGATCTGTTCCCTTTCTCCCTCAAGAGTATTTCAGTACCAGAATCACTAGGGTGATCACCCGCGGCAACAGGCCCCACCCACTCCCCACCGTTCTTCTTCTCCCCTCATCTTCTTTTCATCCTTTACCGATGCTTACCACGGCTGAGATAATTAAAAGGATTTTCACTTTTCTTGTTGTTAATGTGGCATTTGAAGTCTTGTAGGCACATTAAAAGCTCTCAATGACAACTAATAGTAAAATAAATTGGATCAAAATATAAAGAAGTACACTTAACTTTAAGGCAAACACATACAGCAAAACACACACCCAGACGTATATATGTTCTATTCATGTATACTGTGTTTGCATTGAGTACTATTATTGTGCCTACATGACAATACTTCAGTAGTGATATACCACACAATGCTTAAATGGGAAATATGTCTAACTAAACCTTTAAATTATTGGGCCGAATTTGACTCGGTTTGGTTCAGGTAACAAGACGAAGACAGAACATGTTGTTTAGTGTAATCAAAGCCTGATATCTCTTATTCCTTTGTGCCGTAGATCTTTGTACAAAAACACATCAGTGAGCCACACCTCCACTGTTCCTTTGTTATGAAATGTTTAGTCACATTAATTAGTTTAGAAATGACTGTAAAGACTAATAACAGCGATGATGTGTACAGTCTCTAGAGAGTAGTTCTGTGTTAGGCAGGCGCCACTGAGCATGTCCTAAGAAACTAGCCTGTTGTGCTACGTATCACAGCCTCTTGACTTTGTACTACGCTGTACATTGTAAATAACTTTAGTGTAAAGTCAAGAGGCTGTGATACGTAGCACAACAAGCTAGTGAAGCTGTAAACAGAAACCGCGTTCCCATACATGATCAGCATCAGCAGCATCTGCCTTACACAGAACTGCTCTCCAGAGACTGAAAACGTGCTCGCTGTTATTAGTCTTTGGAGCTGTTTCTAAACAAACTACTGTTTGTTTCTGGGCTGAGGAACATCAGTACAACCGGTGTGGCTCATTAACATGTGATTTTACACTTCTTGTGATATGATATGAACATGGCACAAGTGCTGCAAACCTCAACCACTGGTCTGTTTTTATTTTATTTATTATTAGTATTATTCTGGTGTAATATGTTTTAATGGAGATCTGATTTAAGACTGTCACTGTTCTGTTTTGCCTGCATAAATTCCATCCGTATCTTTTCCTGACAAAACAGCATCAACCTCCAACCGTTCTGACGAAGAAGAAAGTTATATGAACAACTCAAACCCAACACCAGGGTTATAACCCTTAACACAGGAGAAAAAAAACAGAAGAAATGTACGATGTAAGCTGGTTCAATCTCGGCCGTGGTCACCCTACTCGTTTCTCGCACTGAGACATTTTTTAAAAAAAAGGACAAAATAACAAACAAATGCGAACCACTCTGTTGAAAGAGGGGAACTGTGCCTGTGCCTTATGTCGATGCACTTGTGGCAAGAAGAAGCACATCACACAGACTTTATTTGGCATCAGCGAGTACATGATCTCTGATTTCAGTTCAGTTTTATCCGTTTTAAGATTTTCTCCCTCTGTGCGAATGCAAAGACCTTTAGCCACATTTGACTGTAGCTTCCCCCCCGCTGTCAACATCTGACTCTTCAAAAAGGATATTTTTTCTTTTCATTTTTTTACCACTTCCCCGGTTTGGGATAATGGTCTTCTTGCTGTTCATATTAAAATACTCTTTGTGAAAACATGTACATGTTAATGTTTTAAATGCCAAACACGTGATCCTGTGGAGTTTAGTTGACACATTATGGCGCTGATGGGTCTGATTTCCACTGCTTATCGCAGCTCACTTGGCCAGAAATATCTAGTTTCTTATGTGTGTTAGCGCAATCAAAAGAAGTTATTAGCATCAATTTAAATTAAACGTGTTATATGTTAAAATATTTTATATGCATTTGTGGAAGCTTAAATCTTCTCTGTGGGTTAATCGAGTCCGACATTACACATTGTCATTTTATACATTGTTAAGGAATAAAAAAAAAAAAAAACGATTATATACATTTGTATGGTTATGTTTAGACACGCGAAGCAATTGATTTTATGTGAAAACCTGCATGAGACACTGGATGTTTTTGGCTGTTTGTCATAGCTGCAGCTTTATTTCTATTTCATGTTTAAAGTGTCCTTTTTTAAGAGTCAGATGTAGCGGCCTTCTGACTGTCTCTCAGCTTCTCTGTCGCCGTATATTAGAAATATTTCACAGCAAAATGATCTGATGTATTTGTGTTTTTTTTTTAATACACATACACAAGAGAATTACATCTTTTTATATGGTTGTATATGTAAATAATGTACGCATCAGACTATAGACGCAGACGAAAGAAAAACATTGCTCTTTTTGCAAAAAGGAAAACATTTTTTTATAATGTACACCAGTATGTGTTTTTATATAAAAAAGGCAAAAAAAAAAGTTACAGGAAGTTGTTTTGGGTTAGCATGTACAGCAACGTATACGATGTTCACCTGTGGAGGACGAGCTGGTTTTGTTTGGGGTTTTTTTTCTTCTTCCTGTATACAAACACAAACCTGCTTTCCTTTTGTTTTGTTGTTGTTGTTGTTGTTCTGTTGGGCCCGAGGTCTTTGCATTCTCTCCTGGTATGCCGTGTGTAAAATTTGTGCTACTGAGTGAGCTTTTGTTTTGTTTTTCTGCTCCACAGAAACCAAAAGAAAAAAGAAAAATAAAGCAGAGAAGAAAACGATACACAGGGTTGCGTAGAAACGTGTTGCAAAGATCAGATTTTTATTTTTTATTTTTTTTTATAAACTGGCAACAAAATCAATAATATCACCAATCAGACTAAAAAAGTTTTGAGAAAATAAGTGATTTCTCCAAAGTGGATAAAATCTACTGATTTAACAACTTCTTTAAGTGCAGAATCAACAACTCTGGTGTTAAAATGATTGAAAGGTGATCAAAGTACGTTACTGATCAGACTCGATCCAGTGAATTTTGTTGCCAATTAATAATATTGACCTGATCATACTCTATAAGCGGCTCTTCCAGCCCTGTGTGTTCACGCTACGCGCTCTGTTCTTCCTTTTCTCGATTCTTTCTGGCGTTTATTTTTTTCTTCATTCTTCAGTCTGAAACTGCCGTTCATGGAGTGGTTTTCAAAGATGCCAAAATAAAAGGCGTTGTTCAAATCGATTGCAGTAGTCATTGGATCCTCCCTGACAAGAAAAAGAAAACTAGAAATTCACTGCTAGAAATTCACTTTTCTCTTATAGCTTGATAAATAAAAATTTAAAATAAATAACATAGTTATTCTTAAGATTCTGTTAGCTTCGTATCCTGAGAGAAATATGAGTTAAAGTGGACATATTCTGCACATTTCCAGGTCTACCAGTACATTTATCTTATGAGCGTCTACTGGAATATCTCTTATTTATTTTGTACTGGCCCTTTACACAGCTGTCCTACAGACTGTCGGCTGCTCAGGAGGCTACACAAACAAACTAATAGTAGGACTTCACTACGTCATCTCATCGGCAAGGCAGAGAGAAACACTGCAAACTGTCTATAAATAACGAGTAATAATCCTTGATGAATACTAAAGGATCAAGGTTTGTATTATTATTTATCATGTTTCCGTCCCTCCTTCTCCTTCCTGTATAATGTGTACAAACAGGAAGTCATTGGCTTATTGTTCCAGGCATCACTAGCCTGTTTTCCTTTTTTTATCTGCTATGCAAACATTTTTAACTAAAACTTAAATAATTTGTGCTCTTGATTCAATAATATGAATTCTTGATTTAATCATTTGTGCAACGCTATGATGTCTCTGAGATCTTTTTACAATATCGAAAGTCACCCAGTTCATAAAATCTCAGCTTCATGGATATAGTTGGATGCACAACCAGTGCAAAGAAAATGGCCTTCTTGTGAGTGGAGGTTTTCTATTTGCTGCCTTCGATCATCCAAACTGGATCAGTAAATGACGCTACAGGGTAAAGGTCATTCTTCAGGCTAACTGAATGTATTCGATGCCTTCTACAAGAGGGGAACATGTCAAATATTTAAACCAAGAACACAAATTATTCACATAAGGCTTCAAATGAGTTTTTGTTTTCTCAGCGGTCCCTCCGTGAGATTCGCTATTTCTCCACCAGGAATTTATTCCCAGCAGCACGTAGAAGACTTTAAAATGCATTTATATGTTCAAATACCATTTACAGACTTGAACAGCTAACTGCATAGATAAAAAATATATCTGCTGTTATATGGCCCTGATACAACAAAGCTACACGAATGTCACGGTGGGAAAAACATATCAAAGCTTGCAAAGAAAAGCAGGTGCAGTAAATGCAAGCTTTTCTCTTTCTTTATTCAAGGCTAAAACATTTTTCTCATCCTTTTGAAGGAAAAATCATTTTAATAAATTGTCAAAAAATGGACAATTTGCAAACCACATATTGGTGATGTACCTTAGATTTTTTTTTTGAGACACGTATCATCAGTTTTTAAGTGCGTTTTTTTCACACAACAGCTGCAATTTGTAGGAAATGATGTACATTAGTGAAGACGAGACAAATATGTTAAATGATTCATCTTTTTATATCTTATGCTACTTCTTAAGCATCAGGATATAAATACTGACGAGTGATGTTTGATTTCATCTACGCAGATTGTTATAAGACAGCAGTCCACAGCAGTGTTTTGTCTCATGCTGTATTGTCACAATCATTGGTGTAAAATTGGTTTCTTTGTCCCTGAGCGTAAAAAAGCATCCGACATGCAAATAAAAACTAGTGAAGGAAAGACTGAGACTTTAAAAAAATAAAAATAAAAAAAACCATCCCTGGAGCTTTTTCGTCAGGCGTTAATGAGGCTTTTTATTTCAGAGAAAATAGTCACAACTGCCTGTTTGCATTTTGTAAGAATGAAAAGCGCAGACAGTTATTTATGTCCAGGCATTTTTTGCCTTTTAGTGTAAAGTGAGAATCTCATTCTTGTAAATCAAAGCCAGTATTGTCATCAAGATGCCAAGAGCATTTGTTCCAGAAACGGTCTCGTTACAAATCATCCAGTTTCTAAACGCGCTGGATTGTCTTCAGTGTATTTTAATGTGATTGTTTTCAACCTTCACGCTGAGCTCCGGCAGAGTTCAGTCTGGGTCGTGCGTCCTCTCTTGTTTGCCGTGTTATCAGCGGCGTGAACCCCACATTAAGCCACACTCCTCGCTTTCTCCAGCTTATAATGGCAAGGCCAAGCTACAGAAAGAGAAAGTGTGTTTGATCTGTGTTTCTGAGCAGCTGGAGGCCTAAAAAAAGGTTGGCTCATTAGCCAATCTTCACTGAGCAGCGGCTAACCTTGAGCTACAGATACACTGCAAAAAAAATGCTCACCTTAGCATGTCATTAAATGCTTTGTTCTGTGTCTGAGTTCATCCACAGAGTGGGAGAAGTCAAAGTTAAACATTATTTACAGACGTTTCTCGTTCTCGTTCTTCCTCATAACAATGTGTTTCAAAGGATGAAAGGATCGAGTACACATTCAAGGATCGTTGCTACATGTGTCACATAACCACAGTCGATTCAACCCAGGGACCTTTGTTGCATGTCATGCCCATCTCTCTCTGTACTTGTTTCTCGTCTACCATATTTCTTCCTAAAAAATAAAAATAATTACATAAATGCATATTTGCAATGCCAACTTGACCCTCAGTTATCAGGATTTTGACTTGTTTTGTCACTCGGCAGCTCTATTTATCCATGAATGTTAACGAATGCGGACTTTACTGACTGTTCACGGTCGTGAGTCTTTTTTTTTTTCTTCACACAAATGGAAAACACAATATCACACGATGAGGAAAAAATAAACTGTTCCTCTGCTTCTTTATGCAAAGCGTCTTTCTTCAGGCTGCAAGAGGAATGACATCTGCTTTTTGACAATAAGTATGGAAAACGTTATGAATTAAACACACTTGATTGATTTTAACCTGTGATTGAGAAGGAACCTGTGTTGTGAGAAGCTGGTTTCGGTGTCTGACTTCTCTCTAACACCATTATGAATCTGCTGCTTCTGCTTGAATATGCTCATTGTCATATGTTTATGATCCACTTAGTTTGGATTAACAAGAGAAACTGTTTGATTTGCTTTAACAGGGCTGTTTTTGTATTTGTAATATTCCCAGTACTGTTTCATCTGCAGCAAGTGTAAAATCTTTTAATATATATATATATATATATATATATATATATATATATATATTAGATATATGTTGTGCTTTTTTTTAAACTGTGTGTCTCTTTGTATGAGCTGCCAGGTGAACCAGGTGGGAAAGCAATCACTCACATCGGCGTTCTCCACAGAGGTTCAAACAAATCCTAAAGAATATATTTGTTTAGTTTTTTAACATTTCGTCTGTGAGGAGTCTCACTCATTCAGGTCATCGTAGTCAAAGGAGTTGAGTATTATGCAACTGGACTTTTTCTTGAAGTTTGAAGACGTTTCGCGTTTCATCCAAAAGGCTTCTTCAGTTCGAACCTGATGATGGAAAGGGGGAATTATCAATAATCAATAAAACTTCAAATGATACCGAACACTAATAGAGGAAGCGGTCGACATTTTTGTGACAGGATGTTTAAACTCCTCTACAGAGTTTTTTTCCCCAGTTTGTGCCATGATGTACTTAAAGGGGATCCTCACACTTTCTATGCAAAACAAATATAATAATATAATATATAGACGCATTATGTCAGTGAACTCTAACGTTCATTTTACTTTCTGTATAAAGTTTGTATATTTATGAACTGAGTTGTTATCTAAGCTGTATCAATAAACTTATTTTAAAATGATTCAGCCTGACACATTAATAAAGTTATTGAAACTTCTAGAGACAAAAGTACACAAAGACAAAAGTACACAAAGACAAAACTACAAAGAGACAAAACTACACAAAGACAAAAGTACACAGAGACAAAAGTACACAAAGACAAAACTACACAAAGACAAAACTACACAGAGACAAAACTGACAAAACTACACAGAGACAAAACTACACAGAGACAAAAGTACACAAAGACAAAAGTACACAGAGACAAAACTACACAAAGACAAAACTACACAGAGACAAAAGTACACAAAGACAAAACTACACAGAGACAAAAGTACACAAAGACAAAACTGACAAAACTACACAAAGACAAAACTACACAGAGACAAAACTACTCAGAGACAAAAGTACACAAAGACAAAAGTACACAGAGACAAAACTACACAAAGACAAAACTACACAGAGACAAAAGTACACAAAGACAAAACTACACAGAGACAAAAGTACACAAAGACAAAACTACAAAGAGACAAAACTACACAAAGACAAAAGTACACAGAGACAAAAGTACACAAAGACAAAACTACACAGAGACAAAACTACTCAGAGACAAAAGTACACAAAGACAAAAGTACACAGAGACAAAACTACACAAAGACAAAACTACACAGAGACAAAACTACACAGAGACAAAAGTACACAGAGACAAAACTACACAAAGACAAAATTACACAAAGACAAAAGTACACAGAGACAAAACTACACAGAGACAAAACTACACAGAGACAAAAGTACACAGAGACAAAACTACACAGAGACAAAACTACACAGAGACAAAAGTACACAAAGACAAAAGTACACAGAGACAAAACTACACAGAGACAAAAGTACACAAAGACAAAAGTACACAGAGACAAAAGTACACAGAGACAAAACTACACAGAGACAAAAGTACACAGAGACAAAACTACACAGAGACAAAAGTACACAGAGACAGAACTACACAGAGACAAAACTACACAGAGACAAAAGTACACAAAGACAAAAGTACACAGAGACAAAACTACACAGAGACAAAACTACACAGAGACAAAAGTACACAAAGACAAAACTACACAGAGACAAAACTACACAGAGACAAAACTACACAGAGACAAAACCGTTGAATGGATGAATGAATCTGTGTTTAATATTTTTGAACTTTGACCCATGAAAATTATATAAACTCTTCTACTAGCAAACTGCATATAAGGACTGTTCATGGTCAGTCAGTCCAGATTGACTCACGTACTGCAGTAAAATGTGGGCATGATAGTAAACAGTGTGTTCAGGATTATAGGAGCTACGATGCTAACAAGGGGCCACTATGCTAGTGATTGTAGTGACTCCACAAGTTTATCTATAATTCCTTTGTTGTCCCACTAAAACACTCTACATCTCTGTCCTCACACAAGAGACCACAATCGCCTCTTCTCACCCAGAGTGCAGTGGGAGGAATCACATGACTCACCTACGTTACAGCGCTAACACAGACGCTGTATTCACACGAGGGAACAATGGTCACATTGATGCACGACTAAATAACAACTAAACAACGTGAAGATTGTTGCAACTAACGTTTCATTCAGTCGCTTTATGAAGAGCGTCTTTGTCCTGAATCGTTATGAATTTCTTGCTATGCTAATGTTTACTTACATACGTTCGTTCAGAAAGGTCATGTGACCTTGGTTCTTCGGTTAGGATGACACCAAAAACACTGAAGTAAAACGAGACACTACGTAGACGTAAAAAAACTGAGACTTATCATCAACTCTGTAGCTCTACGATGATTTTTAGCCTTTACGGTTCATCGCCGTCTAACCCCATTTCTAGCAAAAAGCACAGAGGACACACACACGAAATTTTGGCGTCACAATAAAAAGTGTTGCTAAAGTTTCGACCTCTTCAGTGTGTGTTTTTTATCACACCACTAGACTATAAACACTCGTACACTGTTTAATGTTTGTTATCACGCTGATCAATATTTCAGAACTGTGAAATTACATCCTTCTACTGGGCAATAACGTAAACTGGAAGGATAATGTGACCGTATCTTTACTCCTGTTGTATTGAAAGCGCATCACATCATGAATCGAACCGGTAATTGTGTTACTCTCACGCCTCGAGCCGCTTTGAGCACATCCAGGCCTCGACTCTCAGACCTTGTTTGTTGACATCTTTCCTCTTCGTAATAAAGAGCCTTTAATGGAAGGAGTCTCATAACAGCAGGGAGGTGTGCAGATCAAGCTGCGGACTAATTAGCTGCAGGTGTTCGGTGATTGAAAGCTGCTGTACAGAAAGTGAGTCGCCCTGTTGAAACCTACATCACCACCTTCACCTCCATTACATGAGAGAAAGCTGTGGAATAACACTGCAAAACAACAACATTATGTTACACAAGCTTTGATTTTAGCCAGATTTTAGTATTTAGGGGGAAAGACTTTTTGGTTATTCAGATAAAGTTCTTCATGAACTGAATGGACGCTCAGAACAACTCAAAATGATTATTTAAGAAAATAAAAGTCTTTTCAAACGTGAATTATTTTCCAGATAATAAACTGAATATCTTTGGATTGTGGATTTGAAGGTGTCACTATTTTTTGTGGATTAATCAAGAGTTCGATCAGCTTGATGAGACCGACGCTTGTTTTTCTTTCTTTTGAACCCATCCGGGTGTTTTACTTTTTAAAGCCGTATTGTCTGTATCATTCATCCTATTTTTTTAGCCGACACGAAAAAGAAAAATGTCTTTTGGACATTTTCAGAAATCGTTAAATACAAAACAACCCTCTCCGCTCCCTCGGCTTTCCTCAAAACAGCAAAAGCATAACAATGATGCAAAAGCCCTTATAGTGATACAATGGCAGCTATGTAACCGTAAAAATGCAACCTAAACATAAAAACTTTGGGAAATGCCGTGATCAAAGTTCACCGTGCTTCTGAATATGACCAGAGGAAGGAATCCTGACTCGATGTAAAGGACTGTAAACTTTTAATTACTGATATTCAGGGAGCAATGCGGCTCTGCTGAGCTGTAAAGAGAATGAAAAAAGATATAAACAGAGAGAAGATGAGTGGGTGAGAGTGCGAGGCCGCCGGGAGCCGTGAGACTGATGATATCCACCGAGGCTCGCTGCTTTGTTGCGATGTAAACAGAGAGAGAAAGAGAAAGAAGCCTTTTAACACCAACTGACATTAGCATGTGTTTCATATCAATACTGTCTACAGATGTGATTAAGAGGGAATATATTTACGCGTAGCATTAAAATATGCCTAATAAACGCAATATTCCTCATAAAATGCAGCCTCATAACTAATGTATCCATTAAAAACTGACAGTAAACACATCAAACTGCTGCTTCGTTAACAAATACGATAATATTTCATTATGTGTTTGCTGGTTGAATCATCAAGTCTGTATTTAGTGCTTATATGTACTCATTGTACTGATATCTGTCTTATTAAAATTAGTAACGCTAAATGAATGAAAAGTCTGGCCCACGAGTCAAAACCATAAAGTAAAGCCGGAGCTGACTACGTACAGCTGTGGAATAAATGGTGATCCGAGGGGAACAGGTGTTTGCGCCTGTTCGTAGTGATGTGTCAACATGTGTTTTAGGTGGAGAAGTGCGGATTAAATATTTACGGTTCTGGTTCTGGTATTTTAACCATAAAGAAATGACGAGATTTGGAGCGTAATACAGACACAAGCTTCAAAAGTGAAGCTAAAAGCCTCCCCAGGTGGCGCCGGAGAGTTGGTAGTAGGACTATTGTATTGTTGTGAAAGAAATCGGTCCGGATGGGATTTAAATTACAGGAGGAGTCAGTCATTGCAGCTGTAATTATTACTGCGATGGTGCTGAAAAAAAAAATACTCACATTTAGACTCCAGGATTAAAACCACTGACCTGGACAGGTGTTGTTAAATCAGCCAACCTCCCCGACAGAAATAAATCCTCTCTGAATGAGGCTTTAGATCCTTTCTAGAGTTAAGTGTTTCTCCTCAGATCCTCCTCAGAGTGTTTTAGTGTAGAGTTTTTTTTTTTATGGATGTTCTGCTCTTCAGTTAAATTATAATAAGATTATTTTGGATCATAATGATAGACAGGCGTCAGCTGTGGGGATGGCAGGAGGAGAAAAGCCAGTGACAGGTGGCAGAACCAGAAAATGCGACGAGAGGTGGGAGAGACGGAGGATCCGGGGATTTTTTTTTTTTCTCTGGCGTGTGACCTAATTTTTATGTGCCATAAGTAGAGAGATGTCAAGCTGTCATGTGAATATGGTGTCATTTCAAGAGTACGCATACATTACCAGTCAGAATATACAGACATAATGATATATGTTGAAACCTAATTTAATTCTTTAATTATCTTCAGCATTTAAAATATACCAAATCTCATATGTGTTATTTTTAAACAAGTAAAAACAACAACAAACTATTAGAAACATGTCAACGATCGATGCAATGAGAGACTCGTTTCTTCATACGGAAGAGTTTGGTTTAACGTTAGTCCGTTTAGAAAAGTCTCAGTCATCACATTTTCAGTCTCAGGAGAGTAGTTCTGTGTAACATGCATCTGTTTACTGTTTACAGCTTCGGTAGCTTGTTGTGCTACATATCACAACCTCTTGACTTTAAATATGAAACTAACCTTTTCTTACAGAAAGCAGCATATAGTCAACAGCTCCACCAAATAGTGATGGTCCTGAACGCCCCTTGAGCAAAGTGAACATGTGTTTTCTCCGTCCGATCCATCCTTACAAGCATCTTTTGTTTCTTAATTTGATAATGAAACCAGTTCATGGATCAGTTGACGTTGACATTTTGTTCCCAGTCCAGGTCTGGACCAGAGTCTGCCTATAAAGTATCGCGTACGTGGTCTGATTAATGTGTGAACAGTCTGGCACACATTATATATTTCCTGTTCTATTCTGTTGTGTGTTGACATTGTTTATACACCTGGAGTCTTTATGTGTGTGTGTGTGTGTGTTTGTGTGTGAACGCCTGAGTGTGTTGTCAGCGCTTCAAACTGACAGCTGAACTATAAACCCAGCATTAATTGAGTTCACACACACACACACACACACACATTATTTTGGTCTGCGGGGGAAAAGAACAACAGAATAGAAAAGATAAAAAAACACCCTTCACGCCATAATTTATTTCCGTGTGTCACCTCCTGACACCGTGAAGATTGAGGCAGAATATAAGCGAGAGATTATGTCGACTTTAGAAAACTTGTTTTGCCCACATCGAGCGCTCGGACTGACAGATGAGGACGAGCTGTTGGAGTGTTTATCTGATGCAGGAGGCCGCGTTTGTGTTGGAGGAGAGAATGAAAGGAGAAGAAAAGAAGGGATGAATGAGTGAGGAATGCAGGGGGTGAACTGAGTGGGAGGGTGAAGGAGTGAGTGAGTGATACATGTAGCCATTGTAACATTTAAATGAACTGCAACCCATGTAGGACCCTGGTTGGACTTTAAAGGGATGAAACACTAAAAACAGGCTAAAAGAGACTAACAATAAAACATAGATAAACATCCACCAAACATTAACTGAGACAACAACAACGATGAGCGTAAACAACGGTTGAGAAGAATCACAGCAGACTCGCAGATGTGATCGTCTCTCTGCAGCATCGGAGGAGGATGGATGTGCTTCGGGAGGTGAACTGTCGGTCCCAGAAGGAAACACAGCGAAATAAAAAATTCACAAAATATGAAAACTTAAATTTTATTCCGTCTCTCAGGGTGACGCCACTCGAACCTCCGTAGATTTTCTCCATTTTTGCATTTATTTCTACTGTCACACCTTCCCTGCTGCTCACGATAATTACAAACGGAAACGTCGCAGCATTTTTCTGCCTGCAGCCTTTAAGGAGCAAAAAAAAACCAAAAAAAACGTTGATATAAAGTCCATAAAAACCTTTTCATCGGTTACATTTTCCACAACGCCTTGATTATGAATTTTCTGCATCCGTTCTGTTGTTTTTGTTTATTTGGTTGATGGGAATACGTACCTGTAGCTGTGACTAATCAGCGTAGAAATACATCGGAGCCACCTTGTTTCAAGTGTGGTGAGTTCAGGTCCAGGCAAACATCCAAACAAGCCATTTGGACTCCAAAAAGACACTAAAAAAAAAGACACTAAAGACAGTAATGATCATATGGGTCATCAGAGCTGTAATGTATTATATATTTAAGTAAAAACCTTTAAAAAAAATGCATAAATAAACTGCTCACACTGTTTATTTAATGGAAACGGTTTACACGTACACTCACTGAGCACTTTACTACATCTGCAATCTAATGCAATCCAATAAACAGCTCTGCCAGAAGTTCTACTTTACATTTTCACTTTTTGTTGACATTGAGAGAAAGGTGATAACTCTACTTTATGTTTATGATTGTGATGTACTGCAGGGCTTTATACTGGGTGTTCTTAATGTTTTACCCCCTCACGGGCTCCTCCTGACGATAGTAGCTGCTTAAAGATCCCTTTAATGCCTCTCCAATGGAAGCGATGGGGGACAAAATCCACAAGCTTTGAGTTGAGCAAAAATATATTCAAAGGTTTATCTAAAATTGTGGATTTTGACATCACACACACACACACACACACACACACACACACATGCAGCATGAGAGCTGCTGCAGCCGACTGCAGAGCTGCCCAGAGAGCAGTTAGAAGATGTGTAATCAAGACAGAGGTTGGCTTAACAGCTCAATTAGCAGCTGTAATTTGAGCAAAACACTTGCTCAAAGACAGATAGCATGGATCTCGGCCTTTCTTTCTTTCTTTCTTTCTTTCTTTCTTTGAATTAAACTGGCTCGTACAGTAGAAATAGTTATTTCAAACATTATTCCAGCACAAACACAAACACGCTGAGAAAATGTAGCTGTTTCATGTATTCGGTAACGACAGAAACCAGGGAAAAGCTACTCATGCATGTAATTATTAATCAGCACCAGCAACAAACCCGACTCCATCAGCTTATATACTGCTGCTGCTGCTGCTGCTGCTGCTCTGAGGATATTCAGGTCTCCTCGTGAGGCAGAAGGATGGAGTGAGTTTGACCCGCAGCGGCCCTGCTGCTTCTTTACTTAGTGGAGAGGTCATTATAGTGTAATAAAAGTTTACTCTGTTCATTGTTGTGGTTGGAGGGTGTTCGAGAGCTAAGATTGCTAAATTCATAAACGTATTTCGTGTTTTAAGGTGGACCAAGCGGGAAACCAATGCATTCTCTCTAATGACCAGTAGGGGGCAGATTAGAAGTCAGATTGTACAGATGATGATGATAATATGGTGAACAGATTTTAGTTGATTTTGGCATCATATTCACACTCCAAATTCATTTAGATGAAGACATTATGATGATGATAAAGTGTTTTATCCTTGTGAAAATAAAGGCAGGAGACTTCCTGGTCATGACTTGGACTCATGTGATACAGTTTCTATTTCATCCTGATTCAGACTCTCTTGTCTCTCTCTAATTGGCCGTTTAAGACGTGTTAACAAATTACAGTGAGGCCTAAAACATTAATGAGGAGTGCTAATGACAACATATTCAATCAACATTATGTGCTCTGAGAAGCGATACTCTGCAGGAAGTACAGCAGCACCGTGCATTTGCCAGATTTTGCTGTTCATATGCATTTAACTAATGAAAGTCTGAGCAGAGTCAGAGTCCTGCTGAAGCGTCCTCGAGCAGAATCAATCTCCCTCTGGAGCTGAGCTCAACCTCATCTACAGGAATATATATTTCTTTCTTTTCAGACGTGCAGTATACATTTTCAAATATATACGAGCACGCGTTGTTTGTTCACCAGACGTGACCAAAAGTTCGGCGTTGGCTAAAGGCTAACCAGCTAGCTAGTCATCGTGTTCATATTAAAAAGATTGTTTTCCTTATTGTATAATTATTTTTTTTTCTCAGAAAATTGAAGGTTGGTTCACCTAAATTATAAAATCATAAAAAATGTATTTTCTAGTTTGGGTTTTATTTACAACATGTTTGAAACTGATATGGATAATCCACATATATTCCAGCACTTTTTGCATAAAAATTGTAGAAGATTATCCAAAATATTTCTGTAGAGACAAAAAAGGAAACTAAATGAGAAACTAAATGAGAGAAGGAACAAACAGGAGTGGACAGGATTAATAAACAAGACCGAGTCAGGAAGATGAGAAGTGGGGAGACAATGAAGGGAAGAAGGTAGAGGTGAAGAGAGGAGAGGAGAGAGATGGTGAAACGTGCTCTAATAAGCTGCTGCTGACTCATGCTGCCGGATTAATAATCAGCTCTGGATGTCCTAATTGAGAAATCTCATTGTCTTAAATAAGCGAGGAACAGCCAGCGGCCAAGGACAATAGAGGAAGAGCAATTTCCTATTTCCTGCAGCAGGGTTTTCATCAGTTATTAAGCTGCATTGATCTGTTCCTTTACCGAGCTGTGTGGGAGCTTGAAACATTTCGAGCAAATAAGAAGCGGAAGCGGCAGTTTAAAACTCAAATGCATTGTTTCTCGTACAAACCGATGTGCATATGACATAAGGCAGGGTCAGACGTGTGATTCAAGGCCTGCTCTATGTCCTGCGTCCTACCTCGCAGTAAATCTCTTATCATCTGAAGGCAGCTGAAGAATCAAAGAGTGAAGACGTTTCAAGAATCCCCAGAAGAATCTGTGCAGGAACACGTTCAAGTCGATTTTGCCGAATGTTTTTGATGATTTCCAGCTCGCTGTTATCTGAGTTGTCTCCACTCGTCTCTTGTGTCCCAAGAAGACTTTAAATGTGATCATAGTCGGTTTTTAATTTAGGCTGAAATTAATCTGAAAAAAGTTCGCTTTGCAGACGTTTAAAATCACAAAGCATGTAAACAAAAAGTAGTTTCTTCATTGGTTGTTTCTAGTAATCTGTTCTTAATGGACTTGTTTCTGCTTTCCAAGTGCCGGTGATAATATGTAAACATCCATCTCATTAAACACACAAACCCTTTGTTTTCTTTGTGCTCATTTCCTGAACATCCCAGCAGTTCATCTGGAAAAGGATTGATACCCAAAGTTTTAGAGCCAGCTGCGTTGGAACAACTCTCCACAACAAACTCAAGTAATAAACGCTCGAGAATTTGAACAAACTCCAAACATGTGAACGCGCGAGAAAAACAATCTGTTTAGCTTGTGATTAAATATTTACCCGAGCAAAAGACGGTCCTGATTTCTCTTCTTTTAGACGAGCCTTTAACCCAACACTAGTCATCATGACATGCAACTGGTTAGCAAACAGTCGCTTATTTCCATTATCATTAATTTGCAGTCGTGTTTCTGTCCAGCTGGTGAATTTAAGTCCAATATTCACTCGCTGTTAGCTGTTAGCTGTTAGCTCTGTTTCTGATCTCTACCAACTCCTGAGGGAAATATCCGGCTCTTAAAGTGACACATCTCGTCATGTGTTTTGTTTTCCTTCATTTTTATGATTCCTGTTCCTTCCTCACTTCCTGTTCCTGTGTTTTTCCCTCCAGTCTTGATTGCCTGCCCCGCCCTCATTGGATTCACCTGTGTCTTGTTACCACGCCCCTCTTGTGTATTTAGTCTGTGTTTCTCCTCGTCTCTGTGCCAGTTCGTCTTGTACCTCAGTGTTATTCGTCCCAGCCTTGTTTTTCTAGTGATCAGATTCTTGTTTTTTTGGATCTCGCCTGCTTTGCTGACCTCTGCCTTTGTTTAGCCCATTTGGATTTGGTTGTCTTGATCTACTTCTGGCAACTAAACTGAGCTTTGTTTGAACTTTTAACTGTTTTAAATCCTGCCTGTTGTGGTGCTCCAGTCACAACATAAATGCTCCTCTATGTTCACCAGCTAGTCTCCAGCTAAATGTCTTTTCTCTGAATGAACCACAACAGTAAAGCTGCAGCCGGACTGCGAAACAATGAGGGTTCATCTCTACCAGCTGTGAGTCATCTTATACTTAGGTCCAGATTATATAGCTGCGTTTAAACTATGTTTGTGTATTCTTTGCACTTGGATTTGACCCAAGTCTGGGTCTCTTTTACATGTTTTGCAACTAAAATAAAAAGAGTCTCACCGGAGGGGGAAACGAGTCTCAGCTGTTTTCAGTTCAGTGTTGATGCACTGCAGCAGGTTAAAATTCAACAGCTTTTTATTGAACTTAATATTGTTTAAACTGCAGCCTTCGGGGCAGGCAGCGAAGCGCAGTGTCTAGTTTTAGTTATTATTCATTGATGCAGTTTTGTCCTGGTGATGCATGTGCTCCATCCATCACTGGAGTGGAAACACAAGCTTTCTGTTCCCCGACCACCTGCTGCTTGTTGTGGGCAGCTCATAAAAAAAGCTGCGTGAATTTTTTATTAATTTTTTTGTGCATATGGTTTGGTTATTGTGTTTGTCAGGTTGTAATTAGCGTGTGTTTGTCAAACAAGCAGCCGTCAGAGCTGAACAAGAGACATCAGCCATAAAATGTCTCTGCTCAGACATCGTCCACATATGTCCAACAAATCCTGCCGTAACTAACACAAACGTGCACATAAACACACGTTTTGCTTTGATATGTGCTGGTGTGCTACTTTTCACAGCGGCTACAGCAAGCACAAAGCTCGGAGGTATTTTCCCTTTACATGAACTGACAAACACTGCTATATATTCACATTAAATGCTCGACTGAGGGAAAAAGAAACCCAACCTCTGTCTAGTTCAGCAGATATCCACATTATTAAGCCTACAGACCTGTTAATATTCTGTGTACATTATCAAACCTTCAGCAATTAACTTATACACACAAAAATGAATCCAGCCATCGTCGTCTTTTTATTGCTCCGCTGGATGATGGGAGTGTTTGGGCGATGGAGATTTTCTGCTGAAGTTTTCTTGACCTTTTCTGTAATTTCTGTTACTTTTTCCTACTTGCAAAGTAGGTGTTTGTTTGTTTTTAACACTCACAATTATTGAATCTGCGCAGACACGCTGACTTTTTGTCAAAACTGTTTTTTTTGTTTTTTTTCTTTCACGTGTTTTTCCATCAATGTCCTGCATCCGTCCTCCTGTTTGTCTTGTGGAGCAATGCTCAATTTGTTGATACCGTTTAGGAAGATTTTTAGGTGCGTTTATTTTGATGCAATTGACCTCCCTGCTAATACATTGTTTTGCTAACATACTGATTGTATAGTGGTATCATTGTCTCACTTGTTTTTCAGGTTAATATCAACGTTTGTGTACCATTTTGAAATTTCAATTTCATCCCCAAATCTTCTCAAACAATCAATGACAATGATGCCAGTAAATGAGTCATTTATGTGACCCAAGCAGCAGAAGCAGCAGGACACAAATCAAATCATCTGCTTCTAGTAAAAATCCCAACTAAGTAGGGATGACATTTAGTGATCTCTTACAGCGAGATATAATACAACACAGCTTGTGGTGCTTATCAGACATTTGTTACCGCACCAGTGACGGTACTTTTTTTTCAGTTTGTGTCCCAGAAAAGTGTTGACAGTTATTACGCTTTAGTATCTCTCTTCAGTTTTATAGCTGGAAATAATTTGTGTTCCTTGTGATCAGTCGTGTTGTCGGTTCAAACTTTGACACGTGTGTGTGTGTGTGTGTGTGATTCATTGATTGAACCTCGAACACTGTAAACAGCCAATTAAAGTCAAAATCTCCTACTACACCCTTTGTTATGTCTGCTGCTATTATCCTATCAAAATGTCACACACACACAGTGGCAAATGTTTAAAAGTGACAGTTTTTCATGAGGAATGAGACTAAACTGTAGCGGTAAAGGCTTTGATATATTTGAGTCTTATTATGACTTTATTGTATTAGCTGTAGCCTGTCAAAACGAGCAGTTTGAGGCACTACTTAAAGAGCCAATGACTTGCATTCAAAAAGCATCAACTTCTCTCTAGAAATACTTAGACTTTATTTATTTATTTGAGATAGTTTTAACTGTGTGCACTCAGGAAACAGCACCTCATCTCTAAATGTATGTATAATGTATAGCGGCCATGTTGTTACGGGGATAACAGAAGGCAGCAGTGGATGTCAAACACAGGAAAGCCTATTAAGCATGCATTAAAACTGCTGATGGCCTACATGCACCGACGCAATTCATTTCCGTGAGATGGAATAATATCTGTGCCAGGAGAGACTGAGAAGGTCATCAGCAAACAGATGAACAACAACAATGCTTATTACTATTCATTGAAACTGGCTTGTAAATAGAAAAAAAAAACATATAAATTTGGTGCATGTGACGCTCAGACTGCCACAACACTGCCAGGAGGTAATGAAGAGCCTGCAAGTCAAGGTGCTGAGGAAACCAGACGATGCCGGAGCGATGTTTATTAGATGTTGTGTTGCTGCAGTGCTGCAGGTGCTGACGTTAACCTCTGGCATCAATCTGTTTAGGTCAAATGTCCCAGTAAAAGTTGTGTGTAGCATGATTGGCAACAATTACACCTCCATGTTCTGCTGATACGCTCAGATATAAGAACTGAGTTTGTCCTTTAAATTACCCACGACATTAGGCCTTATTCATGTACGTTTTTTGTATTCTTCCTAAAAAAAATTTTTCTCTCTGATCGTTGATTTTTGGTGAAATATTGGATCATTTTAACATTAATTGAAATGAAACCAAACAAAGACACAAATACATTGTTTTTAAAACCAAGGTTCAAGTTGACAGTGGATGTTTTTTAACACTAGCCGGTATCAAGAAAGCTGATTGTTATATTTAAAATCTGGATAAGTAAGTATATAAAAAATCATGCAAACAACAACACTTATAGGGAGCCTGGAGAAACATGTTTTAACCTTCAGTAGCTGAGGAGACAATTTACCTCTATTATGGACTTGCTCATCAAAATCTATATTTTTTTAAGATTAAGTTTGTTGCCACAGTTTTTGAGTTTTTGGAGTATTTTACACTCATCTACATCTTTCCTGATCACAACCATCACCAAAGGCCCCTTTTTACACTGTGTGATTTTGAGTTGTCTGAGTTGACATTCGTGAGACGTAGTCAAATCTTTGGTTCTCCGAAATCTGTGCCCTGGATTGAACTGTGAGACTCGACAACTGATGTGGATCTTTGAACAAAAAACAAACAAAAAAAACAGCCTGAGGCAAAATTTCTAATTGTCAGAAATTCAAATCCTCAGTGTGACTTCTGCTGCAACCCGCATCTACAAACCAACCAATCAGCCCATGAAATGATACAGAATACAGAAATATACACAAGAAATGATGATATATTATATATATATATATATATATATATATATATATATATATATAGGTGAACTGTAAACAGGATGCAACGTGCAAAGAAGTCAAGAGTGCTGAGATAACGTGGTTAAAAAATGGAGTCACTTATATACATATAGTCGGTGGTTATGTGCAGCCTGTTTAGATCTACAGTAGTGGGTGAAATTTACGAGCATTATTCAACTCTAAATTACCTGTGAACCTCAGCCTTTTCTTCCCTTTGTGCCTCTCGGCTCCCAAAACAATTCTTTCCCAACAGCGAGCTGCAGTAAGTTAAACCTTTTGTACAGCAATATGCATGACACAGATTCAATTTGAGGACATAACCTGCAGTGCATCAGCATTTTATTGCAATGCCAAAGTACACGGAGATACTCGACTCAGTGAACTGCTCATAATGATGCATATTTGTATATGCAGTAGACGGTGTCCTGCCAGAACAGGCTTCATAATTCAGTGACTGACCCAGAATGTTTTATTCTAGAAAAAAGCCTGAAACAGCAGTTTTAGCATCAAGGGACGCTCGAGCCTATTTTGAGCTTTTTAACCTCCAGTGAAAGAGGAGAGATGCATTTCAGACATCTAAAAGAAGAGTCGATTAATGGTAACAAAAAAAGCACGACAAACTGTTCCTGTTCAGTCAGGACAATCCCTCCGTTTTAACCTCACTGTATATTATATATGAAAATAGGCAGAAGGTCCTTTTGGCAAACGCAACGCTCTTTCTTGTGCTAGTCCCGGTCTGATCTCTATTACATTCCCCGGCTAGTTGTCACCAACTGTTAAATTCGCCTATCTGCATCCCAGTATGTAAAATACGCCAGGCTACAGGAGCCCATTTAGCTCAAACTCACAGAGTACAACTAGTACTTTGGTCAGATTGATGGTTGGATCGTGTTCAAAGCACAAACAAACTGCTCCAGAGTTCATTTGGGACCAGACTGACACCACCAACACTGAAGACCTACCCAAACAATTCATGCCAAGGGGGAGAACAACCAGTTTTATTCAGTCAGACTAAAATTATGCAGATCTGAAAATGAGCTCCAATGTTGAGACGTATGTTGTGATTGGAGGATGTATAGAATATATGACTGGAAATACCACAAGTAAAACCTCCTGGTGCGTCTGTGTGTCCTTGGCTGCTCTGACTCGATTTTTGCATTGTGTGTCTTCTCCAACAGACAAACTCCGCTTATGTGGACACAATGTGAAGTTTCACGTCGGTGGACCCACGAGATCTCGCTGACAGAGACGCGTTCTTCTTCACACTATGAAAAGTTACCAGGTCTGAGTTTGTCTACTCTTGAATAATTTACTGACTCTCTCATCCCTGTTGTGTTTGTGTGTGTGTGTGTGTGTGTGTGTGTCGGTGAGCTGCCTTTACATCAGCACTGTCTTTCTGACCTTGTGACTCAGAAAACATTCAGATACTCAGCATGCCTTAAGGCAACAGAAGCACAGCAATGATGAGCTTTCACTGTAGACTGCGAGTCAAAGAAAACTAGTCGTGTTTCTTGTTTGTTTTTGTTTTTTTCAGTTTGGTGGTTTTGGTGATTGGTGGTATTTATTAATTTTAAAAACAAGACATACCATATTCAGACATTTCCATGTAGTTATTAGAGTAGAGAAGTGAATGAGAAATAAACAAGGAAGTAGTGCAACAACCAACTGTGCTTAAAGTTTTGAGATGTTTACGGAAGAGCCGAGTTTTCAGGTGTTTCTTGAATGCACCGTGTGGAGCTGCGTAGCTCGTTCCACCAACGCAGAACCACAAATGAGAAAAGGTCTGGATGGTGGTTTCATACCAGGCACTGATGGTACTACCAGACTCAACGCTGTTATCTCACTGACTGGCCCCGACACATGAAAACTAACAGCGTTGTGTTTGAGGTTTAAGAGGGCAGCTTGTGCATTTATCCAATAGTATATGAATAGAAGTTGAGAAGATCTGAGCACAGCTGCAGTTCTCTTCAAAACTTAAACTTTAAAACAAGATTTAAAAGTCTACACGAGGTGACTTTTTGATACTCAAAAGAGCGTCTCTTATTTCTGTCCACCCTGCTTCTCTCATTGTTTTTCACTCTTTCTTCCCTCCTTCTCTCTTACAGGCCTCTTTCACCGTAACTGCTTCCATACCGAGCAGCTATTTTTTTTTTTTTTGAAGAGCAGAGTGTGGGATTAATGTCTGCCAGTGGAGGCAAATGGCCGTCCAGGGAGTTACCTGTCAGGACCATGCAGTGCGCTGGCCTCTCCGCGGGGCGATGGATGTTACACAACAGCAGGAGACGTCACCTTGGAGGAATGTGGGAAAATGAGAGGGGGGGGTGGGGGTCGGATCAGAGGAGGAGGGAGCAGAGCGCTTCGGTGACTGTTGTGGCACCCAGACGTGAGTCACAGACAGATAAAATGGGTCAGTGGATACCAACCTAAAAAAAAAACGTGAGCCGGTTACACAATGGGCTGCATTGTGCAGAGTGAAACAACTAAGTTTAATAAATACATCATTTAAATTGCATAGGTGCAACTTTAAGGCACCATAGAGATAATTAAAATGATTTGAATACAATAATGATCCAATAAAAACTTGATTATCTTTCAATCCAGTATCACAGATATACTGATGCAGATACGTGTGTCACGATTTATAATATGCATTAAATATGTAATATGTGAATGCATAATTAATAGGCTACTTCTGAACACATTTTCATTACCACCAAATAATTTTCTAAACATCACATGCATATTAATACACAGAACTTTTTTTTTTTTTGGTAAATATTGTAGCTCCAGGTTCTCTTTCTTCTTATTATGCACATGTACGTGTCTGTAGTTTTATTTTGTGTCTCTACTGGAATATCTTTGCATGATTTACCTGAAACAGGACGTTTTTAACTCCTGTCTCTTTAAGGCCCGCTCTGTTCTGATTGGTCAGCTCCCACCGGCTCTGGAGATTATGTTTTGATTATGATGAATCATTTGCCTGATGTTATAGAGAAACTTTGTTGCTGATTATGACTATGGTCCAAAGTATCTTACTGTAATTTAAAAAAGTTTTAACCCCAAGATCCCCAGACCCTGTGGTGGAAAGCATCTGTCTGACCTTGGGCGAGACACAAAAACCATGCGGCTATATTTCTGTTTTATGTATTTGCAGATGAAATAACAGTGAAATTAAACCGCTCCGCCATTAGCTAAGCACCTGTGAAAACCCCTCACAGACTCCACTTGTCCCTGGACCCCCTTTTGGGAGGCGGTAATTAGCTTCAGAAACTTTTGCATTTTGAATTTCGGAGCAGGGAGCAGGCATTGTCAGCCCATGGTGAGTCGCTGGGATCAGAGCACATTAAAAAAATGACTTTTGTTATAAGAACACCCATCACGGTTCGTCCTGAGAGCCATTCTCAGTCCTGACCCTCATCTTTGAAAATCACTGCGTTAGACTCTGAGGCTGGAGTTGGTCCCTGGCTCCCCTCACACCAATGTACTCGCTGTGTCTCCTGTCCTGAGGTCATCCAGCAAACACTGGACTGATGCCATAAGATAATAATAATAATAGGATGCTGTGTTCTGTGAGCAGGGGGTTCACTTGTGAATTTAAGACACTAAATCGATTATTCCCACCTATCAGGAGTAGGAGCAGTGATTTCTTGGTACTAATATACTGTGGTAGTGCCCAGAGGTGGCTTTTTGGTTAAAGTCTGAATCAATAATGGGTGACATGTTTCTTTTCTACTCTGCTGTTTCTTCTGTTGTTAGTTGCCCTGATTTGTTAAACATGGAGAGCAGCCAGTTAGATCAGGTCAATCATGACAACACACCATGTAATGTATAACCATTTTGCTGTTAAAGCTGCAGTAAGTCATATTTTTGGCCACTTGAAAACACTACACTGACAAATTTTCACCTTATAAAAGATATTACGGTCATTGTGCTATTCAACAGCTGCCTATTATTTATGTATTTATATATATGAGCAACATTAACATTAATTTAGGGTTGTGTTTGTACCCTCCTGATTAATGTATATGCTACACTATTCTCTCCTTTTAGGTCGGAGAAATCTGGCTCTTTAGTTGCTTGATGTTCCACTTTCTTAATATGGTTTTTGGTATTTTGGTAGATTTGATGCAGCTTTTTTTTGCTGGAAACAGCTGCCTTCCATTAATGCAGCATCTAGTTGTCCTTTCACGTGCGTACACCTGTTTTAATAAACTGACATGTAAAAGACTGAATGTTCTTGTGCCTTCCAAGGATATCATTGTGTCCCATGTCCTGCTAATGCAAGACAATACTAAACCTCCATAAATCCACATAGAAATCATAGGGAAAAAAAGACAATTGAGAAGGTGCCTCAGAATCATCACCTTTTAAAGTTTCCTTCAGTATCAAAAGTAATTGAGTGAACTGCATGGTTGTGCTAAATTCAGTAAGCTTCATCCTCTGGGGACCATGAATGTGTGCAAAATATCACGGTAATCCAACAGCAGACCAACATTTCCATCCATAAAGTCACATAGCCTCATAGTGTCACTAAAAACTTGTCCTTTATCCATTTCACTTTTCCAAAGTGCCAAAAACCTGAATTATTTGAATGAAAAAGCAGAGGATACTGCGATTCCTGCCATGTAATAATACATTTTCACAGATATAGATATATATCTGATTTAATGAGGTGAGGTGATGTCAGAAGAAGCTGTGATGAAGACGGCTGATGTGGTTTCATAATGTAAGAGAGACACCAGCAAAGTGTATCTGACGCTCATTAGCATGTTAACCTGATCACAACTGACTCTGAACTGACTGTATATATGTACGGTGAAGCTCATCAGTTTGCCGTAACCCTTGTATACTTCCTGTGAGATGTGTATGTTGTATTCATCAAGGCAATAATATACTAGTCAAGCTGCCATTCATCAGGAACAAAGGTCATTCTACGTCAAGTGTCAACAGTTTGCAGTATTCATGTCATGTGGTGAATTCATGTAAGGATGTATACTGCAGATCCAAACAACACAACAACACATCCCATCCAGGTGTTTTTGTCCTAAGACATGCTTTAAGTTTATTTAACTGATTGGTTTCATCTGGCTTCATTGATAGATAGAATTGGGTATCATCTGCATAACCATGAAAATGTATGAATGCATTCCTAATAATAATAATACCTAAAGGAATCATGTAAGATATATCTAACCTCTTGAATTTGTATGACCTCTTGTAGTACTATGGAGCATTTTTTTTTAATCAGGGTCCTATTTTGTTTCTCATGCACAAATACACAAATTCTTGATATATCATCCTGACAATAGTTACTCAGTGATCTACAGGTGATGGTAATGTGGCAGGAAATGCAGCTGTATACTACAAAGGCAGAGAATAAGAAGCCTATAAACTAGTAAACAGGATTTGCATCAGTTGAATACATCATATCAGCCTTGCAAATGTTTTGTGAATGTATGTGAAGAAAAATGCATTCTACACTATTGTTAGACATCAAGGATACATACAATGATGAGTCAGTGTGAAGAAGACAGACACAAAAACACTAAATTTATCCACCAGAAGAAACCTTTGGACTATGTGGTGAACATGAACAGAATGATTAAAAAACAAAGCAGCAAAAAACAGTTTGAGGGTTTGAGAAGAAAACGTGTGATTTTTCATCCGTGAACATGTTGGATCCTCAAGCACACGTCTGCAGGCTGTGATCAATACATCCTGATCCCATCCTGCTCTGCTCAGCTTTTCCTGAACTGAAGGAAGAGGTGGAGGTGTGTGTGTGTGTGTGTTTCACTCTGTGTGTGTGTGTTGAGTTGAGTTGACATATAGAAACATGCTCTACTACACTCTTTTCTATTGTCAGACATAATCTCAACAGTTAGAGGGATGAGTTGGAGGGTTTATTTGTGTTGAGGTCTCTCTGATGTGGATCCCAGTTTCCACAGGTATTAAGGTAGACCATGATGGCATTATTCCTGGGCTGAAGAACCAGCACACACACACACGCCCACACACACACCCACCCACACCACTCAGCCTTCAACGCTTCAGCATCCCTGTACTGAGCCCACAGGAAGAGACATGATGGATTTCAAAGTAAAGTTGTGTTGAACCTCCAGATAAAACCAGGCATTTGTCAGGATCGCTGCCGCTGCAAACGCATCTTTACCTGTAGATTGTCCTTGAAAGGTATGTGAGGGATGTAGAGCGAGAGAATATAAAATACAAGACAATAACAGACAGGAACATGGGTCAAATGTGAGTAATGGAGGAAAAGCAAAAGGGATAATGAGAGAGAATGAAGAAAAATATAAAATATATAAGAACATAAATTGGTGACTGTTGTCTTTAGCTGAGGTATTTTGGCATATAAAAATATATATTATTCTTTTCTGCTATTTATATACCATTATGATGTCAGATCTAAACATGGTCAAAGGGTCCAAAAGTTAACATATGTAGAAATGCTCCCTGCAAGTCAAAAGCTAATCGGCTCGTCATGCCTGCTCATAAATGGCTCCTAAAGTTTTTCCATGTGTTCAAATGCATGGTGTATTGATTTAAAAAGTAGTGAAAACATTTTACTAAAGTTTGTTGACATAGCCTCCCGAGCTTCCTGTAGCTGACCAATCAGAGCAGAGCGGGCTCATCTGAAGGGGAGGGGGGGGCTTTAAAGAGACAGTAGCTAAAACAGAAGCGCTGCATAACTGGTCAGTATAAGATAAATAAATAAGGAGGTTTTTGAACTGTAAATCATGCAACAATATATTAGAATATAAATATGTCGCTATATGTTAATAATAATATCACAGCTATGTATGGTATGAACATAAATATCACACACGGCCTGTTGTGAGCTGGTACTTAAGCACCTTTCTATATGTTGTCTTGAACTACAGCTTCCAAACCATATGTACATTTTCCTCCTACATGACTGAGAGGGTCAACAAAGCAGTTAGTTAGACAGATTTTGTGCTTTATTTTGTTGAAAATATTAATATACAACAGTTAATTAGCATGAAGCACATTGTGAATGTATAACTGTTACTTCATCGGGTCTTTTTTTTCCCCTCCAACAAGCACTTTTAATTATAATTAATTCTAATTATTTTCAATTAAACATTTCACTTCATCTTTATCAGCAACGTTCCCTTGAGCCAAAAAAAACGTGATGCCCACACACACACACACCGTTTCTGAATATTGTTTTTTTTTCTATTTTTTTGTTTCGCAAATACAAAAGAAAATAAATATATTAATGATGAGATGCCCTTGTTCAAAATCAGTAATGACTGTTGAATGTCCTTCACGTCTTCCTAATGTGATTTCAGAGAACCGAATGTGTTTTGTATTGATCCTGAGAGCATTATTAGAGTGTCAGAGCAGACTAGTCAGACCAAAGTCAGCCATTCAGTCCGATTAACAATCACTCAGTCTCAGACACTCAAAACTTTATGCTCTGATCATATCGTTTATTTTATTTATTTAAAAAAGAAGAGTGTACAGCCTTAAACATAAATGTCACCGTTCGCACCGTACCGGATTATAACCCTCAAGCTAACTCACATGTGTTGTCCCTCGACAGGTCAGAGGAGAGCAACAACACAACAATCAGCAGTAAACAAACAACACAAACAAGACACACACAATAGAGAACTACACATGATAGCACATCGCATATGCATGCTTATCAAATAAAAGCAAGTCATAGAAACAGTATTGCAATAAGACATGTGAACAAATCATAGCGTGTACAAATAACTACTAATATGTCTAAAAGTTATGATTACAGTTTAAAATATTTAATATGCAATTTATCTGAGATATTTAAAGATCAGTGAGTATGTACTTGACTACTAATAGACAGTTTGAATAAGACTTATACCCCAAAGCAAGCTAACAAACACTGACTATCTAATTATTCCTGATAAAAGTTGTGTTACATTAAGTTAATATATTATATTTTCAGCAGCTCTGTCCTGATCTGATCGGAGGTGTGATGGGTGATGGGTGGAGGTATTTAGTATCGATCCAGTTCACGGCTCCTGTCTGTCTCCAGAGGAGAAGTGAGGAGAGAAAGTGGCATGTGGGGAGTTTAGTTTGACAGTTTGCCTTTGGCCACGTCAGAGATTGTGATCCATGTTGTGGGTTTTTTTTTAGTTTATTTGTCGTGTATCTGCTTTTTAAAAAGAGTGAAGGCAATGAGAAGAGATTAAAAAGAGAAGTTGACTAACGGAAAAAGAGTAACGAAATCAGGGTTGTGAAATAAAAATATACAGAAAGAAAAAAGTGTGAAAAAAAACCCAAGTTATGCATTAAAATGAACGCATGAAGAGTTCGGCCTCCGGGTATTTCATATGAAGTGTTTAATGCGTTCCCAATGGACAGATGGCCATATGTTAACGTAGCTCGTTAGTGGCAGCATCTGTTGATTATGGACTCATTTGTTTCTGGTGGATTGTACAAGGTAATGGCACCGCCTACAATTTACAGTTCAACTTATGAATAATCACACAAAACCCCCCACATTCAGACATCTGCTCAAACGCCTCGAGATGCTTACAAAACGACTCACACTCATTTTAGCTACTTTAGTTGAATTTGTACTAATGGGGCAGTTATCATAATCAAGTAACTTTGTGAAATATTGCATGACAACTCCTGTGAGGGTCTCCCGAACACATTATAACCGTGTGTCCGAAGAAAAACCTCAAAAGTCTGAGTGAATGTGAGTCCTGAAGCCGTGGAGAAATACAGCAGCAGAAAATCCTGATCGGACCGATTAGATCTTCAGACTCTGATCACAGCCAAGCGCCCACAGCTCACAGTGTCGTCTATTTTCACACATTAAAAAGTGTGTGAAACGTTCTGCTCCTGAACGTCTCACACATCAGGAACGTCAGCGTGTGTCTTTTAAGACCGGAGACGACTTTAGGTTGTTTTTGTCGATATTTTTTAAAAAATGCACACAAGAAGGATTCGGCGGGAACTGAATTGTTGATATTCAGACTGTACACGCTCAGATATTTTGATCAACACGAGCGGTGATTGGTTGGTACGTTCTGCTGCAGGTACCTTTGATCAGTGGCTTTGAGGTCATGTGATGAAAGCGACTGGTATATTGGTACAGAGCTCTGCGGGGATCAAACGCTGAGCCGAGCTGAGCTGAGATGCGGCCTTACCACAGGTCATCTTTATCTCCAGCTGATATCATAAGAGCCACTGGGCTCAATTTAGAGACGCTGCCGGTGTCTGATCCCTCTGATGAAGTTTATTATACCGCGGATCAACTGTCTGATCTCGCAACAGCACTTTTATGATCCAAACAGCTGCTGTGGCGTAATACAATGCACAGCGTGCGTAGGAACACGGAAGTCACAGTTGAGAAAATATATAGTGCCAAAACGTTTTTTAAATACGGCGAATACTTAAACTGATTAATTTCTCACAGCTAAAATACATTAATGCACCTCTTTGAATGTAGATTAGCATAAGCTAACATTAGCCACTAACATGTCTGTGCACTGTGTACATTAAGTAGTTCACGTTTTGAAGCTGCGTTACCTGTTTATTGTTGTTGTTGTTATTGTTTATTCCATCTGTGGCACCGCACTGTTTAATAGTGTGAACAAATAAAACTGTTCCCTTTGTCATCAAGCGGCTTCCAATATGTTTTATTAATAGACTGTGAATTTGCTTTGGATTATTTTACTATTTAATACTGCTTGCTAACAAATTAACTGGTATTATCTAAATATAAAAGCAATCCAATTTAGGACCTCATCAGTGACCAAACAAAAACACAACAACCAAGCACTCAACAGCCTGCAGACCTCCGAAAGGCCAACTGATCTCCACAGCTAGTCTTTTATTGTCTTTTATAGTCTTTTAGTGTTGAATTAATGACAGAGCCGTTTATAGTTGTCGGTGTTTGTTCAGACGACGTGTCCATATGAACACTGAAAGAGGTTTTTCCTCACTGTAATCAATGTAAGTGATGGGGGCTGAAATCCAGTGTGTCCACACAGTCATTTTTTTGCAAAAAAATGCAATTTATCTGAAATTTATATGCGAGGCTTCAACAGCATGAGTTATGCTGCGTTCAGTATCAGGCGGACCTGTGGGGGACGTGTTTAAGCTACACGATGAAATACGATCCAGGAAGTCGAAGGATTTTTACATTTCTGGAAAAAGTTTAAAAGGCAGCAAATATTTTATGATTACGAGGTGAACGCTCAAGTACGGCGTTGACATTTTTTTGCTGAGCCCTACGCGGTCAGCATTCCTGCAGCGATTCGAGTGAATGGGACGGCTGCCATGTTTCGTGCATTGCAAGATTTGGCCTTAGTCATCAAGTGTGGATATCTGTCACATTAAGTCTTTAGCATCAATTTCCCGTGACAGTGTTTCCCTGTTGTTGTGTAACAGAAATACAGTAACAAAAAGGCACTAAAAAGACATTGAAAAACAACTGTGATTTGATGTGTATCAATGCATTGACTGTTGAAATTAAATGTAAACTGCAAAAAAAAACCCAAAAACACCTTGGTCAATCTTTAGTGAATAAAATGAGAAAAACAACATCTGCTAAGCTCCATTCACGTCCAGCTTAGGTTTGGATTTACACATGTCTGTGGGCTTAGCAAGCAGTCATGTAAATCTTTTCCCAACTGGAGCAATCCAACCAAAAAAAAGGAAATTCACCTCCAGCAACAGGAAGTCCTGATCAGCTTCAGCAGAGGACTGCGGCTGAACTGAGCAGCTCGGACGCATCAAACTGTATTAAGTATATTCATGTGAAACAGGGGCCCCCGCAGGGATAAAGAGCGCAGCAGATCTCTGGGTAAAAAAAACACAATCGCTGAATGTGTTTTGCATTATGCAGCGTCAGGCCTCAGTTTGCCTTAAGAGGCACACCAGAGGGAGCGGCTCGGTCTCACCGCGTCATGAGTTTAAGGTCAAAATCACCGCACGGCCTCATTATTCTCCTTTTTTCCCATTTTTTTCCAGTTTATTTTAATCTGTGTCTTTTTTTCTCTTTCTGTCTGACACCTTCCAGCGGTGAAGGAGAAACACTTTACATGTGTGTCGTCTCCTGTAAGAGACGTTCACGATGTTCAAGTCTGTCTTAAACAACGAAAGAGGTTTTTGACATTCGAAGCTATATATTAGTTTCAGACGACATTTTTGCACTATAGACTTTGATCCCTGATCACATACATTACGAGTGCATTATGAAGGGATCGTCTAAATACAAACATGAATAATTGTGAACGCATCCTTTGAAAATGTGCATGAAGAAAATGTAATTTGTCAGATCCTCCTAATGACTGGGCTCCGTACACAACACCACTGCTGCCATAAACACTCAGCGTCGGTGTGTTTTTCTCACTCACTCCATCAGCACAGCGTTTATGCAGCTGCAAAACTAAATGTGGCGTTACTGAGTCTCCACAGAGGATCAAATGTTGAGATGAAGATGACTTTAAAGACTTTAATAGAGAGACTTATTTGCCACTTATTTACCCAAAAACACACAAGTACAAGTAGACTTTTGTACAATTTATCACAACATTTCAGCCTCTTTCAGCTCTTTGTTGTAGTGTTCATAGCAGGCAGCTATTGACTCAATGATAAAGCTTTAAAAACCAGGGTGTCTGCAGGCTTCACCAAGTTTAACTTACAACATGGAGGATGACCAATGTTTCACCCAGATCTCTGCACACGTAGGTCTATGCAATATTATTTATATACCGCAGTGCTTTTTAATACCTTTTTCACATTCAAAGTATAAATGACATTAATAAAATTTAGGATTTTTTAAAATAGTATAATATCTTTAGCATTTGTTTACTAAAAATTTAAAATGATATTGGCTTTTTCTGAATTTACTCAAATGTTGTTTACGGTACTTCTAAGTAGTAATTTTAAAAGGTTTTGGTGCAACTGTACACTTTTCAGTAGTGGAAATAAGTAGAGAGAGCAACAAAAACAAAGTCTTCCAGGCCAGCAGGGGGCAGCATAGAGCCAGGTTGATTATAAAGCAGAGGTCAGAGGTCAACAGCAGTCACAGACAGCTATACCTGTGGAGAGTTTAGTCATGCTGTTTGCTGCAGTCAGAGGTAAACAGCTCCAAGAGGCAGAAACATCTGAGAACAAGGAGCAGACTAACAGCCAACCTGCAGGAGGAGGAGGAGAGGTGAGGAGACATGTTAAAGACAGCATCAAACGTATTGTAGGTTGTGAGCAGCTCAACAGGAGGAGGTGAGTTCATGATATTTTGGACTCTTGAGTGTGTTAGACCTGAACTATCACTGCTTTACAAAACAGCAGAGGACTGTGTCTGAGACTCCCAACATGTAAAACATGCAGCAGCAGCAGCAGCAGCATCTAATCCAATACTTCAACTGTTCAACTGTTGCTTGGCATTTCTTTTCCGATCCACAGCGAGGGGAGCTCGGATCGTAGTGGTGCAGCCGAGTGCTATTTAATTACCTGCTTTTGGAAAACCGCTGGGAATGCAAAGCAATTTAGGTCTTGTTTGAAGGGTAAACAAATGTGCCAGAAGATGCCTCCCAGCAGGGGAAGAGGATGAGGAGAGGATGCTGAAGCTTCTTCCTTATAACTGTAACCCTCCCACCGATCGGCTCGTGGTATGTGGCGTGCTATAGGCACCTTGAATTTTCAATAGGTTTCAATATGGTGGGAGATACATCTCAAAATAAATACTGTCTAGGGTAACGTAATGACTCACACTCTCTATAACAACAGATGAGAGGCTAAGGTAAACTACAAATTAGCTCAAACAGTCACACACTCAGATAAAACAAGACAAACACAGCACATCAATTTAACTTTGTATTATGAATTAAATAAAGAAGATTTTAACAGTTATCAAAAATACCATGAGTCCAGACATGAAAAAAACACAACATAAACACTGAAAATAACCCCGGGTACTGAGTGCACTCTTTTTGTTTAGTCAATTTAGTTTAGTTATGCAAGCTTGCAATATAATATTGTTGGCGCGCTTAACGTTGGAGCTCGTGAGAAACAACCCAGATCTGTTACCGATACCTCCGGTCATAGAAAAGAAACCTCAGGCGTCCTCCTGGATGCAGTCTCGTCCGCCTGCAGCAGCGCAGCGCAGCACGACCTCCTGAATCCCGGCACAGCCCACAGCAGCGCAGCACAGCCTCCTGGATGCAGTCTCGTCCGCGAAGGGCAGGGCCGACGTCTCTCCAGAACAGCGACGAAGATAAGCTAGCTCCGGCTAGCTGGATTCACCGGACTAAAAAACACACTTAAGCAGCGGCGAACTGTCCCACCACGTCTTCAGCGGAGTCTCAAACAAACGCTTTAATGTCCATAAAATAAAGAGGACAACTTAGTTGTTTAAACTTATGGTTGAAAACCACACAAAAAACGCTATACTCTGTTTTCCCTCTCACGTCTCTCTCTCATCCCCGCTCGTCCGCCTCTACTCACATCTCGCGCGATCTCAGTATCAAGACATTAACCCCGCCCCATCTTAAAGTAAACAATTATTACGCTATTTAAATGTAAAACCTTAAAGTATACAACTTTCAGTAACTCATAACTAAACAGAAGTTGAACATGAATAGACATAATACATAATACAAATAACTGATATGAATCAGGTTATTACACTCTCCCCCCACCAATATAAGACATGCCCTCATGACTTTGTACCTTTTGAAACCACACACAAACATAGCAGAATACATAGTGCTCAGGCATAAAACATGTAACTAGGTGATAAGGGGGGCACATATCCACTTATAAAGGCAAGAGACATATTTCACTGTAGGAGCTGCAATGACACTTGGTTGCCCTAAGGTGTCATAGGTTAACCTGGATGGTGCTCTTTTGACTCTTTGAGTTCTTCTGGTTTCAGTTTCTGATTCTGTGTCTTGCGACAAGTGATTCTCTGCATCCAGTGTCTCATCATCTTGAGCTTGCTCTTGTATCTCAATTGTCTCTTGTAACACAGTTTCTCCCATTGTCTCATTAGACTCCGGCTCATTTTGTGGTCCTTCCACCATATCTTGCATCACTTCTGGTTGTTCTGTCAAGACATTCCAGGCAATATCCAAATCCAAGCTAAATGGTTCTGACATTTCTTCATCCATTTTGGCCCTGGGAGTTCTGACAGATAAGTCATACAACCGTTCATATTCCTCATCCTCGGAATCTGTGTATCCCTTCCAGTCACAGTTATCCGGTTTCACATCTCCTTTCCCAGATCTCTCGTCTGGTGTTTCCTGTGATATCTTATCTTTTACTGACCCATCTTTGGGATGTCTCTTTCGTCTTGTTCGTAAGACTCTCCTTTTTGGTGTAGGATCAGCATCTGGTATTAGATCTGTGCACACTTTGTGTCCTACAGGCAGAAGATTATTTCGATGGAGGATTTTGATTGGGCCATTTCCATCCTCTGGTCTCAATCGAAACACAGGCAAGTTTGGCATCTGGCTTTCCACTACATAAGGAGTTGAAGCCCAGCGATCTGCCAACTTATGCTTCCCTTGTAATCCTAAATTTCGTATTAGGACTCTGTCTCCAGGCAGTAACTGAGAGAAACGGATCTTTTGGTCATATCTCCGTTTATTTCCTTCGTTCTGCTTGGCTGCAATGGATTCTGCAAGTTCATACGCAGCTTTCAACTCCTTCCTCATATCAGTCACATACTTGAGGTAAGTTTTCTGTTGTGTGCCATCACTGGATGTGCCAAAGCACAGATCAACTGGCAGTCTCGCTTCACGCCCAAACATGAGGTAATAAGGCGAATATCCAGTGGCTTCATTGGGAGTGCAGTTGTAGGCGTGTACAAGGTGTACAATATGCTGACTCCATCTTCTCTTCCTATTTAGGTCTAGGGTCCCGAGCATGTTCAGCAATGTCCTGTTGAACCTCTCAGGCTGGGGATCCCCCTGAGGATGGTAGGGCGTTGTCCTGGATTTCTCAATCCCAAGTGTACTCAGAACCTCATGGATGAGACGGCTCTCAAAATCTCTTCCTTGATCACTATGCATTCTCCTTGGCAATCCATAGTGGATGAAATATTTCTCAATGAGCACTTTCGCCACTGTAGAGGCTTTCTGGTCTCTCGTTGGAAAGGCTTGAGCGTAGCGTGTATAGTGATCCGTGATGACCAGAACATTTTCTGTGTTGCTTGAATCTGGTTCAATGGACAAAAAGTCCATACACACAAGGTCCAATGGCCCATCACTTTGCAAATGAATGAGAGGAGCAACTCTCTTGGGTAGAGTCTTCCTTTTTATACACCGCACACAAGATCTACAGTACTCATCAACATCTGACTTCATTTTTGGCCAGTAAAACCGATCTTGAATCAGGCCATATGTTTTATCAAGGCCCAAATGACCAGAGTCATCGTGCAGTGATTTTATTACCACCTTCCTGTACTTTTCTGGCAGAACAAGCTGAAAGCGACGGAGCTTGCCAGGCGGACTTGTGATTCGGTACATTACTCCTTCTTGCATCTTTAGCCGATCCCACTCTCTCAACAATAGAGGGCAGGCTTGATGTTTTGCTTTGTCAACTTGACTTGCATCTCCTTGGACGAGAGCTGACCATATCTCACCAATAGCCGGATCCTCTTGTTGAGCTTTTGACAGATCAGCAGAACTCAAAACAGGCATCTCCTTGACACTCAGAGTTGATAGATTGCAGTAGGCTTGTGGGATAGCATGCATAGAGGCACCTAAGTGGTCGATCCCCCTACTCAGACATGGCTTTCTCTGTTTAGTCACAGCAGTTATCTGACACATGACTCTCACGCCTGCAGCGGATATGTCTTTCCACTCCTGTTCTTGAGCTGATGCAGAGTGTGGACGACGAGAAAGAGCATCTGCATCAATGTTTTGAACACCCGATCTGTACTTGAGACTGAACTCATAGGTGGACAAAGCGGCAAGCCAACGGTGACCCGTTGCATCTAGCTTGGCAGAGGTTAACACGTATGTTAACGGATTGTTGTCTGTTCTTACTTCAAACTTTGTCCCATACAGGTAATCATGTAATTTGTCCACTACTGCCCACTTTAAAGCCAGGAACTCCAATTTATGTGCAGGATAATGCCGCTCAGACAGGGTAAGGCTTCGACTGATGAAAGCAACAGGTCTCAACCCTTTACCTTGATCTTGATACAGGACGCCACCTAGACCTTCTTGGCTAGCGTCAACATGTAGCACATACGGCAGCTGTGGGTCTGCGAAAGCCAGCACTGGCGCTTGAGTAAGCCTCCGTTTCAGCTCCTCAAAGGCTGCTTCACATTTGTCATCCCACCTGGAGCCAAAGGGTTCTGACGGGTTTAAGTAGACAATGTCCTGCTTCATTTTTGACTTCTTGGCAGCGGGTGGATAGCCGGACAGCAGTTGGTTCAAGGGGTGGGCCACTTTGGAGTAGTCCTTCACAAAGCGCCTATAGTATCCACAGAACCCCAGAAATGACCGCAAAGCAGTCACAGTCCTTGGCCTGGGCCATGCCGTTACAGCTTCAGTCTTTTTTGGATCTGTGGAAACCCCATTTTGAGATATGATGTGTCCCACATAAGTCACTGATGGTTGACAGAACTGGCATTTATCCAGCGACAACTTGAGTCCCTCGTCTTTCAGGCGGTCAAGCACCTTTAACAGCCTTGCCTCATGCTCTTCAAGTGTTGCTCCAAACACAATGAGATCATCGAGATAGACTAAGACTTCCAGCAAGTTCATATCTCCAACGGTCTGTTCCATGATTCGCTGAAATGTCGCAGGAGCACCTGACACTCCTTGGGGCATCCTTTCAAATTGGTAAAAACCAACTGGACAGATGAAAGCGGTCTTTTCTTTGTCAGCTTCATTCATGGGCACTTGATAATATCCACTCCGGAGGTCGAGCACACTAAACCACTTACTTCCATTTAGACAGGTCAAGGCATCTTCAATCCTTGGCACTGTATACTGATCAGGAATAGTGCGTCTGTTTAGTGTCCTGAAGTCTACACACATCCTTATCTTGCCAGTTTTCTTCCTTACAACTACAATAGGCGAGGCATAAGGACTTCGTGACTCCGTGATGATCCCAGCATTCTTCAGCTGAGACAAATGGATTCTCAGTGCTTCCACATCAGCAGGTGGCAGTCTGCGAGACCTCTCTCGAAAAGGTTTGTCCTCTGTGGTTTTGATGGTGTGATGTGTATTCTTACAGCATCCTACATCAAATTCATGGGTAGAGAAAACCTCACTGCGTTGAAGCATTTTTCCCACCAACCTTTCTTTCCATTCCTTAGGTACTGGTGAGTCTCCAAAGTTGAAAGAAGATGGTGCCACTTTTTCTGCTGACTTAACATCAGGCTCTTTAATCACAGAAGGTGATGACATCACGTCGACTGGAAACAGGTGAGCAATGGGCATTCCTCTGGTTAATGTGATCTCTTTTGCTGATGGGTTTCTGACCAGCACCGTGATTCTTCTGGACATCACCACAGTGGATGCCTGCAACTCTGGCCTGACCAAGAGCTCTTCTGGAAACCTTGGCTCCTCTGTTGGTTCATCAGGTGAGTCTACAAGAATGGCTTGAGTGCTTGGCATTCCTTGAAACTTTGGTACACCTGTCACTCTGACTACCCCTCCAGGACGCACAGTAACAGGTCTGTTTTGTGTAAACCACACAGTTCCTCTCTTGAGGTTGTCGTCATCAGGTGGAAGTTCTGCAAGCTCTTCAAAAGCTTTTTTAAAAGCAGGATGAATGTACTTTGTGCTTACGAAATTTTCTCCTCCCTTCTCTTTGCAGCTCTTTAATAAGCGTCTCACAGTTGGTGTGTTTGTGCCAACAAGCATGGAAGCATCGCCTCTCACAACTGGGTCGGGGCAGACCAACACAAGGGCATCAATAGTCTCAGTTACTCCTACGTCAGCTTCCAAAAACTCCAGCTTTAGTGACAAATAGCCATCGTAAGGGTAATCAGCAGGACTGAGACCCCATATTTGCAAAGCACTGATAGGTGTCAATGGCAGGTGTGTCAAGTATCTGTCGTAAAAGGATCTGTACAGCAAAGTCACTTGAGAACCAGTATCGAGTATGGCTTTAGCATAAATGCCTTCAATCTGCACTGGTACAGCAGAACTCGGTCCTACTAAGCCTTCAGGTATGGTGTCTTCCACTTTCTCGGTTGAATTGATGCACTTGGTGGAACGTGTTTTCACCACCGGGACGCCAGGCCGTTCCTTTACTGCATCCCGCGGTAGTTTCCCGACTTCCTTGTCAGTTTGATGAGGCGATTGTTGACTTTCTTTAGGTTTTCTTCACCTTTACAGTCTCGTTTAAAGTGTCCATCCTCCCCACATCTGTAGCAAAATACTCCAGGTCTTTCTTCTTCATTACTAGCCCTTCGTGGGATGTCATTTCTCCTGTATTTTGTCTTAGCAGGGATTTCAGACTGTGCAATTTGATTGTCTGGCTGGGCTACGACGGTACTAGCTTTAAGGTTAATCATTTCCGCTTTCATGACACTGATTTCTTTTTTCAGTTGTTCCACTTCAGGATTGACTTGAATTTCAGGAACAGGCTTGGGGACCGAAATGACCGTCTTAGACATCACTGCACTTTTCACATCATGTCTACTTTGAAGCATATCCTCTTCCTCCCTAACCTCTTTCAACAACTCACTGAAGGTAGGAGGATCTCGCAGCTTGTGTGTCATGCGAATGCGAAGAGCTATCATGTCTTGTTGCAATGCACCTCTCACAACTTGCTCGATGCGGAGTCGATTCATCTCAGACAGCACCACACCTCCTTTCCTGAAAACACAGTGTAGTAGCTTATCTAACCTAAGCAGGTAGGCAGACAGTTTTTCACCCTCACATTGAAATGTGTGTCTGAATTTGACAAGAAGATCAGCTGGACTCTCAGTGGTACCAAAAGCGGTTTCTAAAGCTTGCATATAGTCATATGATGTAGCAGTTGGATCCTGTGCTCTTACGAATCTCACAATGTCAGCAGCCTGTCCTCTAAGACTTTCCACGATTCTCTGCTTTTTCACATTGTCACTGCATTGCCATTCCTCCAACAAATGCATCGTTTGCTCTGCCCATGCGTCATACTCTTCTTCGCCACTAGGGGTAGGTCTCACACCAGAAAACATGCGGAGCTTTCGATAACTTTGAGTATCAGCAGGCACAGTGTTACATTTATCCACCAAAGAACTGATAGCATTGATGAGTGCAGTGTTCATGTCGAGGGGCGACGGGCTGAGCAGACCTTTAACATCAGTGAGGGTCTTCCCTTCATGCGTCAGAAATGACAACAGTTTAGCTTGAAACCCTTCATCCTCCACAGGGACAGTGAGCACATGAACAGGCCAAGGACCAACCTCTCCAGGGAGTCCAACATGATCAGGGATGGTTTGCTTAGTAAGGTCAGCAGATGTCTGTATCAGCACAAACTGAGTCTTGGAAGCTATGTCTAGACAGCGATCAACTATCCTGACCTTACCAAAGACTTTAACAAGACTCAAAGCTTGAAACAGGATATCGTCTGTGACATCAGAAGTAACCTCACTTAAGATTAATGCATTTTCGTGAGCTACCTGTTTGCGTTTACACCAAGCTTCAATCTCATCAGCATCCATTGTGTGTACTCAAACAGAGGAAATATAGTACAGTGAAAGCACAATGTTACCAAAAACCTCAATCAGATAGTCTGTATGACAGTTTACTAATAACACATCAATCTGAACTCAAAAAAATGAAAAACATCTACAGATTTATAAAGAAATCCCGGACGAGCCCCCAAAAATGTAACCCTCCCACCGATCGGCTCGTGGTATGTGGCGTGCTATAGGCACCTTGAATTTTCAATAGGTTTCAATATGGTGGGAGATACATCTCAAAATAAATACTGTCTAGGGTAACGTAATGACTCACACTCTCTATAACAACAGATGAGAGGCTAAGGTAAACTACAAATTAGCTCAAACAGTCACACACTCAGATAAAACAAGACAAACACAGCACATCAATTTAACTTTGTATTATGAATTAAATAAAGAAGATTTTAACAGTTATCAAAAATACCATGAGTCCAGACATGAAAAAAACACAACATAAACACTGAAAATAACCCCGGGTACTGAGTGCACTCTTTTTGTTTAGTCAATTTAGTTTAGTTATGCAAGCTTGCAATATAATATTGTTGGCGCGCTTAACGTTGGAGCTCGTGAGAAACAACCCAGATCTGTTACCGATACCTCCGGTCATAGAAAAGAAACCTCAGGCGTCCTCCTGGATGCAGTCTCGTCCGCCTGCAGCAGCGCAGCGCAGCACGACCTCCTGAATCCCGGCACAGCCCACAGCAGCGCAGCACAGCCTCCTGGATGCAGTCTCGTCCGCGAAGGGCAGGGCCGACGTCTCTCCAGAACAGCGACGAAGATAAGCTAGCTCCGGCTAGCTGGATTCACCGGACTAAAAAACACACTTAAGCAGCGGCGAACTGTCCCACCACGTCTTCAGCGGAGTCTCAAACAAACGCTTTAATGTCCATAAAATAAAGAGGACAACTTAGTTGTTTAAACTTATGGTTGAAAACCACACAAAAAACGCTATACTCTGTTTTCCCTCTCACGTCTCTCTCTCATCCCCGCTCGTCCGCCTCTACTCACATCTCGCGCGATCTCAGTATCAAGACATTAACCCCGCCCCATCTTAAAGTAAACAATTATTACGCTATTTAAATGTAAAACCTTAAAGTATACAACTTTCAGTAACTCATAACTAAACAGAAGTTGAACATGAATAGACATAATACATAATACAAATAACTGATATGAATCAGGTTATTACATAACAAATATCACAATAGGGGATTGAAGGCATGCAGCGATAGTGACACTGATTCGTCTTTTAAGGTTGCGTAACACCACAGTGAATTGATCAAGCTTTGAGTTGTTCATGTTCAGATTGAGAGCTTTGTTCTGAAACACAAAAAGGGAAACGTCTGCTTTGATGCTCTGAGTATCACACAGTTTGAAACCTGCAGGTGAAGCATCGAGCTGATATGTTGACTTGCATGTTGACAGATGATGCAAGTCGCTCTAATTCTGCCCGGTTGGAAGCTAACAAGACTTAAGTAAAGTGTTTGTTTCTGTCGAGAGAAAAAAATCAACCAAAACCTGCTGCAATTAAGATTTCCATTATCAATAAAGACAAATTGATTCTATAATGTCAGAAATCTGAAATGGCAGCTGATCCTCATGTTTAAGATGGGATAGAAATCAACTAATCAATAGTTTGAAGCCGTGTAAAGCAAGATCCGTTAAATGAAGGGCATGTTTTCATCAGAGGTGATTTAATGAGGTTGCAGCTGGTAATATGAGGAGATAATCTAACTGTTTGCTGACGTGACAACCTGAAGATGAGCATCACTCTGGAATAAAGTTCTTCAAGGTTCTTTGAGAAGAACCCAGCAGTCAATCCGTTCTCTGAAGTCTTTTTTTTTTTTCTCTACAAGGTCGCCATTATAATGACAAAGTACCTCCAAAGAATTTACCAGGACAAAATCAACTAGAAGATTCAGAGCTCAAGAGGAAAAGTTTACTCGTGTCATAAATCATCATAATATCTCAAGTTATGGAGAGAACAACTTTTTGACAGTCGACCCCCGACATCATATCGGCTCCAGAGAACAGATCCTTTACCCTACCTCCAGATCATCTCTTTAATGATTTTATCCTACCTCTGAACTATATTGTTGTGTTTCCAGTGGTAAGACATAATAGTTCCTGCGATATTAACAATAACAGAGTCGTTGTTTGTTACCTAAAATAAAATGTACTTATTGAATTGAATGTATGGACAGAAATAACTTTTACTGACCGTTTGACTTCAGTGACCACAAATGTACATTTCCTGTTTCCTTTTTTTTCTGATGTGAGATTAGAAACCGGTAACGCAGCAGCAGTATAGTAAACAGGAAGTTTGTCGTTTATGAAAATCAAAGACTTTTATCCAGTGTTGGACCTAAATTGGCTCTCAGGTGACCAAGAGAAGTACGTCTAACTGCACAGTTACTGATAACGGCAGCTCCATAATCATTAAAGTGACATCTGAGTGGAGGAGAGTTAAATGATGCGTAGAGGCCAATGAGATCGAGCAGGATGGTGTTTAAGAAACAAGTAATGTTGATCTGATACAGCTTCAAACCAGCAAAATCCCCATATCTCCAAATAGATAAATATATACTAGATAAATGACTTTGTTCACATTGATGCCAAACCGATTCCTGAATAAATATTATACATAAGCACATTAAAGTGTACTGCACTGCATTTTTATTTTTTATTTTTTTTGCACTTCTGCAATTCTCTAATAAACAATTGGATTATAAACGTTTCCATAAGCATCCAAAAGGATGTTATGAAAGGTGTGTGAGACTTGTGGTTACATCCCCAACACCCACAGAGGTCTGCAATAAGGAAGAAATGACTCTGTCTTGTTAAGAAAAGCGTAATCTTCTAGTTGTAAAGAGCGTCTGATGCTGTTTTTTATGTCCTGTCTCTCTCAGTGTAGTTATTGAGGCTCTTCAAAACATTGATCCCAAGAAATCTACTGGTGAAGACAACTTCCTGTTTTTGTTTTTTTTTATTCATCTTTCTGCTTTCGTAATTGATGAGACGATGACTCATAACATTTTTTTTTTTTATATTTCTGTTTCTACTGCTGTTGCCAGGAGAAAGCAGTGATCCAAATAATTATAGACAAATATCCACATTCTGTTGTTTAGTTGTTGATGATTCTTTGAGTTGACATATTTTAAGTGATGTAGCTTTGTAGGGAACGGGTTGATGACTGTTTTCTGTCTGTTATGGATGATGCTGATGTGATTTATAGGCTCTGCCTCTTAAGCCTGTGGATGCTGTTTAACCGTTCGGCTCTTAGGTTTATCACTGGTGATGTTTTATAGTACTCATCAGTAGAAAAACATTGGTTGGTCTTCTCTGTCTGAGACGTGATAGGCAAAATAATACTTTAATAACCTTTGGTCAACTTCTAAGGTCGACAGGTGCCAATCAGAGCGTGCCACATCATCGGGGTGGGGTCCATTTCATTGGGTGTCCTGTCTACCTGCTTACCAATCAAACGGCTCCATTTCTTTCAGTTTTAGTGTTAAAACACATTTTGTGGTTTAAAGTTATTTCCTGTTTATTTGTTATTAATTGTTCCGGGATCAAATAACCTGAAAGTTGTGTCTCAAGCTTTTGCGTGACTTTAGTCTGACAAGTTTCAAGTCAACAGCTGTGTGTGTGTGTGTGTTTCCTGCCGTGTATGCTGATGTCTTTAACCCAGGTTAGATGTCATTTCCTCTCTTCAGGCTGGTCAAACCCCCCCCCCCCCCCCCCACACACACACACACACATACACACGCACACACAAGAAAAGAACCACTTCTTACTTGCTCTCACTCTACTTCACACTCTTGAAAACACAAACGCACACTCACTCACACACCATAACAGTTTGTTCATCCACATAAACAGTTCTTCACACACACACACACACACACACACACACACACACACACACACACACACACACACACACACTTTCTTGCTCTTACATAACTTTCTGAGTAAAGTGTAAGGAGGGGTGTTTCACAAATTACACACAGACTTTTTGCATCAAGTGTCAGCCCCCCTGCCTCCTCCTCCTCCTCCTCCTCCTTTCTCACTTTACTGAACTCTTAAATCAAACACACCCTCAGCGTGAGCCTTGACGGAGCACACGCTACCCAAATGGGATAGAAACTCTCCAGAAACGCAGATATATATATATATATATTATTAGTGGGAATATGTAACTGTTGAACGCATGGAATATGGCTCAGACCCCGGCGGTAAAAACTCCACTGCGGAGATCCTTCAGTGAACATGTGAAAGACTCCACCAACAAGGCTTGGGATGTCTTCTGGAGGAGTGTGAGGGAGCGGCGGCTGTGGGGTGAGTAAAGCAAAGGCAGCAAAGGGTCTTTTATTATTATGATTCAGTGAATTATAATAGGGCTGGTAGAGGTGGCTGTGAGCTTCTGCCAGAGTAAATGTAGTTTTATATCATGATATCAATGAAAAAGTTTTGTTTTTTTTGTAATTTAGTTGATAAAGCGCCTTCAAAATAAAATGGCAATGTCATTTTTTTTTCCCCAAAAGAGAGATCCAAAATTGTCATAAAGCAGCAGCTGATCATTATGTAATATTGAGCACAATAGTGTAAGATGAAAGATGCTTTGGTATATTAGCGGTACTCATGCTGTGTGTCGTCATATTGTGCAACACTACTGCTGGAAGGTTTCATCCATTCTGAGTGTGTGAAGTTTTTACTCATTGATCCAGATGTTATTTTGCTGGGGGGACATGACGTATGGAGTTGTACACAGCTGTTACCTGCATCAATTTATATTTCAGAGAAGAGTCTGGAGTCAATATTTAAACATAATGGAATAAAATAAGTGGAAAACAGAGTCGCAGTTTCAGAGTTTAATATCTTCACCTTGTTGATTGCCGTGAAGGAATATGGTTTGAATGACACATATCCTTTAATATCTCTCAAACCATTCTGAAAGCTGTCATCATATCTTGGTCAGATATTCACAAGGCAGCTCGACAGAACCAGCTGAGCTGTAGCCGTGACTGACGCCGGTTTTTCACGTGTCGACGAAGCATCGCGTGTTTTCTGGTGCTTGTTGCACACCGTGAGGGCGACTCGCTTGTTGATACCCGGAGTGCTGAGTAGTCCGACTGATCCTGCGAGGGCAGAAGAGCGTCATGACGTCTGGCAGCATTTCATCACTGTTAACACAAAGCAGGTTTTTAATGGAACATGCAGAGCTGTGGTGTGTGTGTGTGTGTGTGTGTGTGGTTAGGATGAAGCCTGGGGAGGGAGGGGGGGTTTCCTGTTTTTATTTTGCTGGAAGTAGATTTGTAGTTTGTGTTTGTGTTAGATGAGTGTGTTAGTCGAGGGTTAATTCACTTAACCGACTGGAAAATATCAAGGTGACCCCGAGCACCAACTTGACCTCCACCTGCTGTAGGAATGTGAAACAGGGAGCTGAGAAACGAGTTGCTGCTGAGGTTTAAATGAGCTGCAGTGAAAGTTGAATATTCTTGTCTGCTGTTTGTTTTTTTGTTTTTTAATTTTAATTTGAGAAAGTCATTTTAATTGGGAGCATTGCTCTTGGAAACAAAGTCAGTCCAACTTAAACTTGTTCAACTAAGTGAACTTGAGTCACACTGTGGCTCCAAAAGATATTATAATAAAGTATATAAAGTATTTGTTTTGAATCTGATGATGTAATTCAACCATTTCCTCCCAACTTTTGATTATTCCGTTTTTATTATTTGAGTTGTGGACTTTATTTTCCATTTATTGCTTTCAGTAGAAACAGATATTTGACCTTCTCATCCATGCGGTTGTTTGACATGATGATGACTTTGTTTTTAAGGCCTTTTTAAATCAGGTAGTACTCATGTTAACTAACCTCACTAACCGTTACTGTCTTTGAGCATCAGCTGAACGTTAGCCTGCTCGTTATGAGCAAACCAGCAAAATCGCAAAAGAAATCACACTTTCTCTGACATGAACCCGAATACTTAATTTAGCCAAATCCAAAGTCACCGGCTGCCAGTGTAACTACTCATTCTAATCTTAATCTGCGTTATAATCTGTAACTAGCATCCTTTATATAAGGGACGACTGGCCCAAATGAAACCGTATGCATGCGTGTTGATTCTTGTATCTAAAATTCTGATGACTGACATCATAAAAACAAAACCCCACACACACTGCATCTCAAACACACACCCACACAGATTATAAAGTATAATATAATAATATAAGTGATCAGCAGGCTGCAGGACGGTGAGGCAGGTTACTAAAACTCTGATGCTTTTATTCATGATGCTGCAAAATCCAAAACAGCTTACTTCAACGGTTTAAATGAAGTTCAGTGATACACTAAAGAGTTGAGTAATCTTCCTGCTGTACGATAACGTCCACACTCTCAGTCAGCGCTTCCTAAACCCGTAAGGAATACCTCCTGGTTCTTTTACTACCTCTGTGTGTGTGTGTGTGTGTGTGTGTGTGTGTGTGTGTGTTTTTATTCTGACAGCTGGTTCTGCTTTTTCTGTGAGAGCTGATACCTGGCTCCAGATGTGTGTACACTTACGTGTGTGTGTGTGTGTGTGTGTGTCGATTAAATCAACATATGACGTTAGCACAGTCATGTTCACTGATTGGCTGAAATGGATTATGTAATGCTTTGGATCATCAAATCTTGTTACACACACACACACACAGACACACACACACACAGACATTTACACACTGCAAAGAGAACAGTAGAGAGCGAGTGTTTGCAGCGGTTTTGCATTAAACTCTTTATATACATCGTTATACAACTGCAAATAACTTCCAGGCAGCTACTGATTTCCATTCATTTCCATACGCTATGAAAAGCAACCTCTTTAACTATTAAACCGTGCATACAGTGAGATACTATTGAGCATGCCACCGTGGCTCTATAATGAGACACCTGTCAAATCGAGTAAAAGCAACCGCAAAACACACACTGTATATAAAGACTGGAGGTAATGAGGAGTCAATCAACGCCTACATGGCATCAAAACTACTGTAAGTCTTCAAGTCCAATTTATGGAGCAATTAATTGCCCCAAAAAAAAAAGACCACCAGCACTTTTATTAGAGGGCCTGGCCGTATTCAGCTTCAGTGTGAACACGACTCCTGAGAACCGCATCTCGAATCCTCATTTCTGTCTCTAGCTCTCTTTGGCTCGCTCGTCTTTCATCGCTCACGGTCTCCGATTTCAGGGAGCATCTCCTGTCTGTTCCTCTTCATCAGCCCGTCCTAATATTTATGCCTCCGCTAAAAAGTTGTCATAACTCAGAGCCCAAATATGGTGTTTCATTCGAAGACTTGTGGCGATCTTCCAAACACAGCCTTTGCCAGACGCGCTCTGTAAACTTTTTTTTTTTCTTCCTCACGCCTGGTTAGACTGATCACCGATGTGACAGGGCGACAGTTTCCAGAAGCTCAAACGGCACCGACGTAGAGACAGCGTGCAAATATCCATGGAAAGCATAAATCGGCTATAACTGTAAGAATTTTCTAAGCAAAAGCTGTCATCTCCTGTGTTTTTGTTCAGTTGATGTTGTCTGAGAATAGATTATGTCAAAGGTCATGTTGATTAAATGCACGTTTACAGGAGTTTTTATAGACTTAAAGGGATGTTCATCATCATCATCATCATCATGTTTCTGCACTGAAAAGACTTCAGCGGAGACTTTAATGTGACAGGAGGTATTTGTTCATATTTTATGCTACAGGTGCATATGAGATTGTTTAGTAAGACAAAAACATGTCACGTTTGAAAAGCTTCGAATAGCTGCAATTAACCTTTTGTGAGGCAGAAAGTTTTATCTCAGCGGTGACGAGTTAAAAGTGTCGTATGTGCAGGAAATGAAACAGACCCTTCAGAGGTTTCCTGAATCGGTTTAGTGTTCAGTTGTACTGAGGGCAACATGAACCCAGAAGATGAAAGATGCATTTACAACACGGGGCTGGAGATAAAACTAAATAATATCAAATATGAGTGAATGTTATGATGACCTCTGCTGTCATCTGGAGTTTCCCGTGCGATTCACCTGTCTCTGTTTACACTCTGCAGGTGGGTCATTAGTGTAACCTGGAACCTGCTGTGTTCCCAGGTTATATATATACGTCTTAGCTGCAGAATAATGACTTCCTGCGCCTCCCTGCAGGCACCTGTTTTGTTTGTTTGTTTGTTTGTTTGTTTATTTGCTTGCTTGTTGTGGCCAGAGAGACGGGTCATAACAATGTGTTCTTTAGCAGAAAGCAACACTTTTTGCTGCCAAGACGGATGCTGAGAGAAGGCACTGAAAAGTCCAAAAAGTGCCAGAAAAACAAAGCTTGGCAGGTGTGGTCAGGTAAAACTCAACCTTATAATTAAAATTAATTACCAATGTTGCTGATTAGCAAGGTACCACACAACCTGAGATTGGGTCAGCTTGAGCTAATTATGTTTTGGAGATTGCTGATCAATAATCAAATCACTAATACTGTTAATATTGATAATTAATTTGCTTTGTACTGCACTCTAATGGAGATTTTGTGATCTAGCAAAGTCACAAATATCACTTTCTTACTCCAGCTTTTTTTATGTAGGTCATAAACATGAATCAAAGTTGATTTTTTCCCAAACTCTTTCCTATTAAGTTCTCCGTATTAACTTACTGAAGGTACTATATGCATATCATTATATGTCCATGTTGTGTTTGCGACTTGCTTCGCTGCCCTTTACAGTAGCAACACTGATAATGTACGACTCTAGTTTTGTGTGGTGTTATCATCAATACGTGCGATCTGATGCTGAGTTTTATATCATATCCTGCACCAGAGGTGTCTCCTCCAGTCATGGTCCAGTATGCAACTTACACAAAGCGTGATGTGGAAACCTAAAGTCTTTACAGCAGGACAACCTTATTAAATGATCAATATTTTAATGTTTAACGAACTAAAAAACAAAACAAAAACAGAACTAGTGCAGTAAAAAGTACATTTTTAAGCAATAATCTTGAACATCATCTCAGTTTTTTGTGGTGTTTATGACTTTAATTTAGGATGATGGGATATTTATAATATAAATTTCTTTTTATTTCTGTTTTGGTCCGTCCAGTTTTTTTATTTTATTTATTTATTTATTTATTTATTTATTATTTTAAGCTAACATCATAAAATGCATCATTTCCTATCAGAGGAAAACCTAGAAGCTAGCGCCAATAATTTCCATAAACAGAAGATTATGCAATAATTTTACAAACAGCCTTGCGTAATGAAGAGGTTCTTGAGGATAAAGATGATTAAAACTGAAAATGAGAAAAACACAGAGAGAGACAGAAGCTCTGAGCCAAATGTGATAGAAAAGGAATCGATGTGAAGTCTGCTGTTTATTCTGCAATGATTAAAGATGGTCCAAACTAAACAGCTGAGTGGGGAAACCGGGGTGGGAACCTGGTACACACACACACACACACACACAGAAATAAAAACACACATTTCCTCCTCATATCGCTGCAGCTTTTGACAGAAAGAGGATAACACACACATGGTCACACACACACACACACACAATCGCTCAGGCGCAGACTCTTCATCATCAGCTTTCAAACAAACACACACACAGTTTTTGGGTTTGCAACTTGTGTGGTAAGTGAATCTGTTTTTGGGCGGAAGGAGCAAAACGAATGGAGGGGGTGGGGGTGGGGGTGGAGATGGGGGTGAGGGTGGGGAGGGGTTGTATGTCATCTTCTGCGGGCTGGAGGACGACGTGAGGAAGAGCTCGTGTGACTTGAGAATGAACCGCAGAGTTTAAACTCTGGGGACAAAAAAGAAAATAAACAGTGTTTTGTCTCCCACGAAGTCTGAAGGGTTTGGTCACAGCAGGGCTTGGTCACAGCAGCGTTTATAACAGATGAAAACATAGCAACATGGCATCAGTGCACTCCAGATTAACTCGTATGAACTGAATTTATGCTCGGTCAATAACTGACACGTTTCCTCAGGACATATATCACAGCTATATGGCTGTTTTCTATATTTTTTCCTATTGTCAACAAATCTCATACCTGATATATATATTATATATTTTATTCCTCTGTGCTGTAAGACCTCTGTTGTTGTCCAGAAGCTATGAGTGTAGTTATATGTACAGTAGGTCTCCTGAGACTAATAACGAAATCACATTTACAGTCTCTGTAAAGTAGTTCTGTGTAACTGAGCATGTGTGTGAGTGCAGCGCTCAGCTAGCTTGTTGCGTCACATATCATAATGTCCTGATGTGGCTAGCTAATACTGGTATGTTTCCATCTATACCGTGTTACCGGTACAGTGATAGTGATAGATTTATTATTTTTATTTTTTATTCTAACATTCAGTATCGTCAGGACATTTTCAAAGCTGTTCATGGTTTGATTTGGTTATGTGTTTGTTTGTTTGTTTGTTTTTGTCAGAGACCTGCTGCATAGACTAGTGTTCATGAAGTGACAGTATATGTGCAATATGAAATACTGTCTTGTGGACATTAATGTGATATGAGTACGACTCATCTACCGAGCAGATTATTCATCATGTGAATTTGATTTATTACTCCGCTGTTTCTCTCTGTCCATCTTCATATATCGGCTGTGTTGTGTTTCGTCATTGCTGCCTGGATTTCATTAGTAGTATTACCTCATCCTGAACGCACGCTCTCTCTTTTTTTTTCCTCTCTTCTTCCATCCCTCTCTTTGTTTTGATCTTTTTTCTCTCTGTTCACCTCTTCTGTCCTCTGCCTGTATTCATATGACAGGCTCAGAGGAATACTGTGTGTGTGTGTGTGTGTGTGTGTGTGTGAGGATTTTTTTACTATTCTGATCGAGGCTACGTTACAGTTAAAAAACCTTTCCAGATGTGAAGTGAAAAATCCCCCAGCTGCAGAAGAAGAAGAAGAAGAAGACTCCAGCTGGAATAACAATGTAAAGGATTCAGATTTCACATTTCTCGAGTCCTCACATTAGCAAAGAGAATATGTAAAAACTGTCCTATTTACTGATAGGGTTACCCTCCGCTTGTATTCTTTCCTGAGTTCATGAATATTTCACTGTATGAGGCTCTCCAATTCATTTTTTATCAAAACTTTGATTTCTGAAGATGCAATTTGCAAGTAGGAGGCAATGAGAATAAGAAGGAAAGCAGGTCTTCTTATCCAGAATGAGAATAACTGACTTTCTGTCTCTTATTGCTGCAGTCAGAAAGTTGTATTGCTTTGCTGAGTCATGCAAGAGTCTGTTAAACACCGGCATCGACCACATCTTCATCCGTGAGTGAATCCTAATGTTGTTTTTTTCAACCTTTTAAATACATCCAAAGAATGTCTGATGAGCAGGTGAAGGGAAATGGACTGATTTAAAGTTAACAAACACCTTCTGGTTCACACAAAAAGGGACAAAGATGCTCATTTATACATCCATCCATCCATTTATCTATCAATTTGCCACCGCTTATCGAGGTCTGTGTGGGTGGAGGCTAAGACGTCGTTGAGATGTCTTTGTGGAGGATCTGAAGTCTGATAGGAAATGTTAAGTATCTCCATCTCTATCTATCTCTACCATGCACAAGCCATACTCGACGGGTACTCTTGTGCACCAGTGGATGTGATTTTAATGACCACAGTAGTAAAGTTTGATCTGTCTCATAATTGACAATATGAGCCTGTTTTCGTGCAAACGGCATCAGAAAATATAAATCAATTAAATGTAGTTATTGTTGTTATTGTATTAACTGACCTGTCAATCAATTATACAATCAAAATACAATGAAAAGTGTCTGAAGTATAAAAACGGGGGAGACGAGGGACGCGGCTTTGAAAGGGATAGAGAGGGAAATGAGAAAAATATGCTGTCGGCAGAAGTCGGAGTCCCATATTCCACAGTATTTATTGTGTTGCTTTTATTATCTTGGAGGAAATGTGCTTTAGTAGCTTCCAAAGAGAGCAGAGTAGGAGCCACCTGAGAGCCACAGAAAGACCCAAAATGGCTGCTTTTCTCATTACATCGCTGTAGATTTTCAGAAAGGGAGGGGTGTGGCAGTAAAGCAGCGCAGAGTGGAGGAAAAGAGCTTATCTGAAATGATTCTGCTTTCTTGGAACAGCAAGGTGTCCTATAGCTTAGTCTGTTAAAGGTACATCATCGAGTGTGTCTGTGTGTGTGTGTGTGTGTGTGTGTCCAAAACCTGATATATCTTATTACTCTATGCTGTAGATCTAAAAAAAAATATTAAAAACACATAAAAAAAGAGAGCTATTTTCCTGGCCGACTGCTGCAAAAACATGGCCTTGATTATTGAAGTTTTTAATGTTTCTGAAAAGTTATAAAACTGTCATTAGTTGTGTGTTGTTACCAGTGGTATTGAAAAGTAAGTACCAAACCAGTATCTAACAGGCTCACTTTTCCCTAGTAAATGTTTATTTGGTGGCTCGTTCAACAAGTTAAAGTGCCGGACAAGACGTGTGTTCATGTTTTATAAGTGAGATAAGGAGGAGACTTTAGCAGGAAAGCTAACGTGGGTTTTTATTCAGAGTCTGTTCTCATGTGTTTTGTAGCAGGATGCTATCAGGCTCAGTGTGACTGTCTGCTCTGCCTATGACACAATACTAGATAGAGATATCGCTTTATGCTTTATCGCTTTTTTTTCTCTTGAAGTACACAGTACAAGTGATTTACGGAGAATGTTGCTGTAGCAGAAGTTAATTTCATTTGGATTTGATGCTGTCATTGTGTCAGAGGTTTGTATTGTATTATGATGTCAGGTCAATCTACAACCTCCAGAAAAGAACAAAGTTGAATGAGCACCTCTATGACTCAAAAGTTTCATAAAGGTAATCATTATTCCGAGGCTGTTGCTTTAGGTTGTGCAGGTGTACGTGATATTGTGTCCACTACCCTGCAGTTTTTCATTTGTTTCTTTAACCTCAGAGCCTCTGTGAGTTGAGCATAGCCGGTTTGCTGGCATGTCTTCTTTAAACCAGAAATGCACAAAAGCTCAACAAACAAACAAGCATTCTTGTGGACATGAAACAACAACTCAAATCATGCTGGGCTTTAGTTAAACTTGCAGGAAGTAGAACAATGACAAAGGATGAGTTGAGCTAATCAACTTATGAAGACCGATTTGATTTGACAGGCGAAATAAACAAGTTGAAGTTTTTATTTCCTGGTGGCTGAAATAGACACAAGCTGAGGAGTGTCTGGATCTGTCGAATGTCTTTCTGAGACGACACGCGGTGTTGGACTGCTGCTGTTGTTTCACAGCAATAGCTTCCTCCAGCATGTTTGCCTACTTGAATGGAGGTTATGTTCATTTTTATATCTATAAAAAACCGGCCGTATTCGTCCCCTCATTTGTGTATCTGTGGCTGAATAGCTTTCCATACCGCTGTTTATTTATTTCCTGCTACTTTTCCAATCTTGTGGGAGGACTCGTGATAACGGCACAGGCGGCAAATTGGATGGGACAATGCAGGACGGCAGCATTGTGTCGGTGAGGCGGACAGCAGCGAGTCATCTCGCACAACGTTGCCCCCAAACAGACCTCATTTTCCTTTCTGTTCAAGTTAGCATGTACACACTGCTGCTGGCAGAGACGCTTCAATCCCAGAAAAAAAAACAAAAAAAACATCCTTTTTCTTTTTTTATTAAACAGTTTATTAAAATTAGTAAATACAGTTCAGTTGTTTGGTGAATAACAATCGCTTGTTTTTTTTTAACCTTAAATCATGCACAGATATTCCAGCATCCATATCCCAGAATAAAAATATAAACCTGTAAATGTGAAGAATATGTCCCCCTGTAAAGTTTGAGCAGAGCACATGTGCTATTAGCATGCATCTCCCACAATCAAGAAACATTAAATTCATACAAGCTCTCCGAATTTTTTCACGCATTTTGTTTGTTTGATACAAAAGTCTGCATATTTCCTGTAGATGTTTAGTTAGACTAAAGGACAACATACATGACGCCTGTCAAAACACATGACTATTGTTTTCTACGTAGGTGTGCAAATCTGCACTATATTAACATACATCGATTAGTCAGGATATGCCACTCCCCAGAAAAGCAGCATTGAGCAAGTTGCATTGAGAGGAGACTTAAATTAATTATAATAATAATAATAAGCACAATTAATTCACATACATGTACATACAGTTTAATGTCCCCCTACAGTCAAAAACATATTTATATATTCAGAGATGCATTTTTAACATGAGGGCGAAGGAGGAAATGTCATTTTTAGAGGTAATTGAACTTCTGTGAGACACAAATCATTATGCAACGCAAAATATTTTACATTTGGTAAAAACATGTCTGGAGGGGCTCTTTAATGAAATGTCATTAGTTTCATTGGCCGAGGTGCAAAAAAACAAAAACATAATAGAGACATAATAGATGCAACAAATACACAATTTCCTGAGAGACCCAAAAAAAGTGGCTTGACAATATAAAAAATAAATAATGCTAAAATAAAATAGAATAGAAGAGATTGATTAGAACAGCAGCTATATATTTTTGATTAGCAGGAATACTGACTGGATGTAAAAGTGACTGACAGAGCTACATGCATGAGTACGTTCACTGCACAAACCGACAGTCCAACTGTTCATAAACACGCGTTTTACTGTCTGAATCTATATAGTCATTCATAAACCGGAAATATGAACGTCTTCACGAATGAAATCGCTTCTGTTTTTGTAATATATGAGCAGGAGTTAAAAAAAACGAAATGGTTCCATAAGCAGCACATTGAAACCGTGTGATATAAAATAAACTCATTGATCAGGGTGTGTGTGTGTGTGTGTGTGTGTGTGTGTGTGTTGTGGAAGTGACTTCATTCAAAACTTTCATTAGAGAAAGTGGAAAAAGTCCACAGTGTGATTTCTGACCTTCATCTCTTTCCATCATTGTGACTGTTGATTCCGACCAGAATCTCATCAACTGCTTCACAGTAAACATACTCACATCTTTCTTATCCGGGTCCACAGCTTCCCAAAACATCGTCACATCCCGGAAATCAACACGAAATGTGTCACACTATCATCTCAGCCTTTTAATGAAACAGATAACAGTTAGTAAAAAAGGTTCAACAGTTCATGGAGAAGTAGGCTACTTCAACTTTGAAATGTGTTTTTGTTTTTTGGTTCTGCAGTTTGACCCTTAGTAAACACACTATACATGTATCTTGTTAAACATCTTCATTATAACAAGAAAATATCTTTATTTTACCAAAAAAAAGTTTCTGGTTCTAACAATAAAAAGTATTTAAATATCATGAGACTCTTCTTATTTATAGTTGCTTGTATTGTCATGATATTAATGTTCTTAATCAGTTAAAATCGGTATGTTTGTGCATTAAAACCTTTAAAATATCTAATATCTAAGGTTGGCTTGTGCACATATTCTGTTCTATTCATGTATGCATGTACTTTTTAAACTTGCCATGTCAGCGCATAACTTCTCCGTCTCTGGAAACACAGTTACAACAGACATGCAAGGTGGAGGTCACATGACTAACAAAACTGGCATCAATAGGTTACTTATACTGCAAAGTTGTATGTTTATGAGCAGCTTTGTTTCAGGTGATTTTTTGTTTTTTTCAGAATGAACCCCAGTTTGGTTTGTTTGGTTAGTCTGAAATACCTCAACATCTACTGGATGGGAGTTTGTGAGAGCTTTTTTTTGCTGAAAACACCTCCTGCTATGAGTGGAAACACAGTTGATAAGTGGCGCGAGTGAACCAGAATAGGAAAGGTGCAGCTGGTAAAACCACCAACACTTGAACTCGAGGACGGCTGCAGAGCTGGGTGATAATTCTCTGTGAGATTCAGCATGCGTCTGGATAAAAGTATCAGCATAACGCCGAAAACATAAATGATTAAATATTTTTTTCTCTTCTCGTTTCAGTTTAGGCTCAAAGGTTTTTTTTTTTGGTTGTTCTGGGATTACTTCTGCTCATTATGTGCATTAGGAAATAAGTCTGTGTGGGAGGAATGTAAAATGTTCTCATTTCTATTCTTTCATACAAGGAGGGAAAAAAAAAACCCAACATCATTTAGTATGCAGCAGGGGAGCTGCAGTTCATACATGCATTCATGTGTTGTAAATGTGTTTTAACTCTGTGGTTGTTCCTGCCCACTGATATACATCTCTCTGCCAGCAAGAGTTCACATGTTTGCACCATGAGTCTCATTTGAGCCGACGTTCCTCCTACACGCGTGCACATAAACATTCAGAGCGTCAGAAATGTTCAACATCAATTATACAGACTGTTCAGTTCAGTGAGATCAAGTTGTTCAAGGCTCCTTTGTTTATTAGGTTTATATCATTAGAACCAGCAGTACGGTTATTAATTGCACTACTAGGGTGACTATTCAAACCTGTTGTTTGTTTGTTTGTTTGTTTTCTATCTCGCTAATGAGCTGATGTTTGCACGTAAACGGCCGTCCTTTCCGTAGTCTTAAGGTTTTTCCACAGGTTGTTCATCAAAAAAACTATTTTAAAAGAAGTGAAATCCTACAGTTTCCATATAGTTTGTTTTCTGAAGCCGACCAATCAGAACAGAGCACGCTCATCAGGAGGCGGGCCTTAAAGAGACAGGAGCTAAAACGGAGGTTGAACTGAGGGGCTGCATAAAAGGACGCGCATACGATAAATAAGGAGGGTTTTTAACTTTGAATCATTCAAAGTTAATCTCTCCTCTCATCTTCGTCTGGCACGTTGCATTTTAAAGTAGAATATGTGTGGAAATGGATACTGAAGCATCATAATACCAAAGTTGGCGACAACTTTTCTTCCTGTTTTAAATTCAGACTTGTACAGTGGGTAATTTTTGACAAGGACGTGTATTCCAAACATGATTATGATTCCCATCAAGCACTGTGCTGTGAAAGTGGTTTTACAAAGCCAACTTTTTGGGTAACCAGGCCTCTAGCCAACAGTTGTCCTTGTGTTATGTTTTTTTTAAAAATAGTGTTTTGTTGGTTTTCTTCTCTCATGCACGTACACTCGTGTGTGCAGACTGTTCACATGCACGTTTTCAGATGTTGTATTGACGCTGCAGTCCCCTTGAGGAAGCTGTTTATGGTGGCTGATCGGTGCTTTGGTGGCTTTGTGTCTTCCTGTGTGACCTTTGATTCACATCATCACAGACGGGATACGTTGTCTGGTTTTATGAGCTGGTGAGCAGATGCTAAATGGTTCTCAGAAACAGTACGTGAGCGTCTATATTCACTCTGCATCTGATGGTGTGTGTGTGTGTGTGCAACAGGACTGACTGTCTGACAAGCATCTCTGTTGTAAAGGAACTTCTCTGACCAAGCACAGACTCTCAGAGGGTTTTTTTGGCCCTAAAAGGAGTCGGCCTGTCGGGTGAAGATGAACGTCTGCGATCAGGTTTGTGTCTGGACGAAAGCTCCTCCTGAACGTGGCATCCTTAAAAACAAAAGATGTACCCACCATCATTTCTCAGCTGGAGGGTGACTCGCTCTGTACGCAGACATCTGGTTTTTTTTGTGACTTGCTGCTCTTTGGAATCAGTCCCACATAAAATCAAAGCTTTTTCCTGGTTTTTTTGTTGTTGGAACCTTAACATTTTTAACAAAAAGTCATTTTTAACAATGACAATTATTTACTGTTGCAACACCACAGGTTCCTTCCTTCATCGTAGCTCTGTTTCGTCAAATCAATTTTCCAAGTCTTTCGCCGCAATCTGCAAAATTTCTGGTCTAAGGAGTTTGGCTCTCTGTGATTTTAAAGTTTACAAAGTTTGTTTGCTGAAAGCTGCAAAAAAAAGCGGTATGGTCCTTTAAAAAAAAAAAAATAATAATCATTACACAGATTGTTATAAATCTCTCTAAGAGCTCAGAAGATGTCCCACCGAGTCCTGATTAGACTTTACTTCACTGTACATGTTCACTGCTTAATGTTAAAGAAGACAGATGATCATTTCCTTTTATTATGTTACATTGCATTCTTCCTGCTGTTTTATAACTCCGGATGGCTCAAATCATCAATCTTCAATAATGAGTTTACTTTGATGCAGACAGTCGTTTTGTCACAGTTGTTGTGCAGGGTTGTAAGGTCCTCATTTACCTGGAAGGACGGCGTCTACCTGTCTGACCCCAGCTGCCCCAGACAGAAAACACAAACTCCACTCTTTAGTGAAAGTCCTCAGCTTTGGCTCTGAGCGCTTTGCATAAAGCGATGCAGTAATTCAGCTGGGTTACATCGCATCATTACTCATTCAGAAAACTCGAGCTCCTGAAGCTTCTCGCTACACCGGGAGCAATTTCACAACTCCCTCTTCACTCAGTAATATTTTATCCAACATCTTTCTGAATGAATGAGTGTGAAATCATTGTAATTCAGAGCTGGCGTCTCTTAAACAAACAGCTACCAGGTCATTACTTGTAAATTTTTGGCAGCAGAAAAGAAAACAAAGTGGTGTTTTTTTACTTTTGTCTCTTGAGAATCCAACAGGATTACAGCAGTTGCTCAGTAAGCAACCAGGGGAGAAAAAAACAACAAGGTTTCTTTTATGGCGTATCTGTAAACTTACATTAATCCTGATCCATTTGCTCTTTTTGGAGTCCTGTGATACTAGAGTCTGAGGATTACTCGACTCCTGCTGCGTGGTTGGCTCCCGCCACTCGCCGGGGTGACTGCAAACCCCTCAACCGATTCATCTTCATGCGGCGTGAATGTGGCCGCTGCTGATAAAGCGGTTGATGCAGCGCTGGTGTTGTTCCCCTCAACGGGAGAGGAGGAGGTTCAGACAAAAAAAAAAAAAGAAAAAAGGGGGTAGAAAGGAGGAAGGAGTCGCATCAAGGTCTAGCGATGCTGCCAAGCCCCTACCATCACCCACCCACTCATCTCCAGTCCTTTTTCTCTTCCGCTGCTCCACCGCCAGAAGATTCTGTTGGCTATGTAGCATTAGCTACGGCCGTGGGTCAGCCAGTAGTGTGAATTATTACATATGTTATATTTCCACAGGAGTTGGTTCAGTTTGGCGGCGCTGATTCTCCACTCGGGCGCCACGAAACTCAGAAGCAACAAGATTTAAAGAGCGTCAGTCGAAGCTCAAATGAAAACGTGATGATGATGATGATGGCTGTTTAATGTATTCTCTCTGAAATCACCTGTGATTTTCTAAAGTCTAGTTTTCTCTCAGAACCAGCTGAATTACAAAATGCTGAAAGGTTGTTTTTTTTTTTAGCTACCTCAGCTAAGCTAACATGAACATGAAGTCAATTTATTTATAGAGAACATATGTTTCTTATGCCGGATCTTGATGAAAAGTTCACTTAAATAAACAATTTTTCATTCTGTTATTTTCAGATGTTGTCATTTATGAAACAATAGATCTAGATCTGAGATTGATTTTAAAGAAAGAAAGAAAGAAAGAAAGAAAGAAGATGCTGTGATCTAAAAAGAGAACAGCAGGTACCAGTGTACGGACCGTACATACAACACAGTAGAAATCGATAAGTGTTCCTCCTAAATTGTTTTCCTCGTTTTAGAGTTCCTGGTTTTGACACCCTGGGGGACGCCCGGAGGACCTTTGGGTGTCCCTGGACCTCTAATTTCCTTCTTTTCTATCAGTCTGCTGAAGTGTGAGGAAACCAACATGGCTGACATCATGTCAGCGTTAATGAAAACGAAACAAGATGTTCAGCTGTGTTTGTGTGTTTGTGACTGCGTGCTCGGTAATGATGGGATATTTTATAGGTTTGTTTTGGAGTGTGTGTGTGTGTGTGTGTGTGTGTGTGTGTGTGTGTGCTAGTGGTTAGCAACAAACAGGCCTGCAGGGATTTTAGATGGAGGAGAAAGAGAGAGAAAATCCAGCCATATCTGCCAGACGAGGGATGGAATTACATTACAGCCAAACACACACACACACACACACACACACACACACACACACACCTCTGCTGAACCATCTGAGCCATGAAAGAAAAGAGAAAAAAAATCACGATCTGCGACTCTTGTCTTATTGAAACCTGAAGGACAGACGCACAGAAAAAAGATGCTGTTCCAGCAACTTTTTTTTTCTTTCTTTCTTCTTTAAAGGGGAAGTCAACCTGCTACTGTTACCGTCTCTCACACCAGACCCTTCTGTTAGGCGACATTCAATTTGCAGTTAGCGTATTTTCCATTTGCAGTTAGTTGGCTAAATGTGAGTCTCCGGGGATCTGAGGAGCAGAGCGAAGTTGAGCTATTGTCGAGGTGCTTCATTACTTAACTTTTCCCTCAGCGAGACAAAAAATTTGGTGGCAAAGTGGAGTTGGTTGAGTTAGGAAAACTTTCCATTATTGAAGCCGCACAGTTTTAATGGATTCATTTATTTATTTATTTGTCAGTTTCATCTGTGTTAATGGCTTTATGGACTATAATTAAACCTTCTCATGCACACCAACAAAAAAAAAAGCATAAAAAAAGGAGAAAAGATTTTGTGGTGTGTTTTGATAAAACTGCGCTGGCCACATTCGGGGTTCCTGTTGTGTTTTTATGTTGTTTTTTTTTGTGTGTGTTGCTGGATGGTGTTTGTGCATCTGATTCTGAGTTGGCAGCTTTTAAAAAAACATTGCACAAACTCCACCCAGCTGCTCCATCACCGCCTGGCCAAGAGCCCTTTAACAAGCGCTGTGTGATATCTGTCTCTTCTACTTGTGTGTCTATCAAACACTAAACAGCCATACTTATGTGTGTGTGTGTGTGTGTGTGTGTGATTGTTAATACATCAAACAGTATGCAGATGTGAGCCGCACATTATTTGTATGATAAATAACTTTCTTCCTCAGTGTGTGAGGTCCGACTCGGATAGTTTTCAACGAGTCATCGTCTCGCTCGGCTTTATAATTTTATTCCAAAAATTGAGACAATTATAAAAAATGTGACAGCTGTTTTTGACGAATCGCTGGCATGAAGTTATTGAGCAACTAGCTCCGGACATTTGTGGGAATATGTGTTGCAATTGAAAGGATACAACCATCTTCATAATCGCTATCATAATCATCATTGTCATCACTGTCTCCAATGTGCGCTGTTACCTCGGTAATGGATGGAGATATTCAATGGAAAATTACCATGGATGTATCTCACCATCTGTTACAGCTAAACCCTTCCTGTCATCATCATCATCCATGAACAATGGCAGAACGGTGAAATAAAGTTTGGCCTTTTCCCAGCAGTACTCAGGTTTTTAAAGGATAGATTCACATTTTCTTTTCTTTTTTTTTATAAATGTGTCCAGATGTCCATATGAACACTGGAAAGAGGTTTTCCTCTCTGTAATCATTCCTCCTGATCATACTGGCTGTTAAAAGATCCAGCCAGAGTTAATCATCAAATAGTCGCATCAAATTTCCCTCTTTGTGTTTCCTGTGGTGGAAGTATAGTAACAAAAAAAGAGGGACTTTGGCTGTAAGAAGACTGTGATGTTAAAGAAATGTTCCCCATCCATTATGAACGGGATCTTGTAAAGCTCAGTATGAAGAGTTTGAAACGTGTTTCAGTGTTTATTTTGGCTCCTGATAAAAAGAAAATTGTAAAATTGTTCCCTGAAAATGAGAAAATATCTGGGAGGTTTACCAGATTTATGTAACCTGCTCCTCATCTCTGCTGGAGGCTACACAATCTGCTACCAGCATGATGGTTGAGTTGCATTGTGGGTAATGTAGGCGGCCGGGTATTGTGAGTCTGACAGTGTTATAGGAGTGCCTTTTTAAATTCTTCTTATCAAAACATTTGGCAATTAATTTTCTGTTGTCTTGATTTTTTTTTTTTTTAACCAATCGTTGCTGATTAATTAATCCAACACCTGCATTAAAAAAGGTTCACGCTCACAGTACAGTTGGCTGACTGAGTGGCTCGACTGCAGTTTGACTCGTCACCATGGCGACCGCTGGTTGGTGAAACACGCCACGTGTGTTTGTGCTGCGATTCGCTTACCAAACATGCAGCATGTTGGGGTCGTGTCTTTGTTATTTTTGCAGCCTCTAGTCTATTTTTTTCTCTCTCTTTAGTTCATATTTGTCTTCTCTGTCTTTTGCTTCCTCTTACTGCACTCTGCTGCTGTTTGTCTTCATCTAAAAAAAAAGAAAATACTGTGGTCATTAAGAGTCCTTCTGGCGTCTATATTTCTCTCTCTCTGGTTCTTTCTCTTCCTCCAGTCGCAGCGTTAAAGTACTGCTAACATTTTGTCTTTAATATCATAAACAGACATTCAGTATTTGAAGAAACTGAACCAAAAAAAAGAAAAAAAGAACCCCTTAAAACAATAACTTCATTGTCAGCTGAGACGCCTCCTCCTCCTCCTTTAAAACTCTGTCTGATATCAGAGACGGTTGTGATTGAAGTTGTGTTTCGTTCTCTCTCGCTGCTGTCTGGGATCCGGCGGATGACTCGACCAGCTGAATCAGGCCACATGTATTGTTTCTCATTGCTAAAAAGTTGTGATTCTGCATGTTTTAACTATATATTCCAGAAAGTCAATGATTTGCATTAATTTCCTCTAATGGTATAAAGATCTACTTGCTTACCATTTGTGGATTTATGATCATGTACTTCTACTTCAACCCATATTTTTGGACATCAGGACACCTTTCTGCGTATTATCTCTTACGTAACAACCATTGTTGTGTTATGGAGGACAAACAGGTGCTCCACACTTCTCTGTCTGCTCCTGTGAACCTTGAATGTGACTCATATTGTTCAGGTGTCGGTAATGGCCCGAGAGCCGCTGACTTCAGGGTCAACTCGGTTCCAACTCTGAAGCTGAATGCACTTCACAGCGCTTTTTAAAAGGCATTCAGCAAATGGCTCATGGCGCTATTCTAAAAGCAGGGCGCTACTTACACAATCAGCTCTGTGAACTTTGCTTTTAGATGATTACTTATCTATATATCTCCCGCACGGCTTTCTGTGGTTAAAAGCATTGACCAATCGGCTTCAGACTCCAGTGTCCAAGGACAGTACGAGCGCGAGGTCCGCGGTGGCTGACTCGGAGAGAACAATGGGCCTCATAAAAAGAAGCACTCACACGCAACACCTAGACGACACAAAGACATCGTGAAGGCGTGGCGTCAATAATCAGTTAGCCAACAGTCACAGCTGTCAAGCGACGCCCACGCAGCAGACATCAAAGCTACTGTAAGTCTTCAAATCAATGAGTCTACAGGAAATCAACAGAAATTACATATGTATGACTAAAACAAACTTAATATTCTGTTCAGCAATTTACTGAGATTTTTTTTTGTTTTTTGTTTTTTAGATGTGCTGATGTTTATGTGGGCGGTAGTTGTAAACAGCTGCCTCGGGGTGTTTCTGCTGTCCAGTATCATCTCTATAATATATCTGTATAACTGTCACATGACTGCCTCTCATATTAATCACTGAGCTCATTTTAATACTTTTAAGACTGACTGGCTGATTTCAGGTAGCAGCAAAACTCAGATTATTCTTTCGATTCTTCGGGAACATTTGTGTGAACGAAACGGAGCAAGAAAAAGTCTCCTTATGGCGATTTTTTTAGTGGCGTCGATTATGCTAATGATTCATGAACGTCTCACGAACAGGTGACATTCATCAGGACTGCTCTACCTCTGAGCCACAGCCGCCCCACAAGAAAAAAAAAGAGAGGCCCACTGACAAATAACATACATGACTGCTTGTGTTTTTCCTTAAGTGAAGAGAATGAGGATCATCTGGGGTGAGTCCATGTTCATGGAAGCCATACGCCATCCTGGTTCTCATCACATTTTGACGCCGCCCGTTAACCCCCCCTTCACCCCCCCTCCCCCCATCCGTCGCTGCAGGGACAGGCGAGATGAGCAGTGTACGGCTGAGACGAGGCAGGAGGCTGAAAAACAATCTGTTTGTGTCTGAGTTGATGCTCGGAGGGAGCTCACTGTCTGAGGATCAGATTTAGAGTCATGCTGGTTTGTAAAGTAAATCTTATGTATGAGGATTTTTTTTTGTTTTTTTTTTTTTGTTTTTGCGCTTTGGAGACACCGTTCATATTTGTTGTTGGAAACTTCTGGGGGAAAAAAAACTAGTGGATATGTTTCTAATTTTGACTCATCCAGGAAATATTGGAGTCCAAACAAACAATATAAATCTATATACAGTATATATATATGTTGTATTTTGCTCTCATATTTCTGGTGGGTTTTAACTTGGAGGATCTTCCAGGATAAGGCAGTCGTATTTTTTTATGCGTTCCCAAGCTTGGAAAAGTTGCAGAGTCTGACGTAACCCGAGTCAGTGAACGCCACATCAGTCTGAGTGTCAGTTAAACAAAATTAAGAGCTCTGCAGCTCTGACAGCGAATGCCTCCGAGTCATGAATTAATCTTGTTTTTTTTTGTTTTTTTCACTCTTAAGAGTAGGCTGGTGCTTTTCAGCTGCTCTCTCTGAACTCAAAAAACTCAACAACATGCAGATTTATGATAAAAACGGCTCTTATCTAAAATAGCTCAGCGTTGGGGGGAAAACAAGGGCTGCTACAGAGGCACGACTCCAGGAAAGATTAATAATTTATACAAATAAGCTGTTAAGTTTCGTAATAGTCTGATTTTCTTTCTTTCGTAATGGGGCTTACAAAATTTCCTCTTTTCTTATCAATATTAAACTTGTTTTAACCTCTGACTGAAAAATAATTTGAATATAAATCACATAAAAACAGCTCGTCTGTATAAATTTTTCCTCTCCAGCCTCTGATTTCTCGTGTCTTCTGCATGTTTACATGACGTTTTATTGCTTTCATGCACCTCTCTACACTCCTTAACCCCCCCTGTAAACCTGTAAGCCAGTCTGATGTCCTTTATGGATCACATTTTTTTTTTTCCCTCTTCATAAGCATGCGCGGTGCAACTCAGCGAGGTGCCAACCTCTCTGCACCGCCGCCTCTGAGGCATATTCCTGCACATTTATCATACTTGTCGGATAAAGTGACTCTGATTTAGATCCCCTCTCTTTCCTCTTTCTTCCTCTGAGCTTTTCACATGGAAACGGCTTATTCTCCTCTGCCCCACCCCATCTCTGCCACAAAAAGAGACGCATTTATCTCCGGGTGGCCAAGCTTTTGCTCCCCTTATTGCTTCTTGTCAGCTGTTTTCTCTTCGTACACGCCAACTCCATCTGACCTGCTTATCCAGCACTATATCCAGAGCCGCTGTGGCCTGGGAGCACACTGTTCCCGGCCCGAGTGAAATCCATCATGCCACCTGGGCTCCTTATCGTGAGGAGAGAAAGATAGAAAGGAAACACGGGGTGGTCTTAACACAGGGATGTTGAGGGTGTGGGGAGGGGGAAAGAGAAGAGAGAACGATCATAGAGGAGGAAGAGATAAGAAGAAATGGGATGAACGAGATGTGGAAAAGAGAAGCGGAGGAAGGGTTTGTGGGAGATGGAGAGCAGGAGGGAGAAATGTACTCTGAGAAGCAGCTTAGGAGCTGTGACGGGTCGGATAAGGCAGAGTTGCGACAGTCTGGGAAGACGTGACGCCGATAAGATGGACGATAAGCTACAGACTGCACAGGGTGAATAAACAGCAGCAGGCCGGGTTGAAAGAGAGCTCAGTAACAACAAAAACAGACAGAGAAGAGAGAGGATGGATGGATGGATGGATGGATGGATGGATAGATAGATGGATGGATACACCGCTGTTCAGTGCAACACTTCCTCTAAAACAACAAACTTCAGTTTTTAACACTCTGAGACTGTCCTCCTATTTCCTTAATTCCTGTTTTATTTCCAAACTTCCTTTTCCAGAATATCTTGTACTTTCTTGTTACTTTTCTAAAATTGTCATCACTTTTCCAAATGTCTAAACTAACTTCTAAACTTAGTTCCCTTTTTAAAAATTGTTCTTTCATTCAAAAACTGTCCCCGTCGTCCTTTATGCAAAATGCAACATGCCGTCACTTTCCTGGCAGGATCCACCCGGGAATCCTTTTGAATCATCGAAGGATTTTTATTATTGTTGAGGTTGTTACAAAAAAATAGTTGTTTTTTGTTTTTTTTTCCAAAATGTCCTCACAGTCTCACAAATGTCCCGACTCTGAAGGTCTAAAAACTCAAGATTGGTCCTTACAAAAATAGAAACACACACAAAAGCACAAAAGCACAAAAAGGACAGTCTGTTGATGGACATGCCCTAATAACACATGCTCGCACACACACAATCAACAAAATACTTACACTGTATGCTTGACTGCACTCCTTTCTCTTTTACACACACACACACACACACACACACACACACACACACACACACACACACCTCTCCTCTCTCACAGTCATTTAAGGTCCCAGCAGCCCTGATCAGATTTCAGAGTCAGTCGAGTGTGATGATACAGACGAGCTGCAGCACAGCAAAACACTGAGCTCACTGCTTTCACTCACTCTGTGTGTGTGTGTGTGTGTGTGTGTGTGTGTGTCTGTGTGTGTGTGTGTGTGTGTGTGTGTGTGTGTGTGTGTGTGTGTGTGTGTGTTTTCACCTGGGATGGGAAGCATTAGCTGTTTAACAGAGCTTCAGGGTCAAAGCTCTGCGCTGCTCTCGGACTTTCACCAACTGCTCAGTTTTTACAGAAGATGTCAGATCAGGAAATAGCCGACAGTAGATGCGATATCTCTTCTTCAGCGTCACAATAAATACTTTTTATATTTATGTCGAGCAAAGAAAAAATGTTCTTGATGAAGAAATTAAGCATGAAATTACCCTGTAAAACACATTTTGTGTCATCACGTTTTTGCAGGAATCAAGTGACACAATGAAATATGGTTTCTGACATTTCAGCAGACAGAGGTGGGATGTTTTCTCATGTCTCCGTCCAGGAAATGTATCATCTGAGAAAAACTCATTTCTCATATCAGTGAAGTTTGTCTGTTGCCGTTAGTGATTACACCCTTACACACACACACACACACACACACCAGAGGTGGTTGGAGGGATCTCTTCCAGGACATTTTGCAGCTGTTTGTCTCTCTGCTCTGATTTCAACATATGAAGGCTAAGGATGGGAATTGATTTTGTTGATCAATGAACCTTGTATACTGATGAATAGATATGAGACAAACGTTAACTGCATTAATTAATGAATCAGTTAATGTGAAACAGTGTCCTGCTCGTATAAAGACATGAGCTGCTGTGTTATTAATGTTAACCGTTGAAGAGCGATCTTTCCTTTGTGCTGCACCGTTAGCTCAGGGCAGAGTCATCGTTGTACAAGACGCTGAACAGACGCAGAGTTTTGGTTTTTTTTGACGTTCGTCTCACAAAGTTAATTATTTAGTCATTAAATCAAAACATGCTTGCAACCACACATGTCTGGGCATCGATAAGACCAATCGATAAGCCCGGAGGCATTTGATTCTGATAGATCAGACAATTTCCAACCAGTTCTCAGTTCCCATCTCTAATGATGGCTGGATTTGTTGTTTAAAGTCCCCAGGACCTTTACCTTTAAGACGTTTTTCCAGTCATGATCCGGTTTCCAACTTACACAAGTGTGATGTGGAAACTTGAAGCCTCTTCAGTTCATGAACTTTTTTTCAATCAAGTATGAGACATCTTGTTAAACTTTTGAAATGAACAACATTTACAGATTCATAGATTCTGTGTTTTTCACTGAGGCAGAAGGAGGAGATGTTTTAAGGATTTAAATGAGGTAATTTAGCTTCTTTTTTGTTGAGGAAAAAAAAACATATCAGACAAATAATTTTTTTCAAAGCATTTTTACATATCAAACATATCTGGAGGGGATCTTTAAATATTTAATCCTTCATTTACCGAAATTTGCATTTAGATTTGTTGTTTTACTCTAATAGCTGCATTTTAAAGGCTTTGCTTCAGCATTTACAACAACTGTAGTAACGTTGTGGTTTTGAAGAGAGCAGCTTCGGTTTAGACACTCATCAATTAAAGAACCAACGCATCTCTTTAAAGCAGCTATGGTCAATATTTTCATATTAATAATGGATCACATGATGCGTGTAATGTGAAAGGGGTTGCTCATAGAGTTGACTCCACAGTGAATTAACATTAAACCCTGCAAAGCACTTTAGCATCTTGCAGCTCATCATTGTGGCATCAGACTGAGTAAGGAAACTCAGACATCCTTCACCCCAGCAATGACCTCCAGCTCTGCCTCCGTATGTATGTAGCCCCCCCAGTGGGTCTGCTCCAGGGTCTCCTACCAGTCAGATGTGCCCGCTCCAGAAAGCATCCTAACCAGGTGCCCAAACCACCTCGGCTGGCTTGTTTTGAAGGGAAGGAGCAGCTGTTGAGTTCTCCTCGGATCTCACCAGGAAGCCAAAAATAAATCTGTTAATTGAAGTTTTAGCCTTGCAATCTTATCGACGAGCAAATAACTTGAAGACAGAGACATGTAAGAAGAAGTGAAATTTCTTTTTGAGATGCAGAGGTCTCGTGGGAAAATAAATAATTTTTGGGGATAATTTTCTTGGGGAACCAGAGATTTCTTGGATCCATCTAGTGGCCGTCAGATGAACTGCAGTTTAAAAGGGACTCGTGTATTTTTGCCCCTGGGCCTCTTGCTGTGTTAATGCAGCCCTGCTAGTCCTGGATGAAACACACTCATTTCAATCTGCATATATGTTTACCTGCACGCTTGGCTGTAGACTCTCAGACTCTTTGATTTTCTGTTATGTTGTCACTCTTCATCTCTCCTCGTCGATCACAGCAGACCTCTTCTGACCGTTATTGTGCTCTGAAACGATCCGCAGGGACAACAGGTGACATGTGAATCCACGTGTTGTCTCATGCTTGTAGAGAAAAAGCACAGCGGTTGCTTCAGACTGCAAGCGATTTTTGCTGTACGGGAGAAAAAAAAGAAAAGATCTCAGGTCAAATTATTATTCTCCCACAGCGTTCAACCTGAATTGACCCATTTGATTCAAATAGGTGCTCATTGGGCACACCGGGACACAATTGAATGTCCCGGGGACGAAACAACAGCTGAATCGGTGAAACTGGTGTTCCAGCTCTGAGGTTCAGCTGAATTTGACGGATGACTTCATTTACTTTCATTCTCCTCTGGAACATACTGACTCAGTTGAAGAGGATGTATACATATATATATCTTGTTGCTGGTGTTCATCCATTCATTCATTCATTCATCATTTTTTGGTACTGTCGCCTCTTTGTCTGCAAATATATAGAGCAGTGCAAACTCTGACTTTTGCTCTAACTTGTATACGTCTCTAAATCATTGGAAAACGTTTGCATATGACTGAATTTAAATATGTGTAAATAGCAAAGATGCTTGCTTGGGAGCACGGTTCAGGGTGCAGCAGGAATACTCAATACAAGAGAGGTCCGATAATCACATTACCAACGCATGGAAAGTCCAGTAACGATGAATTACATGATGATATTTCATAATGAGACGGATGAATGTATTGTTTTTCACTCTGCTGGAGGTTTGATATGATGACTTCAACTGGTTTGTGGTTCTTAACTCTGTGTTTTGGGGATCGTTTTGCTCACGTTTGGTGTTAGTGTGGCAGCATTGTACAGACTTACTGTTGTTAATACTGTTCCTGTATTATCTTTTGGTAAAACGGTGGAAGAACAATGTGTGAAGTCCCGGTAGTTATAAAAAGACAAACTTTAAACTGTAGGATGTCTGTGCAGTACAGCAGCATGTCCACATCTCTCTCCTCTCCCTGCACCGGCTAATATAAACTACCAGCAGATACAATCATAGAGGTGAAATCCCACCAGGACACACACACACACACACACACACACACACACACACACACACACACACACACACATCAATATCATGTTGTAGTGGCAGCATCCTGCCACCTGGTGTCGTGTCAGAGTCAGAGTCAGACACAAACACAAATACAACATACTGTACACTGTATAGACTGCAGGGTAAACTTACAACTCATTAATCTGAAATAATTAAATTAATTAAATTCACATTAAAGACATGAATAATGCCGGCTCTGATTGAGCTTTTAAATTTGAATCCCCTTATAAAGCATTTTTTTTAAAAATTTTATTTTATTTAAAATTTTTTTAGATTTTTACAGATGAAAAGTGTCAAAGATTAATAAACTATTTCTAAATATTTTTTTAAAAAACGTGGTACAAACGGATCCTACGCACACAGTGATCACATACATCATTCACAGGGAACAGACAGAGAAACAAGATGGCAATTCAGCCTCTAAATGAAGCTTATTCAGTGTCGAATTAGTGAATAAATGTAGCAGAAACTAGACGAGGCAGCTCGGTTACTGCAGGTTACAGATATTATGGTCTGTTAACAAATTACCTGTTAATTCCCACATTATTTTATTCATATTCAGGTATCACCTCAGCCTCAGCAGCGGCTCTTACAGAAGCAGTTTCTTTCTCTCCGTCTTCCAGTTGTTCATCCCGTTGAGTTTTTGTTTTTCACAATATTGATTCTTTAATGTTTAGTTGATGGAGTGCTTTGTGTTAGTCAGCGTTTTCACCAACTGCTGACGGTGGGCAGCCAGTTATTTCCACCTGCTTCAGGCTATTTCCTGCAACATTTCTCTTTGCAAACATTTCATCAAGCAAAAAAAAAAAAAAAAAAAGTCCATCAAATGGGTTACGAGAGCCAGAGAGGGACAGTAGCAGCGTTTACACAGGAAAAGATTACGATGAATAATAACATGTGAAGGGTTAAACGAGTCACAGACGTATGAACTTCCTGAACGTTATTATTTTCTTGCCCTTAAAGGCCCAATTTTCATCACTGCTTAACCCAGGCTGCGTTTCAAAGCACTTTAGTTAGTTAAAACTTCCCCAGAGCACAAAATGAACAAGAGAATATACATATTATACATATATGCTTGCAAAACTGTATGAATTTTCCCCTAATAAGCCCTCTGAAACAGTGAGATATATAACTTCAATGATTGACGTCCGGTCCGCCAGTCACACATGGGTCACTTCAGGGTTGCAGTGCATGCATGAAAGAGGCTTAAGTTACATAAGGAGGTTTTTTAACTGTAAATCAGGCAAAGTAGAATAAGTAGAATAAAAATATCAAACTGGAAATGTGCAGAAAATGTTCATGAGACCATATTTGTAGAAGTAGCTGTAGAAATATTCTGCTGGTTGTTTTATCGATGAAACAGGGAGCCAGTCGCAGGAAATCAAAGGTTCATGTAAACAGCTTAACGCTCAACACATGTGTTTAATTACCAGGTGTCTCCGTGCATGCGGAGCAGAGTTTTACCCCGCTGACATCTATATTGATCTTGGAAGCTCTGAACCGTCTCTGAACACACACATGTTGTTGTATCGAGCTCAGCAGACAGAGAGCTGAAGGGTAAAGAGGTCAGGAGACATTTGATTTTTGATCGATGCCAGTTCATATTAGTTGATTAAAGTACAACATATGTCATGTCTGTTCTCTGCTCCCCGTCTCTTCCCCAGCCAGTCAACTCCCAGCTGTTCCCTGTTGTTTCATCAGTTCTAGTTAAAACTGTTGTGAAATTCTAACTTTAATATGTGTTAATTATGTTTGCTGGTTGTATGTTGTTTGCACCTGTATCTTTACCATCTATATTAAGATGTCCTACTTCTCGTAACGTCACATAAACTAAACTAAACCGAAGAATATCGTCAGATATCAAACATTTCCTGCTCCTAACGTCTAATTCATTTCATTCTGTACATTTCATTCAGAACTAGTTATCATGTAATATTCTGTGACCTAGTTGCACCTTTTGCTGTGGAAAATAATAATCTGTTGCTGGATATACAGTATTTCTTTTTATTATATAAGTAAATCCATGAGACCATATATACCACACACATGCTGCAAAATATCTGTATGCACAAAACTACATCTAAGACATCTGAGAGCCCTACACACACACACACACACACACACACACACACACAGCAGAGCAGATCTAGGAGCATGGCATCCTCACTTTATGCTCTGCAGGGTTTGTCTGCAGCTCTAATCACTTGGTTCCACTGAGTCTCTGCTAGCGCAGCGTTAGCCTACATACAGTATGTCTAATTCTTCAGCCTTTAGCACGTTGGCCTCATTTCACTGTTGGTTGAAAACTGATTTTATGGCAAAATGTCGCTCAACAGTTTGTGCTTTCGGTGCTTATTTTAACACATGAAGTAGGACAGTAAACACTGCTGGCTGCTCCAATAAAACAGATATTGGGACCTTTTTTTTAATTATCTGGTTCTACCTGTAATCTGAGTGGTATATAAGGATATATATATAGATCATTGAAACTTTGAAACTGCAACCTCCCAACATGCCATCTATCATCATCATGCCATCAGCCTCCCACTCTCTGTTCAATCAGAGAGTGACAAGCAGGGCTAGATGTGGAAATAAGCAACTGTTTAACATGTTCAACATATCAACTTTAGGTGATAATTAAGTCAGTGTTTTTTTTGGGTTTTTTTTTCTACCAGTGTAGGAAAAGGTTATCGCAGGTGAAGTAAAAGAAATCTGAGTACTTCTACATCTATAAAAGTATCTGCATATCTAGTCTTAATGTCAGCAACCTGCACTTCAGCCCTTTTTAATCTTATTTAGTTCTCTCTTTCTCTCTTTTTCTTTCTATTCTCATCTCTTCATCCCATCTTTGCCACCACCGCCTCATCCGTTCTTCCTCACTGCCGCTCTCTCTTATGGCCTCTCTGCTTATACCTTTTTCTTTAATGTCATGATCTTTAGCAGTCAATGAATTTTCAATAGTAAAAGGTGAGTTGACCTTTTCGTCAAAACCTTCTTTCTGAAACTTCTTAATACAAAGAGGCAGGTTGTTGTGAGAACTGGGGGGCTCCTGGGTTTGGTCTCCAGTGACGGCAGGATGTGAACCATAAACACAATGTTTGAGAAAATGGCTCGTTTTTATGATGTCGACTTTATGGAGAGGAAAAAAAAATCATGGACGTATTAAGGAGAAATGGATAATACGTTCAAAGATTCCCGATGAAAGTTGCTCGGGGTTGTGATGATGTAGCACAACAAGCTAGTGAAGCTGTAAACTGAATTGCATTCCTGCACATGCTCAGTTGCATCTGCCTTACACAGAACTACTCTCCTGAGACTGAAAACGTGATCGCTCTGTTTCTAAGCAAACTAACGTGACCAAACTCACCCGGAGCAGTGGTGTGACTCACAGAGGAATAAAATAAGAAGAACAAATTGAATGAATGTGATCATAAATATTGCGGGATCATATTTAGTAATCTGTGGTTTCCTCTACATTAAAACACAGCTGCTCTCTGAAACCTCCCGTTTCTACTGCCGCAATAACTTCACATTATTTATTAATAAAGTCAATCAAGTAATTTGAAGCTATAATTTAGTAATTTAAAGGCATACATTATTTAATACATTTCATATTAATATTCATTATAATATTAATATTGATTCATTATCGTTAATTATCAGATCATCTTACCCTTTGATATATATATACGGGCATCAAGGTCTGTATGGCTGTGAAATATTTAAATATAGTTTCTGACCTCCACAGTGACAGTTCATGAAATTCAACTAAACTGCAATTTTTACGAGGTGTGACAGAGAGAAATGATCCTGTGGTTCATCATGTTGGGTTACTGTAGATGTGCTGCAGTCAGTTGAATGATATCAGAGTGCTTAACCGAAGGGTTTTACCGAATGTGTGTAGTGAGATGTGTTTGTTTGCTTGTAATTTATTTATCAAAGTGTCTATGCTTTCTGATGTATTGTCTTCCCATAGTTTTTAATAGTGAATGATTTTGCATGCACAACTTGTTTGGTTATTTTATCTTACGACAGCTTCTGCATGTGTGCTCTTTCTTTAATGTGTTTTCTATTGTGATTATTTATTGTGGATGTTGCTGTGGATCCATCAATCCCTCAAATGTACAATTTCCTAGAGCCCAAAGCAACAGTGTCAAACAATTAAATATCTTTTTTTTTTCTAAACGTTGCAACTGTGCATGATTCTGTAAAATCATGCAATCGGCCAGCTACATAAGAGTACCCAACGTTTAAATGTGTGAATAACATGAACATTTTTTCCGCTTTTTCATTCCTTTTCCTAAAGTCTCATTTTCACTCTCAGGAGAGTAGTCCTGTGTAAGGCAGACGTCATTGAGCATGTGCAGTTCTGTTTACAGCTACGTATCAAAATCTCTTGACTTCATTCAACATTGTAAATTCCTCAAACAGACATGACGTGATGCGTGTTTTTTGTGCCTTTAACCCAACCCGAATTTTAAGCACAGCATTTTCACAACATAAAAACATAATTATTCAACTGATAACAGGCATTTAACGTAGCAAAAAACTAAAAATTAGCATCATTATCTGACATTTCTCTGACTGTGGAAACCGTGGAGTGTCATTTTCAAGCTGTTAGCAGTGCAATGACATTTCTAGCTCACTGTAAGAAAAAGTGTCAAACCTACTTAAATATTGATCCGTCCGTCTCAGACGAAGAAGAGAAGATGGAGGTGTAAATCCACCACTAAATGATGTTTATTTTTCCAGGTATTATCATGTCCATTCAAGAGTTTTTGAACTTTTCAAAGGTCAGATATTGCACTAATCCATTAGCAGTGTGCGTGAGAGTCCATATTTTTAAGGCTGGCATTAAAGGTAAATGTCAGAGGGATAACAGCGTTAAAGCTCAGGTACTGACTCACCGTGGTAATTAAGATTGTAATGAATGTACTTTTTTTTTTACAGTTTTATAGAAGAGTCTGTCTGGTCTCATCAGTTTCACTGTGTTTCAGACACAGACTGCAGCACAAAGACATTTCACAATACAGTATGTGGAACTATGATACAAAGCAACACATGTTCTGTAGTCGACAACAAACACAACAGAAACTTGACTGGGAATGAATATGCTAAAGGAATATTCCACCAAAGACGCCTACCTCTGGATGAAACGTTTGTGGCTTGTTCCTTCACAGTTTCACTGAAAAATGTGTCAATGTCCTAAAAAAAAAAATCTCTGTTTTATCAACATCATAATCTTTAGCTCCCCCTACTGTTAGCAGCACACATGACAGAAAATTAAACTCAGTGTCTGGATGTTTTTGTTTTTTTTTTGTTTTTGTTTTTTTTTTTGCTAAATGCACCATGGGAGTTGTAGTTAACTTGTCCATTTTATCATAGAACCAGATATTTTCTAACGCTCTTTTTTTTTTTTTTTTTTTTTTTTTTTTTTACTTTTGTACAGATGATTTAACTTTTAAATTAGCTCCAACTGCTAGTTACGTAACATTGTGTATGGAAAAAAATGATATGGGAGTTTAAGTAGCTCTTCCAACTTAACAACTCTTTTTGTAGTATTAATAATTAAGTGTCAGTCCACCCACCACTACAAAATACTTATGTTCATGACAAAACTTTCATTAGTTGCTAGTGTTTTGATGGAAATATGAATGTTTCATTTGATGTTTCGAACTTTTTTTTTTTTTTTTTTAAATCGGGTCACCTCTAAGAGCCATTATAGTTCACTATAGCTGTTGTCCATCAGGATGAAGCAAGATAGAAACTTGAAAAGATGCCTTTCTAGTATACAGGAAATCAGTGTTTGATATTCACATACAGGTTTTTTGGTGGAGTATATGCTGCCTATAAGAGAGATGTATAGTGAGAAAGTAAAAAAAAGAAACAGAGTAATCCAACACAGACAAATAGTGATCCTGAGTAAAAGAGAAAGACTGAAAAACAGAGAAAAATAACACCCAAAGAGAGACTAACGGAGAGAGATGAAAAGAGAGATTGAGAGTGAAAGTTATCCACAGGCTGTATATCCAGGTCACTTCAAAGTGAGAAAGAGAGAAAACCCAAAAGCAAAGTCCCGACCCGGGCAGGCGGCCAAGTTTGACCTGCACCCCCCCCCCCTCTCCATTAACATCCGTCCCTGAACCGAAAGAAAAAAATAAAAAATGAAATAACCTGCAGGAGATTTAGTGCAACTGCAGAAACTGTATATTAAAGATTGGCAGCTTAAATATGGCTCCCTATTAACACTTCAGAAGTGGATTATGAATCACCAATAATGAAGCAGCCTAATTCTTTCTTGTTCCCGAGTTATCAGTCATTGTTCCCATCAAAGGTTTATAAGCCCCAGGAGGGGGACGGCGCTGGAGAAGTCGGCCCTGCTCGAGTGATTGGAAGTTGGGAGTTGAATGTGAAGTGGAATTAAGTTCTAGACACAGAGTGAGTCAGATATTTAGAGAAAGCAAGGAGACACAGTCACAGAAATGTGAAGCTTTTATGTTAACGTTTCAATCAGAAGAGCAGGAGGATGTCTTCGTGCAACAAAGTGTTAATGAGTTGGATCATCAATATTTAATGTCCAGAGAATAAATGAATCTTTTGTTATTAGATGTTATACAATCAGCTTCTGCCACAGGAAGACCTCAAACGGTGGAGGTGTGGAGGTAGAGTCACTCTGGTGGATTCGTTTTATTTTAATTCACCCGCTACTCTCCTCTATCCCGTTATACTTTCATATGATGTGTGCTGGGCCTGGTTAAGGTCACGGTCTGGATGGATGTGGTAAAAATGTCCTAAAATAAACACTCCAACCTAAAAAGAGACAAAAAATAAATAAATGATTGAGTCAGCCTGACATGAACCAAAACTTTCCTCAAATTCACAGAAAAATATTGACCTTAAAATCACCCGTTTACTGCTCTGATGTTTACACCTACAATAAAAACTTCATTATTTACGCCCTCCATTAAAGACCTCTCGCTTTCCCGCAAGTCTTCCAGGATATTAAGTCATTTAGTGTCTGGACAGGGAGTGTTTTTACTGATACACACTGAGTTTCTGCAGCCAGAAGTAGTTGTTTAGTCACTAGTATTGATCTGCAAACCCTATCAACCCTCTGCAGACGGGGATGTTGTAGTGCTCGGCAGCAAACCTGAATGAGGTTGAATTAATACAGTCAACAGGCGGGGGAGGGGCCGATTGACGGATGGGGCTTGTAAATCAAACATACCTGTAAGGAGACATCACTGCAGAGACAAACAGGCAGACAGACGAGCAATCACACAGCCGCTCAGGAAGGGCCAGTTAATCACGGAGGGATTTCCTGAGCAGGCGAACAGGACGGAGCAGTCAGAACAGCGTGTCTGGTAAAGGCCGTATCGTTGTGTGGATCACAGCGTTCTGGGCAGAGACTTCCTGCAGTCACGCCACAGTGACAAAGACCGCTCAGTGTGGATGATGAGGACTCGAAGAATGTAGACGAAGGTTTTCTACAAGACCTCTCTGATCCATGTCCCAGGTTTCTACATGTCTGGATTCACATAACTAGAATATTTATGCTGGTTGAAGTCATTTAATTAGAATCTGCATCAAGATCTTCTTCTTCTTATAGTAAAACAAAGACAGTTAAAAAAGCTCAGAATCAGATTTATTTGCCAAATAACAAGTAAAGAGGAAATTCAGTGTCACCTAGATGTCAACAGAAAGTACACACAAACATAACACAGTATGATAAGATCCATCACAAAGTCTTTTCACACTACGGCGGGTATCCTGCTGTTTATCTGCGTGTGCCTGAAGCTTGTGTGCCTCTATGTTTACTCGTTGTGTTTTTCAAAGTATCTTTTTTTATATTTGATGTTATTCTCTCATTACATTTTCAAAAAGGAAACAGGCCGCTGCCATAAATGGAAATGAGACTTCCAGATAGTAATAATACTGTCAGTTTGATGGTAATTTTCTATTCAGACAATGACACACACACACAGACACACACACACACAGAAGACGTTATGTGCAAGTATCACATTCATATCTTCAAAATCTAAACACACACACACACTGATGTACTCAGAAATGTATGAGACAGAGACTCAGAGCAGGGAGGAATTTCCCAGACATTTGTTCTTCTCATGAAACGGTGGCGGGGTTTTTTTTTGGATGGTAACACAGGGATTAATTCAAGTAACCATCTGAATGCCAGGAAAGTTTAACTTGGCTTCATGTTGGAAGTATTCACACATGTACAGTAACAGTCAAACGTTTGGACTTTAACTTCCATTAACTTCAATGAGTCCAAACTCGACTACTTGAAGCTGTAAACCCATGTGTGACATAACCTCAATCAATTAACAACATTTAAGTTTAATATTGTACATGATTCCTTGCAAAGATATAAAAGTAAATGATAGTTTTACTGTGTTAAACTTCCTGCAAACTGAACCGAGTCTGCAGCCAAACAGCTGATAAAACCTTCATCAAAATAAGTCAAAAATTAAGGAAATATAGCACAAATTAATCATTTTTATTAAGGTTTTTGCTGTCCTTACATTTGTTCTTAATTGACTTTAATTGGTTGAATGAAGGTGAAATATATCACTTGCAATCCTCCTGTCTAAGTGAGGTATATGTGTGGTCCAGGTATTCCTCACATTGTGGGGACTCGCCTCCTTTATGGAGACAAAAGAAAGATAAATGATTGTTTTTAAGGTGAAGAGTTTGTTTAAAGTTTAGGGTTGTGTTAAGGTTAGGGTTAGACATGTGGCAGGTTATACTTAATGTTAGGATAAATCTCCAGGAAATGAATGTAAGTCAATGTCATGTCCCCTGAAGACATGGAAACCCTGTGTGTGTGTGTGTGTGTGTGTGTGTGTGTGTGTGTGTGTGTGAATTCCTCTTTCTCAACCATCATTGCCTTCTTAATGAGGCTTCACATGTCCTCTGGTTGAAAACACTTAGTGCTGCATTGTGGTCAGACAGTAGAGGGGTAGACACACACACACACACACACACACACACACACACACACACACACACACACTCTGTGTATTTTACATAATCGTTCAAAACTGTAATTAATTTCAGAACATATTGGATTCTTTCAGGATCAGTTTGATTCACCTTTTGCAGTGTATATTTGTACCATTCAGATTAACTTGTATTTAAATCATGATATCCAACACTTGTTTTCCCCTCGCTGGAGGCTGATGGCACCGTTTCCTTCACTTTGTCTCCTGCCACTTAAGTGTCTTTCCCTTTACTCTTGAATTTTTCATAACTGTGTATTTCTTGTTTACGCAGATTGTAATTTTCTGATGAAAGATGCCCTCGTGGCTAATTACACTGCTGTCGCTTTAATGTAACGTTGGACTTTTATTTCACTGAATCTCTCTCTCTGTTTCTCTGCCTTCATACTGCTACGTAACATGTGTTAGAAAGACATCATGAATGTCCTACAGCAGCTTACACCAAACCTAAGGAAGGGAAACAAAGCTCCGGTTTCAGCCAATCATTGACCAGAACTGAGCCTGAATCTTGGTCAGAAACAGAAATAAAACAGATTTGGCCTCATCAAAGGTGTTGCATGATAATGTCAGACAGTGGTAGTGGATGTTAGTGGTTGTGGTTTGTTGTTGGGCATAGTGGACGAGGCATTGATGGACTCAGAGGTGGTGAAGCTGGTGCGAATTTCCTGACAGGAACTCTGCAAAAAAACAGGTTTCCATTCATGGTTCTGATCTGAACAACAAGCCACAGTTTATTTATAGTGCAACAATGCCACTCAGACTATTCACGGACTATATATTTATAGTCTTATCTAACACTAACAAAAATAGCAGAGGGTGAGATATAATGATTTACTAATATGGGTTAAGTGAATGATGGATCCTTGAACTCCCACCGTGCAGGTTTAGCTTCTTTCACCATCTCCCGCTTGGACTCGTGTCAGAGGAGGATGTCAGATATTACCCCATTGCAGGCCAACTGTCACACACTTGGTGTTTAGAGGGATTTTGGAACAATAAGTGCTGAAAGCCTGGTAATAACATCTCTGAACACGGTGCCAGAGGCTCTGCTGACCCTTGGCAGTGTCCCCGGGTTTCCATCCACTGCCCAGAACAAAACAACAGTGAACACTATTTATAGTGTGGTGTCAACAAGTACAGTTGGAAGCTGCAGGGGGTCCCGGTGACTTGGCGGGTTCAGGCGTCTGTCGATGCCGTTCGGCTTTTAACAGCTTTTTATTCGTCCGCCCGTCCAGTTTTTCATTTTCGCTGTCCTTCTTTCTGAACCAATTCCTAAAATATTAACTATTGTGTACGTATATAGACGCCATACCTAAAGTTTACCCGTATGTACTGTAGTTATAGTACTTGTATTGTTTTCTACCATCCTGCAGTGTTTTAACTAAATAAATTTACTCTGGATTATTGGATTGGTTTATTGCATCAGGTCTTACTTACTTACTGTGGCTGCTAGATCACTGCAAGGAGCAAGGATGCGAGTGAGGACGGAGGGATTTAACAACAACACGTGATGCAACTCAGACGTCAAATATGAAGATATTTATAAAACAGAATAAAACATTGCCTATTTAGTTTGTGAAAGTCTGATGTCCTTTTCAGGCTCAGACAATTTTTTTTTTTTTCGTTTTTTTCCTGAATGAGCCACAGACTTTGTACTTTTTTGGCTTAGAAAGAAAAATAAAAGTGTTTTTTTTTATGATTATTTCATGAATAAATGTGAATAGCTGCTGTTGGTGCCGTCATTCCTGTTTCTACAGGTAGTTTCCTGAGGACGGAGGAGGAGGAGGAGGAGGGAGGAAGCAGAGATTAGCAGCATGGAAAGCACCTTATATGTTGTTTTTGGCCGACTAACATTACAGCCTTTTGTGGCGTATTTCTTGGGAAGGACAGTCTCACAATTAAGAAAGTGGTTGGCATGTTATGGAAAACTAACACATTTCTCCAGCCATCAGAAAGTGTGAGCTCGGCTTCACATGTGTGAAATTTCTGCCCAACACAGCAGACGTTTGATTCTCCGTCTTATTCTTATTTCCCAAATTAGCTGATGGGATGCCGGTGAGGGATCTCAACCTTTTCTGCTGAACGAGCAACTCCTGCACATAGAGGGTGAAACAAATGAGGTGTTTAAAGAAAAGGGAAAGTGTGAAGTTAAGTAAGTAAGTTAACTGATAGATTCAGCTCCGTCTTTACTGTTGCTGATAAAACGAGCAGAAATGGCTGTTTGGGAATTTCCTTGATAAATTGCTTTCTTCTTTTCATCTTGTTATCTTCTCCTAGAGTTCATCCTTATTTCCATGCTTAAAACCCCCAAACATTTCCATACTGTCAACGGCAGTTTGTATTTGATGAATAGCCGGCTGTAGGTGAGTGTATTAGGACAGGATAGATGTGAATGTCTGCACCCTGCATGATCAGGACATTTCAGATAAGTTAAGATGGAAAAAAGAAATAAAGAACGGGGGCTTGTTGGGTGTCCAGATTTTGACCAGTGTGTTCATTGAACATTTTATGGCTTTTCTTCTTCTTCTTGTCTTGACTCAACACTGTGCAGGTAGACTACAGAACGGCTGGTGTTCGGATGACGACATTACGGGGTTGAAATCAAAAAAACATCCCTCAGCAGAGCTTTCAGACGTGTTTGTCATTGTGGTTGTTTCGGTGGGACGACCCAAAGTGATTCCCAGGTCTTTCTTAAAACATTTTCTCTTTACAGAAAGACCTGATAGATGCTGCATGATACTGGCGGGTGTTTTGGTGTAAGTGGCACCTGCGTCCACAGGTGTGTTTTCGCTGTCGAATTTTAACAAACAAAAAGCAGAGGAGCGATTTCGTTGCTCATGCATAACCTCTCCGTTTGAAATATTTCGTCCTTCCTGTTTCAAAAGGGAAAACAAAATGAATTTCCTTACATGACCTAACCCTCGAGTCCACCATAAAGCTCACTGGCAAGAAAATTGCTTTTCTTTGTTTACTCCTGACATAGTTTCTACCTGAAGAAATACAGCTTGGCACTTTTTTACATCTCTGTGATTTTCACCCTGATATTAAATGTCCCTTTACCTCCTACGTTAAAAACTCTGAACTCCACAGTTGCAGTTTTGTTTTACACTTGCAGACAGATGATGGGAGTTCACCCTTTTTTTTTTTTTTTGCGCGCGATTGTGATTTTAAATAAACAATATGTTGGGGTTTTGTATCACAGGAAGAACTGTCTGACATGGCCACTGGAGGGACAACAACATTAAATATTAATCTTATCCAACCCCAACTCCAGACTACAGATAAGGATCATTTGCCGGAAAACAAACAAACAGATATTGAATATGACAGAAACAAACCGGCGAGGAAATTAAGTCTAAATCATTCAACCAGTGGTGTATAAAGACACTCTGTAAATGAACTGTGTGTGGACGGCTCATTACTTCACACTCTCAGATACTTCCTTAGTGCAAATAAAGAACAGCTCCAATCAGAATCCCAATTAATTGATTGTTGGGAAGCAACGGGAGGCTGCTTGAGTCAGGATCGAACGGCGCCACAAAGACAAAACTTTAAGCATTTGACCCTTTTGCATCATAATTTGTAATCTGAAATTAGAGTAGTCGCTCCTTATAGTTTGAGATCTTGATTATTATTTTTATTTTTTTTCAGTAAATGTAATTCAAAACAAACAAAAAAGACCCCCGGGTTCAAAAAGGCTTAATTATTAATTCCTGCAACATGCAAGCTGTGGTTGTTGTTGTTTGAATGATGGCTTTAACGTTCATGCTGTTAATTGAATTCCAGGGAGAGACAGATAGTGATTTCCTGTGATGTGTAATTTAATTATACATGCTTGTTTATTGGATAAAAAAACACACAAAAAAACCCAAAACATCTTTCTTAGTCTGCAGAGTAGAGCAGATGTGTGGCACACTGGCAGCCACACAAATCATGACTCAGATAGCGGAGAGATTTATTTATCTACACCAGACTGCTTCCCCTGAAAGTGCTTCCTCAGAAACGGGAAAAAAAAAAAAGATATATTTTTCACGTAGTTTAAAAGAAATCTGGCACTGACTTTCTAGTACTGAAATAGATTTAGGTGGAGTTGCAAACAAGAATAAACAATGATATACCCGTACACCGACTGTGTCCTAAACAACGCGTACTGCAGCAGGAAAAATCCTATATAGATTTTGTCTTTATCGAGATAGATTTGTGTTGTTCCTGAGTGTAAATCTTTGGTTTTCATAGTGAAACCAGCACATTGGAAAAGCAGCAGCAGCAGCAGCATCAGTCCTCCATCTGTGTCTACACAGGATGCCTTCAGGCACAGTATGAGAGTAGGTCACCCGTGTTTTAGGGTGAGCGGCAACTACCATGACTATTTCCACTAAGTTTAATGTTACTTGATTACAATACCTGCCATGTATTAAACAAATATTTTTTGCAAATATTGGGTTTTATTTGAGACTTATATTTAAATTAATACTCCGTCTCACACGCACTGAGGTGAAGTGATGGGTCTTTTCGAGTGTGTGTGCGCTGCAGTGTTTGGAGGAAGGGACACAGTTCAAGAGAGCAGGCCGCTTCCCGTCCTGCTACATCGGAAATACCAGGGCCTGAAATCTCTGAGGCTGGATTGAGACTAGACTACACACACACACACACACACACTAACATACACGCATTCACATTCACACAAAGTAAACTGAAACACGTACACACCCCAGAACACACACGCAAGCAGCAGTGAATATGCAGCGAGGCGAAGCTTGTGAGAGTAAACACAACACATCACATCCTTACATACTGTAGCTAACTCCCTCAAACACACACACACACACACACAGAAACTCCCATCCGCTGGGAGTATTGTTGGATTCTTCCTCCTCTGACGCCCGCCAGGCTTTTGCTTGGGAAAAGGAAACGCAGTCTTGTGTGACCTTTAAACACAGCAGTCTTTTTGTTAGCGGAGCCATAGGTCAGGCCCTGAGCTCTGCTTTAATCCTGATTTCTACAGTCAACTGCTTGTCAGCTCCAGAGACTAAAAGGCCTTTCCCCTGTGTGACTTCAGAATGAGGCTTTAACTGCTCACAAACGAATAAATACATGAATAAGTACCAGTGTAATCAGAATAGGAAACAAATGGATGAAGTACATATTTTTTTTATATTCTGTTGCTACAGAAGCCCAAAGAGTACACGGGATTGTACTTTAAAGCTGCACTGATCCAAATTGGGTCATGATATAGCGTAATGGAAAGGTGTGACCATACATCACAACCTTAGACTTTGTACTACGGAGTACATTTCTCAAAAATAAATAAATAAATAGGACAACTTTTTGGATAATAATAATAATAGTTGTCCTTTGTTGTGGGGTTTGTCTGCAGACTCTGCAGACGTGTTGCTGTTGCTTGTAGCATTGTTGATATAAACTATATCGTATATTTTCCCATGACCAGATGTTTTTCAGAGCTTTTCTTAACCTATAAACTCAACAGCCTCTGAAATCTCCTCAGAAATGTTGCCAAAAGAGGTCGAAGAAGATAAGTTTCGTCAACGTCTTTTCTCCCCCTCGTCTCCGTCTCTTCTCTCTGTGACTCTCCACAGACTGTGAAAAAGTTCATTAGTTGTTTGCATACCCCCCACTTCCTCCTCCTCCACTTGTGAATTAATGTAGCGAATCACACAGACCACTCTCCTCTTCTTCTTCTCCTCTCTTAGGGAGTTATTCACATTTAAAAGCCCATAATCAAACACCTACGCCTTAAATGGAAGGCCATTAAGAGTAATGGTATACCTTGGACTGAGCTGAGATGAAACCTTGAAGAACTACAGACTATTAGGACACAGCAAGGACTTTATCCTCCTCATGTTAAGTCATTTCACCGAGTCTTTCATTTCATCTGAGTGGCTCTTTTTCAAAGCCCCCACCGAACCATCACCAAACAGCTATGAGAAGGTCAGAGATCGGAGCCGGGGGAAAGTATTCAATCTCAAAAAGGAGAAAAGTTCATCTTGTTTATTTCCTCACTCCTTTCTCTTTGTAATTGCACCATCTGAGGGTTGTGATGCAGGGCCCGAGCGGAGGAGAATATTGATTTTTGTATCATGAGTTTCTCCACAGACCTCATTTGAGATCAAAATGGGACTTCTGACTCACTGAATGACCTATTTCGAATTACAGTATTTTAGGAGGGATAAGTAAAAAAAATGACCAGCCTCAAAGCCAGCTTCTGCCCTGTGGAAATCTGCGGTCACTCCTGAAACAAACGGGCAGTCAGCTCACTCCGGGATCCATCATTTCCATCCAGGGATGGTCAACAACTTTCTAACTTTACAGATCAAATCTGCTAAATTTGACTGTCTTTACACAACTCATACAATCACAGAATATAAAGTCTTTTTATTCCCCCTCGGGCAGGCGCTTATGTTTCTGAAGTGTTTCCCTCGGGTTATTTTTAGGACGTCCCATCCTCCCTCCCTCTTTAGATGGTCTGGTCCGGGCCAGAGGAAGAGGAGTGGCAAGAGAAAGGGGAAATCTTCAACAATGACTTCATTAACATGATGCCCAACATGACCACCACAACTGCTCCATTACAACACTGGATATATGACATTTTTACTGTGGATTTTACTCTTTAAAATTTCATTTTTTATTTTTATTTTTTCAGTATTTGTGTCATTATACATCATTTCTCAAGGGTAACATGGACTTTTGGTAAATCTCCCTCCATCCTACACTTCAGACACCAGCAGCATGTTGATCACAAGTGAGTATGTGTTCAGTTATAGCTCATATGTTGCATTACATGACAGACATAAAAGGAGATGATGATAATCTTAGCCTCTCAATCTGCCTGTTTTCTTTTTTGATGACAATTGACAATTGGCGCTTGATGACATTCATTAAGGAGATGATTGTTAATTAGCTTAACGAGTGGTAATTAATGAGGGCCTGATTGAGCCCCGATTAGACTAGAATATGGCTCCTCGTGGTATTTTGTTAAATTAACCGAAGAAAGACCTCAAATGATGAGGTACATAAGAGGTTGAGATTATGTTTAGCCGTTGGATTTACAGCAGAGTTTTGTGTAAATATTTTTCTGTGCATTTAATCAAAAGCGTAAAAAAAAGGGTTGTTTTTGATTCATGAGACAAAAAAACAAGAGGAATTTGAAGCACTCCAGTTATTGACTGAGTTCTTTATTGTTTGAAGGCCGTGGGCCTGAAAACATCACGAGTGCGCTTTTGAACTCTGTCAGAATAAAAGCTTTCTCTCTGGCAGGAAGAGCGTAGGAACGAGTCTGAATGTGTGTGGGTTACTTTTAAAATGGTCGTTGTTGGAGAGAACTGATCTGTGCAAATATTTCAACGTTGTTTTATTGGAATACTTTATTTGAATATTGGTCTATGTAGTAATTATTCAAAAAACGGTTGTTGACTTGATATCTGTGGGTTTTGGTTTTATTTTCACCCATCTGTGGATCTCACATTTGGAAAGCTTTTTGCACTAAAACAATTAATTGATTGGCAGATTAGTAGACTGACAGTTAATTAATCAATAAATTGTACAATTCCAAATATTCTCTTTCACTTTAATATAAATATAAATGTGTTTTTATGCAGTATTTGAGAGCTTGTTTTCAGTCAAACATCATTGTTACCTTTTCTACTCCTACATGTAAGTAAGTTTGTAATTTTCTTACATTTCGCAGCTTTCACCGAACGGACACTTGAACGTGCTGGATAGTATTGTAAGAGCCTGAAAGTATCACTATTTCTTAACTGCAGAAGATTCTGCTCCATTTCCTGCTCGTGTTGGTGTGAAAATACAATTTTTACAGTTGATTTCTTTCTTTTCAACCGGTGAAAATTGGTTCACGACAGCAGCTCCTGAATGAAACTGATGTTTGTGTCAGCTGAAAGTGTTTTTTTCTTTTTTTTCTTTTTACACTATTCTTTAGGTCCCTGGTTATGTGGAAATATCCCAATTTAGATAAATAATATAGTACCAGTCAAACGTTTGGACACACTCATTGAAGTGAATGGGAAGATGTCCAAACTGGCATTTTAAAACTATGTCAGTCAAACTAAGTCAAACTCTTGATTTTCGAAGGCACTGCAGATTTTTCGTGTCTCACGGTTAATAATTGAAGTTGCTGCTTGTTGTTGTTGTTGTATTGTTTCTACATAAATTCACAAGTGGCTCATTAACTAGAGTTGAATTTGCTGCAAGGGTGATGAATGTTGTAAAACTATCTGCTGTTTATTTGCTGAATGCTTAACAACAGATTAACACCTGTCAAATAAGCAAATCCTTTCTTGTCCTTCATCGTGGTTACTGAGTCATTTCTGATATGGAAAAGTCATGTTTTGAGAGTTTACAAGTGTTTACTTTGATCTCTAAGATGCTAAAATATCCAGGTTCATTCAAGTCTACCATAAAACATTCAGGTATGTTGAGCTAATGTTAGCGACTGTAGCTTTTGGTTGACCAAAGCCAAACATGGTTTCTTGGCTCGAATAGACATAGGGAGTCTTTGTCTAATGTAATTTCCATTAATTTCAGTCGTAATAATCTCCCAGTTAAACTTTTAAACTTATATCTTTTGATAAAACATGAAGCTATCATGAGCAGTTATGTTAGCTTAGCATAAAGACCGGAAACGCCAATAAACACATTTCTTCTTATTTAGTAAAACCCGTGAGCAGTTAAGAAATAGTAATTAGCGCAAGTTACGGAAATATCATATAACATATTAATATAGGCTGTAGTGGTGCTGGTATGTGGATGTTACTGTTGGACATATAGCCAGGCTAGTGTCTTTCTCTTTGTGCTAGGCTAAGCTAATCAGTGTCAGCTTTACATTTAATGGACAGATAGTATCAGTCTTAGCATCTGACTCCTTGGGTTGTTTCTTTTAGCATATTATAAATCAATATTTTCAGCTAAAATGCTGTCGAGCCTCAATGCTTTGCCTCACAGACACCACGGTGAACGCTGGCGAATTCACTTTGCAGCCGAACGTCAACATCTATTTAAAGTCAGTGACGTTGATGTAGATTGAAACCTCACCCCCTGTCAAACGTGTGCCTCAAATTAATGGAGAAATCAATTCAAGTGGATAATCTAGTGGTAAATTTCTTTGTTCTAGCATAGCGGGTATCGTTTCCATCAAATGATGGCATCTAATCATATACTGTAACTACTTAATCATCTGTTGTATAGCCTGAAATAAATTATGCCTGTGGTCCCATAGCCTTCAGAGTCATTTTGGCCATTTTACCACTGACAAGGCCCAAAATAAAGTAAACCAAATGACTATTTGAGCCTTCAGACCACAGTGAGCGAAGCAGAATATGTGTGCTGCTTCTGCGTCATTATAATCCTTTCCTGACGAGTTCAATTATTTAACTTTTTCTGTACAGACAACCTACAGTATTTACTTTGTAAGATATTTTCTTTGTAGATATAGTTTCACAAACTGGTAGGACACCTGGATGATTCACTGCCCATAGCAGAACTGATTACCAGGAGGGTCAAAAGTTTATATAATGTAAAATCCTTAGTAGCCGTTGACAGGTGAAATGAAAAGTTAATTTTAGGACACAGTACGCAACAGGTGAAGTGCTCTAAGATTAAAGAAATCTCTACTCCATGTGATTTAGTCTGGCTTGGATTGGCATGACAGCTGGTTTTCTGGCTGGTGGCACACTGCTGGTCTGCATCATATCTGTTTCTATAAAATACCCCTGTAGTCTCTCCAATTTGTTTCACAGTAACCTGAGAGTGTTTATCCGAACTTGGTAAATCCATCTTTCCACTGGCACGATCAGGCTCTGGACAGACAGTGTTGTTAGCAACGGAAGGGCAATAGAGTATAGGCGTGATTATACCTACGTATGAACTAATGCAGCTACACCTGCCAGCTGACTGTGAGCCAAGTTATACTCAGTATGTCTGTGTGTGCGCTTGGTCTTATTAAACTTTAGTAAAAGTATGAAATCATATTACAGTATATATATATATATATAGAATACAAAGGGCCAAAAGGTTTCATTTAAATGGTTTTTTCCATATTAACTGGGGAATTTCTCAGGTTTCCTGGTCATTACAGATTAAACCACTGACTACAGTTTCACTATAGATGGGTTTCCATCAACCTTTTTGCTATGCCCTTTCTTTTTATTTTTGCATATAATAATATATATTTCTTCAAAAATCCAGCAAAAAGCTTTTTACGCTCGGCTGAGGTGGAAAAAATAGGTTTTATCGATAAAAGCAAAATGTGACAAAGTGGCAGGTAAGATGGAGCAATGAGGAGACTGTAAGATTCAGATTAATACATGAAACAGAAAAGCCATATTTCTACCAGTTTTCAACATGGTTTTCACTGTTTAAGGTCTTTTAATTACGTTGTATTGTTGTGTCCTCTTCTCGATGAACCGACTCCTCGTATTCAACAATAGTGGATGCAAACAAAACTCATTTTCTTTTGCTGATTTTCTGGAAATTCGGTTAAAATTTGAAGTACATTTGAATGGGAACCAGGCTATTCTAATTTCAGTCTAATTGGTGCAATCTGATTCATAGACGTGAATATTGTGAGACCACTTTCATCCTGAAATGAAGTGTTAAATTTAGTGTTTTGTCTTTGTTCGGGCGTCTGTGGACCAGCAGGCAGAGCGGGTCATACATTAGTTGCAGAGTTCGTGGTTTGTTCCTATTTCCGGTCATTTCTGTTTGCATTGCTGGTTGACTCTGGATACTTCTCTATTGCCTTTTTAAAAGATGAAATAGTGACATTTTATTATATTATACAGAACAAACTCATCACACTGCCAAAATCCCAAGTTGGATTTAAGGCAACACTTACATGTTCAGTCAACTTTCCTCTGTACAGTATGAACAAATAAAAACACCTTAAACACACAAGTGACATATTGTACAGTAAGAAGAGTTGAAACTTCATGCTGCTCGAGCTTAGTCTATAGAAATCTATTTCTGCCAACAGGTGTAAATGAGTCATGACACTTCGTGGGAGTAAATTGTCTATAATTGCACAGTAATTATCAATCAACATCGAGTTCTTTAACCTCTTTAGCCCCGCGGACCCGCTTGGTCTTTCATCACAAACACGTGTCACGAAGACAAGCACGAAACCCACTGAACTCTATTTGACATTTGACGTGTATTTAAAAATATTGTTCTTGTAATTTAACTTCACTGAGTATCTGCGTATGACTACTAACGTCTGGCTCTCTGTATGCTTTATGTTTGCTGATATACTTCTGGTTGTTTCTTCTGGCACAGAGAGGAAAAACAGTGACCCTGGGTTCAGCACATCTTCCTGTAAAGACAGGAAGTTGAATCCCATTCAGGAAACCTTTTCATGGTTACGTTTGTACAAGATTCAGACGAGAGAGGTTGTCCTTAATAATCCAGTGATGGTGTACAAAAAACCCACCATACTGTCTAATATTTGAGCTTCATACCTCCTGCTGCTTTTGCTTTCTGTTTGTACTATTTTTACTTTACATATTCGATATTTGTGCTGTTGCTATAATCACTGCAGGTTGCTATAGATAGCAGGGTCAGAGTCTGAAATGAATGCAGATGATTATAATGGTTAAGAAACCTGAAACCAGGAGGTTAATGCATTTTTCTTTTGACAGATGAGTAAGTTTTTTTTTTACAAGTCATAATGTAATTACTTTACCTCTCCTCTAACAGTGTTTGCACACAGCCGACGTTCAATAAACATCTGAGTTTGCACAAGAAATTCTCCTGGCTTGGCTCATCCTGGCTCATCCACTACCCACTTCTCATAATACATTTATGGCTTGAATGTATTTTAAGAAGTCTCTCACCCAGCACATACAGCAAAAAAAAAAAAAAAAAAATTCCCCTATCTTGCAATTTTGCACATTCTACAAATATCAAATGGTTTATGAATTAATAAAACAAAAGGTGATAATTGACTGTGTTTTTTTATAATGTTGTAAAAGCTTTCTGGGCTGGTGGGGATTTTGTTGTTGTTGTTGCAGTACTGCGGTTGACCACTAGCAACAAAACGCCAACCGGCAACAAGGCTAACTCATCACTCCATACCTTAAACCCTTAAGCTTTATAGATGTGATCTTATACATACTTTACACATCTACTTCTGTCAGTTTTTGTGTGGACATTTTTGAGAGAAACACTATGACCTTTCACCCTGCCTGCCTTTGTGTTTGGCTGTTTGTGCTGTTGTACACTTTTGTATTTTTTCCCCTTTGACTGCTGGTTAATCTATTTTATTTTTGCAAAATATTATAAATGGTTAGGAGAGTCTTTCAGAACGATGTTAAGTGTATTTAATGGCCTTCTGCGTTTTTCAAACATTGCTTGTTAATTATCTTTTGGAGAATCTGATGCTTAACCTTTGATTCAAACACATTAGTGTGTGTGTGTGTGTGTGTGTGTGTGTGTGTGTCTGTGTGGTAAACGTCTGCCCGCACTCATGGATCAAATCACCAAGACAGGAGAGACATTTTTTAACAACCTTGTTTTGACTTAATAAGCTTGTATCCTCTGTCCTGATGTGTATATTTATATTAAATTTCCTTTATTTTATCTCAGGAACACATACACTATAATAAAAATTTATGACATGCCTCTGATCTTCAACCACACTTCCTCTCAAGCATCTCCCTAAACTGCAAGTGCAGCAGCGACTGCACTTTATCCTCGACCAGCGAAGCAGGTGTTTATTGAGGCGTAAATATGGTGGGAAAGCTCTCGAACATCAGTTAAATATTGGATTTTGAAGGAATGGGGCTGTTCAGAAATATGGATGAGCATGTGAGACGACAGGAGACAGCTGAGCTCGTTGGACTTTGGCCTTTTTGCAGAAGAGAGTTCATGAAGCTGAGTGCATCACACGGGAAATTACGTTTATATGCGGTTAACTATATGTGTGAATTTAAAAGGTCTGCAGTAATTTGAAGCACAGGACTTTATTAACATCAAACAGAGACTATCTTTCCCTTAATTTTAGCCTTTGTTGCCTAAACATAAGAAATATTGTTGGTTTTAGAAAGAAATGGCCGGACACAGAGCCCCAAATCAGACACCTGAAAGATGCGGGAGGAGAATGAGGGGTTTCAAAAGGTATCCAACCATATACTGGAGGGGTATACTGGCAGCCTTTTATTATAGACAGTAGAGAGATGCACCAAAGGTCGCCAGCCAGACTTGAACCAGCGATGTTGTGGCTTAACTCCTAAATCATGACACCCTGTTGTTGAACATTAATAACTTTAAGTATCATAGCTCCAGCTCAGTCGTAATATTGGAAACAACTTTCTTCTGAAAACACTAAGTTTTGCTCTGTTTGGCGTCATCAAAGTCACCAGTCGACACTCAAAAACGTTAAACTATGATAATTAAGGGAAGAAAACTGTAAGCACACGTCAGGAATAAAATGTGTCAATATAGGGATCATCAAATCAATATTTGATTGTGTTACAGTTTAATTTTTAAGCCAATTAACAGGATTTTTCTCTACGTGGTGATTGCCTTAAATCCTTATTCACCGAGCAGGAATTCTGTTGATCCACCTCAAAGCTTTAGCGTCCAGACAAACATAAACACCCAAACACAAACAGTCCACCGAGCACGTAACCTCACCGTTCCCAGTTCCTCTCAGCGTACAGACACATAGTCCACAGATTGCTGGCGCCCCAATCACACATCCAAATCTCTTATCAAATCCCAAAGGGGCCAAATCACAACTTCCTCAGAGACAAAGTCATTTGGAAAAGGAAGAGGCCATTGCCTGATATGGTCATACTGTAACAGGAGCTCTGCAGATACCATCATTTATGTAAACGCTGAGCCGAGTAGAAGGGGGGGCCCTGAATGTGGCTGTCGAAGTCGGTAAACAAACGTACATGGCGGAGTATAAAATGAATAGTTGTTTCTGACAGATCGGGTGTGTTTTGTTCCCTACTGGACTCGTAATTCATGCGGTCAGATGTGTTACAAGCCTGTGACCGACTTCTTCTCAATACCTTCTTGTTCTTTCCACTTTTGTTTATCCACGTCGCGCTGAAAATGACTTATTGTCACCAGACACGTAGCTCCATATTCAGACTGTATCGGTGTTTCCTTCATGCTTTTTTCACAATGTGACATATCAGGCTTTACCCAGCAAGTATGACGAGGACGTGCAACCAAGTTTTCCTACATCAGAGGAAACCTCGGAGGGCAACTAAAGCGAGGCTGCGTTGCCCTCCATGTAGAGACAACTCAAAACATTTTTCCTCTTTTCTCATCTCTTTGATATAAAGTGTGATCTCCAAGCCACTGTTACCTTAAAGCAGAATAATAGATCTCGTTTGAAGAGGAAAAATGGTTTAAAAGACGAGAGCTTTCAACTCGTGACCCTCGAGGTCGTAAAATGACAGGCGGTATGATTCAGTGTCGGTAATGGAGTGATGTCAGCAGTTGGAAAGGTGATGTGGATGTCTCGTTAAATTCGGGGCTCTGACTGGTAGATCCACATATCCCTGGATTTACAGATCCTCTCGCGGACCATGTGAGACCACTCCTCGGCGAGAACACTTGATCCCTTTCCAATCTCAAATGTCACATCTTTACCAATGACGCCTGGAAAAGAGGCTCAGCACTCAGATGTTTAACCAGCGGGTCATTTTAAGGGTCTACGTAGGTCTTTTGCCGTGCAGTCTTCAATTTATTCGCTTTCTGTCATTTCGAAATTGCCATTTTCGGTGGATCTTCTCCCGCTGTTTAGATATCTGGACCACCTGCTTTGTGTCCCGCTGTGTGGGGAAACAGGAAGTCCTCCTGAATTTCAAGCAAACTTTTTGAGAAGTCACAAAAAGTAAAATGTGAATTACTGTAGGTGCCTTTCCTTTTTATCTCTGCTGAAGTAAATAAATAGGCAGTGAAAACACACAACCACCAGACAAGAAGTGTTTGAAGAACCGATCCGTCATGGACAAACTGCTGTTGTTGTTCTTTAGAGTCGGCTAATGTCGGCCATATTTCATGCTGTCTGAATTTGAAAACAAGAAGTGCCCTTGGCAGTTTTTTTTTTTTCTTTTTTAACCACCGGAGGCCTTTTGTGTGTGAAGAGAACAGGTTTTACATTTCAGGGAGGTTGTGGTAGACAAAATAAAAATCCAAATTGTGCAACCAGACAGGACCGGGATCAGCAAAACATTTTATGTTTCAAGTGAGAAAGTTTTATTGTTTTCCACTCAGCCTTTTTCTAATACTGTGCATCATAATTTGCACAACAATGCTCAACAGAGTGAAAGTTAATCTGTTGTTAGTGTACCTGTGTGGTGCGAGTGTGTCTTAATGTTTCTTGTCTAAGTGTGTGTGCTTATCATAATTGCACAGGAGAGCATTGTTGTCAAGCATCATATCTCAAGTGGACTTTTGTGCTCTGTTTTAATGGGTTTGATAAAACGGCTCCCATAGAGAATCATTAATTTAATCATGCCACCGTGTCCCTGATGTTGCTTTAAAAACTAGCAACAACTAGCAACTGGAAATAAAGTTTTTAATCTGGATATCGAGTAATATCAGAGCAGGAGACATGAGTGTTGCGTGAATATTAGGAGATAAACAGTTGGTGGCGCTAATTCTGCAGTTGGTGCCGTTAAACCACTGAAGAAGAAGAGGACAAAACGGGATGACGTCAAAGCTCAAATGATGGAGAACGTGATGGAAATATGATGTTTGCAAATGAGTGACGCTTCAGTCACTTTGAGTACGTTTTTGCAAAGTCTGCTTCCATTGCGATTCATTTTTATCAATACACCAACTTTTCCAGCTCAGCCAAGCACAGAAATGTGTTTTGGATTTTTTTTTTCGAAATTTCCACTCAAGCAGAAGAATTTTCACCCAAATTTCAGTTTGACTTTAAATAACAAAAACAAGAAGAAGAAACACATACGTGCAGTCTGTGCAAAAGCAGCATGTAGAAGATTACAACAGTTACAACACAGAGACACGACGAAGACGGTTTGAACAAATTATGGTGACTGTCCTTCACATATCACAGTCAAAACACGAGAAAAGACGGGAAGTAGAAGTTTTTGTTCCCAGCATGTGATGTGTAGGCTTCTAGGTCTCCTACATTATGAAGATCTCTTCATTGACACAAAGATTGTGAATGTAGAAGCTCAGATTAACTCACGGAAAGTAAATTTTTATGTTTTATGTTGAAGTTTACAACCGGAAAACCTCGAGTATGTGTTGATGTGCGCATCCTCCAACCTCAGAGGATGAAGAAGACGAAGAGGAGGGAAACCCTTCTGTCTCATGCCCCCATCCCCCCACACACTTGGCCTATTAACTGTAATTAAAATGGCATCTTCCAAGAGTCACAGATAATTAATAGCCTGTATATTCTTCCAGTTTTTCTCCTTTAGTATTTATTTATTTTTTCTACCCAAATGCAAATGTAATTAAACTTCATACACAGACGACTGATTAAGTACAAATATTTGTCCTCTTAAAGCGGACGGAGCATGAAGTGATTATAATTGAATCAAATGTTGTTTTCCTTCTTGTTGTTTGCAGAGATTGAAGCCAAGGAGGCCTGTGATTGGCTGCGAGCGGCCGGCTTCCCTCAGTATGTGCAATTATTCAAAGGTAAATATGAGGCTGTTAATGTAACCCTGTGCTGCAGAGTCAACTTCAAGATGACACAAATCCAAATTATCTTCTTCTTCTTATTGTGCCATTTGTTTCTCGTTCGTGTGTCAGACTGCAGGTTCCCCATCGACATCGAGTGGGTGAAGCGTGATCACCACTTCCTGGATAAGGATGCCCTCGACTCGCTCTGCAGGTAACGCACTCGCGTACAGGTGCGCACGGTCTGTCTCCAAATGCAATCCAGGAGGTGTGGACACAACATAATGAACAACGACGCAGAATAAAATGAGTTATTTTGATCCTCCTGTCCACATATTTAATGTATCATTCATCATCTTTTTTTTTTGGCCACTTGGAGGCAGCAGAAACAAATACAACACTGACATATCGTCACCTTTTATGTTGATATGTTGAACATCCAGCAGTTATTGGTCAACACTATTATTCAATATAAGTCTAATATTCACTCTCTTTTAGCTGTTTTTGCTCTCTACCAGCTCCTGAAGGAAAAATATCCGGCTCTTTAGCTGCTAAATGCTCCACTATGTTCATCACTACGAGCCACAACCAACACATTACACACTTTATACATTATTATAACAAAACAAATTATAGCCTTGATTTCATTTTAGCAGCTCTAAACACGAATCTTCAAGACTTTTACATTTGTATTTGACTCAATTGGAAGAAGACGAGAGAAAAACAACCAGAATCAGTTGTTTTCATTCAAGCTACAGCGTCCTCTAGTGGTAGTACGTATGATAAGAGGTGTTGTGTAACACTTCTCCTCTAACCAGCACCTTCTTCTCTTTGTTTTCCCTCTTTTAGGAGATTAAGCACTTTAAACAAATGTGTGGAAATGAGGCTGGAGCCACGGAGATCGAAACGCAGGGTGAGTGTTGAGAGCGAAGACCAAGAAACTCAGACACAGCCAAGCAGTCAGAGCTGTGGGGGGTGTCACTCCATGAAATCACCTCATTAAACATCACTAGATATTGAATGATATCAGCTGATATGTCCTCCTCCTCCTCATCATCCTCATCCTCCTCCTCCGTTTCTATCTTGAGGAGAAAATGAGGAGAGAGAAAAGTCGAAACAGAAGCTGAAGTTGTTTTTAGAGGCCTAAATCTTCAATACATCCATTTTTACACCTTTTGATATTATACATTATTACGTAATTACGATTTGATCACTGTGAAAGATGCGAAGGTTCTGCTTTGCAAACAAATTACCTTTTCGAGACAAGTCAAATATTTTTAATCAAGTAAAACTTAAACGGAAAAAAGGATAAAATTCTAATATCACTGCAAAGTTCACAGTTTCTGGTCTTTTTTAATAATCCAGTCCTTCTAGATAACAACGGGTCTATTTGTTTAAATAATCTCCTTCCTCTTCCAGGGAGACGACTGTGATGAGGAGGACTTCTGCGCCATCAGCCCCAGCTGGACCTACGACAGGCGGACACGACGATGGCGACGCCTCGACTCCACAATGGACTTCCTTCGCCTGTCTGACAGCCCTACTACACCCCAGGATGTGTCCCTGTGTGATGTCAGCGACCACCATGACGTCTGCTCCATCCACAGCTCCAGCAGCACTGAGAGCGAAGGCCATGACAGACGCCGCAAGAGTCACAGAGAACCTGCTACCATCACGACCACCTCTGCAGCTGCCACCGCCAGCACCACAGATGACCAAGAGACCAGCAGGAGCTCCTCCCGCTGCTCCTCCACAAACAAGACCCTCTCCCTGGACACCTCATTCAGTGGACCCCCCTCCCCTGGTGGAAGTGGTGGAGGATCGTCCACCATGAGTCTGGAAGCTGAGGGCTGCTTCCCAGACAAACCACCCAGGAAGAAGGGCACCAGTTTGCTGAGGAAGATGGAGAAACTGCGGCTAAGAGGGACGACCGGCCTCCTCATCTCTGCTGACAGCAAAACCAGCAGTCGGGCACGACACGTTGTCAGCCGGCCGGTTCTGGTCCAGGAGGGGCCCATGGAGGAGGAGAGGCTGCACTGCCCATCAAGGTGAGACAATAATTGTATTTTATCCACCTTGATGTTAAGACAAGGAAAAGCAAGAACCATCATGGGGATTTCTGCTTGAACATTGATCCAGATTCCAGTAGCAGATCTAACTTCTTGAATCTCTCCAGTCTGCAGGGTCGACCCAACAGCCGAGCGTCTTCATCACCCTCGTCTCCTCACACCATCAGCAGCAGCAGCAGCAACAGCCACTCAGAGAGCAGCAGCACCGTCAGCACGCCCAGCCCGGTCACACGGGTCAGGAGTAACTGCAAACGCTCCAACAGCGGCGTCGGGGTCGGCGGAGGAACGACCCGGAACAACCAGAACCACCAGAACCACACAGGAACAGTCAGTGAAAACAGTTTAAATATGAGCATATAAATATATATAGTAGCCAAAATAGTTTAATTTCACTGATTCAGTGTGATTCTGTGTCTATAAGCATCAAAGGGATGAGGTTCATTAGCATTTTGTTACATTCAAATCCAGGTGAACAGGTAAACAGAGCAGCATCTGCTGCAGAGAGCTCATTAACCAGACAACACGCTAACTTTTTATTTTTTTATTTTAGTCGTTATAAAATCAATTAGCTGCAGCAACTTATTACATTAGCTAAATATGAGAAGTCTGTCACCTGTTGTGTATGTTTTCCGTTGAGCTTTGCTAAAAAGGAAATCAGTGAAGGAAGATAAGACACTTAATCAATCTGATTTTTGCTGAGCAGGAAACGGATCCAAAAACCGTCTAACAGTTGCCAAACATAAATTAACTTTCACGTCGTCAACTTGATGACGACGATCAATCTTCATTTAGATGAAACAAATAAAGATGAAACTGATTTTGTGACAGCTTTTATTATGAATTATCCATATATATACATCCAGTGTAAAAAGACAAGAAGGAGTAATTACTGCTTTATGATAAGAACTTTTCACACTGCGCTTAGAGGTGAGATATTCCTGCTCGTAGCCCCGAGCAAACCTACAGCTTTATACCGTCTGGACTCATAGTTTATGTCAGTAAATGAACATTGTGTTCACCATGTTTATTTACTGAGATCTGGAACAAACTTCAATCAACAGTACTTACCTATAGTTTGTATGTACTCGCAGTTTTCCTGAACAATGAGACGTTATTACGGACCCATTTTCAGTTTCACCTCCAGATAAAGTGACGTGACCTATTCACACTTCTTCTTAGTGATCTCATTGTGTTCCCAAATCAAAACTGATGGTCGGAGCTACAAAAATAAGCATTGAACTGTAAAAAAACAACAAAAAAACTGTGATTATCCTTCAATCAAATTTCACTATTCGGCCATTCATTCAGATTCATTCGAACAGCTGTAATAGGAAAAGAACATTTGTGTCTGGTGTTAAATAAATGCATTCAGGTGCTTTTTTTAAACATTAACATTATGGCTGCAGACATTAATTTACCAAGGACATATTTTAGCTATTTTGAATAGAAAGAACTCATTCAGATGGGTTATATTTGAAATTATACGGTCTATAAGGCAGCCGGTAGTTTTCCCCTCCTTTTACTTAACGACTACATTATTCTCCTTTCCCTTTCTTTCCTTCTTGCTTTCATTTAAACCATCACCACCGTTCACCCTTTCAGGACTACAGGAACCAGATCAACAACAACAACAACAACAACAACAAAAGCAGCCACGAGAGCCTGGTCTTCCACATCCCCCATGGACACAAACCGGGTACCTTCCCCACTTCCCTCGCTCACAAACACACCATCCTGTCCCCCATCATCGACAACACATCCGTCAACTGGAGGACTGGGAGCTTCCACGGTTACCGGGGACAACACAGTTGCCGTCACGGCACATCATCACTGGCTATGGGTGACCAGGCCCCCTTGTCATCTTCTTCCGGTGATGTCGGCGTCCCGAGCCCACTCACTGTGCTGGATCACCGGCTGAGTATCTATGACAACGTGCCTGACGACCAGCAGCTGTCTGAAAGTGAAGGTGGCAGCGGTGGAAGTGGCAGCGATGCAGAACGGACGTGTGAAGAGTCAGAGGTGAGTCATAGGAGAGTAACTCCACTGTTACTCATAATTACTGTTACTCTCCTATTATGCATTTATAAGCAGTAAAAGAGTGAAGGATGACATATCATGCATATCACCAGCTCTATATTTATATTCTTGGGAATATCTTTGCATGATTTACAGTTAAAAACTCCTTATTTATCTTCACCAATCAAAAACAGACTCCCTCCCTTCTTTGCAAAATGAGCTCAAATAAAAAGTCTATGAAAATATTATATTAAATCTGCTCGGCTAAGCTCCATATTGAGTCAGAGTTGTCGCTTAAAGCCAGAAATAATTATGAGTTCTCGTATCAAAGTCCATTTTCTATTGAAACTGTACAGACCTCTCTGACAACTGACATACAGTAAATCACTTTGACTCAGGCATGTTTCTTTTTAATGCAGAAGAAAAGATGGCAAGCCAAGGAAGTAAAAGATGACATAAAATATTATTGAAGTCATTAGATAATGGCTTTTAGGATCCTTTTATTTCTACTTTTGAACTGCAGTTTCTCCAAAAGTGACGTCTTAACGTCTCCAACTCCAGAAAAATCTTTTCATGTTGGCATCGTCTTTAAATTTAAAGCCTCCGTGCTGCATGAGAAATGTTAAAAGTTTGTTTTCCGAACTCCTCCTCTCTCTCAGGTGAGTCGGCTGTTGGCAGGTGAGGACGTTTTCTCGGCTCTGGACAGCGTCTTGGAGAGGATCAGCGACCTCCAACAACTGGTCTCCTCCTGGTCTGAAAATCTATCTGAGGATGACTGTCAGAGAGGTTCCTCCTCCTCTTCTTCTTCCTCCCAGGACTCACCTGCACACGGATCCTCAGCCACCTCCCCCTGCCCGTCCTCCCCCAGTCACATCCACCTGGAGGTGCAGCAACCAGAGGAGGAGGAGGAGGAAGAAGAAGAAGAAGAGGAGGAGGAGGAGAGCTGTGAGAAGGGAAACGAAGAGGAGCCAAAGACCGGATCACCACAACCTAGAAGCAGGTGAATTAACTGAGTGTAATGCAAATAAAATAAAATCAAGTTTATTTATATATTTATAGACGATATCTTATTTCACAAGCAATATAACCAAAAGTGCTTCACGAGCGTCTGTAAAAACAGATCCGGCTCATTAACAGATAGATAGCCGGTTCTTTTTTAACAAATATTGCTCAGCATTAAACTTCAGGTCTTGGAAATACAAACAAATTATTGGACACTTAAAGCAGCCTTTGGTACAAATAATGACAGACGGGGCATCGACCAAAGTCAAAGTAAAGGTACTGTGAGGCACTTAAGATAAAAGCAGCACCCTCATGGTGAATAGGTTTGATGCCTCTTTATAAAGCTGCTTTTATATCTCTTAGTTGTTTCATATTTGTTCTCAGATATGGAGCCAGTTAAACGTTATGAAGCCTCTCCTGTAATGTGAAGGCAGAAACACTAGTTTTACACGTGTAGGTTGTGTATGTGTCCCTCTGTATAATACGTGTGTACTTATATGTCCTCCTCCAGCAGAGTGAGCCAGCAGCTACACTGGTCCAGCGAGCAGAGCCTGCCCTCCCTGCCTACCAGTCCAGGAGTAGAGAACCAGTCTGTCTCCCAGTTCCTCCTGCTGCAGAAACTGTCCCTGCTCAAACTCACCGCTCTGATGGACAAATACTCCCCGTCCAGCAAGCAGGGCTGGAACTGGTAAGAAGCATGAAAAAAAGGCTGGAGGATTAGCGGCGAGATCAATGTGTGAGGGTTCAGCAGAGGTTGAGGTTTAGTACAAGGTTGAAAACTCCACTACACACCTGCATGGAGAAACTTCTTCTTCAAGGAAACAAAAAGGAGGGCAGGTGGGCGGGCGGAGGGTAAATATTTCAGGCAGCCTATTTAGAAAATTCATTCATTATTCATGGATCAGGTGCAACCTTGTTTCGGCTTAAAAAAAAAAAAACCAGCAGCAACATGATTCGAGAAGAATAAATTCCTTCCCGACCCTGTTAGTGCTTCACCTTGGGTGTGGCTTCCTGGGAAATCAGTGAAGTGAAGTTTGGTTCCTGTCATCCTTTTCTGCCCTCGGTAACAGGGAACATGCAGCTTTGCATTAGTGATGAATCAAACGCTGATCACGCCTATATGTTTTCCCAGACACCAGAAATAATCATTTTCCACCCCTCAGTGATGCACCACAGCAACAGCATGTGTCTGCGCGATATGTGGAAGATGCTGCGATAATATTTATGATAATTGTAAAACGATGTGGATGACTGGGGCTGATTTCATACAGCTGAGTCACTATTTTCATTTACTTTGTAGGCTACATTTATTTATTTTTTAACCCATTTACAGTCTAAACTGTGTGCATTTACATCATGTCAGCGTAGTTTCTACTTTGTGGCTCTTAGTGTTATAAAAACGGCGTCGAACTCACGCTGAGCTCGTTTGGAGTGATGCATTTAAATTAAAGGAGTCGCTCTCCTCAGGTTCAGCTCAGGTGAGAAAAATACCTGCTGAACTCCATCTGTTCGCAGACGTCTAGGGCCTGCAGTTGGATGTTTTCACAGCACTTCTTATTGACATACATGGATGTGTTTTCCCTCCTACACTATGTCTTCATGCCAAAATGAGGGGAAAAAAATCATTTTTAAGAATAATTTAAGAACATTTAAATATCCTGCTTGTTTACTCTGCTGAACATTAGTGTTTTGTTTTGTTTTCTTTAATTTTCAGGATCAGACGTGTGTTGTGGGGCAGATTCAGGACGAACTACAGGCTTCCTGTAGTTCACCTGTCCTGTTTTACATTTAAAACTGCTCCATTTTACAGTTTAAACTGTAGCAAATCACAGAAAAAGAGGGAAATTATACAGAAACCATGATTTCATAGGAAAAAATATGATTCTGCTCACTTTTGCACAAATTATGTGAACATCATGTTCCTTAACAGCTAAACTGGATTATGTGACAGTAGTACAATTTAGACACATTGTTGTCTTTTAATCTTCCCTCATCCCGGCTTTGTTTAGGAGTTATAGGAGTTTTCAGACTTTCTTCAAGCTTTATTAATTATAGTTCATATGAATGGCTGAACCACTGATGCCAAAAAAAAGATGTATTTGAAGATTAAAAATACAGCAGTTAATTGCTGATCGGGACAGCTGATACACCGACGAACTCTCCTCAAAATAGCTTGTAATAGTTTTGTTTCTGAGAGTCGCTGTTAGATACTGTACAGAGTATTTACTGGTGAGATGAAAGGAAAGCTGGAAAGCCTTCAGAGTGCATGTGTGATACAATTTTCTGTTCTGTACTTTAGTTACAGGGCTTTTTATAACTGTTAGGATGATGATGAGCCAAATAAATAGAGGTCTCATGATGGATTGGAGTGCTTTGGATTTCACTTTTTTAAAAAACATGATTATGTTATGAATGTAGTTTTATCCAGAGTGCACTCAGGCCTACGGTTTCCAGCATTAAAGGCTAAAAAAGCACCGTTTTTCAGTTTCTGGGTTCCCTGAATGTGAAAGTTTCAAAGAGGAAGAGAAAAGGAAAACTCAGTTACTGGTATTAATGGTTAAAAGGTTGCTGGTTTTAGTTCAGAAAGTCCAGTCTCCTTTAATCGCTGATTTCTCCGTGTCTGCGTGTTTTTCCTGCAGAGCTGATTTGAATGGCTCACACATTTCAGCGATCAGCAGGGACTTATGTAATCAGAAATGTTTATTTGGCTCTTCCTTCAAAAGGAAATGGATTCAACCGCGGCCAAGTTGAACTTGAGATTGCAAATTCTCGGGACATTTTTGATTTTCCCTCTCCAACGACACGTTTCGGACTAGTCAAAGCTGTCTGATGGCTTAATAACATTCCTCCATCTTTCGCCTGCAGGACTGTTCCTAAACCGCTCAGGAAGAACAAGGTGATGGAGGTGAAAGGCGGGCAGGTTTTCGGGGTTCCTCTTCTCCTCAGTGTCCAGCAGACAGGGGAGCCACTTCCTCCCAGCATCCTCAGAGCTCTGGTCTACTTGAAGACCGAGTGTTTGGATCAGGTAAATGAGCTGAAGGCCACAAGAAGCGATTTTAGAAACATGTAAGAAAATATAAGTCCTTTTCTGAAGGTAAACATTGTTGTGTTCCCTCTCAGGTGGGTCTCTTCAGGAAGTCGGGGGTGAAATCTCGTATCCAGTACCTGCGTGAGCTGGTGGATTCTGACCCAGACGGCGTCTCGTACGACGGTCAGTCTGCCTTCGATGTGGCCGACATGGTGAAGCAGTACTTCAGAGACCTGCCTGAACCCATCTTCACCTGCAAACTCTGCGAGTCCTTCCTCCACATTTACCAATGTGAGAAGTTACTGCTGTTACCTGTTCTGTATCGTACCAGAGGTTTTACCATTAACCAGGAAGTTTCATTTAATGTCAGGGCACCATTAAAATGAACTTACAGAGACTTTAAATCTTAAACCATAACTGGTGAACTTCTATTTGCAGATTTCCCTAAAGATCAGCAGCTGGTCGCCGCTCAGGCTGCTATCTTACTGCTTCCTGACGAGAACAGGGAGGCGCTGCGAACGCTGCTCTTCTTCCTGCGTGACGTGGTGGCCTGCGTGGACGAGAACCAGATGACTCCTACCAACATCGCCGTCTGCCTGGCGCCGTCGCTGTTCCACCTCAACACCCTGAAAAGAGACGCCAACGCACCCAGGTGAGCAGAGACCACACACACACACACCGTCTCTACAGAGAGCATATACACATTTCCAGGTCTGTATTTATATTCTGGGGCTTTTACTGGAATATCTAAAAAATTCCTTATTTATCTTATACGGCCCATCTGTCTGAAACAGGCCGTTTGAGCTCCTGTCTCTTTAAGATGAGGCTGCTCTCTTCTGATTTGTCAGCTTCAGGAAGCAACAAAGGCGACCAAATGGACAGCTGTGTTTGTGGGCATGTGCAAACGACCTGGCGTTCATCATGAGGAGGAAGTAGACGAGTAGAGAACTCAGAAGAATTTAAATATTTCTGTGAGAGTTTTTCCTCCCCTAAACAACTGGTTTTATTGGTGTCATTTAATGCCGCTTGTTTATGTGACGTTTCTGCTGGTGTACTGCGACATACTCCATCTGTTCTTGAACGCACCACTGAGGGACATATTTGAGATTTGATCCTGCATTACCTCATGATGAGGATCTTATTGTGACTGTAAATCTCTACCGTCACGGTTTAGCGTCAGATCCAGACTTCGCTGTTAGTTTAAGTGCGTCAGCGCTCACCTGCTATTTAGATGAATTAATAACATGGGGGGTTTTTTTTTCGTCCTCTTTTTGTTGCCTCATTAGACGTCAACTTTCCAAAGTTCTTCACAGATGACTTCACCCCTGGATGAGATCCAGTTATTACACACACACACACACACACACACATTCAGTCTCCCTCTCTCTCTCTGTAATGAAAAGCTGTCAGCACAATTTACACAGTTTGAGAGCACATTACATAACCTCCACCAATTTCTACTTGGCCTTTACTTCACCTCCTGATATGAAAGATATTCTCTGCGATTCATCTGCTTTTTAGCTGAGATCCTGCTGGGATACGCGCCAGTGAGATGGGGACAGAGAGCCACCGTTGAGAAAGATAATGGTTATGCAGTCGGTGATTTTTATTATTAGGATGTGAACTTAATTATTAGGAGACACTCAGTCCCATCAGTGTCTGCAGAACATTTATCTGAACTCACAGTTCATGAGCGTCAATGGAAGCAAATATGGGAGTAACATATATCAGGCTGTGGATACAGACACAATACGTGTTAGTAGATCAACTCGTTTTGTTGGTTTTAATTGGATTTGTTGACAATAATGGTTCATAAGTAACAAAGTGAATCACGCAAAGGCAGCAAATTAAAAATGGACAAGTTATAAAATCATTCAATTTTATGATTAAACAGAAGTTGAAACTCAATTCCAATAATGTAAGATAGATGAAAATAAAATTAAAAAGATAGTTCAAAGAAAACTAAAACTTTCTTTTCATTTTCTCTCCTCATTCTTCTAATGATTCTTCTTTCCAGTTGCTTCATGTTCTTTTTTTTCTAACTGCTCTTCCTCCCTTCCTTTCATCTCCACCTCTTCCTTCTTTTCCTCCCTTCAGGCTTGATGGGACAGTAGATGGAAACGACACAATCAGCACTTTGTGCCTCCCGTCTCCATGGCAGCCAAAGTCCCGGCCCGTCAGAAATTATGTCACACTTTGTGGTGGGAACAATAACTCGGAAAAATCGACTGATGCTCACCGCTGTTCTCCCACAGATCTATGAAACCGCCTCTCGTGTTTTTTTGCTTTGACAGACCTCACTACTCCTCCTGAGATGCACTTTAATGGTCCGACTACACGTCTGACCAGCTCAGTTCCTTTTATGTGTCTAATTTCACAGTTTTGCTGCGTACGTTGTTTGATATTTAAAAAAACGCTTGTCTTTCTAACTTTTTTTCCTATTTGTCACAAACCAAAACGAAACAGAAGATAAAACTTCATATCGAATTAAATCAAGGAAAACAATCGGTTCGCTCTCTTCCTGTGAATCTGTCAGTTTCCAGTCAAGCTCAGCGATGCAACATGAAAGCTTTTCAAAATAACCTGAATCTGTCAGATGATGTAATTGTGACGACGTGATTCCTGTAAAAACGTGCTTCAGGTGACGGGCACATACAAGTCATCCATCCAGTGTTGTGAAACTGATGTGTCACATGTTTTACACCCTCTTCCTGTTTCCTGTCAGTGCTTCCAATACCGTAAAAACACACTGGGAATAAAAGTATAAAATCAAAGTCCTGGAGCATTTCCTATGAAGGAATCAATTTAGTTGGTTCTTGTAGAAGTTTCAGTTTGCTGCTTTAAATCCAACAGACTAGTTTAAGCGCTTATCTGCTGTCTCCTGCTGTGACCTCGACATTTATCCTGATCTTGGTCCTGTGTTGTTGCTGCAGGTCACACAGGAAGTACAGCCTGGGTCGTCCAGATCAGCGGGACCTGAGTGAGAACCTGGCCGCCACTCAGGGCTTGGCCAACATGATCACAGAGGCCCAGCGACTCTTTGAGGTATAATGGGCAACAGACTGTAGTCTTTTTCAATTATATAACCATATTTTGTGGTTCAAACAAACAAAATAAAATAATAATCCTTTCTACAGCTTCCAGAGTTTTGGCCCGGTCAGAGTTTGAGTGCTGCAGGCCCAACTGAGGACTCTGAGGAGGGAGGAAGCCCGGTGTCCCCCAGTCAGAGTAGAGGCAAGGAGGAGCAGGAGGAAAGGAGGATCAAGCTCCAGCTGAGCACCCAGCACCTCCTGAAGGAAGCCAGGGAGAAGAGCCGAGGCTGGGACAGCCACCCAGCTCCAGAGCATGTGGAGCTTGCCATCAAGAAGGCAAGTGAAGGGAAGAAAGGATGAAAATCCACTCAAAAACATCTAAAATGTATTTAGTTTTTGTATAATTGTGAGAAAACGCCATGAAAATCCTAAAAACCTATAAAAATATGAAATACTGAAGTGGGACAATCAGAGACGCTGAAAATAAAGAAAAAGTAGGAAAGAACAAACCAGATAAGCAGTGATCTTTAACAGCGTGTGTCCTGTTGGCACATTGTCAGGTACTAAATCGTCTGTCTCTCGTCTGCAGATGGACGACAGCTGCCCGCTGTGGATGTGGCGGGGTTCGGTGGAGGTGGATGCCCCTCAGAAGAAGCTGCTCCACCGGCTGCTGAGGGAGCAGGAGCTGTGGGAGGGCGGCCTGCGCCAGGCCGCCGTCATCCAGACCTTGTCCAAGGACGCTGAAATCTACCGCTACCTCCTCCAGGGCCAGGGCCACGGCCTGGGCTGCCGTCCCCCACAGGAGCACCTGCTGCTCAGGTAATGAGGCAAGGCGAGCCCCAGGCTTTACGGGCCTCTGAGTCTTAACCTGCTGAGCTCTGCTGAGCGGGGAGGACGGAGGAGTCAAAGTCGAAAATACTCTGAAAGTGTCAGTTTGATTTAAGCTCGGAGACAGCAGGCTGTGTGTGCGTGTGTGCATGTGTGTGTGTGTGTGTGTGCGTGTGTGTGTCTGAGGTTTGAATGGAATTGATGAAATTTTAATCCAACCCTGAAGTCAGATGAGACATGACAGTATCTGTGTTTCCAGTTGGACCACATCAGACTGTGTACCTCTCTCATATTTCCCTTTCTGTCAGCGTACATGAACTTTGAGTTAGAAAGGACAATCATCACTTTCACATTATGCATTCATACAAATAATTGCGGAAAAAGCGGAATTGATTTAATTTATAAAAATAAAATAAAAACATAACAACAGCTGAAATTGCATCACTGTCGTCTGGACACGTTGAAAAACAGATAGTTTCATTTAATAATGTTGTGTTCAACAAACCTGCAGGAGGAAATAGTGCATTTGTCGGGGACTATTTTATTGATAGTTTTAGTCTTTTAATGAAATCTGTTGACAATTAAAAAGAAATATGACCAGACTTCTTCCTGTCTTAGTGGTTAAAACTTATTGAACACATTGTGCAAGAAATTCACATCAATTTCACTGTGGATGTTGTGGAGCGAAAAGCTTTATTTGCATTTAGCAGAGAAAATGTTACCTGTATGTGAATGATGGTGTAATTCCTCAGGAAGGAAGCGTAGTTGTAGGAAGTTTAGTCTTTACTTTTGATAAATGTCTATGGAGGAGAAGCTCATTGTTAAGATCTCTTACTTGCTGCACATAAATTGTTGGAAAATGTCACAGGTTGCTTTTTTTTTTTTACGTGTGATTTGTTTGCTTCCAGTGGGTCTTCATCATAAGACGTTTATCATATAACAGCGCGACTTTACTGCATGTTGTCTCCTGCGCTTTCATTTTTCTGTGTCTCAACTGTCAAATAACAGCCGAATGCAAAAGTGTGCAGGAGAAAAAAAAAACATTTTGACTCCTTCATGGTGATCTCATCTCCTCCTCAGGACCTGGCAGGCAGACCCATCCTCCGGCCCGCTCTACCTGTCCTCTGTGTCCACAGAGCACCCTGAGGTGCCGCTGGAGGGGGTCCGCGTCCTCGTCCACTCCTGTCTCTACCTGCTGGAGCCCACAGGAACCAGGAAGACCCGGCTGACACACCTGTGTCGAACCGACACCAGGTAAGCGTGCAGATTATGAGAAAAGACAAAGACGTTTTTTTGCTCGTTTTTATAGATTAGTCACGGCTTAAGGTGAGTTAACGGATGGTAAAAGACTCACCCACTCCCACTGAATAACTGCCAAGATGCAGGGAGGGAAAACAGATTAATTAAGCTATCAGACGGGTAAGTGAAAGAGAAGAAGCAGAGGCAGGATAAATAGTAAGCAGAATGATTAAGGAGCGAGTGAGACAAAGAGAAGGAAAAGGACTAATTTACTCACCACTCCTAGTAACGTTTGTCCATACAAATACTTGAATCTGCCCAGGTTGTGAGATAGCATAGCTTACCTCATATATACAGCGGACATGAAAAAAAAGCACTGAAAAAAGCAACGTGTCTTTTTCAAATTCAAACCAAAACTGTTTGCATGACAAAATACTACCAGGAATTAATAGTTTCTGATTTGGTTGAAATTACCCTTTAAACTAATTAGTGGCTGTTTTTTTTTAATGAACAAAACATTTAGGAAAATTAGCTTTAATGACATAAACAAACAAAATGCTTAATTGCCAAGTGATTAGTTTGATTGTGTTACAAACAGTCCTGCTTTCAACTTTGTGTTAATCATTTTCTTCGCGTTAAAATGGTGTAACGGTCCTTTAAGGCGAGACAAAAGTAAAAGCAAGGGCAAAGTGAGCTGCAGGAACAACAGAGAGGATTTAAGGCCGTGAGAAGCCTATTAAAAGAAATATCTGGAGAGAGCGTTAGTCCATCTTATCCATCTTAATTGAGCCTGTTCGTGTTTTTGACCTCTGCCAGCGTCTATCTGTAGCACAATCACAACCTCCCTGTGAGCACAGGAGCGAGAGAGGAGGAACAGCCCTCCGTCTCATGATTCATGCCCTTTGAAACCAAGTTGCTGCAGATTTTCTGCTGCTTACATGATCAATTTGACTCTCAGCGGAGCCCCGCAGCTCCATTTGTCTCAGTTGATTAAATGAAATGAACCTCAGTGCGACAGAAAACAGGTGGCAGCAGCTCTCTGACAGAGGGCCGGCCCGGGCTCATTGCATCTCTGTCATTAAGCTACACTGTTGTTTTTTTACCCCCCAAAAAGCCCAGGCGGCAAGGAAGGAAGGAAGGAAGGAAGTAAGGAAGGAAGCGACTGCAGATTTGGTCAATTCAGTTATGAGCACGCACAGTGTTTCCTCTGAACAGATTCAATATAACAGAGCACAAAGGAGGAAAAGCTGATAACAGACGAGGAACTGTGGAAGTGAATTCCTGCCAAAAACACAATAATAATAATAAAATAATGAAAAGTTAAAATAATAAAAACAAGATTAAATGTGCAGCCATGCTGGCAGCTCTGTGAGTTTGTGCCTCACGTGTATCAGCTGTTGGGTCTGCACTGCAGAGCCGATCCTAGGGCGTCCCTTCGTATTGTGTCTTTATGATTCAAGTGAGGAGATCTCTGGTATCTCAAGACTATAATAACTATCAGTTTCTTTTCAAAGATAATTAACCATCAATGTTTGGAGGATTTTTAAACGCGTTTCCCAAATTGCGACTTTGATTGTGGCTCAAAACAAAGACGGCAGCCCGTCGGCTACCTAGATAGGAGTCGGACGTTGGAACAGTGGGTCAAAAATCTTAAATATCTTTGTGATTAGAAGAGTCTTTATTGATTCACAGCAGCGTGAAGTGAAGAAACGGATGATCACTTCTGTGATATATGCTAACATGCTGATGCTAAGCAGGTGTACCATCTTATTTTTTAGCACTTTAGCAGGCAACCGTCTGCTAATTGGTCATTAACACAAAGTGCAGCTGAGTCTGATTGGATTCATGTCTGTGTCTTTACTGTCTATCAAATAAAGTCAAAATTCACTTTCCATCAATCGTTTTTATTTCTCTAAGAATGGGCTTCTATGAGGAAGTTAAATCACGGAGTCTGAGAGTAAAAATAGGGACTCATGACATGAAAAATGATGATTTCATCTATAACTGATCCCAGAAAGCTTTTAGTTGGCCCATTACAACTGAACTGAAAGGATCACATTGGCACACAATCACACTGTTTCACAGCCTCGAGTCTTTCTCATTTTTTTTTCTGGATATAAAACAGTGTGTGGAGTGATAGTCAACAGCCACGAGCTGAACTGCTGCTGTTATCAAGTGTACACACATTCACATATTAGGCTTTTAGCTTAAACCCTTACCCAGAACAACAGGGAGTGCCTTCAGAATAAACTAAGCCTCAATTTGTAAGATCATTTTCAAGCTACCAACAGCCTGCCAATGCTCCTGTTATGCAAGAGAGATCATGTAAGAAAGAAGTGAAAACACCCAGAAGGACGAGTGCCTTCACTTTCTCTATTCAAAACAGGTCCACAGCATCAATGGAAATAAGATCACTGTTATCAGTGAGTGAGTGGGACCGTCATCAAGGATGTTTTGTTCCACAGAGAGTAAAACTTAAAGTTTATGTATACGTAAAAGACGCAAAATCGCATTTTTTTTAGATTGTGTTTACAGTTTTAGTGAATGCACACATCTTTAGTAAATAATATTTAGGTTATTATAGTAACTGGAAGACATCATTACACCATATAGCAGACATTTGTAAGTAAAACGTCCTACGTTAGCGCAAGTGTAACCGCTAACAATGTTAGCAAAGGTGTAACTACTAACATGCTAGTGTAGGTAAAACGTCCTACGTTAGCGCAGGTGTCACTACTAACAATGTTAGCAAAGGTGTCACTACTAACAATGTTAGCAAAGGTGTCACTACTAACATGCTAGTGTAGGTAAAACGACCTATGTTAGCGCAGGTGTAACTACTAAGAATGTTAGCAAAGGTGTAACTATTAACATGCCAGTGTAGGTAAAACGACCTACGTTAGCGCAAGTGTAACCACTAACAATGTTAGCAAAGGTTTAACAGCTAACAATGTTAGCAAAGGTGTAACTACTAACATGCTAGTGTAGGTAAAACGTCCTACGTTAGCGCAGGTGTCACTACTAACAGTGTTAGCAAAGGTGTAACTACTAACATGCTAGTGTAGGTAAAACGTCCTACGTTAGCGCAGGTGTCACTACTAACAATGTTAGCAAAGGTGTAACTACTAACATGCTAGTGTAGGTAAAACGTCCTACGATAGCGCAGGTGTAACTACTAACAGTGTTAGCAAAGGTGTAACTACTAACATGCTAGTGTAGGTAAAATGTCCTACGTTAGCGCAGGTGTAACTACTAACAATGTTAGCAAAGGTGTAACAGCTAACAATGTTAGCAAAGGTGTAACTACTAACATGCCAGTGTAGGTAAAACGTCCTACGTTAGCGCAGGTGTAAGCATTAACAATGTTAGTAAAGGTATGACTACTAACATGATAGTGTAGGTAAAACCATAGACATATATACATAGACGCCGCATTGAGCGCTGAATGGTACGTGAACGCCGCCGCCATATTGGTTCGGGCAAAGTCGAGCGGTCGGAGAATTGGAGCGAACGGAGAAGATGCCTAATTCTTAACTTTTTAACAAGTTTACTGATGAACGCTGTGTGTTTAATCACTGCTTCTATCATGAACACCACTTTATTTTATTTTAGATTGGATTCAACTTTATTCTCATTGCACAAAGTAACGCATACATAGACAACAAAATGCAGTTTACCGTCTAACCAGAAGTGCAGAGTGTGTACAAATGAACAGGATATATATAAATATAGTGCAGATATAAATATGACTATGGGATACATACAGTTGAAACCAAAAGTTTACATACACTGTATAAAAAGACATTTTTTTCCTCACTGTCTGACATGAAATCAGACAATAACTTTTCCTGTTTTAGTTCCGTTACGATTACCAAAATTATTTCTATTCGCTAAATGCCAGAATAATGTAGTAATAAAAAATTGTCTAAAAAAATCCTTCTCTCATATGTGTGTGTATATAATATATGTGTGTATACATATATAATATGTGTGTATATAATATATGCGTGTGTATACATATATAATATGTGTGTGTATACATATATAATATGTGTGTGTATATAATATGTGTGTGTATATACATATATAATATGTGTATATATAATGTGTGTGTGTGTATAATATATGTGTGTGTGTATGTATGTGTGTGTGTGTGTTCATCAATATATATGTTCATCAATGTGAAATAAAACGATTAATCAAAATCAGTTAAATGTAAACGTTAGTGCTCTTTATTCAGAAAACCCTCATGTCACATCTACATTTTAGGATCTGGTTATTATAGACACAAATTTAAATGTTAAATATAAATATTTCAATATTTATCGTCACAGTAACAGTGTTACACACATTAGTAGCTGTAAACACTCGGCATTAGAAAAATACATACATTGGTTTGGTGCTTACATAAGGAGTAAACATTTATAATCATCACTTTAAAAGTTAAATACGTTGTTTTCTGGTGCCTGTTTGTTTCCCAGATATATTAGTGTGTGTGTGAATGGGTGTATAAGAGACATTAACTTAAAAAACTTTGTAGAAAGGCGCTTTATGAAGTTCAGTCCATTTACTTGTATTAGTTTACGGGCAGATCTGCCCGAACCAATATGGTGGCGCCGTTTACGTGTCGCGACCAACGACCAACCCACTCAATTAGGCGTCTATGTATATATGTCTATGGGTAAAACGTCCTACGTTAGCGCAATTGTAACCGCTAACAATGTTAGCAAAGGTGTGACTACTAACATGCCAGTGTAGGTAAAACGTCCTATGTTAGCGCAAGTGTAACCATTAACAATGTTAGTAAAGGTATGACTACTAACATGATAGTGTAAGTAAAACGTCCTACGTCAGCGTAACTGTAACCACTATGTAAGCAAAGGTATGACTACTAAAACTACCTACGCTAGCGCAGGTGTAGCCGCTAACAATGATAATGTAGATCCGATTACTCTTGTTTAAATCGATACTCCCATTTGAAGTAGCATTAGAAGATACGATTTAAACTAGTAGCAGAAAACATCCAACATGAATTACTTTTTTCTGCAGTACAGAAACGTGCGATAACTACGTAGCATTTAACATAACGTTTGTTATTTCTGCCTGCAGCTTTTTAAAAATGCATATGGAAAATGTTTATTCATGACGGTGATATAAAGATGCACTTAGGTTTATCCTAAAAAGCCTTTAACCATGATATAATCTTTGATCTTAAAGACAGCATACATGTGGATTCCCTCTTAAAGCGAGTTAATGTCTTAAGATACACAATGAAAATGTAAAACTGTCCTCAACAAACTATAGTAAGTGTTTATTAAGTATTCAACATCCACTCGACCTTCTCTGAAGTGCACGTTTAGTCTTTCACATGTATATATACAAATAAAATAACTATGAATCTGCTTCTTTTTAACCTTTTCTCATCTCTCTTGTGTTTTATCTTCCAGGGGTCGGTCGCAAGAGTGGCACTGCAAAGTGAGCGGACATCTTCTGGCGTCCAGTCTCCTGGCGATTAAAGACTCCTTCAGAGCAAACCACAAAGAGACCAAGATCTGAGTCGAGTAGAAGCAGAAGATGTGGACTTGGACTTGGATTGATTTCCAGATTTTGCACTAATAAAGTAGCACTCGCCCTCCAACTCTGGTTAAACTTCTCGTATCAGGTAAAAATAAAAAGGGACTGCAGCAGAACTTTCTCTCAAGTTTTTAAAAGTGAAACTCGTGGCCCAGAGCACAGCGAGCAGGAGAGGTGACCTCTGAGGGCCTCCCTGGATCATCTGTGTCTCTTTGGCTTCGATTGGAGTTGCTGTATGCGTTTCCCTTTTTGTGTCAGTGACCTTGCAGACTGCCAGCAGCACCTCTGCACTCCCCGCTGCGTCTGATACGCTTCACACTCAAGTTCACACCAGAAAAAAAAAAGAAAAAAAAATGCAAACGATGGCGAGCTTTAACAAAGGACGTTTTGATTGGAGGATGAAAAGCGGAGGTCTGAGAGGGAAAAAAAGTTTGAGATGAAGCAAGTGGACTGGATGATGAAATGTGACTTTCTCGCCCAATTCTGTGCCTGAAATGTGTTGTTAAAAGAAATAGATTTAAGTTTAAAGACTCGTCATTCTCAATAAAATGTTTTCCTGCATCGAGAGAAAAGACACAGCGGGGGGAAAAAAACGCACGGCAGCTGCCTGGACAAACACAGGAAATAAGGACAGAAAACATCAGGAAACAGACGTTTGGTTTCAGGGAAGAGGAGCGAGGAGACGGTGAAGGGCAGAGCAGAAACTAAAATAAAAGTTCACTACTTTCATACCAGAGAAAGCTGCTTCACCTGTTCAAACAGAACGAAACTCATTTTTGTGGTTAATTCTGAGACAGTTTTCCTCGAACCAAAGCCCAGACGAACTGAACTGAACTGATGAAGGGAAATGAAATCTCACAGAGACGTTTTCTTTTGGAAAATCAGAGAAAACTGTTTTCTCTCTCTCTCGCCGTGGTGCAGCTGGATCCAGCCGTGTGGAGGAATTAGCACAACGCCACGGACCGTCGCCGCCATGTCGACGTCTCTTTGTCCCATTCGAGTGACTGATTCCTGTTTTCTAATTCATCCCTGTGACTTCGGCCCGCTCTGAAACAGGACACACGAGTGACAGTTCGAAGACGAGGCGATATCTACCTCTCCACGGGACGACGACGCCGCGGTTGTTGTTGAGTGATGGAGGCCTCGCCACGTGGCGGAGGAGGAGGAGGAGGAGGAGGGGTGTAATTTTTTAACATTTGTATTTATTCATGTGTGTCAAGAGTGTGACGTCCACATGTCTCTACATACAGTCATCTTAATTCATCAAACCCTTTATAATTCAGATTATTTAATTTAGTGTATATCTAAATACAAATGTTATAAATGTTATATCCAGATATGTTTATTTAATTTCAGTTTGTGTGTGTGTGTGTGAAATCTAAATTTATCAGTGCCAAACACCTAATTAAAATGTTTATTTCTCTGTGAACCTGCTTCCTGCTGGTTTTTTTGGTTGGGTTTTTTTTTCCATCTCCTCTGTGACTCGTCTAAGTGCCAAACAGATTACGACTGTAATTTCACAGGAAGGTGGGGGAGACAGCAGGCAGTGTGAAGATGATGTACCACACTGCGCCACTGAAGCGCAAGAGATTAATAAGCCTGGCGGTCTGATCGCGCTGCAGACGTTAAAAAAAACACAAAAAAACAACAAGACTCTCCTCCTTCCCTTTTACTTATGCTCACAACACCCACATGTGTGTCTAATTTGCATAGAGCATATTTACATATCTTATTGATTCATCTCCAAAATCACTGATAAACACTCAGAGAGCCAGATATGATGCAGAGCGACAAAATGTGAGGTAAAAATACTTCTCATGGCGAGGACATCTAAACAGGATTTTAAGGAAGAGGAATAATTTATGCAAATTACAAAAAATAACAGAAGCACAGAAGAAGCCTGCAGGCAGCTTTCGTTCCTGCACAAGTCTGTTTCCTCCATATGGTGCTAAAATACAGTCAAGTGAACTTTCACTGAACTCCGGGTCAAAGGTTAAAGGCAAACAAAGTGCTAATCTATGAAGTATGTAACCCAATTACATGATTCATGTAAAAGAAGTGTTATAATAAAAGAATTAACAGCAACTCTGCAGCTTTAAGGAGCTTTTTAGCCTCTTTTACATCAAAGTTTTGGTTTTTGTTTCGAGCAGTTAGTCGATTGACTTATGATAGTCCAGTAATAAATACATATATATACATATATATATATATACAAAGTCACATGCTATTATTTTGAAATCTTTATTTTCAGCATACAAACATTTTAAATCCTCCTTCAAAGACCTTCTGCCTTGTTTCACCTCGAGTGTTTCTAACATTTTCACAGGAAACTTTCAGGCGTGATCTCATTTCTGCATGTAGCCGCCGTGTTTCAGCAGCTACAGCTCCATTTTTTATTTGGCTATATCATTTTTTAGCTCCGATATAGGGTTGTTGTGGAGTGGAAGAGGTCAGTGTGTACATTACTTTAATGTTGCAGCTGGTGAATGTAATGATAATTTTAATTACTTTATTATTCACACCTGTGCTTTCTATGTCTGCCATAAAAAGAAAAGGTCTATTCTCTGTAGGATCATCACTACTACACACCGTTGTTATAAAAAAAATAAATAAATCAAAACCTGAGTAAACATGATTTACCGTCCACCTCTCAGCTGAATGTTAACTCTCAGACCTCCAACCAGGTGGCCTCCCGTCTCTCTCTCTCATCTAACCCGGACACACGAGGAAAAGGGGTAAATATCTTCTGAGGCCACTGAGACCACCATCCTATATATATATATATATAAAGGCAGCAGTGGTTCTGTCAAAGCTTAATGAATGTTTGATGAAGCTGCTGTGGGAATTATTGCCTGAGAAGATATAAAGTCCTGGGACGCTGCATGACAAGAAAGTTTCATAGATGGGTCACAACAGCAGCACGCGTCTCCCCCTCAGCGCGGCTTAACAACTCTTCTAACAACTATTGCATGACTTTTGGCGACTCCTGGAGTCACACAACTTTTATATCTGCGGAAGTGCACAACTGTCTGCTGGGTAAAGGCGTACCGAACAATTACAGGCTGCCTCGGAGTGTGTGATGTATAATTAACTTCATCAAATGGGTTTGTTTGTCTTGCACTTGGAGTTTCTGCAAACAAAGCCCACTTACTCACACAAGTCAGGGAAGGCAAAGACTGTAATTGTCGTTATCTTGAAAGTAGCTCGAGTCAAATGCGACTTCGAGAGTCTGGGGAACAAAAAACAATTACCCTGAAACTTACGCTTAAAAGTATCTTACAAACTTATTGCGGTGGCAGAGGTTGTTTGTAGAAGTTTGGTGGTTGTTTTCAGCTCGTTTATTCTCAGGCTGAGGTCAGACTAGCGTTGGCAAAACATCAAATTAAAAGCATCACTTTGGGTTTTTGTTTTTTTACAGAACAACAAGATCATAATTTGAAAATAACTGACAGCAGACTTGGTGATGTTTTGGTTCTTTAATATTAATAAAAAAGATCCTTTATATGAGATGTTAATGAATGGACTCAACATGAGTCCGGTGAGTTCAGGCTGCGATGTGAGACAGACTTTTTATCTTTACTCTTTATTGACATGACTTCACTTCTCCGGTGACGTCGCGCCCTGTGACATCACATCCTGTGACATCACATCCTGTGGACGGGGATGATGCCCAGGATGTCGAAGCCTTTGGCCATGATGGACGCTGTGGCTTCACAGAGCAGCATCCTCCACATGTTCACTTTCACCACTTCGCCTGGACAGAGACGGAGAGAAGAGCGTTAATGAAAGAGACGAGGGGAAGGAAAAAAAAAAAAACTAATTGTGAAAACAGATCAGAAACTGTCAGTGGTGAAGCACAGAACCAACAACAAGCAACAAGAAGGTCAGAGGGCAGATTTAATGATACACCGACACCGAAGCATCAGCTGAAAATCGATCCGCTACATCTATGACCGTCCGAACCCATCAGAGCAAACGGCCGCACGCAGCAGAAATCCAATAGAAATTAAGTGCATGATGAGCAGCGGAGGGTGCATTAAACAGACAGCTCGTTAGAGGGGCGTGAACGTCGATGCTCGCTGACAGACAGCAAAATTAGTTTGTAATTTACACAAACAAGCCGACGCATCTGAATGTACAGCGGGACGAGTGAAGCTGATGAGACAGAAGACAAGCAGACAGTATTTTAAGTCTTAAAGTGTTGCCGTATTTCAAATAGACTTCAAAAGGATTTTACACTAAATATCAAATATGATGATTTAGTTTGACTTCATGCGTTTTTACGTTTGAACCCGTAAACTTTGGGTATTATGTGTTAAAAATCACACTGACATTGAGGCCATATGTGTGGTGTTAACGTGTCGCATCAGCTACAATATAATGAGACTATTTACAACATGACATACGGTAGAAATGTAACAACGACTGATTGTCGTGCTTCACTGTGATTGGCTCAGCTCTTTCAGTAGTATCCTATTGTGAAACTGAGAAAGTGAAAGTTGTGTTTCATGTATTGTGTAACTTTGAATCTCACACACACACACACACACACACACACACACACTTTCCATCAGTCTGAAGTGTATAATTTCTAATAAGAAAAAAATTACATACAATAATAACCTCCAGCTGGGGTTACTGCCACAGTAGCTCTGCAGCGCTAACTGAGAATTAGCATAATTAAATAGTTCTAAGCCTGAAGTGTTAGCACTCCAGCGCGCCGCGGGGATAAAACGCTAACAGGAACAAGAGGAGGGCTAACGGCGTTCAGACAGCTCTCAGTGAACAAAAACTCTCAGAGTGAAACTTCCTGCTAATTGGTGAACTCCCACTGAGAGCAGAACACAGAGGGACTGATGGTGATCAAACATGTGTAACTGATAACAGATCTCATCCTACCCGTCTGTCTGTCCTTCTCCACGCAGTAGCAGGCGTCGTAGAACTCTGTGAAGGTGGTGGCGAGCTCGTACAGGTAGTCGCACAGCGTGTGGAGCAGCAGGTCGTCCAAGATCTTCTGCAGGATCTCGGGGAAGCGCAGGATGCATTTTCCCAGCTTCCACTCCTTCTCGTGGTCCAGAAGGACCTCGGTGGTCTCTGCAGCTTTCCTCAGTGCGGCCTCATTGATGTTAGCCAGGCGAGCTATGGACCTGCAGGGACGCCAACAACATCATTAATACAGATGTTCCTGTAACAGCTTATAACATCAATTTCAACCGAGGTTTTATGCAGGAAATGTCTAGTTTTATCCCGATTAACAGTCCACAATAAATATATTCAGTTATATAATAGAAAACAGAAAATATTCACATTTATTTCTTTGCTATAAAGAGCTGTACTGTTAGCATCTTTTCAAGGGCAGTAAAGCAGAACAAAGTAGACAACAGGTGGAAGAAAAGAAAAAAAAAAATACAAAAACACAAGTGAAAATGAGTTTTTCTGATCGAGTTATGAAAAGCTGGAGGTGAAACGGCAGAAAGATGTGGATAAAGGTGCAGTTATGCCCCAGGATCTGTTCAATATTTACTGACCGGAGTCTGCTGCTTTCATACAAGAGAATGAAATAACTGATACTGTGACACAGATGCCCTTCATGTCAGCGTCTAAGAGAGGAAAGAAACTGAGCTTCTGCTGTTGCAGGTGAGAAAAACAACACGACGACTCCGCCTCCAGTCCAGAGGATTAAAAAACAGAGTCAGAAAATTTCACATAGTCAAATGATCAATTAAGTTATTTACTAAGTTTCTTCAATGTGACGATTCGCTGCTTTGCTCCACTGTTTATTTATTTATTTTTAAAATCAGTGTACATTTTGGGCCTGTTTGATAAATGAAGTTATTTTTAAACCAGCAGCACCAATTAAAGGTAAAACAGAGACACTTCCAATTAATTCATTTTTAAATAATTGCTAAGCTACTGTAACCTCGAGTCTCTACACCAGCTAATTATAAAAAAAAGTGTGTAATTTATAAAGGAAGCAACACAGAATTTAAAAAAAATATGAAAAATGAAGTTTCCAATGATACATAACAGATGAATAAATATGTATTTGGGTTTAAATTAAACAGCAGCTTTGAAACTAATAAATCGTACAACAGTTTTGTTCATTTTCTGAGCAATAAATCTAAAAAATAATCACCACTTTAACAAAGATTACAACCGTTATTATGAAGCGTCTTGCGACATATATTCAGTATAATATCTGAGCGAGTGTTTACGAGGTGTGTCTGTCCTTAATTTCTTTAGAGTTGCACAAACCGCCCTGAGGTTTTTTTTTTTAGTTTTTTTTTTTTTTTACAAAGTCTATCCATCTTTCTGTCTGTTTTTCTATCTTTTTCTCAACCTCTCTGACACTCTCACACCCATGTTTGGGGGGCAGCTGCCACCAGTGAGTGCTCTATTGACTGAACGCAGGAGCATTGAATCCTCTCAGGCGAGACTGCTCACCCTCGTGGCTGGGGAAAAAAAAAAAAAAAAAAAAAAAGAGATCAATCTTTGTCGGGCACTCTGCCACCCTGAGTCTAAAACCTCCAGGGAAGTTGGAGAAGAAGGGGATCAACGCAGCACTCTGCAGCCAGGAGACGGTCACTCGATACGGGGATAAGGGGGTGACTGGAAATTGGGTCTCGCTGACTGAAAACACCCCAAAGTCTAATCCCTTGCAACATGCCTTCCTCCTGGGCCGGCGAGGCTGATCTGATACGACTAATGAAAGTATACGAGGACGCCGACAAGGAAGAAATGTGTCGAAGGAACTCAATTTAATTTTCCAGATATTTTCAGGGTCCCAGAGGCAGCGTCAAGCGTTATTTGATGAATAGATTAGAAGACAGAGTGCATCAGTGTTTGTGAACTCATCACAAAGTTTTACCTTGACTAGCCAACAGTTTTGACATCCCATCGTCAACTGAACATTTCAGTATTGACCTTCAGCAGCTCAGGTGTGTGTGAACATTAAGGTGAGTGAGTAACCTGATGCGGGTTAGGGCGTAGAGGAGGTACGCTGCCGTGTTGCCCCGGTCGTCCAGCATCTTGTCAAACGAGAAGACGTAGTCGTTGATGCGGTTGTGGGAGAGGTCGGCGTATTTGATGCAGCCAAAAGCGACAGATTTCTGGGCTTTAGTCAGCTCCTCTGGGGTCAGGACCTGCACGAAGGGAAAATATGGAGTTGAAAAATCTTTCCCATCATCCCCGTCCTCTCCTCCTCCTCCTATGACGACACTCTTTAAAAACTGTGATAACTGTGCAGCTTTTATCAGCTTGTACTATAATTACTGCAGGCGGTACTTCACCTTACGCTCCTAACAGTAAAACCAGCGGGTTGAATTTAATCCAAATAATGAATCTAATTTACTGACTTCAGGCGAAGATTAAATTGGCTCATCAAGTCGTAGCCTTCTCCTGAACCTGCGCGTGTGACGTCAGCGATGAGGGGGGCTTATGCAGAGGATTTGATGATGAAGAGATATGATTTGGAAAACAAAAAAGAGCAGAGAATAACTCACTGAGGGAACGAGGTGACATGACAGGACTGGGATAAAGCACAGGGAAGGACAGGAGAGCAGATTACAATTTAAACTAATTATGTTTTGTGTCACTTATTTAAAAAAAAAAATCTTGTCATAAAATTTAGTAATGTAGATAAAAGCTGCTTCATTAGCAGCTTTGAGTCAAGTCGATCATTAGTTTCACAGCCTGCTGCAGTTTACAGGACTGACTGTATCTGGATATCTCAGAGTGAATTTAACGAGTACAGACTGAAAATTAATCTGCAGGCTGATCAACATCAGTCTCAGATTTATGGCCAGAAACACAAACAGATCAATAAATAAATAAAAAAAGACTTTTCTGCTCTGTCCAATATATGTATGTCCAATATTGAAGGACTCGGATGTCCCTAATTATTACTAATGAACATAAATATTTGTCAGGATAGATCATAAGTTATACAAGGACAAGTCCTGAGAGTCAGGATGGAGAATAACAGAAGGCAAACACTGAGAAATATAACAGGATATTAAAAAAAATGAGGGCGACAGAGAAGAAGAGAAGACAATAGAACGGAGAATAAAATGCCAGAAAACAAATGTTAGTGCTCGAGGTGCTTGAGGTTCACGTGGGCCCCGTTTTAGAGTCGGTTTTAATGAAGCTGGGTTAGCAGATGGTAGACGAGGCAGCGACCCAGACACAGAGCAGAGTATCGGATCAGAAGAGCCTGCAGGGAAACTGTGCTGGCACCAGCTTCTCACAACCTTCTCAGCATTAACATCGCTACAGTTCAACTGGAAGTCACTGCGTGTTCACACTGCGTCATATGTTCCAGATAAAACCTAACCAGGTCAGGTTCTCTCTCTGCTCTTCTTCATCCTCCTGCGAGTTTTGCAGAAAGAGTTTTGCTGCGTGAACGTCGGCGGCTGGTGATAAACTTGGGAGGAAAGAAAAAGGTTGTAAAATATTTTTGGGGTTGAATCCTGAGATGAACTACTGGAAATGTTTTTTATGATCCTGACTTTTCATTTAGCGACATCATCAGTTACATTTCTTTATTTGGTTTATGATCAATAAAATAAAAATCACCTCACTGCAGAAATATCATTCGCAACAACACAAAAAAATTACTCTAACAAACAAGTTCCAAAACGGATGTAAAACTGCTCCCCAAAGACTAAAAACACACCTGAAGTTACTGCTTATCACCACATGGTGTCGCCAAAGAGACACAAATCAGACTTTAAAAGGCCTCACAGTGACGTGACATTTTTTAGTTAAATCAAGTCTTATAATTTGGTGCTATTGGCTAATTCAAAGATGATCCTTCTGATAAGTATCATCCAAACAAACAAACAAACACGCAGACAGCAGACAGGAGGGGCTCTAAGCTCACACTAAATGGAGGAAGTAAAGAGGAGCAATGATGAAAAGATGGAAGAGAGGAAGAACGGCCGGCGAGTGTCATCTGACGGTCATTACTGAGGATCGAAACCCAGAAATAACGGGCTGCTCCCTGGACAGTATCCCTCTAAATAAATGGATGCTTATCAAACATTTGACACTAAAAACTGAAACAAAAATCATTCTTAGACAAGCTGGAATCAAAATTCAGCCAAAAGTGATTCCTGTAACAGAAGGAGGCACGAAAGTTTCAACTTCCATGAAACAGCAGTAAGATGGTCGGAAATAATAAAAAAACACATTCAGAGTTATTTAAAGCGTTAAAAAGAAAAATAAATCACAAGCTCTGAGGTGTTACAGCTGTGTTCGTCTTTGTTTGTCCATATAATCAAAAGGGTCTTTGAATGTCTCATTTTGTCCAAAATACTAAAGTTTCAGGAAGTAAATGTTTGGACGAATCGTTGCAGCTCTAATCAAGACATTGATTCATTATTCTTTAGTAACTCGCTCTTTATTTCCACTGAACTAACAAAGCGATATATATCCTGGCACCATCGATCGATGTCAGGAGTGAGCAGGAAGTGTGTGAGCTGCGTCCGTCAGGTGGTAACTACGACTCTCACCTTGTCTCTCTCCTTCTCTTTTAGCTTGTCCATGGACCTCTTCAGTCCCTCCTCCAGCAGGTCCATCAGCCTCACCGTGTCTCCGGACCGAGTCTTAAACTTCTTCCTGAGCAGCAAAAGATTCAGAGAAGGATTAGTGGTCGACTGTCACAGAAACGCCTGAGACGAGACGAGACGGTGAGGTTGGACTTTCTATTGACAATAATCATCAGCTTGCTGACACCTCGGGGCGATACAATTTTGTACAATCAAGCAAATCAGATGAGCATTACATGCAGAACATAAGCCGAACGTTTTAATAACCCTCCCCCCTTCTTCCCTGTATACACGCAGCTTTAACAGCTCCCCCCGTGGCTGCGCTAAGCTCTTATTGTCTGGATGAGCGATTATGAAAACAGCGTGATAAATTTCTAATGGAGTTTGGAGTAGCGCAGACATTGTGGGGCCAATTTACGCCCCCTCAGGTTACTGCGGGGCGTTTAGCAGCACTTAGTTATGGCCTCTGCGAAGCGTAACGTCAGCCCCCTGCCTACGCCCGGCTCTTCTTCTCTGGACGATTGATTAGGAAAAAACAACGGCGTGACAGATAATGTTCGAATTACAGAGCACGCTCTTCTATCAGCCGCGCGGTAATCACTGCTTACTATTAGAGAAGTAAATAATACGCAGCGAAACATGCGGCATGTGTAACTGGCGGTACAAATACTTCAACTGAGATCATGGCAGGAAAATATATATATACAAAAAAAAACCACGAAGATGTGTTTCATCGTTGTTTGGATTAAACAAACAAGGAGGAGGAAGAGGAAGGAGAAGCAGAAGGACGAGAAGAAGGATGAGGAGGAATTTGATGAGAAAGAGGAGAAGAAGATTTAGAAGGAGGAGATGATGAAGGAAGAGAAGGAAAAGTAGAAGAAGAGGAGAAGGAGAACCACAGGAGAAAGAGAAGGAATTTGCAGAAGAGAAATGTAGGAGTTAGAGAAGAAGAGAAAGGAGAAACGGAAGGAGGAGGAGAAGGAATTTAAAGATTAACAGGAAAAAGAAGGACAAGAAAGAGAAGAAAATGAGAATAAAAGGAAAAGGAGGAAGAGAAGGAGAAGACTTAGAAAAAGGAGAAGTACAAGAAAGACGAGGAGAAGGAGACTGACAGGAAGGATGAGAAAGAATTTGAGGATCAATAGGAGGCGAAGGAGAAATCTGAGGAAGACGATAAAAGAGGGTTGAGGAGGACAAGAAGAGAAAAAATAGGAGAAGGATCAGGAGGAGTACAAAAGGAGAAGCTCATCTGACTACAGCAGAACTCAGTCGGCCTCAGAGATTATTAGAAATCGATCGATTGAGGACGTCTTCTGTAACTGAACCTAATAACAGCAGCTCTGCGTCACGCCGTCGCTACCTCAACGAACTGACTCTACTGTTTGTGGAGTAGCAGTTGTATATTTCCTTTTTTATTTGTCAATGCAGCCAAGTAGTAAAATTGGGGGTTTATGTGCGATAATAAATGTAATAAAAACATGTAGCAGAGGCGATAAACACACCGTGAAGGACATTCGGATGATTATAGTGCGACGGTAGAGACGTCTGAGTCTTCAGAGGAGCTGCTCGTCTTCGCCGCTGCTCTGAGTGATTTGAAGTGGCGTTAAAGTGTTATTAGTCTGTAACGCCGGCGGGGTCGAGCTCAGTGTCGCGCTGACATCTCTGCAGTTAACGCCACGTCCTCAAAATAAACACAAAATGACTATTTTCAATTGTTAAGACTTGATTTCTGACACTGTTAAACATGGCCGCACTAACCTCCTACGGAGCCCCGGGGGCAGAATACGTCGGGGCCCCCCACTAATAGCTAATAGCTTTTCCATCGTTAAAATTAAGTTTCTGTGCACTAATTTAACGACTGAACTTTATTTATAAATATTGAAATTATTGTTTTTGATGATGCCATGATTTATTACGGATCTAAAACGTGCTATGGAGGCATCAGCCGGGTTAATACGACTCACACAAACACTCACAAAGAGTCACATGTGTGTATTTTAACTCACTTGTCTTCTCCCAGCACCACTCCGAAGCCTGCATGCTCCACCCGAGTCACCTGGGGGTTGTACCAGCCAATCATCTGAGCCGCAGCGAACACCACCTGGAAGTGTGTGCCCTGCCAGTGAACACACACACACACACACACACGATCAGTGACATATAAACATAAATGTCATGTTCATCTTTCCAGATTAAGACTTCCTATATGTCACTGCTGCACAGAACTAAAGTGAATCCTGACCCGTCACACACGTGGAGTATAAACTGAGCCGTGTGCATGAATGCATGTCCGTGTTAATTCAGGAGAATATCAAGTCCTTTAATGACTTCAAAGTTTCCACATGAGGCTACGGAGTTCAATTCAGGAATATTTTAACAGATCAGTGTCAGCTAAAGCAAAACCCAATCGAACGGGTGTGTTACATGCTCCAGGCTCTACGAACACACTTGGACTCGGCTCGAGCGTCTCATCGCGGGCGAGTGTGTGCAGCTGATGATGATGATTGATGATTGATGATTAGCCCGTTGGACTGTTGGACTTCTGACAAAATCAATTTCTCTTCCGCTTCCTTCTGAAACACACTGATAATTAGTTGTTGTTTTTCTCCACATTGAGTCTTTTGTATCCGACGTTGTGATCCGAAACATCATCCACACGTTTAAAAATTCGAGGGGAAATTCTATTAACGGATCTGTGATAGACTGAAATCTGATAAACTCTATTTTTTTGCATTATGAATAAGTCACATTTTGGAGGATATGTTGGTGCCAACAATAAAGAAACGCAGCTTTAAAGTATTTTTCTCATTTTACAATGACTGATGTGTTTTCTAATCATCACAACCAGGTTTTCCTGCTTTCTTCTTCTCCTGCAGCCTTCCAGTAAGCTTCAGCAACTCCTGCACGACATGTTTTGACTTCACTTAAATGTATTTGAGGATACATTTAATCACTATCTTTATGCTATTCTCCTCATTCACCTCTAAAAGCTCAGAAGTTTCTGCTTTTTGAAGAACAGGATTGAAACACTTTAGATTTTAACTGTTGGTGTTTCTGCTTTTTAGTCTCTTCTTTCTGAAAACCTCCATCCTTGTATCCACAATCATGTCTCTATCCACCCACCTGCCCGCTGTCTGTGACGTAGATGATGATGTCGGCTTTCTCCTGGAAGATTCGCTGACGCAGAGCTGCGAGGTCCGACGTGTCGTAGGTGTAGCCGCCATCTGACTTGACAATGGTGAGGGGGATGGACTGACCCGGGGCGAAGACGATCTTACGACCCTCGTCCAGCTCCAGCAGGCCTGTGGGGATGGATGGATGAATGAATAGATGGATGGATGGATGAGGAGGATACACAGAGAAGGGGTGATAAAGGAAATGAGTGAAAGGAAAAGGTTTGAGAATGAGTGAAATGGAGAAGGAGGAAAGTCCAGAAAAAGGAGGAGTGGAGATTAAGAGAAGCAAGACGTTAGGATTTAATAGAAGACATTTATGGGGCAACACTGCCCCCCGGTGGTCACATCAGATAACTGCAGACTGCAATTTCAGAGAATAAAAAATAAAAAACATATTGATGCAAAAATGCTTCAAATAACTACATTTCAATATCACACAGAGACAACAAGGACTTCAACTCAGGGAAACGGAGGTCCTCAGTGTCCAGGTTTTCCCACTTTGACCTGCTGCACACTGACCTTTCTGCTTAAACTCCTTCACCACCTCCGTCATCATGTCCTGGTAGTACGACTCTCCTCTTTCGATGAGCCTGATTCCCAGGCAGTCATAAACCTTCTGAAACTCTGAAACACAAACGATCGCCGTTAGTTTAAAAATCTAAATTAAAACACCACAGAGCAAGAAAAAAAGCCTGACTGATTTAACACATGTAAAGTTATATAAATTTATATCACACAGCAATTAACAAATAGATTCATTTCTCCCAGACAGAAGAAAGAACAAAAAGTTTTAAGGTGGATTATTGGCGTCTGCTCTACCTCCTCTGGAGACGTCACAGATCAGGTTCCAGGCTTTGATGAAGTCGGGCTCTTTGCTCTGCAGTCTGACGACACACTGGTACGCTCGCTTCTTAAAGTCCTCCTCTTCATCGAAACGTTTCTTAGACTCCTGATGGAGGGAGGAAGAGGAGGGAAAAATTCATTTAACCATTTTTCCCCGTTGTGAACTTAGCATGCATTAAAAACTTTTCAGATATAGATTAACGTGAAGCTAAGGATTATTTTCACTATTGCTTAAAGGGAAACTCAATCAGCAGCGGGAACCAGAGACACAGACAGAGTTTTAACTGACCTTGTAAAAGGCCTGCAGGTCACTGATGGGCGGGGAGACGGTCAGATAGTTCGGGAATTTATCCTGCAGGTGGGCGATCAGCATCCCAAACTGGGTCCCCCAGTCTCCCACATGGTTCAACCTGAGAATAACGACAACAAAGAAAGTCCTCAACTTTCTTACTTTGCAAATTTGAGAACTTAATTTAGAGGATTTTGGCCCCGATACAATCTGGACGTGCCTGTCAGTACACAAGATGGTCACAAGTGATGACTGGTGACCCCTGACCTTTAGTAAGGTCAAGAATTTAAATTCATCCATGCTTTGGTCTAAGATGAGGAATCGTATAAAACTAAAAGGTCACATTTCTCTGGAAATTTCTGTCAAAAACTTATGTTAACAGAGGTATATAACAGAGGGTTACATGTTAAATGATCTTCTTTTATACTACATGCTACTACAGGCTGCCAACATCCTAAAGTTAGCTTTAAAGTACAGTTTGAACGGATGCTGAATAGTGAGGTTAACGTAGCGTAACACTGGAATCATGTTTCAGATGCGGGATGTGAGACCTGAGAACGTCGTAGCCCAGAAACTCAAACAGCCGACACATGCTGTCCCCGATGATGGTGGAGCGCAGGTGACCCACGTGCATCTCTTTGGCAATGTTGGGAGAGGAGAAATCCACCACCACCTGAGCAACACACACACACACATATACAGTATAAAGCCACTATGTGTGGCATCTAAATTAAAACTGATTTAAAACATCACGTTATCATGTCGAACCTTCTTCCTGGAGGCCAGCGGAGGAGGCTGCACTCCGTTGATCAACAGGTTGCTCAACAGTTTGGACACAAACATCTTCTTCAGCTGGACGTTGATGAACCCTGAAGATAAAACAGACGTCACAGGAGACGATGAGACTGAATCACAGCACATACTGACTAACGTTATACATGTTTCCCATTAAAAGTCTTCCGTCTCTGTACCTGGTCCAGCGATTTCGGTTTTCTCGATGAGTTCGTTGTCTGGAAGGTTCTGAATAATCTTTTCTGCGATTTCCCTCGGGTTGACTTTCATCCCCTTTGCCTTTAGCATCTACAACACGACAAAGTCAGACATATATTGGCTTGAATGAACAGTTACGAACATTCATTTCAACTAATTTCCAGTTAAAAATCGGTCTAAGCTACGTGTGTGGTGACTTCTGACAAGTGTAAGCATTAGAAGAAAAACAGCATTTCTAAAACCAATAAAAAGGCCCAAAATGTAGGCAGTCCAGGAACTGCCGGCTTCATTTTCTCTGATGTAAAGTCTCAGCAGTCATACCTGGGCCATGGCCATGGCGCTGTTGCACTGGTAGTCTCCAAACTTGGCCTGCTGGTTGGGTGCGACGGCCAGCGGAGGGTTGTCCAGCTCAGGGTACGACGCCCGGATGGCCTCCCCGAAAACCTCCTGGAGCCGCTGGTTGATGTTCATCATGGATTTACTGCAGTGAGTTTTATCCTCCTGCAGACTCTGAGGACACACAACATGTCAGCTTCACTAAATGTTATGATTATACAGGAAGAAGAAGCAGACAGAAAATATAGGGAAGACATATTTAGTTAAAATTATGCAGCTTCAGGGGTTTGAGAAAGTTTCTATATAAAAAACAACAAAATCACAACAAAATTAGCCTAAAAATTTTGATTAAACAGGAATGAGATTGTGTTACAATACCGAAAATGTTTTGCGATGATTGAAAAAATCAATTGATTATCGATATAGTTGCAGATTAGTTTTCTGTTGATCAGCTCACCCTTCATCTTTAATCTGCTGGGTCACTCACCCTCTTGAGGATGTTGAGACGATACTTCAGCTTGGTGTTTTCCTCTCGCAGTTCGTCCAAACGTGAAGATGAATTCAGGTTCTGCGGGTTCTTTAGACTCTCGATCTCTGCAGACAGAGTCCGGATCTCCTGCTCCTGAAAGAAAAACTTTTTTTTTTAATTTTTATTTACGATTCCCGTTTCATCTCCGAATAAAGGTCAGAGAAGAAATTCAGGAAACACTGATCATGTTTAACCAATGCAATCTGCTCTAGTGTTCTTTGGTTTAATAAAACTGAAAACTATCACAAACTAACCAGAGACAATGTCATACAATAAAACGGGACCAAGTACAGAACCCTGTGGAACACCTCAAGACACCGCCAGCTATTTCAATGCAGAACTTTGTTTAGATAACTCAGAACGATCATGAGTTGTGGCCCTACTTTAAAATAAACTGGGTTTAAATGTGTTAGATTAGCTGTATTTTAGAAACTTATTTATTATTAACTTATTCGTTTGACAGAGAAGACATACAATAGGATTGAATGAAATACTCTCAATCACAGACTCACTGTGCATTTTTAAACAAGTAATATCTGAATATTTTTATTTACCAGTCAACTATATCTGTGTGTCAGTAAATTATATTTGACTGACAGCATTAATAAGATATATATATATATATATAGTGAATGACAGGTGTGTCAACACACAGAGGAAAATACGTACACCAGACTACATTCAAATATCTGCTAATTTAAACAAAAAAAACTTTATTCTCAAAAGACACACGTCTTAAAGTACAATTAAACTTCTTTGAAAAAAATATGACACTTTCAGGCATTTTCGGCACATTAGAGGCAAAGTACAGACACACAGTTTTATATGACACATGCTGACATGTCGCAGCCGGTTGGGCGATGACTTAACGAATAGCTGGAAAACGAAATAAATAAACGTATTTTTTTCTAAATATGAGCGATATTTCCTGTAAGTATTGTTTGCCGAATTTAAGCACTGTGACCAACTACTCGACTGACACTGATTGTTTTGTTCTGACATATAATTATTATAACTGATAAGCAGAAAAACCTTAAATTGACAGTTTGTTTAATAGCGTTTGGTGCTCCGTTGACTTTTGACACACGCGTTTAAGCCGGATAGCTACTGTTAGCTAACCTGTTGTTGCAGTCGGGCTTCGCACTCGGTTACAGGGTCTCCCATCTCTCTGAAAAGCTGGACAGAAACTCTGCTGTCTGTCTGGACGTGGAAACGCGTGGCTGATGAAACAAACTGAGGAAGAGGAGGAAGAAGTTCACAACTTTCAAGTTTACTTCCGGTACTGCGGACGTCATCGTTCTTCTTCTTCTTCGTGTCTAAAAAAAAAACCCAGAAGTTTCGCAAACAACGTCAAAGGTGGATTCTGCCCCCTGCTGTTCAGCGACTGTAGAGTAATATCAAAACATATAAGATACAAAAACACAACATACCCATACCACAAAATAACTACACTGTATCTATAAACATATAGTAAAATATATTATACAAAGTACAAAGAAAGAGTACAAAGAACCATGGAAATGTACAAGATATTGACTGAGAACATGTAAAATTTCACTGTATACGTAACAGTAAAAATGTAGTTATAAATAATAAAATTTTGCAAAAAAAGTCTACAGCAAACATTTCATCTTATAGCTGAATGCAATAATTAAAAAAATAAAACATCCATCACCTGTCAGTTTTCATTTATTTACTTTTCTAAATCATCCTAAAAGAAGAAAGTAGTTCAAAATGTTGAAATAACTTAAAAAAAGAAAAAAAAAGAAAAAGACAATCACATCAAAATAGAAGAGAAGAACTTTTTTTTATTTGTTGTGAAACTACAAAACATATTGTTTATTTTATTTTTATTTTTTTTGTGCTGGTGAAATATTTACAACTCTGGTCGACAGTACAGTGTCTGAGAATAAAATTCACAGCTTTTCGGGACTCTCGCGATAAAAAGAAAAAACAGGAAAAGCACACCCAAAATCACAAAGTGCAATAAATACATGCTGTATGTTTCTCATAGCCGCCTCCAAACATGTTACCAGGTTCATCACCAGTCGTAATACAAAGAGATTCATTAGAAAAAAAACAATAATCAAACAAGGAAAAAAAAAATGCACTTGAACTTCAAATAAACACAAATTATATCACAACCTACATGATGAAAAAAAAGAAAAATCACATGTGACTAACAGCGTTTGTTTTTTGTGATTTATTGTAGCAAAAATCTACATTTCTTCATCCAGATGTTGTTATATATAAATGAGTCTTTTTTTTATATATATTTTGATTTTTGAGGTTAAACAACATTCGGTCAATCATGACAACAGCCAGCACAGACTACACAGAGTCCTATTCTTTAACATCTACTCGCTCTACAGAGGAGGAAAACAAAAAAAAACAAAAAAACAAACAAGAAGGATTTATGAGACAACAAACTGTTTACATTTAAAAAAAAAAAAAAAAAACATTTCTCTACATTTCCAGCTTCTCTCGGATCAGATGACGGCAGACAGGTTTGGACAAAATAAAAATAAAATAACAATATTTTACATGTTCTCTCTATCTTTCTCTCTCTCTCATGTAACTCCAAAAGCTTTCATTCATTTAATTTCACAGTGTTCCTGCTACAGTAAAACCCTCAGCCCTGTCCTGTCATATCTCATGGTTTTCATGTGTTTTTAATGACCTAGTGAACACAACATAACACACGATGCTTTGCTTTGTGGTAAATGTGACTTTAGTCTGAACAGCCGGCTCCAGATTTAAACAACTTTAACATCCAGTTTGTAGAAATGAATCTGCAGAACGTATCATTTAATTATCTGGTGTGACACAAGAAAAACTCTGCAGAAACGTTTCCATACATTTGGGGGATAAATTTGGTAGACGTCAAACTCCAAAAAAAACTGATTTAAGAAGTGATTATCTTAATTAATTAGACAAAATAAGACATTTGAAGACGTCATCATCGGCTCAGGAACTGTAAAATATGTTTTTGACATAAGACACAAATGTGTTAAGGTCGTACTTTTACGTGAAAATAACAATCGTTCACAACAACATTTGCTGATCATCGATTAACGTGCGTCAGATCAGGAAAGTTCAGACTGTTCAGACTGATTTATTCCTGGAAAACATTAATGTGAATCAAAACCAAAAACCGGTTTCTGAGCAGCAAATTTAGAGCTGAGTGTTTAGTTCCTGCAGCGTGAACGTCCTCAACATTTGATTCAGTTCCCGTCATCTACTGTAGAGTTCGATTATGTATTTGTGTTGATTATTATTATTATTATTTCTAGACACTTGTGCAAAATATTCCTACTTCTACCTGAACGAGTTGTGACCATCTTTCGGTCTGTGTGGATTTAAAACATTTACAGTATTTATTTATCAAAAAAAACAGATTTTTATTTGTAGACTTTTTGGAGATCATTGAAGGATCAGGGGAGTGACGTGAGGAAAAAAAACAAAAACAACTTCCTGTGTTGGTTTTAAACAATAAACAGCTACACGTGTGGAATGACAGCAGCAGCTTCACAGCCTCAGAGTGACGGTTTTTACACCGGGAATGAAACGACGACGTACCCAGAACACACGTTTACACGGTGACCCAGCAAGAAAGCAAACTGCTATCGAGGAAAGAGTCGTCACGGACGACCTCGGCACGTCTGACACTGTTGATGATTCCTTTTTTTTCTCGTAAAGCAGCGACTTTATTCAGCAGTATCAGTACGAGCTGAGAGTAAACCTTCCTAAAAACCTCAAGAGTCTCAACTGCAAGAAATGTGTGTTTTTCTTATTCCGTAATATTGAATTTCAGTTCTATAATATATACAGTATATTATTTATAGATAACCATGAAACAACAACAAAAAGCAAAATTTTTAACCCGCATTAACTGTTTTTTTTTTTCTGTTGGCCTTGAATGCATCACAAGCTGTAAACACTCACATATTAGTGTCATAATGTTGAACTTGTAGCAGTTATTGATCAACATGATCTCTACCAGCTCCTGAGGGAAATATCTGGCTCTTTAGCTGCTAAATGCTTCACTATATTCACCAGCTAGTCGATAAATGTGCCTGTTTGCTGTTTAGTGTTGAGAACAGTAGGTGTGCAGGAGCTGCAGCTGCCTGCTGCGGTTCAAGAAGTTGCTATGAGAGCGCTGAGAGAAAACCAGAACCCGAGACAATGAGATGAAAGACGCTAACACGCATCACGGAGCTGCGGGGAGCCGTCACTACGTGAAACACAGTCATTGAATCAATTATTGATATAAAAATACTTGATGATAATGCTCAGTGTTGCTGGGGCACCGTGCGAACAGAACGTCCAGTTATAAAAGACACGAGAACGACTCAGATATGAATCCAAAATATCCAGTTACAGAAACTATAAAAAACTGACATATTACGAATATTTCAAGCAGCCAATCGGAGTGAAGAACAGCTGCTGGTTTTAGTTTTTCTGGTTTTGTTTTGTTTTAGTCACTTCGAGTCAAACAATTATACAATCAGTAAGAAGTTCACAGACATCACTTCCTGTGTGTTTTAACAATCATCGTGTGCTTCAACAATCAATAATATTCCAGCGCGAGGCAAAAGGCTTTTGGATTTATTATTATTTTACATTTCAACCCCACATTGAGGTTTTTTTCTTTCCTTCCTTTTTAAAAAAAAAAACGTTTACCTCAAGTTTCTTAAAGTGCAGACTATCCGATCAGCTACCTGAGTGTTAGTGAGTTAGTGCCGTTTGTACACCTTGTTAAGTGTGTGTGTGTGTGTAACTAGTGAAAAACAATCATGACAACTTTTTTATTTGGAGACGAATCTCACTTCTGATAAACTCGCTCACGGATCTCGACTCACAGATTGTTTAAAATTTAAAAAAAAAGAGAGAAACGTCCGATCCAGTTCATTAAACGTGACTTTTTAAGAAAACACACTTCCAGTTTTCCTCTGTTACCGTGTTGTGTGTCGCGTGTGTTGATTATTTACAACCATCTGTGTACCAGACGAGCTGCGGGGGGGAACTCACAAAAATACAGTTTCTGTTCATGTTCCAGTTGAAGATAATAAAGTTATAATCCGTAAGATTTGGTGCCAGAATGCAGGTGTGTCAGAAATACAACAGAAGAAGAAGAACGAAGAGGAGGAAGTAAAAGAAGAAGGAGGAGGACAAAGAGGAGGACAAAGAAGAAGAAGAAGATGAGGATTTGTGGCTGTAAGTGTTTAAATCGTTGTTTCAAGACAACATGTAATATAAACAGCATGAGATGGAGTTTGATGTAGGAATATACGGATTATAACTTTAAGGAGACTTTAAATGAGATCTTAAACTTCAACAGACACAAACTGTGACTTTAACAGAAACAAGAAGTGACGACTCATATTCAGGTTTTAGTGCCTGAACGCGAGACAGCTACATTAAAACAAAAAGCAGTGTGTGTGCTCGTATGTTTGTCTGCGTGTTTCAAAATGCTCTAAAAACACATAACTTTAGTACCATTGTTTGCTTTCATTTTGTGCTACCGTCATTTTAGTACAAAACTCTGTGTATGCGCATGTATGTGTGAGTGACTTTGTGCTGGAATGATTTTAAACACCTAAGAGCCAATAAACAGCAAGTTAGTAACAGAAACAAAGTAGAAGAGAAAGTGAAATTAAAATAAAAAATAAAAAACAGAAAAGCTCTAGCAGTGCCATCACTAATTTACAAACAGAAACTATCCACATTAGAAATGCTGAGCTCTTTAAAAACGGTTTCTTCACGGCTTTGAATGTTTTTTGTTTTTTTTTCTTACTAAACATATACATATATTTTAAAATTCTTCATTATACCGCCACATATTTGCTTCATTTCTGTGAGAACAGCAGGTTAAGACTCAGGAGGGGAAGAAAATACTTTGAAATGCTTCTTTACACGTCGTCCGCTGGCAGGTCGGGGATGCTGGTCTTTGCTCGTGTGAAGAACGCCATCTTCTCTCTGAAATCACACGTGAAACATTAGTGAACCGCGACTGGCTCGCTGTGAGGATTTCTGAACATTATGAGCTGATTTTCTACTCTGAGATAAAAACAGGCCCGGATGTGTTGCGTCTCCCACCTGAAGGTCTGGACTTCGGGGACCTCTTTGCGGCTCTGTCCCCTGATCTTGTGGACATCCTTTGCTGCTGCCCTCATCATCTTCTCCACCCGCTTCTCCTGCAGCTGCTCCTCTCGAGTCTGAGCAGGAAACAAAAGCACGCGAGACGATTACTTCAGCAGAGAAACTGCGCACGCCTTCGTTTACACACATAAATCAGAGCTATTCTCGCAGGTTATTGGGCTAAAACTGACGAATCCTTCACCTGTTTCTCGGCCTGCTTGAGGAGGAGGCGGAAGCGTTCGTCTTCTTGGACCCAGGCCGGCAGCTCTTTCTGGCCCTGCTGCCTCGCCTTCTCCAGCTGCGTCTTCAGCTCCCGCAGCACCCGCAGCTCCTGCGACAGCCGGGCCTGCCGCGTCCGAGACACCTGCAGATCCAACTCCAGGTCCAGAGACGTCCGCAGCAGACCGTCCAGACCTTTGACCTGAACGGGCTGTAGGGAGAACAGAGGAGGACACGGTTGAAAAGCATTGCAGCAGTGGCTCCCGTAAATAGACAAAAATAAATAAAGCGTCTCTGAATCATAACTCTGTTCCATAAACACCACAAGTCCTTGATGTGTGTGAGTTTAGCAGGTTAAAGTGTGTGTTGTGTGAATTCCCCTCTGCTTCTCCCTACAGAGACTTTGCTGTCTGCCGCTAAATTAATAGAAGCCGGCAAGTGTCAGAGCTGCATTAAACATTCAGGCGGTTATTAAATATTAAGCGTCACATCACTGGGAAAAATGCAAATAGATCCTCCTTCAACGTTAATGCGACCGGTGAACCTGCAGGTTTGACTTCATTATTAAACTGTCAAGAATCAGAAGCTGACAGTAGATTTACTGCAGGTAACAGAGGGAGAGAAATCAAACCAGGGACGCTGTGAATCCTAATCTAAATACTGGAGTGAAGTATACTGTTGAAGTACTGAAGTACTCAATGCTTCACTTCATCTTTTGACTCCATGGACTCCAACAGGACAGAAGTTGCTGTTTCTACCTTCTTCATTCGCATGCTGCGTCTCTCGGAGGCGTTTCTGACAAACGGAGACTTCTTGGAGAGCGTCGAGCTGTCGCTGTCGCTGCGGTTGATCTGAAGACAAGAAGATGTGTTTAATAAATGTTTAGGAGACGGACAGAATGTTAAAGGTCCGATGTGCTGGGATGCTACTGTGGTCAGTAAGTGTCGGTTACCCTGCAGATGTACTGGCTCTGAGGGCCGGGGGAGAAGGTCTTGGAGCGGATGATGGTGTTCCCCCTCATGAAGAGGTTTTGGTGGGGAACGTCCGGGCGGCGCTCCTTGGGCCGAACCACCGAACAGTGACGGGACGACGACAAGCCGTCGATACTCGTCTCCTTGTTCACCTGGAGGAAGAATAAACGGAGAACATAAATACCCAACGTGCAGCTTCTGTGAATTCCTTTAAGAAACATAATAAGATCTTTGTTTATTTGGCCTTTTAGGAAAGAGAAAAGTTACCTTTTCTGTGATGGCTGCTGTTGGAGGGGGTTTGGTCATCTTCTTCTCCTCTTCTGCGTCCCATTGGCTGCTGTTGGGATAAAACTCCTCCTCCTCCTCCTCCAGAGGCCCCTCTCCCTCCACGCCATTTCCTTCTTCATCATCAAACATGTCCAGAAGCTCGCCGTGCCTGACGGTAAACCACAGAGACGCAGTTAGAAGATGACTTACTTTCCCTTTTTACTGCTACTAATGGCTGAATATCCGCCTACGTATCCTGTTACTCTGTCAGTACAGGACTTTGTGACCCTTGACCTCCTGACTACCTGTTGTTAGTAGTGATGCTTACTGGCTGTTTGTTCTTTTTAACAGCGTCATTAAGTCACCGTACAGTCTGCTGGATGGCCGACATATAAAATAGGTTGTAATAACGTAGAAATAAAACTAAATTATCTATGTTTTGTTTCTGTAAAAATGAAGTAGAGATAAACAACATATGATTAAAACTAAATACTAAATAAAGTTGAGCCTCAGTAAAAAAGATGAGATGTTTTAAAGGTGAAGGAAAGAAGAAGACGTCTCACCACTCATCGTCCTCTGGAGCGCCGACTCTGTCGCCGCTGGAAACACGAGCCTGAAACACACAACAGGACCAAACACATATTACAATTATATTAATATAATATTACAAACAATTAAAATTACAATGTAATTAAATAATAATAGTAAAAAATTATGATTTATACAGTTTTTTTGCTCAAAGGGACAAAACACTGATTGAATCAATCACACATAAACAAACAGAGGTTCATTATTTATTAACGACAATATCTCCTCCCTATCACAGATTTATGTTCATATTCAAATCTAGGATTTAGACAATGACAATGACACTTAATACCTGTGATTAATCATTTGGTCACATTAGAAACATTAGAAAATGGTAAAAGCAGAAGCAGCAGCAGGGTTACTGTGTGCTTTCTGAGCTTTTTGTTTAACTTGTGTTTTAAGCTGATTTTTTAACAGTCCACTGGGTGACAGTGTGTACCGTGTCAGAGACGCTGGCTGCTCTGCTCTCTTTGTCCTCGTTGTTGATCTCGGGCATGAAGGCGTGGCTCAGCAGGTTGTACCACTTGGTGCATCTCTCCTCCGAACAGCTGACGTCAGCCAGGCTGATCTGGGCTCCCGCCTGGAGGGCAGAACACAGAGGAGGAGAAGGAGGAAGAGGAGGAAGATGAGGAAGAGGAGGAGGAGGAGGAGAGACAACATGGAAGGATGTCATGAAGGTGGTTTAAGCAATGAAAAACAGCTTTTGAGATAACTGGATGATAACCTCCAAACTAGACAGGAGCTTCTACTAACCAGACATTCTTCGTGGCCCGACTTGCTGGTGTTGCAGACATCGATCCTGAGGGTTTTCTGCCGCAGTGCATTGTGGGATATCTGCATGCCGAACACCTCGTTGATCTCCACGACGTTCTGAGGCAGAGAGCCGCGCGTCCTGAACAGGCAGCGTGTGGCCTCCACGCAGGGCAGCACCACCGCACGCACATACCTGCAGGAGAGCCAGGTACAGGTGTTACAACGTTGTAGATCTGTGGCATGTTCAGACTCATAATGTGCAGTTCAATTATTTATTTCTATTATTTATTTATATTATAAATCCTAAATTATTCACTGACTAAATAACACCTATAAACAGTGAGAGTTTGTACATTTTCTGGTCAGCTGGCAGACAGAGGACGCTGCAGTTAGACAGCTGCACGATGTAAACGGTGAAGCGTTGGTCTCTGGACTCATAGCGGAAGCTGAGCTGCACCTGAGAGCAGCCCAGCACCAACCGCTCCTCGTCTGAGCCCAGGAGGAGGTCTGCAGGGAGGCCCGGCCTGGAGGAAACAATACAACATTATAAAACTGGATGTTCCTCATTACTGAGTGAATTTAAAGTAAAAAATCCTTCGTACTTGCGTTCCGAGGGCTCGTACACGCCGCTATCACCTGCCACAGACTCGTCAGACACCGCCGAGGTCACGCCCATCTTCTTTGGCCCCGCCCCTGTCCCGCGGAGCTGGGGAGCTGAGTCTGAAGACCCCAGAGGGAGGAGAAGGAGGTGAAGATGTGCAAATTACTAAATGTCTTCCTAACCGTCAACAAATGTTATAAAACAGCAACAAGTACTGTCGGTGTATCTAGACCACACTTCATTCCTCTGTGTGAAGAGATAAAATTATAAAACTATTAAAAACACGTCAATGAGTCGCATCACTGGGTGACGTGTTCCTTCTTCATTACGGACTTAACATGAACTTAAAATACATTTTTAGAGTGAGTCTTCGGACTGGATCTAAGCATAACAGACATAAAACAGTAAGACACGAGCAGGGAGGAATAAACTGGAGAAAGATTGGCAGCGAACCGCAGTCCTGTTTGGAAACCTCGTCATATCAGCAGAGTCACTGTTGAATCACTGATACCGATCAAACTCTCTGTCAACACTCGACAAATATAATGCGTTTACTTTGAGGTGTGGGGTGTAATTAGGATGTCGTCCAGGCTCGTGTAACGTCACGTGTTTTGCTGCATGACGGCGGTGTGAAAACAGCCTTACTGCACTGTATGTTAGTGTATCTGGACCCGGTGACATGTTCAGCCCTGGCAGCAGGGATGTAGAGTTAACAGGAAACCAGAAACCACGTCCACCTTTCACCAGCGGCTGAGTCACGTTCACCCGCAGAAAGCAGCTGCTGGTCACTGATCTGTGACCGAGCCACAAACACAACACAACTATTCACTTTTATTAATAAATAATCAGCTAAACCTTTTTCCTGTTTGTCCACTTTGTTTTTAGCAGAAACAATTTGAGACACATCGTCAGCTTTTAAGTTGATATATGAAGATAATTTTCTGTAGGTTCATCACTACAAACCACGAAATAAAGTGTTTTAAAACAATTATCAGACTTGTTGTTAATCAATTTTATGTCAATAGTCTAATTTCAATCATTTTTTAATTCACTATTTGTGACAATTTAACGCTAACAGAAACTGAAACTTTTCTTCCTGACATGAGCGACAAAATAAAAATGTCAAATCCCCCATATTATATACACACACACACACAGGTGACCCTGTGGCTGTAATCCAACACCTTCCTCACCTCCTCCACCTCCTTCTCACTGCTCCCACCAGCAATCAGGTTTCACGCTCAATATTAAATTTCTCATCACGTACACACACTCAGCGAGGAGGAGGATTCCTGGTTTCCCACTTTCCAATAAAGTCGGAGTGTTTTCTGTGACGTCTGGTGTGACGGAGACGGAGCCGTTACATCTCCATCTGTCTCTCTGTCACCGCTGCAGATCATACGTCACGATTATTGTTCTGGTGTTAATAACTGGGATTATCGTTGGAGTCATTATCCTGCCGTACACCTGAGTTATTATGCACACGTAATTTTAGTGCCGTCGAGATTTGACATGATTGTTTTGAAGAGTCTCTCACAGGTGTGATGACAAATCATTAAGGTGGTCAGATAGAGAGGTTACCTGCTGCTGCTGGAAACAGGCTGAATAAATACATGTATCAGTCATTTAAAGGCCGTTGCTCACTGACCCACAAAATCCTACAAGTTCAATTATCAAACAAAATAAAATATGACTTGAATTAATCAGAAGAAGAAGGCAGAGTAAAGGAGTAAATGTTTCCTGTTCACCTTTGACCTCCTCTCCCAGCGCAGTGTTGTGGTTCTGTTTCTCCTCCAGCCCACCGGGACCCCCGTGCTCCTCCTGCCGCTGCTGCTCATGAGAGTCCAGGCTGAGCTCCAGATCTGCTAGCCTGCTGCGGAGCTCCAGATCCAGTCCCAACCCGCCGGGACCCGTCTGGCCGGCGAAGGCCTCGCCAGACAGGAAACTAGAGTCTGTAACCAGCGGCGAGCACGGCGGCGACAGCGAGGAAAGAGACGACCGCGGCGACAAGGAGCTCATGGAGCGAGGGGTTTCTGAAAGTCTGAGCGCCTGGATCCTGGACGACCCTGCCTCCCCTCCTCCTCCTGCACCTCCTCCAGCAGGACACCCCGCGTCTCCTCCCACCCCTAATGTTTTGCTCTCAGGCCTGCCGCAGCCCGTCACCACTTCGTGTTCGTGTATGGTGGTGATGGAGCTGGAGGGCCGGTAGCCTCCCTGGCCGCCCTCCTGCAGGAGGCTCTCCAGCTTGTTCTGGAAGTCCGGGTCGGCCAGCTCGGGCTGCTCCAGGTAGATGTCGGTGAAACTGAGGGAGGAGGTGGAGCCCATGCTGGAGGTGGTGGTCAGAGAGCAGCGGCTGGACGTCAGGGAGCCTCGACTGCTGCCGGACGAACAGGACAGAGTGCTGGCTGAGAGGCTGGAGGAGAGAGGGAGACGCAAAATGAGACAAATCAGCACTTTAATAAATGAATGAATACTGTTTCTAAACTGTTGTTACCAAGTAAAGGTACGAGTCTGCACATAAAGCAGTGACTTCAAGCACAGAATCATTATGAAAACCAATAATATAAAGAAATAAACCTCAAATGAAACCACTGACCACAATCACAACTGAATTAAATTATAGAAGGACTCTCATGAAGACATTGACTCCTGTTCACTGCTATTAAAAGAGCTGATTTCTTCAAACAGGAGCTTTGAATCAGCTTTAGATAGCAGCAGCTTCTTAGTGCTTTTTTTTAGCCTTTTTATGAACAGGATCTTTTATTATTTCACAGTGAGCAGACTGAAAGAGCCGCAGTGTGTGTGTGTGTGTGTGGGCGAGATGACTGCTGACGACAGTGGAAAATCATCACACTTAAATGAGTCAAACATTATATACTGGACTCGAAGGACTCGAGCTCCTCTGCTGGTCCTCCCTCCTCCTCTCATGTCCTTTCCTCCCCTCTCCTCGTCGCCTCAGCCCTCCTGTAGCTGCCTCCTCATGAGCAGCTCTCTTAATTAAAGTGGCTCATTAGTGCAGACACGCGGAGTCCACGAGGACAGACAGGATGAGACAAGGACAGAAACGCAGCGAGGACTGAAACCATTTAACCTTTCGGATCATCGCTGTTGAACTTAAAAACCTCGACTTGACTCATAAATATTAAAAAGGAAATGCGCAGCTCTTACAGCCGCCTTGCATCACCTCATAAAAATGTTGTTTTCCGAGGATCGTCTGAAATGTTCGAGAGGTGGTTTGACCCGGAAAATTTGATTTGTTGGAGAGACCACGAATGAAATCAAAAGGACGCGGAGAACAAATTGGCTTTTATCTTCAGCAAATGTTTGGTCATTAAAGGTTAAATACTCTGAGCCTTCCCTTCACTTCAAAGCTCCGCTTGCTTTGACCGCCTGCGTTGCATCTATTAACTTCTTCAGTTAATCGTCTAGTGATCCACGATATGCTGAACTGAAGAAATACTGAATAATATAAATGGCTTTTTTGCCTATTAGGTAAAATATCTCTTTGTTTTATTGTTCTCTTTTGTCTATAACATGTTATGGGTGAATTGTATCTTTAAAAATGTCAGTTTGCCATTTCCAGGTTGGGTCTTGATTTGTCGCCCATCGTCTCTCACCTTCGATCACCTTGTACTCACCAAGTTAACAGTTTTTATTAAAATAGTTGCCAACTGATCAATCGACTTATTGTTACCTGATACCTGTGCTCCTCTTTCTGTGTGGAAGTGTTTAAGATCATCGTCGTACGTGTAAGGCAGCGTTGAGTGTGAGTAAAAACATTTTCAGGAGGCGAACGAACCTTTTGAGTTGCGTGTGCAGCGACGTGGCCAGTCGAACCATCTCCTCCAGCTCTCTGACCAGCTTGTTTCTCTTGCAGTGAAGCCGCAACCTGAGAAATGACAAAAAATTAAAAATGAACAGAAGTTACAGACCCGCAGGTGTAAAGTAATCAGATTTATTCACCGACTACTGAACACGATCCTCCGTCACTTCAGACCCTGCCGGTGTGAGAACTTGGAAAAAGTTGACTTCCCGTTAACAAAAATGTGACACGACGGCGGCCGACGTGTTTACGGGTATTGTGAGCAGCTGCTTTGTGTTCGGGTGACAGCGGTGTCATCTGATTGTATGAGCTTTGTTCAGAGGAAACCAGTCCATTAACAGCAGTTAATATGATCCATGGTTTGGGTGGAAACAGGCCAAAGAGGGGAAGCTTTTGATCAGGTTACATACAGCTGCAGTGTGTGTGTGTGTGTGTGTATTTTATCTATACAACATTTAACATTTGAGAACTTCGGCTTCTCTTCTTAAATGCAAAAAGGGGTTTTGTAGAAAAACATGTTAATATTCCTCCAAGAAGCTACGATCAATAACAGCGTATAAAATGAGAGTGATGAACCTACAGAGAGTAACTGAAGCTCTTTATCGTCATGGCGTCACCTCTGGGTTCAACAGAAAACAAGGTGCATTTTATTCTACCTCATTATTTAGTTGATATCTGGTTCAAACAGGAGTTATTATTCACTCTGAGTGATGTACTGGTTGCTAGAAGCAGTCAACGTCATGTTTGTCATGTCGATAATTCCTTTAACACTGTTTCTGTTTGTTGTCTGACAGCAGTCTGTATCCACAGGAAGTCGATGAGCACAACAACATACCTGTTTGAATTAGGGCGACAACTAATAATTATTTTCATTATCAATTCATTGTTTGGTCTATAGAGCATCAGGAAATAGTAGAAAAATGCCTCTGAATGCCAGTGAAGGCGTTTCTAGAGCTCAAAGAAATGTCAAATGTTTTTAATGTTTTCCTTTAAAAATTTATAAACCAACTATCTGATTATCAAAATAGACACAGGTTGATTTTCTGTATGTAACGAGGCTAAACAAAATGTGTATAAAATGTGTAAAGCTCTATGAACCTACGCAGGTGTTTCATTTTACCTGATTAGACTCTCCCTCCTTCTGTTGCACCTTTTAGAGCTGGACATCTCAAATCATTGTCATTTTTATTAGTTTTGTTGTGTAATTGTGTTGACCTCATATAAATTCTCAACTTTAACTTGAGTGAAGTTTATTTAGACGAGTAACTGTGGAGCCTTCAACGTAATGAATGTGACATTTTCAGAAGCTGCAGACACTAATTACATGTCTGTGTGTGTATTTCTTATGTTCATGTTTGTCTTGACAACTCAGCGTTACCTGTGAACGGTCTGTGTGTGTGTGTGTGTCTGCGCGCAGGTGTGTGTGTGTGTGCGTGGGGGGGTGTCTGCGCGCAGGTGTGTGTGTGTGCGTGGGTGCGTAGGTGGACGACAAGAGGTTCCCTTTGTGACCAGGCTCAGCAGCCTCTCAGGTTACAGGAACAGGAGACGAGACACAAAGAGAGACTGAGCTCAGGCAGTCGAACCTGAAGTCTGAACAACAAGAGTCCTGTTAGAGAACGAGAGAGAGGGGGAGAGAAGGAGAGGGGGAGAGAAGGAGAGGGATGCAGGATCTTGATGGTTCTCATTTGTTGTTTTTAGGAAAGAAGAAGGCAGAACAAGGTGAAAAAGAGAATCAGTAGAGCAGGAACAGAGAAAACAGGTGAAGTAGAGTAAAAGGTAGCAGAGAAGAGGAGAGGAATCAAGGAGACATGGAGAGGAGAGGGGAGGAAAACAGGGAGAACATAAAAGACTGGAAAACACTGGATAGAGGAGGAGAGCAGGAGAGGAAAGGAGTTAAAGAGATAAGGAAGAGAAAAAGTAGAACAAAAATTGGAGGAGAACATAGGAAATATGCAGGTAGGAGAGGAGTCAAAGAGCAGGTGAAAGAGAGATTTGACAAGCAGGAACAGAGAAATCATGAAGGTATAAAAGACTGAAGAAAACAAAGGCTGGAAAGTAGAGAGGATAGGAGTCAAGGAGACATAAGGGAGGAAAGGGGACATGACAATGAGAGAAGAGGAAAGAAAGTAGAACAAAACGAGGAGAAAAGTAGGTGAAAGAGAGATTTACATGTCTGTCTAACTCGTAATAATCATCAGAGACGTTTGACGTTTGTCTCTAAAGGTCAGAGTGAAAAGAAACTTGAAGGTCAGACGTTTCATCAGCAGATGAGACACTAATGATCACAGTGACCTCAGACAGCTGTCATCAGCTTCTCCATTACTGCAGCGAGCGTTAATAAAGCGTCTCACCTCTCCGTCAGAGCCTTGCTCTGGTTGTCTCTGGCGGCCTGCAGGTCTCTCTCCAGACGCTTCTTCTCAGACTCCAGCTTCTGAGCATCGTTGGGCTCCAGGCGTTGTCGGGGGCTGACGTACTGCAGCTCCTTCAGGAGCTCCTCCTTCTCGTTGATGAGGATGAGGCGGTCTCGCTCCGGGTCCAGCAGCCCCGGCCACGCCTCGCTGTCCAGTTTGGCGATCTGCACCTCGATGGTGGCGATCCTGTGAAAGTGAAAGAAGAGAAGGAATGTGGAGCGGAAGTGAAGAACGAGGGGGAAGAAAACAAGACAGAGTCGTATACATATAATAATACACAATAATAAGAAACGTCACTCGTTCATTCATTCATACATGTTTACCTTCTCTTGGCCTCCTCGTACTTCAGACTCAGACGAACCTTTTCTGCCAGTTTGTTGCTGCTGGTCATGAACTGCACAAACACAAACAGAACATCAATTCAATGATCCATTCGTAAATCTGATATTTGTTGGAGAGTTGATAAATCAGTCCTTTGCATTCAGAAATTCTCAGATTCATACCTAAAAAAGAAACCCTTTTTTATAATTCATATCACAACCGAGCTCTTACGCTGTGGTGTATTATATATGAATAATTCATTAAATTCTCTTTGCCTTTTCCATTTTTGAGTTTCATCTTTGTGGCGATGATGCAAACTGAATATTGACACGTGTAAACAGAAGTCAGATAAAGAAGGAAAAGAGCGACGTCACTTTGGAGACTCTCTGAGAACTTTGCCTCGCTCACCTCGGAGGGGATGTCGGTCTGGGAGCCGGCGTCAGAGTAGAGCCGAGGGATGGACAGCTCTGAGTTGGCGAGCGACGGGCTGCTGCCCCACAGCTCCTGCTGCGAGCCCGAGTCCAGCTGGAAACCGTCCTTCAACACCGCCAATTTCTGGATGAACAGAGGAGACAAACAGCGCCGCTGCGGGTTACGAGAATCGTCAACAGGAATAATCAGGACATCGCAACAATACTTTATTTGATCATGTGCTACGACTGTACAAAGTCACTCAGTGAGAGTTTCTCCGGACAAAGAGCGTCTGCAAAGTGACAAAACTGTAAGATGTAAGACCACCTTTGTGTAGTGAATTACAGTAACGCAGCGGCGGTAACGGCTGCTGCAGCGATCCTTTAATCTTTACAGCCGTGATGAATCTCTTATACGACTCTGCGGTTTGCTCTGAAGCCTGCTGCAGGAATGCACCTCATCAGACGGGCCAGAAAATAACACACGATGACTGCACCGTTATATTAAGTCCATCGATGACATAGCATCTCTATTACACTTTCTGTCTATTCAGCCATCCAAATAGGACAAATCAACTAGATATCAACAACATTACAGTCTTTTTAGTGCCAACGTTCCTCCTTTCCGTTCCTTGTATTTCCACCACAGATCAACAGAGAAACACTGGACGACAACAACAGAAGGACACCTGCAGTTTTAACAATATACGTGTTCAAAACTACACGTTATTTTTGGTTTAGTGACGCATGTTGGTACAGAATCCTCTATATCAGGAATATTAAATGTTCAACTGATTGGCAGTGAATGGTTTTATGTTTCAGTCCTTTTTTAAAGCAACGATATCAAGTTGACTCCAGTCATAGTGATCATATGTTAAAGTTTGCCGCTTTTCTTTCTCTCACATGATGAAGTGAACTGAGGGGCGTCTGTCACCGTTTTCTGACCTTTTAAAGTGCAAACCATTACTCCGTTTTGTTGATGAATAAATAATTAAATGAATCATTAGTTGCCGCCTCGCTTACAGCTAAAACTAACACACTTCGTTGACTCAAGGCGCACAGCACACCAGGACAGACACACAAAGACAATCTGACACACAAACTGAGCTGTCAGCTGCAGATGGCGAGGGGGGAGAGGGGGTGAGGGGGCAGAGAAGAGTCCACCGTGCAGATTATGTTTTACTGAACACACTTTCCTCCAAACGAATCTGCAATCAGATTTACCTGATAAGACCTGATATTTTATATCATTTTATGTATTTATGAGAGTGCTTGTCAACTAAAACTTCTTAAAAATGGTCAAAACGATATGCAGCTCCTTGTTTGTGCATTAAACATCTGCACACGTTTTATAGGACGATGAAACATAAACGTGAACCAAGAATAATGAGGATTTATTAACAAACAACTAGAAAGTGGCGTTTCTCTCATTTTCCAACATCCATGCAGACTACAAGGCGACACCTGTGAACAGACTCGATTTGAATACAGACTGCATCCATGGAGGAAATATGAATGAGGTAACACTGCACTGCGACGCTATCACACATAATAAAAGGTGGTGGGGAAGCGGAGGAGGGTTGGGAGATATGAAACACCTTTCGGAAAGACTTTTTATGAGGCGGGAACAGAAGAGGAGAGACGGACTCCCGTTTATGCAAATAAAGTGTCACTGAACTTACAGAGACAACGAAAGAGAGAAAAACACCTGATAGACACAAAAATTTAACGTGACAGTAGCCCAAAAAACAAAAAAACAACACAGAGTCACCTGAAATATCAGAGCTGGCAGAAATTAAGACCAACAGGCTCGACTACGAAGGCAAGAAAACCCTTTATTGGAAGAACTGTTGCTGCAAAATAGTTCGTACTTCCCAGAAAACATCAAGCTGTCATCACAAGGACAGAAGCGCAACACTGAAACACCACCTGCCTCCCTGCAGCCTCACTACATCTCTCCCAGTGCATCTGGCCTTTTTCTGCAGGGCAGAGTGATGTAAAGCGTTTCAACACGAGTACGGACTCTCCCGGGAGTCATCTGATGCCCATCGCCTGCTCGCCTCCTTTCCCTCACTTATGTTCCTCCTTCGCTTTTCATTTTCTCTTCACCTCAAATCACTTCCTCTCATAGCTTTGTAAGAGGCGGGTTTTTTTACTGGTTTGAACCTGAAGAAGAACCCAAACCGCGTTCTACTGTAGGGCAAAGAACTGACAGCAACCTGTAAACTACACACTACACATTGTACAATCTTCCCCAAATACAGAAATATTTCATCCTGCACATCTTGAAGCGACTTCGCTGTGATTTATGACACGTTCCACGTGGCTTCTGGCATCAGATATCAGTCGTCAGGATTATCTGTCTCCTCTTACCTTCTTCTTTTGTTCATCAAGGAGTTGATACAGGAGCTGATCGACTTAACATCGTGCCTTCAGCAGACTTTGAACAATGCTGCTGTTTTCACTTTGTCTTTTTTTATCTGGTGCATAAGATTTTTTTCTTTCTTTGAATTTTTTTTTTTTTTTTTACCTGCATGAGCTCCTGTTTCTCCTTCTCCCCAGAGCTGATGGCGTCTCGGATGGAGCGCACCTCGCTGAGGATGGCCTGCGCCTCCTGTAGCTTGTAGCCATACTGGCTGTTGGACACCTTTTGGTCAATCCTGGAGGTCAGGAGGAGGGAGCGAAGCCAGGGAGGAGGTGGGGATGGGTTAAGGAAGAGAGGAAGGGGCGGGGAGAGACAGGACATGGAGGTCAGTTTGGATGATTAAGAACAATGCAAGTTGCATGCAGGCTTTGTGTTAATATACATGTTAGAGGTTCTCGGCGCTTGTCGCATCACCTGCTCATTCGGCGTCAGATGATTTGGAAAGAAATAAATGTTTCATACAGTTACACTTGTTGATAAGTGAAAGCTGCCCAGTGTAACCACAGGAAGGTAGAACGTCTCGCTCAAGAGCACTTTGACAGCAGATGGTGGAGCAGCTTCACTCACACATCATCCTCACTGTGGGAACGAACTGAGACCGAGAACTGACGGAGTTTTTAGATGATCGAGTGCAAAACCGGAAACCAAATACTTTATTCTTTAAAGAAATACGGTCAGATTTAAATCGTGATGTTGGTTTTATGTTGTAAACTTGTTAACACGCAGAAATGCAAGGTGAGGCATTTTATTACAAGGAAACTCAACAAGCTGGATAAAAAAAGTCTAATTTAGTTATTAATACAGAAGGTAATGCAACTACATCATTAAAGTCAGCAGGATTGCAAGGTCTTTTTTTTATCTCCAATCAATCAATACAATCTACACCTCCATCTAGAAGGGTTGAGATAATCAGTGTAATGAAATAAATCCTGCAGACTCAGGATACCTTGAAGCTCCAACGATTGGAAATCTATGGCCAGAAAATCAAAACCTGTTGAATTATTAAAACCGGTTGAATTTGTATCTTTTTCGAACCACTTCGTCTTCTATCCTCACTAAAAAAAAACAAAAAACAAAAAAAGTTTCCTGACTAGATAATCAATAATGCCAGCCTCACGTTTCACCATTGACGCATGGTTCGCATAACTGGCATCTCGGTGCAGCAGCTCAGTAATTATTATTAATCGTGTCAACAACACGAGCGACAATGAAATTACTGTTTGATACTTGTTCGGGTGAAAATCATATTGTGTAGAACAACTAAATTGTTGTTCTAGATGTTTATGTAGAGCAGGAGGTGACAGAGGTTTTAACCTGATGTGACTGTCTGTGCTCACCGTATATTGGATAAAATGAACTTTGCTTCATTTAACGTTGTCTCGTCGTTGTCGTTTTCAAGGTGAACTGGTTAAAACACGTGCCACAAACCGTGTCAATCTATTAAATAAAGGCAAAAACTTATCTGAAAAATATTAATTTTCATGTTTACCTTCCGTCAACAGCTGTATTGATTAAAATAGTAGGTAATAATAAGTGTGTGTGTTAGTTAGCATCAGTCTGATGGGTCTGATCAAATGTTTGTTCAACTCTTGACTTCCAGGTAAGACACAGGAGATCCTGCTTTTAGGCTGTAGGGAGGCTGGAGAAGAGACAGACAGACAGACAGACAGCCGCTGCAGGAAGCAGCCATCAGAGGCAGCAGCAGCTATGGAAACCCTGTCATCAGCAAGTCATGCATGCATCACAATAACAGGTCCTTCCACATTCTTCAGAGAGGGAAGAGGAGGAGGGAGGTTCGGACAGAGAGAGGGAGAGAGAGAAAACAAGGCACAGGGAGAATGAGGAAGTGAGGGAGGGTGGGCGAGAGGCACTTGTCTGTAACAGGCAGAGAGAACAAGTAATCCTCTCTAAGTCCTTCTCAAACATGGACTTAGGTTGAGTGAAAACCGCAATATGAACCTTGTTATAATTATAACAACAATTGCTGCTTTACAACAATATATTTAACAGCCACTGACCAGCTCAGAGACGTGCAGCTACATACGGTCATGTGATGTTATTGTTTTTGGTTTTTTTCTCGGGGCTTCACCTGAGCTCTTTCTTTGATAAACATCTGCTTGTTGAAAAGCTTCTTTAACAAAACTACTAAAACCTTATGTGGCTGCTGGGTGACCTCTGACTTCAGAAGGTAAAAATACACACACAGATTTCTGGATGGACGGCGGTTAAAAAGTGTTGTGCAGGTGAAGCTCGGGTCAAGATAAAGTCATATTTCGATAAGGTTTTGCATTGTTCCAACTTGTCCAAACCAAACAGGTAAAATAATAAAAAATATACAGACGTTTTTCTCTTTAAGCATGAAAAACAGCCTCAGACCAAAAGTATACGACCATGAGTGTCCACATACTTTTGGCCGCACAGTGCAGCTCCTCTCATAATCTACACATGTTGTGTCTGTTTATGAGAAAACGCAGTAAAACACTCTCCTGTGTTGCAGCATTTAGTGAAATCTTATCAGCAGCAGGGCGTTCGGCTGCATTCCTCTCTAAGCCTATTGGTATTTCTGCAAACAGCGATTGGTTGTTGAATGCCGTCTGATGACTGTAACAGGAGAGGAAAGTCGCGGAGGAATGCCGTCCGACCGCTCAACCTCAGCTACTCTTTAATCCTCCTGACACTCTCACTCTGCTACGTGAGGCAAGACAAACAGACCGGACATTCCTGTTCAATTCGACGCCGGAGCAGCACGTTCGCTTCTCTTTCTCCGGCGTGTTGAAATCGAACAACAAGTATCACAGACAGCTCTCATTCTGACACGGAGAACAGATCCCTTTCAAACCCCACATTCTTGACCGATGGCTTCTCTAGTACACCTTGCATTTTCAGAGGTATAGAAGTAGGTCAGACCGATCGGGGCGTTTCCTTTCAGATCCACATTCTTCAGCTGTACCTTTGTTGCCTTTTATAGAGGTGTTAAGTGTTTAATGATCCGATGGAATGTGTGATAATGCCGAGGTGATAAGGATCCGTTTTACTGCACCGGACATTTTCACGGTTACAGGTTTGGTGCACATGCCTGTTAAAGAGGGCAAATTCCAAACAGGTGGAGGGAAAGCTGCTAAGGGTCCTGTCCTCAACTTCAATATTTGAATTTGTCATGCGCTCGTGTTTCAGTCTTCTCGTACACATACGGCACAAAGGTCTGAGGCACATAAGATGTTTACATTCTTATCCGTCATGTAATATCATCAGGGAGGCGTCTGATCTGTCCCAAATTTACACTGCAGCACGACAACGAGCCCAAACATCAAGAAGAACGAGGAGCCCTGATCTCAACATCGTGGAGTCAGCACAATCCATCCGACTCACACCGACCTCCTGTCACAGACTACATGAGCCTCATATTATATCTGGAAGACATATGTGTGATGCGAAAGATCATCCTCCACACATGCAGGTGTTTTGCAGGCAGAAGGTGAAACTGTGAAGACTGAAGGAAGGTCACACGTACGTACGCTCACTATTCCAGTCAGATTCTGACTGTCTTACTTTGCTCGTCAAATTAACTCAGAAGTTCTGCGGTAGCCGAAAGTGTGAGGATCAAATCCCAGACTGGCCCGTCAACAAACGCACCCGTCAAAGTGCCCTTCAGCGAAGTTTTGAGGTGCACTGGAAAGCTTCCAGAAGTAAACATGAGAACACGCATGAACCACAAAGACAGGTAAAAACAGACGGACGGCTGTGAGGACGTCACCACTTACTCCTTGAGCGTCTCGAAGCCTTGTTCTTTGTACAGCAGCTCCTGCTTCATACAGGCCAGGTCTCGCTTCAGTTTGTTCACCTGAGACACAGAGAGGAGAGGAGATACAGAGAATGAGGGTTAACAGGTTTGTTATTAGTGTCAAACATCATGAAAAAACACTACTGATACATGTTTTTAAAAAGCTCAGTGATTTCCTAAAACAGTTGGTCACTGTAGTTTTTAATAAACAGGAGAAAATAGTGCAAATGTTGGGGACTACTTTCCTCAGCGGATAAATCCACATTTGCTGCTCTAGTGAGTATTTCTGGCAGCAGAGCAGTGTGTGTGTGTGTGGGATTGAGTCACAATATACTACAGTGTGTGTGTGTGTGTGTGTGTGTGTGTGTGGTAATAAAGGAACATTCAGTGCAGCGCTGTGACTCACTGACGTGTTTTTAATAGTTCTTGGATAACAGTGGAGCTCTATGGTTCAGAGAAATAAGATATATGATAATACTTGTAAATGGATCGACTCATTTATGGTTCTAGACCTTTTATGAGATCTGTTGGCAAGAAGTGAAGTATAGAATATCACCAAACGTGTCCTAAACATCAAACTCCAGCATATTGAGAAATGCATATTATGAAAAGTAAAAATTTTTATAAGAACTGATTATTAATACAGTCATCTGTCAATGAAAAATGCAGCCAATGTAAGTATTGATGTTTTTTTTTAATCTTTGTAAACTGAATGAATGTGGAGCAACTGAGGAGGATTGTGGATTTTGGCTCCCATCACTTAACAGAACAGGAGGAATTATTAAAATTTTTCGTGTTCATTTGGGCTCCTGATTGTTGCTTTAGGAAAGATTAAAACTGTGACTCTGGTCAGATTAAATATTATTTCATGCATTTTAAGGTTTTGTGTTAGAAACAGGAAGAAGAGGCTCTTACCCGACTTTTGGCTGTGGATATTTCTGCTTTTAGGATATCTGGGTCGTACTTGCTGGAAGAGGACGATCTGGAGTTCACTGTGAGAAAAGACAGGTGTTTATGAACCGCCCCTTATATTTTATCTCAGCTATGTTTCCTTCATCATCATCAGCAGCAGCAGCAGCATCAAGGCGCTTTCTGCTCGGTCAGCAGCACTAAACTGCCTATCAAAGTTGAATGCACAGATTTAATTCGCTGCCCTGAGCAAATACACTGATCGCCACAAACTCGCGACCAAGCCCCGACACTGCTGCCACCAACCATCTTGCACCAAAATGCCCCTAAATGTAAAATATCTCCACGTCTGGGGTTCCTCGGCTGGACTTACAGCTGGTCTGCGACGTCGACTTGTCCCTCCAAGCGTCGTTGAGCTGCCGGTACTCCTGCTGCGCCAGGCGGAGCCGCTGCTCCTTCACCTGGTAGATCTCCTTCTGGGCGCTGAGTGCGTCTCGGGCCACGGCCAGGTACTCCCGCAGCATGGCCTCCTGCTCCCGCTGCCACTGGGCCCGTGGGTCCTCCAGCTGGGTGCTCTCTGGAGGAACCACAAACATTTAACGAGATGGCCAGATTCACGGTGCCGTGTTGTTGTTTAAATCAATAGATGTGTATTTATTATATACTCCAGTTATTAGACTGGAGACGCTCGGTAGGAACTCACTGGTGTTGTGGTCGACATAGTACGCTCCGACGACGGGGTCGTACGCCTCCTCCCAGCCGATGGGCAGCTCATCCCCGATGCAGTCAGCAAATGTCAGAGGCTTCGTCTGCCTGAAGGAAACAGAAGCAGGAAAACAGACTCAGAACAAACAACACAGAACTCGTCATTTACATGTACGAGGAACACGTGGGTGAAAACATTTGTGTCAGAAAACATTGCTTCCAGATGTTCATTTTATTTTGACAAAGAAAAGCATCACATCCTGGAACAAGAAAACATCTGGTGACTGAAAATGAACTGAAGGGAATTTCTGGATTATTTGAAAAATTTCACATGAAAAACATCCAAAACTTTCTTTGATTCCAAAAAACACACAAAAAAGCACAACGTAAACTACGTTCTTACAATTATGACCTTTTTTTCACCTCACATGCATAAAATATGAGAATTAAAACATGAAACAGTGTTCGACATTTTTCACCATTTTCTAACATTTGAACTTATCGACCAATAATCAAAACCCTGCGATCATTCTTCTACAACATATCAGATCCACATTCAACTCAGAAGGATCCATCTCTAGTCTGAGAGCAGTGACATGAGGAGGAGGAGGAGGGGGGAGCAGGGGCGGGTGGGGGTTGGTGGTCTGGTGTTTCACTGAGTCCGCTATTCACCTCTAAAGGGGGGGGGATCACTCTAGGCAGCCACAATAGGAGGAAACCGGCCCGTGGCATTCCTCAAGCAGCGCTGACGCATCGCCTGGAGGTTTCTGGGGCAACACGCGGCCTTACAGCGAGTTCACCGCAGCCACCGCCGTCCATTTAAACACGTTTACGTTCCTGTTTGACACAGCCGGGTGTGTGTATGAACCCACAGACGCTGCTGCCTGTGCTGCATCTATGATGTCAGAGATATTATCTTTTATTTAATATTTTATTTACCTTTTAGATTTGTATATAGTGACTTTGCTGTTGCTGCTCTACAAATCCTGCTCTGAATTCTTAATCTATTGTTTTTTTCAAGTGATAATTACAAAAAAAAAAAAACGATAAGAATATTGATACAGAACTCGATCGATAAGGAGTATTGATAAGAGGCAGTTACTACACACCCTGTAAACCTTGTTTTACTTGTGTTATCTGTGATCATTCATGAAAATGTGCAGGATTACTTCACGACTTCATTTGTTTCACATGCTAATGTCTGAGTGTACTGGAAAAAAAACTATGAAAAAATTACAATCTATGTTGTTTTTAATAAATATTGTCATGGTAATGGTGCAAAACACCCTCCCAAACCACAGCAGTAGTACAGAAAAAATATCCAACTTTACTGCTAATAAAGTTAACAAGCAATTTTATAATAATAAAGCGATTAGACACGTCATTCCCAAAGCTGTCTGATTCAAAAGTGAAGTTCAAATATAAAAGTGAGACTCTCCTCTTGTGTTTAATGACTGCAGACACACACAAACACACAAACACACAAACACACAAACACACAAACACGGAGCTGCGTCTCGCTGCTGAGTGGAGAAACTGAACTGGCTCCTTTTTCAGCTGATAAATAATGAAAGGGGCCCGGAGAAGACCCCCTCAGCTCGGCTCTAAATTTAGCTCAGGAAGACAGAGGCGCTTCTGCCAACGACTGATCCCAGAAAAAGCCCGGCTGGTTGGCCGGTCGGGTATCCACATCCCATTATTTGATTCCTCTCTCCTCACCAACTAAATCCTGTCCTCTAATCGCCGAGCCGAAGGGGAGCCGCTGACCTAAACCCGTCGCTCTCCGTCTCCGTTTTCCCTCGGAGGCAATGGAGCAGCTGGCAGCGGCGGCCGAGCCTCCATTTCACTGTCAGTCATTCAATAGCTGCTTGTAGCTCGTCTCACACGCAGGAGTCGAACATACTGGAGACATATGGACCGAAACAGACTCTAGTCGGAGCTGCAAATATTAGTCGTCCAATTGATTAGTTGATCGCTATTCACCGACAACTACTGATCAAGTCAAACAGTTGATGGTTTCAGGTGATTCTCTTTGAGACCTTTGATTCTCGATCCTCGAATGTCAAGTTTTGTTCCTGATCGACTGTCTGTTACATAAAAGACTAAAGAAACTAGAAATATTCACATTCAGGAAGCTGGAATCAGAGAATTTTGACTATTTTTTAGGGCTGACGGCAAACAATCGATTAGTCGTTGGTCGACCAAAAAAATGTTAGCTGACTAAAATTCTATTGGTCGATTGGTCGGAGGGAAAAAAAACGCGTCTTTTCGAAGGGCTGAAGGGCTTTTAATTTGACGAGTATGATAGAGGAAGTCGCCGTGCCACTGATTTACTGTTGGCATACACCGTGTCTGGAAGAAGTTCTAAAAATTAAAAATGTTTAGTTCTAAAAAAAACACCTGTTGCGGAGTGAGGATGACAGTGCGGCTGCGACAGAACTGAAGAAAACACTTCGTGAGGAAATTGACAAGCGGTGGGAGCTAAACGATGAGCTGCACTCCAGCATATACATCAAAGCTGCAGTCTAAAAATCTGCCGTTCATGGAGGAAGAGAACCGGGACCAGGCATATGTTACGGTGTTGGACTTAGCTGAGAGTGTATCTCCAGCAGTAGAGCCTGCCCAGCACGCCAGCAGTGATGACGACGAACCTGGCCCCGCACCAAAGAGGAAAACGAAAAAGACAAGTGGGACGAGATATCCATGCTGAGGAGCACCAAACAGAAGAACATAACAGTGAGATGAAACGGTACTTAAAACAAAAGTTAAGTCGGGACCACTAAAAAACGAGGAGCGCTACCCGACGCTGGCCAGAGCAGCCAAGCGCATTCACTCCATCCCGTCCACGTCCACACCACCGGAGCGCATCTTCTCCACGGCCGGCTTCATTGTAAGCAACACACGGAGTTCACTTCTTATTATCTTCTTATTATTATCTTATTTTAGGCCTATACATTGAGTTTTTATTTAATTAGTTGCCGTTGCGTTGGTCTGTTTATTTGCACTAAGACGTGTTTCAGATTTGCCGATTGCCGGTTGTTAATTATTATTTAATTTTAATAGGCCTACTTGTCATTAGAATCTGATAGCTATCATATTTTATTCGTTATCCTAAATATCAAAAGAAGCGGAAATAAAGTTGTATTAGTTTAAGGCTGTGTTTTATTTTCTTTGTTTCAATCGTCTTTCATGAACAATGTGTGTGTATCACGTGTTTTAAATAAATATTCATCAGAATATTAAGAGTCTGACAGTCTTTCTGATTAATTTGTTTTGACACATCCTGAATACCAGAATCTGAAATAATAATTTGCCTGTGTAACAGACGCAGACTGTGCTGTGCGCAGTGTACTATGCCAGCCAAGGTCCGACTGGGAGAACTAGGCATTCAACTGGTTTTTATGTAGGTTAGTTAGTTATGTAAATCAACCAGGCCTACATCACATATTTCAGGCAATCAGACAACATAACCATTTTAAAATGCCTGCATAGTTGAAAATCGCATGAAGGTTACCCTAGCCGTTAGTGGTAAATGCGCAGAGAGACGGCCGCCTCGCAGTTGTGTAACATATCACGTTATTTCGTTTTTTTTTGTTTTTTTTTTGGAGGGGGCGGGGCGATTATTCGATTAGTCGGAGTTAATGCACGACCACTGGTCGACCAAGAAAATCCTTGGTCGAGGACAGCCCTACTATTTTTCCCTTAAAAAAATGACTCAAAACCCTTAATCGATCAAATTATTTGGCAATCAATTCAATAGTTGGTCACTGATCGATTGCAGCTCTAATTTGAATATGCTCCATTGGACATTTTCACTATTTTCCCGACATTTTAAAGACTATAGTTTTATTTTCTTGGTACCTGTAACTAAATTTTTTACTGCAAACAAGCCACATTAGTGTTCTTTAAATGTTGAAGTCCAGAGTGTGTAACCCTGCATTATATAACTGCTGACCCTGCCAATTAATAAGTAAGAGTTTCAGTGTCACATGATGGCCTGAATGTTTTTTAAGCAGCTTATCTGAGACTCTGGGAGGGAAAAAAAACGCTGAATTCTTGTGGTGTTCAGGCATCAAATAGATCAGAAATTAATTTGCTGGATATCTATACTGCTTCCATATCGGCATTTAAAACCCGATAAAAGTCGAAGCTGAATACAGGTTTCACATTCCAAGGTAAACAGCCAAAGCCGGGCCCGGCGCTCTAATGCAAACTGACAAAGCGTGCGGCAAAGTGCAAACACACAGGGAGGCGAGCTGCATAGCTGAACGGTGAGTCAGACGGCAACGCGGGCGAAAAACGTTCATTCAGAGCGCTGTATAAATTCCTCAAGTCGAGTTATGAGGCTTCAAACTACATTTCATAGCAGCTCAAGGTCCAGCAGTAAAACTAGGAGTACACACAGACACACACACACACAAACAAACACACCACCGTTCTGCTTTCATCCTCACAGTTTTATCCATTCGGTTTAACTGACAGAGCAAATAAAATGTGGATTCATCATAAAAACAAACAAACAAAAAAAAAGGATGAATTACAGCTGAGACCTGCCTCGATGCACGTTACCCCCGTTCACAGCGCGTTATCTGGCAGATAACATTCCTTTCACCTGACGATATGCATTCACTGCGTCACTGCGAGGGCGGACAGATGATACTGCACTCTGGAGAAATCAGAAGGGTTTTATAGACAGGCCTGCCTCGAACACCCGGAGATTCAACTCTCATCGTAGTGCTCCTGAAGGACTGCACAAACTAACAATCATTGGCATTATTGATTCATCGTTTTTTTTTCAGAAAATAGTAAAATAAAAAATGTCCATTATAGTTTTGTAGAGGTCTTGGTGACGTCTTCAAATGTCTTGTTTTGTCTGATCAACAGTTCAAAGATAATCAGTCAGTATCAAGTCTGAGACGTAAAAGTCTCCAAAACCAGCAAATATCCACCAAATATTCATCATTTTTGCTTTTAAAAAAATGGCAAAAATAATTATTCAATTATCAATATAGTCCATCTAATCAACGACTAATCAACTAATCGTTGCAGCTCTAGAAGAAACTAGAACATGCCGAGTGTGTTAAGAGCCTGTTGCCTCGTGGCCAAAAAAACCCAAAAAAACAAGGTTCAAAAAGACGATATTTAGTGACGAACACTTTTAGGTTTGTTTGCTAAAGAAAAAGAAGAATCAAAGTAAGTTTGTACGTCTATTAAAATGCAGTCAATCATAAAGCGGATCTGATTCGGGTTTGACGGGCAGCTTTTCAATGAAGCGTCTCGACGCTGTGACGTATGACGGTCTTTAGGTTCATTTAAAACACCCCTACTCCACAATATTAGCTATTCAAATAAAGAACATCAGATATCTGGCCCCGGGCAGGACAAGTTTAAACACACACACACACACACACACACACGCACACACAAAGCTGTCAGTGTCAAAACAAGGCCGGCTGTCTTTCTTCATTCCTGAAACCCGGACTGTGATGGGAGCGTTTTCACATGACTGCAGCAGTAACATTCCTCCATGTTTGTCTGCTTTTGTTTTCCCATCTAGAGACAAACGTCTCTGTCATCTGTGGTCATTTCTAACTGTTGTTGTTGTTGTTGTTAAAAGATGGCGGCTCTGAACTTTGACCTCCTCTGTAACTTGCGATGTCGGTTTTTAAAGCTTGTTTGATTTAATGCGGTTGCGGCGTTGGAGATTCTGTGGCTGACGGCGTTCTTTGAAACACCAAATGTAAATGTTTCTGAGGTAGAAAACATGCTGACACTGTGATCCAAAGCAAACATCAGATGCTCAACAATCATGTGAAGCGCCGGCGGCGAGGAAATACAGCTAAAAATCTAATAAACCGCAAAGAATATTGGAAAACGTCCCTACATTTCTGGGCCTATTTAGCTGTTTGGTGTATTTTTCTTTCCCGTGCAGATATCATCTGGTCAAACGCGTCATCCCGTGCAGATATTTCCAGTAATGCACGACAGCGTTTCACAGCGGTTATTACTGCAGGAGTCTAAGCGGTCTTTGCTTCCTCTTCTCAGTCGGGCTTCGGTGAAATTACAGGAAATGCCAACAGAAATGTTTGGATCTGCGACACAGTGACACGTCAAAAAGACAAAAAACAGATGTGTTGCAATGATGATTACGACAATTATCAATTAATCGATCGAATATTTGCACTGTGAATCAGTTGATTGTCTATAAAATGTCATCTTCCAGTTTTTGAGCTTGTCTGGACGACAGACTGTTTGATTTAAAACTGTAATCCCTTCATTGACTTATCAATACAATTACAAGTTAGATATGAGCTGTGAATATTGGAATTTGCTGGTTTTAAGCTTCTGAAATGAAACTCTGTTATTCGTCAAACGCGACATGTTATCCTCGACTGAAGGAATTAAGCTTTAAAAAGTCTTTCAAACTAATCTAGTTGTTACTAGAACACAAAACAGCCAAAACAAAAAACATGATTTGATCGAAGAGGAATGTGAAATCTGCAGAGTAGCGTCCACGTTTGTGTTATTTTACCCCACCAAGAACAAAAATGTGCTGCTGCTGTGGTGAGAAGCAGTTTTCTGTCTGTCTTCATGCTGCTGCCACAAATAAATAAGTTATAACTCTGTGGGTTATGTATTGAAAAGTGTGTGTGTGTGTGTGTGTGTGTCAGATCCTAGTTAACAGTTTGCAGGGCCTCACGCTGCACTTTGACCCCGTGCACCTTGGCAGGCAGTGAAAGGGATTTCGCATGAATCAGGCTTTTGGTTGGCGAGGCTACGCGCTGCTCGCTCCTTCACGTCGTGTGTTTCAGGAATGCGCGTTTTGTTTTGTTTTGTTTTTTTTTATTGGGAGGGTTTCTTCCTTCTCGTTTTCTCCACCTCACTCGCTGTAAAACAACCAGAGTCAGTAACTAACGAGTCCTCGTTCTACCTGCCGTCTTCTCACAGAGCGTGTGTGTGTGTGTGTGTGTGTGTGTTTCATCTACAGCCTGAATAAGTCAAGACCTAAAACCAACTAAACACTGAGTGCAACATAAATAACAGAAATACATCCACCTCGTTGTTGGTTGAGCAAAGCAAGACCTCTGAAGACATAACCTCATAATAATAACATGTTTTTATAGACAACATGACAACGATTCTTCACCTAACAATTATTTTCATGAGCAATTAATCTTCTGATTACAAATATGTTGTATTTGATCTATAAAATAGTGAAAATGTCCAGAGCTTTGTCCCGATAATATTCAGATAATTCTCTTAAAAGCAAATTAATTGTTTCTTTATTTGTTGTTGTGTTAAATATTGACACTTCACTGCCGCCATCTCTGATTGATGCAACGATGCAGCGACACATGCAGCGGGACACATTCACCAAACATAAACAAGGACCAACAAACACAAACATAAACATAAACTACCACAACCGCAGCCAATGGTTGCAGACGGTGGGTGGGCGATATGGATCTTGGTATAGTATATTTACTGGAAATTCAACTGAGAAAATTAAAAACGGAAATGTTGGTTTCCTGACAAATCTCCTGTAATCCTGTAAATAATTCCTTTCATATGCATCAAACAAAAACAACAGAGCTGCAACTAGTGATCATTTCCAGTTATCGATTAATCAGTAGATTCATTAGTTTGCTTTATTAAATATCAAGAAGAAGAAGCCGATGGGCCGATGTGCTAAAGACCGAGGTGACGTCTTCACATTGTTTGTTTTGGCCGATCAACAGCGTAAAACTGTCAAATATTCACTTTACTATCATGTACAACTTCGAACAACTTCATGGAAGAGTATTTTCATGTACGAATGAATGTCAGATATGTAAAACTGAGACTGAATATATAAAACAAATGGAGAAAGAAAAACATCGAGCTCTAATCCTCCTGAATTCCAGACATAAGCCATTAAAGGGATTTGGTGTCAAAGTCCGAAGGGTCTTAAGTATCCGGCTGAAGATGAAACACGAGTCTCTTCACGTACGCTCTGCGAGTCTGACTGCGTCGTGTCGCGCTGTAAGCTTATTACACAGATGGATTTTTTATAAGACATAAGGTAACTCACACCTCCGGGCCTGATTTCTAATTACAGGAATGTAAATGTGCAGGATGCACGCTGGGAAAACGCAGTGAGGAAGAAGAAGAAGGAAATAAATAGCCTTCAGGTTCTGTTTCCACCTGCGCTGATTATCTGGTTTGGGACTGACTGATATTAAAGCATCCAGAATTACACAATATTTGGTATATTTAAGAGAAACCTCCAATATCACCGATATCAATATTTATTCTACCTACTAATATTTATTCGACGAGGACTCGCAGCTTCAAGGTCGCAGCTCTGAATGCAGACTTTTGTGACAGAAGAAGTCTCAGATCTGTTCTCATTACCTTTCTGCTGTTCGCTACTCTCACTTAACCTTGAACCCGGTCGCACTCGTCCAGGTGATGCCTAAAAACACTCTTATCTTATGCAAACGTCACGGCTGATATTTCACACTAAACGCGGCTGCAGGAGAAGCAGCTCTGAATCCATTTCCATTAATCACACTACTGTTTCCTCAATTAACTGATATTAAATGTTTAAGAAAATGTGGGAAATGAGCCTTTAATGATGCCTTCAATGTGCTTGTTCAACAGTCCAAAACCTAAAGATGTAAACAACTCTTACACATGTACATATCAGAGAAGCTGAAACCAGAGAATTTACATCTTTAAAAATGACCAAAACTATAAAAATAAAAATAGTTGCTGATCAACTCTAAATCGACTTAATCGACTAACTTTAGCGGCTCTGATCACGTGCAGCACTTCAATTACTTTCTTGGTTAATCAATTTATTGTTTGGTCTATAAAATGTAAGAAAAATCCAAAGATGTTCAGTTTATCTCGACAGTAGAAGAAGAAAAGAATCAAACGCTGAACAATATGAAGCTGGAACGAGGAAATGTTTGGTTGAAAAGTTATTTGTTCTATTACGTTTTTCAACCAGACGTACAAATCGTTGACAGGCTGCAGTCGCCTACATGTGTTCGTTCCTTTCTATCAATAATTATCAATATTATCGATATTATCAATAACGATAATAAGTCGATTAAACGATTAGTCTATAAGCAGAATGATGAATTAATAGTTTTGGTCTTTTTTTTTTTTTAAGCTAAATTGGGGAAAATATTTGATGTTTTTAATGTTCTTGGTTTTGAGTATTTACTGCCTTTCCTTGTCTTACATGACAGGAAATCTTAATGTCTGATGTTCAAAATAAAACATTTGATGACATCAAAGTGTCGAAATTGTTGGTTTTTTTTACAATTTAAAATCAATAAACTGTCGACCACCGTTTGCCAAAGATGACATCCTCGAAATGATTTTCCATTTACTGTCATACAAGACGATCAGTCGATTAATCGACGAGTTGTGAACTATCAAACTAATCGCCGACTATTCTGATAAGCGATTGATCATTTTGAGTCTTTGATAAGAAGAACATTTCTAAATCCTCTGATTCCAGCTTCTTAAATGTGAATATTTTCTGGTTTCTTTCTCTGACAATAAACGGAATATTTTTGGGTTTGTCGGGACAAATTAAGACATTTCAGGTTGCATCTGGGGCTCCGGGAAACACTAACTGACATTTTATAGACCAAACAACTAATCAATCAACTGAGAAAAACTGGGCGATATGGACAAAATCAAACATTACGCTATTTTTGACCAAATAACTTGATATTGATAGAATATTGTAGGGATGACTACTGGTATGTTCACAGAATATTTACACAATGAGATTATTGATAAATAATCATCAGTAATGTGGATATAATGACCGAGTGTGTAAAGGCAAATATAGATTAATCAATAATAAAATAATAGATAGTGGCAGCCTTAAAATAAACCAGAAAATATTCAAACATATTTAAAAACATTTATAGTACTTTTTAAACAGGATTTTTTCCCCCCCAAATATTCTGATGCATAATGACCATCCTGGACAGGTCAAAGGTCATCATCCACCTTCCTCCTCATACACACCTGTCTCTGGGGTCGATCCAGCTCGTGCACTGGTTAATGTGATCAATGTAATAGACTTTGCCATCAAAGTCTCTGGCTTCCTCCCAACCCTCAGGTAGTGGCAACTCCTTCCTTGGCATGTCAGGCGAGTCTCCATGTAATTAACTCCTCTCTACTCAAAATCATAACGAAGGGAAACCATCGCTGTTCTCTGTCATCATCATCATCATCATCATCATCATCGAAGTCAACAGTTATTCCCAAAATTCCCGGTCTGGCGCTGTTTGGATTAGGCCATGATAATAATCCATAATAATCCACAGATTAACAATGAAGGTGAAGTGGTTAAAATTAACTATTTCAGAGGGTAAAATAGTTCCTGCAGGCTGCACTTGTGCACCAACTCATTCCTATATGAGGCTCAAGTCGTTCAGTATAAACACATCAGGGTTGACCGTGGTGCTACTTGACGTGTTTTTTCCAGTTGTGAGCGCATGTTTTATAACTTTTTTTTTTTTTCTTTCCAACAGATCTTGATGATCTGGTGACAACTTTTTTGAAGTAAAGTGTAATTATCAACGGTCCAGAAAACACGGACGGTCCGCTGCTGTTGCTGCTGCTGGGTTTACAACGTAAACAGAAAGGCAAACTTCACGTTGAAAATCCTGGAAAATAGAAATAAAACAAAACCAAGAGGATGTTAAAGTGTCCACAGCGGCGGGGTTTCACAAAAGTGCCTTTAAAAATCCTCTAAAAACCCCCCAAACTGGGCTCGTTTGTTGCGCTTGCCTACAGGCCACCATGTTTAGCAGCAGTAACCGAAGCTAACCGCCAGCCCGCGGAGTAAAGAGCAGTCCGAACAGCGGCGGAGAGAAGCGGAGTAACGGCTGAAGCCAACAGCCGGTAAAAGCCGGTAAATCCGCGACAAACCCGGCTGTTATTGTTCTCTGAACCGGACGGGTCGTTAAGCGGCAGCGGCGGTAAAGTCTTTTCACTCCCGATGACTTCAGCCGGTCTGCGGCTGCCAAGTCCCAAACATTAACTATGGTTTCCGGTAGCGATTTCAAAATAAGACAAGAGTAAATTCCACCAAAATAAGACTTCCGGTTCACAGCGGTGGATAGTAACTGTACTGTCCTGAAGTACAATATTGAGGTATTTGTGCTTTATTTCCATTCTACTTTATATTTCTACTCCACTACATTTCTACTCCACCACATTTATCTGACAGCTTGTCAATGAAGTCGTATCTTTAGACACATTACATTTAAAATTTTGATGTAGAAAATGTTAATGTAAACGTTGTTTATTATCATTACCTTTAATTATGTTTAAAGATTATTTGTCATTAGTTATACTTATTATTGTTTATTTTTTATGTTGTCTCTAAATAAATAATTAGATGGAGCTGGTATTTGTCCCTTGTTCTCTTTGTAAATAAAGTTAAGTTACAACCTGCCTGAGGTCAAAGGTCATCCATCCTTTTCACCCCTCTTCTATTGTCTCTATAGTAACACCACTTTTACTTGATTATTTAGTTATATTCATAATCAACTCTTCTTTTATTGCATTTATTATTGGTTTCCTTGCAGCTGTAGATATTTTTAATGGCTTTATTCATATATCTTCTATTTGATTCATCTTTCAATGTTTTTTTCTTTATAATAGAAGTGTGTTTTGGTTTTAGTGCTGCACACTTTTATGTCTTAACAAACCTTCAAGCCCACAGCGTCCTCTGGAGGTCAAAGTACTGAACTGCTGAAGTGGATGAAAGAAAAAAAGTTTGAATGTTAAACTATTGATTTGGACAAAGTCAGGTTTATTATCAGATCTTTTATCGGTGTTCACTAATGTAAAATGAGTTGATAATATAACCAGCAGCATCTTGAAATTATTATTTAATGTTTTATTTAATATTGGTTGTGTCTTATACCCCGATGAAACAATAAAACAGGAAGACACTTGACTCTAGATGGAGCACTTCACCTCAGTCTTGTCTTTTCTCACACTGAAGCTGCTCAAACCATCATCACAGGTCAGCTGTGTTTATCCATAACAAGTTTTATATTTCATGTGACGGTCAAACAGATCCACCTCATGTGTTTCAGCTCATATTTACAACATTTCAGCTCTTGTTTGGCCTGTTTGACATCCTCTCACTGGCAGGGTGCTTCTGATACCTTCAGGGTCTGTTGGAAACATCATGAATTGTGTGTGAGGCAAGTTTTATTTATTATAGATAGGTTCATTCTCAGTGTACAGTGGATATAAAAAGGTTCAAATGGCAGGTTTTTGTCCTGTAAAAATGTGGCTGTGTTCAGATTTAACTGATTACATTCAAACTCATGTTAAACTGGAGTCAGCACACACCTGTCACCAAATAAAATGCCTCTGACCAACCCCAGTTTCCTGACATTTTTGTAGCCACATCTGCCAGCTTCCAAAGCATCAGAGGGATCTCATTATCCAAAGATATCAGTCAGGTGAAGGCTACAAAAGAATTTCCAAGGATGTAATATTTACTAAAATGTGAGGCGGTTTAATGACATAAAGAGGAGTCTACGTGCTATAATTACACACATTTCATGCCTTGTGTTTTTTAAAAGCTAAATAATAATAAAAACTAAAGAAATAGTTTTTTTCCCCAAATGAATTTCATCAACATTTAGATGATAGTAAAAGGTGATAAAATGTACAGAAAAAAACATTTACCAGTGAAATGAATGAATTAGACATTTTTGTGGAGTATTTTGGGTGTAGTCGGTGGCACGTCCATCATTTCACAGCTGGATGGTGTTTCGCTGCAGGAATCATGATCTCAGTGTTTCTAAAACCTTTTCTTTGATCCTGAACACAACACACAGTGCTGCAGATTTCTCTTCAATCTGAGTCAAACAAACAAACCAATCGACACACTTTAACTTGTTGTGAATTCACTAGAAACGTGCGTTTCCAGTTGAAGAAAGCGAAGTTTACACGCAGCTCTTGAACGCAGCATTTTTTTTTTCTTACCTTCCTCTTGCGCGTCTGGAAACAAAAACAAGCGGAGCTCTCGGTCACATGTAGCGCGTCCACGAAGGAGAGGAAGGAAGCAGCTGCTGGTCTCAACCTCACCGGCGTTCAGGCAGCAGACACTCCGCTCAGGTTACCGGCTCCTGTCGCTCCTCATATGGTTCTCCTCCGGCACATCTCCATCGCCCTGACCGCCGCCGTGGCTGCCCTGGGCTCCGCGCTCTTCATCGCCTTGAACTACTTCTACAAAAGGCGAATATGGTCACCACAAGCGGAATACTGCACGATCAAGGAGGTGAGAGCTCTCATTTTACCGCCTTTTATGTTATATTTTACCCAACTTAAAGAGACTATTATTATTTATTTTTTTATTATAATAATAATAATTTAATTTATTTTTATTATATCTGACTGACTGATGGAATGAATCACTGCAGAATCCTGATGAATTGAAATGATGATGATGATGAATTAATGTTGACAGTGGTGATGATGAAGATGGTTTTCATAATGATAATAATAATAATTAAAAACAAGCAGGTGTCACTAGTGGGAGTGATGATGAAGAGGAGGATAATAAGGTGATGGTGATGAAGACTTTGATTGTGATTATGGTAACGCTGATCAAAAAGATGTAGATGGTGAGAGTGATGAAGAAGAGGAAGGTGATCATTGAGAGGTGACTGTGATGATGATGATGATAACTGATCTAGAAGAGGAACAACAGTGGCTGGACGTTGATGATGAAGATGATGATGGTGACTGTTCAAAAAGAGGAAGATGAAGTCATAGTGTCGATAATGATGAAGGTGATGGTTTTGATGGTGTGATGAAAGGAAGATGATGATGTTATCATTGACGATGGTGATGATGGTGAGGATGAGCGTCATGACAGTGTTCAGGAAGAAGAAAATCATGATGATGAAGATGATGGTGGTGATGGGTTGATGGTCATATGAGGAGTCAGTTAAATGTAAATATGCCTCACACACCATGATGAAGGTGTTTATATATACATAAATGAAGACGACTTCCATTCATATTATCAATCAAGCTTCTGATTTCTTTATTACTTAATTGCTTAATCATTTTTGTCTTGTGAAAAATGTCCAAAACCCAAAAATATTCAGAAAAAAGATGAAGACAAACAGCAAATCATCAGAGGAGATTTTGTGCATTTCTGCTTGAAAAACGACTTTGACGGATCATCGTTTCTTAGAAATTGTTGCAGATTAATTTTCTAGCAATTGACAAGCGATTAATTAACTAATTGTTTCTAATGTCTGCTGTTGAGAAGAAACCAAAATTCACATTGATGGAGCTCGAATGTCTCCCCTAAAATTTCACTGTTTTGGTCTATAAATGTCAGACAATGCTGCGTTAGTTCAATGAGAATTTTATGATCACATAAGACAAAGAAAAGCAGCAAATCCAAATATTTTGTATTTGTGCTTGAAAGTGACTTTAACAGCGCCCTCCTGTGGCCGACCGGTTAGGAGGCGTGTCTGCGGTTCTTCTTCGTTTACGCATTTGTTTCCGTACTGTCACTGAAATAAAGGCTTAAAATGTCCCAAAAGATAATAATAATAATAAAAACAGACTTGCTGATTCATTTTCTGGAGATTGACTAAATAATTAAAGCATATTTCTGATGATTTTTAAAAAAATATTTTTATTCATATTTGGGGTAAAATCACCAATGAATTGATCGACTAACAAGTATTGTGTGTGTATCTAAAGCTAGATATCTCTTATTCCTCTGTGCCGTAGCGTCTGCTTTACACAGAACTACTCTCCAGAGACTGAAAATGTGACAGCTGTTATTAGTCTTTAGAGCCGTTTCTACACAAACTCCTCATGAAGAAGGAAGATGTGCGCCCAGTGCAACTGTGTGACTCATTGATGTGTTATTAATAGTTTTTGGACAATAACAGAGGTCTAAGACACAGAGGAATAAGATATATATATATATAAGGGACACAAACACAATACTTTAGTTGTTTTCATTGTTGGTTTGGTGCACATATCCTTAGTTTTTGAAATAAAAAAGGACGAAAACGATGACATGTATTTCAGTTTCCCATCATGCAGTTGTGCTAACAGAACTGTTTTGTCAGAGGATTGTAGTTTCCTGCAGGCAGACACAGAAGCAGCCGGGTGACTTAATGAATGATTTTTTTTCAATGAAGCTCTACTAGCTGTAGCCTGAATCTCTTAATAAAATCTATTTGCATGTCTCTAATCTTGTTTCCTCGATTCAATCGGCAGCAGCCTGTAATAGGCTTAGCCTGCTTTGTGTGGCTCAGTCTGTCTTTAGAGGATAATGTTGTCAGTGACTGCCAGCAGCTCACTGCAGCGGGGGGACGTAAATGTTTTCATCCCTGAGCCAAAGTGTACGGTTAAACACGACGTCTTCTGTTTCAAAAAAGTTGACTAGCAGCATGTTTCTGAAGGAGTTTTTTAGCAGGTGGGAGTGCTGCATAAGCTCATTTACACAGAAGAAGATGAGCCTGCAGTGTCATTTTTATTCTCTATGCCAACATGCTTTTTTCCACATTGTGTGCACCTGCGATGGAGGTCGACTCTATAGATAGCTTCACAGACTTTTACCTTTTAAACACAGAAAAGGCCGGAGCAGCTCTGTTTCTCCTTCTTCCATAAATCAAGTGTGAATGTGAAAGTTCGAGCTTGTTTCTGGAGGTTGTTTTAAAGGCATTCTGGGAGATTCTCCTGGAACGTTAAACACGAGGAACTGATGATAGCGTATGTGACACTACTAGAGGCTCATCGTTTCCTTTACTTCTCAGTCCTTTTATAAAAGTCAGCTCCACGTTTGTTATTCAACTCCACAGACAAGCTGGATTTAGTGTTTCTGTGTGCTAAAGGATCGCCAGTGTTGCCAAGTATTCTGCTTCACTGGAGTGTCCTTGAGCAAGATGTTAAATCCCTGTCAGATCCAGCAGTGCAGATCTGCAGCTGAGCTGGGCTTTTTTTTTTTTTTTTTCTTGCCTGCAGGGTGTAAAAACAATAAGAATCAATACAGAATCATAGCCCTTTATGAGAAATGTCTGAGCCTCCATAACAGAGTTTAGAGTCTAAAAGAAAAAGTCTGTGAACTGACACGGAGAACAGGAGATAAATGACCAGCGCGCTCATGTGAAAAAATATCAGATCCATTTCTTAACCAGCAAAATGTCCAAGGTTTAAAAGCAAAAAATCAGTGTAGAATGTGTTGCTTCACAGAAACAGCTCCTGTGTAATCTTGAGGCCGGTTGCAATCAGACAACTGGAAGTACAAGAGAGCAAGCGTTCAAGAATCAATCACCTTGTACAAAGTCCATACTGATAATGCTGCAGAAGAAAAGTGTGAAAGCGGAACAAGCTCTGCAGCCTCAGCAGCTACAGCGAGGCTCCAGCTCTGTCAGGGTTTGAGGTTTGGCTCCCAGTGGGCTGCATAAGCCAGAAATACATGAAGTCAAAGCAGCCGTGTTTATCTGCTGCTGTTTACTCAGCAACTCCAGCCAGAAACATGTCAGAAGAAATGAAATGCATCATCAAAGTATGTTAAATTCATCATCTGACCTCATTCTGAAACAATTACAGGATGGCTGCGCTGTTGTTTTATGTTAAAAATTAGAAATTAGAAATGAAAAATGGTCTAAACTCGTCTTCAAGCTTGGATCATCCATCAACAAAGTGAAGTATAGCGTGACATTTCCCATAAAGATCGCAGCTCTAAAAGGGCTGATATGACTTGCTAATTAACCGCCGCAGATTCTCAGCGGCACGTCTGCGCACGACATGAATAAAGACTAACCTTGTGTGACTTTTGATAAGGAGATGAGTGACGTGTGCAGAATCTCAGAGGGATTGTGGCGTCTCGGTGTCTCTCGGGCGCCGAGAGTGTGTGTTGAGGTATGCTAACCTTTTCTGAGTGCCAGCCACTTCTTCTTCTACAGATACAGAAACAAGGCGGCTCAGTACGTTCTCTCAGATCTGACCTGAACATGCAGTAATAAAGAGCAGGTCTGTGATCTCTTTTCATTAAAGTATAATATCACGACTATTACCTCTAGAGGTTTGCAGAGTCTGATTCATATTCCTGAACATTATGATGCGTCTTTTGCACACCCAGGCTTGAATTCCCGATTGTTTTAATGCATTCATTTGGATATATAATAATGAGCCAGTCATGCATTTAGTTAAAAATTGATTTATATAACACAGTGTTACAGTCTTTTTTTTTCGTCCCTCTTTCTGTAACAGTTTGTGTTTGTTCCTTTCTGGTTTCAACATGAAACACAAACCTGGCTCCATAAAGAAATGGTTTTCTGAGTTAGGTGTGGAAAAACTTGACAAGCCTGCACAGAGCCCTGACCTCAACCCCATCTAACACCTTGGAAACTGCATTCGCCGACTTTGAGCCAAATTCATCACCAAACATCCTGCAGTCAGGTTCCACGATCTGGTTAAAAACCTGAAACCAGAAGAGTGGAGGCTGTTAATAGTTTATAATGACTTGTTCAACTATCGTATGTTGTAGATGTAGTTCGTTTAGGTAAATTTTGTGAACATTTCTGGAGTCCAAACGTCTCTTTGCTCTGCCTGCAGGAGGAGGAGGATCGTGGGAAGCGCCAGGTCCTGGTCCTCGGTCTGGACGGGGCCGGGAAGAGCAGCATGCTGCAGGGTTTAACCCCCGGAGAATCGATGGCGAAGAGAAGCCGCTGCCGGCCCACCCGCGGCTTCAACTTCATGAGCCTCAACGCCCGCGCCTGTCAGCTCGACTTCCTGGAGAGTAAGACTCCTTTTATCCCTCGAATTCAAACACCACAGGCACCGTGTGAAGTCTAGAAACCTTTATGTTTTATCGAATGCCAGGAAATGGAGAATTGGTCACTTCAACTCATTGGTTTCATTAAACTCGAATTGTGCTAAATAACTCCACACATATTATTATTATTGATGGATTAAAGTACAGGCTGTGGGAAGTGAGTCAGTGACTAAAAATGATATTAACTTTATTCCCAACGTTAGCATCATTTAGCTTGGTAATGGCAAGCATGTTGACAAACTGACGATAGCATGTTAGAAGCTGTTGAACTTCGATTAACTTTTGCTGCGATGCAACGTAACCTGGCAACACACTGGGTTGACCAATCAAATATGTGCTCATATACATTACTTTATATAGTTTATGGGATAAAGTGAAGCTTTTCTGAACACATATAAACACTTTCAGATGTGTATTAGTACCAATCTGGGAAGCAAATGCATTACTTAAATATGGTATGAATATTGTCCTCATTTATTCGGCGATGGAGTAAAACGTCAGTTCATTATAAAAGTATCATGGAAGTTGACACTTAAATCTTTTGCATAGAATCTTATACTACTTATAATTTCACACAAATGATCATGCAGGAGATCAAACAGATGGATCTGATCACACTGAGTTATATTCATGGACAAACTCATAAATCCTGAAAATTAGCGCTCCACTGAAAGCCACAGCCACTAAAAATAACATAAATTGAATCGGTCTGAGTGTGAGATGCTCAGCTGCAGTGAGTTTCTGTAGATGTATTTGGAGGAGTGTATTTCGCTCAGTGGCTGATTTATTCATGATCTGAACACAGAGATTGGCGGTGCCAAGATTCCCCTTTTCATCTTGGAAAGTAAAAGGAACATATGTCACCACCCACTCAGTCAGAACTGCGCAATAAATGTTCAGGCCATTGTCTTGGTGACATTGATGCAGAGGCACGTTAATAGCTCGGTGAACACTTACACACATCAGGAGCTGTACAGTGCACAGGGACCGATGAGTTCTCGTTATAAAGTCCATGTGGGAAATCCAGCTAAAAGTCTTTAAACTCGAAATTAAAAAGATGCAGCTCAGATCTGTTAGAGAAGTAAGTTTTGAGCAGCTCAGATTTAGGTTTGTGCTAAAGGGATTTCAACTCAGTATCAGAGGGATAAAAATAAATAGTTTTGAACTGTAAATCATGCAAAGATATTCAAATAGATCCCCAAGATATAAATATAGAAATATGGAAATGTGCAGAATGTGCCCCCTTTAATATGCAGGAAAATCAGGGAGTCTTTCAGTTTGTATACACATCATCATCATTCACATCCATATGACTGTCGTGTGTATTTAACAAGGTGGCCTGTAGAGCAGCAGCTGACTATAGCAAACAAGCTACTCACAGTACTGAGCGTCACGTATACCCTCTTGTACCACATCAGGTAAACAGGTATTTATTGTTGCCACATCACATCAGCTAAAGGTACATCACTACCCTAGTTTCCTAGCAACATTCTCCATTAAGTCCAGCACTAATGAATCCTTGGTGTGCTGTGCTCTGCTGAAGTCTGAGGTGGTGAGGACCTGAAGTCATGCCCGCAGGAGTGTGAGCAGTGACTGGTTTGTCAGTCAGTATGACTGCAGGTCGGTTTTTCTGCACAGCAGGACGTTGATGATGGGAAGTTAAAGCCTTCAGTCACTTTGAAACTCTCCCATCCACTAAAGATGGTCACTGAATCTGATGCCATTTTATGTCACAATCAAGCAATCAGCATGGCCGGATTAACCTGTTAGGAGGCCCTGAGGCAAAACTGTGTTGTTGGGCCCCTACTGACCCCCCCACCTACCACTCTTTGGTCCGTTTGGTCTATGAAATGTTAGAAAATGGTGAAAAATGTTGATGACTGTTTTCCAAAGCCAAATAAAGCCCAAAGAAGATATGTTTTCAGGGCCTTTAACTAGAGATAAAGGGCCACGCTACAAGATTTGGCCACCAAAATCACCTCACTACGTAGGACATGTTTAAGTTAATAATGTATTTAAGTGGTGCAAATGACCTAACAAAGGCAGGATGTTAATACAGCTTTGGCAATCAGTCACTCAACCAATCAGCCGTCAGTCCACAGAGCAGGATAACAAGCTCAAGATAACACCCACCTGCTCTCAGATCTGACTCCTCCAAGTTGTAAACACGTCAAACAAATCAATGAATCACGTCAGAGACTTATCTTCTCAAAAGGCCAAAATGACATTTACAAGGAGCTGAATCAAATACATCCCAGTACTAAAACAAAGCCTCCAAAATGAAAGAGAAGAAAAAAAAACGACAGAGAAAAGTTCCAAGAAGAAACGTTTAACCAGAACCCATAAAAAGAAGAAAAGAAAGAGGAGCAGCGCAGTTTTATTTTTCTCTCAGCCTCACTGACATATCATGTCTGGAGGCAACTAGAAGGTAAAATGAATTACACCAATTTCCTCAGCAGGGAAATGTGGATATAAATAATGGCTAAGTGCCGTCTTGGTGTATTTCAGCCCTTAGTGAAAACTAGATAACTGATTTCATTTGGTCCTGAGCACATCTGAGATTAATCTAATTATACTTATCAATCTGTTCACTTTATTTGAAAGCAAACAATACATGAAAAGCATTTCAAGTCGAGTGTGTGTTGTTGTTTTTCTTAAGTACATCCGTGTATCAATACAAGGACATTATCTGCTTATCTCAGCACCGTTGTTTCTGTTTGTTGTATAATAAAACTAATATTTTGAGTAAACAGAACCCTCGGGGAGTAAATTAATCCGTCACTCCTCTGTTATTAAAATCTAATGTAATTATGGGAAGAAAAAAAAACTCCAACAACATTTTAGTTTAAACCAGACTGAAATATCTCAACAACTACTTGATGGATTGCTATAAAATTTGGTACAACCATTCATGGTCCCTAGAGGATGAATCCTACTGACTTTGGTGATCCTCTGACCTGTCCTCGAGCATCACCATGAGGGTAACATTTGTGGTTCAGAGTGAAATATTCCAACAACTGTGTAGTGGATTACCGTAACATTTACAACACAGGTCCCTGGAGGATATACTCAAAGTACTTTAGTGATCCTCTGACTTTTCGTCCAGCGTCACCAGCAGGTTAAGGTTTTCACATTTGGTTCACACATTCATGGTCCCAGGATGATGAACTGTAATAACGTTGATCTATTTACTTTATATCCAGTGCTATCATCTGGTCAAATTTTAATGTGTCCATGATCAGACTCTCACTAACCTCAACTGTCTTTGTGTTTACTTCTAATTAGCTAAATCAATGTTGGAAATGGAAGCAAAAAGTTTATATTTTATGATTAAAAGTGGGGTTTTTTCTGCTGCAGTCGGTGGTGGGGAGGACCTGCGGCGGTACTGGTCTGACTACCTGAGAAAGACTCACGTTCTGGTGTATGTGGTGGATTCCTCGGACAGGAGCCGTCTCCCATTGGCCAAGACTGAACTGCACCGCCTCCTCAGGGTGGAGCCTCAGCTGCCTGTGGTCGTCCTGGGAAACAAGCAGGTAAACCAGTTATCCTGGCTATCTGATACCGGTGTTTTTGCATGTTTAGCCTAACAAATCAAGTATTTACATCACAGCTAACCATTACGAAAACTTTGCTGCTGTTAATTTTCATACTTAAAAAAACAAAAATTTTATGTACACACAGTTATACAGTTAATTTATATATATATGTATATCTTACATGAGGTTAAAATGTTCAGGTAAAAGCATATAAAAAAACAGGTACACAGTGTTCCCTCTTCATTTATCCAGCAGTAACGATCCATCAGACTCCTGAAATAAACATTTCTACATTTCCTCCTCAGCTCATATTTCTTCATCCTGTAAGGCATTTGTGGAATTATACATAACCCTTCAATGAAAGAATATTTGTCACATCTGCTGTCAAGAGCGCTGCAGCTCTCTTCCTCTCAGTACTGCAGGTCAACTGCATTATTAGCAAGAAAAAGAAATCTGACATAAAAAACCCATTGCTCTAATTGCTAAAACATGCAAAACAGGAGGCAATTAAATCACAACAATTGTGAAATTAACACACTCATACTTCCCTACTTTGTGATGAATAATACAAATTTGAATAATTTATAAAAGTATGAAAAAAAAAGACTTGAGTTTTTTTTTTGTTTTTTTTTTAAACCTTTTTGCTTATTGATTTGAAAGTTGTTTCAGAAATTCAGATCTTCTGGTAAGCTTTAACATTAAATTGAAGTGAAGTAAAAGAAAGCATGTCTTTAGTAGGAGGAGCTCTTTTTGACAGTGATACTGGCTTTCACCCAACACTACGTTCTTCTTGTGCTGTTTAAAACAGTACAAAGGAGCAGTAAAAACGAACCTGTGTGTTTAAAAAGAGACGAGGCGGACGTCTATAGACTGTATTCTGGGTTAAATGGTTCGTGTGGGAGGGTGGCATTAAATTTAAATAGAAAAGTTTTCATTAAAACTGAGACATCCACCATTTAAAAATGTGACATGTAGTCATTTGTAATGACACACTGTTAATTTAAGTGTATTTTTTATGTTGGGATAATTTGTTAGTAATCAAACTACGTTACAAAAACATTTTTCCCCTTGATGACCGCAACGACAAAACAACGTTTCTTCACGTTGTTGAAGAAACATCCCTCATAGCTTTGAAAAGAGGCTCTGAAGGCCAATAAGAGTCCCAGTTTGTATTTTTTCACACACAAGTACATTTTCTTATCTTAATTTAGTGCAAATGCAAAAGAGGTAACTGTGCTAGCGACAAACAAAAAGCTGTGTATAGTTATATTTTGGCAAAACATAGCCTCTGTTAGCATAGCCTCTGCCGTAGCGCAGTTAGCTTTAGCCGTTTGTCACATACATTTGCTTCTGCCAAGCAAATGCAAACTACGCTAGCACCAAAAGCTGTGTAATATTTTGGCCAAATATTAAAAAAACTTGACAAAACTTTACTAAAGCAGTTTGTTGCTAATGTGGTTACCTATTGCCAAATACCCAAATTTTTGCTAAAACTTAGCTAAACACGACTTCTGTTTGTTGCCAGGTAGTGTGGTTCACGTTTGACACACATTTTCTTATAAGCCTGTGAATATTCTCATTCATCCAGGTCATAGTTATCTCAAGTAGATTAAATCGAACGCAACTGGACTTGGTTATTTGTCTTTGAAGACGTTTCACCTCTCATCCAAGAGGCTTCATCAGTTCATGCTAGCTTGACTAGGCTGGGACTTGACTTGACTAGGCTAGCTTGACTAGTCCCAGCCTAGTCAAGCTAGCATGAACTGATGAAGCCTCTTGGATGAGAGGTGAAACGTCTTCAAAGACAAATAATATTTTCTTATGTTAACGTACTGTCCAGCGCTAACCACACTAGCATCAAACTTAAACTGTGTCTCACAAAATTTTGGCTAAACACACATATTTTTTCCATAATTGCCGAAACATGGCTAAACACGTTGTGTTTTTAGCAATGTTTAACTTTTAGCTGTGTTTAACGCGTGTGCATTATGTTGCACAATTTGCTATTGTTGAACAGTAAACCGAGCTAGCAACAAAGTAAAGCTGCGTATAATTTAGCCATATCATATCATCATATCTTTTGCTATATTTGCCAAAACACAACACTATATTTATTATTTACTGAGTATAAACTGTTCAGTTATGTTAATATGCCGCTGTACACAATGCTGACACAAGTTTATGATGTTTTGTACCTGGAAAACAGTAATTTCTTGTCTGAATATAGCCTGTTTCACACCCTTCACAGGACAAGCCCGACGCTGTGAGTGTGTCAGAGCTGCATGAAGCCTTGTCTCTGGACTCTGTGATTGAGGACAGGAAGCTGTTCCTCTTGGCTGCCCAGCTGGGCTCTGATGGAGCCCTGAGGAACTCCTGCCGGGGCCTGGACGCCTTCCAGGACCTCCTGCTCCAGCTCGTCTGATCTCATCTTCCCCCACAGGGCAGCAGAGGAGGAGAAGGAGAGATGGAAACAAAGAAATGGCTTACAGATAGCCTCCTCCTTCTTCTTGTTTAAAGCTCTGGCTCAAAGGAGGAGGAGATGACGAATTTCTTTACTGAGGAGGATAATGAGAAGATGCCAGTACCTCCTGCTCCTCCTCCTCCTCCTCCTCATCTGCTTCTTAATCATTTTCAAACTGCATCATTACATCAAAGAAAAATCCTCCTCCTCTTTCATCTTACACCTTTTTGTCTGAATTTGTCTCGTCTTACTCACCGAAGAAGAGGAGGTGACGAGGGAGGAGGAGGACAAGGACAGACGGTGGGACAGATGGATGAGGGTTTGTTCACCTCCTGCCAGTGACTCAGACATTGGACTTAATGTCAACCTGTGACAAGTTTATTTAAGCATGCATACAGTAGATCACACTATAAAATGTGAACTGTTTGTAGATGCACATACAGTTTATCATCTGCTTTGCTGTAACCTGAAAACCTGGGAGACTAAAACTGCACCTTTCTGTGAATTATCAAGCAGGTATTAAGAAGATACTCTCCGGCTTTTCTCAGATCTTGGTTGAATTGTGTGAGGGGAATTTAAAGGGACATTGACATTGTTATGTTTTTTTCTCGTGACTTCTGTCAGATTGTGTTTCTACATGACTTTCATCACAGCAGCTTGAGACATTTTTAGTCCCAGAAATGTTACACAAACTACAGTAAACTAGCACATATCACACCCAACTTTGCCTTCTCCAAACAGCCAAATAAATGCGATAAATGTACTTAAACTGGAGGAAATAGTACACGTTGTCACCTATTAGCAAATTACTGCACACTTACATCGACCGCGGTTATGGATGTTTAAGTCACGTACTTCATGTACGTTATGATTTATTTGCCAAAGTCTGTTTTCATTGAATTTTATTGTATTTTTTGCTTTTATCAATACGGCAACTTTTCCACCTCCAGCCAAACGTTTGAAAATTGGAAATACGTCCATCAAGTGCAGTTGTTGCGTTTCATTGATGTGTTTTGGGATTTCTTAATAATAATTATAGAATACTAATTTAATGTTTTGCTCTTTATTGAGGCTGTAGAGGGAGTAAAGCCATTCTGACAAATACTCCATTGCTATTAGTTTCAGGAGTTTTTTAATCTAATTTGGATTTCATCTCTGAACATAAACTCCCAGTCATGTATTAGATGATAACTAGTATCACTCATGCTTGAATGTATGAATGCACATGTGCATTTTTTGACTTTAACTTGTTGTACTAACAAATATTCAGATTTTTTTTTTATGCTGTATGTGTGCGGGAATGTTAATGCTTATAACGCACTTTTATTTTAACTGAATGTAGTTTTATTTCTTATTTCTTGATGTACTATACCTCTGCACACATGTTTTCACAGTAAGCAAGAGTTTAGTGGATTTTTCTGTTTTCTTTTAATAATTAATGACCGCTTTCTTGTTTTTTAAATGTTGTGTAAAGTCAACTGTGAGATATGAATTCATGCATGTCTTCATGTTTTGTAGTTCTCTCTACAAGTCTTAAACAGCAAATGTAAATTTGGTAATTAAAATATCTTTGTTTTCTCTTAAAAAGTAAAAAAATATTGTAGTTGGGATAAGATAAAGTCACTTGCAACACTTTAATAGTTTCAGTGAATTATTGTCATCAATCATATAGCTTAAAAAGGTGCAGCCATTTATTTGAAGTAAGAACGTTTATTTGATCAGGTTATCTTATTCAGATTAAGATCTGTTTTACATGAAGTAAAAAGGTGCAGTTCAAACAGATCACTCCAATAAATACTCTGGGCCCATATTTATGAAATTTCTAAGAATAACACTTATGTTATGAGCAATAAGACATTTTATTACATAATCTACTCCTACTTCCAAAGAAATGTAAAAGTCACTTTTAAGAGCAGCTCGACTACAAACGATCACACAAACCATTGTGTAAAATCATTAAATCTTGTTAAACTAACACTAATCTAATATATTTATAATGTTTAAATATACAGTGTAAATAGGGTGAAATACTATAAAATTGTCATTCTGCTGTTGGTAGAATAAGTCAGGGAAATTATATAATAAAGAGAATTTAGTGCAGACAATGAAGATGTTTAGAAAGTGACCATAAAATAAAAACAGATTTATTCTTGCTTGTGTGTGCACAATATATTTATTTATTTAAAAAGAAAGGTTGTGTAACATGCTATTAAATTTTCATATGCAAAATATAGAATAAAGTTATTGTGCTTCAGCTGACATATTACTGTTAAGGTTAACCAATGATATTCAGTCTCAAAACCAGAAAACACTGACTGAGTCAACAGATAAAGCCTATACGTATCTATGGCTGCCGGACCTTGTTTTTGCAGGGCAAAGTTTCACAACTGGTCGAACGGGAAGCTGCTGTTATTTTTGCTGAGATGTCACTTCTGGCATTTCTGCAGGTTGAAGCATCATGACTCAGTCAGACATGAAAATAAACTGTCCTGAAGGAAAGATCGTCCGCTTGTAAAGCTGTGGGATACACAGTCAGGCTCAAAATAAAGTAATTGTTATGTTTCATTCGTTGGGTTGCATGAATAAAAATTATACATCTCCTCAGACTTGAAGTTAATATTTCATAGTTTTGTTCACATTTTAATAACTGTATTAATCTTTTTTTTTTTTTTTAAAGATTTTAAGAGTGATAATTGAAACACTTCAGCCTTTATGTGTGGTCTACATAGGGTTAGGGTTATTTTTATATTATATATACAGTATATATATTTGTATTTAGGTCATTAGATCAAGGTTATATTAACACGATCTGGATATGGTAATGACTAGACGCCAAGGCACCGAGGAGGAATGAAGTGCAACATAAATTACACGTAGACGTTGTGCTCATCTAAATAATCTGAAATCAGAGAAATTATTAAATTCAATTTTCTCAACAAGTGTTTTTAATTAGCCTTATTAATATAGTATATAGACAAACGTGTCTTTTCAGTATGTTTTTATTCATATTAGCAACTGTTAGCATACCACTTATTAGCCCCTCTGAATTGTAATCACTTATTTCGTCAATATGTAGTTTATATCATTATTAACAAAGCTAAGATGCATACTAGCAGCCAAAAGACTGTATTTTCCACAGTGTGTGAAAATGATGTAAATATTATATTAACAACACGCTAACTGTTAGCAACTATATGCTAGGTGTTAGCAACTATGTGTTAGCGCAGCGCTTATGAGCCGTTCAGTGAACAGTTAGCTGTTGGATAGCTAACCAGCTAACATTAGCACTTAGTATATAACATTTTTGCTAACATTTTCTCGTTTTTTTATTGTTATTAAATGCAATATAGAGTTAATAAGTGTTGTTCAGTTGTAGATAGTTATTGATAAGGAGCTTGTTTGAACAGATAATTACTTGGTTTGGTGTGAAACATTAAAATATTGTGAAACTGAAGCCTTAAAAAAAACCAAAACAAGTATAGTTTAATTTTGACCTAATAGTGTTTCTAGATATAAAATAAAGGAATCACCTGTCTCATATCCACTGATATAATTAAATATATAAAACCAAATTTAATGGCAATCCATCCAACAGTTGTCCATATTTGTCCACAGTCATTAAATATATATATATATATAAACTTTGTCCTAATTCTGTCTATTTTATATTGATCAAATATTAAGAGGTTAATTAATTTATTAAAAGATACAGCTCTATGATGGACAATATTTCCCTGTTTAGTATGTTTTTAGGGCAGGTGAGTCTTAAACAGTAATATCACAGAAATGTTGTGACTCCTTTAGCAATCATACCGGGCATACCTCCAAATACTTCTGCAGATTACGTTTCCTGTTCTCCCTCTTGAACATGTCAAGGCTGTTTTCTCAACACATTTTAATTGTTGGGTGGAACGAGACTGTAAATGATTGACGGGGTCAACACTGCAGACATAAGTCAAACTATAGTTGTAGCGGGTTAACTGATAATCTGAAACATCAACAGAAGACAAATACAGTACAGATAATGTGCTACATGGAGGTAAAGTCCTGTTTGTGGGTCTGTTTTACCACGTGACTCATAGATGCGTCCACCAGATTGTCACAGACTTGTAAAAGCATGTCGGCTGCTAAAGTGGTTAACCATTAATTTGATTTGTACATTCATTCATGAGTATGAATCATAATGATTTATCTCCATGGCGACAAATGTGAGGCAGACAACGTTGGTTTTGAGTGAAATATCTTCACATATGTTGTATTGATTTCCATAAACACCTTTATACCTGACATCAAAACACACCTACAGTGAGTTTTACAAAAAAAATATTCAAAAGCAAAAGTACAAGTTTCTGTAGTAACATGTTTAATATCAAGAAGTTTCTTAACCTCAGAGTATGACCTAAACCACGTTATCCTACCAAACACAAACTGGGTCAACTGACTTTTTGGAGTTTTTCTTTGAATAGAAACTTGGCCGAGAAATATGTTTTCAACACAAAACGACAGAGCTGCAGGGAGATTCAGAATAATGTGGATGTTATACATTATAACTTGAACTAAAAACAAGTCTGTTAAATGAGCTTCGAGGCATTTAAATAATTTAAAATACGTCTCAGTCAGTCAACGTTTCACATTCATAACATTATTATTGGCAGTGGGATTACAACAACATGCCTGTAAAGAAAATGGATGAAAATAAAAAACAGGAAATCTCGACAGGGAACAAACATAAAGAAAAGTCTTGGAAAGTTTTCGCTGTGAAAATCTCCTGTCCTCGTTCTGGACTTCAGTCACAGTTTGACTCTTTCCAGAATGACGTCCGTCTCATCCTGACGTGGAGAATTATATAAAGTCCGGGCTGAAGTCGATAATCTCTCTACTGGATCATCGGCTGTGGATCAGCGAGCGAGTTGATGAAGGCGTCGTAGTGCGCCGGGTGGCAGCGTTTGTACTCGTTGATTTTCCTCTTGATCTGTTTGGGTGTGTCCTGATAGTAGTTCTTCTCATCTCTGGCCATCGCCTGCAGAGACGAGGAAAAAGAGCAGCACAGCGGGTCAAAACCACAGAAATATTTGGTAAAATGCAAAGTTTGGTATCCATGAACCCAAAGTTAAACAGGGTATGTGCACACATATTAATTTAGTTATTTTGAATAGCCTTTCTACAACAGAATTAACACACGCACACAGGACTGTATGATGTAATACATAAATTAAAATCCTTTACACGTCTAAAATAAAACATTACATTATTTATTTTAATGTGGCTAAAAAAGACAAACTGATTTTACTGGGAGCACATGTCCCATTTTCAGGTTTGAACTACAGTAAAAACCCAAAATCTGCCCAGTGCAGGTACCTGCATGTTATATTGATCACAAAAAACCCCCCATCTCTATAGAAAACTAACAGCTGGTCACAATTTAAAGTCAAGCATCGACTGTTTTCCTGTTGAAGGATATCCTCTCTTATACAATATCCTCTCTTATCGTGATAGTGACTTGGCAGTGCTATCAGCGATGACTCATTTCGCCATTTTAAGCAGCTGTTGAAAATCCATTTGAAATCAGGCACTTTTCTGATAAAAGCTCAAGCAATTAAGACTTCTGCCACTTGCCGCTGAGCAGTATAAACTGAAACACACACACACTAAGCTCTCAGCGCTGTCGATGATGTGCACCAGCGTGTCCTTTCTATCAAAGGTTTATGAGAAACAGAAGTCAACCACTCTGAGAGACCATCATGCAGCTGAATGCGTCTTTGTCCTTCGTTCAATACTTTTTCAAGGAAACCAAACAGAATATTCTGTTATCATCCTGCCGCTCGTCAGATAAAAAAATATTCAACTGACAAATGAGATTTCCTCTGCAGCAACTGAGCACATCCAAGATGGTACAAAGAAAGCTGCCTCAGACCTTGGCAGTCGGTATTCATATCTCGGATGTCATTGAGTGTCCTTGAACGCACCGTCGAGGAAACAAAAACATTACTTCAGTGGTGGGTGGAACATCTTCACTATAACCACCTGCATCCGTCTGTTACCATGACGATAATGTAACATTGATTTCCTACCTTCTATGTTTCAATCTAAAGCTAAAAAGCTAATCATTTAGTCGAGCGATAGAAAATTAATTGGCAGCCATTGTGATTCATTAATCGGTTTGATTATTCTCACACAAACATTGAATCTGGGTTTTTTTTGTTTAATTTCTTTGTTGGCTTTGGTTCGTGATCTTACCTTGAAGTCGTCTTTGTGTTCTCGGATCATGTGCTGGACGTACTGGATCAGGTCGGACGATAACGTCTTGGAGTCTTTCTCCGGTCGGTTGGCCTCCTCCTCCAGCTCTGCACGGACACAATCAGGACGTAAAACACATCGTAGAGGAGGCAAACCATTTTCCATCTTGCTAACGTTTTAATGATTCAACTATTGCTGCTGCACTGGAGGAACCAAAGTCATTCAGTGATTAAAAGCAAAGCATTTGCAGCTGAAGGCCGACTCCTCTGAGCTTCTAATAACAAAAACGTGCTTTCATTCGAATCACATCAAGTATTCAACTGAATAAGGTGGAAACAAAAGTGGTTTTCTATAATTGCGACATACAGTGAAAGAAGAAAACATGTCAATGACGTTTTAGCCCCGAGGCTCGGTCACACAGCTTCTATAACTGTGATATTTCACACTGAGAATGGAGGCAAAGCATGTTCACGCAGAGAGTTCACACAGAGATTTCAACTTCGATGAACTCTGATATGTGAATTTGTGCAAATGGTCGAACAAAGAGGGAAGAAGCTGTGATGCATCAGGAGTATAAACTGCTCCTTGAGTTAAACGTTAAATACGTGTTGTTTTAATGCAGTGCTGGTATTTAGCCATAATGTTTAGCCACTCAATTAACATATTGTCACTGGTGGATAATTATTCCCATAAAAAAAGCTTCTCATTCACTTTATGATCTTTGTTGCACAAAGTCTTTTATCCAGTTTCTCATAAATCTCTGAATTTAACGTCTAACAATGGTTTGTTATAACTGTTGTATTGGATTAAAAACCTGGCGAAGAAAAGAAAATGATTACATCAATTCATATTCACAAGTGTTAATTGAATAAAACACTTACGGTTGAGGACGTAGGGCTTGGTCACTATGCCGACGGGCGCTTTAGTTACTCTGTTGTCGCCGAGGAGCTGCACAACAAAAACACAACAACAACAGAGGTCATCAGACAGTGTGGTCAGACTGTGGATTAATCGATCAGGTCCGAAGATGACAAACATGTTTCTTTTTCTTCTTCTTCTAATGTGATGTGATCGCTGTGACGTGTGTGTGTGTGTGTGTGTGTGTGTGTGTGTAGGGGGGGTTCACTTCAGGAGACAATAGACGCTTTTCTGAGCCCAGAGACGGAAAAAAACCAAAAACAATTAATCATTAATGACCTGCTTGCTGTCATAGGTTTACAAAATTAAACCCCGACTGAGGCTGCTGGGAAACAAACTGCGGCTTTAATTAACCTGAAACTGTTCCAGCAGGCTACAGCATCCATATCAGTTACAAGCCATCACTGCTGGTATTAGCAATAAATATTTCTGCATATTGATCATTTATCATCTGTAGAGTGTGTCACTGGTGTTATGTTTATACTGAGGTGTTAGCGACACTGTGGGACATTTGCTCTTTAAAAAACCCACATTATATTGATAAGGTGTTCCTAATATTTTATGATAATACTGTAAGATTGATGATTAACTGATGATTTTTGGCCTTGGAGGTTTGAAAACATTAACAACACCTTTTAATTTAAATCAGTCCAGTAGAATATAATGTAAAATAATCACCTTTCTGACTGGGTCAATAAAAACTGAAGATTTACGAGCTTTGTAAAAGCAGAATTCATGGCAGAGCTGTTTGGATATTGGATTTTTATTAGTAATAACAATTTAAACTTGTTTTTGAAAAGTCCTAGGAAAGAAAAGAGCAATTTGATTTGTCATTTCTCAGTCATGATTCTTTTATTGAAATGAATGTTTTGCTGCTGGTTTCTGCGTGTGTTTAATCATCTGGCGCTCCCTTCTGGCTCAAATGAAAACTACAGGATATGAACACATTTAAAATTCCCACTTGGTGGATACAATTATACCTGAGAGGGGCCATAAAGAAAAAAATAACTTATCCATGCTCTCGATTCAATAACCCGTGTAATCCTGTGTCATTAAATGCTTTTTAAAATTATGGTGAGATTACAGCTAAAAAAATTGATCATCTCTGCAGAACAGACAGATCATGTTGTCTGTGGCTCCAGATTTTATGCTTTTAAAAGGAAAAAAAATTAAATTTCAAAGATTAACAAAGACGTTCAGGGTCTGACTGTTAGTGCTGTTTAGAAGATGACCTCGCTGTCTTAATAAAACTATACTGAGGTTAAATCAGATCCAAACAGTCACTTACACTCGGGCTCTTAATTGGCATTGTGCGGTTTGGATCAAAAGCCAGACCCATGGCCTGCAGGTTCCTGGCCATGGACTTCTTGTCGTCCCACGCGTTCCGGATCTGTGAACTGTGAAACAGAACCAGTCAAGACACATAAACACGCAACAACAACACGAGTTTCTACAAGAGCAGGAACTAAAGTGAAGCTGAAGATGTCTGCTCCAGTCAAATACATGACAGTAACTGTTCTGTGGGTTTATACTGAAATTCAACTGTAAATGTGTAAAAAAACAAAATCCTACCTAATGAAAAATATCTATTACTTTTATTCTTTAGTTAAAATCATGTTTGTTTGCATACAAAAAAAACCTTAACAAATAAAACAATAATTTTGACTATAGATTAGAACAAAACCAGTCTTAAAGTACTTGATATATGATAAAGCAGAATTACTGAATTTATGCTAGAAAAAAAAAACTGGTGCTTTGTACTGGTGATATGACAAAATAGTGTACAAATATACTCGAGCTGCAGTTATTAACCATAAATGTCATCAATTAATCCATCGGTCGTGAATAAAAGTTGATAGAAAACACTAAAAATGTTAATGTTAAAAAAAGAACATGTCTATACTTTAACAAAGTACTTTTAAGTTTACTATAATGTAAAAAAAGAAAAGCAACAAATCAGATATTTGTGATTTATCATAATGACTATTAATGACTAATAATTATTGATTATCAAAATAGAGTTCTAATTCATTTAAGCCTTTATCATCTTATATTCTACCACTATCATGTTCTTGCTTAATCAATTAATTGTTTAGTCTGTAAAGTCAGAATATGGTTAATTACATATTTTTAGTTTAAACCCCCAAAACACATTAGTTTAATACCACATGAAGCCACAAAAAAAGCATAAAAACCTCTCATTTAAAACGATGGTACCAGTAAATGTTTGTGTTTCCCTCGAAAATAATCAAACTGATTAACTAATTAGATATAATAGTTGCAGGTAAATGTTTTGTCAACAGATTCATCGACTATCACTGCAGATGTCAACATGCTCGCTGTTAGCTGCCGTTAGCTCACATGCTAACGCGCCGTTTACTTACTTTTCTATCCTCGGGTTACATTTCTTTAAGAACTTCTTCTTCATTTTCTTTCGGTCCTGGTTATAATCAAACTTCTGTCTCTTTCCTGACTTCTTGGCTTTCGGCATGTTTGCGTTTTTCTCTGTTTTCTCAGCTCAACGGAGGTTTGTTGGTTTTCAAGAAGAAGAAGAAGAAGCAACGTGCGGCAAACAGGAAGCACGTGTTTGTTACGTTCCGGTCACGTGACCAGAGAGAATACGGCTTGTTTTCACCTTTGACCTTTCTGTTTCCACGTTTTAAATGTTAAATTGGTGTGGAGGAAACAGTCTATCAAAGGTCTACAAAAGGATATCAGGCAGGATTTCTCATTTTTTAAAAGTTGTTAAAATCGGACAAATACAACAATAAATGCTGCTTATACTAATAAATCAGTAATATTAATAATGCTACAATATAATAGATAGTAAGTCGTTTACATAGTTGTAAACAAATGTAGAGCTAGTTCACTTATTTTCTGATGCTTCATTGATACATTGATTTGATTGATTCATTGATGAGGTGGGAAGAACCTGCAGCTGCTGCCTTAAACCTCTAGATGTCAGTCTGAAAATATCTCAGGAGCCACAGTCTCAGGTTGTTTTGTTTTTTTTCATACAGACAGCAGCTATTTCTATATGAAATATGTTTTGGATAAGTTAAAAATAAAAGTATAAAACCTTTGCCTTGACTCACTAAAGTTACATCAAATTTCTTTTGACTTAAAATATGTTTGTTGTTGTTTTGTCTGCAGAAAACAACAAAAATGTGTAATCATTTCATCCATTTCAACCCATTTCCTGTAAATATATTAATTGTTATTAATTTCACATGTTAACTGTTACTAGAAATAAAATGTAATTTATAAAAAATCTGATTTGTCACTAACATATCAGTGAGAATATGTTAAAGTATTTATTCTTTAGCACATTAACAGATGTTTGATGTTTGTCTCCGGCTGATCCAGTTGTTTAGATATTTCGCTAAAAACAAGAAAGTCAACATCAGGGCATCACCAAGGTTTAGTAGGGGTCATCCTCTGGGAAACATGAATATCTGAACAAAAGTTTATGAAAATCCAGTAGTTGAGTTATTTCACTAAAAAACAAAAATGTTAACCTCATGGAGGTGATATGGACTAGTTAGGGGATCACCAAAGTTAGTAAGTTTCATCCTCTTGGAAACTTGAATGTCTGCTAATAACAATCAATGGGATTTAGATTTAAAAATTAAGATATCTTAGTAAAGTAATGAGGATCCAACCAGCAAACTTATAGATTCTGGTAAAACTCAGTATCATCGCATTTGAAGATTTAATTATGTATATTTTCGCTTTAATTGATGAAGTAAACTCAGACTTTTAAAAACAATCACAATTACTAACAACTTCCTCAACACTGTTTACATCAAGATGTCAAACTAAGTGTCTAAAACATATTTATACTTGTGTACATGGTCTCTCAACTGATCACTACAAGGTGTTTTCTTCCTTTCCCGGTTTGGGTAAAGGGCCTTTGAGTGCTTTATAGCTCTAAAACGAGCTCACCAACGAGCAGCTGATAAAATATTAGGATTGTCTCCATAATATAAATATAGGTTTGGTCCAGAGTGAGTTTTGAAAGCCACATCCAGGAGAAGCAATCAGTGAGTGACAGTTACTGATCAATAACTCTTATCAACCCTCAGCCTGGCATTGCATAAGCTTCTGTCATCAGTGAAAGTGAAAAGTGAACAGTGAACAGTGAAAGTCTTTTTTTAATGCACCTTTAATGCATCGTGGTGCTTTCATTGATCTCTGCAGGCCAATCCTCTGTCTGCAGAGTGAGAGATGAGCCACAAACAGCAGCAGCTCTGGAGCCAGTAACGTATTGATTTCTGGGTTTGTAACAGTGCATCAATTCTGATTGATACATCAGGGACACCAAAAGGCCTTTTGGCCCCCAAGAGAAATTTGATTTGGTTCACAGCATATTGTATTAAATATTGTGACATAGATTTTGAAACACAAACAAAGTAGATATTTGTGTTTTGTTTTTTTTAGCATTTAGCTCAAATGATTTGTTTAACTAACTCAGAATAAGAACAGAAAACCCCCTGATATATTATGTTTTTTGTTTTTAATGTGGAGGCTAGCTTTTTAGCATTCATCTTAAAACATGGTTGAGTCTGAAATATAAATTAGAAATTTCCTTCTGGGAACAAACGTCTTTTAATTTGAAATAAATCCATATGACATAAACATAGAAACAATTAGCCATTTCTCACAACTAGCACAAATGAAATAAGATTGCTAGCTAGCCTTGTGTTAAGATTATTTTGCCTATTAACACAATAAGAATAAGATAAATACGTCTCTCTAAATATACTAAGCTAAGTTAATATATTTTAAATTATTCTTCACTATACAGGACAATAAAAAAATGATAATCTTGGCATATAATTAAGATAAATACAATTATTTTGTTAGCATTTAGCGGCTACAGCTAGCTTAAAACTTTGAGATAACTGTTGTTTTTTGAATGCTAACATTTAATATATATATTTAAATACATAAATAAGTTGACCTAAGATACCAGTTTTGACTTATATATGAACAGAAAGCCCAGATATAAACGAGACAGGAAACGGAGTGAGTCTTTGCTCCACCTCTGTAACAGCAGCAGGGTGGAGAGACGGAGTGAGGAGGAGGAGACAGAGGAGGAGACACAGGAGAGGAGGAGGGAGGGAGGACTGTCACTGTCACCGGACAGGACTATACGAAAGCAGAAACAGAGGGTTGAATTTGTCCTCCTCGGCCGGGCGGTGGGAGGAGGTGGTGGACGGTGTTTAGGAAGGATAAACTGAGACCGAAGCTGCCGGGGGAGGGAGACCTGGAATCGGTCTGCTGCTGCTTGCTGTAACCGGAGACAGCATCAACATGGAGCTGGAGAACATCGTAGCCAACACGGTGCTGCTGAAAGCACGGGAAGGTAAGGATGGAGATGGCGGGTTTGACAGCTCCTCTCTCCCGGTACCGGTTAGCGAAACAACAGCACTCCAAAAAGCAGGACGGACATGAGTGATACAAACTGAAACCGCACTTCCTCTTGTACATTTCTTTTTTTTTTTTTTTTTGATGATGCGACTCAACATGAACAGGATATTACCTAAAAAAAACCCCACCAATGGATAAAAGCCTTGTGCCAAACTCCATTTTCAAGTTGAGCAATTTAAAGTTTTCTGACGTCTCCGTGAACGTACATACGTGCTATAACATGTCCGGAGACTTTGTTCAACTCCTCATAAAGAGGAGGTGATTTCGGCGTGAAAATAATGGTTAATAATAAATCTGTCAATCTCATTAACATCGATGTCTTTCCTTGTTCACTGTGTTTAACATGAGCTGTCAATAACAACAGCTACAGTTAAAAGGAGGGACAGTGATGTCAAGCTAGCTAGTTATAATACTTTAACATGTATATAACGTGTTGTGTTATTAGTGTATGTCGAGTAAAAAGAGTTTAAAAAATATATATATATATTACGTTGTGGACACGTTTGTAATCTAAAGGCGCGTAAAATTGTCAGCTTTTTCCTTTTTTAAAGGAAGAGTTTGGCGTGGCTCAGATTGTGTTTTATGAAACGCGAAGTGAGCGTTACCGGAAGTAGTTGCAACTGTGAAATGCGCGTGCAGCGACACATCGGGTTTCCCTCGCTCATGTTTCAGCATCGTCCTGTCGTTTGCGAAACAGGATGTTGGCAGAGCAACCGTGCTGTGTTGGTGTTTGTGCTCAGATGCAATGTATGATTTATTTTCTTTTATATATATATTTATTTTTGTTTTGTTTTGTGAGCTCATAACATACCTGCAGGTTCACTCCATGCACAATATTTAAAAAATGCAAATGCATGGACGTGGTGCATTTGCAAATTTTAACATCTACCAAACACTAGTACAGTCTGTACTATGGCTCGCGTGCACACAATAACACACTCTTGTAGTTGTTATTGTATAGATCAGTATAGACAATGTAAACAATGTAAACAGATGACATATTGTGAACAATGGAAACATCATCACAGCCCTTTGTTATTGTCACCCTCAACAGGAGGCAAAGGTTGTGGTGACTCAGTGCGAATATAATCCTGATGCCATCTGCAAGAGAGACTCGAGAATATGAGCGTCATGATCTCTCACTGTGAGATTATCTGCTCAGTTCGGTTTATCTGTTTGTGTTTGTGGAGGACCTGCAAGCCCATCTGCCCAGCTGAAGTGTCCCTGAGCAAGGCACTGTATTTCCCAGCAAAAGGCAGGCCTTGACCTCTGACCTCTCTGGATCCTGGACAGAAGATATTATTTTATCACTGGGCAACAAAAAGTCTTACATCAGCATTATTATTCAGTCTTTCTAGGAAATTACGCTTTTGTGATTGTGATATATAATTTTTTTTTTGTGCTGATTTTGTGATTGCAATAAATAACACAAAAAGCTTATAGCTTTTATATCTTGCAATTTTGCTAAATTGCTGCAACTTTTCATCTTGCATCTTGTTGTTGTTGTTGTGGTAACTTATGTCACTGCAGCGCTGCAGACTGGATGCAGTGAGCCAGCAGGGAAAAAATATATATGTGTACAAGGCTATATATATATAGGTGTTTTTTTTTTGCATACCCTCCTGACATTTCACCGGGGTATATGGTATAAGATGGCATTTGTAAAAAGAAAGAAACAAAGCAAAGGATACGATGATGTCAAGGCTGAACGGAGACGATGTGTGGGTGGTGATGAAAGACTGGCAGTTGAATAAAATCATACTCGTACACCCTACTAGCAGGCTCTAGGAAGCGGTCGAAAAATTATTATCTCTAGCAGTTAGCGTGACTGTTTGCCTTTGTGAGATCCGTATCAGCTGTGACAGTGGTATTTGGAAGCTTGACAGAAGCAGTCTGTGGTCCGTTTCTGCAGTAGAGATGTTGAAAGACACTTTAGGCTTGTTTTCACTTGTCATGAATTTATTTCCTGCGTGACAGAAAAACGTGAGATGAGCCTTCAGAACAAACTGGACTACCACGGAGATGATGTGCACTGTGCCTTTTTATGATCGTATATGACTCTTCATCGGTAGTAATTAGACATCCCCGACAGACTGACTAGACCTCATTTAATATGGATATAGAGACACATTTGCTAATATGCAATAATGTATAGACAGGTTTACTGTTTACAAACAGGAGGAGGGCCGAAACAACATTAAAAGTAAGTTATCATTAAATTAATAATGTAATGTTAGCATAAAAGATAATAAAGCAATGTTAGCAAGAAAACAATAAAGTAACACTAGGAAAAAAAACCCCACCTGAATAGGTCAATGCAGCCAGATAATACCAATAAATAATCATGTAGGTTCACTGCTCACCAGGTGGAAAGCTTTAGAGGATGAGGTAGCTCCATTCAACTTTAAAGGACCATGCCACCACACTTCACATTAACGCTGACCCCAAAGCACGCCACCCGCTTTGCAACTCATTTCTGACCTTCTAGGAAGCAATTACTGCTTGTTAATTTCAGTGCCTTTTTTAAAATCCAATTACAGTTAATTTGAGTGCCTTTTTAATCCAATTACAGAGGTCTAAAAGTTGCTTGAACGAGAAGATGAGTTTCCAGATCCTTTCGGTATAATTCATCACAATAAGTTTACTTCATCACAAGTGAAAGGCAGTGAATGGACTGAATTGTTATTAAGAAAAGGATGTTTCCCAAAAGAAAAATTAGTCGTGTTTTCCTCCTTCCTAAACCAGGCAACTTTAGGCAAAATTAGGCAACTTCATATATATATAAATGTCAGGGAGAGGAAGCAGCGTGACCTTAAGAATTCATCATGAACGGAGCTCAAAAACATCCGTACATGTTGAAGCAGATCTGAAATATGAGCGCGGACAACGCGAACAACCTTAGGCTTTTGACGTGAAGGCAGCATTTTTTCACACTTTAAACCTTTTGGAGCTTTGACCATGTTTAACATTGGATATTATAACAATATAAAAATGACAGACAAGAGTCACAAAACGCACGTAATGTCCCCTTTAAGGAGAACACGTTTGTTCTCCTGTGGATCGTAGCAGCATCAGTCACTCTGTCGGAGTTTGGATCGATCACAGTGAGATCTAGTAACACTGTTGTTGGATTGACAACCAGAGATTTAATCACAGACAGCCCAAAGTCCAACAGAAGGAGCCTTTAAGATACAGTCTGAAAATAAGAAAGCAAACCCAATTTTAAATCAGAAACTATCAAATCAACAACTACAGAATCAGTGGCTAACGGTGTAACTTCCAGTTTTCAACATGTAAATATCGTACCAAGTTGTAATTACAAGCAGGAACCAGATTTCTCTGAAACAATAACACAGAAATTCATTAGAAGCAGACAAACGGGGACATTTGTCCATTGGTGAAAGTGATAAATGTAGATTTTCAACCCTCACACACAGCTGGTACCGTCACATAACACCAACATGGCTGACTCATAATTACAGTGGTCACTGTCACGGTTTCATCTCCATTAAAACGATGTGGTTTTATAAACTGACCACATTTGTAACTCTGTGGTATATTCCTTTAAACGTTCTTTTGACTTTTTTTTTTATCAGTTTCTAACGAGAAGTTCAATAAATGTTTGTTTTGAGACTTCAGTCGTATGAGGAACCATCTGTTATCCATGTTAAAATATTTATAATAATAACACTATAATATAGAAATAGCACAGGGACAGAATAGCAAAGCTTACTTTATTTTTGATTTGTAAAACTACTCAATACTTAACAGTAAAATGTATTTTTTTTATCGACCAAACAATGAATTGGGGAAAGTAACTGGCAGATGAATTGAAAATGAAAGTAATTGGTAGTTGCAAGAAAACCACTGCAGGTAAAAGTTGAATCTCTCTCTCTCTCTCTCTCTCTCTCTCTCTCTCTCTCTCTCTCTCTGTCTCTCTCTCTCTCTCTTTTTTTAAACGGTTGAGGGTCAAATGTGGCAGAAGTAGAAATCTTTAATGTACGCGAACATGTGCTCGAAACACTTCATGAATATAAGAAGTGAATGCAGCAGAGGAGGAGGAGGAGGAGGGTATTTATGGTGGTGTTTGACTTTTAAAGTATATAAACCTTTCAGACATGCTTCCTTTTATGTTAATCTAATAACAGTTTTACATTTCAGCCTCGTGTCTGAACTAGACTGTGCTCAGTATGCAGATCCCCGCCAGGTGTGTGTGAGGTCATGTGGATGGTGAAGCGTTTACTGCGATGCCACCACAACTTCCAGAGAGAGAGTTTTTTTTTATAGTGTTATAGTATAGTTCAGTCTTAGTTTTCTTTGAGACGCATAGAATAGTGTAATGGTATTGTAACGTAGCGTCCTGGTTTGCCTAACTGTATAAACTTAATAAGGAAATGATAAATGGGATGATAAGTCCTTGTTGTGACAAACCGCACAAAATAAAACCCCCTCCTTCCCTCCCTATCCCCTTCCAAATAAAGCAGAGTCGAATCTCACTCAGTTGTTCCCTACCAGCTCCCGTACAGTCAAGAAAATATATCGGGTATGGATTTAAACTGTAGGAGCTCCAGTTCAAGATGAAACTTCTCTATGGATGTCAGTTATTGACCCATGACAAAGGCCAAACTAACAGACTAGGTCAGGCGTGTTTTTAGCCTCACTGATATGCAGCACTGCTGTTCTTTACTGCAGCCTACAGTGCAGCATTTCACGTAGGAGCATGTTAGGGCTGCAGCTAATGATTATTTTCAATTAATCGGTTGATTATTTTTGTTAATTAACCAATAAAATAAATAAAAAATTCACCTCGTATTGACGTCTAAGATCAATTATAAAAATGTGAGGTTTTTTTTTGTGTTTTGTAAACCGAATATCTTTGTTTTAGACTATTGGTTGGACAAAACAAGACATGTTCCTATATTACAGTTAACTAGAGTTTATTTGATTGTTTGAATGATGAAGCAGCTAATTGAAGTTCAGTCTGCTGATGTTTCTTATTATTATGCTACAAGGAAGCAAAAATACAATCACATTTCTGTGCCGCATAAGACATTAAAGAAGAGACAACATGTGACACATTACCCAGACTGTGTTTTATGTCTGATTTACATCCTGCTGCCAGCCCCCCAGACATCCCATAATCAACATGCGTTTGATGTAGCTGTGATGTAGTTTTTTGATTTACATTTACATAGTATGTTGAACTCGTTAACAAACATCTGCTTATTTCCACCTGGTGAATGTAAGTTAAATATTTACTCTCTGTTCACTCCACATGTTTCCAATGAGTCTGACATGATTCCAGATGAAACGTTACGACTCGACACAGTTACACACAGCTAAAGAGGTAGAAAACTAAAACCCGTCAGATCCTTTTGGTGAGTTTTATAGATATGGACGAAACCAAGTTACAATAATGGAAGGAGCCAAGCTGCAATGATGAACTTTGTTAAAATCACAAAGGTTTCAACTTCTGATAGCAGCTGCATTAGTGGAGACGTCATCTTAGTTGTTAGTCAGTTGACAGAAAATTAATTTGAGTCATTTCTAAAGAAAAATATACTGAAATGATCTTCTTCCAGCTTCTCAAATGTGTCTTCTATGACAGTAATGAAGTCTTTGGGTTGTGGGTTGTTGGTTGAGACATTTTAGGTTGCACTTTGGGCTTTGGGAAAATGGTGATCAACATTTTTCTGCATTAAAAATGTGCTACTAGAAAGATTTAAACATCAATATGTCATCGTTAATGTAACGTCTATACCTTGCAATTACAATAAAAAGACATTTGTGATGAGTCCATCAATGTCTATTTTGTATTGATATTGAGAAAAGTTGCGAAATCCCGGTGAGACTGTATAGTGGAACTGAGGCTAGACAGGAAGTGATGTCATGACTTCAGCTCTATATAAAGGCCTGTAAAGCTATTGATACACTAACTGGAAGCTGACACTCACAATAATACTTAATGAATGACTTTGTACAGTTTAGCTGCTGTTCAAGACTCATACTGCCAGAAAAACATTTTCTTCTATGAGGCTGGTGTGACATTGTTTTATGAAGTTATTATGGCGGTACAGTTGTCTCCTGCCAGGCTGCACCTTTTCAGGGTCTTTTTCAGGGATACTGTATCATGTCATACTGGTCAAAACATCAGCGTTGAAGTCCTCTGTCACAGAGGTCCTCCTCTCCCTCCATGAATAAAAGCTTAATAGTTAAGCTAATGAGGCTGCTTTCGGTCTAATTACGTATGGAGAATCTGCGTTTCAGTGTCTTCCTGCCTCACTGACAGGTCATATTCTCATGCTGTTTGTCTTGATTTTCATCCCCATTAATGCACAGAGCGGACATCAGGGATCTCGTTTTCTCTGTAATCAATCAGCTTATCGGTAATTCTGTGGCTGATCTTATCATCAGTTTCCCGGTCCCTAAACAAAACATCTTGTTTGCATTGGGCCCATGACAATAATTTATTGTTACTCAGACATGTCTGAGTAGCAGCGGCAGCCATGTAGTATTTGAATAGCAAATCCCAAAGCGTAGCATTGACATTCTCCTCAGCTGAACACATGCCTCAAGGCTGCTGCTGTGTTCACAACAATCCTGTGTTATCAGTAAATACTTAAACAGCTTCTACAGTGGGACCACTTCTAAAAGCAGTCAGTCCCAAGACATTTCCTGCTGTAGCATCGCCATGGATTAATGCTGATATTATCTCTGGACAAATAACAATCAGCCAATTAATCATTTGGTCTATGAAACATCAGAAAACAAGGACAATATGTCAGAGCACACAGTAACATCATTAAATGTCTTGTTTTGTCTAACTAACAATGCAAAAACCCCCAAATATTCAATTTACTACAATATAAGAAACAAGAAAAGCGGCAAATTCTCACATTTGAGAATCTGGAGACGTCAAATAAATACTAAAAAAAATAGTAAAACCATTAATCGTAGTTGATAGTTAATTTAGCTGATTCATTTTCTTTCAATTGACTAACTGATTAATTGATTATTTGCAGCTCTAATACAGAATTGTTGATTTGTCTGGTTTGGCTTGGGTTTTGCCTCTCAGGCTACATACAGGCTGTCCTTGTCCTGGTTCTCGACCTCTGAAACGCTGCCTACATCTCAGATTTGTTCAGTGAATCAAAGGGGTCAATTACTGTGCTCATTCACAGACAAACAATTGACCAATCAGATCTTAGTTGGATTACGAATGGTGACGTCATCCTTCTTCATGGATAGCTACAGTAGCTGCTTAACTACATTCAAGAAAAAAATGTTTGTGTGTGTTGTCTTCCCGCCTAGTTTAAACTAAACCTGTTTGTCTTACAGGAGGTGGCGGGAACAGAAAAGGAAAGAGCAAGAAATGGAAGCAGATGCTCCAGTTCCCCCACATCAGTTTGTGTGAAGAGCTGCGACAAACCACAGGTAAGGTAACGGTATATTTACTCTACGAAGCTTTAATCTCAATCTCAAACTATGAGCTTGTGGTCTTTCTGTGTTAACAGTCTTTCAGCCACCATGTATTCAGAGCTCTGATTTCTCTCATCATGTGAAGATCAGGAGAAAACCTAATTTAAAAAAGTGGAATGAGGATGAGATATTTTTAAATCGGCTTTCGTTTGTTTCAATTTCCCTTCACTCCCTTCAGAGTGTCTAAATGAAAATAATTTCTGAATATGCCACAGATTTAGACATTTTGTGTTCAAGGCTTTTTATTTTTATTTCTTTTAACATTTTTGGACCACCAGACTGTTTTGCACGGAGGGAAACGCCAAAGCCTAACTGAAATGAAATAACATTGATTTGTCTGCCACAGCAAACGTATCTGCTCTATCAATCACTCACTAAACCAAAAGAGAGAAATTTGAAATGATTTGATTTCATGATGGTGCCTCCTAGTTTTGGATTAAGTTGATGAAATATCGTCATATATAGTTATCAGTCTCTAAGATGGAGATGATCTGTCATCGACAGAACAGGCGGTCACACTGAGCCTGATAGCATCCTGCTACACAACAACCTACATTAGCTTCACTGCTGAAGTTTCCTTCTTATCTAACTTACGAACATGAACACGCATTGTGTCCTACACTTGAGCTTATTGAACAAGCCATCAAACAAACATTCACCGGGGAAAAGCGCACCACTGACATCAGTTTGCAGGCTAGATTTCTTATTAGTTGCTTAGCTGCAGCACATTAAACTGAATGTCACTTTGGACCAGTTGCATGCTGGTTTGGGTCTTACCCTTCAATACCACAATTAGATCATAAAAATCCCAATAACATAATGCAACAATCTAGACAGATCAGGGGGACTGTGCATAAAACAGCTAAATGCTGAATGAAAAGTGCCTACGTGCTGAGGTCACATTTGCATCAGGCTACCAAGTGTTGTGCAAACAAAAGAGATTTTGTATCTTTTTGTCCTTTAAGCAGGAACTCTGTATGTACAGCCTGAAGGTAGGAGCTCAGGCTCCCTCTGCATGTAGTGGTCAGTCTAATATGGCCAGATCCTTCCTTAGGACCTGTCTGTTAGAGGTCAGAGAGCTGCAGCGCCCCGATGATGTCTCCAGTCTGTACGGTGAAACACCGACAGCCCCAAAACACTGTTGTCACCCACTCAGACCTTTTTTCTTTATTTTGACAATACAAAATACAAAAGACTAAAAAAATGATCCACAATAACTTTCCATAGTGTTAACCGTCTGTGTCGCACTGTTATTGACGAATGATTGAATAGAGCAATTCAAAGCATTTTCATCACTACAGTGTTGTCCCACTTTACACGGAGGCCACTTCTACTCTCATACAAACTGACAGTAACATGATTTTAAGGTGGATTATTCTGTTAAGTGGTAGCAGCTGACTTGTCTTTACTGTAAAAGGGACTGCCCCAACAAGGCCTCCAGACTTCAATGTTTTGCTACACAATATAATGCACATGATGGCTCTATGTATAACTCTGTGTTGTAGCTCGTTATTATTTGATCTTCTCATTATTTCACCCAGTGTTTACTGGTGTCTCACACAGCAGCTTCTGTAATGTAAAGAGCAACTCTGTAGTGAATGTCATGAATCGAGCTGTGGATGCAGATCTACGGTACGGTGGGCCTGAGGTTCAAAAAGCGACAAAACATTGTTTATACTGTTTAAACAGTAAAATCACATTAGTTGGTTATTTTTGGATTACAGAAACATGATCTAATCAAACTGTAATATCAGTATTTATTCTTGTATTATGTTTCGTGATCAATGTTGATTTTTCATTTAGCAGTGATACAGTGATGGCCTGACCTGACAAACAAAAATAGACACTCATTAATTCACATCACATTATATCCATGCTTTCTTGTGAAGACTAAAACTTGCATATCTGGCCCTCCAACAAATTATAAATTATAAATTTACAGATGAATAATAAAGGAAAACAACATAATTTGATCGGACCAGATTAAATTAAATTATTGTAATTATTAAATTATTTTTTTCAATTTCTCTTTTCAGTTTCACCTAAAGATATTCTTGGACCCTCCAGCTGCTTTATAAAGATTGTACAAAGGCTCAGTCGCACATCTTGAACAACAATCTGCTAAAATCTGTTCTAACTTGACTCCGCCCGCCTTCCTCAGTGTGTCTTTAATATCAAGCAGATTAGTTATTCAGGTCAGAAAAGTTAAACGCGTAAGAACTCTGAACACTTGCAGGCTGAAAATAAAAGAAAAAATAAAACTTGCTTAAACGGTGAAACAGAGGAAACTGTGGCTGGTGCAGAAAGAGGAAGCAGACTAGTGCTTGTGCCATTTCAAACAGCAGTATGGTTACTTTCATTTCAACAGGTGACAGGATGGAGCCAGAGCCCAGAGTTTATGATGCCAGACCAGACTGTAGATTTCAGATATACAGAGAAAAGAGGAGATAACGAGAGTGAAAGTGCAGGGAGAAGACATTAAAGAAAACCATTTACCGTAGTAGTGAATAAGAATCCAGACTGTGGTGTCTCTGAAGAACTCAATCTGAACTGTGTAACTAAATTTAAAAGTAGGGATTCGAAAAATTCAATTAACTTACAATGTGGAAGAAGTAGAAACTAGCACCGATAGTGCAGTAGTAGTCACAAATTTAAAAGGTACCTATTTCCAGTGCTCAAGGAATATATCAGACTCATCATGGCAAAAAAAATAAAAGAAGACAACTGAAAACATACTTAATGACTTTTCCACCCTGACCAGAAAAAAAACGATGAATACTTATTGTGGTAATATTTAAATACATTGACCGTTGTGCAAAATATTGTCATGCAAATAATATTAATCCGCATCTTCTATATTAAAACGTTATTGCTGGAAGCTTATTGCTAAGGCACTGCCAAAAAACATTTGATTTGTAAATGGTTTGTAAGGTAAGGGATAACATAACCTAGTTGGTGTGTTCCTTATAAAATCATAAAAAAATGTGGTTTATGTCCGTTGGATGTCCAAGTTTCTTACTCAGCATTGTATTTTTTTAATAAGGTGTATTCTGTTCTTCCTTTAGCTAAAAAAGATTTAAAATTGACATTTAAAATGGCACTGATGAGGCTGCAGTGTGGCTCCCTCCTTTTGAGTCACCTCACCACAGGAAGTGAATGTGCCGTGTGAACGTGACATAATATTGGTATTTGCAGGCACCATTTTACTGTCTTTAAAAACTGTATCCTTTAAGATGTAGACGGTACAATGCGGTGATTTACTGGGATTCGAGACTACGAGCGTATTAGACTCATACATGATGTTAAACAAAAGAAAACCTTACTTCTGTTTTTACTTTAAGATAACTAAAAAAAATTAATATTAACCTCAATGTAATGTATGTTTGGAAGTAAATGCTAATTAACCAATCAATCAATCAAGACTATTTGTATAGTGTAGCACAGGAAACTCTGAAACTTGCAGTGTTTGCTGGTGGGAAGCCAGTGAGGGATCATGTCCAAATACTACTGCTGTTGTTTTGTGTTCGATCCTGCAGATCAATGTGAGATACCTGGTTAAACCTGAGTTTATATAAATGATATGAATAAGTGAGACTTGGAAGGACCTGCATGTGTTTTCTTAAGATAAACCACTAAGTATTTTGTTTCAGAGATGTCACTAGTTCCAAGAACCGAGGTCTTGGTTTATAATGTAGGGCGATTTCTGATTTTTTTTGGACAAAGAGATGATTGTTTGCTCTGCTGAAGGTCGTTCCAGTTGAAGGAGATGAAAGCAGCGCCTCTCTGGGCCTCAGGCCGTTTTTTAAATGATAAATTCCATGAGGGTATTTCTCTTTTCTGTTTACTGCTGCAATTCACACAAAATCTTCCACGCCTGGAGCGCCGGGAAGAGTTCGGGTGATAAATTTGTAAACTACAAAACAACAACGCTTTTGTTGCTCATTGGTAGTTAATGTCAAATGTTTTTCGGACGTGTCAGCCAGTGTCTAGTTAGGATTCATTTGAAGTGTCTCGACACACTTGAACAATAAAAGCAGTGGCAGAACTAACAATCAATGCAACTTGTGAGTATTTCTAAATGGATCCGGTTTATATTTAATATTGAGCAGTTTTCAAATAGTAAGAGTTGCGATTTTGATTGTAACTTTATTAACAACGTCTTAATGTCCTGTTACATTACATATTCACGACATTAAATATTATTATTGAATGGAAGGAATATTGGTGTTGCATTATGAGTTGTTGTTTTTTGGCCTTAATGTTGCTAAGCTAGTGAGTATCTTCCAGTCTGTTTATAGTGTTTTATTGGATTCAGTCGCAACTAAAAGTGTTTGGTTTAGCTCAGACTAACCAGCCGAAGTTTACCTGACTCATAAAACGTGTTTTTCAGAGATTCAGGACAAGTGAAAACAAGCCCAAAAAGTGTCCTCCGACATCAAAGAGACAAAGAGTCTGAAAAATGCTAATTACTGGAGAAACTCATTTTGACCATTTCTGACAGCTCGACAGGAGAAAGTGTGAATTTCTGACTTATGAACACAGATGTGGGATTTATGTTCTGCTTTTAATGGAAGCATTTCACTTTTACTAATGAAAAGAGAAGGACTCTCTTCTCTTTAGATTAACAGTATCTCAGGGAAATCTTCCCAACAGGACACAATCAAAGTAATATTAATAGTAATATAATATTTTTCCTTCAGCTCTTCACAAACTGGAATTTTGTCTTCAAGTTCTAACCTCAAGTTATTTACTGTGAATGAGGTCTTGTGTAAGTTTCATCTGTAACCATAATGTTGTTTTTCATGCCTAAAATATGGATATTTTTACATTAAGAGAAAAAAAAAAGAACTGGTTTTCCCAGGTTGGTGTTGGAAGAACTTGCCCTCCACCCCATCCAACACCTTGAGTCGACCTGCTGACTGGGCCTAATCACCCAACATCAGTTTCAGTAATGTTCTTGTAAATCTCTGCAGCCAGTCTCCAAAAACAGATGGAAAGTCTGAAACCAGAAGAGTGTTTACGTGTGTTCTGTTTTAAACCTTTCGAGTGGTTTGACCTCTCCTGATGGTTAACTATTACAACATGTGATGTGAAATATTACCTCAATCGGGGATGTATACAGCAGAGTTCCTATCCATTGGCTGTATGCTATGTAGGCACTGTAACTGCACATAAATTGTTCGTAGTATACATCCATACATGACACACAGGCCAGACAGAGTAAACACACACACGCCACATTGTTATGAAGGCATCCAGTTAAGAAGAAGCACTGAGGCCTGGTTGATGGTGACCTATGATAACATGTATACAGCCTTGAGTAGTGACAGAAGGAGGGAGGTTTGAGCCCCCAAGGATGCATTTATATATAGTGTATGTTTGTTATAGGTTTTACAACAATTAGTCCTAGGAAATAAGTTCAGAATACAAACTGATACGAACTGATATCCCCTTTTACACCACAGGAACTTTTCAAGGAACAACAGTGTTGTTTTTTTACAGAGGAATCAGGGTCACCTTCAAAGTGTACAGGGTACCAATACATAGCCAAGAGACCCTCATGATTGAGTTCTGCTCTGGTTGACGATTGGTTCCTTTAGATTTAAATCCACCAATGAGCCGAACTGTTGTTGTACAGGTTGAAGACAGCACCTGGAGCTGAAGAACAGGGCCAGCAGAGAGATAGAAACAGCCAAATAGGACTCAGCTAATGATTTTATGGTATTTTGAGTATTTATATTGTAAGTTCCTGACTTCATACCGAGTCATATCGAGTACATTTTCATTCATGCTAGCGACACAGCTCCAAGGATGATAATGACGGTCGGCCTGTTGTTCCATCACACTGGTCCAGACCCAAAAACACATTCATGTTTCCCAGAAGATGATTTCTAATAACCCATGTGATCCCCTGACTTTACTCTAGCGCCCCCATTATATTTGTGTTTTTTTAGTGAAATTACTTACTTTGGCGGTGACATTTTTCTCCACCTCTGGATGAATTGTAATAACTTCGGATATCCCATCACCAATCATAGCACAATTATCAGGTCAAACTTTGTACAATACTCGTTTATGATGAAAGTGGAGCTGCAACAATTTTTGGATTAATTGTTTAGTCAATTGACAGATTGAGTTAACTGCAACTATTTTGATAACTGAATTATTGTTTTAACAGAACAGGAGTTTTCTGGGCTTGTGCGCCGTCTTATGAAGTTGTATCACATGCCAGATCTGGCTCCTGACCCCCTAAGACCTTTGAACTTGACTTCAGAGGACTGAACATCCCTGACTGGTCCAACACGAGCCACCAGACGGCTAACGCGTGTACAGCGTCATTCACACTGTGAGCACTGACTGGGTGTCACTAATAATTAACATAACATTACAACATAATTAACATTAAAACAACTTTCACATCCTGATTAAGTTCCTGATTTTACTCCTGGGAACTGCTGATGCTAAAATATTCTGCATGTAAAACTAGTTTGGTGCTAATTTGATCAACAGCAGATGTTTTATTTTATTTTTTCTGCTTCAGGAAACCGTTCAAAGAAAGAAAGATGAATAGCTCTTTTAATGATTAAACCCAGATTTCTTCGTGACAGTTAACAGTTTTTATGAAACCAGAAGAAAAAGTGTGGGAGGCAGTCTTGAGAAAGACATTCAGGAAACCGTCAACTTCCTTGTTTGTGTGAAACAAGTTGATCGCTCTTCTCTCTGATTCTCTTTTGCCTCGTCTCCTCTACTGACGTCTACCGTGCAACATCAAGTCTTGCACAACAACGTGTTTTCTCTGCTTTTCCTTCGTTGTTTTCTTGTGCAAACTGCACTCAAAAAATTGAAGAAAGAAATTGCTGCATTTCTGCATTTCGTAAAAAAAGCTAGTTAGCGACTAGCTTCACCAAAACCCCTGTAATAATGAGTCAACCTGTGTTTGTTTTTTTTGCAGATTATAATGTGAGACATCAGGCACCTCTCATTTAACTCTCAGCAAGAAATCAACAGGAGCTTGTTGATTTTATTGCAGCTTTTATTTAATATTATTGTAAACTGAATATAAAGTCTAAATTTTGGACTGTCCTTGAGCTTTGTAAAACGACAACAGGCATGTTTCACTATTATCTGACATTTTATAAGCTAAGCACTTGAAATAAATTGTAAATTTATTGATAATGCACTATTTGCAGCTCTATTTACATCATCATATATGTCTATAACGAGACAGCCAGAAATGTCGAGTCTTTGATCCGGTTTCGAACCTGTGGCTTCATAGTTTTACTGCAGCTGCTTTCATGTATATCACACCTATAGTGCACTATTGAGAAGCTCCACTGATCCACAACCTCATAATGAAATGTTCCTAGAACTGGGGGATGTTAAATTTCACGCATGAGCGGCCAGTGTGGGATTGACAAAGTAGCTTTATTACTGTAATAATGAAGCTAATTTTCAGTGTATTTTGAGAGAAGAATAATGATGGTTTTGGATTTTATAGTGTAGCCTTTTAATTGGAAAAGTTAATTAGAGTCACGTTACTCTTAAATCCTTCCTCTCGTTTGAGCTTTCTTCCATCGTCTCTTTCCTCCGGAGGTTTCTTCATTGTTCTTTTTGCCCTCTGCTCTCCTTTTCTTCACGTCCGTCCTGCTCTTTTCACTTTGCAGCAGGAAGTGCGTTACAGTAGAGTGAAGAGAGAAAAGAGATCATTAGAGTAGAGGAGGAGAGGAGAACAAAGAGGACGTTGCAGCGTAGCAGAGCGAAAAACAAGAGGAGAGAGAAGTAGAGCAGAAAGAATCAAAAGTGGGATAAAACAGAGCAGAATCTGACAGAACAAGGCATCAGTTTGTGTGTTTTCGACAAAAAGTGGGTCATTATGATAGAGCGAAAGAGCGTTATACCGGAGATACCCGACTGATGATCTGGCAACCCTCAACTTCAAACTGTATTTATAGTTTATGTGTTTCAAACATCACAGTCAGTTGGTCTTTTTGGACCAGTCAGTTGGACCATTTGATAATTAAATAATTAATTGACTAATTGTTGCAGTTCGAGCATCATCAAACCTAAAAAACGATTAAAGAGACATTCAAGGTTCCAGACTGCATTGTGGGAAATGTAGGATTTATGAAAAAGTAATACTACAATACCACTTTAATCACTTATAAGATCGCATCTCCAGTTTTAGTAATTTTTCTGGTTAAAGTTTGTAAATGAAGTACTTTATATGTTAATTTCTGGGATTTGTTTGGTTATAATTGCGTTCTTGTGTTGAAGTTAGTAGCATCTTCATTTACGTCAATGTAAGTTCAGTTAGCTAACGTTAACAAACAAAATAACAGTCATCAGTTAACTACCTAATACAATATATCAACGCAGAAGTTGCGGGATATTTGAGTGCATCGTTGCTACGGAAACGGTCACCTGTGTCTGCGCACGTTGCTTTGATTGGTCAGACGAGTTGCGTCCATCGTTGATCTGAACTCGGCTTTGCGCGTATCTTGAATCCTCGCCGTTGGTGGTTTGTGAAGCTCTCGCAGACTCTACAGGTGTTGTTGTCGTTTTATACAGATAAAAACAGCTCGACTTGACCTCACGTTGACCTCACTGACCTGTGTGTCTGCTCCTTCCTGAATCATATTTGTTTGTTCATGAAACTTCCTGAGTCGCTTTGCATCTACGAGTCACAGATGCAAATCCGCATTTACTTTGTGTTTTTTATTTGGTCTTTTTTATGTCCACAGCTGGACAGATGAACTTAAACAACCTCAAACCGAGCGACCAATCGAGTCCTCCAAATTGAAAAAAGTATGACGCTCGTTCCATATACTCATAACATAAAGACATAAAAATCTCTATAGCCAGGTGTGACTTCACCTGTCGGTTTGCTTTGGAGCCAGTTTGATAGTTGGTGCACGGCCTCAAATAAGCAGTGCTGGCTGCTGCCTTTCATGCTATTAAAAACACACCCAACGCCAACTACTACAGAGACAAAACCACTTTTTGCAGGAACGTCCTGATCATATTCATACAGTTACACATTGACAGTTTGATCTGTGGCCAGTGGTAAAATTCAAAGTGTGCAAAGAGTTTTAAAGGGACTTCAACTAATCTATAATTTTCTGTGAATGAGACTGCAGGTTTATGCAAATGTTATTACTGAGTGGGTGTCCAGCACCAGCAGCTGTGTGTGCCGATATTTGTTCATCAACTTTTGCAGCAGCATGCATTTTCACCTGCTCATTAGACTGTGACATTGTGCATTTGAAAACGTATAGAAACGTTAATAAAACATGTTGCTAACAGATCATGATTCACATGTGATGCTGTTTTTCCTCTAAAGGAAGTTAATGAGATGTGACATAGTCACAGGTTCTGCTTTTATTTATTTTCCACTGAATTTAGTGAGGAGCGCTGGGGTTTTTTTCTCTTTCAGACACAACAAAAATAACTACAACAAGCGCAAAACAATAAATCCGCACTTAAACTCATCAGTTTTTGTGTCTTGGTGCTTTTGTGTAAATACATCACATTACATCAAGACACATTTGAGACAGATGTACAGTTTTAATATCCGAGGGCTCATTTGCCTTAAACGTGACGTGTGTTGAGACTTATTTGGTTATCTACGAACAATAAACAGCCGCAGCTTTATTTATGGTCCCTGCTGGTTGTCTTTACTGTTATACTTTGGCCTGTGTGATAATGAAACAGGTATTAAAAAGGTCTTTTGTGAACAACGCAGAAACGTTTACAAAAATTTGAACCTTACGTTTCACTTTGTCTCCTTACAGCTTGCCAGAATATACAAATATTGTATAGCTTTTTTATACCTACGGCTTTTTTCTCCTAAAGTGTGTAACCATCATAAGGCAAAGCTTTACGAACCACAGTGTATGTGAAAGTTGTGTTTCTGATGTAACTAAAGGAAGGCTGAAACAAATTATTAAGTTCAAACTACTTTGAGTCAAAAGTAAAAGTAAAACATGCTTCACCGTCATCAATTTCAATTCCTAAAACCTTTTAATAGGGAAACAAAGGTTTGGTGTTACCGTGTGATAAAACAACGTCACCACGACTCTGTTTTCTGTTTTTCTCAACAGAGAAGGACTACAGCAGCCTCTGCGAGCGCCAGCCAATCGGACGGTTACTGTTCAGACAATTCTGTGACACTCGACTTGAGCTGAGACGCTGCGTCAAGTTCCTGGACGCTGTGGTAAGAAAGTGTGGAAAGTGTGTTTGTGCTGCAGAGTTTAAGAGCTTTGTCCCAAAAATGCCTCTGTGAAGTGTGTGTAAGAATGGAAGAGGGAGGTGGGGGGTCATTTCTTCCCTGAAATGCTCCTCAATTCCGGCTACAGAAAAGAGGGAGGTGTGTGTGTGTGTGTGTGTGTGTGTGTAAAAACAGAGTTTGGATTAAGACGATGGCGAGGATGGATGATTTCTACTAAGAGTTATTTTTGAGAGGACATATTTTGTACATTTATAGGTCTGTGTTCATATTCTGGGGATCTACTGTAATATGTTTGCATGATTCACAGTTAAAAACTCCTTATTTGTCTTATCATGGCCCTTTATGCGGCACATTTAGCTCAGTTGTAGCCTCACAGGGCTGCTGGCATGGCAGTAGGAGAGCAGAGCTGTGGGCAACCACAGAAAATCTTGATCAACTGAAATCGTACCTAATCTTCAACCAATCAATTGGTCAAATGGGGTAAAATGGGCTGCATGTTATCTATAGATTAATTTAACTGGCCATAGTGAACTTTTTATTAACCTAAATTAATTATAAATAACCGAGATTTAAAAAAAAAAAAAAGCTATTTGCTGCATATTAAATCATTTTTAACTTAATTATTTTATTTTGAAATGATAATGGAGGAGGCTTCACATCCAGCTTGGTCTTGGGCTGTAACTGCTGCTGGAGCCGATCGAAGCTGTCGATGTGCAATTATTAGTCCAAACATATTGACATATGCCACTTGTGACATGTTCACACTCTCCAGCGTTTAACACAAAGGTTGATGGATCGTCCTAATCAGCATCCAGTCAATTTTTCTTTTTCTTTCTTTATTTTTTTTAGATGAGGAGGAGTAAAAACATGTGTCGGATGCATTGACACCTTTTTAAAATCTGCAATTTGAATCCGTTTTGAATGCTTGGATTTACACTTAAGTTTTTAAAGATCAGATGGCCATCTGATCCGCCCAAAATCTTGTTTTGTCTCTTTGTTAGAAAATAGAAACTGTTCAAACATAATTAACAAATTAAACTCTATTCATCTCTGCAGCAGAGGCAGAAAGCTCAGACACAGATCGTCTCAAAGCCAAAACTATCTTGCATCATCACTGCTATGAGTGTGACTTTAAGTCTGTTTTGTGATGTTTTTTTTTTGGGTGAACTGGTCCTTTAAATATCTGTGTTGTTTTAAAGCAATTGTGCTGGAAGTAGAAGAGGTGAGCTGGTTCTCATGTTGAGCCTTTGATTCAGGAAGTTTAATTATCCTGAAACGCCTCCAACGCTCAGAGTTCGGAGGAAGTCGAGTTAATATCTATTTAATGAAATACAGGAACTCTTGACTTCTGGGAGCAAAGGAGAGAAAAACTGCGTCAGCGTGTCGCCCTCTTCTACCTCCCATGTTGTATCCCCGACACACACACACACGCACGCTTTCTGTTGACCTCATCTTTCACAGTGAACGGTTCGCTCACTTGAGGAATGTTTTTGTCACACTGTTGTTTTATTCCCACGTGTGTGTGTGTGTGTGTGTGTGTGTGTTCCCATTGATGGCGTTTAGCTTTATTTTGAGTATTTAGGGTTTATTCTCTTACGGACAAACACACACCTATTATAGGTCCAACTGAAATTAACCTGCGGTTTTTTTTGTTTTTATTTTTTTTTTCTTTGTGTGTGTGTGTGTGTGTGTGTGTGCGTCTTCCACAGTAACATATCTCCTCTGTAAATCACATCCGGTGTTCTCCTATGAGAACAAAAACAGAAAACAAAGGGGAGAAAAAACATTGTGTTTCCACTGACTGACTTCATACGCAATTTCCCGCACATAAGCTGATATTTATAAGAACAGAACGTGCACACCTTCAGACCAGGTGTTTCAGAGCGATCTGAGGGTAATGTGATGAGGTGGAGGTGGAAAAATAAGGAGAGAGACCGGTTCCAAATATGGTGCATACACATGGTGAATGAATGAATTAATGAATTGATATTAATTTGACACATTGGCCTGACTTGAGGTCATTCTGTCAATAATCAGTGGATCAGATGTGATGAGTGGAGGTGGAGAGGTTAATGAAGACCACGTCTGTCCTTCAGTGTGTCTGTGTGAAGGCTCCAGTCTGACTGAACGGCTCAGACAAACTGCTTTACAGCTTTCAGTCATCCAGCGGATACAACAACTCGCATACGAAGCAATTATGTTCTCCTCCACCCTACAACCGCTTCCCGTCTCTTCTCTGAGAGCTCTGCGAGAGGACGAGATGGAGAGGGAAAATGAGATTTGAACCGTCTCCGCTGTCACTTAGCATTATCTCGCTGCGAGAGGGGAGAGGAAGCACTTTGGAGTTTTCCAGCCAGGCTCAGTTTACTGCAAGTCATGCAGCGGAGGAGGAGATGGAATCAGCTCATGCCTCCCGAACTCTTCAATTAAATCTTCAGTCGGGTTTTCTGAAGTTAAGGCCATCAGAGGTCTTCAGTGAGGAATGCTCTTGATATAATTCAGTATTATTGTCAATTATCAAGTTTCATATCATATCATCATGATGATATGATCGGTTTGTGGTATTGTTGTTTATAAATTGTCCAAGATGATTAAAAATGAACAAACGAGTAGAGCTGCACTGATGAGTCAATGAATCGACAACTATTTTGATTGTCTTAGTTTTTTGTTTTCTTTAATCCTGTATGGAATATATTTGCGCTGTGAATGGTTGGACAACACAAGACACTTGAGGTTGATTTTCTTTTTTTTTTTTTTTACCATACTATAAAATTCTCAGTATCTAATATTTAAAAAAAAAATGCTAAAAAATGTGTCTCGGACTTGGATAAAACGGATAAAAATGGGATTAAAAGTTACAGTGCAGTGTGCGATATTAATCCAAAGCCTCAGATTTCAATTAATAATAGGCATTGGCCAGAAAACCTGTAGTTTTCTGGGAGTTTGTTCCAGATATGTGGAGCATAAACACTGCTTCTCCATGTTTAGTTTTGACTGAACGCAGACCTGTCCCAGACGACCTGAGAGGTCTGGATGCTTCATAATGTAGCAGCAGATTAGAAATGTATTTTGGCCCTAAACCACTTAGTGCTTTATAAACCAACAGTAGTATTTTAAAATCAATTCTTTTACAGACAGGAAGCGAGCGTAAAGAGAGCTGCAGTGATATGATCCACTTTCTTGGTTTTAGTGAGGACTCGGCTGAATCAGCTGCTGATGTAAAAACACGGTTACAGCAGTCATCTTTTTCCAAATCCTGCTGAGACATAAGTCCATTTATAACTTGATATATTCTTCAGGTCATAGTTGGTTGACTTTGTAATTGTCTTAATGTGGTTTGGGTCTGAGTCTGACTACACCAAGATCGTTCTTGCTTGACATTTACTTCAGTTTTATCATCGTTTAATTGAATAAAATGCTGGCACATCCAATCATTGATTTGTTCAGTGCACTGTAGTAAATCTGTGTGTTGTCTGCATAATTATGGTAAAATATTTGGTCGTTTTGCATAATCTGAACCAGTGGGAGCATGTGGATGTTTAACAAAAGTGGCCCCAGAATGGAGCCTTGGGGAACTCTGCATGTTTTTGTCCACTCAGATGTGTAATTACCTGTAGACGCAAAGTAGTCCCTGTCCTTTAAGTAAGATTCAAACCAAATTAGTCCTGGACCAGAAGGAAGTGAACAGTAATATCTTGTGTTAAAGGCTCATGTTTGATCATCCATCATGGGTGCTGTAACTAATATACGTATGTTTTTTTGAGGCTGACATTTTTACTTGAGAGGACATTCTGGCTCTGCAGATGTGATGTATAATCATGTCATTTGCTTGACTTTCTATGCAATTTGCTAAGAACAAATAAACTGCAATCAAAAGTGATTCTGAATCCGCCAAATTTTGAGTAACAAGAGGGACGTTTTCAGATGACGCTCCTGTAGCCAATCGGTGTCTGTGTGTGTTTTTTTTCCTGCAGGCGGAGTACGAGGTGACTCCTGATGAGAAGAGGAAGGAGTGTGGTCAGGAACTCGTCGACAAATACTTCAACCCAAAGGTAGCTGCTGCTTTCATAAAAAAAATTCATAAAAAATTGAGCACATCGAATCGCGCACATCCGTACTAGAAACACTCAAAAGTAGAAACTCGCTAGCCTAGCAACATTAAGTCTACAAACAACCCATAATGCATCACTCTATGTAGGTACTCTACATTTAAAAATGTCTGATCTTGTGAATATAAGACCACCTCCACACTTTTTCAAATGTAATTTCCAAGTTTAAAATAGTGTCTTATATTTGGGCCAATATAGTATAATTGTGTACAACAAAACAAAAAGGCAAAAAAATAAAGAACATAAAATATCCCTTAGCAAAAAAATTTGGAGGCTAAATAGACAAAGTGAAAATAAATCCAAAAAATAACTGCATCAATACAACCTTTCAGCAGACAACCATTAGATCTCCCTGAGGGTTCATGAATGCATCACCACTTGGCAAGAAAAGCTGACAAGACATCAAAAATCCAATGTTCTAATATATGAATATATATTATTTTGCACTATTGTGATGTGATGTGTGATGTAATTGTGCCAGATTTAAGAACTTTTGTTTGCAGGCCTCAGGCAGCTTGATGTCAAAAGTTTCACCCTGTTTTTCTTAATTGTGTCTCTCTGGCTGTTTTTCACCTGCCTCTGTGTGTATCTCAGGACATAGTCTGAACATGCAGAAGTCTGCAGACTGTTAATCATCTACCAGCACTGTCTTAAAGCCAGCTTATCCTCTTACTATCAGAGGTGAGTCACTGTGTTCACCTGGACTAAATGTTTTGGATTTTCTTTTTTTGTTTTTTTTGGCGGTGCAGTCAGATGATCATGTGCCTGAGGTGGAGGAGGCCATGATGGCTCCATGCGCTGAGAGGCTGCAGCTGGAAGCCTGCAAAGAGCTCTTCAAGGACTGTACCAAGTAAGGTCACGGGGGTCTCAGCAGTTTACTCTGTTAGGGGATCTGTAACATTTCTGGGTCAATTTGTGGGTTTTAATGACATGAAGAGGAGTTTACATTCATACACACGTTTTTTTTCAAGGCTTGTTTCTAATATTTTAGACCAAAATAAACCAATTAATTTAGTTAAAAAAAGATTTATATACCTGATAGCGTATAGAAACAACACACCCTACTTTACAGAGATAAAATCTACAGAAAATGTATTTGAACAGTAAAATTAATAGATAAAATGTTTTTTTTTAAATACTTTGGCTGGGAGTTTGGGGTATATTTCTTTATTTTTCCATTTTCATTGTTTTTTATGCCTGGGACAATTCCTAGAAATCTGAGTGATGTACAGGAATAAGTTTTAAGGATATTTTACAGAAAGGATGGTTCAGTTTGGTACGACTGATAACCGGTTCAGTTAAGTTGGTTTAGTTGTTAGGAACAAACTGATTATATCATTAATTTCCTAACGAATGTAGAAGTGTGCTCAAGATATTCAATGGAGAAAAACCACAACTGATTAAACTGAGCAAACAAACCAAATTTTATTAGTCTTCCGATGAATTAAAACATCCATTCACACAAAGGGTATCAGTATTAGCTCTCATCCCAAAATAACCCGACCATCATCCCTCTCTGTGCAGCTTCTGTTCTCCAGACACTTCAAACCAAATCCTGTCGTGCTGCTACAATCGTGCATTCAAAAATGTATCAAAAAGTGCTGCTGGCGCTGCAGAAATGTGATAGTCTGAACACTGACCTAAATGTCTGCTGTGTCTCTGGTGGGGTGTTTGGCAGCGGCTCCAGTCTTTCAAGTCACAAGGCTCGAGTCCAAGTGAAGCAGCTGTGACTTCGCTCGTTGAGTCTGTAGACGACGTGTTTAAAATAACGACAAAGAGCGCTGATTCAGCAATACACTCCTACAACATTATCAGACTTGCAGAGTTATCTAAATGTATGTAACAACAGGTCTGGGGTGGTAATGATAGTAGAATATAAAACCGTAGAATATATTTATAAACGGGATATTATAAGCGATCTCAGAGATAACACACATATGTTAGTCCAAGATGAAAATAAAACACACACTAAATACAGATCAATAAAGTTTAAATAAGCAGCTTCTGGCCTGTGGTGTTAGTTTATAGTTGGATCTCTCCAGTATTTCCCAAATGAGGAAGTCCACTTCGTAGCGGTTGAGAGGACTGTGCAATTTCTGTTCATGTCTGTTGTTTATCAGGGTTGGAAAATACAGAACAGAATCTACTTAATAACAACAACAACAAAAATTAAACTGCTAATGGTGCAATCAGGATTTAGAAATGATAAGAACAAAAAAAAAATTGCATCATGATAAATAGTTCAACAAAAGAGGGGAATAAAATCTGACTAATAAAGTCTGTTATTTATGTAATTTCTGATGAGGAAGAGTTTCTCCGTCGCACAACACTCACACATTGAGTAACATCCTTCCATGGCTTGTTCATGCTTGTTGTGTAGGCGTGAGTCAGCACAGACAACTCTGGCAGGTTTGATAAGAAGTTAAAGGATAAGTCTGAAAAAAAAAAGATATATTTGTCTTAAATAAATACCATGAAATCACTTTTATTAAAACTACAAACTTCTGTATTTTGAGTTCAAGAGTCTCGTTTCCCATTTGAATTCTGACCAATAACAATTAACATAGAATAACTTTATGTTAATTCAAAACCTGCGACCAAAAACAGTTCTCATCATTATTTTATTTCAGTGTTTCAGGCAGACGCGTTTGCAAATTTATATATTATTATTTTCATATATATATATATATCGTACCAGTCAGAAGTTTAGACGTACTTCGTGCTCCAATAGTTTAACTGATCACTTCAGCTCTACTCTGTACGCATACACCTGCCTGGCTTTAACTCAGCAAATAGCTACGAGTCTCCTATTGGATAGTTACTGCATGGGCGATTATCTTTCAGCTAGCAACAAGTTCTTTAACCGCAACTGGTGCAATGAGTTGCTTCTCATTTCTTCAACAACCGTGTTGAAAGACATGTTCGTGGAACAGATAGTTAGTCCGGTTGAGAAGGGTCAAATCATCGGCGTGCATTAAGCACGGAAAACGTCTGAGGAGATTGCAGAAACTACTAAAACTGGTTTAAGAAGTGTCCAACGTGTTATTAAAAACTGGAAGGATCGTATTGGAGGAATAAATGTGGCGATCAACTCAAACGTTTGGTGAAATCAAATCAAAGAAAACCAACAGTAGAACTCATGGCTGTGTTTAATGGTAATAAATAAGCACAATGTAAAGGGAACTCAAGGGACTGAACAGCTGTGTAGCCTGGGGTGCTATGAGTCGGTCAGGTCGAGGTTCACCAACAGGATGTGTTCAAAAGTGAGGTCAGCTGACTACCTGAATATACCGAATGTTAAAGTTAATCCATCAGTGGAGTTTTTCTTCCCTGATGGCACGGGCATATTCCAAGATAACAAAGGCAAGAATTCATCTGGATCAAATTGTGAAAGAGTGGCTCAGCGTGAGACATCATTTCAATGCAACACTGTATGCAAATAGATCTTGTGACATGTCAGAAGCTTATTGAAACAGGGAATGTGTGGTGTAATCAAAGGCGGTCCAACGAAATATTAAGAGCGTGTGAACTTGTTTTTTTGGCCAAGCGGTGTAATTAAAAAACATACCTCACCTTTTGCTGTGAAGTTACTCTTTATTGTAGCTAAGGATCATTTATCCACCATGGCACCTAAAAAACAACAAAAACACATATCTTACAAAATCAAGTGGATTGATTCAAATCCAAAAGTGCTGCAAATTATAAATCAGAAGTGAATTAGAGTAATATTAAATAGAAAAAAAAGAATCTTAAACCAGATAATATTTGGCCTTTCTGCTTAAAAATAACTAATAATTTTAAATTATTGCAGATTAATTTCCAATGAACGTTTAGGAAATGAAGTGAAACTCAGTGTGCCTGTAACCTGTAATAACTTGCCACTTGTCCTCATTTCTAGATGCAACATTTTGGCCTGAAAATGACCTTTTTTCTGTGTGTGTGTATGTGTGTGTGTGTGTGTGTGTGTGTGTATTTTCCAGATTGATCCACGACTACCTGAGCGTGGCGCCCTTCGCTGACTACCTCGACAGCATGTACTACAACAGGTTCCTCCAGTGGAAATGGCTGGAGAGGTAACGATTTGATTCCCTCTAGCTTTCTGTTTACTTTTTGTTGTTTTTTTGTTTTTTTCTACGAACATACACATCATTTAAAAGCTCGTTCAGACTGATTTTAGATGCTCCACCTCAGCACCAGTAACAACATGCTCGGAGAGTTGCATCATTCCTCAGCCCTTTCCAGTGCTCTCGGGGGTGAAGAGAACAATAAAATCCATGAACGTCAGAGTGATATCACTGTTTCATATCCCAGGATAACAGTTAGAAATTGCTCAACTGCAAAAGTCCACACTTAAGTTGAATTTCTGTCTGAAAATGACTTTCAGAACAGGGTGCAGTTGTAGCCTAAAGGTTGGATGCTCTGCGTTTCGTTTATTATAATTACAGGAACCGTGATGCAGGAGGTGCAGCTGTCTAAAGCTGTCTAATCAGGCCTTCGCAGGAAAGAGCATTGACACGTGTAGAAACTTGTGTATTGTTCCTAAAAAACAGTTCAAAAACAGAGGAAAACATCCTGACAATAGAGTGATAATAAAGACAAAGGAGACAACATGGAAAGACAAAGAAAGAAAAGAGGTGGTGGTACAAAAAATTCAGGCTGATTGTGTTCAAAAAGTGTGTGTGGTGTTGTGGTGCAGGTGAAATCCAACACTGAGCCATAAATATCAAAAAAAACGTCCGGCACAGATTTCTCTTGACATCAAGCATAAATCTGATCTGCCCGACAGCATTAGGAGCAACTTGGTAAAACAGCTGAGGCTGAGTTGATGCAGTTATATCACTAACACACACACACACATGGACACAAGAATTAATCCTCCCACAAGTTTCCTGAGAAAGCAGAAGAGACTCTGCAGGGAAATAATTGTTTCAGTTTGTTTTGGGTCTGATGCTTCCCAGACTCCACGTTTCAGGCCTCGGTGATGCTGTATATACACTGGACAAGCTTAGAGGGTTCAGGGTTGATTGTTAAACTGTCATCTGATACAACCCCCCCCAGTTTAATGACACAAATAAAGAAAAAAATCTGAGACTGAATCCACAAGGTGATGACAGGAAAAATGAGAAATGGAGTGACGGAAGAAGAGAGGAAGATTTAGAGAAGGAGGAAGAAAGACAAGAGAGACAGATGATACGTCTGGATGCTTTTTTCTTTCACAACGCTGGTTTATTTTCCAGAATGAATCCTGTTTCAGCAGCTTTATCGTTAACGGTGGAAAGCTGATGACCTGGAGTTTCAGGTTTTCTCAAATCGCAGGGTCACTTCCTACAGAAATTTCTATTTGCTAAACTCACTACAGAGCATATTTGTGAGCTGATTTTTGCTTGTTTTTATTACAGATCTAGAAACAGATTAGTAGTAAAAATTAAAGATTTTCTGACAACAAAGCTGAAAACTGCCCTCACTTTGGACTTTAATTACTCCAAAAGTATAAAAGATATTAAGTCATTGGACACCTGAATGAGAGGCGCAGTTTGATATTTAAATGATGTTTGTAGTATAAAACATGTACGACTAGATAGATGGCAAAAAAAACAGAAGATAAAGAAGAAAGGAAAAATAGCTGAACTGGGGAATAACAGGTTGATATCTTGGCAACTCACACCCAAGTAATTCAATAAATGAGTTCATTTGCATTGAGTGATTTTAGTCCTCACAGCTGATTCCTCCAAAGCTTCTGCCCGCTCGTAAAAAAAAAACAACAACAACAACAGGAACCACACCTAACAAGTATTAATACATTCAAGAGTGTAAAAACTACAAAATGTGAGGTTGCCAGGCAACCAGCAGATATTCCAGGAAGTCAAAGCGGCCGGCCGAGAAATAGTCAGACACGTAACTCCCTGGAAAAACCACAGTGTTTATATTTTGGCCTGAGAAGTTGTTGCACATATGTAGGAAGTGTATTATGAATTCAATACTGCTGCCTTTAATCGATATAATACACTATTATACTGTGAGTGCCATAGCGCCCAACTCCTTTCTGTTGTTGTTCTGGTTCACTTTCAGCACTTTTATACTGTTGCTTTTGTTTTTAGACGAAAAAAGCTCTAAAAACCTGCTGTACAAGTTCAATATTAATCCAATATAAACACGGCGACTGAAAAGATGTAATTGAAGCATGAAGCATTCTCATGTTAAAACGCGTCTAGTGTATCAGAGGGGCTATCAGACAATCAAGTCCAACGCTGAACTTATGGATATGGACAAACCCCAAGTTCTGGTGACGTAATTAGCTGCAGCTTTTTGTAAATTTTCACGTAGTTTCTTCTGTGCACTCAACGTAAATTCACAGCGGCTGTAGAGGAGGCGAGCACTTTGTCATAACGGAGGTGACGTCACGACTTGAGCTCTCTATACAGTCTGTCCCTGAGACCACTGAGCATGTCAAGCAGGTCAATACGGGGAGCGTTAAAAAAAACAAGCAGGATCGGCGTGTTTATGATGCATGTTGCAAATGACTCATCATATTTTAATGAGTTCGTATCTCAGGTCCATTTAAATTCACCTGCTTGAATAACTTCACGCTCCGAAGGGAGATGAGACGGGAGAGCTGATACCAGGAGGGACCGGTTCACTGGTGCAGGTGTTCATTACCCGCTCTGTTTGTGGTCCTCGTGAATCCATCGACTCACGACTGGCTGTGGACTGTTTTTGAGATGACTGCGTTAAGTTATTTCCCAAACAGCAACTGTAGCTGTGAGGAAACAAAACATTAACAGGATTCCTCTTGTAGAAATTGCCTCTGAATGAGCAGATTTATGCATGAAAATATAATATAATATAAACAGTGTCAGTGCATTGACTTTACCAGGATATATTCTGTACATTTCAAGGTCTATTTTTATATTCTGGGGCTCTAGTTAAAAACTTCTTAGTTATTTTATCTGTCTGCAGCTTCAGGAAGCTTCATCCGTCTCCGGAGGCGACGTAAACAAACAGCAGTAACATTTCACGTCCATCCTTCACTTCTTTACTCCGAATGGAAACTTCTCAAATACGAATGAGTCACTCCGCTGCCGTGTTTCATTATGAACAATAATCATGTCATGTTTGTTTAGAAATGGCTCCAAAGACTAATAACGGTCAATATCAGTAGTTCTGTGTAAGACAGACAGCACTGAGCATGTGCGGGAACGCAGTTCTGTTTACGGCGTCGTTAGCTTGTCTCACTCACTTTGTCCATTTAAAAAATGATAGTAGCGGAAAAATAAACAAATAAAATAAAATATAAAAAGGTAAACAAAAACCTGAAAGTGATTTTGTCCATTATTTCATATGAACACCCAGAACAGAATCGTTTTGATCTGAATAGATGATTTGTGTTTACTCGGACCTTTTACGTGTTTTACAGGGTTTGTTATAAATACTTCTAACTTTTCTCTCTCTCTGTGTCCAACAGGCAACCGGTGACAAAAAACACGTTCCGACAGTACCGAGTTTTAGGGAAAGGAGGTTTTGGTGAGGTGAGTACAATCAGTCAGCGATTTTTTTTTAATTAAGCTTTGCGATTATTTCTCTTTATTAAAAGCTAAATTCTTGAAATTCTTGTCAACTTAAATCATCATCTGTAATGTTTTCGGGTAAGAATAAAAAAGTCCTGAATTCGATGCAAAATTAATCAAATTAATTAAGTTTTGGTCAATTATTTTTATTTTCTTTAACTCCCACTCAGGATACAAACACAACAGTTTTGTTATATAGATATTAATGAAAATTCATTTATCTTCCGCCTGTAATACCTGCATATTCACTTTTTGCTTTCTTTACATATAAGAAAGTAAAGAGTCCAGATCGTACAGTAGTTCTGTATTTAAATTATGTCCTCAAAAAGTTGCACTCATTTCTTGCGTTTCAAATGAGTAACCACGAGGTTAAAAGGCTACAAGAACACTTCGCCGACTTAAAAGGCTGTAATTGTGCAGAGAGCTGCTGTTTTTCTTTTTTGGCTTCTGAAAAGAAGGATTTCATCGTGCAGTGGTGTCTAAACCCTGTTTCACGCCGCTGAATGGTGTCTCTGTGCTACATGTCTGTGTAATAATAGGCGTCTTTTGATTCCAGACAGATCTGATGCCAATAGCTGATTAAGTGGAAGAGCAGCAGGTCATGAGATAATGAGGGACACAATAACACGATATCCCATGAAAAACATATGTACCATAAGCTTTTTGACTGCATGCCGCTAGTTACTCAAGACATGTGTGTATTAAAAGATTTGACTTTTAACCTGAATTTCATCTTTCTAAAGTTCAAAACCACCGACACTATGTAGTTATCTGATCAGGTCAAAGGTCAGCTTCACTGTGACAGCATAACATCAGACGTTTACTTGTTTACTTGTATATCCTTTTTTATTTATTATTTAGCAGGACATCTCTTAATCTAAATGTTCAGTCAGTGCCAGGCAAGAACTAATACTTACATTTTTTTACATAAATAACAACAAAACGAGTAATTCTCCTTCCATTGGGCATGTGCAGCCACAGAAAACCAACGAAGAAGAAACAGTATACGCTTTCCAATTCCACGCCGGCTATTTGCATTTTGTTTCTGCGAGAGAAAGGTGTTAGATAGCGACGCCTTTTCTTCTTCTTCTTCTTCTTCTTCTTCTGCTTCCGATAAAAATCTCTGCGCTACCGCCCCCATCTGTTTTGTCAGCGATATGACAGCGTTTCCACAAAGCTCTGTTTTTCCTGTACACACAACGCCAAGCTGCTGTTTTCAGACTTTAAAACATACTCTGAAGGACATTTTGGAAAAAATAGTTTTAGTTTTAGCCTGAACGGAGAGAAAAAGATAAAAAAACGTTTCGTAATTTAGCCGGCTTAGGTTTATGTGGATGTGAATGTACTTCATCTGATCAGGGTTGTTGTTCTACGGTGGCCCTTTAGGACAAAGTACAGACATTAACAAACACGCTCTAAATCAACAATGGTACAAAATCCAAAATCCATTTAAAAAGCATAAACACATGCAGAAAGAATAATGCGAGGTGTCTTCGGGGCCGCCGGAGTTCGTTTTGACATGTTTTGTGTGTATCTGGAAAGCAATTGAAGCGGAGAAAAAAACAACTCATTTTTCTGTTGCTGAACGTGAATATTTAGACACTTTCAGATCTGTGAGCATGTTTTTCATCCCACAAGAGGATCGTTGTACGTGACGATGTTAACAGTCTAATCTCTCACTGAGTTTAAAATACACTTTTAAATTCCTTTGACTGGATATTGCTGTGAATCACAGCACATTGGACTACAGCTGCTGTGATCACGGTGCACGTTTGGGGGGGAAATAGGTGGGAGGGACCTGCAGGAAACAGAACTGGATACTTTCTCCCTCCTCTGTGTGATAAATCAGAGCTGCAGATTTGACACCTGTTTGTCCAAAGCGTTAAATTTCAGACGCAGTTGTCAGTCTGCGGCGATAAATCAGATGCAGCAGCTGTTTAAATTTCTATTTCTTCATCTCATATTTTACATATTGCATGAGCCCAAACACACTTTTATTTCATTGTATCTGCACAAAACCTCTAGTAAAAAAAAAAAACAGAAACGCAATTTGGCTTTTATAGCGTCTAAAAGAAACGACAATACAGTTTTCATTGGAGTAAATAAAGGAATTTAAAACATTCAACTTTGGGATAAACAGTACAGAGAGATAAAAATAAGTCAGTAATAATTAATAAAAGTTTTCTTCTCTGCGGCAGTAAACACATCAGTCATGTTTATGTAAAAACCACAAGGACTGGTCCTTTAATCATGTGTGAGTCTCTGCTTTGATGTGCTGAGCTGCTGTCCTTTGTTTTACCTTATAATTAGACCATTTACAATCCCCGTCTTGTTTTGGCTCCTGAAATGTGAGTCACAAGATGATTGGCGATGAAATACTCTCTGTTTTTTTATTAAGAGAGCGTATTGTAATCTTTAACCCGGCTTTTTCTATGCATGAATATAAATGAAATATCTCTAATCATGTGAGCTCATTTGTCTTTTTAGTAGAACATAATGCTTTAAAAGCGCTTTAAATAAAAAACAACAACATCAAAACAGAATAAATACGTGTTTTTCTCTCGTTACCTTCCAGGTGTGTGCGTGTCAGGTGCGGGCCACAGGGAAGATGTACGCCTGCAAGAAGCTGGAGAAGAAGAGGATAAAGAAGAGGAAAGGAGAGTCCATGGCGCTCAACGAGAAACAGATACTGGAGAAAGTCAACAGCAGATTTGTTGTAAGCATCTTATTTGTAGTTTATCCGCTAAAGGACGAGAGGACATTTCTGTTTGTTAACATTACAACAAAAGTTCCCTTTTAACCAAACATCCTCCAAATTCTCTGGTTCTCGCCTCTCAGATGTGAATATGTTCTCGTTTCTTCTTCTTTTGTGACAGTAAACTGAGTATCTCTCGGGGACAAAGAAAGAAATGTCCTGTCCTCGTCCCCGATATTTATACTTGAGTACTTCCTTGTTTGGGTTCATCTCTGGGTTCCACGAAAACGTTCTTGCAGTGAAAAACACTTCAGACCAACTTAAACAAAAAGAAAGAGAAATTCATTCATTCATTTCATCTAAAACTCAAACATCAGAGTCACCAGCAGTGAAGAACAACAGGAAGCGTTGTTGTTTCCTCGTGTGTTAATCCTCACTTTTTATATTCGTCATGGGTCCAGTTTGCATCATATTGTACCTGGTTCTTCACATGCAGTGGAAACACAAACAGGAACTTTTAGTTCCTGGTTGTGTTTCTCTGGTTCCAAACTTCCTGGAACGTTTTAGTCAAATGGGAATCTGGAGTTTAAATACCTCCATCCACCATCCACCTGTTTTTATGCAGATTACAGTTTAGTTTTTACATAATGAAAAACCAAAAAAAAGGAAATGACGGCAAATAAAATGAAAATGTCATCATATTAATGATGATGTTGCAGGAACTACTTCAGCTTCTCCTTCTTTGTTTGTTTTCCTGCCGTCTACTTGCACAATCTGCTACCAACAACCTGAACTGTAAACCTTTTATTACATTTTTCTCTGCTGTCTGTAACATGTGCTCTAATTATACTATTATATAACAACCTACACTGAAACCTGCAGGCTGATCATGTTTGTTTATGGAAACAGACGTGAGTCAAACAGAGCCAGATGATGTAAGATGTGATTGATATAGAAATACTAATAATAATAGTAGAATAATTTAATACGTTCTGGTTGCAGCTTTTCAAATGTGAAGACTTGGTGCTTTTTTTATTTTTGTCATATGTGGCAGTAAACTGAATTTCTTCACCTCAGACTTCATCATTTTATTTTCACATCTGACATTTATAGACAAAACAATGAATCTATTAATCATGAATATTTATAGATATTTTTTTCTTATTGTTAAAACAAACATATAAAATGAGTGCATTTGTCGTGGTTGCAGGGGGTCAATTCATTGTCACCAGGTTTATTCCTTAACATTATAACATTTCAGAAGATGTTATTGTTCCATTTAACACAATAACCATCAGATGGCTTTTTCTTTATTCCATAAAAACCCACATTCTCCGCATTTATAAAGTAAAATGCTTCTCATATTTCCTTCTCGGTTTCCTTCTTCTTTGTGCGTCAGTCGGACGTAATGGCTGCAACATTAACAACTGCAGTAATTAAAAGACAACAAAGAGGTTTGTTTGGACTCTGGTTTGGTTTGATTCTCTGCCAGATAATCTTTGTTCAGCTTATTTGATTTGGACTCCGGTCCGTTGGTTCGTCCAGGCTCCCAGGCCTAAGTAGTCCCTCAGGGTTCGACATGGCTTCAATGTCAAAACACGCAAATTTATTAAAAAAAGATCTTCATGTTGGGGGGAGATTTTGGCAGCAGGTTGTGTTCTCCGTTGTGGGGGACGTGCAGGCAACAGCATTGTCGTTGTACCGCTGTACGTCCGCCTCTTTCTATCTCAGGAATGTCTTCAACCATCCACGTGGACTCAAGGATTAACTGGTTGAAGATCACTAAAAACTCGTTTTTTTGGCCATAACTCAAGAATTCATATGGTATTCATTCAAAGTCTTCACTGCAATTATTCTACGAGTCTGAACATGGATGTAAACAGCAACCTGACAGAGTGAGTTTCTAGTTTTCAGTAAAATCTTAATAAAATAGTTGTAAATGTCCAGCTTAAGATCCCAAAAACCACATTTTACAGCCCAAAACACAAGATTCACTTCACAGAAATATAAAAGAGAGAAAAGAAAGTACAAAAATGAAACGTTAGACATCATATATGTTTTCCCCTTTTTTCCGTGTTATATTAACACTTCTCTGCTTCTCTGCATGCAGGTGAGCTTGGCGTACGCCTACGAGACGAAGGACGCTCTGTGCCTTGTGTTGACCCTCATGAACGGAGGAGACCTGAAGTTTCACATCTATCACATGGGTGAGGCAGGTTTCGATGAGGAGAGAGCCGTCTTCTACTCTGCAGAGATCTGCTGCGGGCTGGAGGACCTGCACCGAGAACGCATCGTCTACAGGTGAGAGGACGCTCGAACACTCACAGACGGATGTCTTCTTCCTGCTCTTTCTGTCTCTCACCGTCTCACCTCTTGTTCTCCCATCTCGCAGGGACCTGAAACCAGAGAACATCCTGCTGGACGACCACGGTGAGCAGCGGCGTTTTAAAATAGTGTTGCTTCTGTTTATCTGCATGAGTTTGTCAAATCAAGTGGATATCTTCCAGAGATACAATATTTAAAATAACCTTTTTGTGTGTCACTGGTTCGCCCGCTGTGAATGAGCTACAGACACCTTTATACTCACCTGCTAGTTTTCTGTGAGTCACCAGATGGCGCTCTGACTCCAGCAGAACCGCCTGATCTGAAACCAAACGCTTTCTCGCCTTTTGGCAGCAGTGTGCTGAACAGATTTAATAACACACAACAATTAAACCTCGTTAGAAAGTGATTACAATTCCAGAAACATGCAAATGTTTTCAGAAACTTAAATATCCCCTCCAGGCATGTATTAAGACATAGACATAAGACAAGCATCTAAATAAAGGAACAAGAGAAAAAAAAGCCTGGTTTTTGTGTGGACTGAGACTTTATTGATGAACGACTTTACATGTTAGATACTGATACTGAGAAAAATGTGAAATATTCTTTGCCTTTTCTTACATTTGACATTTCTGTGTGTGTCTGTGTATTTAGGCCACATCAGGATATCAGATCTGGGTTTAGCAGTTCATGTACCAGAAAGTCAGACCATCAAGGGACGGGTGGGGACAGTAGGATATATGGGTAAGTAACCTCTGACCTTTATTAAGCTGCAGAGGGAGTTCGAGCATCCAGCGTCGTTTTCAGAAGGTTTTAGATTTTATTTTGAAAATCATCTTCAACTCAAACACGTCTCCTCCAGCTCCGGAGGTGGTGAAAAACGAGCGCTACACCTTCAGCCCCGACTGGTGGGCTCTGGGCTGCCTGCTGTACGAGATGATCGAGGGCCAGTCACCCTTCCAGCAGAGGAAGAAGAAGATCAAGAGGGAGGAAGTGGAGCGGCTGGTGAGGGAGGTGGAGGAGGAATATTCCAGCAAGTTCTCTGAGGACGCCAAGTCTCTCTGTAAAATGGTGGGTGGATGTACGAGCTGCTTCATCTCAGTGTTTAAAATGACTTTATATAAATTTTACCCCTTGTGTCTCCTGCATCTCCTGTTATTTTGAAATGTTTTTTTAACCCCTCAGCTGCTGGCCAAAGATCCTGCAGAGAGGCTGGGCTGCCAGGGAGACGGAGCCTCTGAGGTAAAAACCCAACCCATCTTCCGCTCCATCAACTTCAAACGCCTGGAGGCCGGTATGCTGGAGGCGCCCTTCATCCCTGATGTAAGTCCGCAGGATTTAATCTCAGCGACTGTATCAGTTTCATCTCTGTGTGCAGTATAGAGACCAGGCCGTCATCTTAACACAAAGACTGGAAACAGGGAAACTGTCAGCCTAACTCTGAAGCTGTTTTATTTACATGATGTGTCTCATTATTATTTAATGCGTAGAAGTAGAGACAAAAACAAGTTGACTTGTGTTTTGGGGCCTAAGCAGCAGAAATGTGTTGACGTCGTGCTTTGTGTGTTCTTGTATTGCAGCCACAGGCCATCTACTGTAAAGACGTGCTGGATATCGAGCAGTTCTCCACAGTGAAAGGAGTCGAGCTGGAGCCTAAAGACGAGTCTTTCTACAGCAAAGTGTCCACAGGCAGCGTCTCTATTCCCTGGCAGAACGAGGTGAGAAACATGGATTTACATATAACACACACACAAACGTGACAAAAAGAACCACAAGAATAAACCATTGTTTTTGCTTTTAGAGCTGCAATGATCTGCAACTTTTGTTTTTTCAAAACTTGTTTACAGCCCATAAACAATGTAAATATTTTCCTCTGACACAGAATCAGTGACATCTTTTAAAATTTATCGACATTTATTGATGAGATTGAGATGAGATGAGATTCAACTTTATTGTCATTGTGCAGAGTACGAGTACAGAGACAACGAAATGCAGTTAGCATCCATCCAGAAGTGCAAAAACAGCAGAAAGTGCAGAGTATGTGCAAATGAATAATATAAATATAAATAGTGGTATGAAGAGCAGGTATGGGAAGTACACTAGATGAGTGAGTGCAATGTGTCAGTGAAACAGTAAGAAAAATACACTATAGCGCTAAGTACACTAGATGATTGAATTAAAAACTGCACAATTTTATTTCCAAAATCTGTTTTAATAATACTGTTGTTATTTGAACTTTTGACTTAATCTTATGCTAGAGGTATTTTATTTTATTTTTTATTTTATTTTATTTTATTTTATTTTATTTTATTTTATTTTATTTTATTTTATTTTATTTTATTTTATTTTATTTTATTTTATTTTATTTTATTTTATTTTATTTTATTTTATTTTATTTTATTTTATTTTATTTTAACTGTCTGGTACTTCCTACTTCAATGTTTTAACTATTTTGTTTGGAAAACCTATGTATAAATAAAGTTAATTATTATTATTATTATTTGAAGATTGAAGTCTCTATTTGTGTGCGTTTGGTCTTTTCTCCTGCAGATGATCGAGACGGAGTGTTTCACTGAGCTGAATGTTTTCCAGCAGGACGGGACGGTTCCTCCTGACCTGGACTGGAGAGGACAGCCGTCTCCTCCACCCAAACAGGGACTCCTGCAGCGGCTGTTCGGCAGACAGGTCGGTGGATTCGCCTTCACACTCACAACCATTATTATCCTGTTACAGTCCTTCAGTTAGAATATTTGTCCCTGTGCTGTGTATAATCCTGCAGTCCTAGGATAGCCTAACTCTAACCTTAACCTTCCCAATGGCCCATCCTCCCTGTTAAAAATCACCTACTGATAGAAGCGATTATGTTTTCAGTCTCTGGAGAGCAGTTCTGTGTAAGGCAGCTGAGTTCTGTTCACAGCTAGCTTGTTGTGCTACATATCACACCGTCTAGTGTTTGTCTAAATTCATGCGATACGCAGCACAACAAGCTGCAAACAGAACTGCGTTGTGTTGCACAGAACTACTCTCCGGAGACTGAAAACATCGTGGGTTTTATTAGCCTTTTAAACCGTTTCTAGTTTCTAAGGAATTAACCTGAAACGTTAACCGTGGCTCTTTGTCTCCCTCTACAGGACTGCTGTGGTAACTGCAGCGACAGTGACGAGGAGCCCACCAGGCTGTGACGCACACACACACACACGCACACACACACACACACACACACACACAGGATCTGATTTGTTTACAACTTTTGCACATTTGTATTTTTAAGATAGTACTATCTCTAAATGTCAGAATGTATATTTTCAGCATAGCCATAATGTTTAATGTTATTTAAAAGAAAAGTGTGAAATATGATGATTTCTGAACCGGGAGACGGAGACGGACAGAAAATGAGCAGATTTTTTTTTTTGTTTGTTTTGTTTTGTTTATTTTATTTTGTTGTCCAGAGAAGGCTTTGCTTTCACATTCGTCCAATGGCCTGCTGTAAAAGTGCCTTGCTCGAGGGCACCGTGACAGTGGTTACTAAGGGAGGACCGAGCGTCAGTCCGTCTCTTTACCGCCTTTGTCCAGGGAATCGAACCAGTGACTTTTAGCTCATGACCTCTTTTCTTCTTCCGCCATCCATTCTGCTGCAACCGACTTCGCTCCTTATTTCAGCTCTTTTTAACTCTTGTAAAAGTGTAATTTTTATTTGTTTGCTCAGACACAATGAAGCTGTCTACATCTGCTGATATTTTTATATCAATAGCAATTATTTTTTTATTTCGTGGATTTCTCGAGACAATCGACTGATTTCGTCTGAACGGCTCCGGTTACTCTTGTCAGTTCTGGGATGTGACTGTAAATATTTTCTTTTTGGACACATTTTACTGAAACTCTCGAGACTACAGAGACGTCTTATATATCTCCACCCATTTCGTAACTGTAACAGACTGCAGGCGCATCGGATTTGTTTCTCCTCTTCTCTGTTTTCCTTCATACCGCTATGCTAGCAGCCGCATGCATTGTGCTCAGCCGCTTTGGATTTGTCAAAAATCACATTTCATGTTTTTTTTTGCTCTCCAGACTAAAATCAATCTGGATATATGATGACAGTGCGCTACCTGAACTTAGTTTGATGCTAACATGATTTTAAGATGGGATTTATCTGCTGGGATCATATATTGTTGCAAGAAAAATCTCTAATCTGACAGTGGACTTTTGTTGCTTGTCTCTCTGTCTGTTGCTGTCCAGAAAAAAAAGGCATGAAATATTCAAAAAATGTAAAAAAAAATGTAAAAAAAAAAAAAAAAAAAAAAAAGGACAATAATTACAGTCCATCCAGATCTGTCAACGGCTGCATTAAAGTAACACTGAAGCACCGACAAGAGTAACTGAAGCTTTTGGGTCAAATCCTGCATCAGACAGAGACTGAAGCTGATTCTGTTGCAGTCAGCCACTTTCTCAAAGAAACTGGCCTCTGATTTTAAGCTACTAAGGTGAAATACCTCTGAATGTACACGTCACTGTCATGTTCTTTCTGTGGTTTTTCAGACAAACTACGCTGATTTTACGAAAAAAAAAAAAGACGCCAAAGTCTCATCGAGTTGTAAAAATCTGTTGTTAAATATTATTTTAAATGCTCTTCATGTTGAGAACAACAACAACCATAAACTCATAAACGTAAATGTTAATCAAGTCCACTAAAATGAACCAAAATGGTGACGTTTCAGCTTCTTTTCTCAAACAACTTTTAAAAAAAACATTTTAAAGTTTCAAATATTTCCTCACCTCCCATACGTGGTATGTAGCCATGCAGATGTCACCTGATCTATAGTTTATACTGGGACTACTTCCTTACTTATACAGTAAATCCAATAAAAACTAAACTAAAAGAAAAACTTTGGATATTTTTTTCTCCTGCGTCTGATGTTATGAATCTTTTTTTTTTAAAGCTGTGAGTGTTACAAATAACTACAGACCAAAACTACATCTCCATGGTTACATGACGTTAGAGGAAGGTGAGAAAATACCGAACTTAAAACTGTTTTTTTTTTTAAAGATAATGAATCCAACTGTCTGGTTTCTCTTCATTCTGTTGTCATAAAGGTGTTTTAATGTTGCAGAGATGATCAATAGTTCAGGTTTCTGTGTATAAATCAGCCACAGAGCTCTCGACTTAAAAACTGCTTCATCCATCTTTATCCTGTTAAATTTAAACCAAACCAGATAACAGAAGATCAAAGATGACGTCATCTTCCCGTCCAAGGTGCCTTGTTGGTGTTTGAAGGTACTCCTCCAGCCTCTTTTTGTTGTTTTTTTAAACATGCTGTAAATGCAAAGCCTGTCTTCATTCCTCGTGTGTTTGTCGTTGACATTGTGGATTCAGACGAAGATTAGATTGAAAGAATCGCTGCACTTAAAGACTGCAGAGCTGCGACTGTCTCGCCCCCGACCTCTGACCTCTGAACTCTGAACTCTGAACTCTCTGCAGTGATTTTATAAAGACTGAGAGGTCGGAGGGGAAGTTTGGGGCGTTGAAGCTCGTTCTCCACGGACATTTCAATCAGGACTCAGCTGTGCTCTCAGATAACCTCTGTGTGTTTATGTTTCCGATACTGTCGTCAGCCTTAAAGGAAAATTCCACTTTATAACAACTTTTCATAACTCTGATCATCTTCTTTCTTTGAGAAATATGAACGCTGTACTCACCAAGTTAATCATTAAGATCTGGGAACCCTGGGAAAAATTTCAAAACTTTTTCTTTTTTTTTTTTTTTTCTTTTACATGAGAGATTTCTGTATTTTATGTTTTGTTTTGTTTTTTATTTGTTTTTGTCTGTGAAATAAATCAAATTGAATCTGTTGTTTTTGTTATGTTTACAGGTCCCTGTCAATAAAATCTGATCAAAACAAAAGTTAAAAAGTCCTGATAAAGCAGATTAGTGGACCTTTAAAAAATTAAAGGAACCATGTGGCCACTAAAAACGCTGTCGAGAAATGTCCCTTTTTTGTTTGTTTGTTTGTGTATCGAGAATGCACATGATGGGCAAACATGGATGTAAACAATAATTGGCTTTAAAAAAAATGTATTCAGCATATTAATAAGAGCTCCATGACACACACTGTATGATTTGGTAAGAAAATGTAAAAAATAAATATTTGTTTACCAAAAAAACAAAAAAACATCATAAGGTACCTTTTAAACTTTGAATAAATAAGAAATAAGAATGTTTTTATAACTTTAACTTCGGTTGTTTCTTATTTTGTTTTGTCATATTTACAGAAATAATTCATATTTTAAGAGGTTTTAAACAAAGCTGTAAACAAACGTTTATTTGGGAAAGAAAACAAAGTGTGAATGAATGAAGTGAAATGAGATGAAATAATTATTAAAAAAATGTTTTACTTTGTAAGAAATGCTGCTGGAATCGATCTCAACAGTTTCCTGTTTCATGTCAATGTTTTCACATCCTAATAAACACATTCAGGTGCCAAAACGAGTCCAAAAACAACAAGTCACGAGCCCCTTTTTTATTATGACGTTATTAGACAACAAACAAACAAATCTTAATACGGTAGTTTTTCCCCGTCACAGAGCGAACTGAGAGATGGTATCTGATGTTTTATGGAGGAATTAAGAACTCATGTACATGTCCTGCTGTCCGTTATAATTGAAGTTAGTAATAAAAACTTCATCTTCACCTGCAACTTAATGAAGAATTAATGAAGTCCCAGATCTGATATGAACTCTAATGTTAATATTATTAAAACACAATAATATTGATCCAGAATAGAATAGAAACACGTGTATTTATCCGTTAGGGTTCACAGATCTTGATTTAAAGGTCTCAGATTTAAACAAACTCACTGGATATTTTCAGTTTTTTTACACACACACACACACATGTATCTTTAATCTCTGTAAAAGATTTATTTTCCTCGTTCATTGACATCTTTTTTCTTTTTGTGAAATGATCCAAACTGCCTTTACTATGTAAACAAATGTTTCTTTATTTTTATTGTTTTTTATTTTGTTTTTGTTTGTTTGTTTGTTTGTTTCATAGTTTGAAAGTTAATGACAGTTGCACAGAGCTGTGTGTGAGTGTGTTTGCATCGTGTTTTTCTGTCCGGCCTGTAAACACTGTGAGAACAGACTGAAAACTGAAAACCAACAACTTTCCTCTCGTTCTTCTGTCTTTGTGAGAAGATATTTGGACAAACGGCTGTTTGAGCGTTAAGAGTCAAAGACGAAGGTGATTTTGTCATCCTGGGTGTTATTCTCATGTTTTTGTCAATTATAGATATTAGTAATGAAGATTTTTCATTCTAGAGTTGCAGTGAATAATCGACTAGTTGTTATAAAATATAGTTGCTTCTGTTCTTAAATGTGAAGTTTTGCTGCTTACATGAGAGTAAAATAAATATCTTCAGGTTTTAGACATTCGAAAAGGTTTATTTCACAATTTCATGACATTTTATAGATAAAACTTGCTAACTGAACTAAAACTGTCCATTCAGATTCATATTTTGTTCATATTTGATAAAGATTGGATGTTTTTGTCCGAATCAGTTTTATTTTCAGTCGTGATATTAGCCGTTAATGTTTTTCACGATAACCAAAGAAATATGTTTATTTTATATATTTTATTTTGTGCCATATATATTTTAAACTTTGTCTCCTTTGCAGATTTACTCGCGGTGTAAAATGAGAATAAGACGCAGGTTGGCAAACATCAGTTTCATTATGTCATAACTGATGTACAAACATGTGCATGTATGTTACATAACCGCCGTTTCACTGCCTGATGCTCCACTTCCATTTCTTAAATCGAAAAAAGAAACTTTGTTTTGTTTTGTTTTGGTTTTTTTACAAAAAATGTGAATCTATGTAGTTTTTGGACAATTTGCATTAGAAATGTAAAAAATGTGGGAAGAAAATGCATTTAACCTCTGATTTTACTTTTTGTATGTTTTTTTTATTTTATTTTTTTTATGGATTATAGCAACGATTCATCCTGTTTTACAACAACAACAACAACTTTCATTGATTTCAGTGCCATACAAAAATACAGTTTACATTAGCTTCACATACAGTCGTTAACCAATCAGAATCAACCTTTATTTTCATCTTAAACATGTCGTTTGACATCTGAAGCAACTACTTCAACTAACGATCAGTTGGTCGGTCGATAAAAAGTTTCCCAAAACCCAAGAAACAAAAAAATATTCACATTTAAAAAGCTTTAATATTTTTCCTTAAATAAATACTTAAAATAGATGGTGATACATTTAATCTGCTAATTGATTACTCAACTACGATTGTTGCAGCTCTATGATAAATAATAAAAGATAATATGGATGCTCTATATTTACTCATTTACTGTCTCAGTTATATGAAACAAATGCAAAAGAGGATTTGACATTTTCCTTTTAAGTTTAGTTTAGTTACACGTTTATAAAGAAAACTCTTTAAATTATATTAAAAATGGACTTTTCTGCAGATTAACGTGTATAAAAACAGAAACCAAAGTGAAATATCTCCTTAAACCAACAATCAGGAGGAAATATTGTTTGTGACTGATAGATACAAAAACTTTGTGTGTTTACCTCGAAAAACATGTTGTAATGTCGCGTTTGGGTGTGTTTTTTTGTGTAAAATACCTTTTGTGTTTGTTTGTTTGTTTTTTTTTGTTTTTTTTTATTGCATCTGCTCGTGTTTGTTCATAATGTGGTTCAAGGGTTCAGGGACGTCAAACTGCTTCCTTTTTACTCTCTCTTTCTTAATACACCATTCATTAGTCCTGAGAGCCTCTATAAATAAATAAATAAATAAATAATTCATTTTCAGTCCAGTTAATTCAAAGTGTGAATTGCTCCTGCCACTTCATGACATCCACAGATTATTATTATTATTTATTTTTTTATTTTTTGGTTTGGTTATTAAAGCCTTTCCTTTCATTATTATTATTTATTTATTTTTATTTTTTTGGTTTGGTTATTAAAGCCTTTCCTTTCATTATTATTATTTATTTATTTTATTTTTTGGTTTGGTTATTAAAGCCTTTCCTTTCATTATTATTTTTTTCTTTGAATCCCTGCGATGCTTTTACAAAACGTGAAGTAAAAATGGGTTCATGTCACTGTGAGCGACTCCTCCTGCAGCTACAGTGGCGTCTAATAAAAGACAAACGTCCACACTGCTGCGCTACTAAACACACTGATCACGAACATCTTGTCCTCTGGAAATAATGACGACAGATCATTTTAAGAGCTCCGGTCGGGACGAGGAGTCCCGCTGGGTTTCATCTCAGCATCTAATCAGGGTTCGGGACAATCTCACACCAGGTGAATGAAATGAACTGTAATCAGCTGATGGTGAAAAGAACCAGCAACACTCTGCAGTGCATGTGTGGAAGTGTCAATTACAAAAAGGGAAGAAGTCACACTGAAGTGAAACACGTCCAAGGTCTTTGTCCTTCTTCCTCATCTATTATGAGCCACATCTTTCTTCTTCTTCTTCTTCTTCTTCTTCTTCTTCTTCTTCTTCTTCTTCTTCTTCGACAAAACTTTTTCATCCTTTCCAAACAGCAAAAATGCAGTTTTAGTTTAAAAAACGACACTAATATTACTGTAATAACACTAACAAAATTCATCTCACGACCCCTCACATTTATCTCGTGACCCTTTGGAGGGGCCTCGACCCCTAGGTTAGGAACCACTGTACTAAACTGAACTAACTGTATATAAAGTAGTTAAAACTAGCTCCACCTCCAGCAGCTACAACAGTAACATGCTGCTCTAACACTGATGCTTCAGTATTAATAATCTAATGATGTCATATATAATAATATATCAGTCACTACTGTTACTGCAGTACTTTAACTACACCAAGCTGATAATACTTATGTACTTTTACTTGTAATAGAGTATGTGTGACTTTATTGTCTACGTCTGTCTGCGAACTGGATTCGTCTGTTGGGAAAAGGAGACTAATGAACTAATCCTGAGTGTCTCGTGGCTCCAGAAGATGAAGATAATTACATAAAAATAAATAAATAAATAAATAAAACAAAAGGAAACAAACAGCGTCCACGTGGGTCAACATCTCGCCCTCCATCCTTCATCTTCCCCCTGTGTTACCACGGCAACTCAAAGTCAGGAAGGATTTAAATGAATATTGTGTAAGTAGACACACACACCGTCCCACGCACGTACGCTTTCACCCACGCAAACACACACACACACACAAACACACACACACACACACACACACACACACGAGTCTTCGTTCTGTGATGTGTCCTCGTTGCCCTGTTTGTGTTTTGGAGGATGAATCATTACAGTGAGGATGCAGGTGATTGCTGCGCTTGTTGATTTCATGATTACATCCACTTCTTTCATGAAGTAGAGATACAAATAAAGACGAGGAGATGTGCTAAAGAGGCTCTGCAGGCTCTCCGCAATCAGGACGTGAGACGTAGGCATCTTAAATCCTCCAAACACCAAAACGTCCTGGTGCCGGCTTCACAACGGTAAACGATTTACCTCGACTCAATTCATCTGTTGCACAAAGCCGTCGTCTTCTTGAATATCTTAAGCAGGACTTGTTTTCCATCAATTCTGGTTCAATTAAGACTTTTTTTTCAAATTAAAAGCATGCCGGACAAAGTCACAGAGCCCGGGAGAAACATCGGATTCGTGTACGAGCAAAATTAACGTAGTTTTAAGTTGTTTTTTTTAGCAAATTTTAGGTGCAAAAACTAAATGCACTCTAGTTTCTGTTACAGTGACATTTTAATCTAATGTATGTCATGTGTTTTTTAACTTTTGTTTTCAAGCATTTTGAAGCGACATCGTTTTCCAGACGAGCAGCCGTCATTCGGGTGGATGGGCGCCATCTTTGTGTCCAGTATCTAGTTCCTCCACCCGCTCGGCTCCTGTTCAGTCTGCAAGGTTTGAAAATGTCTGAACATTTGGATTCAGAAAAAAAGAGATCATGTTTTGAGAGTTTTTCTAGTAAAATAAAGGTTGAATAAAAATGTGACCTCATCTTTAACATATGCTTCATATTTCCTGGACTATATATTACATACTGTGTGATTTACAAATCACAAACAGCGTAATATGTCCCCTTCAAAACCTGCAAACGGTGTGTGTGATACGTACATATTATCAGAATTTCGTTCTGAATTATAAGATTTACGTTGTATTGTACAATCTGCATTTGAAATACTGTATGTGTCAATAAAAAAAAAAAATGCTGGTTTTTGGGAGCACAAAGACCTCCTCTGTGTGTGTGTGTGTGTGTGTGTGTGTGTGTGTGTGTCACTTCTGGATCGGACGTCACGCAGTCACACTTTGCGTCGCCCACACACACACACACACACACACACACACACACACACACACACCTTTGTCGCTATCGCGTGTCACTTGAAGTCTGATTAAACAGTTTCTCTCTCACACAGCTGACTCGGAGCAGCGACGTCACCCCTGATCCAACTCACAACGTCGCTTTTCTCTCTTTTCATTTACCAAAAAAAACATGAATGTAAATTCCCAACAGTAGAGCTCAAAGCCACAAAGGTTAACCAGTGTCGTGGGAATCCATCCAATAGCTGTTCAGATACTTCAGTTTGGACCAAAGATCCCTGAAGTCATGCTGCCAGTTTGACTAAAAATAAACTCTATTTAAAGCAATTATAGTGTGACTAAAAACATTTGCTTCTTCTAAGAAAAGCTCCTCTGAAAAGGCAGAAATGTGAGTCAGACAGGTAGTAATATGAGTCCTGTTATCTCATCTGGTAACATATATATGATCCACACATCCAGCCTCGGCGTGGGCGGACTCCACGTCAGCTGTAAACCACGTTAGAGGAGTTTCCACTCAGCCTGCTGGGAGCCACAAACAGCTCGCTAACGACTCCGGTTTTAGATCCTCCATCAGTCTAAAAATGAGCTGTTACTACATCGTTTCTCATCTCGGTTGGAGGGGAAAGAACCGCTCGCTGTGTCTGTTGGGGGGATTGAAATGGATTAAACCCAAAACACTTGTGGCGGTTTGGATGCCAGAAATCATCAACAAACGATGGGAGTGATTGGAAAACACTGTTGTTAGGAGAAACGTTAAAACAGCTTGTGATATTTATAGTTGTCGTGCACGATTCAGTCAATGCTGCTACGATATGATCAATATCAATGAATGTAGTCAATGAATTCATAATCATATATACCATTCAATGGTAACACAGCAATTAAAATGATGTTTAATACTAAAAACTGAAAACGTCTCATTATAAAAAGTGTCTTTCAAGGCTTTTATATACCCACTCATCATTCAACCAAACGCTGTGAACACAGAAGAGAATTTAGCTTTTGTCTGAGAGTTCAAAGGAGACTCGTGACCTTTTTTTTTTTCTTTTTTTTTCTGATGTACTGCATATGAGCCACTTAATGCCTCAGTCAGGTTTTCATGCTGAGGGCAGGAAACAGGAAAGCAATCAGCACGCTGGCGTCTTATCAGCACGACGGCGAGCTTTTCTCATCTCCAAACGTCAACTTTAAAGAAACGTACGTAAAGAAAAAAGAAGGATGTGAACCAAACTGATCATTTATGCATTTTTTGGGGACCAATTTTGTTGTAGGTTGTGTATAAAAAAGACCAATTAGAGACTGACGGAAACATTTAACATTCATGTCCTCCAGAGGATGAATCCTGCCGACTTTTCACCTCATCATTCATCATTATGAGGTCGTGACCTTATGACCTTTTCATCCGGCTCCAACATGAACATGAACATTTTTATTCGTCCGGTACTTTGGTTTTTTGCGTCAGGCCAATCACGGAGCACTTTTAACGTGTCGTGCTGAATTTCTGCTGTTCACCTCGTGATTTTCACAATTAAATTAAATTAAATGGTTGCTGCCATGATAACTTTACAGAGTTGTAAATTCAGTCTCTCAGTATTTTAAACCTCTTTGCAGTGTTTTGGCTTCAAACTCATAGCCTGGTAAAACCATCCTGATTCCTTTTCTGCAGAAGCTGCACCTACGGTTGTGTTTACTCCTGTAATTTTAGCACTCGTTGGTTTTTCCTGAAGCCTGAATACATGTTAATTTCTTTTCTCCCGTTTTGTGTCCTGAATTCAGTGTTATTCTTAAAACTAAAAATGTCTGAAAAGAAAGCAAATGAAATTGGATGAATCAATTGTGTTGCTGCAGAGCCACATTAATTGCAGTATTAAAGTTACACACACACACACACACACACACACATAAAAAGTGCAGAACAGTTTTAAACACACACTGTATGAAGCACAACAATAAGTTAATATCACTGTGAGGCGTTTAATGTCTTGGTATTAAACTGTTCTCTGCATAAAACAACTACAGAGTTCACGGCTCTCTTAATATAATAGCTTTTGTTAGTCTCTGGCTCCCACGGGGACCTGTTGTCATAGCGATGCAGTCGTCTCCGGCTGGGCGCTGTGTTGTTTTATTGCCGTCATGTTGCAGAAGGACGTGCCGCGTCTCTTTCTCTTCACAGCTGGGTGGAGAACTCCTGAGCTCCCACTGACAGCTGGAGATGATCTGTGGGTGGCGAAACATCTCAAATCCTTTGTCAAAACAACGTACACACACACACACACACACACACACACACACTGAAATGGTTTACATTAAGGCCATCTTTCAACATAAACATCATCGTGGTTCGACGCCTGATCTGAGGCCTTTACCATGAAGAGAGGTTAGCGTGTTAGCCAGCTATCTTTAACTCAGGTTAAATCACCATGGTAACATATACTGAACAGTTAACCTGCTCTGGAACAGGTATCATGTTCAAACCTGCCAGCAGGCCTCATATACTCAGTTAAGAGCTTTTACCAGATACCAGAAATCCCCCAGTCCAGTAAAGGACAGGGGATTTTCTTTTTTTAAAGCCTCGGGTTTTTCCACAATCAGTCACTTGTGTGACGCCAAGGGACCAAACGGATGGCCTGTAAGGAAGCAATAATGTGACAAGAGGCCAGGAGTGTGTGTGTGAGTGTGTGTGTGTGTGTGTGTGTGTGTGTCAGGGAGACGAACAGACTGATCTTTATGACGAAGGAGCTGATGAAGACAACAGCCTCAGTGTTCGTCTCAACAGGATCTGGAAATGACCGGTTGGAGGATCGTCGCTGATCAAACGCTGAGTGTGTGTGTGTGTGTAGCAGGTATTACTCATGTTGTGGGGGCATAAATTTGATATATATGTGGGGTGGGGCTGGGGGGGTCAAAGAGGACAAAAAGTACGTATATTATTCAGTTTTAGAAACAAGTGAAGACTTGTTTTAAGGTTGAGGAAAAAAAGTGAATATCAGTCAGTGTAGCGTCCTTCGTGTGTGTGTGTGTGTGTGTGTGTGTGAAGTGTCCAACTAAACCTGCAGGCGGCCTTTTAGCCTGTCAGTCACAAGATGCTTCGTCATCATCACTGCAGGTTTCGTCACGACAGCCGCTCTGATTGGAGGAGAGTGAAGTCAGTGCTGATTGGCTGATTTCACACACAAAGTGCACTTTTCTCCAGACACATGTATGACGTAATCGGTCAAAGGTGTTTCTGACGTCATATTCAGGCCTTTACAGCAGAAATAAAGTCGTTATTGAAGTTTTCTCGGTATTTATTTGTGTGATTCTGTCTCATATCTCCGTATTGTTTCCTGTGTGGTTCTTCAGGTGAAACGTGCAGCGTTACGACCTCCGAGGTTCACTGGATCCACAGCTGATGTTGTTCACTGTGTTTCCAGACGCCGGCTGCTCGTTCTCATTTGAATTCAGTCTAATGAAGGAGCAACGCTTTTTGGCAGTCAAATCAGCTGCAGGTAGAGAGAGAGATAGAGAGAGAGAGAGAGAGCTCAAGTCCTCAACTCGTCAACGTCTGCATGTGGCAAACAGGCTCCAATACAAACCTCACTACATCCATCTTTATATACAGTTTATTGTTATAAACCAGTTAACTGTTTATATACGGCTTATGAATGCTAAATAGGAGTAAGTAAGTTTTCTGAAAATAGTAAACAAAGACAAAAACAGGTATTAATATGTGTTTATATATTAATATATACAATAAAAAGTGTCCCTAATGTTTTGTAGTTAATTTCTCCATAAATTGTTTGTTTGTATATTGAAATGTACTTTTCTAAGGTAACTTAGCCTGTAAGTGTCGTCTTTTTCCATCTTCTGATTTAATAAAAAGTGCAACGATCCGAAATATTGTGCATTTAAGTGAAGTCTTTTGGTGCAATATTGATGCTTTGTGCATCGAATCAAGCGCTCCTAGCCTTCAAAAACCATATCCATGTTCCAGGATTAGCTGTACATCCTCCGTTCTCATAACAAGGCCATGTTCTTTCCTGTTATTGTGCATCATTGTGCATCTTTTCATATCCATAAAGTGCTGCAGAACCCTGAAGGTGAGTTTGTATGAATTGGATGGATGAACGTGTTTACAGTGGAAAAGTCTGTTGTCTAAAAGAGAACAAGAAACAAATTATAATCAGATGACCACACAAGCAGCATATAGAAACACAAAAGACGGCAATTAATAAAAATAAAATTTAAAATCATAAAAAACATCAGATAATAGAATATTAAAAGATTCAAAGGGAATGAAATGATCCCGTTTGAGTTTTCAGTCTCCATAGAGTAGTTCTGTGTAGGCCGGTTGCCACTGAGCGTGTGCGGGACTGTGGTTCTGTTATGAGTTTTGCGAGCTTGTTGTGCTACTTGTCACAACATATTGACTTTAATCTATATTTCTCACAGATGTTTGTACAATTTAATACACAGAACTACTCTCCGGGGAGTGAAAACAACATCGCTGTTATTAGTCTTTGGAGCCGTTTCTGAACAATGATGGAGGAACATGTGAGTAGTGCCGTGGTGTAGTAGACGTAGTGTTTTTAGACAACAATGGAGGCCTACGGCACAAATACATTGTTAAGATATATTTTGTTGCTTTTTTTCTTGTTTTTTTGGGTTGATCACACCACGAAAACATAAACTAGACTCAGACATGCTGATTAAACAGGTTGACCATCTCAACCAACACGATAAGACCATCAAACATCATCATTGGGTTTCTTTTCTCCAACAGATATATATTCAACAAACACTGCTCCCTGTGTGATGAGCAACTCTCAACGTCCTCACGTCAGCATGTTTAACAGCAGGGGAGTGAAAGCATTACGAGCCACACAGCCTTGTACAATATAAATCTGTTGTGTACACATGTAAACATTATATTTGTCCTCATATTCCCCCTCACAGAGTCGGTGTCCTTGGAAAACCCCCCTGCCAGGTTGATCTGTATTCTCATCATCCAGACAGTCAGACAGACTGGCTGAGAGAGGAAGGGAGGGACTGAGTGAAGGAGAGGAGAGAGAGAGGAGGAGGAGGAGGAGGAGGAGGAGGAGGCAGGGAGGAGCCAGGCTGTCAAGGTGAACCGATAAACCTCTCTCTCTCTCTGTCTCTCTCTCTCTTTTTCAGCCTTCAAGTCCAAAACACGACGCGCAGCTCCGCGCAGGGAGGAGAGGGAGAGCGGAGGAGCTGGCATCATTTACCGGGTGATAGTGTGACCGGAGCCGGTGGACAGCAGAAAGAAACGGATGCAAGACAAGTGTCACTATCATCATCATCATCATCATCATCATCATCATTATTATTAATATTATTATTACCTTCAATAATGTGGACATAAAACTTGAAGTCGCGGGATGAGATGAGTGCGTCACATGTTTGGAGACGGTAAAGGTGAGTTTTTACACTAAAATGTGACATTGAAACAGGAAGCTGTGTTGAGGAGACAGGATGACTTTAAGGTGTTTTATTACCTGTCGCCGTTTACGCTTAATGTATGTTTGTTTGTTTTTGTTGTTGTTTTTTTGCGTCTTTATTCTCAGACTCAAACCCTCCTGATGTTTCTATCATCGAGGAAATTAAAGAAAATACATTATTAAAAAAAAAAAAAAAAAGCAGCAGTGCGTCTGAGATGTTGCGTAATGTAGGAATCGATCCCACGACAGATTAAACACACGTACAAAGACCCTCATGTTACCATGTTTTAATAAGACATGCTTTATAAAGGGCTTATAATGAGTAATTAATGCGTTATAAAGCATCTATAAGACATTAATAAGGATGACTTTAGTTCATTAGAGAGCCTCTAGTGTCTTTAATTAATAATAGTGTCCCATGTAAACCCATCAAGACTGAAGGTATAAATGTTAATAATGTTTATAATAAGTCTTATTAAACTACAAACACTTAATCAAGTAAACAATTGCCAGCTGTTAGTTTTCAGCCCTAAATATGAGTTTACGAGTCAAAACCAACAAACCTGTTAGTGAATAAAAGATAGAAACGAGGAATCTGACGAAAAGCTCCTCATGTGTTCATTTGAATCCATAAAAACTTGAAGACACATAAATCAGGACTTTAGTTTCTGCTCTGTTATTGTGTGAATGTTCAGTGACCTTTGAGAAACAAGCGTGTTGTCGAGTTTGAAAGAATGCAAGGACACCAGGAATAACTGTGAGAAAAAAGAAAAAAAAAGAAAAGTTTGAGATCTTAAGACTTTCATCCGACACCAACAACACGTGGATGCGGTCATGTGGGTGTTTTTCCTGCTCTGATTGAAATGTGACGACAGATCTGAAACCTCAGATGGGAAATAAAGTGACCCGCTGAGGCCTCTGATCGTGTCCTTGAACGCAACACTGAATCCTCACAGTTTACATCCCTGTCGACGTGCGTTTTAAAGGAGGATTTTTGAAGAGCTTGTTAAGCTGCTGCTGACATTTAGAAAAAATAAAAAATAAATAATAAAAATCCAACCTCAAGTTTCAGATTTTGACATCATATGATTTCTCATCTGCCAAATGTAGTGTGTAATTCGATTTTACAGCAACTGTAGGTATAAATAGTATATATAAGACTATGGATTGATATTATTTTCATGTATTTTTCTTTGTATTGTCCTTTAAGGATTTACAGAATCATCCTTTTTTATTCTTCATTGTGGATCACTTGGATTTAGAACGGTTTTATTTGGATCTTGAATGAGCATAAAACTCTGTTATTATCTCTATCTCTGCTGTAAAAACACTTTTCATGCTCCTGCAGATGTCATCCGGTTCATAATGTTTCTGCGGCTCATTATCGATATGAAAAGATGCACAATAACAGCAAAGAACACTTCTTCGTCTTGTACAGCGAATCCTGGCTGCCTTGGATCCAGCTTGTACTGACGTTGCCGGGTAAATCTCTTCTATGCCGCTGAATGATGAATGAATTCCCCTTTTAAAGAGGTAAAAAACAGGTAAAATAGTTAAATCTAAAGCACTAATTAGTAAATTGAGAGCACGAGTCAGTCGTCTTATTCTCCATCCTGGACATCCGTAAAAAACAAGTTTTGTTTATTTATTTATCTCTGCATGACTTTCAGGCATTTAATTATGCGAGTCAGATATATTTCAGAAGTGTTTCCTAATTGTAAACACGACTTGTGTCGTATGTGTGTGTGTACTCCGGTGTATTCACAGTACAGTCACATCACTCCTGTCTGGCTCTTGGAGGTAGTGAAATTATTTCCTCCGGCTGTTATCTTTTTTATTCAAACAGTCTGGTTTGTTTTTTCTCGTCTAATTGTCATATTGTCAGATTCAGTCTTCGCTGCTGTGTGTGTGTGTGTGTGTGTGTGTGTGTGTGTGTGATCCTGATTTTTCACCATCTCCACCTTGTTCAGCACCAACATTGACTGTTCAGAAACCAGAATCAGTCGTTTACATGAGCAATAACAGAAACCTGATCATAACCGGGATACTAATACGCATGTGTGTTTGTTGGAGAGCATCATATCCGGTAAGGCCTGCAGGTTTGTTAGCCACGACTACTAGCTAGAGAAGAAGGATATAAATAGTGAGTACGTGCGTGTTTGTGTGTGTGTCGTTGTACACGTGTGGGTGTGGAGGTTGAGGTATATATCCCTCTTTGATGACTGGATGGGGAAGTAAACAAAAGCTCTGTTGCATATCAGCGCCGGCAGATTGAAATATCAGCGGCTGAGCGAACTCGCCGAGGCCCTCTGCTGATGAATCACCTCCGCTGAGCAATTTCACATTGCAAGAGTGTGATTCCCAAAAGGTGATATGGACGCGGAAGATAAAAAAAGACACACGGACACTGTGTAAATGTAATACAGGTACAGTACAGGTGTCCAATTCAAAAAGTAAGAAAAAAACGTATTTGAGAAACAGAGAAATTTGAGAAAAAGGAAAAATTCACACAGTTTAGCCTCTCAGGTGATAAACATGCTTCTGAAAACGTCTCTTTAACTTGAGAAGCTGCAGGGATGAGTTTGGATCAATTAAACTGCAGATTATTTTCTCTTTGCTCGATTAGTTCTTTCATCCAGAAAAATGTCGATCGCTGTTATTTTTAATGACTCTTCTTTCTCTCAGTTTCTACCCAGAAACCATCAGTTTTTTTTCCCTCCTGTCATGTTAAATATATGTTCACTTTTAATCTTCTGGGAATCGTCTACCACTTTCCTTGAAGAGCATTAAAACGATTTACACTTTACACATCTACATATTGTAATGTGTTGCAGACCAACAGACACACAGTTGAACACAGGTCAGTATGATCTGATCTGTCATGTGATCTTCAGACAGGGTTTGGGAGGGTCAGATCTCAGCAGATGGACGTCTGCAGCCTAATTAATGTCCATCTGTTGGAGTTCGCTGACATGAAAACCTGCAGCACGTCGTGTTGTCCGCCGCCGGCTCTGCTCCGATTTTTACTGGAACAAACGTCTTTGTGTCCAGAGGAGTGTCTGCGTCATCATCATCATCATCATCATCATCATCAATGTTGTGCTGCAAGAAATAGAAATTATTAATTGACTTATCGTCTCTTCAGTCTAGATGCTTCAGATATTAGCAAGCTAACGTTAGCGTCATCCGTTGGTTCATTCAGTTTAAGCAACAGTTCCTCTCAGTTAGCAGCTGTAAAGATTAACTTAATAAACACTTTATAACATTTACAGATTAAACATGTTGTGTTGTTTCCTGCAGCTTCTACAGATGAATGATTCATGGTTCATTTATTTGACCTTTGACCTCTACATCACCTGACTGTCCCATAATGCTCTTTGAGACGGATTCACCGTTTCTCATAGATTATGTGTCTCGTGTGTTTCTTCTCTTGTTCTACCTCTTTTCTTTTTTATGTTTGTCATCTGTTTCTTTCTTTTTCTTTTTCTCGTCTTCGACTCCTTCGTCACACCTCTTCCTTCCTCTCCTCTCTTCTTCTGCGTCTTCTTTTTCCTCTTCGTCATCCATCTTTTGTTTCTTCCTTTTCGTCTTCATCTTCCTCTTCGTACTTCTGCTTTCTCTCTCGTTTCCATCCACCTCACAGCATCTTGGTTCTGCATTAATTATTCATAATCTCCACTGTTTGATTGTTACACAGCTCGTTATGTGCGGTGCAGCTTGGGAGGAACAAGTCATTGAGGATTCATTAGTTTTAATAGGAATCAGTCATCATGTTTTTTTTCTCTACTTTTACTACATCGTGGGGTGTCTTTTCTCTTCGAGCTGCTCTCTGAAGTGTGAAACTGATACTTGCCCCCCAGGGTTGGCATCACAATCCCGCCCGAACAGCTGAGATGTAAAACTGTGCAGACTCTGCGCTGCTTTCACTGCTCAAAATATTGCCAGAATTTGTCCTCTGATATCGTGACGACCGTCTCGTGTCTTGTCTGTGTGTCTTTGTAGAGCGCCGTGAAGCAGAGGAGTCCTGCCGGGATCCGACAGCGTAGACGGACCCCTGACCCCCAGACCTGTAGGAAACAGCTGTTTGAGGAGGGACAGGAGGGTCACACGTCACCTGCAGGGTTTTTGTCGCCTCTGATTGGACGTCGGTCTTTGTTTCTTCGAGCTTCCATCAGAAAAGATCGAAACGTTTTCAGCTGCCATCGTTTTTTTTAGCTTTTTTAAGAAAACTGAGCACGCGAGTTGTTGGAAGGAGTCTGGTGGAGCCTCTGAGAATTTAAATGGATGTTTGCTGCTGATAAAAACACATCTGTAGTCCTGTGGAATAACTGTGTGTGTGTGTGTGTGTGTGTGTGTGTGTGCTGTCACGGGATTCAAACACATTTCCATCTAAATGAGTGTTTCAGGCTGCAGAGGAGCTGATTTCTAAAACATCTGGACGAATACAGAAAATTGGCAAAAATAATTTTTTTTTGATTTTTCAGAATTTTAATTGGACTTTAAGATTTTTGACGTTTTTGTACTGAATTTACCTTCAATATTCAAAATTATGTCATCTTAAAAGTTTTTATTTACATCCATTTATCTGTAAATAATAACAATGCATGTTATTGCACATCTACCAACGCTTTATAAACACAACACTTAATACTGCAGAACATTTAATATTCAGATGTGACGGTTTTGTTCCAGACAGTTTCTACACAGTTTGAATGTATTTCCTCAACTGATCAGCGTCCATGTGAACTTTTATCATGCTTTGAAGAACTTCAGGGATCTTGGATACTCATTTCTTCAAAAACCAACCAACCAATCTCACTTATGACTTTCCAGGATTCAGTTTCAGATGATTTTTTGCAATGATTTTGAAGGACGATGTTTCTGTAACTGACTTAAATTCATCAGTATTCAAGTTGAGTCACTGAGCTGGTCGTCATCATTGTCTTAGTTCCTCTTTGGATTACAACCTGCACGTCACAAGTTAAATTGTTTTTGTTTGGAACAAGTGATAAAATTTGGCCTTTTGACCCTGAAGAGGTGAATCACCAGCTCGCCACCCATCCTGCGGGTCTGAAATCAGCTCTTCCTGCCTCGGGGGGGACCTCGCTGACCGTCCCGTCACCACCATGGTGATGTCTCAGGGCACCTACACCTTCCTGGCCTGTTTCGCCGGCTTCTGGTTGGTCTGGGCCCTCATCGTCATGCTCTGCTGTTTCTGCAGCTTCCTTCAGCGCAGGCTGAAGCGCCGCCGTGAAGACAGGCTGAGGGAGCAGTGTCTGCGAACCGTGGAGATGGACCCACTCAGCTGTCACCACGCAGGATACCCACCGCCTGCTCCACCTCCAAATCCGCCACCTCCACAGCTGCCCAGGGAGCCGCCGCAGTTCTGCCCGCCTCAAACTCTGTCGCCGCCAGTTCCTCTACAGGTTCCTCTACAGGTTCCTCATCCAATGCCGCAAGCAAACTGGATCAGCATGCCAGGTAACGTACAAGGATTGCTCATGTTTGTATTTGTTCTGTTGCTTTCCCAGGATCAGGTGAGACTGCAGGCCTCTGTGATTCAGCGTTTCAGATTTCCATAATTTTTTCTTTTAATTTTAATCCTAGTTCGTGTTAATGCTGATGTTTAAATGGTTTTATCATGAAGTGAAGGTTCATGTTGTTTTTACATTTGATGTCAGGTATATTTTTTTACTTATTTTTGGGTAGAATTATGTTTTTATAGATGAATAATTTGCGGTTGTGCGGTTTCGTCTCATTGAACGTTGGTATTTGGTTGATGTGAGTTGCTTTTGTTTCGTTTTTAGTCACTTTTTAGTCGTAATTATGAAATGAATGGTTCTGTGTAACTGATGGAAACGCAGCACTAATCAGCTTGTTTAAGCTTAATGAGTAGTAAGTAAATAGAAACAGTTCACTATAAAAGGATTTCTTCTATAAAACAACATATAAATAACATAAAAAAATACAATTTTTACATTTCTAATGTTCAATCTAAAATATCTCGTTTCCATATGACTGATGATGCATTTTGAACTCAAGATTTTAAGTTTTAATTTCAAAAAGAAATTCAACAGAACGTGTCTGATGTTTAATTTATTCATTTTGCCCTCGTCCTCCACATAAACGACGCGCGTGTGAAGACCAACAATTATCGCATTCGCCGAGCCAACGCTGCCGCCTTCAATCGAATCTGAAGGATTTGATTTAAATCCCTCTTGTAATTGCACACCACTCACATGTTCTGTCACACTGTGAGGTCCAGATGTGGTCTGATCACATTTACACCTGACATCAACACGTGTTTCTTCATCCAGATACAGGCGGTGCATTTAATGCCAGCTGTAAATGGAGCTATCAGAGATATCCAGCTCCGATAATGCATGAAACAGTCAGTCAGAATTTAACTTCTGCATCCATTAGTCTCTTCTTTCCAGCAACATGTTAACCTCCACTGCTGTGTCTGTAATTACTGACAAATACCAAACCTGTCACATCCTGTTTGCTCTTCATTTACCAGCCAAAAGGCACATTTCACATTTCAGATTTTCACCAAACATTAGAGGACACAGAAACCCAACAGAAAACACAAAAGAACGACGAGCATACGAGCGGTTCAGATGCAGAGGACAGGAGGAGGATTACATTATGCACCGTGTCAATTTTTTTTTAGACTCTTCAGTTCCCAGCTTCCACCTCCCTGCCTGCCGGGCAGCGTTCCCCCTGCAGGGCGTCATGGTGACAGCTGCCGCTGAGACGTGGGCGGTGACTGTGGAGGCCGTGGCGGTGATGGAGCGAGTAACAACACTAAACCGAAAAAGAAACAGAAAGACGAGAAGAAAAGTAAAAAAAAACACAATCAGAGAGAAAGAGTGAAGATTCAGCAGGAGCACAGCTGGATGAGAGAAGGAAGAGAGACAATTTAAAGAAGTTTAGAGTAGTTATTGATCACTGTAATCAATAATATGTAGTTATTGATCACTGTAATCATTCAATCCATGAAAACACGATACGTTTATAAAATACAACACATCGTTAAAGATTTCCAAAGATTAGTAAAAAATCCAAAACGTCACGTCAAAGGGTGACTAATGTCTGTATCAAGCTGTAATCCATCCTTCAACCTGTCGGTGGCGCTAAACGAGAAGTCAGCTTCACTAAAAGTCAGTAGGGTTTATCCTCTGGGGACCATGAACGTATGTGTGATGTTTCAGGACAATCCAACCAGTGATTGTCAAGATATTAGCTGCAAAAAAACCAAATAAAAACCCAGATTACATTCCCACTTTTGGCCCTTTTCTACCTGCAAACGCAGAGAGTGATTTAGATCCAGCTAAAGAGCAATAACACACCTTTGAATCATTCATCAGGATCTGAGATGTGAGGTTTAAAAACACACTGCCTCCTTTATGGAGTCACTGCTGGAAGCTGCCTGGTACAAACACAGCTCACTGAGCTGCTTCAGTTAAGCAGTTGGCAGTTAAGTGCGTTGCTCAAGGGCACTCCAACTCTGCAGAATGAGAGTCTACAGCGCTGAACTGACCTTTCTCTCTCTCTCTGTTGTTCCTGAGCTGGAGGGCCGACGTGCACGTGAGATTTTTCATGAAAATAGACTTGTTTCGGGAACATTCGGCTTCTCTTTCCTGGCTGAGCTAAACACGAGGAAACTTTTCAGGAATTCAAGTTGCAACCGAGAAAAGTAGAAAAAAAAATCTTTCCGCACGCCGCATGAATTTTAAAGATATCTGAAATAGAAAGAAAAATGAAGTAAAAGCACATGAAAAGCATTTGCAACAGTGTTTTATCAAATACTTCATTTAGGAAGCTTAAAATTTGCATGTTGTCTTAATCTGCTGCTGTTCACGTCGCACAATGTGATGGAGGAAGAACAGAGTAAAAAATAAGAAAAGCTGCATTGACTAAAAGAGCATCAGCTGCTGTCAAAGATGCTTAACGAGCACAGACAGACAGTAAAGTGTAAAACAAAAGGCTGCTGGAGTCTCGCTCACAAAGCAGTCAGGAGTGAGACTGATGGAGAGGTTTAGTATCCAGGCAGCAGCAGAGCTGAAAGAGAAGCAGGTTCTGACCAGCTGAGTCCAACGGAGGACGGAGAGAGACGCCAGGAGAAGCAGCTTTTATACTCGCTGTAACTCACTGTATACTTCTGATGTGCTTTTAAACAGCCTCCATGTGTTCCCCCTTCAGTGTTGAACACGTGTAGAAGAAGAAGACGAGACGCAGCTTCTGTCACCTGTATATAAAGGTGGATGTATGGAGGTGTGAGGTGGTGTCACCTGTTGGTTTTCATTGCTGCTGGAAACCTGGAAAAAGGGGGCAATAATTTCCAAAATAGCCTCCAGCACAGTTATTAAAAGGCCTGAATTTAAAGATTGAGACTTGTTGTATCTCTGCAGGAAAGTTGAGGCTTTCTGTTGGATTTACAGTCATTTGTCCAAATCACTGTCAGTAATCAAATGTGTTTACAGCTGACTGTCATAGAGGAGAAAGACGTGATGTAGTTTAACACCAATATAAGGAAGATGACTTAATATGAAATATGCCTTCAAATATCTGAGACTATAAAAGGCGATGGTAAAAGCAAACATTAGTGTTATTATGGCTTTAAAAACACGGACGTATCATGCATCACTCAGCTGTCATCCCACACAGACAGCATCTGTTGCTCTGACGGGTTTTTTGACCCTAATGTGATCACACTGGGAGCCGCTCTGAAAGCCGCTCAGGTCGACGGGTGACGATTCCTCCGTTTTAAACAGGAAAACGATGCCTCTAATAGCATCTAACTGTTCCTGTCGTCAACAGAAAATGACACTTCTCAACACCCTTCTATAAGATGGATTTGCACAAACGATTTTTTTGCATTTATAACGGCGATGAATCAGACGATGAATCTCCACAGTAGTTAGATAGTCAGCGAAATGTTTTGAGTGAAATGTCTCAACAACACTTGGATGGATCGCGGTGAAGGTTGAAGCACACATTCGTGTCTCCGTCAGGATGAAATGACACACTTAAGACTCCAGACACTTCCAGAGAATCATCACATGTTTGTACATCCATGAGTACGCAGCGTGAACTGCTATAAACGGTTGTTGCTGTCCGATTGACACACAATCAGCGTACTTGAGCCTCACAGAACAGGCTGCTGCTTTAAAGGATCCTCCCTAACTGGAAACATCAGTCCCATGTGTTTCCCCCCTCCTCGCCTCACATTGTTTTTGTGTGTGGTGTTTATTTAAAGCCGTCCTGGCAGCTCGTCGAATTATTTACAGCAGAGAGAAACACGGCGGAGTTAAGACAGCGTTGATAAAGAATGAGAGTCTGATCCTGTAGGTATCTGTAAGGCATGATGGAGGAGTGATGGGACTGTGTCCAGATACACACACACACACACACACACAAAGACATATCTTTCCATCCATAAATACATTCAGCTCCATGGTAACAGTTCAACAAACAGCTGTTGATTTCCAACACTATGCTGTTTGTTTGTAGGCTTTGAACTGGTTCTATATGGGGAATAATATGCAGATTTTCTTCGGTTGTAAAATTACCACACATACGCGCTCCAGACGGGATTAAAAAATCACTGACCACCCACCTCCTCTATTTTTTTTAGGCTAAAAAGGGACGTTTATATATTTTTTCCATTTTCCAGCCACGTACATAGTATGTGTCATTTACAACACACGTCCCACCCCCCTTAGTTACTGTTGCTAGGTCGGACAAGCTTGACAAAACAGGACATTTTCGGTCACGTCTGGTTGTTTTTGGTCTGGTTTATCTTTTCCTAAACCCTGACGCAAACCTGACCAGGCCTTAACCAACTGAGGATTTCTCAACTGTTATTGGAGCACAGAGTGAAAAGGGGCGGGGCTTAGCACAGGTAAATTAGCATACAGTAATTTTCTGCTTTAGCTGCTTCATCAGATGGTTATTTTTTAAATCAGCACTCTGAAAATCCTGCTGTTTTCTCATAATATACTAGACTCAGTATTATTGATCAGCCGGTTTGAGGTTACACATCAAACTGATCACCAAAGCATTGATAAGAGAGTCTCACAAACATCGTGACTCTTCATTAATCAGCTTTAAACACACAGTAACACAGGAGACAGATTTCTATCCACATCTAATGCAAAGTTAGACTGAAAATTCAAATTAATTTTTATTCTTAAATGAATTAAGAGAGAAATAAATGAAAATTATTTCAGATGGAAGACAGAAAAGCTGCAAACCTTTTCTTAGTTACTGTTAACAGTCCAGAGAAGAAGAGCTGGTGCAACATTTCAACAAATATTGATCAGGATCAGCTTGGATATAGAAACATATATATATATATATATATATAGTTGTTCCAGAAAACTGTTTTAAGCTTGATATTTGTAACCTGAGGAGGTTTTTTTTATCCTTATACTGACACTACAATGAATTATAGACTCTGCAGTCTCACATTAAGCCTACAGACTGTCAGTGCTGCAGTATTTCACAAATGTTGCAGGAGCAAACTTGTGTTTTTCCATTTTCACTGCAGTGTAACGAACACATTTAGTCCAGATCCACACAAACACTGTCTTTCTAATTACTACACAAAAGACACTATAATGCACTAAAATGAATAATCTTGAATAACAGCGTGCATGAATTAAATAGATAGTGAAAACAGTACAATATATGTTATTATATATCTGACTGGATCAAACAGAAATGAATGAATGTGTGTTTGTATGTGTTTATCTGTCTTGTTGCAGTTTCTTCAACTTGTAGAAGTGAGAAAATGGAAAACAAGCGAGTCTGAAACAGGAGTAAAAGGAGAAACAGGAGCAGTGTGTGTGTGTGTGTGTGTGTGAGGAGGAGAAATATTCAGTGAAAGAAAAAGAGGAAGTGAGACTTCAGACCAAATGTGCTGCGATGCTTTTTGTTCCCACAGCTGAGGACGTTCTCTATGTCTCTATCACAGCGGGCAGGTGTTAATTTACAATCCTTTGGGTTGTGACCTGAAAATAAAGTGGATATGAGTGTTGTACGAACACACACACACACACACACACGCACACACATACACACACAACTTCAACTTCCAGCACAACTTAAACCTAACAGGTCGGTCTTTAATAAAATTATAACTGGAACATTTCCTACTTTCCATATTGACCCTGGAGCCACTGACTCAACAGTCTCTTATTAAACATTTGTTTTGTCTTTCTGGAAAAAGATAAAACATGTTTTCTTTTAGTCTCTCCAGGATTTCATAGGAAAGGAAAATAAAAGGATTTAAAAATAAAATACTACTACCAATGAATAGTCACATGTAATCACTTACTTCAGTGTAAATTTATGTTGTGAACATGAGAACCGCTGGCTCAAAGTCATATAAACAAGATTAGAACTAAATACAATAATCAATAATCACATTAAAATAAAACCATTAACATAAAAATATAGTTTAATTTCATGTTTGAGGTAGATGTCCATCTTTGAACAACACACAAAGCAACACATATCTTCCATCTACAGGGGTCAATACAAGCTCACAGCTTTTAGTTTGAAATATATGTGTAAGATTGTGATCAGACTGTTCTTTGAATAATGGTTGATTGTTCAGTGTATGAAAAGTCAGAAAACAGTGAAAAATGATCATTATTCTTTGAAAGTTAACATATTCAAATGATGTTTTGTCTGATAAAAACAGTCTTTTAATTTTTTCCAGACACGGAGATATTTGGGAAGCCGCCCTGTTATGAGGAGGCTGTTCTGATGGAGGATCCTCCTCCCCCGTACAGCGAGGTCTTGGCTGACCCGCGGGGGGGCACCTACCTGAAGCCAGCCCCGCCCCGAGCAGCACCTCCACCTCTCAGGGAACACCAGGATCCTCCTCGGGTGTTCGCATCCGAGACCAGCAAGGCTGTGTTCCCTGACCGGGGTTACTCCTCCCTGATACGCCTGCCTTCGTCGCAGCGCTGGGACTCCTTGGGTCACCTCCTGTCCAACATGGACCTGAACCACAACAACCTCACGCCACCAGGGGCCCGCTCCCTCCAGGCTGCCACCGCGATGGCTACTATGCCCCGTCGGGAGCACAGGACTCAACATGATGGACTTCGTGGTGGGATACAAGGACTACAAGGGGGGATACAAGGACTACAAGGACTACAAGGGGGGATACAAGGACTACAAGGGGGGATACAGGGGTTTCAAAGTGAGTTACAGGGATTTCAGGGAAGTTTCCAGGGGCTTCAGGGGGTGCATGGACTAAGGGGCTTGGAGCCCAGCTGTGGCCTCCCTACAGCCTTCCCTCTGCTGGGTCGGAGCACTGCTGTCTAGCCCTGGAAGCTTCCTGGAAGAGTCTAACCAACCATGAAGTTCCTGAAGAGCTTTCTAGTAGGAGATCTCTAGTATAACGACAGACCTCCTGTCTGCTCTGTATTTACAGCACTTACATCACTAGAAGTAGAGATTTAATTCCCTAAAGATGTAAAAGAGGGTTTCTAGTGCTGCGAAAGGAGTCAGGAGTTCAATTCCCTGTGCAGCTCTGTGGGCGAAGGCTGCCACTTATTCTGCCAGGATCACAGGCGTTTATGTGGGTAATGGAGGAAATTACACACAGTTTAAACCAGTGTCGTTGAGTCACACAGGTGTCACATGGAAGCTAATTGAGTCAAGGTTCATTTGAACAGCAGAGGAGGAGAGAAAAGCACCAGTAACAAGGCAACAAACGAGCAGCGAGCACAGCTGTTTCTCCACCTTTCATCTCTATTCTCGTGTCACTCTCTCTCCCCTTCTGTTCATCCCTCCTCTCCTTTCCTCTCTTCTAATCTCTCTGTGCCTGAGCGACCTATTGTACGAGGCTGCCGTTGCCATGGCTCCCGGGAACTGTTGCCCACGACGACCTCTCTTCTTTTATCTGTTATGATTTTTGAAGACTATGTTCGCAGCTTGCCTCCTCTCTAAGACTGTGAGTATTGACACTTGCATAAAGAACACATGGTGACCTTCAGAGGGACGTCGTGACGTGTTCACGGTACTGAAGGTAGAGTACAACAAGCTAGCCAGAGAACCAAGTGTACTCGGACTGCGGTTTTTAACATGCTGCTTTGCTGTTTGCACCGTTGCTATAGTTGAGCCTATAGTGATGGTCCTGAACGGGGGATTTAAGGATGATGTTGGCTGAGTTGAAACATGTATAAATTTACTATCATTCTTTGAAGCTTTTCTCTTGTGAAATAAAAACATCTCCACCTCCATGCTAGCAAGTTGTCCTTTAGCATACGTCCTGCATAATACTGTTGTATTATTTGTACACAGATTGAAGTTTTAGCCAGTTAGGAGGGATTTCCTACTTGACCCTTTCTAACTTTATTTTTTATAGTACTTCTCGGATTGCTTTAACACATCGCTATCACCTTAGCGGTCCTCTTTATAGCCGCCTGCTAATCGCTACTTTTAACAAGGTTGTTGTTGATCAAAACTAGCTGATACGACCCCCAAAACAAGACAGCATGAACCACAAAAATGAACCATTTGTCCAGCAATGCTTCTGCTTACGTTTATCGACTTGGTTACCTGATATGTTCACAGGTTGATGGTTTGTCGAATGAATGAAGATGAGGTTGGGGTAGATGTACAGTCATATATGAACTTAATTTCTGGGAGAAAAGGACGTTCTAGCTGGAAGGAACCAAGTAGCAGAAAGGAGACTTAAATACGAATAAAAAACATACATGCTAATTAAGGCTAATTAATGACACTAATTGTGAAAATAGAATTTAAGTTCAATCTTAAATATTTGAAGGTGCTCGAGCTCGACTCCTCTGATCAGTGAGGCAGTCCTGAATTTATTTGTGTTTTTCTTTATTATCTGTTTGTTATAGTACGGCCACGTTTAAAGTACGGAAGAGATGTTTTCCTGCTTTCTAACGTACTCTTCTGACCGCTGAACTTCTCTAATAAATTATTCATCAGATTATCTTCGTCCTTTTTTTCTCTCTCTGCTTCCCTCAAACTATAAATTGATTCTGAACGTCTGCATCTGCCAATCAGGGAAAGCCTTTAATGTAAATTGTGAATTTCAGTTTCTTTCTGAGCTACTCTGCTCCTCCTTTTATCTTCCCACTCTTCATTTTCTTTCATGCTTTCATCCTTCATTGGTGTCAGATGCTCAAAACAAGTCACTTCTTTCCCTCTGTAGTAGAGGAGCCCAGCTTCACAGAAACCCTCGAGGTGATGGAGGTGAAGCGGGATAAAACTCAGATGTTTCAAAGTCCTCCGATTCTGCAGGTGTTGCTGTCAGTACCTCTTCTGCTACACAACAACAACAAAAAACGTTTGACACAAATGAGTTTTTCGTTCTTTCTTCTTCTGCATGTGCTGTTTAATTAAGATCCAGAGAAGCGTTTCGATTCCTAGCGACGCCCAACCAAGGTGCTGGCTCGTCTTACAGCATATAAAATATAAAATGAAAACATTGTCGTTGGGTTTTCCGCCAAACTTTCTAGCAAATTCCTCTCCGATCATTTTTGTCTTTGGACTGATAATATGTCTAATAGGTTTTGAAATATATTTTAAACCATTTCAGATTTCCAATATGTAGTCAATTTATCCGAAAGGCAACGAAGAACAGTTTTTAGTTACTTTGTGCTGTAATATTTTCAATAAATGTTGGTTGTGTCTTTTGCTTCTGTTATCCTGCTCTCAAACATTCGGCGACTAAGTTTCAGGAGTCATTTGCAGCAACTGTTTGCACATTCAAGCTTAAAACCGGTTGCGTCACGCAAACTAGTTGTTCAGTAGAGTTGTAAATATTTACAGCTACTAACCGCGTGTGGATCTGTTGCTCAAATGGCTGAATGAATCTAACAAAGCTAACGTTAGCGTTTACGTTAAGTTAATTCGACATATCTGACCCGGTATTGTATTGTTACAACATAAACCTGGCGGTGAAAAGTACTCCGTACCACTAAAGTATTCTGTGCTGGTACCAGGATAAAAAGGGACTCAAACCCACGTCTGTCAGACTACAAGCTGCTGACAACCAACAACTGAAGCTAAATAGCTCCATCACAGAGAGCAGTGGAGAGACAGATATAATAATAATGTTTCTCTGTTTCGAATCTATTTCAATTTGATCATGTGAACGTACTCAATCAATAACAATGCGCAATGATCCCGTACCACTATTGACACAGAGGATTTATTTATCCTGAGTTTCAGATGGTGATGCTAATGTTTTCTTGTAACCGATTTACACTTTACTAAGATGTTTCTTAAGTGCAACCTGATCAGATCAGAAGAACTTTATTCATATACGTGTTGTTGGATTCATGTTATTATTTAAGAGGCCTGAGATGAAACATAAACACGGGTTTCTTCATATAAAGAACAGAGCGGCTCAGCAGCAGGTGAATCAGTGTTGATTTACCCTTTAACAGATTATCAATTATCATCGTCACATTTTGAAACACTGCTTGATTTCACAGCCTCATACGGAGAGCGACGAGCACAGCAATTTGTTTAAATGTCACATCCTCTCAGCCCTTCTCATTTGACGCCGCCACCAAATAAAAGGGTAATAATGGTTTGAAATGATTGTAATCATTTCCATCTCCGGCGTCTATCAAGGTGGAGAGCCTCAGTAACAATGTCACAGGTAATTATTAGCATGAAGGGACAGTGGTTCAAAACATTTTCTCAAGCATTTATTTTGGATTTCTTTCCATCTTCTGTTGTGGTTCAGTGTTCACTCTCTGTTTCTGCTCTCTGCCGACTCCTGAGGGAAATCTCTTTAGCTGCACGGTGTTCACCAGCTTAGTCTACTGTCTGTTTGCTGCTCGGTGCCGAGCAGGTTATGCACAGTGAGTTGTTTCTCTGAAAACAGCTGCCTGCTGCAGACCGAAACGACGTTAGGAGAGTGCCGAGAGTGAACCGAAACAATAAAGTTGCAGCTGGGCAGCTAAACAATGAACTGAAAATTGCTCCAATAAAGCTGAAAAGAACTGTGGTTTCTGCTACAGTAACAACACAACACATTATACGCCGTTAGTTCATACATTGTTATTATTAAAAACATATATATATATGGATTATAGCTTCTTTAAGGTTCGGGAACATTTATGAGGGTTACTGGTGGTGCTATTTTTACAGTTGGTGCCATTAAACCTTTGCAGAAGTAGCGGGTGCATAATTATTTATTTTTTAAGTCCATTAAACTTCACTTTAGAAATAAGATGAACATCTCAGCTCGACGACGGACATTTCACCTCAGAGACAAACACACCTTAATGATGATGATGATGATGATTCAGCGTGCAAGGTTATATAAAGAGACGGAGGGAGGCCACTCCACAATGTGCTCTCTAGTAATAAAAGATCTGTGCAGAGAGAGAAAGAGACTGCTCGACGCTTTTCAGCAGCCACACTGTGACATCTTTATGTGCTTTCATTATTATTATAATTATTATTATATTGATTTTACGTCATACGATATTTTTATGCCAAAGACTGAAGTGCCTGGATTCTTACAAATCCATGAGATGATAATACAGTAGTGGAGCATGTCGCTGAGAGTTAGTTTTTCATTGAAAACATCTTCTGATAAGCCAGACTTTCATAAAATATGAACAATATCACAATAGACTACGTAATATTAAAGCCAAAGCCAGTTACTCATCAACCCTGAGTCTGAATAAAACAGTGTTGGCAAGAAAATGGAATAAATGAACCATTATTTTAAAAATCTACATTACTAAATATTCTACAGAAAAATAATAAGGTACATTAATCATTAATTATATTACAGGATGCATGCAAAATTAATATTTTTATAGGTATTAAACTGTTATCTACGTAACCAGAGTACCCTGACTGACAGGTTAAGGTTTAAATTTTACTTTTAAAATGTTAAGTTTGTTCTGACAGCAGTAGGAGTGCACTGATTATTGAGTACATTTACCTACTGAGCAGCAGAATGAAGCAGACTGATTTAAATTCATGTCACATTATGTCGTTTTTCTGTTTTTAACATTTGTATTCAACATTTGTAGCCTGGGAGTAAAAAAATAGAAAAGGTCTGAGACGTAGAGTCTTGTTGTACGAGCTGACAAGGGGTCATTTAATTAGTCAAAAACGTCAAGACATTGATGATAAAATTATGATGTTTCCTTGACACCCAGTGTGACTCCGCCTGCTCGCACTTGATCACATTTTCCATCTAAACAGCGAAGCAGCCGAACAGAAAAAAAAACTAACTACGACGCACTGCTGAGATTTTCTCCTGTCAAACCTGACTAAACTCTCTAATATTGAGCCTGGGATGGCATCTGTGAGAGTATGTGTTGCCTGGCAACCTGCTGTGCCTTATTTACATGTAGTAAAGAGAGAACATCAGTCTCCAAACGTGCTGTTAGGTTGCCACAGCAACGGCTGAGCATCGGCTGCAGCCCCCCTCGTTGCTGCCCTCTGATAAGTGCATCTGCTGGCGACCACGCCGTCACGCTGACTCCGCCCACCGTTACATCACAGCCTCACAGCAGGAAGTGAGCTTTTAGAGAATCAGAGTCATTTCTCAAGAACTTGTAGAGAGTTTCCAGCTGCGTCACGAATCTTCCCACATTCACGACTGGTGCCAACATGGAGGTCCACCGAAGAACAGATTGAAATTAGAATATGAAAATGTGGACGTTTTTGGTTAGTGACAAATGGACCTTCCTAAGTAATAAAAACAATCAGGACGATGATAATAAACTTCATCCTCCATGAATAAGATGTAAAAAGTTTGTATGTACAAACGTCAAATGACAGCAAACGGTTTCATATCCCACAAGAAATGCACAAATTAAAGTTATAGAAGCACCACAGGCAGGTTTTTAAGTCTTTTAATAACATACTGTACATCAGCACTTCAGCATGTCACAAAAGATCTTGTGCTTATTTAAGAAAAGAGCATGTGAGAAGCAGGCATAAAAACAAGAGAAAGAAGAACGTGTAAAAAAGACAGAAACATGAACGGAAAAGAGAATTACCTCAGAGAGGCAAAAGGACGCCTGTTTGGAGGGTGACGAGGGGAGAAGTAGTTGTAGTTGTTTAAGGGGTAACAGGGAAAGAAGTTCTTGTTTTAGGGGTTAGAAAGACCTGTAATGAGAAAAGTTGTACTTATTTTAGGTTGTGACAAGAGAGACGTTGTGCTTGTTTTAGGCAGACAGAGGAGAGCTTGTACTTGATTTAGGGGGTGACAGGTGAGAGTTCCTGTTTTAGGGTGGTGGCGAGAGAAGTTGTAGATTTTTAGGGGGTTGCAGGGAAAAATGTTCATGTTTTAGGGGTGACAAAGGAAAGGTTGTACTTATCGTTTTAGGGGGTGATGGGGAGAAGACATATTTTTTTAAAGGGTAGTGAACAAGAAGTTTTAGGGGGTGATGGGGGGCAAGTTCTTGCTTCAGTTGTATCTGTAGTTTTAGGGTGTGACATTAGGTACGTTGCACTGTTTTTTAAAGGTGGGTGTATTTTAGGGGGTGAAGTTGTGTTTTTTAGGAGGTTATTGGAAGTTCTGATTTTAGAGGTCTGCTTGTTTTCATGGGTCATTTTGGGGACTCCACCTTGAAACAAACAAATTTTATCCAAACGCAGCCTCTCTGAGAAACCCGCAGGTCACATCACAGAAACCGCATCCATGTTTTTTTCCTGATGAACCTCACAGCAGCTCGGTTTTTTTAGGATGTACTGAGCAAAATGAGGTGGAGGAAAACCTGCAGCCTCTCAAGTCTCGATGCAGGTGGGTTACGAATCACCGTCACAGAGTGTTATCAGAACTCATTTCCACTGATTAATGAGTGATTAGAGGAGGCTGCTTACCAACTGGGCGAACCAATTGATTGGACAACCATTGGAGTATTTCCATCTGTCAGCCTAATTATAGTTAACCAACCTGACCCCCCCCCCCCCCCATCAAAGGGACAAAAGCTTGGAAAAACTGATCCATCGAAACATAAACACGCCTTAAAATACTCCAGGATCAAAAGTACAAAGAGATATTAGTTGTACTGCAAAAATAGCAATAATATTTACTTCAGTACAAGGATTATTAAAATACGCCTCAGCTATTTACATGAAAATACTGTTAAGATTTACTATATTTATTACTCCTATGTTCTACTCAATGTAGAAACATGAGGAGATGAATTGGAGACAATTTGAGTCTTAAAAAATTGCCAGATTTCAGCACGACTCAGACACAAAATCTTTATGGTCCCATAAGAAGTCAGATTTTCTCTGTATATTATTGACATCCTGGTGTTTCCTGGCAGTTCCTGCCAAAATCTGGTTCTGTTTACCTGGAAAAAGATCAGCAAGACCCTGGAAGTTGTAGCATATTAATGCTTGTATGTGTTGAATAATACTTGTTTTTGGGGGTGAAGGGGCTGGATATAAATAGCCGAAAAGCTAGAAACGGAGCAAATATTTATTTTGTTGTGGGAAAGATGACAGATGGTCAAAAATAAGTCAAGAAGTGTGTCGACAAAATGGTTAAAGTCATGTAATTTAATAAACTCAAAGTTAAAGCGGAGGTGCTGAACCGTTCGACCGTAGTAATAATCAATGATCAAGTTAATGATCAGATTTAATAGACCTCAAGGACGTTGTTATGAGACGGAAAGAGAGACTCCAAAAAGACGCCTGTCAAAAGTGGACGTTAAATGAAAATATGTGGAATATATGAGGAATAAAAAAGCACAGCAAAGGTTACAGATGATCATAGATGAGCTGGTGGTGATGCTACGTCTATTCTACAAGCAACGTATACATACATAGGTTAGTAATGTAAAGGAAATGCAGTAGGGCCATCTAGTGGTGGAGGCGTGAATTACAGAAAGTGTGTCCAGAAGGTGGAAATCATGCAGCGTCTCAGCTCAGTTTTATTGAATTAATTTGAACCCTCATCATTGTTCTTGTAAAGACATTCAATGCCTCTTTGGAGGATAAAAATGTTGTTATATTGTTAGTATGTTATAATTTAGGTTTCTTTCATTTCTTTTTCTATTAAATTATTGTTACTCTTCACGTGCTTTATTTACTCAAATTTGACCATCTGGAGTGTTTTCTGTAATGTGCATTTTTTTAGCCACAAACAACAACACTGCTAGAAGATTTGGAGCCAAATACCTCAGACATGCTGGTTTCTCTTCTCTGATAGTCCTTTTTTTTTTACATTTCGAACATGTTCACATGTCAGGACATTTTGACATGTCACAGTAGGACAGGTGTAAACAATGAACTGAAATAAGACAAATGTTTGCTGAATTAGATTTAGCTGCTTCAGTTTCAGGTGTCGTCATATTCCACGCGCTGCTTCGCTTTGTTTATGGGGACAATTGAATAGTGTTAATAGTAAGTTTTACATTCACTTGAGATGTTTTTTGCCTTTTCTGAAAATGAATTGAATAAATGGGAGATGGAAACACCTCTACTGAATCATTTCTGACATGGTGAATATTAAACTCTGTTAATGTTTCTGAAGTCTGTGTCTTTTTTATTCCCACATCGTTTCATTTCTCTTTGTCTTCATCAAATGAAACAAGGCCGATACTAGCGGACATAAATGAACAACTTACAACTTCCCTAATTGAAACCAATTCCTCAAGTTTTGTTTCCTGTTTGTAATTTCTACTCTGTTTATTACAGCCATGCGTAACGTAGTGTAACCGCCAACTTCTTACTAAATTACACTTTACGTAACCTGGTTTATTTACCAGTTGATGGAAACACGCCTAATTTGCATCTTTTTTTTTCTTCTTTTTTACGATATTTTAAGCGTTTGCTTTAAATTAACTTGACGGTTAGATGGAAACGCGGCTATTGTGAGAATCTGAGTTTTTGCTGCAGATTTTCTTTGGTCGCCAAAACTTCAAATCGGTTGTCGATAGTCGAGTCTCGCAGTGAGCTCGAGGAAACCGCCCTGGATCGACGACCAAAATCACTCAGTTTAAAGAGGCCTTAAAACAACCGAAAAACGTCCAGTTTTAACCTCCAAATCGAGGCTTATTTAGCAAATCACCAAATAAATGCTTCCTGTGCAGCGCAGTTATGAATGATGAGACAACATGGCAAAATAAAATCAAGAGTTGCATATTTATTCACTAATTGAGCCTCATTATTACAGAATTGAATCAAATTTAGTGTACGTTTGACGTGAGCACGTCCTCTTCCTGATAAATCAATCCGGGTCCCCAAAAGCATCTCAACACCAGGATCGAAGCTTTTGAGAAGCTGGATTTGTCCCTTCAGGTGAACACACACAGTATCCAGGTGCTCTACACACACACACACAGGTGTTATTATTGCCTAGGAGTTTTTTTTAATTTTCTACAGGAATTTACAGCAAAAAGACTAACACTGTTGCTAATATTCAAAAAGGTCCTGAAAATCAATTCTAGCACACTTTATTAAAAACACACACACCTCCCGTCTCAGCCCCAAAACTCTCACTCCGGTTTCTCATGGAGTGCTGCAACTAAACATCACATCAATAAAAAATAAAAAATCTGAAATAAAATACATGTGGTACTTTTTGCGTTGGCACAGAACAGAAGCAGTCGGACAGCAGACGTTGGTCAGAGAGATTTTAAAAGTCAAGAGTACAAGATGTCAGCAAAGTTGTAAAACTCACTTTTGGACAGTTTCAGTCAAATGCTGGAAGTTTTCTGGTATTTGTTTGCTGTTTGAATCGAATCCATCTGCACAGATGTTTGTATTTTAAATTAAACTTATGTGGCTTGAGAAACTTTCATCTTTTTCTTCACAGGGATTCTTTCTAAGTTTACTGATGTATTATTTTTCGACTTCAGCTGCCAGAAAAAGATCACAAACCCACTTCACTGCAGTCTGATGGTGACATTTCTACTCAAACCGGCTTATATTTAATAGAAAAGATGTGTTGTGGTGATTCTGTATTGCATTTCTGTAAAATTTAAGGACTTGAAGGTGACAGATCAAAATAAAAAAGGTCCAAATGGAAGCAGCCGAGGTGTTCAGACATTCAGACTTTTCGTCCCTTCAAGCGTCAAAAAACACTGGATCTTATATTTCCTGCAGTACGATGCATTTTAAACTCTTTTCTATTCTGTTATGGTTTCTGTGAGTGATTTCTTGTCTGGTAGGAATAATACTTTCTAAGTTTCAGGTTTGTATAATTTTCAGACGTGTGTTAAAGACTCTGTTAAGCCCTTTAAGACTTCAAGGGACGTTGATAAGTGTAATCAGTCATCGCTAGCAGCAAGCCGTCGAATGAATCAATGTCCGACCATGGATTTATTAAGACTTGCTGCCAACAACAAACACGATAATAAACATCTTGAGGCTCTATAATTAAATCTTATTTAAATCGAATCTTCGGGGATGTGATAACTCCTGAACATCTGGTTCTCTGCGCAGATCAAAAAATTTAATAAAAAAATAAAAAAATCATATATGTCAGCAGAGTGTGGCCCAAGTTTGCTTCCAGCTGTTTCATCCCACCCTCCCTCTGTCATCCAGGGTCTTACATCTGTGCAGCCTCTTCTGAATGAGACAAAAATATTAAAATATATATATTTTTAAATTTAGAAAAAGTGAGGCGTCCTGCCTGCGTCACCTCCTCCATCTCTGAACAGGACCTGTGCCCACCGCTGTCCCAGAAAAATGTCCAGAATATGAATATGAACGTCCTCGTGAAAACGTCTCTTAAGAATAATAGAAAGAAATAATCAGTTTTTTTTTTCACTACTGAGCCACAAGCTGAATGTGGCTTCATGTTCACCACCTTGAAGCCAAACTCTCCTAAAAAACTGTTTATACTTGGAAAAATATCTACAGTATATTCATCTAGATTTTTATTTTTATTTTTTTTTATTTTTTGCTTTTTTGCTTTCATAAATGGGACAAAATGATGAATTTAATGGTGCCAGGAGGGAGGGCTGATGGAGAAGCTGCTGTTCATTCACAAGAAAAAACAAAGTGCACTGAAAAAACAAGCAGATTTTACAAGCCATTTAATCTTGAATTCAGTCTTAAAATCATACAAAAGGAGTGAAAAGGGCTGAAAAGGGGGCGACAATTTGACTTCTTCAAGATCGCATCAACCGCTAATGAAAAAAGTTCAGATACACCAGAATAAATACAATATTTCACCTTTTTTTTCCCTTTAAAATGAGGACTAAATACAAGATTAACTGACTTGCGGAGGTGAAAGGAAGGAGGTGAAAAAGAGGTAAGAAAAGAAGCAGAGTGATATACATGGCAGCTGTATTAGTTTTATAGGGTGTTATTAAAGCACTACAGACTACGTGTGTGTCGGCTGCGTGCCACACACTGGGCTTCATTGTCTCTAATATGCAGCAGGGCGCATAACGTTAACGTGTAATAAATCATATCCACAAACAAAAGTACCCCGCTCCCAGCTATTACATCTGCATAGCAAAAAAAAAAAAAAAAAAAAAAAAGGAGAAAAACAAATAAATAAAATAAAAAAACACACTGAAAAAAATCTGAACTGAGCCTCCAAACGTTCTTTAACGACAACTCAAACCGTCAGTTTTATTTTTTCGATGGCTACTGTTTTGTTTTTCTCTAAAAGATAATACAGAAGTAGTTTTGATGCAAGACTTGTTATTATTATTATTATTATTATTATTACTGTTTTTTTTGTTTTTGTTTTTTTTTGTTTGTGTTTTGTTTTTTAGAAAAAAAATCTGTTTCTTCATGAAGCGCACTTCCTACTTCCTCTTGGTCCGGTGGTGGTGTCTGATTGGCTGGTTTAGTCGTCGTCATCGTCGACCACGGGATCCGTATCCCAGCACGTAATGTCAATCTCTGAACACAGACACACACAGACATGTTTATTAATCCATGATAGCGTATGAATGATAATGAGGTAAACTGTTTTTTCAGACAATTATCTCACCTGGTGGCTTGTTATAAAAGACAGGCGCAGGTTTAGCCGAGCACTCCTCTGATTGGCCGAATTCCTCCTCCTGTGATTGGCTGAAGTAGCCCTCACTCGCCTGTAAGAACATGCAGATGTTAACAAACAGTAAACGTTTTCTTTAACGGAGATCAGTTGCTAACAGTCGTCTGTCTGACCTGCGTTCCTTCTTTCAGCAGCGTCTCCCCGTTGGTCATCATCAGCTGTCCGTCCTCCAGCTCCGGCCCCTCGCTGGACGCGTGCTGCAGTGCATGCTGGTAGCTGAGGGTCATCTGGTCAGGACCCGTCACATCCACCAGACTGGAGGGGTCGTCCTCGGTGGTGGCGGCCGAGCACAACGTCCCGTCCATCAATTCGTCAAAGCTGAGGAGAGGCTGAGGCCGACTGCTGGCGGCGGCAGCGGAGCTGGGCGGGACGCTGTCGCCCATCAGGTCCATCAGATTGGAGGACTGGGAGGACTGGGGGGTCTGGGAGGGGTCGGCGGGAGCGTCGGAGCTGCTGTCCCACAGGTTGACCAGGCTGTCTGTCCCAGAGTCCCACACAGAGAATCCTTCGTTGTCTCGGGCCTGCGGGGCGACGCTCTGCACGGGTTTGGTGGGTGTCGACTCTTGAACCGGTGGATTTGGCTCCTGCTTTGGCACCGAATCTGAAAACAAGCAAAATACATAAATACATTTAATAATGATTTAATTATAGCATATTTAATAAAAACATGCTAGTCTTCTGGTAATTTTGCTTGATAAATGACTGTAACCACTAACCGAGTACCGGATTAAAGGGAGAAAAACAGATTTTTTTTAAATTTCCAGTCTTACCCCACTCGTCTCTGCAGTCGTCCTCGTCCCTGCTAAAGTCCTCTTTGATGGGCGTGGTGACTATTTTAGGGATGGGTGACACGGCGGCCATGTTGCGCTCTGTGCTCACTTCGTCGTCATTGTCCCCTACAGGGACAGAATTACACAACAACTAAACATCGATAGTCTGTAGAGAAAAAAGTCTTCACAAAACAACAAAATCACACATTAATCAGTTGAAGTTAACACAGAATATGCTGCTTTCATATGTTTTTGTTTTTTTGTTTGTTTTCTTTTGTTTGATTTCTTTTGTTTGTTTTCTTTTGTTGCGTCAGAATTTCAGTATTTATTTATTTTTCTTAATAAATACTTCAATTAACAAAATGATGCTAATAAGCGTCCAATGCCACAAAGCCGTCTGATTGGCTTTTTCAAACCTCCACAATCACATCCTGTGTTACTTCAACACATTCAACATTGGTCAAAATCACAGCAGTTACATTACATTTCTGCATTCACACAACCAGCAAACACAGAGATGCCATCACCGAGCCTGGTTCATGACCTCTGGACCTTCACCCTCATCACAAATATTATCCAGCAAGTCAAACGTCCCATGTTGTCCTCATGAAAGGCTGTTTGAAGACTGACTCCTGAATTTTGATGGAAATCTACAGTTGATGAGCAAAACTCGTCTCTGTCAGCTAAAGTCGTGCAAAAATTACGCCACATTTTTTTTACGCTATGATGATTGAGGATCAATCTTGGTGTGGAAATCTGGAAATTTAACATTGAAACATTTTTCTTGAGTTTGTGGTAGTGTGCTGCCTGTTTATAGTTGGTGCTTTGAGGGGTTTTACTGTGCTACAGCAGCGTTGCAGCATTATCTTGTTTTTTTTAGATGGTTTGGCTTCTAGAGGATTTGACTCTTGTAAATATTATATTATAATCCAACATGGACAGAGCATCCTGTGCAAGTCACAACCACAACCAATCACAATCAATTATACTCCAACGAGTCAGGAAATTGAACATCATTGAACATTCATTATTATGCCATCAATGTATATAATACATTGTGGGTGAGTCACAGCCACAATCCAGGCGTCATCAACATCAACACCAACACATTCACACTCAACAGAATCACTTTTCCACAATGAAAAATGTCACTTTTTCTCTCAGATGTTCAATGATTTGACTCGATGACTTCTCAGTGAACACGAAGACGATGAGACCCTGTTGAAAAGACAAATCACATCCAGCTCGGCGGGGTCTTGCATGGGCGGCTTCTCCAATTCACCAAAATCCTCTCAGGGTCACATGACCTTATTTAGACATCTTAGAAATTTAAAGGAACAGTGTGAAAATTTATTTTATGGATAAAATAATTTGCTGGGTACCGTTTTATATACAAAGGAGGGATTTAATTGAGAGTCTTTGTTGTGAACTGTCACAAGGAATTGGCACTTTGTCCACCCAGCATCATACCTGCCAATTACATCATCTACACACATGCAATAACACACGATACAGATCATAAAGGTGCAAGATTCGGCCCATTAACTACATTACATTATAGCAATTTTCAAAACAGACGTTATGTTTTTTAAAGGGCAGATTCACTAAAATTGCCAAAAAGAAACAAAAAACTAACGTCAATACGTGCAGTTAATGGGCTAAAACACACAAAATCAACATTGTAGTTTTTAAACGGACCGACAACCACGATCAACTCCCAAAAGATCCACATTCATTCAATCACAGGCTCAACAACGCCAAACACACACACACAGCCACACATTAACACTCACAGGTCGGTCAGTCGGTCGGGATTAGAAGCAGCAGGAGTGTGTGTGTGTGTGTGTGTGTGTGTGCAGGGAGGTGATGCAGTCCATGATCAGGAGCATGAAATTGAGGTTGGGGAAAAGGAGGAAGGTGATAAAAAACCAGTTAAAGTTTCAGCTCTTTGTCCCAGAGAGAATTAAACCATTAAAAATCATCAGAGCGAAAGAGAAACATGCACAAAACCATGAAATCATTTAACATCCGCAGCTGACTGGACGACATCTGACGGACGGAGACTGAAGAGACGACAACATCTATCACACAAACCGACAAACAGCTTTATGGTTCACAGCCATAAAGTTAGTTTAACTGCTAACTTGGGTTAATGAGACGCTGGCCGTGAGTGTTGACAGCCTGACAGCTTAGCGGTTAGTAAGGTTGAAGGTTGAAGAGTCGGTGAGCGAACAAAAAGCTGCAGGTTTAGCGCTCAAAATGGGTAGAAGACGTATTTATATTTATGTTTGTAATGTCCTGTAGCTTTTTGATTTAAAATGTAAAGGATAAGGGAAGGCATCCATGTGCATCTAAAGCCTGACGTATCATAAACTATTATTATGAAAAGTTTGGTGACACATTAGTTCGTTTAGAAAGGGTGAAAATATGATCACTGTTATTAGTCATCGGAGTCGTTAATAATATTATTAATAATGAAGCAACATGCAGCTGTGTGACTCACTAACGTGTTATTAATCATTTTAGAGGCTTTTAAATACACAATACTTGTTAGTCGATCAGTTCATTGTTGGTTTGGCTCTGCACGAGATTTGTTAACAATAAGAAAGATATTAAAAAATCACCAGACATATCAATTAAGTTGCACTTTTATTTGGTTTTGAGTGTTTGACAGAGTTGTAAGCTAATGCTAAATTCTTCCTTAGATAAGGATACGGCTGCCGTTTCTTCTCTATATTATTCTTCTTGTCAACAAATCCCACATAAAGTCACGTGACCGCGTGTTAGTCTGTGTCCCAGTACCTTCTGACTTTCCTACTTTCTTTGTGGCTGTCAGGTCCAAGCTCATTGGTTTCTACTGAAGACATAAATCTATAAAAACAGCTCACAAATATATAGTTTCGTTTTAAAAAAAAAAATGTTGCAGTGATTTTTTTTAAAACAGCTGGTGATCGTAGTTTTTAGCAAATGTTACTCAAGAGAAGAAAACATTGGGGACTATTTTCAGTGGCGGATGAATCCTGATCTAGTGATCCAGCTACTTTAAATGGTGAAATGAAGACGTGAGGGGAGGTAAAAGCTGTCGATCAGCGCCGGGGGAACAGACTGAGGGTTTGGTGATTTAAGGCGGGAGGTGGTGAGGCGTTTTGAGGGTTGGTGAAAGTGTGTGTGTGTGTGCGTGTGTGTGTGTGGATTACGAAAATGAACGGATAATAATATGATGTAATAAGATCTGATGAAAACACACATCAGACATATTATCTTTACTTTACAGGCATTTCCAGAATTCCGGCTGGTGATTTTTTTTTTTGTAAATTCAAAGTGGAAGTTTTACAGACTGTTTGGAGGTCTGTGCATTCACATTCACACTAGTATCCCAACGTGATCAGGCTGTTAGAGGTGACTGACCATGTGTGACCACCATGTGACCAGTTGTAAACTAAACTCGGCACCATAGTCTAACCTGCCGTCAGAGGTGCATGTGACAGAAGTTTAAGCTCTGTGATTGGATGATTTGGAGTTGTAATTAAATCACCACGTCTATATTTACATCGTGGGGCTCTACTGGAATATCTTTGCATGATTTAGTTAAAAACTCCTTATTTATCATATACTGGCTCTTCATGCAGCCCCTCAGTTTAGTGTAATATGAAAATTAATTGTGTAAACACAATATCCTGAATATTATCAGATTATAACCAGGATGGAAACAGGGATACTAGTGTAAAATGTAAATGTCCTCATTCACATGCATTTTCTGATTTAATGTCTGTGGAAAGATGTTCGACTCAGCTGTCGGCGTCCTCCTTTTTCTTTTTTTCTTTCTTTCTTTCTTTCTTCTTCTGCTGTTTATCGGTTATGTGCTGTACCTACCGGCTGCAGCTGCGGGCTGCGTCCGTGCGTGTGGCGGGGTGCGGAGGGGCGACACGCCCCGGGGTGGGGGAGTCGAACTGGGGCTGCTGGGACTGTGCTGCTGCCTCAAGAATGGGCTGTCCAAGCGGCCTGGCGGGCGGGGCGACACATAGCCACACACACCCGAACACGAAGTTCAAACACACACATAGATGACAAGGACACGAAGCGACGCACCAGGACAGAGAGATGTGGGGAAAGATGGACGAGACGAGACAGACGGAGGGTAGAAGGAAGACATAAGTCAAAGTCAACACAAAAGAAATTTTATGAGAAGCAGAAAGGATTGTGGGAAAGCCGGAGAGTCCCGTGGAAACCCATGAAGACGAAAAAGACACGTGGAAAGGTGGACAGAAAAAATCCAACAAAACGAAGGAACATGACAAAATGCGAAAGAACGGAGTGGATAAATAAACGAAGGAGGAATGATTGTGAACACAAACGTGGGGTCAAATGAGTGCAGAGGTGGAAGAAGAAAAACCCTCAAGGAAAAGAAAGATGACGGAAAGACAGAAAAAGGAAGAGAGAGAAAAAGAAAAGTGGTTAGTGTGGCTCGAACACACTGACTGTAGAGAGCATGCAGTTAGGCAGAAATGAAACGCTGATGGAGTTTGTGTTTATCCACAGGTGTCGTCTGTAACTTCTGTTTCTGTTTCTGAACAGTCTTCACAGCCTCTGATTATAAGTAAAGTTTGTTATCCACATCGCTCCATGTTATCTGGCCATCAGACTGTCAGATATAGAACGATAAAGAAAGAAAAAAGATGGAACTTTTTTCGGTCAACGTCCACCTTAATTTCGAGTTTAAAGCATGACGATGAACGCGGCACACAAGTAACATACAACAATGTAAACAGGAAGATTTAAATAAATAAAAAAAAGGTCAAATTGTGCCACAGAGACTGTCCGTGACTCAAATGGAAAATATCTCAATGTTGATTCATTTTTTTTTCCTGCTGTACATGAGAATAAAGTGAAATAAAAGAGAGTTTTAAAGTGTTTACCGCTCCTGTGGACGGAGACGGGCGAGGTGTCCACACTGATGGTCATGGCTCTCTCCTTCTGCTTGAAGAACTCTCGAGGGTTTCCTGACCGCTGAGCTATGATGGCCTTCGCCTCCTGAAAACACAAACGGATAAATAAAGACTCGACTGGAGGATATCCTTTGATTTGTAGCACAAGGAACAGCTAATAAATCAAGCTTTGTACTTTTTCTTGCTTTATTCTGCAGGATAATCAGTTCCTTCACTGAGAAATACATTGAAAAAAACAAATCACCTCCACCTCAGTCTCCTTCTTCTCCAGGTTGAGGTCTTCAACGCTCGGATCTGCTGCCTGCACAGAAGAACAATATAAATATAAAGTAACAAGAACGCAACACAGAATCTGATAATTCAAACACACAACGTCACCAGCGAGGGGCGCCAGAGTCTGTTTGTTTCTACCACAGAATAACATACAGGAGCTGTTTTATGCTTCTTAATACTTCAGATCTTCAACCTTTAAGAGACCTTTTGCTCATGCAGGACTTTCACTAGACTATTTCTACATTGTGGTACTATTGGTACTTTTACTTGAGCATCACTGGTTTTCATACTCTTATTTCTTTTCATATGTGGTCCTTTAATATTAAGTATTATATCTCATCCATTAATTAGTTCATGTCTGTCCTTTCTTGTTTTTTACTACATATTTTTTTTATATTTTCATAAAAATCATCCTTCTCATTGGGGAGTGTGATTATAATTTCATCTTGCCAGATTAATTGTTTCTTTCAAATTTTCTATAATATAATAACAGACGCTTCCTAAAATCCCTTTAGCATAGAAATCTAACTTCTGTGTGTGTGTGTGTGTGTAAGTGTGTGTGTGAACTCAAAGTGAGGACAAAAATGAAGACGATTAGCTGAAATATCACAGCTGTGATGCAACACAGCAGGCAGCTGATTGCAAGATGTCCTAATGGTTATATGTCTGCTTGTAAAAATAAACCACACACACACACACACACAGATAGATTTTAAATGACAGACTTTTTTTGTGTAACACAGCGTATAATCACTCTCTTCAAATACAAACCCCACCGTCAAACTAATTGGCTTCATTTTTGTGTTGCAGCGTGACTCCGGCACAAAAACCGAACTATGAGGCGAACAAACAACATCCTCACGCTCTCTTTTTTTTTTTAGGAAGGAAAATGATGCTTTGATGGGCACAAACAACTACATTACACAACCCCTGAAACATATGCATAATTCAGGGTATTTATAAATATCTTAGGATATAAATAGCACTTTAAAATATACCGAGTGCTGCCTTGTTAGTAAACTCGGTTTCTGTTGCACGTCGCAGTGATTTTGTTTGGATCCATCGCTCACTCTCTGGTCAAAAACCACAACAAATTCAACTCTAACGAGGTCTCGTACTTTCCGACTGACGATCATATGAAACCTTTAATCTATCACATGCAGAATTATATAAATATATTTGCTGTTTGTGTGGAAAAGTTTCAGGGAACTGAGAGGAAATGATCCGTATTTATCTTTTTTCTACGTGTTGATCCTACGTGAATAACTTCAGCAACAAACAAAGACACACACACACGCACACACACACAATAACCACGTACTATGGCGGCCTGACTCTGCAACCTCTCTCTGGCCTCGTCTTCCTCCTGCAGCTTCTTCCTGTCGTCACACACACAAACACACAGATTAAATATTAAGTATTTTAAATAGTGACAGAGTTCTGGTACTTACAAATCACGAAAACAGTCACATTTTTAAAAATATATTTATGAATATGATTATGCTGTTTTTGTGGGTCTGTTCCTCACCTGTGCTCCTCGATCTGCCTCTCCCTCTCCCGGTACCTCTTCTCACGGTTCTCCTGCTCTTTCCTCTCCAGCTCCATTCGCTCCTCCTCGAAGCGCTGCCGGTCCTCCGCCGCCTTCTTCCTCTCCTCTTCCTTCCTCAACTCCTCCTCGCGCTGCAGAATCACAAACAACAACACAGGTGAGATATGAGAAAGCCGCAAAATAATCCAAAATCATCCTTGTGTTTTTGTTTTTTTCTTTATTTATATAGAAACAGAAAAAGCAGAAAATCCTCACACTTGTTGCCGGGGTTACGGATTAAACTGGCCGTGTGACCTGACATCTACAGTCTCAGAGTTTATGTCGCTGTGAAGGGTAAATCTACAGGACACCCTGCAGCTCCATGAAGCCTGCTGTCATTCTGTATTTAGTTTGAACGCGCCGATGGAAACTCGAGGCTCGAGGAAACAACGACGTTTGACTTTGTTCTTCACTTTCACACGACTTCACATCAGCTGTATCTATTTAAAAACCTCTGATTTTAACTCAGCTGTCGAGAATAAACTGGTGAATGGAGGTAAACAATTCATATTTCCTAATTATGATTTATTGAAATAGCTGTAAGTTACAGACACATAGGATTTACTGGACCTTTAGCTTCAGCGGCTGCAGGATTAAAACTGTTTCTTGACTCACTTCTGCCTTTTTTTTCCTTCCTTCCTTCCCTCCCTCCATTTTTTTCTTTTTCTTTTCATCATTCTTCTATATTTTTTTATTCAACACCTACCTTGGCCTGTTCCCAAAATTCCTCTCTATTGATTTTCTTCATCTCCACCTCTGCATTGGTCTTCTCGTACACTGTGCCCTGCACCAGGAGAGAGACGGAGGTTAGGGTTGTTTAGTCAGGAGAGCAGAGTGTGTTTTAATGATCATTAAGTGTGTGTGTGTGTGTGTGTGTGTGTGTGTGTGTGTGTGTATAAATGAACTTTACAGGTTTCTGTGTTTACTTTTGTTCAGACTCAGAGACAAAACGTTTGAAATGATTCATGCAGGAGGCTCAGCAGTCCTCAAATCTCTATAACAGAGTTTTTAAAGTTATCTTGACCCACAGAGTCACAGTGACCACATTTATTGGGAAAAAAACATCAGGTTGAAATAAACCAGAATTACACTTTAAGGTGTATAAATATAAAAAAGTGACTTTCATTGACTCAGAAGCTTTATTTGCAGGTAGAAAAATATGTTTTATTCAACTGTACGGTATCGTTTTTCTGTGAGGTTTCCTCCAACAAACTCTTAACTGCATCAACTTGTAGTAGATCTCACTGATGCCCCTAAAACATCCATATAAGGCGACCTGTTCTGCTCCGTTTGATTCACAAAAATGTTCCCAAACAGTGAAAAGAATTTGACTCATTCATCAGAGTCGGGAGTCGAATCAGAGGAGCCGAATCCATCCGAGCAGCTCAGACAGAAATAAAGAGGCACCGCTCTGACGTGACGATGGAGAGGCGGTCATGTGACCATCACAGAGACGTTAGAGGAGAGAATATTAAAGCTACAGCAGCTGCAACACAACATAACACTGGACAGCCACCATGATGATAATATGAATAAAATATGAAATATTCAGTAAGTTTGTTGTTACTGTACCTTAAAGAATAATCTACATGTGCCAAATCTGTTTGTATGAGGGCTTCCTGCATGTGTGTGTGTGTGTGTGTGTGTCCTGTGTTCGTACCACATCTCCGTGCTCCTCGTCCCGGGTTTTCAGGCGGCTCAGGACTGGACTCGCCACCACCGCTGTCCCGTTGGTCAATCGCTGCCCGATAGCTGCCGCGTCGATGTCCTCCAGACTGCTGGCATTGATGGTGACCTCCACACCCTGCAGAGAGAGAGAGAGAGAGAGAGAGAGAGAGAGAGAGAGAGAGAGAGAGAGAGAGAGAGAGAGAGAGAGAGAGAGAGAGAGAGAGAGAGAGAGAGAGTTTACTAGAAAACAAAACAACTGTTGACAGAGTTTATTTTTGTTATCGCTTTTGATTAATGACAACTTTATTTCATTCAGTACAAGACTCCTATTAGATTTTATTTGATTTTACTTTTGATGAAGTTTAATATGATTTCATGTCTTCAAAACATGATCATATCATGGCAATAAAGATTTACTGGACTGAAGGAATACAGTGATGTGTGTGTGTGTGTGTGTGTGTGTGTGTTGTGTATGTGTGTGCGTGTGTGTTGTGTATGTGTGTGTGTGTGTGTGTGTGTGTGTGAGACTTAAGTGTCATCAATTGGTAAAAAGCTGATCTCTGGGTAAGTGTGAGGTTTAGGCGAGTAGTGTTTATAGTTCGGGTAAATTAATGTAAATCTGTGTAAATTCAACAAAAATGACCTTGGTAAACACGTGTGTGTGTGTGTGTATGTGTGCGTGTGTGTGTGGTGTGTGTGTTATCCCATAAAGGGTCATTGAAAGCCTCATTGGTATGATGATGAAGTCAAGGTTGTGTGGGAGAGAGAACTGCCACTTAGAATAATGACACACACACACACACACACACACTTACTTAGCTGTTATAAATATATATATATATATATTTATAAAACGTCACTTCTGCTTTAATCTTGATCTTTTTATCTACTCTACAAATCCAAAAATACACACAGCCAGGTGAACAGGTGTGAGTACACATCTTCGTATCACACACACACACACAGACTCACACACACACACACACACACACACACTTGGTGGGTGAGAGGATTGTCATTCAGCTCAGAGCTCTCAGCACAGAGATTAATTTAAAAGGAGATGGTATTAGTCATGCACTGTAACACACACACACACACACACACACACACACACACACACACACACACACACACACACACACACATTTGTTCCTCCCTTTTTGATCCTCCTACAGGTTTAATGTGCTTCTTTTTTCCACAGAGAGCAGGTTGAAAACACACTATTTAAACTCTATACATGCACATCATACATAATTTACTAAAACTGAAGCAGATTATGAAAAAAAAACAAGTCAGAGACATTGACCCAGATTTCAGCATTCAGTTATTATTGATAGGCCTGATGGAATAAAACTATAAAAATATGACTCACGTTGCAAAAAGAAACCCAACTCTGTGGGTCTGACACCCTCTCATATAAAACATACTGAAGATCAACTGTTTTAGGTTGAATAAAATACAGATAATAAACAGGAAACCAACATAATACTGCTTAAGTCATGTGCTGTTGCTTGCTTGCTTGCTGTTAGTGTTTCTATTTAGTGTAAATAGTGGCTGACCTGGAAGAAGTCTGCGATGGTGGCGACGTGGCTGGCACAGGCACACTTCCTGGCATCCGGCACATCTTCCCCGACCTGAAAGAGAGAAGAAAAGTGTGAAATAGAAAGTAAAAAAAAAAAAAAAGTTTAGGTCGTGTTTCTTTGCTGCTTTTGTATTAAGTTGAATGAAAAGTTTTCATCCGAGTGATGAGATTCTCGAGGACACTTTCCACCTGGTTTGGGTTTCATTTGGAGCCTTTGTTGAGCTGCGGTCATGTTCACTTATTGGTTATTGTATTATAACAGGCTGGATGTGATTCAGTAATCACAGCTCATTCAAACCGACACAAAGCAAAGGCTGCACACAGCAATTACAGAGGAAAAGAAACAAAGACAAAAAAGGGCCTCATCGCCTCTCAGCTCATGGCAATTTACCTCTCAGCGAAATTTAAACTCTTCATCTGTGCGAGTGTCAGATGGAGAACGAGAAACATGAATGTTTAATATATTTAATAGGATGTGGTACATTTTGGGACTGTTTAAGTACGTTTTTTTTTAGTTTTTTTTGGCAAAGTTCGGCTCAGTTTGTCACAGTCTGGTGCTCTTTTGGCTGTTAGCGTTGCTGCGTTACATGATGATGAACTCCCGTGGCTCGACTCCCAGTCTCATTTAAACACCAAATGTTTCTCTTTTTCTCTCAGTCTTCATTTGCTGCATTAATTACTGGATCACTTCCTGTCCTTTTGTATCCAACCCCGTCTCCTTGGAAATTACATTTATATACTACTAATTTGTAACAGCAAATTGGCTTTGAGAAAAAAAAAAGTGTGTCTAGTTTCAGGCAGCGTGTTGAGTCTCATGAATGAAGTTTCATTGGTGTAAGAAATAACTTGAATGGGACATATTCTGCACATTATCTTGTCTATATTTATATTCTGGGCTTTTACTGGAATATCTTGTCATTATTAACATGTATTAACTTTTTATTTATCTTATACTGGCCCTTTATGCAGCCCCTCAGTGCAGGCTGTTTTAAGCTCCTGTCTCTTTAAGGCCCGCCTCCTGATGAGTCCACTCTATTCTGATTGGTCGGCTTCAGGAAGCTTCCTCCATCTCTGAAGGCTATGTAAACAAACTATAGCAGCAGGATCTCAGGAAACAGGCCCTCAGGAGGTGATACAAGTGATAAATAAAAAAAAACTTGAAAAACACACAAACAAAAAAAACATTGCCTCCAGGTGGCGCCATAGTCAAAACTGCAGTAGTTTTTACTTTCTATCTACATCTGCAGCTTTAAACTGCTGCTGCTGTCGCTTTTCCTGCCTGCAGCAGCCTCAGAGCTGCAGCCTCAGCAGCTCTGTGATTGGATGATGACGACTGAACCAGGATTCAGCGACATTATTAAATAAACTGTTAGATTAAAATGTGCTGTGACCTTAAATGACTCTGATATTCTCCGTTTAATACCTCTGAGGAGATTTCAGTGTGTGTGTGTCTGTGTGTGTGTGCGGCGACTCACCCAGTTGATGAGGATGTATCGTGGCAGAGCGGCGGTGGGCTCCTTCAGGCTGCAGAAGCCATACATCACGCGGCCGCTGTCAAAGGTCAGTGTGATCTCTGGCAGACCGCCTCCTGCACCACAGAAGAAGAGTCTTTATTACTCCTGCAGCACAGTCGCAGTCATGTCTACTTTATAATTTGCTTCTCATTCACACACACAGCGAGCCATGCTGCTCAAATCATCGGGAGCAATTTGCAGCTCAGTGTTTTGCACACTTAAGACATGTGGCCACGAGGAGCCGGGAATTGAACCTGTGATCAATGTTTCTATTAGACTGTCCAAAACTCATGCTCATCGCTCACAGAGCTCTTCATAATCAGGCCTGTTGTCTTCTGGCTGGATGTCTCAAAACCTTGAATTTCTGGGATTTCATCTTTGCTCAGATTATGATCCTGTTCTCCACATCTCAGTGTAGTTACAGATGTGTGCAGAACTACGGATACGTCTCCACACACGTGTACAAGCCACACATACAAACACACAGATTCCTATGAGGTTCACAGTCCGGATAAAATACGTTTCTTCTGTGTCGCTGCTGAAATATCCACGTCTATCTCAGGAAACTGAGACTACTGCAGTCAGAAGTGGCTCCTTACCATGCGTCTCTCCTGCATTAGTGATGCAGACACACTTCACTGTAGTAGCTCCATTTTATTCCACTCGTGATTGTTTTTTATATTCAGGATTTCTGCGTTGATGATTGCATTAGACTCACAGAATAAGCCAAAACCTCTCATCAAGAGAAACTCAAAGTAAAACCATGAGAAGACGTCTGGTTCTTTAATACAATTTAACCACATTTATCAAGTTTTGTTGTCAAAAAAAACCATTAAAAAGACCAAAACAACAGGTGTTGGTGTGTCTCTCAATACTCTGTGACTCCTCTACACTTTGTGTGGTTCGTTGTTTCCAACTAAGGATGTAAATCTTTATTTAAAAAAAAAAAATCTTTAAAACAGGCTCAGCTGTAATTTTTAGCAAATGTTACTCAATCAGGAGGAAATTGAGCATGTGTTGGGGACTATTTTCAGTGGCGGAACAATACACACTGATGTGTTTTTGGACAACAATGGAGCTCTATGGCACCACAGCAGGCTTCACATACTTGTAAGTAGGATTAAATAATTATTGGGTTTTGGTTTTCATCAGAAGATAGAAATATTTGTATCTTTTTTGTCAACAAATCTCACGTTGTTAAGTTCAAACCATTGAAAAGACCAAGCGGCAACTACCACGACCTTAAAACACCACCTGATGGCCGCTAGACGCTCCAATTTAAAAAGTTAAGGGCGTTGACTGACAGGTGCGATTGACAGTTAGCTCATCTGCTAATCTCCACGGCTCCAACCTATTGTTGCAAACACTTATGTATTCGTGTGTGTGTGTGTGTGTGTGTGTGTGTGTCAATCCAATATGGAGGAGTCTCATTAAAAAGGAAGCATGTCATTAGCTAATAGTAGTAATATTGAATCCAGCTCTCTGGTGGCTCAGGAAAAAATCAGGAGACAAAGAACATGATAATTTTTTTCCCCCCTAAAGCAGCAACAGAAACCTGCAGAGCTCATCAGCGGCGGGGCCGCATCAGCAAATTACAACCAGCTCCACACACACGACGACAATAAGCAGCCGTGTTCATTAAAAACATAAAACATAACAGCAAGATGTCACGTTTGGGAGATTCACAGCAGAGACTAAAAGTTCTTGGATTGATGGAAATAAAAAAAAAGGAGGAAAGAAGTCACGAGAGAAAAGCATGAACGTACCTCCTGATGCTGCCAGCGTCAAATCATTGCTCTCGTCCTCATATGTGTACAAGGCCCTGTTAGAAAGAGACAAAGATAAGAGAACGTGTCAATCACACTGAAAAACAAGTCCCGGTTTGTGACGAACTTTCAAAATTGCTGAAACAATTAGTTGCATAATTGAGTAATCAGTCTGTCTTTTTAAAATGCGGTCATGTTTTTCAAATATGCCACAAAATTTCTGGTTCCAGGTTTTTTCCTCCTGATGCAATTATACTCACACCCGCAGTAAAAGCACATACGGTACAGTACATACTCACTGCATTATATAAAATCAATTACACTGTATGCCCATCCACACAGCCCTCCGCCCTCTTTGACTCGGGTTAGATGAAGGTGACAGAGATTACAGTTCAGCCGACATTCTCCAGATTAAAAGTGTTTTGATTTCCTGTTATCAGCCTGCAGGTCCGAGTTATTAAGCAAAGAGATACTTATGTGCACAACAAACATCTAGAGAAGGAGAGAAAGTACAAGTCTGTCTGCAAACTGGAAAAAGGCAACGATTCAAAATCTAGATTTTGTTTATCAAGTTTTAATTATCGTCCATCTGGTCCATTAACTTTAGTCGTGTTTGGGTCTCGGAGCTTTCTCATTGTATATATTACAATAAATTATTGAATAGACATTTAGTACTGCTGATGTGTATTTTTTCAGGCACTGATAATGATAACGTTAGCATGATGTAACTGATTCGGTGTCTAGTAGAGTGTAAACTTTGTTCTTTGTCTTGTTGGCCACTTGCCTGTTTGAAGATCCCTTTCAGTCCAATACATTTTTAAAAATCAGCGTTATAATCCAACATGTGAAAAATATCTAATATATGACATTTTTTTTCAATTTTTTTTGGAGAGATTACGATGTAGTACTAAATCAAGAGGTTGTGATATGTAGCACGACGAGCTGGTGAAGATGTAAACAGAAGCTCGCTCCTGCACATGCTCAGTGTCGTCTGTCTTACACAGAACTACTCTCCAGAGAGTTACGATCTTATCACTGTTATTTGTCTTCGCTGCCATTTCTAAACAAGTTAATATGGCTCAACTCTTCACGATGAAGGAACATGTCGCTCATGTCGAGTCGTAATCTGAGAAATAACTACAGCTCTGAAATGTAGAAGTCAAAAGTAGCACTTAGCATGAAGCGGAAATACTCAAAGGACCACCAGGAGAAGACTCGTCTGAATGTGGAGCAGAGTAAATCCCGTCCTGGATGAATAAACGATCTTCGTGGTGTTTACTCTGTCTGACTCTCCATCCAATCAGAAAAACAGAAAACCAACAGGACTGAGGTGACGATCAAAATGGATTTTTTTTCTCCTACATATTAAATACATGCCGGAATTGAGGTTGAAGAAATTACCTTTTAATCTATCAAAGTTTAAACTGGAGATTATAAACTGCAGTGCAGCACATTGTAGATTACTGAATGTTATAGTATTAAAAATAACATAGCATTTAGCAGCTAAAGACCTGGTAGATCACTTTCAAAAGTGATACGAAACCATCCACCAAAAGCAGCACTCAGTTACCTAACTATAAATTCCACCAAACAACGCACAAACAACAACAACAGGTTAAAAAACCAAAAATTTAGCCCACGCACAGTGAAATAACTGTGTGAGCTGTGTGCAAACTACAATTATGTATTTTTTATTCAGTAATGTCATAAATACTTACAGTATATGGGATCTTGAAATACACTCACCGCAGTAAATAAATGTCTAAACTTTTCTGCAGCTGTTACATTTTGCACTAAAACGTTGTCTCCACATTACAAGTGCAATAAAGTTTTATTTGAATAAATGCAACATAGACTGAATAAACTGAAAACAGTCTGTTTGACAGAGGACATTAAAAAGCTGACAGGATGTTAGAGAAGAAACAAAGGACGGCGGTTGGAGAGCTCCAAGGACACGCCGAGATCAGCGCAAGAAACATTACCGAACGTTTAGCAAATATGTGTTTTAGTTATATTTGTTTTCTGGGTAAACTAATGATATACTTGTAAGAAACAGCTTCATGTACTTTTGTAGATGTCTGTGTGTCTCTGTGTGGTGTTAAGTGTGTGTGTGTGTGTGTGTGTGTGTGGCGGGGATTACCAGCCAGACTCTGTCCAGATGACCTCATGCTGTTTCAGCCTGAAGCTTTAGTCTGGCCTCCGTCTGACTTTCTGCTGACCTCATCTCCCCTTCCTCCTGTTTCTGCAGAATCACTCTCTGCTACCAAAGCCCAGTCTCTCTCTCTGTATCTTTCTCTCTCTCTCTCTCCGTCTCTCTCTCTGTCTCTCTTTCTACATATGAGACTGTTTTATATCTGCTCTTCATGTCACCAACACCTCCTCTTCTACCGTCAGCTCCATTTATTCATCCCTTCTTCTTTCTCTTTTATCTTTCTCTATCTTTCCTCAGAGATACAGGTCGGGCTTCTTTCTACACTAACCAAAGTTTAACAACTACAGTATATAGAGATTAAATTGGTTGTAAGATGTAAGAGAGGAGCAACAAATAAACCAAATACATGTTAGACATGCGTCAAATTCAGATGCTAAAAATTCAAGATATACAATCAGAAACCAAGGAAAAGCAATCGAGCCTGAATGGATTGATTGATCTAAACTTTATAAATAACTGTCCACAAAAACACAAATTCATTTAACTTAACTTGTGCAAAACCTTTAATAGTTGTGGTTTGTCACCGCTGGTAGATGCATAGAAATGCATGCTGGGATATCTGTCTACTGCTGTATATAGCCCACACATACCGTACAGGTCAGCTACCGACGTAGCGGGCAGAGCAAGAATCGTTTCAGACATTTGTACACGAGAAAACAAGAAGAGACAAGGAGGCAGACTGAAAAATACCTTGTGTTACTAGATCACCCAGTTTGAGGCGACGGAGCTGTGAACATCACACACTGATAAATGTGTAGGTCTATGTTGATGACAGTGACTACTACCACTACTACAACAACTACTACTAGTACTGTTGTAGTGGCAGTAATGACAGCAGCATCAGCATCACAACTAACAAATGCAAAAGCAAATTCCTGAAGGCCGAAAGAAACACAAGAACGAAACACAAGAAATACAAAAGATGAGATAAGAAAGAACAACAGCCGGGTGTAAAAAAGGATGAGACAAAGAAAAAGGAGGAAGCATTTAAGATGTAAAGAGAGAGAAGGAGAGAGAGAGAGAGATAGAGAGAGAGAGCACTCAGTCACTGGAGGCTCTATAAATAATTCTCTTTAAAGCAGACAGCTGTTTATTATTCATATAAAGCTCTCATGACCCAGAAACGGCTCTGTGAGTGTGTGTGAACCCAGCTGAGCCCGGAAGAGGAGGAAGAGAGGAAGAAAGACAGGAAGTAAGAAGGGAACAGGAGAAGAGAAAATACCAAGAGAGGAGACGGAGGAAAGCGAGAGAGAGAATATGGAATATGAGGATGAGGAGGCTTCACGTGTGTGAAGAGGTACAAAAGGAAGAAAGACAAGAAGATAAGAGCAATAATAAGGATTTAATTAATCAGCTAATTATAAATCATCATCACGTGTTTTTATTTTCAATTTGCCCGTAAAAAAGAAATTTGACTGAAAATGGCAGAAAATTTGAAAAAAAACCCTAAAATATCACAAAATAAATTGTATCTGTCACTCAGACATAATTAAACGTTTGTTTGTGAGTGACTGAGATTATGACAGACTGAATAAATCATCACATACATGAAACATGTGACTTTAATGACGCCATCTTTGTTTGAATTTGAATGCAAGATTATTCGTAAAGGAATATGTTTGTACAGTAGTACTGTTACTAGGTGCTAGTAGTTCTCAGTACTTTCACCACAAACACACATGAAGCAGACTGAATCTTTTCATCATCCAGAGTTACTTCAGCATGTTGACTCTAACCTACCAGAACATGACGGCTCGTTACATAAGACCCGTTACACAATCTCAAAAAACACAGAACACTGTAAACTTAACAAATCGAGCTGTGTCATTTCTTATTTATATGGTCCAATATCACGAATTACAAGTTTGCATCAAGGTGTCTTTACAATCTGTACAACATACAACGCCTGCTTCGTAACAGAACTTAAGATTTATGTATATAGAAAGACACACAACGAAACAGTTTCCTCAAAACAACGCCTGCTTCAGATTTGTCTCATTTCTGCTGTTTCTGTTATTTCGTCCACCCCCCGCCCCCTTTGACTTTGCTAAGAAAGAAAGAGAGGTTGTCAAGGTAAAGTACACCACACACACACACCCCATGGGGCATGTCACCATGGCAACCCGGGCAACATCCCCCAACGTTATCTCGGGAACAGCACATCGTGACCCGAGGGGAGCAACGATGTAAAGACGGTTGTGGTAGAAAATACACACACACACAAGGTGATCAGGCAGTGTGTGTGTGTGTGTGTCCAGCTGGACTCTCTCCACATCTTCAAAGGGATCTGATGCCCTGATGTACTCTGAGGCCTCCTCATCCAGTAAACAGCAGGAGTGTCAGGATATGCTGTGGTTTCATATTTCATCAACAAAAAAACATAAAAATAAAAAAATCAACTACATCTAATCAACCCTGGTATGTTGTGATCATACAATGTGCAAATACTGCAAGTTTTAGCTCAGGAATTGAGAATATGAATATTTCGACTGGATGCATCTTTGTTTTATTTTTAACTCACGCTGCTGTGTGAGGCTCCACACAGACTCCAGGTGGCGCTGTTGACGCTGACTGATGCAGTCAGGCTGGTCGTATCTACTTTGGAAAGTAGTGTTTGAGATTTTGTGTAATTTAACACATTTTTTCTTATACATCTTAAATATAAGTTTTATTTATAGGTATGAAAGAAATACATTTAACATATTAACGTATTTAATTGTATTCAATGTTTAAAGAAAACAATTTATCTGCGAATAATATAATATAAAACTGTTATATGATATGTATACATACATATAGATTATATTGGGGGTTGGGTGGTTTAAAATGGTGGTTTAAATGAATCAGTGCACTTTTAGTGTATCGTGGGACACAGAGCAACACAGAACAATTAACAGCATCACCGATACCTTAAAATAAACTGTAAAGGAAGAAGATGGAAACGAAGGGCGGAGCGACTCTTTTGGGTTCAAGGCTCTGATGTTGTTTGTCATCTTTTTTAAGTTAAATAGAGTTCGTACATGTCAGGATCCCAAATGAACATTGAAACATGTTTTTCTTGCTGTAATCATTCCTCCTGTTCATACTGACCACTAGAAGATCCCTTTATAATACACTTACAATGTAAAATCCTCCTGTGTAAAAATGTATTTAAAAGTTCATATTGTTGGACATTACAGTCTTTCAGAGCCTTCTCGTTCCTGTACGTCCACCACAGCTCGACAGTGAAGCACAAAGAGGTAATTTAATGCTAAAAAAAAAGGCTTTAAATATGACAGATATCCAGTCTCATGAAAGCGTCAGATCAGCTTTTAAATATTAATAATTGAATTCATTAAATAATTTATTATTTAATTTAAACTAATATTATTGCACAAAATGACTGTGTGGACACACTGTGGATTTTGTCCCCCATCACTTACATTTAAAGCCCATTTTAACAGCCAGCATGAACAGGAGGAAAACCTCTTTCAGTGCTCGTATGGACATCTGACTGTTGCTTTAAGACAGACCTGCAGATTTGTCACCCTATCAATCAAGTTTGAGTTTCTTGGATTGTGTGTGAATGTGATGTTTCCACATAAACCCCCTGATGAATGAAGGTGTTAAATGTGATTAAAACATGTGACTTGACTTGGGGTTTTTTTTTGTGGTGGCTGCTCTGTAGCGTCGTGAATAATATATATCACATGATCATCTGAGCTAAACGTTGTAGTATTTATAAAAAACTAAAATATGAAGCACATGACAAATTATTCTGTTAACTATTCAGCCAAATCTGGTGACTTGTCTGGTAATTTGTGTTTATTAAATCAGTTTTACATTCTGACGCTTCAAGCATGTAAGGATTGCATCAGTTGCCATGACAACCAGATGGAAATTAGCCTAATTTGACAATTTGCGGAGATTAGAGAAGTGTGTAAAGTAAAAAGAGGCTCGGTACAGAAGGAAAAAAAAAGCAATAATGCTGCTTGAGTTAACAGTTCAAATCCTCTTAGGGGGGGGTGGGTGGTTTTCACAAGTGGTGAAAAACGTCTTCACTACTTTAAGGCATCTTGGACACGCAGCAGCAGACGGCTGATGTTATGAGTCCTGCCATAAAAAGCTCTCTGCTGCTCCAAGCTGCTGTCGGCCTCCTTACTGAGTCAGTGAAGACAAAACACGAGAGAGAAGCCGACTGCTGAGGCTCAGTTAGAGACAGAGAGAGAGAGAGAAAAAAAAAGTCAGCCGAGTCGAGTCAGCAGTTGACTATGAGACTAGTGGTACCAAAGAGACGCGTATGCACACATCCTCATTATCCATCCAATAATCATGTTGCCATGACAAAAAATGTCAGTTTATTAAGTTTATAAGTAAATTATAACATATGCAGTAAAAATGGTGCACTAAGTTTCTCCTTATGTAGTTTTTTTTGCATAGAAATAGCAATAAAGATGAGGAGGGAGCATACAATTAGTAAGCTAAAAAGATGTTGTGATGAATACAGACATGACTGTAGAAAGTACAGTGAAACCGAGCGTGCTGTGTTTCCCAACAAAAATCCAATATTTATCCTCAGGGGTTAGTGAGTTATGGATTCCTCCTGGGTTTTTAATGACCAGAGGGAGAAGAGAAATATGTGTGGTTAGAAAGAAACACGGAGCAGAGAGACTGTAAATACAGACAATGAGATGTGAAGACAAAGAGCATTGTGGGAGAGGACAGAGATGTGGGGGGATGATTAAGTACGCTGGCTATGACTGTTATTCCTGCGGTCGGATAACATAGCGTGATTTATCGCGGAAACAAACTCACACGGTGACTTAATGCAAAAGAAATGAGTCAGACAGACACGAGGAAGGAGAATTAGGTGTAATGTTACAGAGAAACAGCAATGACTCGTGTTCCTGTCGGTCTGGGAATGCAGAAACCTGCACAGTGATCTGATTAGTAAGACATGAGTGTGAGTGGTGTGGAGGGCTGAGTGAGTCTGTGGCCACACTAGCGCCACCGTGAGGCTGCAATGCTCATTACATGGCAGAAAAGAAGGACCGTAGAGGTCCTGTCAGAGGTGGCACAGGGGAAAGCTGTGTTGTTAGCTGTTCATGAGAGATAAGCTACATCTTATTTAGTCATCATTATGTTATGTGGAACGACACAATAGGTTAAAGAAGGTAGAAAACAAAGGAAAGAGTGAAAGAATTTGCCAAAAATAAGTATAAGTGAGTATTTCTCTTCAGCCAGTCAGATATGAGGAAAGAATGAGAAGGAGGAAGGACAAAAGGACGGTTCGAACATGAGTCTGCATCTGTCTGGGCCTGCATTAAATTATAATGAAGGAGAAGAAGAAGAAGTCTCCAGTAATGGCTTCCCTTGAGTGTAACATCACTGCACTGGTGTGTGTTGAGAAGAAAGAAGGAAGGATTAAAAGAAAGAAAGATAACACTAAAGGACAGCACTAAAGGATCATTACACTACACTGAGGGGGCTGTTTTTCACTGTAAATAATAGATGATCTATTAGAGAATATAAATATGGACTTATATAATGTGCAGTGAATGTTCCCTTCTGGTACTGGCACTGAAGGTCCACATCGAGTCTTTGTTTCAGGCTGCTTTTCTGTAATAATATATTTCAGAGTCAGAAAATACCATATTGGAAATCCATTATAGCCAAAACATGTGCAATATATTTCAAAATCTTTCCATAAAAGCGAACAAATGCACGTAGAGCACAAGGAGACACAGAGGGAGGTTAACGCAGTGGCCACATCTCAAACTGAATCAGCGTCACCGGTTTGACACACATGGTTTTACCCAGCAACAGAGACCCACACAGAGAGAGAGGTTTATATCATCTTACCCCCAAAGCAGGTGTTGCCCGAATGCTTTAACAAGTGTCCTAAATGTCCAAAACAATTTCATCATCTGCAGGCGCTATTGTCCTTGTGTGTGTGTTGCATTATGTTGTACAACAACTTTGCTGTCGGTGGTGAGATTGAAACTTTACATGTTTGATGTAAAAAAAAAAGAGTTTTTACCTTCAATGAAAGAGTCAAAGTGCTGCAGAAACATGAACTATAAGCACGAGTGATTTTATCTGAATCTGATAGAGTTCACGTCTGTTGTCCCCCCCCCAGACACACACCATCCCTTCATGCTCACGACTAATAATGAATTCACCAGATGGGAAGTTAAGGTATCTTTCCAAACCAGTAGCTGCTGAGGCAGGCAAATTATTGAGGGAACATTTTCCATCAATACTCAAGAATTTGGTAAGAAAAGCAGCCTAACTGCTCGCCTAACTGTCTGCCTGCATGTTTTGGCAGTGGTTTATCTACAGTGTTCAGATTGGGGGGGAAAAAGCTGACTTTTTAGAAAGGAATACTGCATACATCAGCGATTGTTTTATATTGTTTTCTAAAGCAGAGAGAGAAAACGCAAAGACTAAAAATATTAAACAAAAGCTTGAAGAACCAACAAGAGATTCTGATAAACAAAACAAAGGAAGTTGAAATCGAGAAAGTTGTGAAGTGGAACTAAACCACGACTGCAAATATTTGTAGGCCTCCCGTCTATAAACTGAAATGAAACCAGCACAAATAAAACAGAGAAGTTAGATGTAACTTTTACAAACAAAGTGACACTAGAAAAAAAAAGAAAAAAAAAAGAAAATTAGTTTTGGTCCCCAAACATTAGGATTCATTTGTATTGAGAGCCCCAGGCTGAAAACAGTTTAAGATATGAAATGATCCGACTTTAACTAAATGTAGAGAAACAAGTGAACTGAGGAGAGATGAAGAACCCGAGACTAGAAAAAACATTTAGATATATAAGATCGAACCCAACAGTGGAACCTTGCCACAGGAAAACCACCGTTTCCAACCGTGAGTGGGGTCGGCATTTTAATAACCGTACGAACGTCCCCTAACCCTGTGGTTATTATTGTAGCCATGACGACGGATGCCGCCTAACTTTAAGGAAGTCATAACTTTAAACCAAACCACATGTTTTCTCTAAACTTAACAAAGTCTTTTTTTTTTAACCCGAGCCGAATTTGATCCATTCAGTCCAGTAAGAATTTAGAAAGTCAAGAAGAGCCGCATGATTGCCTTCATTTATCAGAACGTGCTCCGAAACAGGCCAAAAAAAAAAGAAAAAAGAAATGTGAGGATACATGTCAGACTATCGTAGGGTTCCCATATATAAACACTTCAATGTTTGTCACAAGAATCAAGAAAATTAATCTGAGGAAAGGTCTAAAATGTTTAAGAAGTCAACAATGTTTATCCATCAGGGGTCTCTAATGTTTGTTGTTCTCCCAGACAGAAGCACGTTTTGTTTGTTTGTCCTGGAAGTCATCAAACGCTTCCTTTGTGTTGCAGACGGACGGGACGGGACGACCAAAACTGCCTCAGCTGTGGCCCAAACTCTGTCACAGAGACTTAGTCAGCAGGATGGGATGTTGTGTTATGTTCAGGGCCCTTAGGACACAACACAGACACACACACACAGACACACACACACATATATATAGACACAACACAGGCATCACCACAGGCTTCCCGGGTTCTTGCACTCGTCCTAATCAGCTCTCCAGGGACGAGAATGAGGATTTAGGATTGTGTGTGTGTGTGTGTGTGTGTGTGTGTGTGTGTGTATGAGACTCTCTCAGGACTCAAAGATCGGGTCGAACACTGACTCAGCAACAGAGACAGCAGTGACAGACTTATACAGCTACACACACAAACACACACACACACACACACACACACACACACACACACACACACGCACACAGAGTAAGTGACAGAGGCTTTGCATTGTTGTTTCCAGGGTTTCATTCAGTATTCATCCCTCCTCTGTCTAACTCATTCTGTCCTCTGCAATGAAAAAAAACACAACACAAAAGTGCCTGAGGGAGAAATGAAGACACCAGTCCATTTTTTCCAGAAATAGTCGAAATATTCTGACAGGCCAGTTCGACTCTTCTCAGTGCTGAGCAGCAAAAGTTTGTCTCTATAAATACAGTGCAGGAAGTACTTGTGCAGTCTGGATATCAGCGGTTTGGATGCAGGTAGATATATATAAAAAAATAAATACCTGAAGAAGAGTTGTGTTTGGAGAGAAAGTAATAATTAAAACTGGTTTACTATGATTGGTCAGAAACGATGACTTGTCGGGCCACTGCTTCTTCAGATTTGTTTTGAATAATAAAATATTATTTAAGGATGTGCGTGGTTGCACTTCTTTCTGAAGACTTCCTGCTTTTGCATTTTTCAAGCCCGGATCTGATACTGAAAAGTATAAATGTAACTGTGGTGAAATGGTGAAACCTCCTTGAATCAAACCAATAACAAATAAATAAATAAGACAGAGCAGATATGTTTCTGTTGCTCTGCCTATAAATGCCTGAAGAATGTTTTCCTTTAAATGTTTATAACCAGATTTTCAGCTGTTTTCTATGTTCAGACGATGAATTCCTTGAATGTTTGTTTATTGTGATTATGTCATTCCTGTCTTGACTCTTCACCAGCAGCTTTCACACAGCGTCGCTTTGTGTGCCAGTTGGGTTTACAATGGACTTCCTGTGGCTGTGGAAACGCCAGGCCTCTCCTCTGCAGCCAATCAGATCTCATCGCTGACCAACACGGTGTCCAGGACAATGTTGAGCTGTTGCCATGTGAGCAATGGACGAGTGTAAACAAGAGAGAAATCTGTGTTTGTCTTTGGACGGACGGACGGGGGGTTTAACTGGGACCTGATGGTCTGCAGAGATAGTGAAGGTCCCAGAAAAAACAAAAAAAAACAAAACAAACATTTTCTATTCAAAGTGCTAAAGAGCCTGAACCAGGTTGTTTTGCCTTCTTCTTCCTGTCGAGAGTCGCCCATTGTGTCGTATGTTTGTGTCAAACATGACACACAGTGCAAATTTTATTTTGAAAAAACCCCCAAAACATTATTTCCAGTAAAACACGTTGTTAGTTCACTGCCTAACAGTGACACAACATCCCTACAGTGTTAAAATACTGTCTCCTGTTAACTTGGTCATGTTATTCATAATTACAGCAGACAGAGAGGAGTTTCTCCTGAAATCAATGATCATTTGTTTAATTTTCTTCTTTTTTTCTGTTACTGGTCTCGTTGTCAGTTAAATGCAGCATCATCTTCAGATTTTCATCATTGTATAATTATCCGGATGACTAACGCAGTCATTGTTCTGTCACACATTAGCCTCCGCCATCAAAACCCTTCATACCTGAGTAGCAGTTTCCATCTCGACCACTTTTACACAAACGAAACCGACGTACAGAATACAGGTGAGAAGACAGAGGTCGAGGTGAACGTGGTTCAGCCGGATTAAGCTCCTCCCTGGGGCAATTATTATTATTATATTGATTCCCATCATGTAATAATAATAACCAGATCTAAGGTTTTTATGGTGGTGAACCCTCAAAAACAGGATAAAACTCTACAAAGATGTAAAAGGTTGGTAGACAAACTCCTCTCCAAAAAACAGACTTGCAGGTTCTGCAGATTTTAGCAGCAGAGGTGATGCATGATATATGATATCACCTGGATATGCACCTGGTATTTACAATCTAACAAAATCCACACGTCCTCATACCGAAAACATTCCCAAAAACGACATATATGAGTGTTTCCAGCTCCCTGTATGAGGGGAAGATGGGAACCAGACCACAAACGTCATCGTCACGGCAACAATAAACATCACCAGTAAACACCAGCAACCTCATGGCGTCACTTGTGTCTCCTTCTTGTCAACATGAGGGAGATGTACAGGTAAATAAACAAAAGAAGAAGAATGAATAGCAGAAAGGTTTGTAGTGTGAGAGCAGCTCGTTCGTTCGCTGGATTTATTTTGGGTTTGTTGAGTCTTTGTAGGTTTCACTTCGTCTTCGGTTTTGTCTCCAGCTTTCACGGATCAATTCGTTTGTTGGTTCTGGATCTGTTAAAGGTTTCATGAGCTGGACATAAACGCGCTGCTGCTGCTGCTGCTGCTGCTGCTGCGTTACGTTTGATAACTGCCTGTCTGTGTTCATTCAGAGGCTACCGGCTCGTCTGGGATGTGAATAGTCGCCTCGAACAGAGACGTCTGTGTCGTAGAAGCTGGACTTAATACAAAACAAGAGCATTTCAAAGTGACACACACACACACACACACACACACACACACACACACACACTTAGACCCCTTGTGAGTTTGATCGAACAGCGTTTGATGGTAGGTTGGCGTGGGCTGTCAGCCAGCGAGGCCTTTCATCCTGCCTGCCTCTCACTCTCTAATACATACCCTACGTCTCTCTGCCTCTTTTTCTTTGTTTCTCTTACACACACACACACACACACACACACACACACACACACACACACACACACACACACACACTCCATTTTCCTGCCTCTCTCCATCTCCGCCTCTCTTCTTCATCCTCTCTCTTTCTCTTCATCTAATTTCCGATCTGAATGTGAGGACTGACGGCGACGTGCCAGGGTTACCCGCACATCACCACACACACACACACACACACACACACACACACACACACACACACACACACACACACTGATGCTGCATGTGAAGTAGGTCAGACGACATGTGACTGAACACATTCACAAACTGCAGCAGGAAGGGCAAATTAAATAAAATGCATTTGAATAAACATATTTAACACGCTGCAGATGTTAAACAGATAAAACTGGAGCAAACGGCTGCAAACAACATGTAGGACAGCAGAGAGCACAGAGTTTAGCGGAGAATCTGTCCAGGAAATCCAGTGAAAAGCTGAAAATACAGTCATCAAATTCCATTTATTAATGTTACAACCTGCAAACTTTTCCGACTATTTTAACACGGTATGAATTTTTTATTGAACCGCCATGACGTGAGCCAGTGAGGCTGCAGATAAATCTGTGTCTTTCTAAATATAAACCGCTCGCAGCTTGACGATAATCAGCCAGTTTTGATCTGTAAGTGTAAGTGGCTCAGAAATGAGTAGCAGCATCTGTCCAAAGTGAACCTGCACATGTGTGTCTGCAGGATGAATGCATGAGCGCACGGATGACGAACATGTGTGTGTGTGGGAGGTAGCTACATATGGAAAAAGAAGAGGTGGAATGAATAAGGGAGTTTTTACATGGTTGACATTCTCCCCTGTGTTTTCTCTTCTCTTCTTTCTTTTATTCATTCTTCTTTTTTTGTGGTTCATGAGCTTATTGTTCTGAATATTACTGTGATTATCAAGAAGGATATAAAAGCATTTGCAGCCATCAGAAAAAAAAAAAGTGGTGCGAGGTCAGTTTGGTCCAAGTCTGCAATCATTTTTATTATTGATTAATCTTCTCATTTCTTTCCAGATTCATCTACTAATTGCACGAAATCAAACGACTAAATTACAAGGTTTGACCATGTGACTCCAGAACGACACATCGGCAGTAATCTGCAGGACAACATCATCGATCTGTGCTTGATTAGGTTTAGGGAAAGATTATGGTTTGGGTTAAAATGATCACTTTAGCTTAGGTTAAAGAAGTGTTATGTAATTGTTGGGGACTACTTTCATCGGCGGATGAATCTACATTTGGTGTTTTTGTGAGTATAGTGTGTGTGTGTGTGTGATAAAGTCAAAATAAAAACTACACTGTGTGTTCATGGTAATGAAGCAACAGGTCTACAAATAAGATGTATCAGACTTTGTTAGTAGATCAATTTATTTTATGTTGGTTTTGGTCTCAGCTAGCTAGCAATATACATTAACATGCAGCCATAGCTACAACTAGTGCTAATGTTAGATTACAACAGGACAGAGATAGCTGTCAAAGATATACATAACATAAATGTATTTCTTCATGGTCAGACAGCAGCAAGATGTCCTCTCGCCTGGTTGTTGTCTGGAAGTGACGCAGACGGTGAAGAGCTGTAATTAACGGCTCGAGAATGGAGGCACTCTGACATGCCCAGCAGCAACACACACACACACACACACACACACACACACACTCTGTCAAAGAGACGGGCAGTGCCACCTGCTTCACCCACTCTCCAATTACAGATCTCAGCTGGGGGTTCAGCTACTCCGCCTGAAGGTGTGAGTCTGTGTGTGTGTTGTCTTATTAATATTTCACATTTCAGGTCAGTGTGAGATACACAACACAACACTAGAGTTCATGTTGGGGAGATTTACACAGCATAGGAGAAGATGTAAGGAGTAGTAGTAGTGTGAGACGTGGATCAGTGACTGGATGTTTTCCCAGCACCGCGTCCCTTCCAGAAGAAACCATCTGTGGGTCGGAGATGTTAACTGGTTTCCTGGTGATTGTGAATCATGACGGATGCTGTGAGCGAACCTGCATCTGCCCTTAAATAACTGCAGCAGGATTAATTAGCTGCAGAACAACTCAGCAGTAAACCAAAAACTGGTGCAATGTTGTTGCAGAGCATCATTTCTGATGACTTCAGTGGGAGACTTTATTCTACCTTGAATTCTTGCTTATGTAATATACAATATATGAAAATCAGCAATAGCTAGTGATGTCCAAGTCACCATCTGATCCAACTGAAAGAACAAGAAAAACATGGCGAATCTAGGTAATATATAAGCTGCAGAAATCCATATTGGTGGCAATGAATACAAAAAAAAACAAAAACATGATCTATACGGCTCTGAATGTAGCACCACAACCAGCCAAAAAACTGTATTCATTCAAATAAAAAACCAGAACCAGAGCAGGATCATCCTCTCATTTAAGCTGGGAATAGAAGCATCATCCTGCAGCTGACAGCGTGCTGGCTGACGATGATGATGATGATGATGATGAGGGTCAGAGAGCCTGTTTCAATATTTAGCATGACATGAAAATCATCACTCACGAGAAGGAAAGAGAGGAATGAAAGACGAGGTGGTGTCAGCGGAAGCTAAAAATGGCGTTTCTCCAAAGAACTTGGATTTATTTTATGATACAGAAGCATCAGAGTAAATGAAGGATTCCTGCTGCATCGTATTTCTCTCAGTTAAAACACTGACGCATACAGAAGCAGACCTTTCGCCACAGTCACAGCGTTATGTAGAAAACCTACCGCACCACCTGCTGCTTTCTGTAAAACACGGCTGGAGATTATTTACTGGAACTATTTGCTGACCCACCTTTTTCCCCCTTTAAAGGAGGTTAACTTAAAACTTGATGTTTTACTAAATATTGTCATTAAAATGTGCTCAAAATAGGGTTTTAAACACTGATTAGTCTAATTTTTCTAATTTGACATGGTGGTTTGGTAACAGCTGTTCACCGACTTCATGACTAAAGTGTGTCATGGCATCAGTCTGCTGGTCCATCTTTTTTTTTTTTTTGAGATCGCTGCAGCTCTACTAGCTCTAGCTCTGTTTAAAGTTGTTTTAAAGGATTAATTCAGCAGTTGTTTGGGTAAAATAACAACCAGTTCCAAAGAGGAAGCTGACCCGAATACAAACACACATCTGAGCCCAATAATCACTGAGGTGAAGGAGGTACAAATGCAGCCTTTACTTTGTTGTGACTATCAGGACAAACTCCTTCTTTAATCCATCCAATAGTTTTGTTTTCTGGTGTGAAATGAACATTAAAACCTCTGAGGAGGAGTAGTGTGTTAAAACACCAGTAGTGTAAATATATATATATGTATTCTGCCTGAATTTTTGTGGCTCTGTGTGAACCTTTTCTCTCTCCATCAGACTCAGCTGCAGTCCAGTTTCTGTGACGCCAGCAGACACATGAATAAAAAGGTTTTATGTTGGAGTCCATTTCTTCTGCTCGGCAGCACAGCGGACAGGACTGGACTCAGAGACGGGCAGGACCCCCGCGGCCAACACTTTCAGCTGAAGTTCAAAGCTTTTGTACAGACGGAGACGCTGAACTCTCCTTCTTATCATCATATCTGCCTTCATCCATGTTTTGGGTTGTTTGATGTTTTCAGACTGTTGCTGAAATCTGTCTCGTCCTTCTTTAAACGGCTGAAATCAACACTTATCGTAGCGATGTCGTGTCTTTCATCCTGCCTCCGCGGCTGAGTGCAGGTTATTGATTGGCTCTGTCAATACAGGCCTGCCTTTTAACTCGGTTAACTTTGTTTATGGCTCGACTTAAACGCTGCTGCTGCTGCTGCTGGAGGAGGAAAACAACAGAGGACATCTGTGTCCTTTAGAAATTAGAAGGCGTCATTTGATTTAAAAGGCCTGCTGGACCAAAGCCGAGCTGTGATAAAATCTAAAATAAGGTATATAACATTTAGAAGAAAAAAAAATCACAAACTGTAAGACAAATTACCCAATTATGATATGAAATCTTGTAAATCTTGTTTTCTGCCTTGTATACATTTGCCTTGGCAGAAAATCAATTTAACATTGCATTATTTATCATTTATTAAGTAAAGAAAACACCCAATATTCAATTGGGGCAACTTTTATTTTCTTATTTAATAAACTATACAATGTCAGAAAACTGAAAAAAAATATCACAATATCCTAGAGCACAAAATTACATCTTCATATGTCTTATTTTGTGCTACATACAGTCCCAAATCCAAAAATATTTAATGTACTATCAGATTACCATATTTAAGGAACCTGGAACAATTAAATATTTGCCATTTTTGCTTAAAAATGATATTTGATTAACAAAATAGCAGACGATTAATTCCCAGCTTCTCCAGTGCGAACGGTTTGTTGCTTCTCTTTGTTTTATATCACTGTAAGTGGACCTTTAAGTACTGGCTCCTCACTGAGATAATAGACACACCTGCTGGTTTTTTTTAAAGCCACACAATCTGAAAAATCGCTGTGAGTGCGTCTCTGGTCAATACTGGTGAACAGAGCTGCAGTTTAATAACGCAGCACCGCAGGAGCAGAAAGCAGCAGGAGCACTGACTCGGAGAAAAGAAAAGGAATAAAGACACTTCCACAACCTCTGTGGCGAAGTCATGAAAGAAAGAGTGAGGGCCGAGAGTGAAACTGTAAATCAAAAGGTCAAAGGCTCAACCGTCGCTCATATCATAGAAACGTCTCAGCAGGCAGCAGTGTTGTTAACGTCGTTGGAAAAAGCTGAATAATCACATTAATCATGCAGAAAGAACAAGCCGAGTTAAGATATGATGTAATAAATATGTATGAAACGGGGGTTGTACGAAAACGATCAAAATATTGGTAGATACAATCCAACATTAGATTGAAACGTCCATAAGAAGCAGCAACTATCACGTCTTGAGGTTGAAGAGTCAGATGCTCCAACTGATTATCTGAAATCTCTGCTCATAACGCTCCCCATATCTATTCATTCATCCCATGGTTGTTTTAGGCCGTGAATCATTTCTGGGTCGAATCGTGACACCAATAACTATAATCGAATTGTGAGATTTTCAAAGGTTCCCACACATTCACATTCAAACGTAATCTAATTTCATCGCTGTGGGTAAGTAGGAAATGATGGAGCCAGTACAGTTAACAGCTCATCAAAACTATTTGGATTCAACACTTTTAAGTAGGAACTGTTCTAAATAACTTGAGATATACAATATATATACAGCCCAAAATATCCATCTTTTTACTTCGTCCAATCGCTCATTGGCTTCAATTATCAGAATTCATCTTAAGTTGTGTGTCAACGACAATCATACAACAGCAGCTCGAGCAAAACCCAATTTAAAGCTGCATATCCAAACAACTCCACACCCTCGACTTTCACTGGAATTTGGAGAACTTCAAAGACCCTCTGATGTAATCTCCACCTTTGAGAGCGATAAAGTTGAGCTCAGCTCCACCCAAACACACACAGGAAGGACGAGCTCACATCTGCACTCGCTGTGGATGTGTGTGTGTGTGTGTGTGTGTGTGTTGTGGTGCAATATAAATAAAGATATCTTACCTGATAGGATCAGACGGCATCACAGGCAGAGAGGAAACATAGAAGAGAAAGAAAGAGGAGATAAGTTACTTACATTAGAGAAAGTCGTGTTTTTTTTGCCACCTAGTAAGTTTCTCAGAAGACTCCCTGAATTTTTCCTTCGTTAGCTAATTATGTGAAAGCCTGAATGAGCGAAATGTTTGGGTTGTCTCCATATCGCAAAGCAGACATTCAATCTTAAAGTGATTTCACTGTAAATTATTTTAGGGAGTTTGATTCCCAGTAAATGTCCTGGCAAGAAATCTAAATTATGAAACATGTTTAGTGGATATTTAGTAGTGAAACATTGGTATTGAAGTTAACTGTCAGGTACAGAAAAGAGCAGACATGCTTCTGCTACGCTGGGAAGAACACGATCTTCATAGCAGCTGATTTAATTCTGACTTTTCTCAGCCAAAACGCCAAAACGCATTATTGGGCACTTCAAAAAATGAAGCAGCGGCACTGGCGCTCTCCTAAAGGAAATCAGGAAATAAGCTGCACTGCCTCCGAGAGAAAATGTGGGTGGATTATTTAGCAGCAGAGCGGCATGCAGAGTGGGAGGAACTACTCAAAGATTACAATATCTGTCTTAAATCATCCTTTTGTTCTGCTTGTTCACCCACAATAAGACACTTACTGGAAGCCTTTATTAACCTGTTTCATCTCGAAATATTAACTCATTACTTTGTGGTAACATTAAAGACGCTGAGCTGACGTTGTCTCATCTGTCACACAGTTAAACTACGGGGAAATGTTTCATCACGTTGAACTGTTCAACATGCAATTTAAAAATGGACTGTTTTCAGGAAATTGCTGCCAATCAAACACAGATATCTTCACGCCTCTCTTGCTGCTATCAATCAAGCACTGACACAGAAATGCCCCCCCAGCTACTGTAAACCAAACACAGACACGTCATCCCTTCAGCTGCTATCAATCAAACGCGGACACTTCTCTCCAACTGTAATCAATCAAACGCAGGCGCCGACACGCAGACATGCCACTCCAGCTGCTATTAATCAAACACAAACATGTCCCTACTATTGCTGTAAATCAAACTCAGTCACGCCCCTCTAGCTTCTGTCAATCAAACGCAGATACCAACACGCCCTTCAGATGCTGTCAATCAAACACAGATACCGACACATCCCTCCAGCTGCTGGTAATCAAATGCAGACACGCCCCTCCAGTTGCTGCCTAATCAATAATTGACACAGGCACACCCATCCAGCTGCAGTCAATCAAACACAGACACACCCACCCAGCTGCAGTCAGTCGAACACAGGCACACCCACCCAGCTGCAGTCAGTCGAACACAGGCACACCCACCCAGCTGCAGTCAATCAAACACAGACACCGACATGTGATTAATATATTAATAAAACTATAAAAAAGGACCATTCTCCAGACTGAGTACTTTTTAATTTTAATACTTGAAAACATTGATGATACATACCATTTTAAAAGCAATATTTTTTCTTACTGGGTATTACTGTGCAGTAAAAAACAAAAAAAACAACTGCTGTGTGTTGTATAAAGTACTGCTGCATCTATGAACACATCTGACCTAAAAACAGCTGTAAACTGAATCCACGACTCCTTCCAACAGACTGTATTTGTCACGACCGCCGTGTTTTCAACCTATCCAGGAGGATCAACATGCTCGATTTCATCAACATGCTGTTCCATATTCATAGCCACATCCATTCACACCTCAGAGCTGCCATATGTAGACTGAATGTGCCAATACAGACAGACTCAGTGCCAGCTGCCTTCAAACAGCCCGTCAGATCATTGTTACAGGGATATTTTAATGCATTATTTCAGTTACAGCAAAAACATTCATTATATGGAAAGAGAACCGCACTATTTCTACCATATAACAAGTCAAATCAACCATCAGCATCGTTAATGAAGAGCCAGTCTGTGCTCGCTTCTGTTGTGCCGTTAGGAGTCTACAGAGGGTTGAAGATATAATTCATCTCTGCTAAAGGACGGAAAACCCTGGTTATTCCCCCGGCAGGGAGGAGTACAGCAGATTAGGTTGGAGAGAGTCGGTGACCAGAAAAGTAGAAAGTGTGTCAAGATGTTTTTAGCTGGAGCACAAAGACTGAGTCAGAAAACATTGGTCTGCAGGGGTATCATATACACAGACACAAATACAAGGATAGAGGAGCTAAAAGAGGGACTGTACTGTTAAATCTTGGCTTGTATTTGTACTTGCAGATTGGATTTAAGCGTTTCCTTATCTGTCAACCTCAACAAAAGCAATTAAACTCTTTTATTCCGAACCCACAGCGTCAACATCTAATGGCAAAATAAGCATTTTTGTCTTATTGCAGATTAGAGGCTGTCATCAGACAGTGTGGTGAAGCTCCATGCCAGGACGCCACATGGGGTCCCAACATGCTGTTTTCCCTGCAGACAGATGGCTGCGCTCTGTTCCTTACAGAGGACAGAGGGCTAGATCCTGTTTGTTTTCTGTCTTTACGTCTATAGCTGTTGACAGTGAGGAAGAGGAAGGGCAGATGCTGGCTGCAGCCCAACATGACGATATTGTCTGCTGAGAGGTCGACCATCAGATCAGGACACACTGCTGCAATCAGAGCAGATCGACACTCACATTTCCTCCCACGTACTCCTCGCAGCAGAAGTGAAACAAACCACGGCAGCAGTAACAATTTTTGTTTTTGAGTTTTCATAAGTAAACTGACATAAAACTTGCACATTTCTGAGAGCTAAATATGTAAGATAATAAATCAATAAATCTTTCAACACGTTAATGGGTTTTCTTGTCATTACAGAAAACAAATAATTAAATATTCAAGTTGTGCATCGCCTGCCTGAAACCAACTCATCTATTTTTCATATACCAGGTCAAAATGTGAGTGTTTTAAAGACTAAGTAAGATTTATTAATATATCACTTTCCTTAGTGGCAGGAAAACACATGAATGAATCTGTAAATGAGCTATTTGAAGTGGCTTAAGCATCAGTGGTTTTAACTATTACCCACAAGTCATTAACATTAGAGTTAAATTATGGTTATTAATTAAATCTGTAAATATTTTAATAAGTCTCAAAAGCTAAATAGTGTCAGTAAAAACACTATTTATGTTTGTGAGCTTTCCTTACGCCATGTTAAATAATCAACAGTGCAGCACGCTAACCAGCTAACGCTAACCAGCTAACGTTAACCAGCTAACGTTAACCCTGAGTTACAGCCTTTTTTGCTAACATTTCCTGGTTCAGTTAAATACAATATAGTGTCGATACATGTCATTCAGCTATAGGTGTAGATAGTTACCGATGGGATGCAAGTTTGATCATAAACATAGGAGCCAAAGCAGATCTTTACTGGTAACAACTTGGTTTGGTGTCAACTTTAACATGCGAAACCTCAAAAATGTTTGAATGCATGACACTCCTGAATATAGTAGTAGCAGTAGTACTAGTAGTACTAGTAGTAGTAGTAGTAGTAGTAGTAGTGTGATGGTTCTAACACCATGTTGACAGCATGTTAGGAATATTTATAGTTCATAGTTTACTAAGGCTCTGTGTACTCTATGAGAAACGTCCCATCACTTCACATGTGACAATTTATCCCAAACCAATTTAAAAAAAAACCCAAACAACGGAAAAGCACTTTAACTGTAATTATTAAGTTACATTTATGTCACATAAAAGCATCACTTAATAAGATCAAATGCACCCAGAGCTGCAGTGTTTAAAAGTATTATGCTGAGATCACACAGTGTGCGGCACATTTATAATAACGTTTAGCTTAAGTGAACAAAGATTTCCATTACTCACTGAGTTGTTTACATCTTCAGATGGTTTAAAGATGCAGATTTAGCTTTGTGAAAAAAGAACAAGACGACCATAAAATAAGTTTTTTTTGCATTATTTCTGGTAAAGGTATCTTAAAAGATGGTGTTTCCTGCAGAGTGGATTAAGCAACCTTCCCAACTATGTTACAGCAGCAGCTGTTTTCCATTAGTTTACACTCAGTATCTGATGTAACTGTACAGAAACCAGGATATGATAGTGAAGTAGGTGCAGGAGACAGTCTGAGCGTCACTGAGGAAATCGAGCAGGAAACTTCACTTAGAGTTAAAAATATTCAAAATTTAAACAAAGCAGGAAAACTGATGACTTTGGATGGAAAATCCATCACTTTGTTATGATTCGAGGAAAAAAAAAAAGAACTGGAATCACAAACAGATGTAAGATGAAGATAATTCAGCATGCAGACATTCATGTCATGTCAATCTGTGGCTGATAAATCCTGGATTGACAGTTATAAATGAGCTGGTATATTGACACGCCTGGGCTATCATGTGTCTGCCGTATTTTAATGACAAACAGCAGAGGTCTTATACATGCTAGCAGTACCAAGGGAGAACGTCTGTTATCATGTTTTATTATTTTTTGAGCAATGTATATGATATTGAGTTTTTTGGTGAATCTTTGTTTGTTTTTTTTTGGTTTTTTTTTTGTTGTTCGTTTCTTTGTTTTGACATAGTCATAGAGTTTTGTTGTTTAAGGTACTTATAATGCTGTATTGTAATTAAGAGCATAGATTGGAGTAGTAACATCAAACTTATGTTAAAGAGGTTGAAACATGGTTTGTGGTAGAACTGATGGCTTAAAGTACAAGAAGGTATCATCAGCATATAAATGGACGCTTTTTGGGGCTAATATTAAACTTGTTCAGGCACCAACATTTTTAGCCTTCTGGAAATGTCCAGATATCCTTTAAAATAACAAAGATACACCAACAAACGGTAAAACATCACTGGCTGTTTAACTCTGACTTGTTACTTTACATCATACCTCTGCCAGTGCTATTAATAGCTGTCTGTAAACATGGCTGTCATTGTAGCTCAATAAACAACTGGAGGGATTCATAGTGGGTATTAAAAAAAAAAAAACGTTGCATATTTCTTGTGTTTATCGGCCCGTCTGGAGGCTGAAAATAGTTTCTAGTTTCCTCTCTCACACTCTTTTCATCTGACAAAACCTTCCTGGCAGAGGGCTTGGTGTTGTTCGGTAACATTTAGCATTTTATGACGTATTATCACTTACATTTATCACAGTAAACATGTAAAATGATTGTGATATTAACTTGTGATATTAAATCTGGTTGGATCGTGTGCTTCTGCTGTGTACAGGTCATGTTTTCTGTTTGAACATACAGGACAACATGTGCTGTGTGTTTATGGGGGATGGGTGTGATTTGAGTGTGTGTTCATAATGCACGTAGTGTACGTGTGCGTGCGTGTGTGTGCGTGTATTTCATGTCACGCCATTAAAAGCTTTTCGATTGAGTCACTGTGACACATATGTGTATAAAAGGCTTGAAAACAGAGGTACAGAGTAGAATGAGTGATTTTAAAATCTATGCATCCATCTCCTCCTCTTCCTCTCTGCTGAGTGATGAATCAAACTCTAATGCAGCGATCACCAACCTTTAAACACAAGATCCCTTCGTACATAGTAGAGCTGAATCCATTAGCCAGGAAACAGAAAATATCTTTTGACAATCGATGAGTCATTTTTTTTCAGCACAAATACCAAACAATGTGATGATTAGCTGCTTTTCGTTGTCATGTATGACAGTAAATGGAATATCTTAACATTTATGACTAAAACAGTGTTTTTCTTCCCACCGAAAACTGAGCTTTAAATGTGAAAACGCCGGCTTGTCGTTGTGGTGTTTACGGGGAAAGAAGAACTTTGACTCAGGTTGAGTGTAAATGACAAAAGCTCTCATACCAGCTGCTTCATATTCATATTCATTTACAAAAAAAAAAAATGGGGGCAGTGGTTTCAGTATGTTCAGTATGCTGGCCGATTGTTTGGCTACAAAAACACAAAATTCAACAAACACAACAAATCAAGAACTGACTGTGACAGTAGAGGAGCATGACGCCGCCGCTCTCTCCTGCTGCCTTATCGCTCCGCTCCAGAAGTCCAAGATTTTCCAGATCTGAGAGCGTCTTTGATGCTCACTGCTGCATAAACTCCGACATGTGCTCATCATCCTCTCTGTGTGGTGCAGGAGGGGTCAGAGCACAGAGAAGTAGGCCAGGAGAAACCCTGAGGGAGACGGTTTATACTGCTGAGGCCGGTCACCAAGACGTTACTGATTCCAGGTTTACAAAACAGAAAGAGTTTGTTTTCCACATTTAAAGCAATTCATTATTAGTGACCTAATTCCTCCAAATATAACGACCGCATACGAGCGTTTTCTGATCAGGTGGGTTTATCAGCAGTAATCGACAGGACATCATCCGTCTGTGCCACATTCGTTTCGACTGACATTATGACCTCTGAGGATCTGTGGATCCATAGGGTCCATTGTTATCCACAAAGCACACAAAACTGATGTGAAAGCATCAGAGTTTGTGTTACAATAACAGAAAAGCTTTCTGAACATTTAACCTCAACAGTCGGTATCGCCACCTCCAGTCCTCAGATGCAGCTGATAACTTTCACTGAGCAAAATGAGCGTTACACAATCGCATAAAAGGATGGAGATAAAAAGGCAGCAGGGCGACAGTGTTTGTCCTTAAAACGAAGTCAGTGCCTCTGGGCAAGGCACCTGCTGACTGCAGCGTCAGAGCACTTCATCGACATCTAAAACTGCGGACGTTATCTGACTGGTGAGACACAGGGATTACTTTTACTTATGAAAGTAATGAGCCGCCAGACGAGTGCGATTAACAGTCATCTTCAAATCAGCTGCTTTAGCTGAAAGCTCCTGTCAGCTAATCCCTCCAATCTGTGATTCCACTCTGATAATTAGATTAATGGAGCAACGCTCTGCGCCTGCAGGCTGCAAAAACCACAACTAAACCACTGACAGAGAACACAACCGTTACACTTTTTACTGTACATTACTGAGGCAGTGTTGGTGCTGCTGAAATGTCTGCTGCCAACCCAATCCAAGTTTTTAGAAAGTAAAGAAAGAAATTGTTTCCAATTCACACCTGTGACGGTTTTTAACACATTATTTATGTTATAAATGTTATATTTCCCTGTTGTGACAAAAGCCAAATGAAAATTCATGTTGTATGAAATCGTGGTTTTCAATATGCTTCTGCCTCAGTCTCTCACACAGCAGACTTATAACCTGGTTTAGCACCTTTGGCTCTCAGTCGGAGGGCAACAGAAATAGACTGAAGTGTGGCAGCGTCCTGCAGGCTGATTCTCTGTTTACCTGCCCGTCTCTATCTCACTCTGTCTGTCACAGCACACCTGTGTGGAGGGATTTACTGGATACCCAGGTATGTAACAATACAATAGATCTATATATTTGTATAATATGACAATATGCAATATAGATTATATAATAAAGACAAAAACAAAAAAAGGGGGGAAATAATAAATCTGAATTTTTCTATTATTGTGACCAGTTGGAAGCAGCAAATTCTTGTCAATTAATTTTTTCAATATATCCTATATTAAAATTTTTGGATAAAATGTATAAATGTATGAAAACTGTGAGTTTTCCAAAGTGCCTCAAGTCAACATCTGGACGTCATTGTTCCACTTTTATGTGAATCTAATATGAGTAATTTTAGTGTGGTTTACTCAGACCAAAGAAAACAAACATTATTTTCACAATCACATCACATCCTGCCTTTGTCCGAGTATCCCACCACTTCTCTGCCTTTCTATATAACCGTCTCTTTCTCTGCCTCACTGTCTCACTGGACTTCTGAGTCTTTGATAGGAAGTGATACAGAGGAAAAGACACAAAAAAGGAGAACATCCTCTCCTGTTCTGTTCAACTACATCCGTTTTCAATTACAGGTACCGATCCTGTAGGGTTATTTTTATACCTGCAGTAGATATCTATAGCCACATTTCTGAAACATCTGTCACAAATGAGGCTGCTGCTCATTTATCGTTTCTATTATTTACATCTAGATTTTAAAACTATTTCACCGATGCTCCCAAACAAGAGCAAAATAAGCCTCACTTTACTGTAGATGAAAATGCTTTGAACATTAGCAGAGCTGCAGTAAAACGGACTCTTTTCCCTTGATATCTGAGTGGTTATGTGGGAGTGAGGAGGTGTAGAAATAAGAGAAATAAGAGAAAAAATTAAAAGCTCAGGCAGAAGCATGTTGTACTTCAAGATAGGAGGTTATTAGAGTGAGCAGAGCGTGGAGATGAAGCAGGAGGGATTGAAAATGGGGTGATTTATGAAAATATGAGAGTTTAGCATTTGAAGGTAAATAAAAGAGGAGTAAATTTTTGGTTTCTAAAACCCATTTAGATGCTTTCCTCTTCTGGACTCATCAGTAAATCAAGATACTGTCTGCATCTTCCAGACATCTCTTACTTTCTATTCATTATAAATTGTCGAGGATGCGGTTGTCTATTTTAGTGTCATATTTGCCTGATATCCAAAACCACAATTACTGCGCCTCCCAAAAAACCATCAAGGACGTCTTATTTTGGAGGGCTTTTACAGCCTACAGACTCTTCCTTCACTTAAAAGAAAATTAAAATTAAAAAGTATTTTAAAATTTACTTGTGATATTATGATATTAACTCATCTTGTAAGCTTCTGCTTTGAAAATATCTATCGATGATCTATAGGTCATCATGACAGTAAATATATTAGATAACATTTATGATAGATAATGTTTGGAATGACCTTTAAAATCCTGCAGATATCTGTTCATGCAGTGAGTGTGTGTGTGTTTACTGGGAATCAGGCACAAACAGTAGCAGAGTGCAAAGTAAGGTTTATATCTTACATAATAGTATTTTGCTGTGTTGTGCTCCAGCTGTACGCCTTGCCAAAAAAAATCATAATCCCTCTCTGTGGAGTGGGAGTTTGTGTGCCAACAAGCCGAGAAGATGAAACCACCTCAAATGGCAGCGGTGTGGGAGAAGCAAGGCAATGCTGTTTGATTTTTAAAAACACATCTCATTATAAAACTTTCAAGATGAGCAGGGAGGAGTCTGAAACAGCTCTCGGTCTTTTATTTATATCCTCTACCTCTAATTTATTGCATCCTCTTGACTCAGCACTTCACTTTTCTGAAGCTACTGAGTTCAGTGGTTACGTCAGTTACTGTAAAGTATGCACTGACTGTAAATAGTGGCACAGTGAGCTAAGATGCAGGTTCAAATCATGAATTAGTTAAAAATATTACTTATCTATTACTCGCATTGATAGACGTGAAGTTGATCCATTAAAATGATCGATCTGATATGAAAGAACTGGAGAATGTTTTTGTCCTGAAGTTGTATTCTCTTAGTATATATTTATATTGTTTGTGTACATAGTATAGTAGCTTCTCACAAACAATCTCTGGCCGAGTAAAGACAACATCTTGCAGAGAGCGATTTAAGGTGCCATTTAATGCAGCCTGCCCATTCATTTTAAATGGGGGCAGGCTGACAGACAAGGTCACAACTGAGTACTGGTATACCCATGGTATTAAGTAGAAGTAGCATTAAGTAGCGACAGATGATATGACATGCCGCTAGCAACGTTTGTCATTTCAAGTGTCGGTCAGTGTCTGTGAAAGATGAGAAGCTGCTGCCTGAAGGTTTGGTGCACTGCTACCTTTTGCTACTAAGAGAGAAAGAGGGGAGATACTAGATTAGATAATGTATGAGTTGAGGTAATTTGTGTATTTCTCTGAGTGTCAAAACTACACTCTGCAGCCTTAATATATACAGTGAAATGCTGCAATGCAACACCAGCAGGTTGAAGTGCACACCAACCAGAAGAGCACAGACTATTTCAGCTATTAATACTTACAATACTTTGGGCATCTCTCATATTGTGAAAACATTATTTTAGTTTTACAAAAGCATGTTGTCTAAATTAATGTTTTCAAATCAGACATTAGTTTCATATTATGTTATGTAAACAGTGGGAACACAACTCAATAGATTTTAAAGTATACTGATAATGATTTCTACTACATCCTCCAGCTCTAGTAACAAGCCATCCAGCAGGATTTCATGACTCACAAACATGTGAAAATTGTGATGGAAATGTGTGTGACTGAAGGTCTTCTTATTTTTCCATTGCAGCAGCAATGAGGCTAAATCAGGGCTGAGTGTTCAGACTGATTGATGGTTATGAGGTTTTAAAATGCCCCCACTGTTCCTCTCTCTTTTTCTCTTTCTCTCTGCCAGCGCTGACGTTATCCCTCTCTGGTCTATCCTTGTTTAGCCTTTGTTTGGCTCAGTCTGGTGCTGTTGAGTCCAGAGAAACAATCAGTGAAGCACAATGAGGTCCGATAATTCCTGTTACGTATAACATTCCTTAAATGTAATTTGAGGAGGAGATTCAAAAAGACCGTCAGATTCAGCTCATCCTCTGTGCCTTCTGATTTTTGTTTCTCCGTTTTGAACAGATGAAAGGCGTCTCAGTGGACGAACAGTGAGGTGAAATGTGAAGGAAGCATGTCCTTCTAAACAAGATGAAAGACGGTTTCAAAGCTCCTGAGTCAGAGCACTCACAGTCCCGGTCACACATCCATCTGTTTTACATCGCCAAACCGAGACATGTTGGACATTTGGTGTCATTGTCACTCGTCATCGCTGCTGTGGAGGAAGTAACATGCTGACAGCTGAGGGACCAGACCACTGACCAGAGATGGTGGGGGGGGGAAGTTGATTCTGGGCAGTGACTTTTAGTTTACTCTGAATACAGTAATCCCTCGTTTATCGCGGGGGTTATGTTCCGAAAATGACCCGCGATAAGTGAAATCCGCGAAATAGAAAACTTTTTTTTTTTTTTACAATTAGCAACTATTACATGTATACAAATACAGTGACTCGCGTGTAGGCCGTTTCACTGCTCTTCAGACTGGGCCGCTGCATCCTGACTGCGCTCTGCAGTGTTCTCTTCTTCTGAAGCCCGCGGTGCAGGTGTGTTTGTTCGGGAGAAGAACATAGTGATAGGCAGCTGTTGTCGCTCTTTTTTCTTCTTTGCAAAAAGATCCTTGTACACCGACATGCCACCATCGATTACGTTATGTTATGTTTTGATACAAGAAGCGGGAGTGAGTTTTTAGCGAATCAGAATGCACCAAAAAAATAAATAAAATGCATTATGAAAATCCGCGAAATAGCGAATCCGCGATAAGTGAACCGCGAAGTGGCGAGGGATCACTGTATATACAGGAGGAAGATGCTGATTGAGAGTTCACAAGTGAGGTGTAAAGGTAGTGCATATGTTATTTGCCTTTTGTTGGAATTTTCCATTCAGAAAAGTCTTCATTTCAAATGATTTTCTCATCCTCAACATTGCAAAGGTTGCGTTAAATACATAAAAATAAATAACATTAGTGCTATAAGTGATGGACAGACAGTGTGTTGTTAGCAGTGGTATAGAAGAGTAAGAACCAAAAAATCAAATGGGGCCAAAATGATATTTACAGGTATGTTTACATGCTGTTCATTAGCTATCTAGCAGTGCACTTTTCCCCGGCGAATGTTTGTTTGGTGGCTTGTTCAACAAGCTAAGGTCCAGGACAAGACATATGTTCATGTTTGTAAGTTAGATTAGATGGAGACTTCAGCAGAAAAGCTAATGTGGGTTGTTGTTCAGGGTCTGTGACTCTTGTGTAGCAGGATGCTGTCAGGCTCAGTGTGACTGTCTGCTTTGCCTATGATAGAACGCCACGTTAGATAGAACGACAGCTTATATAAAAGATTTGATTTGCTGTATGGAAATAAGGTTTACAGCTTTGAAGATGACTAAATGATGGTATTCTGTCAAATTAATGAAATTTAATAGGGGCAGATATGCATGTCAAATTAATTTGCCTAAATTCAACCCTGCAGCATGTTGTTGCTGCAGGGTTAGCTGTTCCACACCAGCACCCAGATGGTCTGAGAAGGATGTGTGAAGCGTGAAAGGAGGAAGGAGGATGAAAGACATACAGAGGAAGAATATTATCTGTCTCTCTCTTTCTGTGAACGCAATACAAAACTGCCATGTAATCCTGTGCACAAAAAAGAAACTCAATTAACCAGAACTCAAATAAAAGATTTATAGTGAATAAAATATTAAAAGCAAATGGGAAAGGAAGGGAGGTGGGGGGTGTACAGACCTCCTTCTCATCTGGCTTGGACAGGAGTCAGGAAACAAAGCTATGTACATTGGGCCACTAACATGTTCAAATAGCTGTGAGGCATTGAGCGTCAGGGGCTAATTTATTGGAAGCAAAGAGCCAGAGGAAGGAGACCGCCAACTGTGAGGACCTGCAGGCAGAAGACATCTTCTTCTGCACAGCATGCAGGAAGAAGAAACATGGGCAGGGTTTCCAACCAACAGTTCTTTTTCTCTTTCCTTTTTCTTTTCTTGCTGTTGAATTATGTTGATGCACATTAATTGAACTGCTGCAGCACAAACACTGAATGGAAACACAGAGATCATTAAGTATTTGCCCAAACAGTTTTAATGCTCGCTTGAAGCAGGAAACATGCTTCCCGATAAAAGGTATAAAACAAATAGTGTCAGATTATTACTTAATACAAAATAATTATTTCTGCAAATTTTTCTACCAGTGGATGGATGCTCATGGGGGAAATGCAGCTCTCATTTGGAAGCATTTTTACAGGGTTTTATGGAAGCTGGCATGTCAGACAACAATAAAATAATGACTCCATCAGTAGAAAAAAAAAAGGCAACCATAACTAGCATTGGCATAAAGAACATTTTAAGATTTTAACTTTAAAGAGCATCACATATTATCAGCTTTACAACAAAAGCATGGTCAAAGTTTAAAAACTCGAGGTTAATGTATGTAGAAATGCTGCCTGCAAGACATAAAACAGGGCTTCAACATGCCCTGAATGCTTGAGCAGACGTCACTGCATGTATATAAACCTTCTTGGTTGCTTCAGATTGGATTTCAGCTCAAACATGTACAGATTTATTTTAGAAGTTGATGTTTTGAGTAAAGAACGAGATCCTCGGACTCTGGTTAGTTTCATGGTTTGTTGACATAGCCTCCCGAGTGGCTGGACGTCGAACGTGATGCAGCTTACTGAAACTAACCAATCAGAACACAGAGGGGTTTATTGGGAGGGGGGCCTTCAAGAGACAGGAGCTGAAACGGCCTGTTTAAGACAGAGGCTGAACTGAGGGGCTGCATCAAGGCCCAGAATAAGATAAACTGCGACTTTTTAACTGTAAATCATGCAGAGATATTCAAATAGAGCCCCAGAATATAATAATATGATATGCCCTCCTATAAAAATATTACTTTTGTTCGACATCACAAGGCTATTCCCACTAAATAGGCTTATAGAGTTGTAGAGGCTGCAGTTGGTGCATTAGACTGTTGAAAAAAGTGCATTTTTGTTCAAATGACCACTAAATGCAGCCACTGTTCCATGGAAATAATGGAAATAGGAAACAAGAAAGAAGAAGGAAGCTGCACTGCTTGTATCCAGGCAGAGAGAGAGAAAAACTGCAAGGGAACTACCCACAATGCCTCTGTGGATTCACATAAGCTGCCACCCTCCCTCCTCTAAAACACACACACACACGCACACACACGAATTTCCGCACACACTCCAATAAGGCAGAGTGCTTAACTCAGCAAACTGCAGGCCAAGCTGTGATCACTCTTGTTTATATTTTGGCTCACTCGCTTGTTTTTCAGTATTTTCTGTCTCTGCTCCTCTCTTTGTGTTTATTTGTTCAGAATTTTAAATTAAAAACATTTTGATATCATGAGAATTACATACGTGTCACTGACATGAGTTTAGTGACTTCACCATGACTTTGGTGACTTAGAAATAACTTGGTATTCGGTGACTAGGGCATGAGCTTAGTACTCAGTCATGACTGGTAGCTCAGAATGTGATGATTCATACATGAGCTTAGTGACTCGTCCATTGCTGTGGTAACTCTAACATCAATGGTCAACTATTATTTAGAGACTTGGGCATGAGTTTGGTAAATTGGACATGACTTGGGCAACACTGACATGAGCTTAAGTGACTCGGCCATGACTTTGGTAGTTTGAAAATGACTGTTGACTCTGTATTATGTAAGACTTGGACATCATTTTGATGACTCAAAACATGATATTGGTGACTTGGACATAAATCCAGTGATTTTGACATAAGTTTGGTTAGTGGAACATTATTTTGGCGACTTGGACATGACTTCAACGACTTGTGCTAGTAACTCAGAATTTGTTACCTCAGATAAGAGTTAAGTAGATATAACTTTGTGGCACTTTGTCACCTTTGACAACACCTTGCTAACCTGGTGTTGACCTTTTTGTTTTGTATGCATCAGGGACTTGAGGCTCAACTCAGACTCAAGGTTCGCTCAAAAACCACAAAAAAAAAATGTATATGTATGACCAATGGAGTGCATCAAGCCCTCAAAGTTGCAGCTAATGCCAAACACCTGTTGTGGTTTGGTTGTTTTCCTGGCAGTACTCTCTGTTTCCTTGTTCAGATCCTTGTAGTACCGTGTTGACTGGTATTGACTGAAAGTTTTGGTCTGGCAGCAGTTTTACTGGTAAGAGCAGCAGAGGAAAATACTTGATTTATTCCCACTATCAGATAGACAAACTGTTCTGTTCCCCGCTCAATTGAAAACCACATGAAAAACAAACCTGGGCCGCTGGGATAAAACAAGCTCACACAAAAAAGTACGGACATAGACATGAGGTGATGCCTTAATCAGTAACACTGAAATACCACTAGACAGCAGGACTGAAGATCATTTCCAGGCCCAGAAATATCACGTCAGTCAATAACCGGAAGGAAAAAGTTTTCTTTATTTTTAAAAATATATTTGTCAGCTATCAGGAGTGACAGGGAGGGGTAGTCTGCTAAATAAAGCTGCTCTCAGGCTTTTGTCTTCTAGGGCTCAGAGCTGAAGCTTTCACCCCCGCTGAGATCGGGCATGTACCACCAAATCCTGCACTGCAAACACACTCCTGCTATCCAAATCCCTGTTTAATACCAGGACATGACAGACTAATGGAGAGGGGAGAGGAGGGGGGAGAAAATCACCCCAACACACACAAAAACACAGAGCTTTTGGCAGGACACCTAAATAATCCTCAACATCAAACAGAGCTGCAGAGAAAGCTACAACAATCACATCACACATGTTTCTAAGGAAACTATTAACATACAGTTATGACAGACCTGCTCACAGTATATGTATATGTTTTATAGTCCTTACACTGGTTGCCCATCAGTTTTCGTATCGATTTCAAAGCTATTTTAATTTCAATTTAACTTCAAAGCATTTCATACAACACTGGGGTCCCCCAAGGTTCAATATTGGGTCCTTTACTGTTTAGTGTCATGTCATAAATTACATGCTGTTTAGCTGGAAGTGGCTGACAAATGAATGGATACTATGTCAAATATCTATGAATGGCTTACTGTTTCCTCATTGCATATAAACATTACTAACTATCTGCATGTATTTCTATTAGAGGACTAAACATTGTAGATAACTTTTGATAACTTGGGATCCTATTTATTGTATCTGCATGCAACAATATCTATAAACAAAAACTCAAACTAATTTACAACAAACCAAATCATTAGTATCACTTTCATATCACTCAGATATAATTTATTTTGTATGGAAAATTGCATATAGTATAAGGGCAGTTGCCATGGAGATTGTATTATCCCATATAAGGGTGGCAAATTCAGACAATCACCTGTGCTGCACACAGCATATTAAATATATAACTTTACATATGGTGCACTTTAACTTTTCAAACAAACTTATACTTGATAATTTGTTGAGCAAAAGGGTGTTTACCTGATTTCTGAAAAAAAAAAGCTCTTATGATCTTCAATCTCTGTCCTAACCTCATTAATCTCATGGACACATGTGGTATTGCAGTAATCAAGAAGACCTCATGACAAAAATAGCATCCATTTCGATGTATATATAATGTTGTTATACAAACCAGAGACATTTAAACATGCCGTGTCGATAATCAATCTTTACTTTAATCTCCTGACTTCAAAGACCTGCTGCTGTGCATCACTTCAAGCGTTTTGGTCACTTTCATAAGAAATTTTGGGAGGTTTTCTTTCTGGCATGACCGTATTTATGCATATAGTTATTATTAAAAAAAAACAGTCTGAAATGCATCATACAGCTTTTGTGAAGCTACAATGTGTTGATGTGACGAGCCGCCTGCAGCTGAAACCACTGAGCACCTTCAAAGGCTGTAAAACAAAAGAACCGGCCATGAAACGCCATCACAATACGAGAACACACACACATGCCCCCACACACATAAGCATCCAGGTGCATTTGAAATGGTGTACGTGACTGTACACAAACACACACACAGAGCATTTCCATTTCATCCTCCTGTGTGTGCGTTTTCCTCATCCACCTGAGGCCTGAGCAGCGATTCCCTGTTTATCTACACTCACACCGTTCTTCAGTCTACAGGGAGAGAGAATTATCACCCCACAGGCGCAAAATAACGACGGTGGAGAAGCGATTCTTCTCTTGTAACCAGGCTTTGTTTCACGATCTGTGAAGTAATCTGTTCAGCATGAAGGAACCGTTTTAGCCTTTAAAGGAAAACTGATTTGCTCTTCTTGTAATTTGCAGCAGAGACAAACAGACGTTGAGTACAGACCGACTTGCAGGGGGATCAGCTGTCTGAGTGCAGGAACAAATCAGGGCCACATTTCCTCTCCAAGAGACAGCATCAGCTAAATCACGCAGATTCAGTGTCGTTAACAAACCAGAGTGCAAACTGCCGCTTACATGACCCACATAACCAACTGATCGACCTCCCGACTCCCAGAAAAGATGTGGGTTGGGGTTTATTTTTGCCAAATACAATAATCTTTCCCTAAACATAACCAATGAGAGACGAAACAAAACCATAGAAACGAACAGATACTGTAGGAAACAAATTAATGTTTTCCAGATATGTTCTGTAGGAACATTTTGCCACTTGACTTCATTAAAATTAAAAATTTTGATTAAATAAAAACACAACAACAGTCAATAACTTTTTCTCCATTTGTGGAGAGCCAACAGCGCCTCTGCAACATTTTTCCTGTTGTCTTCTCAGAATCACATCGTGTGTTGATTTTAGTGGATCAGAGTTGGACTGTCACTGTTACACAGTGGAGTGCTGACTCTTAATGGACAGCACTCCAAGTTTGATAAGTCAAGCTGTGCTCAGCTGCTTGTGTGCCAACACGCCTGCTGGGGCTTATGGGATTGGATGGATGGAGAGGAACGTTTACATTGAAAGTGAAAGTGTATGAAGTCAAACCCAAAATAACTAAGAGTTGCTCGGGTGTCGTGTCCCTTCTTGTCTCTATTCTAAGAGAGTCTCTATTCTTTCTTTCTAAGTGATTTAAGAAGATCAACATCAATCTTTAAAGGATAAGTTAGGCGATTTCTATATTTTTCAACAGATTTCAACAAATCTCATGTGTTGAACCAAACCAATAATGAACTGATCTACTAAAAGTATTGTGTGTGTAGCCAAAGCCTCGGCTCTGAAGACTAATAACAGCATATAGCAAAAACAACATGCTAGCAAAGCTCTGAAAACAGCACATGCTCAGTGGCATCAGACTTACACAGAACTACTCTCTGGAGACTGAAAACACGATCACTGTCTTTAATAGTTTTTGGACAAGAACAGAGGTTTACAACACAGAACAATAAGAAAAAATAGAGAAAATCTCCAGACATATCCTTTAAAAGGAGAGAGTTGGTGTCAGGGAGTGGTTAGCCTATCTTAGCTTAGCATAAATCCTGTGAATAGGCCAGGCACAGTTTGAAAGTTCAAAAATACAACTAATAACATGCTTCATAAAAGATGCAAAAAGGCAAAAAGCACATTATGCTTATGCTGCGTTTTTTCCTACATTAGTACTGCTGGTAGTGAACCACACAATTAAAAAATGTTTACATACTGTAGATTCAAAAGATTTGATGTCTCATCTGTTAAAAGTTTTGGTTCAAGAGCCAAATATTTTGCCCACAAGCTGCTATCTGCTCATCAATGCTACAGACTCGTAGTCTTGTTATGTTTCATGGGAGAAATGTGGACTTTGGTTACATGTGGGTTGGTTTAAAGTGCATGTAAACAGCTCTAAATGAGGTCATACGTGGTGACCACAAAATATATTGGTTTCCCTTCAGGACTCCCACTTACAGGCCTGTTCCCTGTGGCTGTTTGTGTCAGACACTGGGCTGAATTATGCTCTGAAATACCTGCATACTGCCACATCGTCCCTGCTGCCTATCCACTACAACTGACCCACAAAAAAGGAATTTAAAATACTACGAAATGAAGCGTATTCTCCTTAAAATAGCAACCCCCCTCACCCATGAATGAATTCAGTAAGCTCTTCCTACAAACCCTCCGTCTGCTCTCATTTCAATTCTCCACCATAATTGTTGAACTCATTAAAAAGGGAAGTACTGCCAGCTTTCCTTTTAAGAGAAAACAGTATATGAAACATCCCGCACCTCCGCAGAGCCTTTAAGCCGTCCTCTGTTTCATAAATCACTTGATATCTTTCCTGTAAATCCCTGAGTCTCAGCCATCATCCAGCGAACATATGATACGAGGAGACAGGGAGAGGCCTCGGCAGAAGTGAGCATTTCAAGCGGTGGGAGGTGGCAGCATGTATGAGGATTTATTTCAGAGGATTATAGCACATTTTTCCACCTGGAGTTCATTTATAGACATGTCAAGAGGAGGGAGGCGTCCACTGCTAAAACACGATATTGTGGAAGGCAGAAGGAGCGAGACGGAGACGCAGCAAACTGAATTTTCTGCCGGTGAAAATAAAGAAGAATAAAGGAGGAAGATGGTGAAGAGAAAGTGTGCAGTTCGTTACAGCAAGCCGATAGCTAAATAACGTGGAGGCTGATCCTGATCTGACACACTGAGGAGGAGTCGGAGAAAGATGGAGAGGAGGACCCACACATTTAAATAAAAACCCTGGCATCGACACATCGACTGTGCCCTGCTGCAGGCTTTGTTTCTCCATCATCACCTACGTTCCTGCAGGTGTCATGTTAGTACTCGCAGCTTCAGAAGGCTGTTTGACCCCCCAGTATGTTAGTAAGCTGTTAACAGCAAGAATATACAAGAAATCACAGAAATATTTACCTGTTGGATCAGATCAGTCTATTCAAGCTACTCAATCACCAACATATTCTGCACATGTCCAGGTCTATATGTATATACTGGAATATCTATGCATGATTTACAGTTAAAAACCTCCTTATTTCTCTTAAATTGGTAAAGGGGGAGCAATAAACTGTAAATAATAAATAATTAAGGACAGATGAGGAATATTTTTCGATTCCTCTGAAGAAAAACTTAAAATTTCTAAATAAAAACGCAGCCGGCTGCCAAACAGCGTTCACACCTGCAGCGCTGGTGTTTCAGTCGTTACAGTCAAGCAACACCAAACCAGGAGTGTTAAAACACGTCCTGCGTCATGCAATTGTACGTTAGAAACGGATTTATCTTTTGTGTGTTTTTGCTTGAGGGTTTGTTTAAGGGGTTGATGATATTTAGCTCAACATGATGTTTGTTCCCAGGATTCCTTCTTGATGTTCACCATCATCACGTCAAGACTACAAGTGCACCGGGCCATCAAGTGCTCGTGGAAATTTTGACTGAAATTCCTGACCGTGTAACTCATCTCAGAGGTTTCTGAATGGTTTTCATATGTGCAACAAATCTGGCCAGAATACATGAATTGTGAAACACAGCTAGTATTATTTTCACATTATTACTTAAGGCTGCAGCCCGAGCAGATTATCTGGAAGTCCACAGATTGTTTTTTGTGGTACTCGCGTCAAAAAAACATGAGTCTAAAAGTCTGGACGTTTGGATACAGCAACTGACTTTTTAGTAGGACAAATCCCAAAACTCACATGCTGAAACATGCATACATGTTACCATGGTTACAAAATGGCTGCACGTCGCTTCCACAGATCAGAAGATCATCAGATAGACACCTGAATCACACCTCTTATCACCTGTCGAGAGTACTTACACCTGGTTTACTCATCCTGTCTTGTTTAGTCTCAGGTTTTTCATCCATCCCTACTCACAGCCCTTCATCCTCTCTTATTTAATCCTCTCCCATCTCTTTGTTTCCCCAGGTGCCAACTGGAGACCCTTTCCCACCGGCACAAAAAACCCAGCAGAGCTTTAAAATCAAACAATTCAAGTGTGGAAGACCCCTGAGTATAGACATCGGAGGTGTTGCATTTGTGCATTTCAGCAAACAGGAAAAATGAAGGCCGTGTTTCATCTGTCGCTCTCAGCTCCGCCTTGTAAAGCAGATATAAAGATGACAATAAAGTTAAAAGGGGAAAAAAATAATAATGAGGACGACAATGAGCTTTTTACAGCGATAAACAGGAGCTCGTCTGCTGTTATCGCTGCAGCTAAAGAGGGATCAGATGGGGAGGAAAGTAAACAGCTCTGTAATTGTTAACACACTCAGCTCTTCCAGGAAGGAGGCCAATTAGACTGTGATACAGTAGATGGACGGTATATAAGATTTCCGATCAAAACCGAGCTCCGTAATGCTCTCTGCTTCTTCTATCATTAAACATAGAGAAGCAATTTGCCAAGATAAAATCATCGTTAGAGGAAGAGCGACTACAGCCTCAACGCTGCTAGTCTATCGAAGGCTGAGAACAACATTTCTTACACCACGAGTCTTATTGTCAGAGTTTTGATTACAACAGTCATCAATAATCATCATCTTCAGTGTAGATTTCCATACCCACATATAATGTTCAGGGCAAAATTTAGCTGAAATAGCTAATGTTAGCCTAAGTGTGCAGTGCTTGGTGTTTCCAGTAAGCTAACGTTAGCTTGGATCCGAGGTAGCGGAGAGTGAATTTGCTGATGGCGCCGACCATAAGCTGCAACTCTGGGCTTCAAACCGGTCGCTATTGGTCGCTTTTGGGATGTTTTGGTGTGCCGATCACGTCGGCTGTTGTCTTCGCCGCTCACGTAGGAAGACAAAGTGGGACGAGACAGTCCTGAAAGTGGGAAACAGCACTGACTGATGATGTTACAAGACGACAGGCCAGAGGGTGTTACTCCTTTAATACAAATATTCGCCTTTAACCACCGTGTCCAACATGTGTTTTACAGCTTTTGTTTCACTTAGGAGACAATATCTGTGTTGAGACGCGGTCATCACTTATATTAACTGATGGGACACATATGGTGTGTTTTGGCGCAGCGCCGTCATCCATCTGCATCCGAACCTCAGTTCAAACAGTGATGTAAACATTTCAGAGGCTTATTTCAGCTGTGAACTGTCTTCCTCATGCAGCAGCTCTGACTGCGGTTTCCATTCAGATCCTCACAGAACAATAAAAACCATTCAGAGACAAAACACATGTGCAAGAAATAAAGTCCGCAGGCTTGGAGGGGCCGCAGCTCGCCTCTCTCTGTGAATAATCCACAGCTGGGACTGCTCTCCACTTCCACACACACTGATTTCACAGTTTTCACTGTGGCCACTTAGCAGCCAGCGCCTGGGTTCGTGCTACACCGAAGGTCGGGGCAGGTCAGACATCACCACACACACACACACACACCTCACACAGCTGTACTATCTGATGTTCAAAATACAAGACCGCCCACATCGTCAGCTTTTCAAGTTGATATGAGTTGATAAGTTGCTATAATTCGTTTGGAGTTTCTGTCCAGCTGATAAACATAAGTCCAATATTCACTCTTTGATGGTTTCAGCTCCTTATATAAATATTGTTCAGATTTGGACTGGTTGGTCATAAAAAAAAAAGGAATCTGTCAATCGACACAAAGTTTCATATATGGCAGTAAATTGAATGTCTTGGTTTTTGTTTTTTTTTTGGTCTTTTGAGATCATGAAAATAAAGTTGCAGCCTTAAACTATTTCCAGCCTGCAGATTGATTTTGGTGAGAGAATCACTTTAAAACAGAAGACATATGATGTGATATGATGGGACTCCTTCTGGTTTTAGTCAACCAGAGGAAGCAAAAGGGTTGCATCTTACAGAAAGTCTGTCTGTGTTATGTAGACAGTTATTATTACAGCAGGCTTTGCCATCTTGCACTCACAGAGATAATGTATCTCAAATCACTCTGAAGCGGTCCAGCTCTGTCCGGACGGATCGGGAACGAGACACAGACGGATAATATTTTTCATTTACAGACAATAAATTCCTCTCCGGCTTGCGGCTACAGCTGCAGACGGATTCTGTCCTCCAGTCAGAAGAAATCTTAGCGTCCCGCTGGACAGAGAGCTGAGCATCAGCGAGATACAGTCCACGAGCCAGACCAGAAAATCCCAGTCTAATCTTCACAGCCAGGGGTGAAAGGTTTTTAGAAGATTTTCATTGTGAGCCTGGCAGAACGATCTAAACCCTCCAAACTTCCTCCATCAAGACTCAAATTCCTCCCCGAACGGCCGAGGATCGTTGCACTTTCTGACCATATTTGGAGAACAATTTAAAAACAGTAGTAAGAAAGGTAGAGAGCATAAAATACTTCATCTAAATTCATATCACTGGCTGTCTCTCCCAATTTACACATACAGAAAGTTAACCTAATATTTGCAGAAAGGACTATAAACGATTGATTAATCAATAACTCGTATGTAAAGTAAAATTGTAAAACTTGTACTCGATTCCTGGTTTACTGGTTTTATCGTAATGTGTTTTTGTACCTTCTACCTTAAACGTTAAGTTAAGTGTAACTTCTGAGCTTTGACACTCACTCACACTTGGGTTCAAAGGGTTAATAGAGGTCATAATTTAATAATAATCTACATGGTACCTTTAACTGTTACACATACACACTGACACAAACACACTAAGTCCTGTTTGGCCTCTTCAGTATTTACACCCCCCTCCATTGACCTCTTTAGCTACTAGTTTCAGTTTCTATCCCGTCCCAAATCCTCATCAGCTGCCTCTAAATCTCTCCCATCCCCCATCGAACTGCTGCTGCCTGCGAATCTGCTTTTATCTCGTTTTCTTTGGTTTAATCGTCAACTTAAATATAATCAATGTAGCGCTGATAAAACAATAGTCGCGTGTCGATCGAGAAAAAACAAATTTAATCCAATTTAACAAAGACGTTAACAGGTTTTAGCTTCTTTTTTTTGCACCCCTGGTGGTGTATTTGTATTATTGTCATATCATATTTAGTATTTTTCATCATTTTATAGACCAAACAAATCGATTAAATCAAGAAAATGCTCTGCAGATTGATTAGTTGCAGCCGTCACCGTAATGTAAACGTATATTGATATCAGTCAGAATAATATGACTGAAGTTATTGATCCTTGCTGGCCGATACAGAACAATTAGTCAGCAAATTAACCAGAGCGATCAAATCAATGACAATGTTTGTTTGGCTTCATCAGTACATGTTTGTGTTGACTCTGAATGTCCCATCAACATCGATCTAAACTTCTAGACTAAAGACAAAAATATGTAAACATTTTAATTTAGATTTTTAGATTATTTTTTTTTTCCATAAAAATGTCTCCTAGTGCATGCATGTTACTACTCACATGCAAAATGATGACGTGCCGGGTGTCACATATAGTGACTCTGCTGTAAGCCTTTTAAATGAAGGTAATTAAAAACAAACACAGAACAATCAAACACAGATCAGAGTGACGTCGTTTCTCTCTCACTGTCCCAGGCAGTGACGGAGTGACTCAGACGTCCACAGAGGACAAACACTGGTCTGGAGACAGAAAGAGACTGTGTCTGTCTTTGAAGCTCCACGTAGCTTCACTTTGCTATTTCCGGCATCTTTGTTGTTGTTGTTGTTGTTGATGATAGAGAAAGAGAGAAGAGAGGGCGAAACAATAAAATGTTTCAGGAAATGGTGAGCGATGAAGAAGAGACCAACAACAACAACCGACAGCAGCAGTTTAAAAATAGTTTTAGTTTCATTTATCCTACAAACTTCACTTTATGTGGCACAAGACAGTTTGTGAAAATTGGCTTATGAAATGTGAGAATTTAATGTTTATTTTGTGTCATACGTGACATTAAACTGAATATTTAAGGTTTCTGGACTGTTTGAAGAAGCCACGATGAGCTTCATAAAACTATAACAGCCTTTTTATTTCCCCCCACCGATTTGAAAATGATCAGAAGATTAAACAATAATGACAATAATCTTGAGTCACAGCGCTGTTATGCCCATCGGTACGGTTAAAGTCCACTTTACACAAAGGTTAACAGGTTTAAAAGAGCCATTGCATCCAGTCCAGAGGTCAGACTACAGGCAGGACGAGGCTCTCGCTCACATTGACTTCCAATCTGAATCAGTCAGAGCTCAGACTGGCAGCGCCGGCTTCAGGTCTGATGGCTTTTTATTCGATAAAAACAAAGTGCCATTACGTCCTATAAAGTCGGAGCTTTCTCTCTGAAAACAGCTGCCTGCTGCAGTCGATAACGACGCTATGAGAGTAAACTCGTTATCAAGCTCCGTTAAAGCCGAGGGAAGCTTCAACTAACACTTAGTGTCATTATCAATTAATGTGGCAATTATCCAATCGATTGGTCTAAAATAATATAATGTCAGGAAGTACTGGAAAATGTCAACAACAATCTGATGAACAGCAAAATAACGACTTAATGGTGAAATTCATTTTCTGTCAACTTATTGATCTAATTGATCTAAAACACAACTCGAACGTATCTTAGAGTATCTTAGAGTGATTACGTTGCACATGATGACCCCGTTATGATTGAATTAGCGGTGTTTATGTGGATATACAGCAGCCGCAGTCAGTCTTTAAAGAAAACACCAGACGACACAGCTGCTCTTATCTGAAGACTTGATGAAAAAGGTCAACAAAAGCCTGCATTAGTCTTTTCCAGCTTGTCTCAGTCTTTTATTCACCGACAGCCTTGAATCTGTCGAACGTCAGCCCTTATAACACAACGTCTAAACTAAACTTACCAAGAAAAACACATAAATCACAGTTTTCCTTCAGCTCACAAAGTCATCACGCAATTTTTTCTTTTTATTTCTGACACAAGTTCGTTTATGATTTTAAAAAACTGAAGAATCGTGGAAAGAAACTGTCAAATTTGTTATAAAACTATAAACGGGAATCTGGTTTCTGAGCAGATTACTGGAGAATCACACTTGATTTAATAATCTATAATCTCCTTAGATTTAGGTTTAGGAGTTTAAATATTTAAACACTTGCCTGAATTTAGAGATTGAGACCATAACGACTGGTTGAAAACGAGTATTTCTCGAGAGAAGTCAAGGCTTTTTATACAGGAGTCAGTTGGAGCATCATCACTTTAAGGTGCTTCAGCCTCGAGTCGCAGTAGCTGCTGTTTGGTGTTAATGCAACCTGCCCCGTGTGACCACATTCATAAGAAACAATTGAACCTGTAACCTGAAAGGTCACCTAGCTCCGCCTCTTCCTGTCAGCAAAAGCAAACTCTGCAAAATCTACAAGCCGACGCCTCATCTAGGAAGTCTTCCTGAAAAAGAGAGAAAACGCCGGACTCTGAAATAAACACACAGCAGCCAATCAGAAGTACTCGTACGGCATGCGTCCTGCTAACAGATCCAACACACACACACACACACACACACACACACAAGAAGGAACGTTTATCTCCGCCACAGAAATTAGTCCCCAGATAAAAGATTATTTTTACAAGTGAAATCGTAATACTGAGGATTATAAATGCAGACGTGTGTTCTGGTGTTGTTGAGATTTAAGGTCAGACGTTTCATTTTTAACAGAATTCTGCAAATTTGCCAAAATTTGCTCAAATTTGGAAAGTTTTCTTTCTGTCTAACTTTACATTTGACTGCAGTCCATAAGTGTGAACTGTACTGTGTGTGTGTGACTGTGTGATCGTGTGTGTGTGTGTGTGTGTGTGTGTACTGTAGTACACTTGGCAGACGTCTCGATTAACTCGAACAGCCTGTTCATCTCAATCAGAGTCATACTGTGATTTATTTTTTCACTGAGCTCTGCAAAGAAAAGAAAAGTGACATTTCCAGCTCTGGCTGCAGTAATCAGGATTAGTGCATGAAGGACACATGTAACACGTGTGTCTGGGATTTCATACATTATCACACGTAGTTAAGAGCCGCCTCACATATACACACATACAACATCCATTACAATCTGACAAGTTGGTTAGAAATCAGCCTGTTCAGTATTAAATATCTGCTGTGTCTTCACATCTGCAGGATGAAATAAAAGACTTTTACATGATTTCTTTTTTGCTGCAAAAAAAAAAAAAAAACAAAGGGAAAATTTCTGCAAGTTTAAATGTGCTCTATGTGTGAATATGAAGCTAAAAATATGAGCTGACTGATTTCTCTTTTCTGGCCAATTTAAGCTCCCTTTTTCTTCTCTCCCTCCTGCTATAAAGCTGCAAGAGCAGAGAGTAAGTGATTCACACACACACACAGAGAGAGAAATATGAGAAAAGCTTCGAGGTTACAAACTGCAGACTCCCTCTTGTACCGCTCTGCTCCCTCATTGAACTTAAAACCTTCGACTGCAGCAGCAAAACGACACTTGGCCTGACAGATTTTTTATTTCACTGCACTGACTCAACATTTTTTATAATGTGGATACAGCGCCGTTTATTTAACAAGGTGGGTTTTTCTTCGTCTCAAAGAGCAATAAGAGGTACAACGTCTGTTTTCCCACCAAAGACAAAAAACAACAAATCAGTTTATTCAATAATATGTTACCATTGAGGCCTCTAAACTACAAACATCAGTAGGATTCATCCTCTGGGAACCATGAATGTTTGTACACAATTTAAAAAGATATTTCCGTCCAGACAATCAATTCATTCATTCATTCATTCATAAACTAGTAAAAAATCTGTCTTTCTAAAAATAAATTATTTGCTAAACGCTAAAGTAGATCAACATACTTTCCATGAGAAAAGAGTTGAGAAGAAGGACAGAAGCTTTATTGTGAAGCTGCAGCAAACCAATGAGGAAAAAAAAAAAGGTAAATTCCCAAATATCAAAAGGAGTCAGTGTGACGCAGCAGGCGAAGAAAAAAAACAAAAAAAAGAAACACAGATACTGACCTTCAGCGTTACCAGGACTGAGCACAATACAATTTAATAAAGTCATCTTTATCTCCTTTATCAGCTCTTTGAAAACACCCAAATACCCAAAGCACTGACATCAGAGGCGAGTTTAATCTGATTGCAGAGGCTCCCGGGTTATTTCCAGATATAAAAAACATGATCGGTGAAATGGCGAATAGTTTTCAGAAATTAAAAATAGCTCGTTCATTTTTAATTTCTGAAAACTATTCGCCATTTCCCAGATGAAAACTGTCTGCTGCACCCGGCAACAGCTTCAGGATCAGTGTCAGTGAGGAGCTTCATACTGTACGATAAAAACAGAAAACCACCAAAACCTCCGGACGCAAGTCAGTCTCACAGGAGGCTTTAAGTTCATCTCCACCAGCGATGTGAAGCCTTTTTTTGGTCCATTTTTTTGTCTTTTGTACACCTTGTACGTCATATGACAAACTGATCCAGAGTTTCAGAAATATAAAGGCTTGAAAACACAAAGTCACGTCAAAGTCAAAAACAGCATTTTTCAGTGTCACTACTGCAGCTTTTTCTTTTTAAGCGAGGCCTGAGACGTGCCTGCGTTTGATTCGTTGGTTTCATCGTCTGGACGGTGGCGGTGTAACATCACCCTCCTCATTCCTCATCATGACACTGACCTCCGTCTGACACGCCGCCATCCGGCCCCGCAATCTCACATTTCTCCCAAACGCTTACTGAAGGTTACGACCTTATTGTGGTGCTGCTGCGAGTCACCAGTTGGCAAGAAAGATGGAGGAGAAGACGGAGAGAACGAGAGTAGGAATAAAGGAAGAAAAGCTAAGAGCATCTTTCTGACTGAATATACTGTAGAGCATGAAAGTGACGAAGCTCTAAATGTGCAGTAAGAGGAGCGCGTACAACAGGAGATGACGTCAAAGTGTGTTTCACAAAGCAGACGTGATGAAAGTAAAAGCCTGTTTTGCATCGTGTACCACTGACCCTGTTCTATATTAATCTGAGAGCAGAGAGAAAGGAAAACATTCAAGACACTTTCATAGTTATTATGGGTTTAAAACTGGAGACAACAGAGCGAGAATGAGGTCAGAGGTCATTAGAATAAACCAATAAATCCACAACAGACCAAACACTGTGACAGAGGCAGGACGCTCAACATCTCGTCATCCACCAACAGCTTTGCTGCAAATTATGATCGTTTTCATTATCGATTAATCTTCCAATTATTTTCTCTATTTGTTCATTCGTTTTGTTAGAGAACAGTGAAAAAAATGCTCGAGGTAACAACCAACAGTCTTAAATCCAAAAAGTTCACCATCATATACGACAAAGAGAAGTATAAAATCCTTTCATTTCATTCAAAAATGACTCAAACTAATTCATCAATTATCAAAATAGTTGGGATACATTTTTCTCTCTAGCAACTAATCGATCGGTCGTTGCAGCTCTACCTGTCATGAAGCTACACCTGCAGAATGAGCAGATGTCTTTATGCACGTTTATTCACGCTTCTTCTGCACAATCTGAAAAACCTCCCGCTCAGATAATCCCGATGACATCATTACGGTTTATACAGTATGTTTATCTTAACATTTTCCTTAAATTATCACCCAGATGTGGTGATAAATGACAAATATGCCGTTTTGTTTTTCCTTTGACCTCAACCAGCTCTTCGGTGCGACATCATGTGACCAACCATGAATCCAAAACTCAAAAAGATGAAATAAACAACTCATTCAATTAAAAAAAAAACATATTAGCTGTAGGTAGAAAAATCTGAGTCAAGAAGACACGTAACCATCAAGAAAGTGAACAGATGTTTCTTCTATGACGGACTTCAATTAATGAAACATGACTCGACCCGCTCGCTCGGCTCCTCTTACCACCATTTTCTTCCTTTGTCTGCCCGGCGGAGGTGACTTGGCAGGTAATGGCTTCCTCAAACAGCTGGTGGGAGTCAGGGGGTCATATGACAGCAGCCTCCGGCCAATCGGTGGCCGCAGAGCGCTCAGCATTCCTGAACGTCTGTGAATTGTTTGATACTGGATAACCCTGATTCACTCGCTGTCACCTTCAAACGCTTCGGGCAAAAACAACGGAGTCGATCTCATCTTCATAAGTCTTTCATCCATCCATCACTTCTACATGTATCATTTACAGCAATGAATCATCTTTTATTTTTGTTTTATTGTTGTTATGGATACTGATGAAGCGATTTGTTATTTGAAGAGTTTTGATAATAAAAGTTCATGATTCATTGCTGTAATGTGACATAAAAAAAAAAAGCTTCTGTAGTTTTCAAACAGTGAAACACAAACATCTAATTATTCAGATGAATAAATCTGATCATTTCAGTTCCTGCATGATGATCAGATTTTATGACTGTTTGGCTCAACGTTGCTGCACAATGATTTCAGTCGTAAAGTTCAACTTTTATGGGTTTTTTTTTTTTTACAGAAGTAAATATCATTTTCACCAGATATGACGTCTCGGTGCATCCAAACGCTTTGTGACACAAGGTCAACAAGGTCAACGCAGACTGCTGAATTTGCTGTCCTGAATATGGGTCAAGCCCTCAGTGTGTTAACGTTTTAAACTCATCACCAAAGCCAAGATAACCCCGATGACGTCACCGTGACACATTCGACTAGAGTATATTTACTCATACTCATATTTACAGGTTTCCTTTATTAAATACACCATGAGCCCAGATGCCAGTAGCAGTGTTTTGCTCTCCGGTGCTGCTCTATGTGACCGACCTTGAATCTGAACCTCCGGGGGAACAGAAACATTTCCCAGGAGTAAACAACCTACAGTACATTAATGAATACATGTAGGCTGTCGGGTCGGATATGCTCCAAAATGGAGAGAATATATATATATATAAAAATCATATTTCTGCAGACATGTTTGTTTAAAAATGAGGATTTTCCTTGTCGGGATCAGTCTTCCCGCCCACCTCATCCGTCCTGCTCGTTATCACTGCCGCTCTCAACCCGTCGCAGCTAACGGCGCGTCGAGGGTCACAGCGGCTGACAGAGCTGCGGATGTGTGAGCGAGCGAAGGCGGCGATCAGGCCTGTTCACCGACGATGTCGTGTAGTTAATGAATCAACCTCAACACACACACACACACCTTCAGTGACTGATTTAACTGCTGCTACAAAGAGAAAACAAAAGGTTTGTTTTATCAGTCACAGAACAGGAAATTCACGATGAAAATGTTTCTAATGATCTGAAATGACAAGAACAAGAAAATCAGGATGACTAATCAATATTTGTATTACTGATTAATCTGCTGATCATATTATAGTGACATTAGTACTATTAGTATTTGTTTATTTTCATTTTTGACACAAAACTCACCAATAATCCTCCCGTTTGAAGAGCCTGAACCGTGAAATGTTTGCTCGAATAATTGTTTATCATAAATACATTTGCTGTTGATCAATTTATAGTTTCACGTAGAAGCTCCAAACGTGAGCCATTATCATTGATGCATGACGTGTGATGCAGATTTTAAAACGTTTTCCGTTATTTAAAACATAGTGGCATGTTTCCTCATTGATAGATAGATGAGTATATCATTACTGGGGCAGTCGGGGGGGTGTTTGGGGGTGTCCCGTGTTGTTTGGGGTCAGTCTCTGTCTTTGTTCAAAGCCCATCAAGTGTGAAAAACGAGGGCAGGCCTGAGGCGTCCTGCACCGTCTCTCTGCTCTAGCCGATCGTCACACAAAACGAGCACTAAAGCAGATTTTAACTTCTGCCGTGACGAACAGGTTGTGTTCTCATAAAAACAGAGCAGACGTAATTCACACTTACAGTTCGGTGGAAACCCGGAGAGATTTCAGAGGAAAAAAAAACCCTCCAAAAGCATCATTTCCTGCCTCCATCAACAACTTAACAAGCAGCAAAGCAGCGATGTGTTTGATCCCTGGAGAGCTCAGTGTCACAGTGTTATAACACAAACACATCCTGGGACAAGTGATGGAAATTAGTTTATCGATCCATCGCCGACAAAGTCTGATGTGTTTGTGTATTATTAAAAAGTTAGACTGTCAATAAACCAAAAAAAACAACACAACAGCAGCCAGTATGGAAAAACTTCAAAAAGACGTTTAAATCCACTGAAAAACAGCAGAACGGTGACACGGGTCCAACTTAACGGAGCTGATGCGTCTTCAAACAGTCCAATATTTTGGTTTTGTTGACTGAATATCAAAATATTTCAGATTTGGTTGAAACTTTGTCCAGAGATAAAAAAAAAATTAACCTTTTTCTGGGTTGAATTGGATAATTCTGCCTTTATTTGTTATAGAGGCCAATAAAATGACCCCTAAGCTTTGAGCTTCTCAGCTCAAAGAATTCAAAAACTGTAAATATTGTTGGTAAATCTGGTGTCTGGAGCCTTGTGCAGCTGCTCACTTAGCTGAGCGGTAGGTATTATGATTCATGTTGATGTTATTATTAAGTACAGGCTTCACCGAAAACCTCCGCCGTCTCCAAACCAGAGATAAAATGTGGAACTAAAACCAAAACTCTCGTCCTGCGCCGGGCCGGCTTCAGACTGAAAGCAGAACCTGTGCGTGTATATTCAAGTCAAATCTGACCTCATTCAGACTAATGACCAGCAGCAGATGTCACAGGTTCATATTTCACACAGTTAAGACGGTGACTCGAGAGTGTTTAGCTCCAAACAACCCAAAACACAATCTGTAATCTGAGCTAAAACACGCTCCAGTGATTTCCTCTGCTGTCGACTACAGATTTCAGCTTTAATTCATACTCTCTTTTTTTTTTTTTTTTAAATGTGTAAAACGCTGAACGTCCTCTGTGATCTTTTGTTTATTCTGCTACAGTAGTGACTTGTGATCAAGGACAACAGGTTAAACTTTAAACCTACACTTCTGCTGAAAGTCAAATATTACCTCTTAGCTCCCACACACAGAAAAAATAAAAAATATTCAAATCACTTCCTGTCACACACAAACAAGCAGGAGGAGGAAAGACAACAGAAACCAAACTCCTATGAATGAAGCTCCAATAATGCTCTTTTTTTATATATCTGAAATCACTTTAATTCATCTATAAACATTCATGTGGTGGATTCACATGCTGGTGAGAAAATCTGACATCTGGGGACTTTTCCTGGTCGGCTGCATTCATGCGCTGTTCAATGCTCGTCCAGAATGTTTTTTTCTGTTTATTAAATGTTAATGTTTAACTATTACAATTACAAAACAATAACATGTGTTGTGCTTTTTGTACAAGTGTGTGTGTGTGTGTGTGTAAGTTTTTAACTTGCAACAGAGCAAAAACAAGAACTTCGCTGGGTTTCAGTATTTCGAAACGGTTTATATTAAAAACGGCTGAAACTAATCAGATAACTTGAGTCCAGTCTAAAATGCTGCATCGGGTATCGGCGAGAATCTGAGTCTATATTTGGTATCGGCTGATATCCAGGTTCAGGTATCGTAGCGTCTCTACCGTTGCAGAGGCTCCTATTTGTTTTATTATCCTATATGACAAAGAAATATAGGATACGTTTATAGAGCTGGAACCAAACAGCCATTAATCGATTATCAAAACAGCTGCTGATCAAGTTTGACTAAATAAAGTTAACTGATTACAATAAACCACCAACTTTATGAGTTTATAAATTGATTTTTTTCAAGTTTTCTTTGACTGGAATTCATGTGCAGTTTTGTTTTCAGCCTCCTCTGGTGAAATCTTTTATTATCTGCTGTAAATCATTTCACTTCCATGATCAATATTTCAGCAGGCTTGTTGTTACCACCTCTTGCACCATTTCCAAGTGAGGAAAGGCCACAAAGAGTGATGAAGGACGCACCTCCCCCCCTCCCCCTTCCCCCCTCACCTCCTCCTCCTCCTCTTCTCCCCCCTTCCTCCCCCTCCCACCCCTCGGCCTCGCCCCTCTCTCCTCTCAGCCCTCGTTTGGGGATGCAGGGGCTCATCAGTATTTCTGGACCAGGCCCGTTTAAACACACACACACACACACACACACACACACATCCACGCATTGCATAAAAGCCTGAAATTGCTTCCAGCTGGTCCCAACCGAAGAAACTGAGAGGAAACAAAGCGCTGGTCCGTTTGCACAGTTATTCGTCCAGTGCGCACATTGCCTCCGACTCTGCAGCTCAAACACCCGCAAACCTGCCGCTTTCTGCCGGACAAAACTCTCACTTTCACCGCTCTGACGCGCAGCTGCTTCTCACTGCTGCAGATAAAACTCGTGTGGAGTTTGCAGCCCGGCCTGCATGTCTGTAGTTTAACACCAGTCCGGGTGCTGATGATGATGATGGTGGTGGTGAGGATGATGATGGTGAGGATGGTGATGCTGCCGCACGGTGCGCTCCGCTCCGGTCCTGCGCATCCTCAGAGAGCGTCAACCCGGACAACAAAACCCCGAAATGAGCAGCAACGCGAACAAGCAAGAGGGAAGGAAGGAGACAGACAGAGGAGAAGGAGGAGAGGGGAGGTCAAGGGATGGCCGGCCGGCTGCAGGACTCACCAGTCGGTGTCTGAGGCTTCGTCGATGACGTCCTGGTAGGCGGTCAGCAGGTCCAGTCTGTTCTTGCCGAGGTTCACAGCCATGTTTCTGTCCCTGCAAGCATCCAGACCGCTGCTGATGGAGAGAGACACGGAATGAGACTACAGGGAGGACACGGAGGAGGAGGAGGAGGCTCTGACTGGTGGAGACAAAGAAACCACCACGGTGTCCAACAGGTCCTAGCGCCGGAAGATCACCGGATAAACATGCTGTTGGGTCCTAGTGCCGCAGAGTACAGTACATCTTTACAACAGTGTAAAACATCAGCTGCTATGAAGGCAGTTGTTACATAATAATATTAATAATAATAATAAACAAACAGCACATTTCCTGATAACTACTAAAGGACAGTTTCACTATTTTTTTAAACTGCCTTCAAACAGCTTGTTGTAATCATTCCTCCTGTTCACACTTGACTATTAGATCTCTTCATAATGCATTTATTATGTAAGTGATGGGGGACATAATCCAGAGTCTCCTTCTGTGCACAAATGTATTTAAAGTTCAGCAGGGAAACATGAATCTGACCCTAAAAACACTCAATGTGTCAGATATCCACTCAGAGCCTCAGATAAGCTTCAGATGAACTGTTTTAAGACAGACTTGGATATTTGTGAACTCGTCCTTTAAAGTCCCCCTCGACTCAAAAACATGTGTTTTTTTGTTTGTTCCTTCAGCTGGATGTTGTTCTCTTCTCTGTGCAGAGTTTGTTTTCTGCTGAAGGAGGAAAAGTTTCTCAAGAGCTCATTGAAAATCTGAGTTTGTTAAAAAGGGGCGGGACTACGAGCAAGATATTGACATCACAGCTAGTTTCGGAGCCAATCGTGGTCCAAATATTCAACTCACACAAGTTGTGATGTGGAAACCTGAAGCCTCCAGGATACAAACACGGAGACTTTACAGTGAAGTGGGAGACATCTTGTGTCCAGCAGGAAAACTTTACATATTCAGATATTCACGGATGTTTTAGGATTTTTAAAGTTGGAAAACTATATCAGACACATTATCGCTCTAAGCATTAATACATGTCTGTAGAATAAGAGTTTCTTTAAGGGTTTTAAACTCTTAACCAAAGCAGCATAACACGACCATGTTATAGTTTCAAACCCTTCCCCTCCTGCTGCTCCTGCTGCTCCTGTTTTAGACTCTTTTTCATTCTCTCTCTCTTTAACACAGCGACTCTCCGGCAGGCAGACTCTCCCCGGCTGCCTCTGGGAGCAGAAATGTGTCAGTGTGTCTCCTGTTGCGTCAGTCTGCAGCCTCTCCGAAGGGCCGACGGGGGTGTTTCTCAGAGAGCAGAGGACGTCACGGCCGTATGCAGATGCTGCTGGCTGTTGTTCCTGCAGGACACGCAGGCCGCTCATTAAGATCCGGTTCCTGAAGGCCGCCGCGGGCCGACTGAAACCAGACCGGCAGTGATGTCCAGGCGAGCGGAGAGTAACAGATGGAGCTGAGCAGGAGGTGGAACATCAGCACAAACATGCCAACATATCTACAGACATTAACAGCAGGAAATAAATCCATTAAATGGATAAAAGGTTCAGCGTCGATCCTTCTAACTAAAAACCTGTGTTGTTTGTTCCAGAGGTCATGAGGTCATGTTTGTACGGTGGCCATTTGGGGACATTTGAGGCTCAGCTCTGGATTTGTAGGGTTAGATGAGTCTTAACTTGATCTGAGACTGACGGTAACGGCTCAAGAAGGGTTAAAGTACTGTGTGTTGATAACGCAGCACCACATCCATTACATTCAATGACTCTGCATGACGAACTTTAGCTCTTGTGAAGTATTTCAGGCGCTTTTGTCTCATTAAACTTCGTGTTGGATATAAACTAGTGTTTATGTGCTTCTGTTGTGGGTTCTTTTGGTCAATATGTGGGAAAGTTTTATATTTGTTTTATGAGCTTTTTAGAAAAGGGATTTTTGTTTTCCTTTTTGTCTTAGCAAAAAATAAAATGTTCTTGACTTCCTCAGTTTAACACAAACATTATTAACTGATATGTTTGTTGTTGTTGACACATTGTTTTTTCCCCTCCTGTTTCAGGCTTTATTTGTGCCAGTGTCTAAATACATATATTGGGTTTTCTTCTTTGATAAAAATCCATTTTAGATGTAATTTCCTGTAAAAAGATGTCTTTTTATAAACTCTTTTGAGTTTTTTAAATTTCACTCTTTTTTTTCTCCTTTATTACATCGTTATTGTCTTATTTGTGCAATTAAACTAAAAAAAAAAAGAAACCTAAAAACTGCTATTCTTAAGATGTTATGATTCACAGAAACTAATCTATAATTAGAAAAAACTTTTCATAAACAACATTTCCTCTCAATTTAAGATTAAAAGCATCACTTTCATCATGCCACAATCATCTAATCTGTGTGTTTTTTGGTTAACATTAGTGCATCTGAATTACTCAGCATTTATTCTTATAACCTCTAAATCTAAATTAAATATTACTGTCATTATACTATGAAAATATTATTCTGATGACCTGATGGTGCAAGAATTTCTCTCAAAGCTCTTTGTGAGGTTCCCAAAAAAGAAAAGAAACACTGAAAATGAACTTCTTTTCTTGTCGTTTCCTGGAAAAGTTGACATTTAGGAGGCTTTCCTCGTCTGGTGGTGGTGGCGGTGCGTTGGTTGCCACGGTAACCTGCCTTGTTGAACCCCATATGGCCGCCTCAGTGTTTTTCTCCCAGGCTGGGCTGGCGTCGAGCCCACATACCTTCCCTGTGCTCTCAGAGCTCAACACTGAGGCCGGAGGATAATAGAGGAGGGCCGAGCGCTTTAATTGGCACAAATAGCAACGAGGTACAAGGTGAATCTGCTGAAACGCACTCAGCACCGCTCAGTTTGCATAATTTAGCTTCCTATAGCCTCCTGCATTCACTATTCTTCTGCTTTCTAGCCACACTCAGATAGTTACACGTACAGAGAGTCGAACTCGTTATGTTTTTACAAAATAGTCGTCCGTGATTTAGGTTGAAGTTTCTTATTTTTTAAATTAAAAAAAATAAAAAATGACGCCGTTAAATTAAAATATAATAAATAAATAAATATAAACCCCCGGTGGTTAAGTGGGTTAGGATTCATTAATTGTCTTCACCCTGCAGGTTCTCGTCGTTTCCTGCTGACCTCATTTTTGTTTGTTGGTGTTGATATGTGGGTGTATGGAAGCCCACAGTTACCAATAATCTTACTGATTATTCAGCAATATTGAAAGTGAAACAGCAGGTCACGTGACAGTGGAGGCTCTAAATAAAGCTCCGGCCTGCAGATTGAGCCGACACTAAACTCCCTATTCTTTAATGGCGGTTGTGATTGGGGAAATTAGCCTGTCAGGACTGAAGAGATTAAACCGAGTCTGCTCGCGGCTTCAGGGAGAAATAAATAACACTTAAAAGAGAGTTTAATCCACCAAACGGTCACGACGAGCAGCTTTAAATCCTCCAGAAGTAGGTCAGAGTCTCTGTCTCATATTTGAGGCTTTAGAAAAAAACTTTCCTGCTGATATGTGCACTGAGAAGGAGGAAGAAGTCACTCAATGTATACATTTAATAATATTAAACTATTAAGCCAACATATGTCATCTGTAGCACTAAATATGGTGGCCCACAGAGGTCAATAAGCAGACAAAACACAAGAAATACTGGTGAGCAAGTTAACATAATTGATATCACGTCTTTTTTTAACATTTTATATTTTTAATCCCATTTAAATAAAGATTACATGAAAAAAAACTATAAATGCATATCATAAATGTTCCTGTTTTTTATTTATTTATTTACAACTTGTTCATTTGGAATAAAAAAGTAAAAATCAGGAAGAAAATAAACAAAAGGCTTTCAAATGTTGACTGCCTGTTAGTGCTCGTTCTGTTTTATCAACTCACACTGCTCCTCTGCAGCAGAGGGGCTATTGATTGGTTTATTGATCAGCTTCTATATTGGGATGTCTCTGAAGGAGGAAGCCAGGTGGACAGATGGAAACAAAAGGTCCGTCTCCCATCTGTAGTTTCCTTTGTCTCTTTTTTGTTTTTATAACAATCACAGCCTTCAGGTTTCACTCTGCATTCTCAGCAATAAATCAATGTGATGGATCAAATAAAAGCTCGAGGCGTTTAAATTCTCCCTTTGTGAGTCTGTGTCAGAGTTAAGCCTGGTTTAACAGCAGAAGCTCACACTTTAATTCCTCGTTTTTTTCCCCCCGGTGTTCAGCTCTCATCCACACAAAATGTCTTACAAAAGAAAAAGGAAATGAAAGTTCAACCCTCAGGAATCTCAGTTAATCTGGCGATTAAAAAAACCAAACAAACAAAAAACCCACATTCTTTTCTATGTTTCTTCTAGGTGATATTTACTGCAGCATAAAGTCAAAATATGTAAACATGCTCTACAAAGATCACATCGGCCATCATCACCAAAAAAAGTCTAAAATTGAGCCAGAAAACATCTTTAAAAAAAGAAACTGTTTATGCCATCTGGCAGCTGCAGCATTCACAACCTGTAACATGCGTCAAAATAAGGTGACATTTTGCCTTATGAGGAAGTCGCATCGGTTGTTGGATAGAAAGTTAGCTGTAAAAATAGGACTGAGCCGCAGGAGGTTTACTGTTGACAACCAAGGAAGAAGAAACCACAGCTCAAACCAAACCACGATCTCCCCCCTTAAACCTAACCAGACCTTAAAGGACAGTTTGGACTCTTTGAAGTGGGGACGTAGGAGGTCCAGTCAGTGTTTTACCTGCAGCAGATGGAGGTCCTCACGTCTGCAGAGTGGAGAAGCAGGCAGGACAACCTGGAGGCTGACAACAAAACATATTTTAGCACCTAAATAAAAAGGCCCGTAATACACTATATAAAAGTACATCGTCATCGCTTCACTGTGGCATCAGCTTTTTCTCCACACTAGAGACGTGTGGAGCTCCATCTACTGCAGGTAATATACTGACCAACTACGTCATACAACCCCACTTCTAAATATCCAAACTATCCCTTTATCAACGCCACCATCCACCCTCTGAATGAGGAAGTCTGTACACACACACACACACACACACACACACACACACACACACACCTGCTGTTTCAGAAACGTCATCACGTTAATATTCACACCGAAGAGGAAATGAACACATTCCTCAGTCTGCTGCAGAAACATTGTTGTTACCTTCTCTGTGTGTGTGTGTGTGTGTGTATGTGAAAACAGGGCAACATTTGACACACACACACACACACGTGTTTATATATCTGAAATATTTAGACATTTATATCAACATGGCTGAGCTTCTGTTCACTTATAACCAGAGCTGCAACTATTGATCCCTTTCATTATTAAAAAAAATTAAAACAAGGTTTATTCACAATACCACAAATCACAGATTTGCCATCGTCGATTCAAATGAGAAAATACTAAAAAACTGGAAAAATCCTCAGGAAGAGAAACGGGAGGATCCCAGAACAGACGGGCAGGAAACAGATGTGTGTACAGAATAAACCAAGATAGCAAAATCACAGTAAGATGACAGAATTATATATAATATTAATAAATCTACAGATTTTCTTTTGTTTTATACCAGGACTCAGTTCATTTCAGTTCAATGTGAAAAATATTAAAATAAGAAAGAAGTGTAAGAATCACAAATTCCCCAAATACAACAAACAAAAAGACAAATATTCATTCATTTATGTATTCATTTATTTATTGTAGGAGTCAGGTTTCAGATATTTGCCTCCATCTAGGGTTCAGTTTGAAGAATCACAGCAGTTTGTTTACTATGTTTATCTGTAAATCCAAAATAAATATCAATGCCTTTAATAAAAAAATAAATCACCTTCACAACTAAATGTATGAGTCACTTTTTAAAAATCTGCTTATGTTTCATTCACATTTCAAGAATAACAATCAATTTTCTTCTGCTTCTACAATACAACAAACAAACAAACAAAAACAAACAAAGCACACTAGCACAACGGTGCTAAGCAATGCTAGTGCTAACAAATGCTAATAGCAAAACTCATGGCTCTCTATGAGGTTAACTGCTAATTAGCAAGTCACTTGTGTTAGCATTCAGCTAGCAGCCGTTATGCTAGCAAGTTGTTTACAACTGTTGTTTACAGCGTCAATACAAACTCAAAGCACGGAAATACACAACAGACAACTTTACTCACATGAGAGCTTATGGACGACATCATAATTACAAGATAAACATCAGATGAACTCTCCTCTCTGCTCCAATAAACAAACATGGCGGCTCGTAGCAGCGGTTTTCAAGGGAACCAATAAGAAGGGCGCTAATTGGCTGATCGTTGCCAGCCAATCAGGTGACTTAATTGGTCAGAAATAAAACAAAACAATCACCGACTCTTTCTATTTCCTACCTGCCCATGTATTATAAGAAACAATTTACTCTCATAACTCACTAAACGTATTACAATTTATTTTCATAAAAATAGTGACAAATTTCTTCCTTTTGCCTACAAATTATTTTATTCTCATATTACTATTTTCTTACAAATATAATTAATAAAATTAATGGATTAATAAAATGTATGACTTTAATACTTTTAACTTTATAATATAAATAATATAATTTATAAATTATAACTTTATCCTCATAATATGCCAAAATTAATCTTTTATCATATTACATTTTTCTTAAATTACAGCTTTGCTTAAAAACTTATAGAAATTACTAAATAATTAAAGCAGCTTTTCTTTCTTCTCTTGGCTTATTATGACTTAAATTACATTTTTTTCATTAAATTACATTTTTTTTTATTCTTCCAAGTTATGTTTCTTCATTTTATTAAAATTGAAATGTCCATATTTTATTTTATTTATTCTTAGAAATTATAACTTTATCCTCGTAATATGCAGAAACAAATCTTTATCTTATTAAAATTTTCTTGCTTAAAAACTTAATTCTCATAAAAATTACATTTTTATATAATTGCAGCTTTTGTTTCTTCTTGGCTTTATTCTCATATTACAATTGTTCCTAATAAAATTATGACTACATCATTATGTTTTCTTAAAATTATAACTTTATTCTTAACTTTTATTATATTATTTAAGAATTCTACTTAAAAGTCTGCTTAGTTCCTCCTCATCCGTTATGTAGTTATTTTCCTTCATGAATTCAGAGCAGATATATATATATATATATACATATTCAACCTTTACAAAAAGATAAAAAATAACACAAACCAACTCTGGTATTATTAACAGATTACTTTTATTATAAATATACAGTGTTAAAATGGAATGGTACCTGACACTGCCAGCTGTTTACCGTTGATAGAAAAGAAAAATGGAACTGGTGCTGCACTTCTGCAATCATCAAATCACACAAATGCAGCAACAAAGAGTGTCAATCGACAGATCAACAACAAAAAACAAAAAAACCCCAAAACATTCAAGTCAAATGCCTTGGCGGCCATTTTAGGTGCACAGAGACATGTGACTGATAACAGGAAGCATTTGTTCTCTTCAGTGTAACGCTGAGTCCAAAAACTTTAACACCGTTTGTGCCAGAATGTGATCAACTGTTAAAAAGTTGATCTGGGGTTCGTTTCAATGAGGAGGAAAAAAAAAAAAAAAAAAAAACAGAACAAAAACATGAGAGGAAATGATGTCAAGAGATTAAATAATGAGATCACAGGAAGATGTGACCGGGACATTCATCGGTACTAAACATCCAACAGCTTAAAGGTGCCACACGCAGCTTTTTTAACATCAACATATTGTCTTCATGATGGGAAAAGGTTGTTTATTAACCAACAACATTGTTATGCTGGCTCTTTCGAGACGATATTTACATATTAAGATATTTTTCTCTTTTAATTTTACCAAACTTACCAGCTTCCAGTTTCCGTGTAGAAATATGCTGAATTTTTATAATACAAAACTTAATATCTTTGGATGCTGGTCAGGGGGAAAAAAAAGGCAACTTGAAGACATTATTCACTATTTTTAGATATTTTATGCTCTAACCAAGTAATTACTTAATCAAGAAAACAGTCTGCATATTAATAGATCATTGAAATACTTATTAGTTGCAGCCGTAGACATTTCAGAGTTGACTTTTATGATGAATTAAAGCAGTGTTTTGTGCTGTAATGAGCTCAAAAAAAGAGAAGAAGCTGCAGGAGAATCTTTACAGAGATGGTTGTGTGGTTTCACAGTTAACAGATGTTAAAATGCCACATGTGGCACCTTTAATTTGATCATTAATCTTCATGAATGTCACTCATTGGATGAATCACATCACTGAAACCTGAGCGCTCTGATGTCCGACTGGCCCAAACGGCCACTTGGTGTCCCTGTTGTCGCGTCCTTAAAAAAAAGGTCCAGTTTGTCTCTGACAGACGTGGCGGAGCTGAACAAGCGTCCCGTTATCGCTTTTTTTTCTTTTCCAACGAGATAATCTCCCCTCGTGTCATCAGACAGCTTCAATAAAACATCACAGGTCAACAGTTGTTCAAGTCAATGGCATGAAGGCTAGATGAGCAAATTTAACTTTCATTTGCTTTCAAACATCATCTCCAATTTTCACTCTGACGTATCAGGCACTTAATTTTAAGTACTTTACATAAATGAGCAGTGCCGTTCAAGACTGATGCTGAAGTAGTGTGCAAAACACTGGATATAACAAAAAATCTGTCTGAACATGCATAACAAAATGTAAACATTTAAATCTTAAACTTTATCAAAAGGAGAAAAACAAATGAAATTATACCTAAAGAAACCTTTACAAACTAAAGCTTAAATAACCAAAGAAAAGGAAAAAAAACAAAAAACTATTCAACTCTCATCCTGTTTAACATGCTGCTGAACTCTAAACTACAAGATCTCCCATCCCCTTATAAATGACACACCTGGTGTTCAGCCCTCAGCGGCATGTTGTCATTAACACAAAAAAAAAACATGCAGATAAAAAATAAATCAAACTAAGGCAGAGATTCAGGCTGAGACACTGAGATAAAACTGGTCCAGTGGAGCTCCCAGTGTGAGAGTGTGAAGGTTGAGGTACGCTCGAAACCAACTGGTTCATATGACGTCTAAAGGCAAAAGCGTTGAAGTATGTTTTTTTAATAGAAGAGCTTGAAAAAGGTGACTGAGCCTATGACCCACTGTTAACAAGCCCTCCGTTTCTATGACAGCAGGCGTTTCACCTCATCTTCAAGCAAAGGCGCTCAGAAAAAGTAGAAACTATTTTTTTAAACTATTTTTTTTTTTTGCCTTTAGACGCGATGATACGAACGAGTTCCTTTGAAGCCGACTGCAACCTTTTACTGTTCGAGCGTGACACCGAGAAGGTGCTGCAGACACACCTCACCTTAATAAATAAAAGGTTTACTGACAGGACAAAGCAGAGTAAGACATAATATATATATATTTAATCTGTTGTAAGATTATCAGAGTTGTTGAGAGATATATTAATCTGACTGCATTGATAAAAAATATGACTTTTATCTCAAGAAATAATCACAAAAAAGGAGGTGAAGTCTTTTTTTTTTTTTTTTTTACCATTTTCTCCTTGTTGTTGCTCCTCGAGTGACGAGTGACATTTCTTAAACTAAACAGAACAAAAGAAGAAAAAAAAAAAGACAACATAATGACAAATGTTGTGGATTGCATGTGTTGTAGTGTGTGTGTGGAGGTTTCTGATGGATTACATTTGCTTTGGTGCATCTGCCCAGCTATTATCAACTAAGTATACATATCTCTACTCATGCATTCATTCACAAACAATTCATATCTGTCTCATGTGATGCCAAGAGTCAAATAATAATAATAATAATAATAATAATAAAAACTGCAAATACTTTCATTACAAGTCAATAAATTGTCAAATTTTTTAAAATAATACATTTCCACTTGTTTCAAAGGAAGTATGTTGTTTTTTTTTTTTAAACTTGCTGAGATGAAATTTATTTGCAGCTTCATAAAAACAAAACAACAATATGGCAACAGCTACAAAAAACTAACAATCAGCACCAGTTCATTTCGGTGTCGTAGTTGATTCCACTACTCTTGGTAAAATAACCAAACGTTGGCAGAAGAGAAAAAAAAATTACAGATATAAATATGGAGAAACAGTAGGTGTGCAAATCTGAACCAACGTCTGTGACAGAAAGAAAACAAACAGAAGAGTTAAAGGAAAAGGCTGAAATTAAAGGGATACCTTGACATTTTCTTTTTTTTTTTTTTTTTAAACGCTACAAGGTTTTGTCATAATATGGGGTCATAGTTTTGGTGTTGGCACTTTAAATGAGGAGAAGAAGAAACAGGTCGGATACGTGGAAAACGCCAACGTGTTCTTTGGTGAAATAAATGCCGCACGTTTGATTTCTGCTGGATAAGACGTTTACATCTTCTGTATCTGGATATCTTATCTGAATCACAGTCTGAAAAGAGCACTGCAGAGATTTACCATCACACTAGTGTAACACTGTCGCAGAGCTGCAGCTGACGATTATACCCATTATTGATTAATCTGTTGATTATTTTTGAGTCCAGAAACGTGCATGTGTAATGCAACGTCCCTATACAACAGCCTTTGATGCAAAGATATTCAGTTCACTGTTATAGAGGACTAAAGAAACCATAAAATATTCACATTTAAGAAGCTGGAATCAGAATTTAAACTTATTTTCTTCTTAAAAATGGGGGGGAAAAGGATTGATGCAGCAGAACCACATATATCATCTTGTTTATTTCATGCATTCTTCTATATTCCCTGGTGACTACATTACCCACAATGCAACTCGACTCTATTCACTCAACTGTACAGATTGCAGTGTGTTGTGCTAGTAGCGGCTAATGTAGCCTGTAGCTGCTAGCCTCCAGAGGTCTGTCACCTCGCTGCGTTTATTTTTTTAAACTTGAAACTGACGGTGACTTAATTTTTCAGATTTCACAAAGCTCCCTCTGTGGACACAAAAAGCTTCATACTACGTTTTACACAGAGAAAACCTGGAAACGCACGCTGAGGTACTTCTGTCACTTTCTGTGCGTATAGACGAGCAACACAGTGAATCATTAGACAATTTGCATATAGAGGTCCAATCACACTGAGGTCAGAATGGAGATAATGCCTATTAATATGTGTAAATACATAATGTATCCAGATACAGACTGCGTATTAATATATTGATGATTGGTGAATTATATTTTTCTCACACTCAACAAATCTCGTGAAAAACCAAAACCAACAATGAACTGATCCACTAACAAGCTTTTGGTATTTTCACAAATACATCAGTCTTTAATACCAGGTGGAAATGGAGTCCAAATGCATGCTGGGAAAGGCTACACCCCACCCTTGGGTGAAAAAGATGAAGCAGGTGGAGACAATAAAATATAAACAACCTGAGGTAGTCTGCATGTTTGGGCTACATGATCATGTATGATCTCTACACACGGTTCTTCGCCCTGTGCTGACGCGTTTTCTTATTCGCTGAACAACCTGAAACGTATGAAGGTGTGAAGATGGCGCCACCATGTGGCAGAGCAGAAGGGCTGGGTATCAGCTGCAACAATTAATCGATTAACAGAAAATGAATATTCTGATAATCAAATTATTAGTCATTTGTTTATTTATTTATTTTGGTCAAAAGCGGCTGGTTTTAGCTCCTCAAACGTGATGATTTGAAGCTTTTCTGTGCTATAATTACAGTAAACTGAAAAGCTGGCATCAGATTTCTGCTCATATTTGGAGTCTTACAGACTCAACAGTGATCAGAGATTTCCTGATTTACATCTTAATTCTAACAATTTGACATGTTAAAAGATTTTGAAAGAAAACAAGCGATTTTTCTCAAAGTAAAACCTTTCTACACATACCCAGCCCTGCTGAGGAGGGAAGTAAAACTAAACAGGTCCCAACATCAAGGTATCTCTTTAAGTGAATGTGTTGAAGCCGGCGATGAAACGGATCGCAGGCCAGTTAAGGCACGTATGTGTAAGAAAAAGGGAGTTTATATATTTTTCAGCTAACGAGCAGGACTATAGAAACGCTTCACTTAACGAGCTATAATGTGAAGACTGAGGAGCTTTTCACTCGGAGCTCAGATAACATCTAAACACTTTATCAGAAAATAACTATTTCTCTACAGAAGTAGAGTATTTAAAAATGAAGCTACCAAACTACAGTACACTCTAGATGCTAATTAATGAAGTCTTGATGCATAGCATCACCCATAGATGTAATATTGATTTTGATTTTACATAATAAGGATCTTATTCAATATTTCACTGTAATATTGAATAATGGAGTTAATAGTGTTATGGATAGTTATGGCAGTGTTTGTTAAAGAGTCACAGTCTCGCTCCTCTGTTTCTTTTTTTTACCTTAAAGAGAAATGAAGAGAAACTTATTTGTGATTGTCATGAGTCTCTGTGTCGACGTTCCTCTGCAAAGTTCAATCAATGGATGTGATCGAAAACCTCAAAAGAAACAGGAAATAACAACAAGGAGACAGAAACAAAAAGGAGTTCAGATGTTCTCAAAGATGAAGAAAACATCCCTGCTCCAGTATTCAGGCTTTAACATGAGCCTGATCAACCACTGAAGCTTCCCACGGTGGATACAACTTTCCGAATCCTCGACTTATCCGATCACATAATGCTAAAAACAACAGTGTTTGAGGGCTCTTCAGCTCTGCTGGGCCAGAACCAGAGCTGTGGGCTGGGGCAGGACGGGGCTCGGCAGCCCTTTGCTGGAGGGTTCCACATCGCACTCCATTTTTTCTACGCCGGCCATCTGCTGGCCACCAAAATCCCCAATCTGGCCCCCGGAGGCGATCACCGGGCTTTTTCCTGCCTCCTTAACATCCTCGTTTCCCATTTCAACGTCTTCACCTTTAACAAACTCTACCTGTATGGTTGTAGACTCCACCTGTGTGGGATCTTTCTGCTCCGACGTCTCAGTGTCACGTCGCTCTACTTCAACCGCGTCCTCCTTCTTCACTTCTTTCTTTACTCCTCCTCCTTCTCCTCTTTCTGTTGCAGTCCTCTGAGTTTCAGCCTCAGATCCTGGAGGAAGAAATTTCCCAAACCTCATTCCGGTCAGATCCTCCTCGAGTTTCACCTGGAAGGGTGGCAGCCCCAGCAGGAAGGCCCTGATCCTGCTGGGGGAGCTCAGGTCTGCGGGTTCCTCCTGGTTCTTCATCTCCACATCCTGCACTCCTCCTCCTCCTTCACTTCCTCCAGAGCTGGACCGGCCGCTCAGGCTTAAGTCCTCTGCCGGCTCTGTGCAGCCCACTCTGGCTCTCTTGGCTGACGGCTGATCTGGGTTCAGTTCTGGTCCGTCTATGCCGGGTCTCTTAGCTGTGAAGCGCTTGCTGAGGTTGAGGGGCAGGGCCTGCTCAGGGGGAGGGGTGATGGGAGAACAGGGGGGCTTGGTGCTCAGGTCCTGGGACAGCGCCTCGGACAGCCGGCGTGTGAAGGTCTGAAACTGGGATGAGTCTAGACGAGTCCTCATCAGCTGCCGCACCTGAACGCTACAGTCTAGATCCAAAGGCAGGACCCGGAGAGGCGGCAGAGGAAGGCGGCTCCTGGCGTCCCGGGTGCCTCCTCTCTGGGCCGCCTCGTCCACGTTACACCCTGAGCAGCGGTTGTGGAGCTGGTGCAGCGGGTGGGGCTGAGGCTGAAGCTGGTCCCCACTTGGATGAGGAGTATCTGGACTTCCACTTTTAGGCTGCAGCGTGTAGATGGTCGGGTGGAGCTGGGTCGGATCTTGAGGCGTCAGGGCTGGGCTCTCCAGGTTCCTCTGGAAGCCAACGCGGCTCCTGAGGACATCCAGGGGACAAAGGCCTTTGATAGGGCTGAAGCCGCCCAGAGATCCCCCGACGAAGTGACGGGGCAGAGCGGAGAGCAGCACCCCCGGAGTCGGAGCTGCACACTCCCCCCTGTCCTTCAGCTCCTTGGGTTTGGGCTGGAAGGGGAGGAAGGGGGTGGACATGGGGGAGAGGTCGGGCGTGAGGGGCATGTTAGGGGGGTGGATGGCCGACTGGACAGGCTGAAGGGAGGGAGTCTGGGGCGGCTGCAGCACCTGGAGGGACGAAATAAGAAAGAGGTCATGGACGGTCTATTAATTGGTTTTTAATTTTTTTTTTTTAAATCACCTTGAAAGGATCTGTCTATTATTTTATATTATTCTTACACCATAAACCACATCTGTAGCTCTAATGTGGGGTTTTACCCTGTGTGTGCTGCTGGGGGTCGGTCCAGCTCTGCCTCTGGGTGGAAGCAGCAGACACTCGGCGCCCACCGCTTTAGCTTTAGCCTGCTGCTGAGCCAGCACCTTCGCCTGAGCGATCAGCGTGGCCTTGTTGCGTTTGCCCGGCGGCCGGCCTCTGCCTCTCTTCACCACCACGGTGCCGTCCGGGTTCACAATCTGTCAGCGGAGGAACATGATGTCTCCAGATTTTAGATTTATTTATTTTACATAAACAAAATGTCAAGAAAACATTTACAGAAGCATCTTTATTTGCTGTCTTACAATTAAGTCAGGTGACGATATAAAAATATTTCCCATATTGTTGAATTAGACTTTAAAAACAAACACTATGATGCTTTATGAGTCACTTACAGTGCGAGGAGGAGGAGGAGGAGGAGGGGTTGTAATCTTCTTGGCTTTCGGTCCTGGTTTTCGGCCCCTTTGAAGCGGTTTCCTTCCTCTTATCCCTCTGGGCTTCGGAGGCATGGGGGATTCTGGGATTTTAAGTTCTGTTCCTCCTGCTCTGAGGTGCTCCTCATAAGGAAGCATCAGCCTGAGACACACCCAGTTACAAAAGAGTTAGTTTATATATATTTTAGGAGCTTTTTAAGCGTATATAATGTGTTTAGACTTGTGTGTCTGACCTCTCGTAGTGTCTCCTGGTGCAGGTTGCAGCGCTGGTGCTGCCGGGACATCCTCCCAGCTCGTTATAAACCACTTTCCAGAGACGCTCCGACGTCACCTGTGACACACAGACGTGAAGATGATCGGTTTTAAACATGCATGTGTTTGGGAGGAAGTTTTGTTCAGATGTTCACGATTTCCAGAGGATGAATCCTACTGAATTTTCCTCAAGCGCCACCATCAGTTTGACATCATCAGGTCAAATTTTTTTTTATACATCCTATGGTAAGTTTTTATTTATAAATCTTTTCTAGGAAAACTTCTTTCACAGAGTTCAACCGTTATCTCAGATCACACATATCTGCTGTGTGTCCCAGATGTTCGGAGAGAGAGGGAAAAAAAAAAGCTTTCATGTTTTTTGCTGACATTTGGAAAAGTTTGCAGAGGAACTGAGGAATCTGAAATCTCTGGTTTTGTAATTTATCTGCTCTCGGTTTATTTTAGCCTTCGTCACATTTTTAGTATTGTTTTATTTGTATGCCACAGTAAAAATAAAATAGCCTTTTAGTCTGGAAACATTTGAAATAGACGTTTGTGTGTCATTAGCGCTGCAACACCGTGTTGTATAATACAGGATTGTTTGAGTACAAGGCTCTGTTCGGTACAGCGGGTGAATTCAAGGACTGAACAGCCGGTTTGTTATGAACACTGAACACTAGGATGCCTGTTTTCTATCTGACTGCTTGTTTTAATTTATTTATGGTAAAGCTGCTTCTGGTGTGCGTTTATTTACTGCTGAGAAATGGCTGAAGCCCGCTGATTCATTCGGAGGGATCAAACTATCTCTTACAGTTCAAAAGCTTTTCATACGACGCTGGTTTGATTTCCTTTGGTTTGACGTTCAATTTTTGTTAAAGTTAAAATGTGAGTCAAAATACCATTTTAAATTAAATATTAGTGGCCTACACATCATATTCTACACATTTCAGAAAACATTTACTACAGATCCCTGCAAAAACAAAACAAAACACACCATCATTTTAATATGTTGTTCAGGTAAAATGAGAATAATGATATTTAATATTTATAATTCCCTCTAATATCACGAATCCCAATTGCAATATCAGTCAAAATAGTCTCAATACTTTTTCAAACTCGTACTAAAAATCTGGAGATATTTGGAGCCCTTTGTTCAGCGGATCAGTTGAAATGATGCCGGGAGGGAGGAGTCGTACAAGCAGAAGCAGCTACAGCGAGATATTTAATGAAGAGCCGCTAACAGGTTTTTCTGCAAACCAGGCGAACCTCCAACAGGTAAACAACTTATTTTACTTTGCTTATTTCTGTAATCAAAAAAACAGGCTCGGTGTGTCTATAACGCTGTAATGCTAACAAATGAGAGCAGCTGACCAATACACCGCAGCACTCGCACAACTTAAACCTGTGAGGACAGTAAACGGCTCCATAGTTTGTTTCAATTTGAAGCAGATGTCGGTCAGTAAATGACTCTGGAAGATGCTTTCAAACAATGCATATCACCATTTTTTTTTTTTAACTTCTCAAACAGTGACCTTCAGCAACACCAGTTAGTTTCACTTTCACTTACATGTCATATTGCAGTTCATTGGACGATGGAAACACGGAGCTTTAAAAGTTAATGGTCAGTAAGTGGAGCTCACTACTGAGACTACTGCAGTCAAAGGTTAAATTAACTAAACAAACTAACAAAGTAGTTTGAAACCACTCACCTTCTCGTATCCTCCGAGCCGTTTAACCACAGAGTACATAAGGAAGAGGTCAACTGAGCAGAGAGAGAGTGGAAACAGACGAGACATGCAAATATGAAACAGAGCAGATAAAAGTGCAAATCTGATTGTAATCCAAACACAAAAGCAGTCAGTTGGCCTCAAACAAGACTGTTTGACTAAACAAATGTGTCTGGAAGAGATAAAACGGCAGCAGATCATTTTAACACCTTTTAACTTCAATGTCTACTCAGTGATTCAACACAAAATATCTCAAGCACATCTGATCTTAAAACTTAACAATGAAGCTATTAAAAGCACGTTGAAAAGCTGGTCCAGAATATATTTGTGACTCCAAACAGCATTAAAAAAACAAACCAGCTTTTATGTACGAAGAGTTGAAAACATCTGGGTCCAAATATTTAAAGGGTTTAGTATTGTCTTGTTAAATGTGAATATTTTCTGCTATATTTAGGTTGTGGATTTAGTTTTAACCAGATTAACGATTAACCATGAAAATAATCTTCAGATTAACTGATGCAGCCCTACGAATATTAAAAATATGCAACAGATCTTTTTTTTTTACTTGGTAAACTGCTAACAAACTGCTTCCTCCTGTCATCCCTCCTCCATCTTCCGGCCCTTTACCCGGAAAATCAATAATCAATAATTACTGAGGATGTTCCGATCACTTAAAAGTATTTTGGAAGACACTAAGAGCCTTAGGAGAGGAGTATCCTATGCAGAATTTTTTTTTTTTACTGGACAGCAACATCCTTTCAATTGGGATATCTGTATTGATTGGCCAGTTGATCTGATTTTAACTGTTTATTTGTTTATGTTTTTCTGACACTGAGCAGCAGTTATCAGACAGCAGAAAAATAAATAAATAAATAAAATCAAAGATTGGACAAAAGTTAAAAAACTGATCATTTTTATTTTTACATTGCAGTATTGCTACTTTTACTTTAGTAAAGAATGTGAATACTTCTTCCACCACTGGACATGGGGGCAGATTTAGAGACAGAGACGCATGAAGATCTGAACCTGTAACCTCCTCCTTGCATCTTCCGAATGTCAAAGTAAGAACAACAGGATGATAAAGAGCTTCCACGTGTGACTCACTCTTCTTGAAGCCGAGGTTGGGGACCTTGTGGATGGGCGAGCCGTTGCGGTCCATGAAGACGTACAGCTGATCCAGGAACAGCTGCTCCTCGGGGTGGGGGAGCCAGCTGCCTTCACAGCCGACCTCCACGCTGCCCATCACGTTCTCCTGAAGGGGAGGAAAACACACGGATGGGAATCAGCTCGAATGTCAGTTTTAACGCTGTAGATGTGTTGTTTATATGTTGTATTGAAATGTTTTATTGTGGTTTTAACACTAACACTGACACATATACAGTAATGTTGATTATCATGCAAAAGTATAATATATGTTATTAAATGTTAACTGACTTTATATGGCAAATATTTCTCAAATGTGACAATTTGATGTTTTTCTTCCATCATATGTGACAGTAAAATAAATATCTGAATTGTTTTTTTGACTATAAGTGGCTCATTGGAGATTTAAGCCATTAAATTTAGGTAGCAGTCACCTATATTATTTTCCCACCCACATTAAAAAGTGGTGCAATTAGTCCAAATTATCTACAACTCAAAGATGTTTAATCAGCTTTTGTTGGTTGAGAACAGAAACGCGTTTCTGTTCTCAACCTGTTCTCCCTGTTGAACTACAAAAACAATCGTGATGTGTCTTTACTCACGAACTCACGAACTGTCTTTGTTGACATACCGACAGCAGCAGCAGAGAGCTCATTAACTTTAATCACTTGCAGCTGATCTGAAATAAAAAGAACAAACCTTCATCCTCTCGATCCAGGACTCTGATTGGCTGGAGTTCGGGGAGTCTTTGCCGTCGCGGCCTCTCCTCTTGCGAGGTCGTCCTCGAAGACTGAGAGATGGACATCCTGCAGCGAAAACACAAAAAACATACATGAAAATTATATGGAGGCAAGAATCCCTTAAAATACTTTAAATGACACCTTCTCATGACCCTCTTATGAACAACTCGAGAGCTGCCGTGTGAATTTCAGTGCAGATTTATTTATTTTTAGAAGCATGGAGGCATAGAAAAATGAAAACCATAAAATCTGCATGTAAAAAATATAAAATAAATCTTAGAAATCTCCTATGACCCTGTGATTCGGGGGACTTAGACACAAGTGTGTACATAAACTTGAAAAAACAAAAATGTCTCAGAGAGTCTTGAGAGTTTCCAGCAGGTGGCAGCGTTACATAAACAGACAGGAAGCTTTTCCAGGAAAGAAGTGAAGTTTTGAGATGTAAATCACCTGCAGGGTTACAATGAGACGAGATGCTACTAAACCAAACACACTCACTTCTGTCTGTACTTTATATTTATATATTATAAGTAATAGAAATGAGGCCCTACACACCTAAAGAGATTCATTCATTCATTCATTCACAGTGAACCTGTTTGCCCCCTGGTGGCTGTTACAGGGTTGACAGTTTGATGTTTGTGCCTTTGTGGAGGAAGATCAATGAATTTTCTTGTTCATTCTCGTTCGTCATCATGCCAGTAAATATCACAATCTTCTTCTGTACTTCCGTTCCTTCACAGTAAGCACTGATGTGATGATGTGCAGGTCAAACAATGTCTTAAAACTGACTTATTTCTAATTTATATGACTAAACAGACCAAATTTTTAACTTGGATGTCTTTTCATCTGCAAATTAAGCAAAGCAGTACTCAAGTCCCCACATGTCAAAACATGTTTTTGTTCTTGTTCCTCCAGCTGGATGTTGTTCTCTTCTCTGTGCAGACTGATGTTTGTGCAGAGCTTGTTTTCACGTTCATCTACTAAAGGAGGAAAATTTCTTGGAACTCATTACAACTAGTTTGGAGCCAATCGTGGTCCAATATTCAACTTACAGTTGAAGTGTGGTGTAGAAACCTGCACATAAAGAAGCAGGAAATGTCTTGTGTCTAGCAGGAAGACTTTTGAAATAAAATATATTTGCATATTCATAGATTCTGGATTTTTTTCATGAGGCAGTAGGAGAAAATGCCATTTTAAGAAAACCAGAAAGTTTTATATGTCTTTATGAACTTTAAATCATTATTTTTTGGATTGTGTTTTTATACTGTTAAGACACAGTTATGTAAAATGTATAATAAAAACTGTTTACTCATTAGGTGTTTCTGACGGTGCCAAGTTTTATCTGATTTTCTGATTTAGATTTTTGTTGGACTAAAATACATGATCCTGGTCATTATAAACCAATACATTATACATAAGTACATTTACAGGTGATAAATGAAATTAATTGGATTAATTAGAATTATCATTATTTGAAATTGCTCTGGGGGGTAAATGTCTGTTGTTTTGTGGATGTGTTTCACTCACTGAACTGCCAGGAGAAGTTGGTGCTGTTCTCCAGTGTCGGGTGGTTGAAGGTGTCCCTGCAGTACAACACCCGGATGCTGTGCAGCGCCCGGATGCCACCCAGAGCCAGCAGGTGGGGGTCCTGCAGCCCCGGCCCTCTCGCTGCATCCTGGATGCGTCTCTGCAGGGAGCGGAAGCGGCAGTACTGCGGGTAGCTGAGTACTCTGACACCCTGACGCTCGGCCAGGCCGTCTGTGAGGAAAAGACACAAGACGTGCGTGAAGCCAATTTCCTTCTGGGCTGTAAACTGTCACCATGTGTCAAACTACACGTCCACTGATCTGTAAAGTATCCACAGCCGTCTCGTATTTAGTTTCATATTAAAGAACCAACCAGGATTTGCCATTTGTGTTTCATTAATTGGAAGTTATTATTTCACATCACTCTTCCAAAACATACTGTACATTTTTATATTGATTTTCTTCCTTCCAGACACCCACAGGGTTTCACTTCATTTCAGCACGCTATAAAACTCTACTTGACTTGGAAAAAAAAATGTGTAATCCATCACAGTAAACTATTCATTACTGTGTTGAGCTGCTGCAGCTGTGAGTAGGGATGAGCGATATATCAAAATTTTAAATTTTCCTATCGGCCACCGTCTATGAAAATTGAGCCTGGTTGGGCTAAGCTAACCCATGGTTGCTAACAACCTTCATTTTAATCAGTAGGTGGCAAAAAGCTTAAACTGTACACACACTGCACTGCTACACTCATACTCTACTGATCACTTCATATCTCACCGTCACACACAACCTACGCACAAAATGTCTGCACAGACACACCCCACAGTGTTCACACCCTCTGATGACGTCATGCTGACTCCTGTGAGGAAAGTGCAACATCGACGAGTTTTAATTTTCAACCTGCTGCTGTTTCACATTAAATTCTAGACAAATATAGTATTATTTTATTTTTCCCTTTCACTAATTAACTTCAGTTAGCTGTACAGCTGCAACAAGTCCACTTGGCAGAGAAATAATTGGCAACTATTGTCATTATCCATTAATTATTTTTGAAGTAAAAATGACAAGATTTGCTGTTTCAGCTTCTCATAGTTGAGGTTTTGAAGCTTTTCTGTGTGTAATACATGATAGTAAACTGAATTTATTTGGATTTTAGACCCTACAAGACATTTGAAGACATCAGCATGCACTCTAAGAGATTATAATATAATATTTTCTTACATTTTAAAGACCAAAAAAGAACAGGAAAATGGAAATTATTGGAATTGCTAGTAAACATCATTTTTGACATGACAGTTTCTGATATTGTTTGCGTGCTTCTTACTCTCAGTTTTGTCTTTCAGTGGCTCGCTGCTCTTGTCCGGTGTGTTGGTGCTGTTGTTTCTGCCGTTACTGTCGCCGTTCTGCGGAGGTTTGTGGAGGCCGTTGGTCCCGCAGGGCGGCAACTTCAAACTGCTGCTCCAACCTGTCGGCTCTGCACACGACCATCGCACCAGGTCCTCCACCCGCACCACCATCTTCCTGGACACCGCCAGAACCTCATCCTGGATGAACACAGAGAGGTTCAGTCATAAATAGACTTTCTGAAATCGTCTATAAGCTATATAACATTTATTCTAATATTTTGTGTTCGCTGCAGGTTTGAATTTGAAACCAGCCTTCCTGTCATGTCCCGTCAGCTCTTTACTTTTCTAAACACCCAGAAAACTTGAGGTCTGCACCCCAAATCAAGACTTTTCTCTTTGCTTTATAATGTATTATTTCTTTTACATTTTGTTTTGCTGCCTTTCATGTTTTACTCTGAATTACCTTGTTGCTGAAAGGCGTACAAATAAACTCCAACTTTTAGGTTTCTAAATTACAAAAAACAACAAGAATGACTGCAACATGTTTTTAACCAGTCACCAAAAATATCACCAGAACAGCATTTTATCATTTAATATATTAAAACTCAGAGCATTCATATCTCAAACTGAGTGAGAAACTGGTTCATGCAATGATCTCAAGCAGGTTAGACTAGTGTAACACTCTATTTACAGGACTACCTAAACAAGCAATAGGACGGCTCCAGCTCGTTCAAAATGCAGCAGCCAGAATCCGGATAAAGCTACACGAATATTTAAACTACTCTGGTATTGAAATCACTTCACTGGCTCCTAGTAAAGTACAGAATCACCTTCAAAAAAATCCTGCTAATCATCTATAAAGCACTTATTGATTTGGCTTATAAGTACATTTCTGACTGATTATAACCTGATCAGGCCTCTCAGGTCATCAGCGGAGGTCTTCTAGCTGTACCCAGAACTGGATCCAGATCCGGTGCCTTCAGTTACTGTGGTCCTGCTGTCTGGGACAAACTCAAATCCTATTCTATCTATTCCACTTCCTATTCTCTCAGGCTTATAGTAAATTACTGTGTGTGTAACCGTATGTCAGCTCTTGTTTCTTGTACAGTTGTTTACATGTGGGGCAGTTTCTATTTGACTGTGATCTCTTTGGGTTTAATGTACACTGGATGTATGCTTCATGCTGTTTATGTTACCCATGTTGTCATGTATATATCCATATTTAAATAAAGCCTATTGAGTTTATCTGTCTGTATTTATCTTGCCAAAATCTGTCTAGATATTTTTGTCTGGACCAAAGCTGCTGACAATGACATTTATATACAAATAAAACTTTATTCCACAGCTCCACTCGGCTTCTTTTAAGCTCCACCTGTTCAACTCTCACCTGGTTATTCATATTCAAGCAGGCGCAGTTGAAAAAACAATAAGCTGAACATGTTCCAACTTCCTAAGAACAGAAAATGTCTTGATTGGTTTGCTGATGAAGTCTTTATGTGACAGCACAAAAAGAACCTGCAGAGTGTGACAGATAAGACCAAGGCCGCTCAGATAAGGTTTTATTATAAAATGTAGGCCGGTGGCTCGACACACAGCTCAAACTTTTTAAAAATAGTTTCCACCATTTAAAAAAATAAAAAAATAAAGTCATCTAACATTCAAAAAAGCTTTATAGCAGTTTTAAAAAAAGGTATTTTGATTTCAGAGTTTGACACTGAATCTATGGTTTAGACCCACACTGCTCAGTGACAGTAACACATGATGCAACATTTAAAAACGAAAGAGGAAGTTTATGATAAATACTCTGTAATACACTGGTTTTCTCTGCTTTTCTTTTTGCATTTAGTCAGCTTTGTGTATAAAATGTGACTGAATCTGACCTACAAGCCAAGACGTCAGGCGGTATTTACTGAGGATTTCCTTTCTTTATAAGGTTTATAGTGAAATTGTCTTGGTTCTTATTTAGTTAAATGACTGAGGTTTTACACCAGTAAAAAAAATATTAAAAGCAGAGCCACTAAAAACTGCTGTTTGGTCTTGTGCAGAATATATTTTAAAAATGACTGGTTTACAATCTTTTCAAGTCTTTAACACAATAATACAAAAAATAAAATACAATTTTATTGTCATCTTACACTAAAATTGATTAAACACACTCACTTTCTCTGCATGTTTTACGGTGCGTTTCTGTGGTTTTTACATTCATCTGTGTTTAAAGTGCTACAGAGCCTTTGTAATCTTTGTTCTACAGGTTGTTCACGTTGTCCACTCCCATATTTCACATCTGATTCGGGCTCTAACATGTACAGATTTGAGAAGTTGACATTTGAAATAAATAACAAAAAAAAAAGTGAGACCCTGCCACTATTGTTTATGTAGCCTCCAGAGCTGGAGGAAGCTTCCTGAAACTGACCAATCAGATCAGAGCAGGCTCATCAGGAGGCGGGCCTTAAAGATACGGGAACTAAATAAAAAAAACAGCCTGCAGACAGTGGCTGAAGAGACAATATAAAGATAAGAAGAAAATCTAGATAAGAAGTTTTTTAACTGTAAATATATTCTGTAGAGCCCGAGAATATAAACACAGACCCAGAAATGTGCATGTCCTCTTTAAATTGCCATCAGATTAATGTAAAGAGAAACATGATTTGTCACTGCAGCAAAGAAAAAAAAAAAAAGCTTATTTTTGGTTAATTTGGTTTGGTTACATATTAATCAATTTACGGAAATAATCTGGTCCAAAGACTTTTTAACGTTTTATTGTACATGTGTTTGATCTTTTTGTTGAACTTCCTCTTGTGGGATATAAGATAAGTTTATTTTGTGCTTTTGGTCTCAGCAAGTATCCCTGACACTCTTCAAAGTTGTAAATCTTTAACTTTCCTTAAAAATACTAACAGTTAACACATGTGTACAGACTGTACACAGTCTACAGTGTAAAGCTGAAGCTGCTGAGGTTTCCTCCCATTCCAGTTTGTCAGCTGTGACCCGTTTAGTCCTCGAGGCTGAGACGTCAAAGCCCAGCCTCCCCCCCTACCCCAAAAAACCCCTCCACCTCCTCTGGGCCGCAGCCAGGTGGGAGTTCCTCACATTCCTGCCCCCACAGCAGCCAGGTGTGAGCTCATTAGCACAGAAAAAGGCAGACGAGTTTTGACTTAAAGTGGCTCTGCAGGAGTCATGAATAAACATATTTAAAGTTCAAGTACTCTAATCTCTAATGATGTGTTACCCTCTTAAAAATCACTCCTCAGTTTCACATGTTGGTCTCACATCTTAAAAAAGTCCTTTTTTATTTTACAGTCATGACGTTATTCTGGACCTGAAATATTTCAGCTACATAAATTTGAACTCAATGTGTTGCATGAATTACTTAAAGCAACACAAGTTACTTAATGAGACACTTCTTATGTCAGCTGAGTCTATAAAAAGTATTTTTATTTTGTGTGGAGCAAAAGAAGGAAAATAAAACCACAATAAGAATCAGAACAACAGTCTCCTTCACTATATTTTGTTTTGTTTAATAGATAGAATTAATGATATGATATATATAAATATATGTTTAATAAATAGAACTGAGGAAATAACCTGTTGATTAATTTATGATGGAAACAACAAAATGTACATGATGTCATTTTCTGTAGATAAAAGTAAGTTAAATTTAAGACTACGTTTAGATTTAGACGGTTAAATTCTGTTAAATTATTTTCTCAATTAATTGATTAGTTGTTTGGTCTGATCATCACATCCCAAAGCCCAAGATGACATCCTCAAACAACAACGACCAACAGACCGTTACCCAAAAATATTTACTTTCCTGTGACAGAAGACGAAAGAAACCAACATTTATCGATTATTAAATAATACGATTTATTTAATAGTTGTCAACTAATCATTAATCGACTGATAGTTGCAGCTCCAGTCATAATCATTTTAAAACTTCACCAAATACATTCAGGTACATTAAAGTCACACAGAACTGACCCTACAGCCCTTTAAAGAAGGTTTTCATACAAACACTTTATTTATATAACTTTGTCAGAAATAAACTAAAGAAAAAACAACAACTGGGTAATGATTCCTGTAAAAACTACTTTCACAGACTCATTTTTCCACCAGGAAAATTAAACCTCTATATAGAAACATCCACAGTGGAATATCAAAGTTCAAAATGTGGAAAATTTGGTTTCATACGAGTCATAGGATTTACATTTGGGTAATACATTAGTCTCACTCCCTGAGGGGATTTTCATGTGAAGGCTGAGCTGCAGGCTGCTTGTGAACTGTGTTAATCAAAAACACTCAGAAGCAGCAGCCGACACATCTGGTGCTTCTTTTCTTTCTCCTCTGTGCATGTTGTTTTCATCCAATACTCATGTTTAAAGTTTAAAATTTAAGCTTGAATTGATATAGATTAGAGATTTTTTTTTTTACTTAAGCCGATCAAATGATATCAGACTGCAGAGAGCTGAAATATAAAATTTACTGCTAAAAAGAAAAAGAGATTTAGACACTTTCGGTCAACGAGGAGACACTCGGACTGAAGGTTAACCTGTTTAGATTCTAGCCCAAAGATGTTTGGATAAAAAAGGAGGCAGTGTTCCTGTGACAAGGATATTAATAGATGTTCTTAAAGCATTCCCCAGATTATACCAGGAAGACAGTCCCCATACGAGCCTACAGGAGTTACAGCCGGACATGATTTATTCTTCATGCTTCATACTGTACATACATGGTAGGCTAGCTGATTGGCTACTTGTCTACACTATGCATGTGTCTTTGTACTTTATTTGCTGCTGTGATGCTTTTAATTTTACTTTGTGGGATCGATAAAGTTTATCCGTCTAATCATGAATTAATGCAGTGGTTACAAAATCAATTGTAAACCACTGACAAACATGTAAAATGAGGAATTTAAGTATTAAAGTATCTGAAAGTTGAAGTTAATTTCATTTATTGTAATTCTGTTGATGTTAATGTATAGCCGAGTATATAAAAGTGTTTTGTTATTGTATGTGAATCTCTTTAATAAAGTATTAAACTATAATGTATAATAAAATACACAGTGTACTACAAACATATGTATATGCATTAATGGAAGAATGAACACATGACCGCAATGTGGAGATGAAAACCACGGCAGCACTGAATGACTGGAAAAAAAAAATCATTTGCCCTTGTGACCTTTAACCCACCTCTCCGTGTTCCCGGGTCCGACCCTTCGGTGTATCTTCAGGCAGGAAGTAGAGTCTGGCGCTGGCCAGCAGATGTCGCTGTGCCTGGTCTTCCCACAGTAAGGTCACCTGCACATGAAGAAGAAAACACCCAACTTTTAAATGCTTTAAAACCTCCATTTCACAGTCTCTGATTTAGGAATCGAGTCTACTATCAGCAACTAGCATGTCCATAATGGCAATGCTAACACTGTCACCATTTTTGTTTAGCATGCTAACATATGCTAATTAGTACTGATCACACAGTACAGCTGAGGCTGATGGAAATATCATATCATGCTGACATTTAGCATTAATCAAGGTATTGGACAAACTGTAACTATTAGTTGTTATTTATGTATTGATCTGAATCAAAGTGGACTGACAGATTGTCGTCCATAAAGTTGTGGTACTATCATGATTTAAAAACATAAAATAAAATTATATAATTAGTGTCAAACAAAGTAGAGATACAGTACGAAGATACAGAAAAAAAACCTGACGTTAACCAAACACCAGGTTCAGTCCCAGCAGGTCGATGACTCAGGAGTTAAATACAACATTACGCAGGTGTGAATTAAAGTGACGTGTACCAGACTGCACGGGTCTGGAGGTCAGACGTGACTCTTGGCTGAAACACAAGGAGGCGTTTCAACATCACTGCTGCTCTTCCAGGTGAGTTTATTTGGTTTTATTCATTCATTCAAAATAAAGTACACAGACCGCAACACTCGCCTAATCTTCAGTCACACTTGGACGCCTTTAAAACCAGATTCTGCTGATTTTAGCTCGTTAGATTCAGAGTGTGTTATTGTTTTGTTTTTGTGGTCAGCAAGTTACTCCCAAATCCATACAACTTACTAAATATATGCAGGTATGTAAAGTGTTTACATTGGAAATGTGACAAAATGAAGTGTACTCAAAAACAGTCATGCATTAAGGAAATGGCGGAGCTACTTACAACTGCATTAAAATTATTGTGGATGGTGGTGAAACAGGTTTGCCCAAAAACACTAAATAAATAGAAAATATTTGCAAAATTTCATGGCAATCCATCCCAATATTTGTCAAACTGAAAACAACAACATAACAGTGAAGGCCTCAGGTATATAATAAATATACGCAGAGGTCTTTCAAATGTTGTTGTCTCATGAGGGCAGAAGAAAACGTTGGTTTTCGGTGGCTCTTTGTATCATCTGACCACTGCCATTTGAGCAAATACATCACATCCTTCATCAGTCACTGTCAATACAATACTATCAACCTAAATACAATGCAATCTCATTAACACGTGTCCTTACTTTTTCAGCTTGTGACCTATATTTGCTAAATATAGCCTTTGCCGTGGGATGTAGACTGGATAAAACATACCGTTAGTCGTCTATAGCTCGAGTGAGCAGCTAGACGAGCAGGAGGGACGCGACCCATTTAGGGTTCGTCTACAGACCACCAGACTGGTTGTAGAGTTTAGTTTGGGTCAACATTTAAAGGAGGCACTCAGTTCAGTTTACTTGTCATGTTTAGTGCGACTCAGCCTGTGAAAACAGCTTGTTGTGCTACATATAACAGCCTCTTGACTTTGTACTTAATTGTTAATTTCTCCAAGAACGTCAGTACAAAGTCAAGAGATTGTGATATGCATTCCTGCACATGCTCAGTGGCATCTGCCTTACACATAACTATATGGAGACTGAAAACGTGATCGCCGTTATTAGGACTTTGGAGTCGTTTCTATGACAAATTAACGTGACCAAACGCTTCATGATGAAGAAACATGTCACCCAGTGCAGTGGTGGGACTCATTGATGCGTTTCTGGACAACAACAGAGGTCTACAGCATGGAGGAAAGCCTGTTATATCTTATAGCAGGCTATGGATACACACAACATACTTGTTACTAGATCAGTTCATCGATGGTTTGGCTCCAAATATGAGATTTGATGTTAATATTCTTGTTTTTAAGACAAAACGATTAATCGAGAAAATAACTGGCAGAATAATCGATAATGAAATTAATCACAGCACTAAACTGGTCTTCAGCTACATTACTAGTTCCTGTACTGAATCAACATTACAGAAGCCTATTTAAAGAGCTTTTATGGGGCCTTGCTCTCCTGATGGTTTTGTGTGGTTCCTAAATAGGCCTAAAGTGTTGGTTGGTTACCTTCTGTCAGATTAGCAAAAACTGGTTTGACTTCCTTTCATTTCACACACAAATAAAATTTCACACATAGCTGATAAGAAGCAGCAGAAGGAAAAAACTCAGAGATCTACTTTAAAATACAAGAATGTGGCACCGGACAGGATTTAAATTACAGGAGGAGGGTGACAAACGGCCCGCGTACGCACTCTGATTGGATTAAAATCATCCGCAGGTAATGTTAAAATGGACCCACCTCTTCTACAGACATAAAATCCCGTCTGAGTGAGGGTGTAGTTGTAGAAACCTGCAGGCTCTTGGGCCTTAATGGCACAGACTACAAAATGAAAAAAATACTACAAAATGACATGTCGTGTGATCAGATATCTCACCTCAGCGATGCACACAGGATCCTGCGGTCCACAGCGGATGAAGTAAAACTCCCCGAGCCTCCACACCTGGACAGGACCGTCGGGTTGACTTCTGCTGCTCACCGACTTGTAGAAGGCGTAGCTGCCTCGCTGGCAGGAGGGAGCACCCAACCACTGACATGAAGACAAGAGCACAGCACCACTGATGAGAAAGAGTTAATGGTCCCTGTGTGAATCAACAGGCACCTGTGTCATTTTCAGCATTTAATAAGCTCTGCAGAGCCGTCTCAGGCCACGGTTTTACTCCTATAACAACCTTTAGGAGACAGAAATTATCTCTTTGGTCGAGTTTAATCTCAGATGGCAGAGCCACAGCAGCAAAGGTTCCTGATAAAGTAACATCAGATTGAAGCTCAGAGGAAAAGACAAAGATAAGAAAAAAAAAATATTTTTAGATATTTGTATTTTGTAGACAATCTATACAATCATTTTCAAGTAATTACCTCTGGGCCAATATGCTGAACAACAAACTGACTTAAAATATATATTTATGTTGGGCTGCATGCAAAATTTTAAGAAAATATCGACATATTTGTTTTAAAATGTAGTCAAAGCCTGTCCTCGTTTAACTTTGAGTGTATCGTAGCCATAAAGAATTCACCTGCAATAAAGTTGCACCATCTTGCAATAAGACATTATTTTCATGTGTGTAAACGGCACTCAGAGTAGGATATTGTAATATATTAAACAACTCAGAGAGGGCGGTATTAAAAATTAACTCCTCTGACTGTTGAGCATTGCAGAGGCGTAACTACTGATACCAACTGAAACGGCCGTACTACTGCCTGATTAAAAACACACGTACATCATTACGACTGAAACACTTATCGACCTGTGTGATCTGAATCGTCTGCACAGTCCTTTTCCAGATCATCTTTGTTTAATTTCTGAGCTGACTGTGTGAAAAACGGCCTGCTTCCTGTTATTATTCAACTACAACACAGCGGTCACACTTCTTGTTTTGATTTTAAGAACGCCTTCACATCCACTTGCCATGAATAAATTAATTAATTAATTAATTATTGTACTGTTTAACTTTCACTTTCTGGAGGCCACACTGAGGGACTTAATTTCCAGAAAGTCATAAAAAAAAATCATCTGCTGTAGTTAATCATTCAGTATCCATCATGTGTTGACGCTTGTGACGGTAAGCAGAGATTTTATTGAGTTGCATTATGGGAAATATAGGATGCAGCATTTTTTTTAAGAGTTTGACCCATACTTAGAGCTAAAGGTCAGATTGTCTCAGCCTCTGTTGTAGCCTCATTTATTTACTGTATAAATAAGAGTTGCAAAACAAAAACACAAAAACAAACAGACCTGGAGGGACTTACAGATGTAATCTAGTACAGCCCACTCCCACAACAATTCCCGTCCCATCCCAATGTTCAAAGAGAGACTCCTGTCCCATCCCAATGTTCAAAGAGAGACTCCTGTCCCATCCCGTTCCTGTCTGAACTCCATAATACACTAAAAGAACTGACGTATTGTTTTTACGATTCCCATCTCGTCCCGATCACGTGATGAATAGTGAAATTGTCTCCCATCTAGCCTGTTAGCACATATGTCGAATGTATTATTAAGCAAAATGTGTGTGTGTGTGTGAGAAACACTAAATGTAAAACACAACTTTGTTTGCTGTTGGCAAATCTTTTGTGACTTCTTCCTAAATATCTAATTTTGTACAGATCGCGTCGCTGAGGATGTTCACCTGCAACATTACAAAATCACTGCTAACACAACACTGAAATAACGGACAGCAAAACGAGAACAAACAGTCACCTCCAAACACCACGTTTCTAACAACGGTGACAGCAGCAGCTCACACTTAAAGCAACAAGTTGACTATATCACATTAATGTTTGTTCATAAACGCGTTTTACAGTTCAGCCAAGTTACATCGAACCGGGAAAAAAATTATAAAATCATTCTGACATTATTGTGGCTTCATTAAATCTAAATTTACTGATTATTATTGTGTCTTGAGTCTTCTGTCTCTGTTGGTGTTTTTTTTATATTTTCAGTTCACACCCGTTTCATGTGACATAGACGGATGTTTCAATATTGTGTGGAATTTAAGGAGTCATCAAAGAGCAATGAGCTGTACATAATGTGTCCTTTAAAAAGCCCTAAATGAACCAAACTGTGAGAAAACCCTCATTACAGCAACATTATTCATCTTCCTGAATCATCATTTAAGCCATTTACTGAACCAAAACACTTCCAGGTTTTCTCCATTTTGTTTTATTGTACATTGAAGTTTTTTGTTTTTTTGCGTTTTATACTGTCGATCAGATACAACAAGACGTTAGAAGACATCACGTTGGGCTTCTTTCTTTCTAATATTTCATAGTCAAGTTATTAAAAGGAAAAATAAGTTACATGAATCGATAATGAAAACATCCTTTAGTTGCAGCTCTGGTATAAATCAGTGTTTCAAACCAAAAGAATGTCAAATATTGTTTTTATTTAGTAGGGCTGCAACGGCTGATTATTTTCATTCATTGGATTATTTTCTCAATTAATCTGTTTGTTGTTTGGTTTATAAAATGTCACAAAATAAAGAAACGTTGATCACCGTTTTCCCAAAGCCCCAGATGACGTCCTCAAATGCCTCGTATTGTCCCGACCAACAGTCAACATATTCAGTTTACTGTCAGAGGACTAAAGAAACCAGAAAATATTCAACTCTGAGAAGCTGGAACCAGAAAACTTTAACATTTTTCCTCAGAAACAATTGATCATAATTATTAACCAATTATCAAAATAGCCATCGATCAATCTTCTGTGGTTGATGCCCTAACTGGCTCATTTACAGCCATGTTTATCAGTATGTGCCGCCGTTAAATAAAGGAAAAATACCACATTTTTAATGCCAGAAAGCTGAAAAATTTAAATATGATCTGTTTTTCTTTGTCGTCTATGATATAAATTGAATATATTTCCTTATTTTGCAGCCTAATGTGTATTAATAGACTGTTCAAACTGCCGTCAAACTGTTCTGACTGCCGTCTTTCTGTAGCAGCAGGTTCCTCATTTGATCCTCAAAATGGTGGATGCGTCATTTGACAATTGAACCTCATGTGGAGTTATTTAAATCTGCAGCTCCGTTTACAAGGAGCTTCCTGTACGTTTATACTCTGGATGTGATGAGGAGCGCCTAATTCGTCTCACCTCATAAGCAGCTAACGCTCACCTGTTTGTGGGCGTTTACATGGCAGGAGCAATAAAATCGAGCGCACCTCAAGTGGTTTCATGCATCTGAAAGCCAATACTGTCACTACTGCTGCTTCTGCTGCTGCTGGGTGATTAAACATGCAGCTTTGATTTCAGTGTTTTGTAAGAGGAAGTGTGAGGAGCCCCAGGCCTCTGACACCCAGACTAGTTTGGAGGAAAAAAACCTATAAAACCAACAACCAATGAAATGGAGGCAGTTTTTCTAAAACTCAAGGCTGTTATGTTGCCTTGAGAGGTTTCAGTAAACCTGATAGTCACTCAGTTCCACTTTCACAAAGACATACTTTCTATCAGATATTAAGTACGTGACATAAATAATCTCTGCATATGTCAGAAGGATGCTAAGCTGCCATGTTGGATCCTGAGCCGCAGCTTCTTTCTGCACAGTGTTAATGTGCTCTGCTACAAACACTACCCACAGATAACCACAGAATCCACCGGCTGAGGTGACTAACACCTTAGTTTTGACTCTGACGATGAAAGTGCGCGGCTCTCTTTAACACAAACTGAGTGTTTTGGGTTTTTTTCATTTAAAAGTGTTTAAATTATGAATATATAAAACAATAATTAAACTAATCACCACCTTCTTTCAATCAGGGTAATTTCTGCAGATTATGTTTCATTTGAAAGCTTTTTATTCACCAAAACCTATTTGCATATAATCTCCAACTCACACATGCATGAAAGTATTTTCAGTTCAGTTTTTAGGTTTTAGGTCAAGGTTAAAGTAACAAGCCGAAGCAGTTATTTCAATACAATATTCTGATAATCAATTAATTGTTTAAATCATATCCTTCTGTCTTATGATAAAGTGAATATCTGATTGTGAACTGTCGTTTGGACAAATTCAAGCAATGTCAAGGTTTTACTTTTGCCTGTAATTAATATTTTTACCATTTTCTGACAATTTCTAAAGCAAACACTTGATTTTTTTACAAATAAGTACAGATTTGGATTTGTTGTCATTTCTAAATGTTTGACTTTCTTCCACCAACAGTCCAAAATGTATTTTGTACCATTGTTTTATCGGATCAAACTGAAAATACTGTATCTAAAATATATCACAAATGACTGGAAGGTTGCATGATGGAGGCAAGAAAACATGAGTGTTTTATTCTATATTCTTCTTAAATGTCAACAAATCCCACAAAAAACGCCAAACCAACAATGTGTCCGTCTCTCAACACTTTGTGACTTTCCTTAAACCAGCTGGCCTCTGTAGTTTTTATCAAACAGACCAGGAGGAAAAGGTGCTTTTGTTGGGGACTAATTTATGTGACAGATCATGAATCCACATTTGGAGCTCCAGTGAGTATTTCTGGCAGCGGGACGGTGTGTGTTTATGGTAATGAAGGAACACGTCACCCATTATTTCACCAAAAAAAAAAAAAGTTGAAAACTTTGTAGTTGGTTTTGGTCTTTTTAGGGATTTGTCCTTTTTATGTCATCTGTGTTTAATTTTGTGTTGAATATCAGTTATTTATCATTTATCACACCTTCTTTCTGTCAGAAAATATTAAAAATGATGCACTTTCATGTTTCATCCAACACCTTCTCTGAGGCTCACACATTTTCGGATGATAAAAATCAAGGCGAAATGCGCACATTATTCTATGTACAACACACAGCAGACATTAATATGCTGCAGTTGTCTGATATTGAATCCATCAGGCAGCCTCTGCTCTTCTGTGATCCCTGTTTGGAGCTGGAGGCTAGAAAAGACTGAATTACCAGAGCTTTACATGAAACATAATATGCAGACCCACAGCTGCAACATACAAGCTGCAAGTGACCCCAAATATTGAACAAATATTTCTCACTGACAAAAACGCAATCTGAAACGAGGCAGTTAACAGGCTGTAAATAACCATTATTTTCAATATTTAACACTCTGACATTTATATTTAATGTCAATCAATTGATTTAGTTACTATAAAATACCAGAAAATGGTAATAGGTTGTTTTTCCAACCAACAAATCTAAAAAAAAACTAATATTTAGTTCAGAGCTGCAAAGATTAGTCCACTATTTTAATAATTGAGTCATCATTCGTGTCATTTTTCAACCAAAAATCTCCAATATGATGATTTCTTCTACAATTATACTTCGGTGTTAAACTGTTTGTTCTGGTTTGTGCTTGTTGATCAACACGTTTTTGGTCAGGTGACTGAAGAGCTTTATCAATTAGTCAACCAACAGAATATTATATGGCAACTATTAGTCTAATACTACTTCCTGGTTTCTGCCTCTCTTCAGGAAATGTGAGGATTTTCTGCTTTTCTGTGTTTTTAGGTTTTGGACTGTTAGACCAAAAAAAGCAAGTTGAAGACGTCATTAAAGGCTCCGACAGGTTCGGCTTTTTAAACATGTCATCTAACTAAAACGGACGGAGTCTCTGTCAGTATGTCCTCCAATTTTCTTGACAACCGTTCATCCTATCGACTTCACACATGAACGTATTACTGAGGACTCAAGGAAGTGCAGCGTACTAAACTGGAAGGAGTCTTTCTGATCCGACATGTTTTGAACCGGTACAGCACCAGTAGCCGTCAATCAAAGTTGAAATAAATGAGTCAGTGTGTGCAGCTTTCTCATTCTCTTAAACAGCTGGATGTTTGTCATCTATGCTTTAAAAACAGCTGAACAAAAAACAAAAATCTAATCTAATTTTTTAAGGTTTGTAGTATAGGAACTGATATTTAACATTACACTATTGATTAATCTGATTAATTTATTATGTAATCCATTTATAGATTAATCGTCTGCCAACATGTACGTTTAAAGTTCCCAAACAAACGGGTGACATCTTCGAATGTTTTGTTTTGTCTGACTAACTGTTCAAAACTGATTCAATTCTGCTGCAATATTAAACAGAACAAAGCAGCAAATCTTGACATTTGAGAAGCTGGAAACTAGACAAAAAAAAAAGAGTTTTTGCATTAAAAAGGACTATTAATAGCTGTTGATGTGTCCAACTCTTCTAGTGGTTATAATACAGCTTGGCTGAACAGTTGTAAGTGCACAACAGATTCAGTTTTTCATATAAATTTTTATTATATTTCAGATAAATATAACCAGGCAGAGGTCACATTCACCCGGCGTATTATCCACATGAAATAATAGTCCTAGTGTATAGGCTCAGGGCGTGGCTGTCTCTGCAGCTGCTATCCATTTAACTCATGAAAGATGTGACATGAAGATTCACCAAATAAATGCAGATTATGTATTTCCTCCCCCTTCCTGCACAACCAACAGTCTGCCTGTAAACTGCAGCTTTTCCATAACAACCAGTCGTTCCTGTTCGTCCTGTAGCTGCTGTGATGTCGCCCTTCACCTCCCGCCTGCTGCCTAAATGCAGAATATTCTCAAATTCTCACTCCTGTGTTGATCATCCACAACCCCCACTCAGCACAAACTCCCCCACCCTATACACATAACCCACCACAGGCAGCCCTCCTCCTCCTCCTCCTCCCTCCCCCACTCGCTATAGTGCTGCAGACCAGCTGCAGCAGGCCTAGGATCAATTTTTAGAAAGATAGTGAATAAATATCACAGCAGAAACAGTAAATAGGTGCTCACATCAGCAACACAGACTTGAATAGCAACAATAATATCACTACTAATTTAAAAAAAAGGGGAAAAAAAAGAAAGAAACACCATATAACATAATGCAGTGACATAATGCTTAATTACGTCACTGTGGAGTATCACAAGCATACTTTAAGACCCTGTGGGAAATCTGAAGGACACCAAAAAAAAAACCCCACTAATGACAAACAACATCACTTATACGCTCTCTCAGTCCCTATATGAACATGATATTTTTTGTTACAAGAATATTGTGGCGGTACAGCTGGAGAGAGCGTACGATTAAAACAGGCAAGGTCACTGTTGAATGTCAAAACGCTCTATATCCTGTTGAAATTATAGAACCACAGGAGATAAAATAAAAACACACGCTCCCCGTGGACACGTTGCAGGACTATTATAATGATACGCTGAGAATAAAACACATTTAAGTAACATAAGATAACTCACATCACAGACGCAATATAAACCCTATACTGTGACTATGGTGAAAAAACAACACCACAGACTAACATACAGGCATTAATCTGCACTGCAAACATACTGAAGGTTCCCACAGGAATATTTTAATGACACTATGGGGTCAAATAATCATTAGAAATTCCCTGTAAAGTCAGTACTGAGGCCCAGAGGTGCATTTAAAGTGTATAACTGAGTATATATATAACCATATTTTAGTGATATATAGGTGATTAAGTGACTATAGACACATTATAACTCACTGCAAATCAAATATTGAGTCACATAGATATGTATAGCTCCTATAAAGATATTTATATATAGGAATATTATACCATAAAATAAGGTTAAAAAAAATCACCTCACACCATGTTAGCGTCTATATGAATATCAGATATAATAAAGTATAAAAATAAATCTAAGGATTATTAAACATGTTCATATAATAGGAGGAATATAATTAAGTAAGAATAAGACTACTGAGTAATATAGACATTTTATTAGCCCCTAAATGGAGCATAATAATACGAATGTTAAACAGTTACTTATAAGTTGTAAAGATGTTAAGATAATAAGAAAGAATGAGATAAAATAATAATAAAAATCCCACAAAGTAAATGAGCCATGAACTGAATATTTTAGGATTCAACAGCAGTTATCGTTTGGACTTTAACTGGGACGAGTAAAGATTAAAAAAAATGAAATAAAGTTAGATAAAGTCATTAATGAGCTCTACAGGTACAGTATTAACCACAATATGAGAATATTATCGATATATTTAGGGAATAAAGTATACCATAAAGTTGGTATTAGTCACTAAAGGAATGGTATACATATATTTAAAGTGTATTATGTATTATTATTAATTATTTTTGTCATTTTGGCTTTTGGTCGATGCACAACTGATTAATTGTTTGAGCTCTAGTTATTTATAGGTATATATCACATTTGACAAGATGGAATCAGAGATTTTTGGGCATTTTTGTCTAAAAATTATTAATTGATCATTAAAATTGTTGCTTATTTACTTTTTTCCTTCATCTACTAATCTTCAAATCCTTTGTGCTCTGGTTATTTATACATGAAAAAGTAAAGAAAAGGAGAAATAAAGTTCACATTCAACAAGTTGGCAGCAGAAGTTTAGGCATTTTTGCACGAATAGTGATTGAATGACTATAAAAAACGGTTGCAGATCTACTTTTTTGTTAATCTACAAATCGTTTAATCACTTGAGCTCGAGTTATTCAAAAGAGTATATAAATATAAAGCCATAAAGTCAGATAACATCTTTAAATCTAAACACTTATTTACAGGAGCGTAACTCACAGTCACTTTCATTATCGATCACACTGGTGATCACTTCCAAGTTCACATGTTTAAATTAGCTTCTTTTATCCAACAAACAGTCCAAAAACCTGATAATATTAAAGTTATTACCATAGAAGCCGGGAAGAGAGTATTATTGTTATTTCTTCTTAAAAAATCTTTGATAGATTATCAAAGTTGTTGCCATCAACTACTTGATTAATACTTAGTAAGTAATAACTAAGTATGTTCACTATTTTTCTTTAAAAGAAAAGACAATTTATTTATTATAAATTGTTTTGTTAATCTATAAATCCTTTGATCTCTAGTTATTCACTGCGGTAAATAAAGATTACAATAAACATACATTTTACTGGAAACGGATTGTGAGGCGTTTCTACTTAAAGAATGATTTATTGATCACCTACTAATCTATTATTGCTTTGAGCTCGAGTTATTTAAAAAAGGTATACAAGCAGGAAACAAGCCAGATGCATTCACATTTTAGCTCTGTAGACTCAGAATGAATATTATACATATATTTATCTTAATTATAGCCAGACAATATGATAAATACTACCATCAAGCCAGCATAGTGTATTATTAACATGCTATTATCCACTATAGGAGTGTTATATGGACAGCAGAGCTCCAGTCTTTTGACTTTTTGGGTTGTGTTTTTTTTTTTAGCCCTGGGGGAGGGCCGGCTGAAGCAGTGCTCCAGCCTAGTGGTGAAAACGAGGCAGGGCTGAGCAGGCAGGAAAATAAAGCCACATAATATAATCTGAGCAGCAGTAAGAGGCAGCCCTGTGTCTAAAATGTGAACACATACACAAGAGTTTAAGATGGAAACCCTTAATCTGCAGCCTGCCTACGTCAGTTCTCGTGATATTTCTGGGAATAATGCAATGAGATTTTTTTTTTTTTTTTTAAACACAGTTTTCAGTTTAAGAAGGAAGGAAGCAACACACACACAGACAGATAGAAAGAAAACAACAACCTCCGACGAATATTAATAATAAAATATATCCTGCTTTGAATAATAAACAAATCAATAAATAAATAAATAAAAAATCCAAACACACATACACAGCCTACAGTACAGTATTGACCTTGGTTATATCCTGTTATTCAAAAAGCTCACAAGTTCACCACAGGGGAAGCAGACAGAGGAGCAGAGCAGCAAGAAATTAATATTTAAAAAACAGAGATGCTGCAAAAATATACAAGCACCACTTGAATATTAAATATCTCCAACGCCACACATGGAGGTTTTCTGTCCAAATAAATGTTTTTTTATTGCGACTAAAGCCCACATTGATCTAGCTGTGTGTCCTCTAGATGTTTCCTGGGTTTAAGGCAGGACTAATCATCGCTTATATATATATAGATTTTTTTTTTCAAAATAAAGTATTTTAAGTATAAAAACTACACATTTTCGACTTTAAAAAAAAAATATCACACATAATATTAACATTCCTCCTTAAACTGTGGCAATTACGCCGGAGACAAAATGTCGGGGGGAGGGGGGTTGATAATAATATCAATATGCTTCCTATTATAACCAACGTTAATGCTGCTCCACCGAGTCACAGTCGGAAAATATTTCAGTCTTTAATATCATGACGGTGTTGAAATAATTTATTTTTTTTATAGAGAGTCGACGTTCAACAATGAAAAAATGAAGAGAAAAATGGAGAAATGTCGATGCGGCGACTTGCTGCTAAGCTAGTTTTTATTTATTTATTTTAGCTTGGAGAGAGAAAAAAAAAAGGTGGACTAGCTTAAAAGTTTCCTGCTATTTCCAAGCAGGCAAACGGCCAGAAAATTTAATTTTATTTAGCTAATGTGTTTTGGTGTTTGGTGTGGGTGTGGGGGTTGGTAGCAAGGAGGAGAAGAAAAAAAAAGCTGAAGACTGTCGACACGACACACAAAGAAATTAATCATTAACACGGCGAAAATATCAGAAATATTAAACTGAAATTTAACGGCTGCGGCTCGTGGGTCAAAAACGAGGCGACAAGCTCGGTGCCACAGTCGACTGTTTTCATTAAAAAAATAGAAATATCAGCGGTTTATTTTCCACCTATGGACGTGGGGGGAAAAAAAGTTGAGGCTGGTTGAATAAAGTTGTAATTGCAGTCGGAGCAACTCTCGGTGCTCGGGTTTGGTTGATATGGGGGAAAACAATCAATACGACATGGTTCAAAGTAAATGAAATAAAACGCGGAATTAAGGCGTCAATTCACAGCGACACACGGTTAATTTATTCCTTCCGTCAACAGGTTTAGAAAACACAGCGGCTGTATGTGACAGAAATCGACATTTATTTAGAAATTATATCGGCTTTACCTGTATTGCATTGTGCTCCATTGCAGTCCTGCATTCCCTCTCTGAGGCCCCTCTCCGGTTACACCGCCGGGACTCGCCGTCACACAAACAAACGCACCAGAAAGAGGAAAAAAAAAAAACCCTGGGTTTTTTTTAGTGGATATGGGACAGGATCTAGGTGTGGCCAAAGTTTGCCACTGAGTACAACTTAATCTTAATAACGTAAAAAAAAAAAAAAAAAAAAAAAAAAAAGCGATTTCCTTTTTTTTTGTATCAACTGCGACGCATTGTATACAAATCTACCGCGAATAATCTCACAAAAATGTGCCAAATTGCGACCAACAGTGTCCAGATGAGACACATGAAAATTTTTACATTGAGGAATCAAAATAGTTCAGCTGATCCCAGAGCTGTGTGTGTGTGTGTGTGTGTATATTATATATTTATATATATATGTGTGTGTGAATGTGTGTGTGTGTCTGTACGGCGCATGCGCGGAACTAAACGCATGGCGATGGTCTCCAGTGTTCGTAAAAACCCAAAGCAAAGCCTGGAGACAGACAAGGCTGAATATATCATTCATTACGGCTGCATTGAGGCCATATCTGACTGTATTATCACCAACAAGCCATCTGCTGTAGGATCTGTCATTATTATTATTGTTCATGTCAATATTATTAATATTATTTGACTGTTCAGGAGCAGATTTTGGTCTTAAACTCTGCACAGTTTGAGTTAAAAATACTGTGGAGACACACATCTGCCTGTAATGACAGCATCCAAACACTAGGTCTAAAAATAAGCAGCCTCTGAAGCTGCCATATTCACATGCAGTAATTATTAAATACCAGTGATGGAAGAAGTACTCAGATCCTTTACTTAAGTAAAAGTACCAGTACAACAGTGTAAAAGTACTCATTTACATGTACTGCATGAAAAGACCTACTGAACTAAAAGTACATAAGTATTATCAGCTTGGTGTAGTTAAAGTACTGCAGTATCAGTAGTGACTGATTTATTATTACATATGACATCATTAGATTATTAATACTGAAGCATCAGTGTTAGAGCAGCATGTTACTGTTGTAGCTGCTGGAGGTGGAGCTAGTTTCAACTACTTTATATACAGTTAGATAGTTTAGTCCAGTGGTTCCCAACCTAGGGGTCGAGGCCCCTCCAAAGGGTCACCAGATAAATCTGAGGGGTCGTGAGATTATTAATGGGAGAGGAAAGAAGAAAAAACAAAGTTCGGATACACAAATCTGTTTTTGGACTTTTTCTCTAATCTTTAGTTTTTGGTGAAATATTGGATCATTTGAACGTTTACTGAAATGAAACCATGTGAGAAGTTTAGAGGTAAAAATCACTATTTGGTGGAGCTGTTAACAACTCGTAGACATCTGAAATGTGACCCGACTACACACTGATTTATGTAAGAAGGTTGAAACCACTGGTTTCACCTTTAAACATGTGTTGCATTTTAAAAGCTTGTTATATTATCCATTGAATCAAGTCTAATACTTATGTACTTTAAGTAGGATCTTTCATGCAGGACTTATTATTGTGGAGAACATTGCTGTATTGGTACTTTTACTTAAGAAAAGGAGTATTTATTCCACTGCATTTAAATACTAATAATAACAAAGCTCTATATGCACATGATATATTTCCAGGTATATCCCTGGATTTAAGCTTTAAATAATGCAAACCAAACAGTAGAAGACTCTGCAGAAATATAAAGCTTCAGTGTGATAGTCATTAACATAAATTATCAGACTCATAACCATGGCAACAAAGGCTTAAATGCATCAAAAGATCAAGCTGTAATCCATGTTGGTAATTAAGTTTGCAGAGGTGGAAGAAGTATTCAGATTTTTCTACTTGTAGTAGCAAAAATACAACAAAAACGTTACAAGTAAAAATAATAAACTTTACTTTAAATATTAAAGCGTATGCAGAACGAACCCATGCAGGAGTTATGTTGTTAAATATATAATATCTTGGTTTACTGTTACTTAAAAAACAGGTTTATAAAATCTGAATAAATAAAATGTTTCTGGAGTTTCACCAACCAGCCGATACTGCGCAGGATCAGCTGAGACATTAAAATACTGTGTACACATCAACACATCAATAATTCAGCACTCTGAAGGGAACCGAGCTTCAGAACGAGAGCTTTTTATACCTCACCTGTACTTCCTTTAGCTCGGTGGTGTATTTTTGAATGCAAGCATTTTATTTAAGAATAACACTATTAAAATGTATATGTTTTTTTCTGATGCACTTCAGGTTTGTTCACATCAGTGATCTTTGTTAGCATGAGAGTAAAACTAATGCTGCTTGGACAGATTGTGTCCCTACAGTTTTATTTAATCTTTAACCAGGAAATCTCCTGAGATACATTATCTCTTCTACATAGAAGCGAGAACCCGAAACCAGACGGAAAGACAGATAAATCACGACTGAGTCGTTTGTCTTTCGCACACATTTGATACATACAGTTTGATTTTGTTCATCATATAAGCCACATTTACAGTCGTTTTCCTCAGACAGTCAGTGTGTCCCTGTTTCGCTGCGGTGGAAGTATAATAAAAAAAAATGCACTTTGGCATTAAAAATACCTTTAACACTTTAATAAATGCAGGTTCATACCTTTAAAATTCAAGTTGTCAGTAATGCTGTGCGTGCACGTGCATCTGTGCACGAGTGGGGCCTGTCTTTACACGTATAGTCACCATTCAAACCCAAAACAGCTCAAAACAGCTCATATTTGAGTTTCACAAGACTAACTGTGAACCGAGACAAAGTTTTAGGACTTTGGGATCACTACAGTAAAGTCAGACAGTGTAGCTTTAAACACCTTTTATATTCATGCAGTGGTTAAACCCAGAAATCATTAGTATAACACTGAGAAGCATAAGCAACACTCAGGGCTTCATTTCATACACATTTCCTTTCTATGTGAAAATTATCTAGACAAATTTCTCTTACAAATAAGCACTGGACCCACTGTTGACTAAGCATATTCTCAGGTATGAGTAAGCATAATTAGGATTCATCTGGTAAAAGATATATATATATATATATATATATATATATTTAGGTAGGTTTGAGGTGAAATATGCTCCCTATATCACAGGAGAAATAAAAAAAATATGTATATTTATTATCAGTTGCACGCACACACGAAATGAAGCAAGATTTCACGAAGCCAATATTAAACTTCACAGCCTCTCCAGGTGTTCGTCTGACATGAATAACAGCCTGATTGGCTCATTTAGTAGAAAAACGTGATCACACAAACGCATACAGAGTCTCATGTACTCGAGTGTGAGCGTGTATATAAGCTGCTGTTACCACATATGTGCAGCAGGGGGAGGAAGCACGTGTCTTGTTTTTAACTTCCACAGAGCTGAAGTGAACTTCCCCCTCATGCGGCTCCAGCATATGACATTCATGTAGCGGCAGGCCTCGCTCTCATCATGATCATGAAAACCAGCAGCTTTTTACTCTGATTACTGCAGTCTCATGTACTTTCTGCTCTACTTGGTTTCACGCATCAAATTTGTCTTGATCAGTGGTGGAAAGTAACTAAGTACATTTACTCAAGTCCTGTACAAAATTTGAGGTACTTGTAATTTACTTGAGTATTTACATTTTTGTGTTTACTTTATACTTCCACTTATATACTATATATTTCTTTATACTTCCAAGTTTTTCAAAATACATTGTTTTGTTTGTTGTCGACAGGTAATGTTATCGACAGGTAATGTCTACGGAGCCCCTAAAGTAGCAAAAGGTGAACATCCTGACGCTCTATGTCTTTTTGAATTTTTGGTTGTTTTTTTTTTGTCAAATAATGAACAAACTTATTCTGAATATGTGATGCACATAAAAAGAGTTAAACAGAGTGTGGATTATATGTCTGTAATAAAAGACAACAGAGGGTTTAGTTTTTATTTCCAGTCATTCTGAGCTGCAGAGTGTAAAAAAACATCAACACATTTTAGGACTGAAAACGTCTCCGTACACGGAAAAACCTGTCGGTGCATCGTGATCAGCACAGGGCAACATGTACTATAATATGTTGATCTCAACCTGATGAAAGCAGAATTCCTGATAATTGGCTGTAAACAACAAAAATCACATTTATTAAAAAAATGGAATATGGGATATATATGGAATAATATGAAAGTCCAGCAATAACAGTTACTGAAGCGTAGAAGGGATAGATTATAGATTAAATGGGTTTTATCTCCAGCTGTGATATTGTTAGGTTGACATTTTCTCAGGTGTTGAAGGTGTATAGGACAGGAAGTACCTGAAAAAGGCTTTATTCTGATTGGATGGTTCAATATTTATTTTGTCCTGCAGGTTTTTCTTTATTACAGAGTCTGAGAGGAGCCGCAAAGAAAAAAAAATTATTTAGTAATTTGTGCTCGATTTAGTGATTCCTGCTTTCGATTTAATAACTCGTGCTCTCGCTTTAAAGTTGCAGTGTGTCGAGTGTAGCAGGACAGACTTGGCAAAAATGGAAAATAATCTTCATAAGTATGTTTTCATTAGCGTATAAATCACTTTAATCTATTATATATCTACATAAGGAGCAGGTCCTCTTCCAGAAACCAGCACAACCTACTCTAGAGAAGGCCTTTCACGTTTTTAGCTTCCACCGTAGGAGGAGGAGGAGGAGGAGGAGGAGGAGGAGGAGGAGTGTTCAGTTGGTTGCAATGTGCATCCTCACCGCTAGCCCCCACTACATCCTACACACTGGTCCTTCAATAATTTGTGCTCTTGATTTAATAATTCATGCTGTTGATTTAATAATTTGTGCACTCGATTTAATAAGTCATGCTTTTCAATTGAACAGATTTCACCCTCTCGTCCGCTGTACACCCTCACTGCACATCACTTGGATTTATTAAAATACATTTATTAGTTTTTTGGACTGAGATATAAAGATATCATTTAAGCACAACACTGTGTTATAGCTGATATATTTATATTATATTCTCTTAATACGTCCATGGTTGTGGAACAGACTCGGATACGTCTCAGATCAGTAACCGACCCTTCGGTCGTCGTTGCTTTTTCTTCAAACGTCTGGCTGACTGGAAAAATTAATTAATTAATTCAAAAGCATGAATTATTAAATTGAAAGCTTTTCCCCCCTCCATGGCCCCCCTCCTCCTTGTACTCTAATTTATTAATTTAACTTATTTGCATGTTGTGTTGCGGCTTAAATGTTCATCATGTCCTGGAATGTGAACAAAAATCAATGACGATAACTGTCAAATTAAAATGAGAGATTCAGCTCTTCTTCTGTCAATGTACTTGACTGTAATATTTTATAAAATCTCATAAAAATATTGATGGGACTCACAGTGCATCAGTATCACTACTGACAACCATACGGTAGCCGCCTTAGAAAAATATAGACATTATCATTCATTTCCAATTAGAAAGAGAAACAGAAGAAAGATTAATTGGTACCTTAAGAAAACTATTTTAGCATTTTGGTGTTTTAATTCCACTTCAAGTAATAAAATGTGTTTCCAGTATGTCATCATCTGCTCATTTCTTATCTATGCAACACAACAGTTAAAGTTTTAGGATCATTTAAATGGTCAAACTCTGAATCATTACAGCCACCCTGAGGTCGGTTGTTGTTTTCTGAATAAAGACCAGAAAGACACATTTTAGTTTCTCATCACTAGCAGGGCAAAAAAAATCTAACATTTGTCCTGAGGGTGGCGCCAGAGGAAAGGCCATGTCGGTTTAATCCTCCGTACGGTGGTCATTTTAGGACATTTCAAGCTCATCTTGTCAGGGTCTACTCAGCCTCAGCTGCTCTTTTTGAGCTGACTGATAGCATTAGCATGCTCAATTAACATGCAAAACGGTAGTATATAACTTGACGTATGCTAATTTAGTTTGCCAACATCTGCATGCTATCATCTCTGGTGTTTTTCCATGACGTGAACTTGTAGGGTAAAGATGGACGGTCCTGATGTTTAAGAGTTGATCTCATTACATATTTAATTCTTGTAGGCCAACACACTAAACAACATTATTATTATTATTATTATTATTATTTTGTTTCTTTCTTCAATACAGCCAATGAGAAATATTGTTCATGTCTCCGCCCAGTTTCAACAGTCACATAAGAATCAAACGCACCCGCAGAGCAGCCGCCCTACACTAAACTGACATATGACACGTGTCTCATATTTTAACCTGTTGGTTTTAGTTGTTGGCTGGATTGTGTGTTTGCTGAGGTCACGCCGGCATCTTTCACTGGCTTATTGTTTCTAAACCCAAAACATAACAGAAAACAAACTGAACTCTGACGCAAACATTTACATAATATTCACAAACTTTGTTGTATGAAAATATTACAGGCTTTTGAAAAAAGATTTCAGACTCCTCGCCTGGAGGGTAAACTTCCACCTGCTCTGCCTCAAAGTGTTTGTGTAGCACCTGCATCCTCTCCTACTCCTATTTATCTTCGTCCTCCTCCTCGTCTCCATCGTCGTCGCCTTCACCGTCACTGTCATCCAGCAACCGGGACTGGAGAGCCAGCCGCTGAGCCACGGCTGTTACCATAGCAGCACCCTTCCCACTGCCGTCCTCCGAGACGAGGAAGGTGATGTCACAGTTGGGGGCGAGGTGGCGCACCCACACCTTGAGCTCCTCGCTGAAACTACAGAAGGAAAGAGAGAAAGAGAAAAGAGCAAGAGAAAGAAAAATAAATATTGGAGAGGTAGAATATATTGTGTAAAAAGTTCAGGTAGAGATAATCCATGAGAGAAGAGAAGCTTTATGAAAGCTTGATGAGAATATGTGTGTATTGAAAGATCCACAGTGAGACTTTAATCACGCTTATAAAGATATTGTGCAAGTTACAACAGGTGAAACATTTTTTTATATGGTCTTAAATCTTAACCAGTGATGGGGCTGATTTCCCAACACTGTGTGACTTAAGAGAAATAATAAATGTTCCTCTCATGTAGAAAGTTAACAGGAGGTGTAGTTAGAACGAGAAGCGAGAAGTGCATCTGTGAATATTATATAAAAAATGCTGAAACATTACAGAAAGCCCTCATGAACTGAAACATGTGGGTCTTACTTAGGGTGTTTCTTGTAGACCGTCCCATCGACCCCCACAGTGGTCTTCAGATGGTCTTGCCCGCGGTTGACACGGATACGGTTGGCGATGGTTGCCAGGGCAGCGGCGCAGAGGCGGGCGGAGCGGGAGGAGATTGTGTCGCAGACCAGATGCACCACGTGGACGTCGACTGAATCCCACGTCAAACCCAAGTTGGCCAGAATTTTCTGGGTGTTTTCCAGACCGCCGTCCTGCCTGAAGCACAGACACATGGAAACAAGTTCAAGAGAGATTAATCTATAGAGCGCATTAAGGAAAAGAATTATAAAAATCACCAATTTACAGCTAAATGAAACAGTGAAACAATAGACATTTAAAAAGTGTCTATCTGACGCTCACTCCTCAATCTCAGAGATGAATTTCGTCTCAAATGTTCCCGGCGTCAGCAGCGCCTCTGACGTTTGTCCCTTAAACAGCAGCTTGTCCTCCGTCAGCTTCACCAGCAACAGCCGCACAATTTCTCCCAAATACATGCCACTGATCATCTTCTCAAACCTGCAGGAGAAAACAAGCACAGGAATAAACTGAAAAAATACCTGAAAAAGTAAAGAAAATGCCTGAAATATGTTTGAGTTCTTCTGCCCCCTAGTGGCCAAAAAAATCAACTAATACAGCTTTTGAGTTTCTTAAAGGCGTCTTGTAATTTTCTGTCATTTTTATACTGTTTTGATGTCAGATGGTAAACACAGTCAGACTTAAGGTGAACATGTGTTTAAATGCTCCCTGCTTGGTTTGACGTCACTAAAGTTGTTCCACAGGTTGACCACGCCCACATATTTCATACCTGAATCAGTTCCAATGTGTACGTATTTGAGAAGTTGACATTTGGAGTAAAGAAGAAGAAGAAGTGAAATCCTACTACTGTTTGTTTACGTAGCCTCTGGAGCTGAGGGAAACCGACCAATCAGAACAGAGATTATTTACTTAAAGAGACAGGAGCTAAAACAGCCGAACTGGCTCGACTGGATGAAGAGCCAGTATAAGATAAATAAATAAGGAGACCTGGAAATGTGCAGATGATGTCCTCTTTAAAGGAAATGGTGTATTTATTTCTTCTTATTGTTATTAATTTTCACACGGGATGTCTGAGCATGTCCACACATGATGTTAAATAATAACACTGGAGGCAGGAACGTGTTAGACTTGTAACTTGGGCTCATTATTTTCTGCTTTTATGCAACAACACAATCTGAGTTTACCTGTGTTTGGTTTGATCATGAAAAAGCAGAACTGAACAGAAGCATTTTTTTCTGAGTTGCCAAGAGAGGCCCCCAGTTTGGGATATATCAGAACATAAAATCAAAAATTTAAATTCTTGTCAGTTTCCTGTCTATTAAGTGTGTCTAATTTTCCAAATAACTGTGATCATACATACGTGTGGACGCCGGGGTTGATGGAAGTCTTGTCCACCTCTACATCGAACTCCGTCTGGATGTGTTTCAGGGAGCCGTCGTCTCCGAAGCCGCCCCATTCGGTGTTGATGCACATCCGTCCGTCCTCGCCCTCCACGCGCTTCACGTTCCTCATCTCCTCCATGTAGCAGGCGTTGGTTCCTGTACCTTTTAGAGGAGGACGAGAAACAGGACGCAGGATCAGGAAACAGCTACCAAAGGGCTCGCTGTCTTATGATTGTCAACAAGTTTGAAGCATATAAAATGGCCCTTTTTTTATTCTTCTATTAAAGTCTTGAGGAACAGACAAGCTACCAATCAATAAAATAGGGCTGCAGCTAATAATTATTTTCATTATAATTTAACTTGATTTTCACTGTGGTTATAAAATCCCGGCTATGGCCCTGCTTGTGTCATTAGGTACGTTTCAATCATGTTTTTATTCTCAATTTGCACTTGAAAAAAAAAACAACAGAAATGTCACACAGTTCCTACATTTCTGCTCATGAGACCAAACCTTCCTGTTCTCCAACACCTTTATTTCTGAGTCACACAGGTATGAGGTGGTGGTGTAATCATTTCCAAACTGAGGTCGTTTGCTTCATACTCCAGCGAGCTCTCAAACTAATTATAGCACAGAAAGATGACATTTCACTGCTCGAGCACAACCTTCATTATATCTAATGTGATTATACCGTCCAGGAGCCTCTTCCTGCCCACCAGGTAAAACGTATTATGTCTGTTAGGTGATGAATAATATGTCCTGTAATACCTTGGAGGAGACTCTTTTCCATTATTAGCTGTTAGAATGACAAACAGCCTCCTGGGTGATGTGGCTTCCCAACGTTACAGGGTTAGTTATTACTCTAATTGAAATCTGTCGTTTGAATATCAATTAAACTCTCAAACTGTTTTCCTAAAGCTGCAACTTTACTGTTTTGGTTCACTCTCATTTCACATTTTGGGAAATACTCTTATTCACTTTCTTGCAGAGAGTTAGATGAGAAGATTGATACCTTTCTCGTATCCGTTAAATCTGTCCAGAACCTCTAAATCTCACTAATTAACACGTTACACGTTAATTACGTCAATCATTTAATATATTATATATAATAATAATAAACAAAATATATTACATGAATTAAGTTATTGATATTTTAATAATAATTGTACACAATGATATGACAAATTGAATTCAATATATGACCACATATTGTACTTTTAAATGACTCATTTCCCTTCAAATCCACTACGTTATCATCTTAAGTCCCTTTTTGTTGTTTATTTATTAAATGTATGTTTACCGATGATCATGCCGATCTCACAGCTCTGGTCCTTGTAGCCGCAGCTCATCATTGTGCCAACGGTGTCGTTCACCATGGCAACAGAGCCAATATCATAGTCCTGAAGAGGGAGGGAGAGAGAGAGAGAGAGAGAGAGACACACACAGATGTGTTTGTTTCCCTTTTATTTGTAATCTCCATGCCAGATAACCTGCCTACACACATTATGATGCATCCATCTCACAAAGAGATGAGCAGAGAACCTGAGACGAGGAAAAACCGCACAAACAACATCCAGAAACACCAGAAAAATTCTCTTAAAGGACGGATTCACGATTATTTAAAGTCTGTCCTAAAACAACAGTCAGGTGCAAATGATGACTTAAACATGTTTTTCTTGCCATAATCATTCCTCCTGTTCATAGTGACCATTAGAAGATCTCTTCATAATACATTTACTATGTAAGTGATGGAAAACAAATTGATCGTCAGTATTTTCGACCCACCCCTCTCCTGTGAATGGCCTCTTTCAGTAACTTCACCACGTCTTTTCCTTCCACTCCAGAGCAGTTAAAGCCTTTGGTCCAGCGGATCAAGATGCTCTGTGAAGATACAGTACATTTAATATAAAAGGCAAAAACATTTTTCTAAGCGACCATTGTTTGTGGTGTTTGTGGTGTTTGTGTGTGTGTGTGAGACCTTGTCGATTTCCTTCTGTTCGCAGGGGAATGAGAAGGTGAAGCCCAGAGGAAGAGTTTGTCCCCTCAGGTTCTCAGAGTCGAGGAAATCACTGAGACAGGCAGCGATGTGGTCGAACAACTATACAGACAGACAGATTTTCAACTATGATATGATGTAGATATACAGACAGACGGATATGTGCACAAAGAAGATATTTTTTGTTATAATTGCATCTTTTGCAATTTAAAATTATATTTAAAATGTTGAGTTAATGCCAGATTTAAGTTGTGCATTTAATACAACTGTGAATATTATAAATAGAAGCCTAATAAATGTGGCTTCATTCAGTCATTTAACAATTCCACTTTATTATTTTTGTCATTAGATGATGATGAAACATTATGTTAAAGTTACTTTTTTCAATTAATCGTTTGACTATGTTTGTGTTTGCACTTAATATATCTGAATCATACATGTTGTCCAGTTCCCAGCATGATTTCCTGTGGGATGACACAGATCTGACTGTCCATCTTCAGCATTTTCTGCTGCTCCTCCACCACTCGGACATGAAGCACCCGGAAGTTTGTTCCTCCCAGATCCAAAGCCAGGAAGTCGCCTTTCTCTGCAGGGTGGAACAACGGATCACTCTGTCATTATCCTCAATCTATCATCCAATTTTAAATTTCATTGATAAATAAAACAAGAAAAGACAAGTCGTCTTACCCGTCCCGTCCGGGGTGGCCCTGACGAAGGTGGGCAGCATCTTAACAGGTGCCTTGTGATGACTGTGTTTTCCCAAACCTCGGATCAGATCCTTCCTCAGCTGAGCAGAAACCTCCCGCAGCTTCTCCAGAGACAGAACGAAAGGCTCAAGATACTTCTGCACCTGCAGAGAGAGAAAAATATACAAGAAATATTAACCTCAGCTCTGAAACTATTGCAACACACAGAGATCCCTTGCATAACTTATTAATGTCACAAGTCCTCAAAAGTCCATTTAAGGTTATCAATAACTACATAGTTTGTTTGTTTTTTCCAGAATTTTGACATGAAACTCGTGTTTCAAATGTGTGTCTGTTCATTTTTAAACTGCATTATGTTTATTCTTGTACACAGTCCTGCTTAAATAAAGTATTAAATAACTATATTTTTTTTGCACAGGCAGTCTGATAAACATACAGCTGACTTCTATTACTTGACCCTCAAGAGAAACCCAAACATTGATGGATCAGAAGAGACATCATTTATTCAGAAGATGGCAGCATTTCCTCAAAACACAGATCATTTCTGCTGCACTCACTAAATTTCTCTTTCAAAAATATGTCCATGACAGTGTGAACTTAGCAGATTTTACAATAGAAGTGGCTTAAATTAAAATCCTAATTAGTTAATTATTAGAAATAAATGATGCAGCGCTTCAAGTCGTCCTTTCAGTAATAACGCAGCCTGCAGGATTTCTAGGAATCTGTGGCCACGGTAGATAACAAGCTGATTATCTGTCAGAGGTTATCAACACTTCACATCAAAGTCTCTGTCAATATTTGCAGGCAGTGAAGCGCAACACTTCTAACAACCTCCGTCACCATCCTGGTTCGTTTATTTTCCTGCTGTACCGTTTAAAGCCTGAACTCAAACAAACTTTCTCACTCGGTGGTCACTAAATTAGTTACTAAAAAGGAGGAATTATGTAATTTATTTCTTTTTTTTTACAAGTCAGAGTTGTGTAAAACTTGTGTAAATCGGCTTTGCGTCACTTTTCAACATGAACATGAACATGAAATGAAACATGCTCAGTGTGGCGCCAACATGTATGACCTGATGTTACATCTTGTCACCTGTAGGGTTAAATGTATCAGAGAGGTGTGGTGTACAGGAAGACGCCTGGCTGGTACAACATATTATGATCCTCTAGAGATGGCAGCAACAATACACGTTTCTCTTCCTGTTTTCCATTTCCTCCGAAGCTGGAAAAATACTTCCAGAGTTTTTAAGAGCTGCACACGGGCAGCTGTAATGTACCATTAACATGAACAGGTAACTTATATTACAGCGTAGTCTACAGGTGTGATTGCTGAGAACGTTGTTTTAAAGGTATAAGTGATCCTCGTACCTCCTGCTGCTCTTTTCTATCTCACATTTTCGTCACTGGTTTGGATTTTATTTCAGTTTGTCACTTTTTTGTTCACTTTAATATCTGTAATAAATCAGGGTAATAAATATCCTGTTCACACTCTGTTCATCAGTTCCATCAAAGCCTGTCAGTCTTTGTCCATATTTTCTTTTGCCAACATGGATGTTTTTTCACGTCGTGTACTGTAACACTCTGAAATACTTCTGACAAGTTTCAACAGTCCTGCTGCTGCTAAAAAATATGACTTCCTGGCACACTGGGTCATATTAGGATAAAATGAGGGTGGATCTGCATGCTATCCTGTGTATCATAGTACAGTATTATACATGAAAACAGTGCTTAAATGTTATATTGCTCTAATATAACCCCGTTGTGATGCTGGAATATACTCAAACAGTCAACACAGGAGGATGACGAGGATGCTGGATTAATAATGACCCGCTCGCTGTACATTATCCCATACATAGCAGACAAACGCACAGTTTAATGCACATAAAACATGTGCCATTAACTACTTACATTAAGGTTTTTTTCATATATATCTTTGAAATATCTCTTCTATCTGTTAATGTTTTTATTTTTCTGTGCAGTTTTAACCTACGTATAAAAGACATTTTTACTTATTATTATTCGTATTATTCTTATGATATTTGAACCTAGTTTCAGCTCCAGTCAACAAGGATTCAGGATCAGATCCTGGATGTTTGCAGATACTGGATACAAACATGGGGCACTCCTCTCTTTGTCTCGCTCTTCTTCTTCTCTTTCATGAGTTGCAGTAATTTTCCAGAGACGTGTCTGTTCAGGCCTCATTTTTCTCTCTGTAGCGTTAAACTCCTTTTTTGTACTCCTCCTCTCTTGGCCTTTATATAATTTAACATTTTACAGCTTTTTGCATATTTTGACTTCTTTATTCTATTTCCGTCATTTCTACTGCAACATTATTATTACATTGTTTTTTTTTAGTTTTATTTTTTTTACGCTATTTTTTTAAATATTCAAATGTAAAAATGGGAATATAAATAAAGCATGACACAGCCTGATCATGGATGCAATCCTTTGGTGTTGCAATGGGTGAAATCAAACACTATTAAAACCTAAGCCATGCCTCCTGTTATCTCTTGTGTCAAGTGCAAATCCAGCTACAGACAGTGCAGAGCTGAGCCTGAGTCACTTTGCAAACACAGCTGTGAAATTTTACTCCTCTTGTGGGTGTTAAACCACTCATATAAAGAAGTGTGTTGGATGTGATGATGAAATTATATATAAATTATAACTGATATAAAAGCCACAAAAACGGGAAGTTAAGAAAGGTTTAACTGATGGTAATACAGCTGTTGACACATTTCTATAAACCCATTTAGAGACATAAAAACAAAATCATTACATATAAAGACACTCAAAGAGAAATAACGTTTTCCAAATTATTTTCTCGCACCCCTGTGTTAATCATTAATTGTCACAAATGTCTCAAATACTAATTTTTTGTGTATTTTTTTATATCTAAATATCTTTTCCTTTCTTCTAGTAGAAGGTGTGTGTTTGTATTTCAGCTGATCGACGTATTTGAGATCCAATTTATTCATCTCAGCTTTTAACCTCTCACTAATCTAACAACAGAGCAACGCCGGTCTTTCAGACGACAAAACTGGTTTTCTTACAATAAAAACAATAGATTTCTTTGTTGTGTTGTGATGTGTTTGTGTGATTTCCAAAGGCGAGGATTTTCCTGCAGCAACACTGATTTCGTAAAACTTTTTTTTCCAACAGTGTGCAACGAGGCGTAATTCACAGAAACAGAAATTTATAAATGTCACAAAACACACTGGTGTAATCACCAGAAACTGTCTGACCATATTTTGTCAGACAGTTTCTCATAGTTCAAAAAACGCAACTGTGCTTAAAAACGGTTAAAAGGAAATGATGATTTTTACAAAAAGGTTTTACTCTTGGTAAAAAAAAAAAAAACATGCAACAAACTTAATGAATAAATAAATGATGACATACATGAAGCATGTGTGGAGCGAAGACGAGACCGTAACAGTTCCCCAGATCAATGATTGATTCATTATTTTTGCTTCCAGGTGACACGTACCTTACTGAGCGTGTCCGGAGGGATAGCGTCCAGGTGCTGGACCTTTTTAGAAATCTCAGAGCCGTTCTTGACGTTTGCCATTGTGCTGCTCACCTGTACAGAGGACAATAAAAGGGTCAATTCAAAACATATTGTCTGTTTGCGTTACGTGCTATACCTTAAATAGTCCTCAATGTGAACTGTTTTCACTGGAAGTAAAGGGGAGGTTTGAAGTAGAGCAACGAGTAGTCGTTAGTAGTTAATTTAGCTGCCAACTTAATTTCATCTTCTGTAATGTGAAATGTTTCTTCTAGTATAATAGACAGTATACTGAATATCTTTGTTTATCCAGGGAGAAAAAGCATATAAACGTCTGTCACTCCTGCAGTAGAATTTTAGCTAACAAGTTGAGTTAGCATTTAACAGTTAGCCTACAGACATGCTATCACAACCTCATGAGGTGTATTTAGCTGCTAACAGATAGACTTGAGACATAATTAGTGTAGTATTAGTATTTTTTATCAAGGTATTACTATTCATGTAGCCCTGAATAGCCCTGTTACTTAGACCATAAACTATGTGTGATTTACTAATCTGAGAAATACACTGATAGCTTGTGTGGTTAGATGCTAATGATGCTAAGTTTGTTTTAAGATAATAATTTATAGATGACCATGTCATTTTTAAATTAAAACGTGATTTTGTTGTTTTTTTTGTTTGTTTATGTTGTAAAATAAACTGGCATTCACTTCTGTAGTTAACTGTTGGCTAAACTTAGCATTTTAGCTAGTAAATTGAGTTAGCATTTAACAGCTAGCCTACAGTCTTGGGTACAGACATGCTATCAAAACCTCATGAGGTGCAACTTAGCTGCCAACTGACAGACTCAAGACAGAAAAGAAACTGGGTTCAGAAAAACAATAAAATAAAAAAAATCTATATCCTCATTCATTTTATTATTATGAAATTCAACGATTAGCCTCGCTAACTAGCATATATAGCAGTAAGCTAGTTATGTAAAAATTGATTTGCTAATTAATTTATCGATTTTGAGTCATTTGTTAGAGAAAAAAAAGTCTGATTCTAACTTCTTAAATGACAGACGGAAACAGCGATTGACATTTTTTAACATTTCAGGAATTGACCCAACAATTGCTACTCATCGTAGCAGCCACACTGACTGTTAAACTACAAGTAATAATAATACAGTCAGTAAAGCTATAAAATAACATGACATGATATTCATAGTAATAAAGAGGCCAATTTCCTATTTCAAAAGATGCGTTTACATGCAAACATAAGGCTCAAATATTTGTTTATGCTTCACCAGTGGTATGGACTCAACCTTTAATCAATATTGACTTTAAAACCTTGTGTAAATTAAATTTCTTTTATATATTTAAGTGTTTAAAATGAAGACCAGAACCTGCAGGACTGAACATCATTCTGCTCCATTGGCCTTTAATCAACAACTATTATTGTTATCAAATAGCAAATGTTGGTTAGTAGGTCAACCACTTCGGTTCAGACTATTATATCTCTATAAATATTGGCATGAAATTTGGTGCAGTCGTTCACGTTCACCAGAAGATGAATCACACTGACTTTAGTGAGCCCTCAACTGTTCCCCCCTAGCGCCACCATCAGGTTGAAATATCAACAATCCAGAGAAATATTTAAATATTTATTAAGATTAATTTTAATGAAATCCGGCATAAAAATTCATGGTCACAGCAGGATGAATTAAATTGTAATTAAATGTAATCAATTGTAAAAAAAAAAAAAAAAAAATCTAAAGAGTTGTTATAAAAACACACTACATATCCTCAGCAATAGATTAATCTAAAGTAAACAAATGTTTGATAAAGACTGAATTAGATTAAATATTAATACTGACTGGTGAAAAGACTAAAAAAGAAAGGAAAAAGAAAGAAAGAAAGTGATAAAAAAAAAATCCCATTCCAGTTGTTCAGCAGTCAGCAGTTGCTGGGAAGTTTACCAATGTTTGTTTGTTTGTTTGTTTGTTTGCATTCAGCTCACCAGTGTGAAGCCTCAAAGAGCTCTTGTTTATTTAATATCTACACCTGCTATGTTGTAAGTGTATGAAATGCAGAAGTTTGAGGAACTTAAACAAACTTCTGAGAAGATTCGGTATTTTTTAAGCAGCCTCTTGAGATTGTTTAAATGACTGGCTAAGACGATGCATTCCTTCATGATGACTGGGAAAAAACATGTTTCTAATCAGCGCTTCATTACTTTCCAATGTACTGTTCTAACCGAGCTAACCATTTGTCAAGGTTCAGTTTTCATATCTTAAAATATCGCAAATAATTCTCATCCTGACGGGAAATGACAATAACTGCAATCCATAAAAAGAAAAACAAATCACAGAGGAATTACACAGTAAAAACGTAAAAATCTAAAGTGCCTGAGTGAATTAATGATCACACAGAGAGAAACTTTAAACTGCAGCTCAGGTCACTAAAAACACAGAAAATGAAACGACATACAGGCTGTGACCTCTGTGACCTCTGTGACCTGAGGGGGGGAAACTCCAGCTGATCATCTGGTTTAGTTGTGTGTCCGGGCGGGGCGTCACTCTAAGATCACATTACAAGACAAACTGTGTCTCCATAACATCATCACCTGTTAGTTTGAGAAAAGTTCCTATGACTAAAAACTGCACTCATCACACACCGTTAATGAAACGTCAGCACAAATAAAGAAAACCTGTAACACTGAGAGCTCAGGTTGTATTTCAGCCACACCCCGTCAGAAAACACACCTGATTTAAAGTGAACAAGCACAGACTATAAAACACATCTGTCTTTTACAAGATGCTCTGGTTGAGATTTAACACTTAAAGTCCGGTGAAACACTGACGACTGATTGAAAATCTAGTCTGTGAGGGTTTCTTCTTTTCTTACTGGAGCAGCAGGTGACAGAAAACACACCAGACCCAGTTGAGTTATGAGCTGACGGGTCACTGAAGACACAATATTACAGTTAAAGTCACTCCTTCATGCTCCTTCACCCAGCTATGGGTTCAAATGTGAGGTTCAGGGACCTGTCTAGGGTCCTTTTAAGGATTAACAGTTTGAAAACCAGTTTGATTTAAAAAAAAAAAAAAAAACGTTATTAAATTACAGGGCAAAAAAAGGGAATTATGTCTTAATTTTCCATTCAGATTATGATCAAACATCTGCATTTAAAGCGGTTTAAACATGTAACATGTAAAAGTTGATTAAATAAAGCAGCAGTGGAGTGAAGTAAACTCACCTTCGCGTCCTGAAGTCAACTTCCTTAATGAACAGGAGACAGTCAGAGAGCTCACTTGGTGACATGTATGTTTACACCCACTTCATCTGCAGACGGCAGGACAGCAGCAGGTTTGAGTTGGGAGCTGACGGGCGCACAAGGATGTCAGGATGCGGCCGTAAGGTTTGCGCTGCGACGGGATGAACTGACGCAGCGCAAATGTCATATAACAAACCCGCAGCGGAGCTTCACCGATTTAGTGTCGCAGCAGCGGATGAATGTCTGCGCGCAAAAAGATGCGCACGGAGCCCAAAAAGTGTTAAAGGGCAACTTCACTATTTTTCAAGTTTGTCATAAGACAACAGTCAGGCTGAAATTATTCCTCATTGTTCATACTGTGTTTCCAAAACTGGCTGATAAAATGTTTGCCTGAGATTAAACCAAGATGGGATGAAGGTTAGATTAGAAATAAAGAAGTAAATTTTACTTAAATACAGCCATGAAGCATCACTGCTGCTATCTGTCTGTAAGTTTAATTAGTACCAGTGGTGGAAGAAGTTACTGAAGTAAAAGTACCAATACAGTTATGTAAAAATACTGCATGAAAATTCATACTCAAGTAAAAGTACACAAATACATATATTATTATTATATATCATTAGATTATTAATACCGAAGCATCGGTTTTAGAGCAGCATGTTACTGTTGTAGCTGCTGGAGGTGGAGCTAGTTTCAACTACCTTATATACACTTAGATAGTTTAGTCCAGTGGTTCCCAACCTAGGGGTCGAGGCCCCTCCAAAGGGTCACCAGATAAATGTGAGGGGTCGTGAGATGATTAATGGGAAAGAAGAAAGTTCTGATACACAAATCTGTTTTTGGATTTTTTTTTCTGTAATCTTTGATTTTTGGTGAAATTTTGGATCATTTGAACATTTATTGAAATTAAACCATGTGAGAAGTTTAGAGGTAAAAATCACTAATTGGTGGAGCTGTTAACAACTCACAGACATCTGAAATGTGACCCGACTACACACTGCTTTATGTAAGAAGGTTGAAACCACTGGTTTCACCTTTAAACATGTGATAAATTTTAAAAGCTTGTTATATTATCCATTGTGTCAAATCTTCATCTGAAGCTAAATAAATGTAGTGGAGCAGAAAGTACAACATTTCCCTCTGAAATGTAGAGAGGAAGTTTAAAGTAGCACCAAGCGGAGAATCAAGTACAGTCCTGTACGAGTGGATGTGTTAACTTCAGAAAACAAGATGGATAAACAGCTTCATCTAAACTTAAGTTCATCTCTTCAACTTTGTCCTCGTTGGTGTAACTGAATATTGTGACAGAGTCTTACAAAACAGTTGGTATGTTGCTGCATTGCTTCAAAGTCTCAGAGGAAATGCAAAATGCACACTGTACGTCCACAAAGACTCAGTGTTCACAGGTTAAATTAAAAAACAAAAAATTTCATCAATGTCAAAATAATTTAAGCTTTGAAAGTAATAAAGTTAAATCTAAAGTTTTGATTTGGTATTCAAGGCAAATATTCGGAGCAAACACCCAAAAAAATAAAGAAAAAAGGGAAAAAAACAAAACAAATGTAATTTATCTCAATCAATGCCAACTTAGCAGTAAATAGTTTTTATTTAAATTATTTTACAGTGCATCTCCCGGTGAGTTTCTGGACCAAATGGCCATAAAAATGATCCATAATTAAGTTATCATACATTTTAGCAAACAAGTCAAAGCTGCAATCTTCTACTTTCACTGTAAGTGAGGAAAAAGCAGAAGTTTCTCAAGGTGCTGCAATGATCAGGATCTTAAATGGGGAAGTTTCCAGTTTAAATGAATGTCAAGTCCTTCCACACGCTCACGTACAACTGAGAATAGGTGAGGTTGTGTCCGAAAAGTTACAAAAGATCTCAAAGGGATTTTTATTTTTACTCTTAAAGTGTTAATAAATGTTAATATTTGTCAGGAAATAAGACGAAGGATGAAAACGTTTTTTTCTGATTAGATCAAACCTGAATTTCCTGTAATCCCGATAAGAGATTTGTGCTTCACAGACGTTTAGTTACGTTTCTTACTTAGTTTTTATTTTTAGCTCCTCTCAGATATACTATGCTGTCTCCTTCTTTAAACCCTGCGAAGACAACCTAATTTTACCTGCAGCACTAATTACAAGCTAAAAACTGTCAAATAAATGTCCTCATGCAAACAATTCCCTCGATAATCAACTGTTCAGTCTGAAGATATGATGATTATTATCTGGAACAGCAAGATGACGTTTGTAGTTTTTTAAGTCGATTATATTAAAAACTATTTTGTGCAACCAGGTTTAACGTTTAGCATTAAGCTTGTTCTGTTCCTGCATGTAAACGTGTATTGTTAAACAAGGCAAAGTTCAAATTTTTAGGATGTTTTTATGACATCTAAAGCTAAACGTTAGCATTCTTCATGTTAGTTTACTAGCATTGGACAAAGGTACATTTTGACCTCATGGTGGCACAAGAGGAAAAGTCAGAGGACCATTGAGATCAGTGGGATTCATCCTCTGGGGAACACGAGTGTCACTGTGGAGCTAATTCATTCTGTCAGACAGACATATTAAATAAAACGTTACAGTAACATAAAGGAAATGTTTCAACCCATGAAGAGGTAGTCCGAAACACCTTCAACATAACAACAAAAACATAAACACGGACAATTTATTTAGTGGCATAATCAGGTTTGCTCTGCGCTTTGAGTCCAGTTTGTGTTAGTTTACCTGCATGAATATTCAAAACGTGACATCAGGTCCGTTTCTGATCATTCTGCAGTGTTTTCAGTTAAGGCTCTGGTTTCCAGTATAGTATATTTTTGCCCTCATCTTCGTCTTTGGCTCGGCTTCTTGGCTCGCTGCTTTTTGAAGTCGATAAGGCAGCCGGTGGCCTCCGAGATCGGAGTGAAGGATCTGATGGGAGAGTTGCTGATCCTGAACTGTGATCCTGTACCTCCGTCCTCCTCTTCATCGTCATCCCGCAGATCAATGACATCTCTAAAAGTGAACAAACACATGAATCCAAAGCCGTTTTTCGTTTTCGTTTACAGTGAACGATACTCACCAAAACTGAACTGAAATCAATTAGAGTTGCAACAATTAGTCGATTCATTGATTAGTTGACAACTAGTGAATTAATCGGCAACTATTTTAACAGTTTAAAGTTGTCCATTTGATCCACTTTAGTAAAAGCAGGCTGAAATATTTCTAGATTATGACTCAAGATGCAGCCGTTTCCATAAACAGACTTACTACACACGTTCTGGGCTTTTTCTAAGACTTTCGGTGCTACGATTGTACCGTCTACAGATCAAAGTACAATTGCGCCCCCTTCTGGCAGTTTTCTGAATTGAAACGTATATAATATGGTTCTAAAGAAAAAGGCCATTACTGCCTTTACAAGTCTTTCGGTGTGTTGTAAAATAACCTCTCGCCTGGAAATCTCCTACTCTCACCATCTCAGTCTGCCTGGGATGTTTTTCTTGGGCCTTGAAAAAAATAAATATGCACTAGAAAATTAGTATTTTTTGCATGTTTTAAAGTAGTTTTTTATTGTCTTTTTCAACTGTAAACCTGAAACAATAGATAGATAGATATACTTTATTAATCCCAAAAACTGGAGAAGAAGTTTGGACTCAAGAAAACGTAAGACAAGAGAAAATATTTTTTTCTATTAAAAAAAAACAAAAAAAACCCCCAAACCAACCACATCAATAGTTGAACCTGACTGACGCTGAGGCTTTAACTTACGCAGGCTGCAGTCTGGATCCTGACGGACCGGCCTCTGTGAACACAGAACAACAAGCTGTCAGTGAAGCATGAATCAGATCTGTCACAAACACGCCTGGGGATGTCGATCAGAATGTGTCAATCAATCATTTCTAAAATAAAACTGTCAAACGTTTCCCAGTTGCAGTCAGTCATGTGTGAGGATTTTCTGCTTTTCTTCACTCACTGAGTGATTTTTCACATACTAACAGGCTCATATTTCTCACAAAGTAGTGAGTTTATTATTACTTTTTTAAATTTCTAATTGTGCCATTGAACATTAGAGCTAAAAAGTCTCCTAATCTGGGAACCAATCACAACAGTCGACACCTGACACAGCTTTCAGTCTCACCTGAAACTCTGCTCTCTGTTTGCTGCAGAGCCGACAGCAGATTTCCCTTCTGGAAGATCAGAAATATAGAAAACAAAGTTATTAAAAAAGGGAATAAAATCACGTGGAAAGAATGTACTGTTTGGTCATTTTGAGCTTTAGCTGATGTGCCTTCTCTCCAATTTCAGAATCAAACCTCAGCTGGTTTCCTGCTGACTTACCGCTGCAGACTTTGATGCCTGCTGTTGGATGCAGAGCTCAGTGTGCCGGGTGTAGTCTCTCAGAGGAACAGCTTTCTGGCAGATGAAACATTTCTCTTGGTTCCTGAGGAAAATAAATAATCTGTGTAAAAACGCCGAGCTGATGCAGTTAAAGCTGACGGGTCAAACATACCTGTCAGTGTTTGAGGGGTCAGTCGGCTCATCGGCATTTCTCCTCGTTCTCTTCCTACGTGGCTTCAAAGACACTAGAAAGTTGAGAGGACAGCGTCATTTTTATGACGTTATACATGTTGAATAAAGACAACTTTTAACAGGATCAGGATTGGGTCTCTGTGACACAAAAAGAGAGACATCAATTTTAGAAAACAAACCTACGCTCGTTTAGTTTAAGCATCCTGAATATAAGGTTTCTGTCACCTTGGAAACAGTCGTCCTCGGGCCTCTTCTCTTCCACGACGGCCACCTCTCCGTCGCAGTATGCTGCGTGCATCTCGATCTCTGTTGCAGGGAAGGATCCCTGACAGATGGGACAGTCCACGTCGGTTTTAGTGCTCTGAGGGCCGACAGTTGGCTCCAGTTCAGGAGAATTTGACCTTTGAAGCCGTGTGTCTTGTCGCTGTAGCTCCTCCGCATCTGGACCCACTCTGTCCTCTTCTTCTGTCACATTTTGTCTTTTGTTTCTTTCCATCTCTGTGTCCGCTGGGGCTGCAAACAGAAACATACACTCATCTTTTAGATTTATATATATATTTTTTTTAAAAACAAAAGGTTTTTGGTTTTTTCATGAAGCCTTACCATCCACCTCTACCTCCACCTCCTCGTCCTCTTCTTCCTGCGGCTCGCCCCTGGCTGGAGAATTGACTTGAAGAATCGTTTCGACTTCGGGTCGTTCGGGACTTTTAGGTTGCAGCTGTGAAGAAATCCGATCAATATGAGGAGACATTTTTATATTTGATTCTTTTCTACAGTCGGACTGAAATCCAAACTGGAGGAAATGTCAAAACAAAAAGAGGAGACGATGTTACAAAAAAAAAAAGAGTGAAATTCACTGCAGAAACTGAAAGATCCAACTGTCTGTTTTGATCGGGACAAAGCAATAAAAACACATTTTCTTTCTTCCTTGTACACCAAATTATATAATTATTTACAGATCACATTTTAATTTTTATTAAAAAAAGCAAACAAACTCACGTCTGCTCTGTCATCGGTGGCGATTAGCAGATCTTGCGTGCTGTCGTTGTCACTCAGTTGAGTCTCTGTTGTTAAAAAGTGAGAAATCAGTCAGCAGTTTTAATCAAGTGTCAAAAGTCAGATGGGTTAAACTTCAGTTTATTAATTAAAAATCTGACTACTTTCATTAACCCACACAAAAAGACATGGATAAGGCTCTTTATGCCATATTATCTGACATAAAGCATTTTAAAATATAAGTTGTTATAGTTATTGTTATATAGTTATTATCATAATCCTGGCAGACTACAGACTATTGAACTATTTAATGGTAATTAAACAATTACAAATGTAGTAAACGGTGTTGAAAATCCTCCATATGGTGAACATATTTTAAATAATAATAAAATAAAAGTATGTTGGAGATGCTTCAGTACCTGGACAAACCTCGCAGTCATCAGTATCCACGTGTCCTTCTTCATCTCCTCTTTTATTCTTCTCTTCTTCTTCTTCTTCTCTTTTCCCTCTTTCCTCCTCCTCTTCCTCTTCTTTCTTCATGTCTTCGTCCTCCTCTGTCTCAGCTGGAGGAGTATCAGCTGCGTCACTGAGTCTTCTCAGTCTGAGACCTCGCCTGAAAATGTATTAAATAAACATAAACAGCTTATGGCTTCGGCTGCAGCACAGAAGACGTTTGGCTTCAGGACACGGTTATTCAATCAGACTTCTGTCACAGGGATGAAAACGCTGCTGTTTAGTGCTGTTTATTTAGTTTGGATCCAGACATATAAACCACCAGCAGCATCTCTGACATGTTCAGTGGAAACCAAGTCCCACGTCACTCTGATTATTAAGTACATTGTTATTATTCTGTTAATCTCAATTATCAAAAGTATGCACATGAAATGCTTCAAATTTAACCGATAACTCAGAAGTCAAGTGTGTAGTTGAGTCCAGTTCAATGATTTTGTAATGAATGAGTGCCCCCTAGTGGTAGAAACACAGTACTGTGCAGTTAAAGCAGACAAAGCCTCTGTTACGTACATGTGTTTGTGTTTTCTTCTGCCTTTTATTAAATTACATTTGGGCTGTAGTTTTATTATTTAATTTATTTATATTATTTATTTATTTTGATGCCTTGATGTTGAAAGGCGCAGGATGAAAAAATAAAACCAACCGGTGCTGAACAATATTAACAGCTGAGACAGATTAAAAAACAGTTGTGGTCAATTAAAGCAACAGGAGGAAAAAACAAAACAAACAAAAACAAGTATTAATTCTGGTTTTACCTTCGCAGGACGACCTGTTGAGGCGAATCAGCAGGCGACTCAGGTGAAGGAGATTTCTAGAAGAAAAAAATAATCATTCATTTTAAATGACTCACTGTGTATTTAACTGATAGATTTTCATAAAACAGCTTTGTTGTTAATTTCAACGTCCAGCAGTAAGTAAGAAAACAAATTTGTATTTTAATTTAGTTAATCTCACCATAACATAATCAAATTCTGTATAAAAAGCACAAACAAACAGAGCGTGCATAAATATTTATGTGAACACTGTTTCTGTTAAATGTTTTTTTTTTCTGATTTAAGTGTCGACAGGACACGATAGGAAAAATAAAGCCCATGAACACATCATTCAGAGGCTCAGCATGTCTGTTAAACTGTTAAAATCATCATCGTACTTCTGGCTGCGGCAGGATGGCCTCCCCCCACTCAGCCTTCCTCAGCAGACTCCTCTGAGCCCGCTTCAGACTCTTCTCATAAACCTCCATCTGAGCCAGGATCACCTGACAGACAAACACGTGAAAAATGAGAAATTAGATTTTATAATTATTACATTTCTTCTACTGATTTACGTGACTGGTCAAAGAGGAGGAGAAAAGACAGCGATGGAATTTCACAACCATTTGTCTATAAAAACAGCAAATAAAAACGAGAAAACTTCACTGCTGGAATATTTACTAGCTACGACACATCAGTGTGTTTCAGATGAGGAAGGTTAGTAAGTCAAAACATCTAACTAAAGATTAGAGACGGATGAGAAAAAAGCACCAATTTATCAGAAATCTTCACAGTAACATCCACATAATTTAGAGGGATAGAAGAGATAGAAAAGACTAAGTAAATGAGTGCAAAGAATAGAGGTGCATCTTCCTTTAAGTAATAAGAATTTTAAAGATTCAGTTTACAATTATATAAAAACACAGAAGACTTCATATTAAAAGAAGCTGAAACCAGAGTACGAGCTGCATTTTTACTGACTGACTTAATTACAAATTGTTCTTCTTATTAACCGATTAATTAACAAATCATTTAGAGAACTAGACTGCACAGTGTGTTAGTTATTAACACATAATCACCTGAGTGTAGGAGTCTGGGTCGAGGCCTCGCGGGCAGAAGGGAACCCCCCAGTAGTAGTGAACTGTAGCTGCAGGCTCTCCGGGCCGAGCTGACGCGCTGCTGTCTGGCTGACTGCTGTCAGGCTGACTGCCGACTGGCTGCCGGCAGGTGGATGTAGAGGAGGTAGAAGGTTGGAGCGACGTGCGTTTGTTCGAACTGCTCTGATCTTCATTGAACGTGTCGGCACTCCTGTCAGGATTCAGGCTGAAAACACGCAGAAAAAGTCACAGTGAGAAAAGGACGAATGAAGAGATTAATTTAAGTTCTGTTTGCAAGATCTTCTTCTAATACGTACATCACGCGGTTCAGGGAGGAAGCCGGGTCGTCCGCCTGATGAACGAGTCTCTCCTCTGGGAAGACCGGGCTGGGCGAGCCGACCGGCTGCAACACGTGGAAGGACGAATAGTGAGGAGGGATTTGTTGACAATAAGAAAAATACTGAATATCACCAGACTTAATAACACATTGTTATAGGCTCGCTTTCTTGTCTCACAACTCGCCTTATTTGTTCTGTTGTGTTACGGCCAGATTGTATGTTTATTTCTAACAGTTTGACATGTTTTACCATTTGGATGATTTTATTTATAACTGTTGTTTCTTATTTGTGTGACTGAATTTTACAGCTCTGCACTGGACAGCTTATAGCTTTAAAAGTTCAATACAAATAAAATCGTTATTATCATTACAGTCACGTCCTCTTCCTCGTCGGACCAGCGCAGCATCGTGTTACTGGTCAGCTCAGGTTCAGATCCGGAGTTCCAGTCTTTGGAGGGTTCGTTCAGCTCATCTGCATCACCTAAAAGGCAGAAAGCACCAAAGAACAGCAGCTTACTGACCAACGCGTCATTTTATCTCTCTGTTCCAGGTGGATGCAGCACATGCTGACTGTGATGTTTCACTGTACCTGATTCCAACGTCATGGTGCAGCTGTTAAACCTGCTGCCGTCTTTACCGCGATCCTTCGTTCTGTCCTACATTTGAGAGGAAAAAAGAGCAGAGAAATAAGAGTAAAATTACAAAAATGTTATGACTACATGAGGGGCACAATAAATAAAACGTTAACTGACCGGCTTCAGACACAGAGGAGGGTCCCTTCTGGAGCGGAGACGTGAAGCAGTCAGTGAACTCTTGTCCCTGCTTGAACCTTGCAGCTCTGCAGCTGAACACATCTGAGACTTCTGCAGGTCAGGATGAATGTTTTGACTCCTTTCAGTCCCGCAGAACACTGGGCTCGTAGAGCGTCCGTCTCGCTCGGTCTCTGAGAGGAGGGGACTTTTTGGGAATGCTGATCTCTCTGAGGTGACGGCGTTCTTGGGAAGACCAGTGCTTTTTGAGAATACTGGGCTCCTGGGCCGGCAGGATGTGGACCTCACAGAAGAGGACAAACTCTCCTGAGAGGAGAACACGAACCCTGAGTTTTCACTGGTTGGTTTGCAGGCACTTGGAAGCCTCTCATGCTGAGTATTACTGCCAAATACAGGACTTTTTAAATACTCTGGATTCAGCTCCACCTCTCCATCATCTCCCTGATCAGTCTCTGAGAAGACGGGACTTTTAGGAATTGCTGCGTTTGCGGGGCTTTTGGGAAACGTTGGGCTCTTCTGTCGCGGAGACGGACACATTTGGGTCAAGACCGAACTGTCCTGAGAGCACAACACGAACCCCGAAGATCTGCAGGTCTCCAACAGGTTCTGACTCAGCCGCGGGATTTGAACTTCGGCTCTGCAGACGGTCGAGGGGAAGACGGGTGATTTACGGAGCTGACAGTCGTCGATCTGGGTGGAGTCGCAGCTCTGAGTCAGTGTTGAGAGAAAATATGTAAAAGACACAAATCAATATTTGCTGGTTCAACTGTGAGGATTTGATGATTTCCTCTGTTTTATAAGTTAATACTTTTCTTGTTTTGAATGTTGTTCTGACAAAGTAATAATTCGAACACATCACTTTAAGCTCTGAGTCTCTGAGTCTGTTGGGCTCTAATAAACTGACATTTATAGACTGAGAAGAACAATAAACAGACTGATTAATGACATTAGTCATTAATCGTAGTCCTAGATGTCTGACCTGCGGTGAGTCCAGACATATTGAGGCAGACTCGGAGCAGATTTTCTGAGTTTGGGACAAGTCTGGCATCTCCAGCAGAGGACTTCCTTCTTTCCTTTTCCGCTTTTTACTCCTGTTATTATTTGCATCTCCGGATCCTTTTGCCATTACAGAAACAATAAAGGATGTAATCAAATTCACAGGAATTTCAGTCGGTCTGATAAAGTGGCAAAACAGAGATTTGTTTTTCCTTTGAATATATGTTTCCTCTGCTGCTGCTTTACTTCAGCAGAATCATGTTTTATTTGTCACTGTTGGTGCAAAAAGAAACGTCATCTGTTAATATGTGTTGTTCACAGTTAGATGTATGTGTATTCTTCATTTATGTAAAGCATTTTTGCGTGCTCTGAAATGCGCTCCAGAGATAAAATGTATTATTATTATTATTATTATTATTATTATTATTATGGTGTCATGAAGACATTGTAGGATATTTAACATCCGACTCAGCGCTCTTCAGAGTCTCACCTGATCTTTTCTCTGATGTGGACGCCGTGTTCCCGTTTGAGTACGCGAGTTTCCGTCGAGAGCAGAGTCTGTGCGAGGCCTCAGCTTCAGGAAGCAGGCTCTGACTTTGGGAAGGCGGGCGTGGCTGTGTCTGACTCACCATCTAGAAGAAAGGAAAAAAAAAACAACAACTTTGTAAATGGGAGTACAGAATGAAGGAAAAACACGTCAGGGACTAGCAGCTCCTCACAACAGCCAGCTGAGCAAATAAAGAGATAAGACTCAGCAGAAAGTGTCAGTGTCTTTGGCAACAAAGCTTTATGGGAACTGTAGTTCCACATGTCAGAACATGTTTGTCCCAAATTGAAAAAAGAAAAGAAAAACAAGTTTCCACTAATTGTTTTGAAGTCACAATAAATATTTTTTGGCATGACAGCAACACAGGACCCCCTACAGCATGCAGCATACCACTGTATGACCTAATGATAGAAGTTCTGATTATCCAAATATATCCCGACAATATTATTGACTGGTAAGTAAGTCTGTAAATAAAAGGGATGAACGGCAAAGCAAAAACGCTTGTTGTTTGACACGAACGCTGTCATGTGACCGCTACGCATCTTCAGTTCAACACTGAATATTCATTGATGGGAACAAATTAGTTTTCTTTCGGTTTTTGGGAGGATATGCTCGGAAATAACCGCTCTGTACTCACACTCTCTTGGATGGCTTGGATCATGGCCTCCTCCTCCTGCTGCAGCCTGAGCGCCGTGACACTGGCTTCCTGTTCGCTCAGACGCAGAGCCAAGTCCATCATCTCCTCCTCTGTCATCTCTGAGAACAACAGACACACAAAGTCACAGAAACTTATAACAAAAGGTCAGATTCGGAAAAATCATGGCAGCTTTTGTTTGTTGCAATCATTGCTCCCATTCATACTGGGCATTAAAGCAGCTATAATCAATCACAGTTAGCTGTAGACCAGCTGGTGAACAAACCTTTGGGTTTCATCTTGTGCTCCCTTTCCTTTCTGCGTATTCCTTTTGTTGTGGATGTTGACAGAAGCGATGAAGAAAACTCATCCTGAAAGAACAAGGAGAAGTGAGTTTTATTGCCGTCATTTCCCCGAGTCAGACCTTTGTGTTCATTTTCCCCCTTTCACCATTTGTAGCTGTTGCAACACACAAATATTCAGAAGACCGACAAACATGTTCAAATAATCAGTTTTCTCAGCCACAGTTGAATCTTAAAAATCTGCTCTCAGCTGATTTTTATGCTGCGTTCATGTCTCTTCACCTCGTCGTCGAGATCTTCATCCTCCTGAGTGTCTTCGTCCATCTGTTGGCTTTCGGAGGGTACGTCCTTGTTGTTTTCCTTCCTCAGAGCCATCCTGGTCCTCTGCTGGTGTATATTTGACCAACAGAGACACAAATAATTGATTCACAGTGTTACATTTCAAATCGATCTATATTAGAAACTTTCAATCGTGCTTCACGACACTGAAATTCCTGCTACTATGTGAAGTGATCTAATGTTTTCTATTTTTAACATTATAAATGACAATGTGCCAGTGTTATCAGTGGAGTGACAGATTATTAAATACAAACATCCACTTTTCAGCCATATATAGCAAACTGTTATTAACCACATTTTACATACATTAGTAATGCACAACACAATAAAGTGGTAGCAATCAATAATACTGATCTTAATAGGGAGTTGAATTGAAACAGTATAAAGTTTGGTCTTCAATAGGGCTGCAACTAATTATTGTTTTCGTTCACAATTAGTCGTTTAGTGTTTCCTAAAGCCTAAGATGACATCCTGAAATGTCACAACCCAAAGATAATCTATTTACTGTCATAGAGGACTAAAGAAAACCCCCTTTTTTTTTTTTTTTTTTTAAATGTTTTGTTTTCTTTGTGTTTTCCTGTTAACAAAAAGAGGCGGTTTGGCACTTAAAAAGACTGCAACGTTGAAATATATTTACTTGATTTGACTAAGAAGAAGACTTTGACACAGAAGGAGGACTGATTTCAGTAGACATTGTATTATGAGGAGAGCTTCTAGCGGTTATTATCAACTTGAAATGTCCTTTAAATTAAGCCTCCTACTCTCAGCAGTACCTGCTTTACCTGTAGATGAAGAGTCTCCTCTTCTTCCTCCCACTAAGGTCTGTGTTCAAGTTTAACATTCAACGGTCAAAGCGCGAGAAGAACATCGGTTGGTATGGTAACAAACTGACTAAACTGTACGTAAGTAGCATTTCCGGTCACCTCTGTAATTAAGCGTATAAATAATGTACACAACCGTTGTTTTTTAAGGCTTGTTGTATGTGCTCAACTGCTATCAAACACCACAATAAACAAAGCAAAAGTCAGTTTAAAAACACTCACATCAGAGTTTTCCTCACTTTCGCGGCGCCATGTTTGTTTCCTCTTCTTCTTTTTGTTTTTAAGAGCGGTTGTCAACAAGCGTGTTGGGAGCACTACCGCCCCCTTCTGTCTGTCTCAAACTCAAAGAAAAAACTCTACTGCCCTGACGTTGCTCTACAGACCACATTTAAACTTTAAAACGTTCACACAGCTTTTAATTTCCAAATTTGGATTCTGTGTTGTGATATCTTTTGTATTTTTTCAAGAAAATGTAATTCTAAAGTAAAGATGAGCAGTTTTCAACTCTATTTTGTTTAGACCAGAAAAATCTAAATACAGTCAACTCTCAGTTTTAACTCTGCTAGTTTGCACATATACAAAACGTTTTGCTGCCAATAGAAATGGTTCACCAGTGCCTACATTGGTATTTTTGCTTATTGTAATGTTATTTATTTGAGTATTATCAGATGCTTCCTACCCTCTAAATCTGTACAATCTAAGCTAAAATGTTATGTAAGTAAATAAACCATATCGACTGATAAAATTATTGAAACTGTGGCATACATGTTTTCCATCAAATTTTAATGAAACATATGGATCCAAAATGAACGTAGAAACGTAAACAAAGAAAACACTGAAAATTCCATAGGATACATATCCCACATAAAATGAAGAAATATAAGGCATGTGGGCAAGCGTTTCTGTATCTATCCTCGCAAATGTTATTTTTTCCAGTAACACACTACTCAGCGTGTCGGTGCTTCCCCTTCAAAAACTCACAACTAAATTGTTAGAGCAGCTATCCTCGTTAGTATAGTGGACAGTATCTCCGCCTGTCACGCGGAAGACCGGGGTTCGATTCCCCGACGGGGAGGTTCTTTTCCTCCTCTGTTACTTCATTTTGTATTTTGATTCTAAACATGATAAACAGGTTATTAATATCCGAGTCTGGGTTCAGGTGAAACTATATATATATCTCTTTGAAACTGAAGCCTATACACCAAAATACAGCGATTGAACTTGTTACCCGTCACTGTCACATAAAACAAGATTGAACTAATCTGTGGGATTGGAGTATTGAATCATAAGAATGTGTTTAGTATTGAGGAATATAATAGAAAAAAGAAATATAAAAAATGCATTTTCACTTTAAAATAATGGAAATAGGGAACATTGGCTCACACACTCCAACACAGTAGGTGGCGGTAAAGGACCTTAAACACTAGTTGCTACCCGCCAAAAAAGAAAAGAAAAAAGAAGAAGAAACACACGCTCTTCTCTGATTGGGTGATCGTAGTACCGCTTACTCTGACCAATAAGCGAGCACTGACTCCTTTATAAAGCCGGTTCTTAGAGCGTTCGAAACTTATTCTTTCACTTCTCGAAGAAAAAGAAATACAACATGTCTGGACGTGGTAAAGGTGCCGGTAAAGCAAGAGCCAAGGCAAAGAGCCGCTCTTCCCGAGCTGGGCTTCAGTTCCCAGTCGGCCGTGTCCACAGGCTTCTGAGGAAGGGAAACTACGCTCAGCGTGTTGGTGCCGGAGCCCCGGTGTATCTGGCCGCTGTGCTGGAGTACCTCACCGCTGAGATCCTGGAGCTGGCTGGAAACGCCGCCCGTGACAACAAGAAGACCAGGATCATCCCCCGTCACCTGCAGCTGGCTGTCCGCAACGACGAGGAGCTCAACAAGCTGCTCGGCGGAGTCACTATCGCTCAGGGCGGCGTGCTGCCCAACATCCAGGCCGTGCTTCTGCCCAAGAAGACCGAGAAACCCGCCAAGAAGTAAAACACCAAAAGCTCCCTGCAAATCAACCAAAAGGCTCTTTTAAGAGCCAAACACTCTTCATTAAGAGCCAACATCCTCACTCATGTTTCCAAAATATTGATGTCAAATGTGTTATATCTACGTGTAGAGATCACTTGTATGTTTGTTGTTTGACTCAGTATTATCCTCGTCCAGACGTCTTTTACGTTACGTACGTCACTGCACCTTCTGCAGTGACGTACATTGCGTGTAGTTCCCGCCAATATTCAAATGTTTAACAGTTAGTCAGTTAGCTGTGATGAACCCTGGCAGTGGATAGACTGGGTTGTAAGAAGGGCGGTCAAAATGCTTAAATATATCTGAATAAAAATTCAAAACCGTGACTTGAGCAGTCAATATATTCGTTTCAGTCCAAGTAGACATTCCCGCCATTAAGGTATATCTGAACGTACTAACAAGTTGACACATGTTAATATCGGAGTCTGGATTAAAACAAGAATTAATCTGTGGGCTGGGAGTTTTGAATCATAAGAATGTCTTTTCACGTATTTCACAAGAACAGGACAATGGACGTAACTGTGCATTTACCGGCTTTGTATTGTATTATAACAGCAGACGAAGCGGCTCTTTACTGATATACTTCGTTTATCAGTTCAAGTAGTAGACATTCCCACCATTTTATTAAGATATATGAGCGTAACCAAAACCAAGTGTTTAACGTAACCCTTAACGTATCATTTATTCACCCATGAAACCATTTATCTCACTCACGAACATTTACCAGCTTTGTATTGTTTTAAACAGCAGAGGAAGCGTCTCTTTACTGAGAGTTGGTGGCTCTTAAAAGAGCCGTTGTGTTTGTGTGTGGCGCAGCACTCAGTTTAAGCTCTCTCTCCACGGATGCGGCGGGCCAGCTGGATGTCTTTGGGCATGATGGTGACCCTCTTGGCGTGGATGGCGCACAGGTTGGTGTCCTCGAACAGGCCGACCAGGTAAGCCTCGCTGGCCTCCTGCAGAGCCATGACGGCGGAGCTCTGGAAGCGCAGGTCGGTCTTGAAGTCCTGAGCGATCTCTCTCACCAGGCGCTGGAAGGGCAGCTTGCGGATCAGCAGCTCGGTGGACTTCTGGTAACGACGGATCTCTCTCAGAGCCACGGTACCGGGCCTGTAACGGTGGGGCTTCTTCACTCCGCCGGTGGCCGGGGCGCTCTTACGGGCAGCCTTGGTGGCCAGCTGCTTCCTGGGAGCTTTGCCTCCGGTGGATTTACGAGCGGTTTGCTTGGTTCTTGCCATTTCTCTTTATCGTCTTCTGCTTCGACAGGAGCTCGATGATGCTGCCTCGCTGCAGATCCGCTTTATAAAGGAGCTGCCGGAGCCACACGCGCTCCACGTCACTTCCCTGTCTTCACACCGACCACGCCCACACATGGGTGTGTTTGTGTGCATTGATCATTTATATGTATTTTATTATTACTATTATATTGTACTACGCAGGGTAATCCTGCGATACATTGGGATATCTGTATATATATATATTCAGCCTCTTTATCACAATCTAATCAAACTAAATACTTAGTAGTTTTTTATTATTGTCTTACTTGTTCTTTGTTTCTGTAGATTCACAGAAGAAAGAAAAACACTTTTTGTTAAACTGTTGCAAAATGTATTGCTCTTGAATGTGCCCTCCTACTGACATCAGCACACCAGGTGAAGCAAATCTTCAAATAAAGGACTGATGACTTTGCTCTTGTGTAGCAGTCTTCCCCAGTCAAACAAAACTCAGTTGCCTGTCTTTTAATATGCTCTGAACCCGGCATTCCAGCTCTTATGATGGCAGCGCCAACACTTTTACTTTTTTTTTTCTGGTAATATATCACCAACACACACAACACAAGTACCAGCTAAGGTACTAATGTCGTGAATATAAAAGTACAACAACAACTCTGAAATAAAGTCAGTTACTACATGTAGTACATGTTTCCTCCAGTGGCTTCGGTGGAGGATCCTCTCATTACTTCTTACTACAGCTTTATTCTGTTATATTGGCCTCCTATTATATTGTTTATAGATGTAATGGGAAAAATTGTATTGTATTATTGTATCTGCTAGACTATTAATACAATAACCAACAAACATTACATGTGTGTATATTATGTATCTCACCGTAAAGTAACTGCAGCCTTCAGACTTGTTATAGTTAGTATTATAACAAATCTACTTAATATTAAAATGTGGGGAAATATACTAAAAATTACAATAATACAACACTATATCTCTTCTTTCTACTATAGTATTATTTATATAATATATATTATATAAGTTATTATAGTGATTTAGCAGGATTGCGCTTCAGCAGATGTGGTGGCTCTTAAAAGAGCCTTTTGTTGCACTCAGTGCTGGATGAAGGTCAGCGGCTTCACTTCTTGGACTTCTTGGCTGGTGCACTTTTCTTTGCCGGAGCTTTCTTCACCGGGGTCTTCTTTACTGGGGTCTTCTTCACGACCTTTTTGACAGGAGTCTTTTTGGTGGGAGTCTTCTTCACGACCTTTTTGGCAGCAACCTTCTTGGCCGGTGCCTTCTTGGGGGATTTCTTGGCTACAGCCTTCTTTGCTGCCGGCTTCTTGGCTGCTGCGGTCTTCTTAGCCGCTGCGGGCTTCTTGGCTTTCACGGCGGCCTTCTTCACCACTTTCTTGACCGGCTTGGCGGGTTTGGTCTCCTTGGCGAGCTTGAAGGAGCCAGACGCTCCGATCCCCTTAACCTGGACCAGAGTGCCTTTAGTCACCAACTTTGTGACGGCGGTGTTGATGCGTTTGTTGGTCTTCACCACATCGACGCCTTTTGCCGCCAGATTCTTCTTGAGCGCCGCCGCCGATAGACCTTTGCGGTCCTTGGACTCCGCCACAGCGCTGACGATCTGCTTCGTGAGGCTGGGTCCATCCTTCTTGGGGCGGGGAGCGGTCTTCTTCTTCGGGGCTTTGGCCGCGGGTTTCGCCGGGGCTGCTGCTGCTGGGGCTTCTTCTGCCATCTCTGAGTCTCTTCTGCTGCTTGTCTCAAACTGTCCTGGCTGAGAGCGAGAGGCGGGATTTATAAAGCACATGAGAACCGTGGAGAGGCAACTCAACGCGCGGCTCAGCCGGCTGCCTCAAATCCGGTGACACTTGTGTTTTCTTCCTCACATTTTGGGGGTAAAACACGTAGAAAAACAACGTTTTTAAACACTTTTGTTATCGCTGCAGCGAGGACGCACCCCTCGCTTCAGACTGAGTTCATATTTGGCGACCAGGACTCGATTATTTCATCGTAGGAGGCTTCAAACCTCGCTCATACACCGTCACTTTGTACAGCGCGTAGCGAGTTTTCTTCACAAATCGTCTCCAAAAACATGTTTAAGTGCTTTGTATTCAATGTGACAGTGATGTTGCAGTAAGAAAAGACGTCTGAGGACACAATAAACCTGAAACCAGTGTAGTGATGTGTTTGATTAGTTTGTAATCAGACACGATTTCAGTGGAGGTAAACACACGGTTACTGTGATGACTCAGGGCGGTTGCACAGACTCAGTCACTGAAGGATCCGCTGGAAAAACCTCCAGCCTCCACTGAATCTTAGACTGAACATGAACTGAAAGCTCATTTTTACAGTGATTCTCAGATTGAAGATTTGCAATAAAATAACATGTTTGTCTTTTGTGCCACAGGAAACTATGATATCAGCTTCAGTTTGCAACTTGTTGCTGCCAATATGGCATTTTACTATAAGCCTTTCTCGTTAGAGCAATATATGTTGTTTTTTAAGTAACAAGTACATAAGAATAAATCAAATTTATCTGGAGAGCCAAAGAAATGTTTATTAAACATTTCTGAATCCACCAGAACATGCACACATGTGTCCTATAGCCAGTTTACTGATAATATTTATATATATGAGTTTTTATATCTGAGGTGGCAGCAGCATCCCAGTCATCTTTCTCATTATCACATTATCACTCCTTTACAGACACCTCCATGTAGTTGACCTCACAGGTAAACAACAGGTAACCTCTCTGGGGGACCAGGGGAGAGATGGAGAACAGGTCTTGTTTAAAACATCAGAGGCCTTCTGTCCTTCATGGGTCAGGCTGAAGTGAATGTGAACATTTTATCATCATTGTTGTCAGTGTGACAGATGAAGTAAGAGTATTTAAAACACATTAAAAAAATAAATAAATCACCATTATATATGTCAGATTGAACAAGAACTGGGCTGAAAATACAGATTAACATCTAATAATCCTCTTAAAAGATGACAATAAAACAACATGTCTTGCTGATATTACTATGACTGTAACTCCAGTGTGTCTGCTACATGATGTGATCAGTTCACATTTTTCCCCCTTTTCTCCTGAATTTTATATAATTTTAGTTATGATTGAGTTAGTTAAAGACAGATATAGATATTTTTGGATGATTAAGTAATTAATGCTCATTTTAGTAACAGTGCATTAGACACCTGAAAAAAAAAACTTTGGTGAAATCTGAATGTTAGTGTCTGCACACGTCCTGTGGGTTGAGATGAGATGAGATGAGATTCAACTTTATTGTCATTGTGCAGAGTACGAGTACAGAGACAACGAAATGCAGTTAGCATCCATCCAGAAGTGCAAAAACAGCAGAAAGTGCAGAGTATGTGCAAATGTACACCATAAATAGGAGTATAAAGAACAAGTATGGGAAGTGCACTAGATGAGTGCGAGTGCAATGTGACAGTGAAACAGTATGAAAAATACACTATAGCGCCAAGTACATTAGGTGAGTATGATTGCACTATTTACATATGAATGATGTGTGTGTAGTCTGATGTTGTGTGACTTATTATTATTGATTGGAAAGGATGTAAGCAAGGAGAGCACAATAGTTTTCAAACGTAATTGCTCGTAATTAAGTTTTTTGTGGATTTTTTATGTTCAAAAGAAACATTAAAATAAAATCACAAGAAAGAAAACTGGAGTTTTTCTTTGGACAAAGACACGCGTCAACTACCTCGCCTCTACCTGATCCATATCTTCAGTTGTTGTGTTTAAGATTAAAAGAACGAAACCACACTAACACTGAGGAAGTTTGTGTGTAAAAAAACCAAACAAAACAAAACAAAGTCTACATTTTTGAATAAGATCTAGTTATTATTTCATGTGCTGCATCAATGTTTCCTTACAGTTAAAAAAGCATCTGTAAACATCCATCTGAATGCTGGTTTTTTCACAGTAACATGGTGAGTAACAATACTCACCATTAGGAAGGAGTGTGGAAACATGGCCTGTGGCTCTGGGAGGACAGCAGCGTGCTCCTGGAGAGCTACTGCCCTGCATGTTTTAGGTATGTCTCCACTCTAACACACCTGATTGCAATTAATAACTTGTTATACAGCCCTTGACAAGCTTCAGATACTTGACAACAATCAGTTGTGTTACAGTGGGGAGACACCTGAAACATGCAGACCAGTACAACAGCCCTGTCTGGGCAGACTGGAGTAACGACCCCCTCCAGCTGTACCATGAGAACTGCAGTACTCAGTCTACTTATGTGGTAGTTATATTACTGCTTAAGGTGAATGCAGTAATAATTGTTTTGTTTTTTTTGTTTTTTTTTTTTGCTTTAATGGGTAAAACTTGGTCTCTAATGCAAGACACTTAATCCTGTTTAATTGTGCAACACTATATTACAACTTCTTTTGTTTTCAAGTGAGAAAAAGACTTAAACATTCAATTTCAACCAGTAAACGACATGTGGCAATACTAATACTTGAGTATTATCTAGTCCAGATTCAAGTAGGATTAAGATTCAGATCTGAAAGTTTGTTTTAATGAATTTCTGTGGTCTCCTTATAATATAGTTTAGATTTGACCAGTCTGTACAGTGGGTTTTGTTAATGTGATCTAGACGAGAATAAAAAGCAGCGAAATGGCCCTTTTTGCATTTGTAAAGAATAGTAATTTGAACGCAGTTATATCGTATTTAACCAATATTTTGGATGATCATAGTGTTATAAGATTAGTGTGATAGAGACATGAGGATGTTGGCTCTTAATGAAGAGTGTTTGGCTCTTAAAAGAGCCTTTTGGTTGTTTTGCAGGAAGCTTTTGGGTTTTTACTTCTTGGCGGGTTTCTCGGTCTTCTTGGGCAGCAGCACGGCCTGGATGTTGGGCAGCACGCCGCCCTGAGCGATGGTGACTCCGCCGAGCAGCTTGTTGAGCTCCTCGTCGTTGCGGACAGCCAGCTGCAGGTGACGGGGGATGATCCTGGTCTTCTTGTTGTCACGGGCGGCGTTTCCAGCCAACTCCAAGATCTCAGCGGTGAGGTACTCCAGCACAGCGGCCAGGTACACCGGGGCTCCGGCACCAACACGCTCTGCATAGTTACCCTTACGGAGCAGCCTGTGAACACGGCCGACTGGGAACTGAAGCCCGGCCCTGGAGGACCGAGTCTTTGCCTTAGCGCGGACTTTGCCTCCGGTTTTTCCTCTTCCACTCATATTTACGGTTATTTTTCTAGAGTTACAACTCAAAGAAACTGTGGTCCAACCGGTGAAAACCCTCCTTTATATGTCCGCGGGGGCCCGGGACGGTTGATATCGCACCAACCAGAAAAGAGGCTTCTCTCTCGGGAGCTTGGCGGGCATTTTGAAACTACTTTCCTCCAATAAGCAGCGAAGGTTCAGGCTCCTCTGGGCGGTGCTGAGCTCCAGGAGGAGTCGCTCACCAATCATGATCCGGAGGTCTGAAGCAGCGTCACATTTACGTAGTCGGTCAAACAGTTTAAGAGCAGCGTGTTTCCTCTACGCGCTATTATTTTACTTTTTATCGGAGAAATGGCAAGAACCAAGCAAACCGCTCGTAAATCCACCGGAGGCAAAGCTCCCAGGAAGCAGCTGGCCACCAAGGCTGCCCGTAAAAGCGCCCCGGCCACCGGCGGAGTGAAGAAGCCCCACCGTTACAGGCCCGGTACCGTGGCTCTGAGAGAGATCCGTCGCTACCAGAAGTCCACCGAGCTGCTGATCCGCAAGCTGCCCTTCCAGCGCCTGGTGAGGGAGATCGCTCAGGACTTCAAGACCGACCTGCGCTTCCAGAGCTCCGCCGTCATGGCTCTGCAGGAGGCCAGCGAGGCTTACCTGGTCGGCCTGTTCGAGGACACCAACCTGTGCGCCATCCACGCCAAGAGGGTCACCATCATGCCCAAAGACATCCAGCTGGCCCGCCGCATCCGTGGAGAGAGAGCTTAAACTGAGTGCTGCTCCACACACAAACACAACGGCTCTTTTAAGAGCCACCAACTCTGAGTAAAGAGACGCTTCCTCTGCTGTTTAAAACCATACAAAGCTGGTAAATGTTAGTGAGTGAGATAAATGGTTTCATGGGTGAATAAATGATACGTTAAGGGTTACGTTAAACACTCACATATATCTTTTAAGAAAATGGCGGGAATGTCTATTACTATCTGACTGCTCCAATCTTACAATCAGATTAACTTCTCAGTGAATAAATGACGATATAACGTTAAAGGATAAATGGTTAGGTTAAACACGGTTTATCTTGGCTACGTTCAGATATATTTAAGCATTTTATTAAGTAAAATGGCGGAATATGGGATGAAATGGCGGTTATGTCAACTACTTGCACTCATAAATGAAGTGTGTGTACATAGTGTCCCTTATAAAAGTGAAAAGTGCTCCTTAATTTACATTTGATCGGACTGCTCCAATCTTAGAAACAATCACATCAGATTAATTTTCCAGATGCATTTTATAGCTGACCTAATATGACCTGATCAAATACAGTCGTTATGTGGAATCTGCAGGTCGTGGATGTTACTTAGCATACCTAGCAATATAATTAGTGCCAAAAGGCTGTCTGACGGTGACGCGGTGCAAATGTTTTCTTTCTAGTAAAACACTACTCAGCGTGTCGCTGCTTCCCCTTCAAAAATTCACAACTATATTGTTAGAGCAGCTATCCTCGTTAGTATAGTGGACAGTATCTCCGCCTGTCACGCGGAAGACCGGGGTTCGATTCCCCGACGGGGAGGTTCTTTTCTTTATGTGTGGGACTTGTCACTATCAGTGTATTACAGTTTTTGACCACAAATGTGGCCCCTAAACTGCCGACCATAAACAATGGAGGTCACTGCATAATCTTAACCTAAAATAAAATCGTGTTGCTAGTCGATTTATTCTTTTTGTAGTTAAGATTTTTTTTACCTGAACCCACACCCGGATATTAATAATCTGTCTATTATACATGTTTATAACCCAAAAATATTCTGCACAAGAAGTAACTCCTTATATTGAAGTGACATGTTGACATGAGAGTTGAGTTGAGTGTACTAATCTGAATAATTAGTATAATTAGTATTTACATTTACTCAAAATATAAATCTGAAATACAACAGATGTTATGGACAATGTAATAAATAACACGTGAACAGCTTGCATTCACTGTCAGAGGTTTCAGGCTGAAAGCAGCTGTCAGAAATGACAGAAGTCCCACGCAGAAAGAAAAGAGCCTCCCCGTCGGGGAATCGAACCCCGGTCTTCCGCGTGACAGGCGGAGATACTGTCCACTATACTAACGAGGAACACGTGGAGACCTTCCCTGGGTGCGAACTGTATTATGTGTTAGATGCGTGATATCTGAATTGTATGTGTCTGTGCCTGCCTATGCTAATCCAATTGTAAAGTGTAGAGCATTAATAATGAATTATTTCCAAAATAATAAAACTACATGAATAAATGCAGAGATAAGTACTATAATAAAACAAAATAAAATAAAAAATTAAATTAATACATACAAAGAAATGTAGTAATGTAACCAACATGTATTCATTTAATGATGTATGTACCAATTTATTCATAAATACATTTCAGTGTTTATTTATGAAGTTATTCTTTTATCTATTCATTAAAACATTGATTTTATTAACTTATAAGCCATTAATCGTCAGGATTTATTTACAATGGGATAAGTCGGTTTTCATATACATGTCTCTTTTTGCCATCCTGAAAGCCAAATTTTCTTTAGTGGGACAATAAATAAACTGAAATGAACATGTGGATGTTTTAACTGTTGTGAATCAAACTGACCAGCAGGCGGCGTCCTTGTCTGTCACCAGCATCCTACACAGAGAGAAGCATGAAAACAATGATAAATATTTATATTTTTCTGTTTTCTTTATGGAGGATCTCCAGAGCCTTTTTGTTGTCAGTTCTTTATTAATAGCCTCAGTTTTAAATACAGTACGTGTATTTTCTTCATCACAACCTCCTGCTCACACACAGATAAATGGCTGAAACGACACTTGAAACATAAAAGTCATTCAACAAACATCGTGTAAACAACTCACTGACAGCATTCAGGAAGATATAAATCAAACAAATGAGGAATCTCCAAAATACAACATTAATAATAATAATTATTCAATTCAGATGCTTGATTTAAACATTTACAGTTTTGACTCTGAATCTGTAGTCTGATGCATGCAGGGTTAAAAAATATATGTATAAAAAAACACAGAAGCAAATTAAAGCTACTTGTGAACCCATTAGTGGTAATTAAACTGGTTCAAATCATGAGTTATAAGCAACCAAAGAGGCCTTCAGAGGCAAAGTAGCTAGTATTTCACTATTACAAAAGCACAAAATAACTAATAACGGTTATAATTTCTCCTTTCCTAATCCCTTTAATTTGTCTTGTGCTCCCTCAGATTCATCCTGTAGTATATTTGACATTCACACTTCAGTTCATGATGTTTCCTGGAGATTAATTCAAAGAAACCTGAACTCAAACAGGACCAGATGTGCTCATAAAGGCCAGTTGTATGTTTCTATGGCAGCTGAACAGCATTTGTACAGAAAAAATAAAAATAAAAATTACTACATGAAACCACATTTAACAGCTCAACAATCAACCCTCTCAGAAACCAAGAGGATGAAGGCAAAGAAGAGGGAAAAGTGCATATGTGAACTAAAATAAAATGTCAAAAGGTTTTCCCCCCAAACGTAGACTGACGGCTGAAAGTGAAACGAGCAGGAGTTGAGACGACACTCAGTGCAGCTGCATAGAAAGAAAATGTAGGGTTTTTTTTCTGAAATGCAATGACATCAATTATTCAAGTGTTTGCCTCTTGGATGAACAATAAAGTCTGCAGTCGCGACAAAAAAACAAAAAACATAACATGAAATGAAATGATAGCAGGAGTTTTTCACGCTCCGATTCGCTCGGTTTCAGATGGAGAGGAAACTCAATGTGCCAACGCGTCTTTTAAAACATCAGCATGACGGGATTAACTGTTCAGGGGCAAAAACATTTGCTGCTGGGCCTCTGTTGACCCCTTTAGGTACAATGCACACAGCAGATTACACATGGCAGCTGGAATATATGATGATATTTGTTTCTGGGATATTGTGTCTGGAAAAGCTGGTTTGAATCATATTTGAGCACTAGACATTTATATTTATATATATATATATATTCACATCATCATTATATTATAGGTAGGTGTGGGACTTTTTTGGTCTTATTTATTCCCCCTTTTCCATTTCAATTTCTCTTCTATAAAAAAAAAAAAAAAGCAAAAAAAAAAAAAAAAAAAAGGATTTTGGACACACAAAATCCTCTCAGGCTCACTGTCCAATCCAGACTCGTTATCTTTGCATGCAAATGTCCCCGGTTGTTCACACACACGTGGCGATGCGAATAACAACATAAAACACATTTAGTGAAGAAAAAAAAAAAAAAATCATAAGATAAAAGCTGCGTTGGTGCCATGCGGATTAATTTCTCTTGTTTTTTCAGAGATGTTTCGTTTGTCCTGTTGCTACGCTACTTCGGAGAAAAAACGTTTACAGATGGTTCACATGCGTCAGTAATAAGAGAATAAAAGTCATAATGCCCTGGAGGCTGTTCTTTACTGTGATATCACTGAAAACACAACCAGCGATGCAGATGTGCGAGCACACTGGAGTTTTTACACATGTCCACAGAAATATCACACTAAAGACCATCCTCCTGGGATTACTGCTAGAATATATATACACTATTATAAAAACATTATTGGGATCAGGGTGTTACAGGTTTAACAATGTGGGTACAAAATAGTTTTTTAACTTGTGGATTTTCACTGGAGTGACTAAATGTTGGATCAATGGGAGGATAAGATAAGAGTCAAGTCATCCGCAGGCAGTATCTTCTTCAATAAATAGGTTCAGTGAGGTATGTATGCATGTATGGAAATGTGCACAAGTGTGTGTGTGTGTGATGGTCATGTAGAGACATTCATCATGGAGGGGGACGCTGTCCACAGGTTTTAAAGGAGTAGTCCGCCTGTACAGAGTCTGTGTGCTGAAGCTGGAAGTCTGGGAAAAATACACGGTAAATACTCCTGTAAATAAGACGAGTACAAAGCTGCATCTTATTTAAGACTCTTGGACGGATTGTGATCATCAAGATAATCACATGACCAACTGGGTTTTGAGTCATCAGGATGTGGCTCAGAGTTTATAGTTAAAAGAGTTGACTTCCGTTTTGAGGACGTCTGGTTCGTATTTTGCCGTAACTTAAGATTCGTGTCTGTTCTCAGACTTTTATCCGCACTGAACCGTCAAATAAATTTCTAAAATGCAGTTTTCATGTTAAAATGAAAACACTGTTTAGATCTCTGCCCACAATAGAAAAACAACAGAAAAAAAACAAAAAAACGCCAAATCTCTTCTTTTATCCACTAAAAAAAAAACTGTCCTGTAACGGCTGTTTTTGCGTGAGAAAAACAGCACTTTAGCGTGTGTATCAAGAGCTGAAAATGGAGATTTTTAAATTTAACTGGTTTAATTTGGACATGGTTTAATGTTTTTGTTGAACTTGGACCCCAGCTGCACTTTTCCAATTCGCTTTTGACCCCTTTTGAACTGAAAGATGGAGAAATGAAAAAAAAAAACCAACAACAGTTACTTGTGTTTCTGAATCATAAAACATCAGCATGCAGATATAGATACCATCTTTGTTACATAAACGGTTTCACAGTCTCTGAAACGTAGCGACAACAACATCGTATCTTGTAGATTTTCACTCCAGCGGTTAATGAGAAGAGATCAAATTTGTGCCTTTTAGTAGAAAAAAAACGACAAAAGGTAAATTACTGTGCTGACTAACATAGGAACACACACACTGTTTTTCTGCTGTACTGTGAATACGTCTTTACTGTGACTTTCCTCTCCTTCATATAGTCTCCTTCATAACGTCTGTCTTCTCACAGCTCGATGCTAAGTAGTTTTTAGCTGGAGGATGCTGGTGACTTTAAACCCAGCATTGTGCTGATTGAAGAAGTGCTTTTCAAGCCCTGAAAATAGGGCAGTAAAACGTGAAACATGTCTGAAACTAAAGCAAAGCAGCAATATTTTCTGTGTTTTGTTTTTTTGTTTTGTTTTTTTGTTACACACACACACACTGGCTGATTGTAAGTATTTATGAACTCCTCAGTTTGGTCTGATATTAGGGAGGCAGGAAGAAACTGATGTAGAAACTCAACCCTTACCTGCTGCATAACTTCACTAGCGACTTCCTGTCTGACTCTACCATAAAAAAAACAAAAAAATAAAAACAAAATGAGTCCAGATGAATCCGACAGCGCCCCCTAGTGGACTGACTACTACATTACAATACATTTACACATTTAAAAAAGGTACAAGGCTCATTTGTTCAGGTCAGTTTGCTGGAAGGTGCTGATGTTTTGTTTTTGATTGATTAAGTCCATTTGGCCGATTCTCACTTCCTCTAGAGGTCGATGTAAGACATTGGTCTGAAATTAGCATTAGCGTTAAACGTGCAATATGTAAGACTTATGTAAAAAGTTTAGTTTAAAACTACAAAAATGAACTAAAATTATCAAAAGGGTTAAAAGGATAGAGGAATAACAGTTTTGACATTACATCTATGTATTGTGCTGCAGAAATATCTACTGAAGTTAGCATGCTAACCAGCTAGCCCCGGCCCCGCCATGTCTCGTAATACCGCTTGTACTACGGTGGTAGCGAGAAGTCGATGATAGTCCAGTCGTTCTCGGTCCAACGTGAGAGGAAGAAGAAGACGCCACTTCCTCTTCTAGGTTAGATTTATTCAGGCGAATGTTAGCTCAACATTAGCGCTGAATAGGTATTGCTATCATACTGAGTCAAAGTCCTAGTCGCCTAGTTTGCTAGCTAACACAGAACTGATAACGCACTATTGATTTGGGGCTAACGTAGCGCAACGTAGCGGTACATTTTGCACCTTTAAGGACCATACTGTTGATTTTTAATTATTTTTCATCCATAGACCACTAATTGTGTATACTTAATGTTACTGATGTGCAGTTTCCAAAGTGTGCTAACCGTTTTTTTTTTTACTTGAAACCTACTTTATATAAATGTCGCATTTACAACGATTATGATGATCATCAGCAAACTAACTGTTTAGATTATTTTAGTCATTTTGCAAAGAAATAGCTGGTTGCAGCTTCTCGAATATGATGATTTGACGAGTTTTTTTGTCTCATGCATGATAGTAAACTGAATATCTTTTAGATTTTGGACAGGTTGCTGTGACAAAACGACATTTGATAAAGACACCAAGGGTTACGAATTTTGACAGTGTGTTAAAAACAGCAGTATGATCCTGTAACGGTTGAGTTTTAGGTTGTTTTTAGGGTTTCGGAGATAATAATGAAATGCATGAGAGTATCAGCTGATTGATGACTCTGGTGTGTGAAATGTGCGTTTTCCAGTGTTTACAGCTGGTGATAACAACATGTAATATTTATAATGAGTGAAACAGCGTTCTGTTTGGTACGGCAGTGAGTATGATGTTTTCATGCGTCGTTCTATGTTGCTGTTGCGTGTTCTTCATGCAGGTTTTGTGCTTCGCGTCATGTGTCTGTGTACGTGTGCTTCACTGCTTTTTCCCGTCACGAGAGGTCAAACCTCCAGCAGCACGGGTGCAGTTGAGCTTGCTGAACCCAGGCAGCGTGACGCGTCCGTGGGTGTAGATGTCGCGGTCGGACCCCTGGTTCATCCGTTTGACCAGGTTCTTCTCGTACAGCAGGGGGTGGTAGGCGCCGAGCGTGCAGGCGGCGTCGTAGAAACGCTGGTAGTAATGGCAGAGCTCCGTCTTTCTGCGCGACGGCAGGAACTCGTACACGTGCACCACCTCGCACAGTGACATCATCAGGACGGTACCTGGGCGGGGAGCAAAGCAGAGAAAGACACGGTTAAATTTCCACTTATTATTATTATTTCAGTTTATTGGTATTTTTTGATGGATGCATTTTAATTTAAAAATATTTATTTATTTATTTGATAGATTCTGGCTATAATCATAGTATGATCAGAATATTCACTCTTATGACTCACATTGGGCTCAATTATAGTGAATGAAATAGTGAAAATAAATGGTTAAGAACCACTGATCTACTCGCTGTTACTGAGATAATTAGCTGTACAATAATACACTGTAGTAATATTAGAAGTTTTCCACTGTCTCACCTCTTTGGGGATATTTCTGAGTTAAATATAATAAAATATTTTTACCGACTTTTACGATTAAAACGACTATAAATATCAAATCCTAAACGCAGCTGAATCAAATTAAATTAAATCAGCTTTGAGTTGCAGAGTAAAGTGTCCTCACACATGTTGTTTGTGTATATGATCGGTGATGTGAGGGCGTTCCACTTCCTCTAAACTATTTTAGTGAGTTGTTAATCCAGTGTTTGCATATTTCCACTATATGAGCACAACGGAAAAAGGTCAAATGTGAGCTGATCGTTATCGTATGAAATGTTTCAGTCGGCCAGGTTTCTAAAAGTTTAAAACATGCCGTACCGAGCAGGCCGGAGGAGGGCGGGTTCTTCTGGATGGGCTCGGCCATGTTGTCTTGTATTCGTTGCCAGACCTGCCACTCGAAGCGAGGATGCAGGATGTAGAAAGGCTGCAGAGGATGGAGCCTCCTGTATCTCTGGTACTGGGTGAAGATGGGGTAGTCTGTCCTGTTGTTCCACTGACGGAGGGACACACGGAGCGCTGTTAGTGTTTACTAGTTTTTAATTTAATTCTCTGGTTTCAGCCTGATGAAGGTCACCTGTTCATGAATTTCATCCATACTTCCTGCTCGCAGTTCATGACATTGGTGATAAAAAACAAAGCTCTGCTTGTGTTGCGTGTGCATGTATGTAAATGTCACCTGTGTGAGGTCAGCAGAGAAAGGGGCGGGGTCCCAAGCCACCAGAACACCTGAGCTGTACAGAGAACTGGACAGGAAACGATGGTCATCAGACGCCATCACCTGTAAAACAAATACATTATACCTTATATACACTCAAATCTCTTCATTTAATTCTACTTCATTTTAATATTGAATAAACCCAAACATTTTGTGGTCTGTGGTCTTGTGTTGTTTACCTGTGAGTTGATGAGGCGGATGGTGGTTTTAGAGCCAACGTCCTTCTCGTAGCCAACGGTGGGCGCGGCGTTGAAGCGCAGCACGGCATCATGGGAATCTGTATTTTAAGAGGAAATAAACCCTTTTAGAAGAAGTGAAACTTTCTGAAACTTACTAATGCATTTGTCTGTAAATAACCTGTTTTAAAAAAAAACATTTTAAACCACAAATGTAGCAGCAGTACTGATCCTTCAACGCTTGAAACATGGAGGCAGCAAGTTAAACGCAGCCTCTCTTTGACTCAGTCTTCCTTTATTAGTAGAGATAGTTGTGCATTACTTAAACATCTCACCTATCTCTTTGCCAAGTCCAGAGTAGCGGAGCGATCCCGCAGACGACACCACAGCGCAGCTCTTGTACGGCCCGAGCTCAGAGGTCAGCGGCTTCAGTGGAAGCTGAGCGGCCCACGGCAGAGACGAGAAGGGCTGGAGGTCAGCGGTCAAAGTGGTGACCTTTACCTTCTCCTTCATTTGGCAGAGAAGCTGGGGACCGCTCAGCTTTGGCCTGCTGGACACACCGCCGGGTCCGGACAACTCAACTCCGTATTTATTCATCGCCTACCGACAAAATAAGAAACGTTTTGCTCCGAGGATGATCTCTGAATTTTAAACAAATATTCACATTTTGACAGAAAAGTTTCAATCTTAATGTGTTTTTTTAATGACTATTATTTTTTATGCTGACAGTTTCCTGCTTACTTAACAAAGCCTCACCTGATAATTCTGCACCACCTTCCTCAGCCTGTTTCCCAGCATGCTGCTGGACATCTCATCATCCCACACCTCTCCCAGGAGCCCGTGAGGCCCGAAGAACTCTGCATCCCCCATCCTGCCGCTCAGCTCCCCCCTCCGCCGGCCTCCAAACAGAGTCTCTAGTGCACGTGTGAAAGGGCGCGGCAGCAGGCGGGTGAAAAACCCAGCGGACTCCCTCTCTCTTGGCTTCCGCTTTGACGCTGACTCTTCATGGGTGTGGTTCCCAGAGGAGAGGACAGGGATTGGACGGTGAGGGTCACCTGGGATGACACCTGGAAGCTTCTGAGGGTCGATGTACACAGGCTTGGCTCCGCCTCGCAGCACCTGTGGGAGCCAGAGGGATGTTAAAGGGCCATCAGTGCAGTAAATCCTGCATAGTCGTGTCAGTAACTCTGTATTATAGGTGACAGTGAAGCTCAGACCTTGATGACAGAGTGTGTGCGAGGTTGAGCCCGGGTCCGAGCCCGGACGCCGAAGATGGCGTCAGTAACGGGCACGCTGTTTTCAGCACAGATGGCGTAAAGAAGAGCCATGGAGATGCAGAAGAAGGCCATGCAGAGCGCCCCGCGGCGAGCCCGACGCCTCATACGCCACAGCAGGCTGACTCTGTCCATCGCTGCCCCGGGGATCTGAAGAGGAGACGGTTATAGATAGAACGATCAATAATTTATTAATTCTGATACACCACACAGAGGGAATCAGACAGGCTCTTGCAGTTTTAAGGTTATTATAAATTTTAAAATATAGGAGGATCATTCATGCAAACCCTGCTGCTAAAGTTCCTATAGCGTGGAGCAGGAATCGTTTTAGCCCCTTTTCTGACCAGACGTTCCAGATACTTTAGAGCCACAGGAACTAAATGTTACAAACTAAACTTAGAAATTAAAGTCCCTGTTGTATATCCTGTTCCACATCTGAGGAACCAGGTAGATCCTGCAAATTAGACCCATGAGGAATATAAAAAAAAAAATGAAGAAGAAACAACACAGACTTGTCATAAATAATGGATGAAAAGGAGAAATTCAGCGAGCATCTGTTTCCACAGTAAATCACCAGCTGACTGTCTGATGGTTATTTATGTCAGCTGAAGAACAAACAAGGCAAACAAACAAAGATAAATGCCCTCCCTCTTGTTTTATGAATGAATGCAGCGAGTTAAAGCAGCCGTGGTGTCTGTGTTTGACCGGCAACTGATTCACACACAAGATGACACATAAAGATTCGCAACAAGAGTGAATTAGTAATAGACGGTTTCATCAGCGAGTCCCTGCTTTTAACACAGCATGAGAGTGAAAGGGACGAAGAAGAGGAAGGATGAAGGAGCCTGCATGGACTGCCCCGGGTGATGAGTGAAATGAGGGAGAAAGAGGAAGAGGAATGAGGAGGAGCAGGAGGAGGAGGAGGAGGAGGATGTTTTGATTCGTTAGTGGAAAGGCCAGACAGAAAACGTGAAGAGAAGTCGGGACGAATGATGTCGAGAGAAATGGCAGAAAAAAAGAGATCTGGGGGATTGTGAGGATAGAAAACTGAATATAAACGGCACATTAATGGAAAATGAAAACGACCCAGTTTCCGCACTGAGAGGGGACGATGACCTTGACTTGGATAAACGTCAGAGAATAAATGGACCAAATCAGACTGGTCATGATGCAGCAGATTATTAAATCAATATGTTCCTGCTGTGTTATTTCTATACATCCAGTAGCTGGTCAGGACAGAGCCGGAGGCAGTGAGCTCTTAACACCAACAGTGAGACGTCCTATAATCTGTCCTCCTGTTCACATTTACTATTAAAAGATGCTTTTAATGTACGTGATGGAGGCCAAAATATCAAGTGGTCAAGTTTTAGTAACTAAAAAAGAGAGACTTTGGCACTAAAAAAAGAGACATGTGATAAGATATCTACTACATCTGACTCATTTCTGAACCATTATTTGCAGCCCTAATTTATGCACGGTTTCTGGTTTCCTATACTGTGGTGCATCGTGTCTTATTTTCTATGATGAATGTAGACAGGTTTACAGGTGTGTGTTACACCTGTAAAATCCTGCTGAAGCAGCTTTTAAAAGCTCAGAAACAGCTGGAGGATGGATGCGGAGAAAGAGTGGGGAAGAAGTTTCGGTGAATAAAATGCCAAGAACGAGTAAAAAAAAAGGCCATAGTATCAGATCTTTAAATAAACCACAGCTGGCGCTCACACAGCTGCGGTTTATTTTATCCAACATGGCCGCCAGAGGCGAGGGCTCTCAGTGAATGAACGAATGAATGAATGAATGAATGAATGTAACGCCTGCAGAGCTGCGGACAGATGGTGGCGTCATCCGATATCTGCTTAAAGATGTCAACCTAAATCTCACACACACACACACGCCAGAGGTGTGTGTGCGTGTGTGTGTGTGCAGCAGTTAAGCTCTGAATCTTGATTGGTCGGTTGGTCGGTTGCTGTGACATTTACGCTTTGGCCCGTCAGAGAACAAAATCCAGCTGTGAGACTGATGATCCTTTTAAATTATAACTGAACAGCTTCATACAGATGGATGACAAACCAGGAGCTCTGATTCCTACCAGCCTGAGAACGACGGATGAATTCTGCCTTTCAGGAGCCAGTGTTTTACTGTAGATGACTGCCAGTGCAGTCTAATGGGCGCTGATGAGAATGACATTAGTTTTAGTCATAAACTAAATCGACCAATTACTCGGCCAATTAAACAATTAATCATTTTGCCTTTAAAATGTCAGAAAAGGTCAAAGGTGACGTCTTTAAATGTGTTATTTCCAAAATAAGAGTCCAGAAAACCGCAAAATTCACCATCACGACTGAAAAAATAAAGCATCAAACCGATTATCTAATTAACAGTTTAATGTCATGAAATGTTTCCATCACAGTGTTTTCTGTCGTTTCTGCTTCGTTTTCTGCTCTTTTAATGGCGTCATCTCGTTGTGTCTTCTTCTTCTTCTGCAGTGGTTTAATGGCACGGACTGAAGAATTAGTGCCCCCAACTGTTTATCCCCTAATATTCACACAACCGGAGTGGATGGAGATGAATTTTCATTTGTCGATTGAAGATTTGCACAAATGCTCTGAATCATTTAACTCCTACCAGCTCACTGTGTGTGTGTGTGTGTGCAGTTAAATCTGCATAATTCCCACTATTGTAGGTGTAGCAATGCAGAGAATGAATCATGACACCTACAGCAACTGTTACTACTGTTGGAAAAAACAAACAAACACACATTTCTGAGAAAACACCAGTTATCAATCACTGACTGATCATCTCTCAAGGGAATAATTTGTAGATGTGTGTGTGTGTGTGTGTTGTAATTGAGGTTACCTTGTAGCCCATGGTGTGTGGTACCGCACAGTGTGTTGCTGATGTTGTTGCTTAGAAACGGGCTGCTGCCTTCAGGTTTCCCCTCATCGCCTCTGTGGATGGATGGAGAGATATATTTATCCACACTGCATGAGACTTGCATGAGACTTACTGTCCTTTTACCTGAAACCAAATCTAAAATTATATGATTTACTTCATGGAAGCTTGAATCAAACTGCTAAGAGTGAACAGAAGCAACACTGTTCCTTTTTCTTCTCCACACGTCCTTTTTTTTCCATTGTTAAAGCTGCAGCATCCAACCTGCTTGTCTCTCAAAGGGTTACCAGAAAACATTCAAATGATTTTCCTCTCATCAACGAAACTTCTCAGTCTAACGGCTCATTTCACATTTTCTTGCTTTTTTTTCCTCTTTTGGATGAAGCCAACTGTTAAAAATGGGTTATGTGAGTTATGAGAGTTTTACAATGTAAATAATGGGGGACAAAATTCATAATAGGTGCAAAAATGTACTGAAGAGTTTATCTGAAGCTAATATGAAGCTTCCAAAAGAATCAAGTAAATTGATATTTATTATTATTATTATTATTATTATATTGATTTTTTATTGCTTTTTATGTCGATTCCAGCTTCTCAAAATGTGAATATTTTCTGGTTTCTTTAATCTTTTATGACAGTTAACTGACATTTTTAAAGACCAAACAATTAATAGATTAATCGATACAATAAATAATAAATGAGCATTAGTTGCACTTAAATGAGAGGAAAGGTTAAAGCAGTAGATGGATGTGGTGATGAATGTTAAATATGTTTCAGACAGGCCATCAGCAGAGACCGCGAAGGCACCACAGGATCAATACAAGAACATAAGAACATGATACTGACATCGATTGTTACGATATAAATAGATCGATTTGTTTATCAATCCCCATCTTATCTTATCTAACGCATCTAAGGTGTTACGTTGCTGTTTGTTGACCTGCGTTAAGTGATGCTCCTCCGTTACCAGCCTGCAGCGGCGTCGCTCCTCTGATTTATCGACGCGTCGGTACCGAGCAGGCTGTTGTTTCCGCCGCCATGTTCCCGGTGAGTCCCGTACGTCGCGGTCCCGCTGCCCGTCCGTCCGGTCCGAGGCCGCTGTCGGTGTCCGGTGGCATTTGGAGTGGCGCAATCGGAAGCGCAGAGTTTTCTTATCAAACTGCGACCGCACAGGCTGCAGCTGCACCGAGTGTCAAGCTAGCGACAACAACAGAACGCGCTTCCGCTGAGGCTTTCAAAATAAGACTTGACGGTTGATGTTTTGTGTTGCTTCGTTGTAATGGTGTTTTGATTGATCGTGCCGTTACAATGGTGTCTGAATAGTTTACATATTAAGTTGTACACGTTTTTAATTTATTTCAATTTGACAGTTTATCAGAGAGAATTTCAGCACACCATGGGACCCTTTTTTGTGCCATTAATTACACATATGATGCTTGTTGATATACGCGATAATTGTGGAAATCGAAAAAGTTGCAGTCTGTCATAAACGTGTTGGTCGTATAAGCCTGTTAAACACGTAACGAGAATGATGACGCACCAAAATGTTGCGGAAAGGATATCATAGCTAGCTCTGTGTGCTAGCTTTTATGTTAGCCAAGCTCCCAGGAACAATGGCGGCCTTTGAAGCTAATTTGACGTGGTGATGCACACTGGACTGAAAAACGTATGGGAAGCATTTCACGGCTACGTTATGCTACATTAGTGCCAAATCAATAGTGTATTATCAATGCTCTGTTAGCTAGCAAGCTAGATCACTAAGACTTCAACTAAGCATCATAGCATTAGCAATTCTGTGCTAATGTTGAGTTAGCGTTTGCCTGAATAAATTAACGTAGAAGAGGAAGTGTTGCTTCTCCATCCTCTCATGTTGGACTGAAGGCAGACTGGATCAGTATAGTTTTTCCAGACAAGGTAGATATAATTATATATATATGATATCCATGAGCATATTCAGTTTCAATTATCCAATCTGTAGTTTCATTTTTCATCATTTAAAAAAATGTTTTATTTAATAATATTTCACAAACTAAATTTCATTGAGGCATTTGAAAATCAGGCAATTTAACTAGCTATGATTTAACAGGAAATTCCACGTCTATCTTTAGAAGTTAAAAGTTTTATTTTGAAGGGACGATCACCTGATTATCCGGGTCTTTCTCGCCTAATAGGATACATCTTGACAGACATTTCTGCAGCAGCCAAGACACGCAATCTCTCTGCAGAGAAGGAGGGAAGATGAAAAACAGAGGAGACGACGGACATCAATACTTTAGCGACCAAATCTTTGTCCTCTGTCGTGTCCCCACAGCTGAGAGTATTACTGTATATACACAAACCATGCAACAATATGCTTTTTTCAGTGTGTTTTCAGTGTGTTTAGGATTATATAATCTGTTGTTAGCCTATATATATATATATATATATATTATACAATACTAATATTACATATTACGTGTGCAACATAATACTTTACGGATCACATGAGGTTGAATTTAAGTTACAAGAAAAACATAGGAAACATAGAAATAAGCTATAAATAATAAACATAACAAAAAAACTAAATACAACTTCCACTTATTAATGATTGCCTTGGTTTTTTCATTTTTATTTATTTATTTTTGTTTGGCTGTATGATCACTGACAGCTGGCATCAAATTAAGGGTTACTGCCAGAAAATTATTTATTAAACTACTTATGTCGACCTTCTGTTCTGTTCTAGTTGTTGCTACATTATATTATATTAATAAACAATATTAGGATAAAACAATACAGAATGCAAAAATATAATAAATTAATCAAAGTAGCGATGTTGAAATACTAAAGTAAAGGTCGATGTACGATATAGAAATGTAGATGTCACGTTTTTACAGATGATTATTTCGTTTCTGAACAAAACACTTGTTCCCTGACCGGGAATCGAACCCGGGCCGCGGCGGTGAGAGCGCCGAATCCTAACCACTAGACCACCAGGGACAGTTAGATACGAATTTGAGCTAAATGTCTTTTGTGTATTGGCTTGGTCAAAAGGTTTCATGGTGGTGGTTTGAGCACATGCATGTTCATTCATTCATGTCAAAAACGATTAACCCGAATTCTTTAGTAACTATAGAGCTAACGAATACATGACATGTATGTAGCTAGTTACATTACCCATAATTTGCAGCACGTGGCACGTAGTTGACGTTGGTTGCTTCGGAAGATTTAAGAAGTAATGCTACAGGTAAATTAACGGTTGTTATTGTTCTACATTGTTAAGATGTGAGTTTAGTTGCTCATTTTTTTAATGTTTGCTCGCTAGCTTAACTATGTTAGCCCGTTTTAACACGAGTCGGATACTGCTGCTGCTAGCATTGTAAGCTAGCAACTGCTAGCGGCTTTGTCCTATGTGATGTTGTGGTATCTGGTTAATGCTTAATCACGGAAACAATAATGTCATAAAGGGACAAATTGACATTTCTCATGACTCTCATTCTCTTGATAAACCTTTTATGTCATTGATGGAATGTAGGACCTCGTGGCGCAACGGTAGCGCGTCTGACTCCAGATCAGAAGGTTGCGTGTTCAAATCACGTCGGGGTCAATCTTTTTTTGTGGGTTTTTTTTTTCCATCTACACTGTTAGTCGATATTCAAAAATGCATAATGGCACCACAATGACTTATAATTTTACTTTCTTACACATTACTTATTGGGAGATATGGCTGTTAATTTAAACTATTTTCTTACATTTTATAGAGCAAATAATTAATAAATAGAGAAAATAAGCTAAATAACCAATAACTAAATTAATCATTAGTTTCAGCTCGAAGGGGAGGCAGAGACAAATAAAACCAAAATTACCTCCCTGAGTAGATAACACTAATTAATGATTTTATCCTCGACATCTTCAGCCTCAATGTGCTGCAGGTTGTTGACATTGAGGCTTTTTAAAGATAGACCTACTTTCTCTGTGACCTACTTACGTCCCATTTGTCCTATTTCCAAAGGCTTAGTTCAACACGTATTTTAATGATTAAAAGTCCCAATACATATTTCATGAACAGAGATCTTTAATACAAACTGAGGTTTTCTGTCTGTATTGTTTCAGAGGACGTGACACCTCCTCACAATTTGCACAATTTAAGAACAATATGAGGAAACATAAATCACGAGAACCACATTATGAAAAGCTTAAAGTTTTGTTTTATTATTGTATAAAAAATAAAAACAAAAATAAAAACAAAACTCCACAGATTGCATGCTTGGAAATAGAAATACATGCTTCCATACTTAAGTCACAAACTGAAATATTTCTCTTTTTTTGTTTGTTTGTTTGTTTATTAAGACTTTTTTACAACAAAAACTACGACTAATATTTTTAGCTTTTACAAGTAAATGTAACTTTTTCTTGACTTCTTGCAAAGCAAAACGGATATAAAGTCCTACAGGTTTGTTGGACTGAAATCTAATTTAACAGTGACGTCAGTAACTGACATGATGCATGAAGAAGCCCCACTACCTTCCATACTTTAGTTTATTATTCTGGGCCTGGAGTCAGACGTGGAAGGACATCTAAACATAATAATACATAATAAATATTACAGAATAATATATATATATATTTTTTTATTTCAAGAAAATTAGACGACACTAAGGTAATGGGCCTAAGGGGCTGTTTGTCTGTCTGTTGTCATTTGTTGATACGACCACCAGATGATGCCAAAGTAGAGACATTTCACATCCTCATATCCACATAAAGGATATTCTACATTTTATTTATATTTAACAAATCCCATAAAAAGACTCAAACCAACCAGTATCCTTCATTAATCATGAATGAAAATAATTGTTTTTTTACACATACAACAAATGTAGACGTTTGCTGAAACTACAGCAAACTATTGACTAACACATTGTTGGTTTGGGTCTTTATATAGAATAACACCAGACTTATCATTTAACTTCCTGATGACGTAATGTAATATAATGCAAATTGTCTATAAACTGATCTCTCATTGGTTTACACTTTTTGAACCATCCCCAACATCCTTTTATCAACATAAATATATCAAATGAATGAAGGAAAAAAAAAAAAAAAAGCTCTCAAAAAGCTACTTCATTGCAACTTTTAACACATATGATGAATATCCACACTAGCTGGTAGAGCCAGGGTTTGACTTGCGAATGGAGACTTTTTTGCGGGTGTTGTCGGTGCAGCGCTCCATGATGAGCTCCGGACTGGGCCGAGGAGGGATGACCGGAGCGTCCTTCTTCAGCTCGCTCTCTGAACTGGAGCCAGACTGCTCAGGAATGTTATCTGTAGGTGAGAAATACCAAAACTATCAGGTTATATGTGGTTTTCATGACATTCTGCTTTTTTATACACGTCAGTGTGAAGGTGTTTTCTTTACCCTTCCTCTCCTTCAGTGGTGACTTGGCGGCCTTGATGGAGCCCTTCTGCTGGAGGTAGCGGCGGCTGTTCCTGCGGTAGGTGTCCTGGCTGAGCCGCTGTCGAGCTCTGCTGTGGATGCTCTTGGCGTTTCGGATGGTGGACCTGGTGGCGTTTGTTTTTAAAACAACAGTCAGGTGTGGATATGAACACTGAAAGAGGTTTCACTCCTCCTTTTCATACGTACGTTAATAAAAAAAAAAGAAGGAAAGCTAGAAGATTTCACTCTGCAGCAAAGACGACGGAAATCACAAACTGGTGCAACAAAGTATAAAGTGTAAAACTTCCCTTTTTGTCTGAAGTGACACAATATAACACTGAGTTACCCGCAAAGTAAACTACGTGCAAACCTGCACACTGTGTGTATCGCCGTTTAAAGCACTAAACAAAGCTTGTAATTATAAAGTTTATATACAGTTTTTTTAATACTTGCTTTAGGAATTAAAGGGTAATTCAGCTTTGCCTGATCATGTTTTCTTCATCATATTCTGACGTACCTGCGAGGTGGTGGTCTCTGTTCCCGCAGGTTTGTCCTCGTCGCTTCATATTTATCTCCCTTCCCGGCCTTCTGCAGGAACATGGAGGGGAAATAACCCGTATCGTCTCTTTTCCTGCACAAAACAGCATAAAAAGATTAAAAATAACCTTGACTTAACATCCAGCAGTTCTTAGCAATTCAAAGGAGACTGTTAAAAAAAAGGTCAAAGGTCATCACCGTACCTGACGACCCACCAGCCGTCCAGCAGCTTGTGAATGACCTCGACAGTTTCGTTCATATCCAGAGAAATCTCGTCCTCCTGCTCCGCCGTGTAGGCTTTTATGGTGATGTACAGCTCTCCTGCAGGGACGCACAACAGTGTTAAAAAAGCCACACGGGGGAAAGACTGAAAATGCTTTTAATATATTTAAAAAACAAGAAGCTTGCCTTCGTAGTTTGGGTCAGCGTCCTCTGCCTCTTCAGGTCCGTCCAGAGGCTCCAGGTAGGACGCAGGAATCCAGCCTCGCTTAGACTCACACTGACAAAACCACCAACCTGAACACAACAGCAGTCAGAATCAATGATGCAGGGACCTGTGGCTTTCTGCTTTTCAGGCTTACATGTTCCTCTGTGCAGGATTTAAACTGTGGTAAACACAGTACAGGCAGGTTTCATTCACAGACGCTGGAGATTTGTTTAAAACCTGAGTCATTTTTTTATGTTTCGTGCCTTAATAGACTAAATACGTTGTGTCTTAATGCCCTCCTATTTCTTTATAATTAACTTGTTAATCAGATCCATGTATTTTAACATTTTAACATCCAGTTTTCCCATTTTTGTCCCCTTAAGTAGATTTGAAGCTGTTTCTTAGCTGTGCACTTCCATCAAATGGAAATATTCTGCATTTTTGCGTCTTTCTTAGGAAAAATTCAGCCTCAAGTTTGTAGATTTAAGTGTTGAACTCTTCTCACCGTTCTGATTTTTCTCCACAATTTCCACCAGGTCGCCGGTGCGCAGGTTGATCTCATGTTTGGACGTCTTTTCGAAGTCGCCGATCACCCTGTAGGTGTCCAATATGATGGGGCCAGAAATCTCTTGAGAGGTAAAAACACAATCTCTTTTAGTTTGAGGATACATCTGCAGCATTATGAGGAAGCTGATTTCACTGGAGACTTTTATTGATGCAGTGGTGGTATACGTTATACGTTGCCTCTTACCGGATACATTGCCTCTGGCCAACTCTCTGGACACCACAAAGGTCTCGTTTCTTTTCAGTCTAAAGAGAAAATTATAATTTTTTTTTTCACACGTCTGAGCTCCACAGGAAACATACACAGGTTTAATTATTCGTTTCATGTCATTTATAATAAAAAAAGGCAGCAGAGGTGTGTGTGTGTGTGATATACTGACGTGTTTGGGGCAGGTGGGTTTTCATCCTCAGGTCGAACCTTGAAGAACATGGCGAGGAGGGTGCAGCGGGAGATGTGGGGCGGCAGGTTGATGAGCGAGCGGCAGTACTCGGCCAGCGTGCTCTGCCTGGTTTCTGTGGACTTCTGGCTGTCCAACCAGCGCGGAGCTGTGGAGGCAAACACAAACACATCAGGTAAAAGGCGAGCAGTAACACACCCTTCAGTGGACTGTCGTGATGTCATGACTTCTTAGCTGCAGAAAGTTGTTTGATGGATTAACCAACTACAAAATAATTAATGCAGGTTTTTGCTGAAGGTGTTGCACCAGTCTCACTCTTAGTTTATAGATAGAAACTCATTTCCTGTCAGCTGTGGTATTGATATGAAGTAAAATATCTCTAGTATTTCTACTTCACGGCTGTGCTGCCCATCTGACTGTCAAAAACCAGAAATTTCCAGACCAGCTTTGTCGCTCTGCGTCTGTTGCTTCAGGATTGTGGTTTTTTTTTTTAGATTTTGCTTCTGTTTCTCCACGTTTGCAAGAAACGTGTTGTAATAAATGTTTCATAAAAGGGAAGGTGAACAGTTCTGTTTTTTTTAGAAAACTGTCACTGAACATCAGAAGAGGAACAAAACTGATCTGGTGAAATCACAGATGTGCTCAATGCTTTGTGACACCTGGCTGTCATTGAAAAAGGTGAAGGTAAAGAAGTCGACCTCAGCTGCTGCGGAAAGAAAACGAATGATGATAATAATTGATATTTGCAACCCTTGAACATAGAAAAAGGAATCAGTGCAGGCGTTTTCCTTAAAGAGCAACTTAACACCATGTTTATCTTGAACATGTGTCAAAGATGCATTTAAATTCAGATGCATGTTAACATCTGTGGGGAAACATGTGGCTCTTCAGCTGATAAATGCTCCAGCTAGACGTATGTAGTCATGTCTCTTGTTGTCTTAATCTGAGCATATTGATTTATTTTTTTCATGTGTTGGTTTCAGCTGTTGTTGTTGCCTTTAGCTCGGTTGCTTGAAGAAAGAGAAATAAGAGAAGTGGGTTTTCCCTACATGCAGGTGTTTCCTGAAAGAACATTAATGCATGCAGAAATGTTTTCACTGAAAATAAGTTGCGAAAACGCCTCATCTGTCATATTTACAGTATTTTTATTTTGTCTTTTTTTTTTTTTTTTTTTTGCCTTCAACTGCTCTTCTGTTCTAGAAAAGTGCATTTACATACTAATCTGGATAGTCTTGATATTGATGGCAGTAAAATAATATATTTATACAACACATAAGTGTAACCGAATATGAGAATGAGAGAATCTGTATTCTGTTACATACAAACAGCTTTTATACAGTGAACATCAGGATTCGGTTTTTACCTGGTAATGAAGGGATGATTCTGTCTTTCTTTTCTATTTTACCAGACTCGATAGGAAACATTTCCTTCAGCGATTTCTGTGACCAAATAATAAAACACTTATTAATATACGTTCAAAAACTGCATCAAAAACTGTATCTTACATACTGTAAGTGTGCACATTAAGTACACTTATAGTATGTACAACATTTTCCTATTTCAATTTGTAATAAACATGTTTTGTATCTGTATATTTTGATTTGTGGATGGTTTACTCACTCATATATATATATATATATATTTTTTTTTTTTTAATTTCTCTACTTCCTTTATCTTGTGTTTAAAAAATGTGTTATCTTATCTTCATTTGTACGACGTTTAGAAATCAGCAGAACCGTTATTTATAGAGGCAGAGGGACTCACATGGAAAGTGTACATATCAGGATACGTCCGGTAGATCAGCTTCTCAGTGAGATCGCTCCACTTCACCATCAGCATGTACACCTTAAAACAACAACAACAACAACAACAACAAATTAGATCCAAATACTGTGAGATGTAATATTTTAAATTCATACCACTCATACGGATCGAATGTGAAGACGTTCAGAGGGTTTGAAGCCTCTTTAACAGAATTTAAGTTTGCAGAATAAATGTTTTCGAGCCTTACGTAGTGCTGACTCGGGTAGAAACGTTTCTCAAAGCCCAGAAGCTCCACATGTCTGACGTAGGTTTGTGCCATGCTGAGATACAGAGGAGTCCAACTAAGATCAAAGAAGCAGCAGACAGGAGGCTTATATATACCGTGGACAGTATGTCATCAACATAGTTACTTCCTCTTTACGTGTGTTTGAAAATAACGTAACTTCATCACAGAGAAAAAGAAACAAAGAAATGATGCTTTCACTTGTCAACTGCTGTAATAATAATAATAATGAAATTATTAATAATGATAATAGTAAAGATAATAGTTTTATTAATACACACATAATGATATGAATATATCATAATAACAACCAACGAGCCACAGTTCTTGTGGAAGATGACAGTTAATGGGGAAGTCAATTACTGTTTGCTTTTGCTGCAGCTGAATTGAACTATGGCTCTGCAAATGTGAGAAGGCAAAGACCAGACTTTCAGCACTTAAAACCCTCAACTGATTCCCTGGATCAATGAGCTACACTAAAGTCGAGTTCAATGTGTTTTCCTCTACCGGAAATACTTCTCCGGTTGTCAAAGGCCCTCAGGTAACACAGCATCCCTCTTCAGGCAGGTAACATTCATATCAAGATAATTGGGTTTGTTTGATAGAGACAAATTTAAACTGAAAAGCAAGGGCTCGTCCGGGATTTGAACCCGGGACCTCTCGCACCCTAAGCGAGAATCATACCCCTAGACCAACGAGCCACAGGTGACCAGGTGAAATGGTCATGCTGCTACCCGACTATGAGTCATGTGTCAGCTTATTGGGTTTGTTTTCCATCATTTTACACTTGTAACTTCAAACTTTAAAACTCTCTGGGCTCACCCAGGATTTGAACCTGTGACCCTAGACCAAAAAGCCACAGGTAAGGCCTCAAAAATGTAATGCTGATTTTGGAAACTGACCTTGACGGTTGATGGCTCTTCTTTGGGAGCTCTTGTGATAATCATAGCCCTTGACAGAGGAACCACAGAAAAGTGGAGGGTTATGGAGTTTTGCTGTCAATGGCACTACATCTGTAGTGTCCATCTTGTGATTATGAAGCTTTTCCAGTTTGAAAAGCTCTTGCACACTTTTAACGAAAACATATGAAGTAGTGACCTTGTAAGGGAAATACTTCTCGGGTTGTCAAAGGCCCTCAGGTAACACAGCATCAGGCAGGTAACATTCATATCAAGATAATTGGGTTTGCAAATTTAAACTGAAAAGCTAGGGCTCGTCCGGGATTTGAACCCGGGACCTCTCGCACCCAAAGCGAGAATCATACCCCTAGACCAACGAGCCTCACATGAGCTGCCGATGAGCACTTTGCCCAACAACCCAGACCTCTCTCACCCTAAACACGTATCATTAGTATTAGTTTCTAGTGCCCATCTGTGGCTCTTCACGGTACTTTTGGCTTTAGCTTCAATTCATGGTTCATGGTGGTTGCTGCTTGAGTTGTACCAATGGTAGTATTTAGTCGTATATTTAGTAGTTCAAAAGCAGTTCAATTGTCATTTCATTTAATCTCACACATAACAATAAATGGTCAAATTTGGTGAAATGTAAGAAAGAAAAATCCCCTCTAAACTGTTTCTCAACTACACAAAAGGTTTCTGCGTGTAGACACAAAGACACACTTTTATTTCTCCAGCAACTGTTGTGTATGTCACTCATGGGCTTTCAGAGGGGCTTTCTAATCTTGTGCTTTCCAAAAACTTTTGCAACAGGTAAAGAGGAACAAAAAAAAAAAAAAAAAACAAGGGGCAGACTTCAAACTTCCTCCATTACAACCACATCACAGAAAAGAAAAGAAAACGTCATTAAAGCATGCATTTCTTCAAGTTATACTGATAAATGAGATTTTTGATGACATGATTTAGAAATAATTTGATAGATAGTACAAAAAGAGGACGAGAGTAAATGACACACTGCTGTGTGTGTCATGTTTGGCAGTGAAGGTGTTTATATTTGGAGAAAGCTGATGACATCTAGAGTCACATTACTGTCACTGAGGGAGCAGCTAATGAATCAGGACATCCAAACACACACACACACACACTGCCTTGAGTCTGCCTCTCTTTAGGCTAAACAATACACTTTATAAACATTTTGGGCTACTCACGTGATACATATTTACATCTGATATTTATTCGTGTACATCATAATAAACGAACATGTCGGTTTCCGTAGTGTAGTGGTTATCACGTTCGCCTCACACGCGAAAGGTCCCCGGTTCGAAACCGGGCGGAAACATGGTTTTTTTTTTACCCACCCTGGATAATGTTTGTTAGACCTGATTAATTTCAATGTTGATTTATTTTATCAAATATATCAATCTTGGCAAATGTATGTTATCTCCATTTTCCCCGTGTAACCGGTTGCATGTATTTGAGACTAAACAGTGTGGAGGCTGTATTATAAACTGCCGTTAAACAGGAGTTCAGGTGATCTACAGTGAGAAAGTGTATCTTCAGTATCCATGAAATGTCCTTTCTGTCAGAAACCAGAAACTATTTATCCACTTTTTGAATGTAAAAGACTTGAAGTTATGTTTAAAACTTTGAAAGTCGGTGAGGAACTGCATTTCTTTGTGGTGGTGGTATGAAAAAAGTAAATGCAAGAGATGTTTTATTACAGAAAGTGTATAAAACCTATGACCAAAATAGTCATACATTTTTGTTTTTCATTTTTCATTGTGTTAATTAATGGATTGAATTATAGTAAAAAATAAATGATTCCCCCTTTTTGGTGGAATCCCCTCAAGGACCCATGAGGGACCCCGGACCACACTTTGACAACCACTGCAGTAGACTATTATCTATGAGACTCTTTCTTTCTCTCACACATCGCCCTCTTCTGACCGGAGCAGCTAACAACATCATTTCCCACAATGCTGCTGCCGCACCAGCCCGGAAGTAGGACGTTTATTGACAACATGGCCGCTGAACTGGGTTTGGATTTGGACAAATTGGGAATCTGACAGCACTGTACGGGGCTGCAGCAGTGACCCGTCTCCCAGCTCTGGACTGTCCGGTACAGATGCATGTGAATGAAGGAAACCGGGAACTCACGGGATGGTGTCAGTGAGCTGAGGAAACGTTTCAGAGACTCAAACCCGTCATGTCGTTTTTCAAGAGGAAAGGTGAGGAAGCTGCAACGTCAACGGCAGCTAGCAGCAGAAACACTCCGGCGGAGGAGGAGGAGAAGGAGGAGAAGGACGAGGGAGAAAATATCCGCGAAAAAGATGTGACTAATGTGGTTGAGATCTGCTAGTTAATTAGACAAAGGACACCGGGGTGTTTGTGGAAATGTGTTGTTAAATGTGTTATAGTAACACGGTTAGCTTAGCGCTGGCCTCACTGTCCTCCTGCCCGATCAGACGTTAGCCAGGGCGGCATTAGACACACGCAGGGCAGACAGATTAGTGCGTAGACGTAAAATAGTGCGTCTTAATGGTAAAATAGTGCGTCTTAATGGTAAAACTAAAGTCAACGATCACTTGACATAAATGTCGAGCTGCACCAAGGCGTTTTTCATACATAAGTTTAAACCTTTAACAAGCAAAAAAAAAAAAAAGATAATAACAGTCAGAGTTGTTAATTAAGAGCCGTTAGCATTAACCTTTAAGTAATGGGAACTGATTAAAGCAAACATGTCTGTTAGCTGTCAGATAGATATAAACAACAAAATGACCTGACGTTGTTTCAGGCTCATAGTTTGAGGCTATCAAGTAAAATAATACTCACCTGCATAAAGCTGCACTGGCTGTAAGTTACCTGAATCCAGTTACACCCATTTACTATGATACTAGAATGAATGAATGGATGGATTACTATATATATATATCAGCACTGCAATAACTCCTGTTTTTCAGTTTTTTGTGAAATCTGTGAGATTCAACTTAATGATCATTTTGAAGGATATGCTTACATATTTTAGAAACACCTCAGTTTTAACACAAACTAAACATGACAGCTTTGATGGAAGTTGGACTTACTGCAGGCCTGTTGAATTAGGCTGCGTTTGTTTAAGATAGTGTACTTAAAGAAGCAATACGTTTCCTTACTAAAACATCCCAATTAGATTACAAGAGGCATCTTCAGTTTGCTTGCTTTGATTAAAAAAAAGGAGATCCAGTGATTGTGAAATGGATTTCGGCTTGAGCTGGGTATCATTTAAACAATTGATGATACCACTGCCCTTAAAATGATACCAATAGAGTCCTTAATTCACTACCTAGTCCATCAAATACACTGTAAGGTTTGTAGCTGCGGTTGTGGGCCAATCACATGTTGCATTAAATTGAAGAACGTTTGATTTGCTGCGACTAAAACAATACAAATAGTGATTTATTTATTTTTTTGTGGGTACACACATGATTGAATGCAGGTATCGTTCGACTGGAGAAGTTTTGATACTACATGCTTCGGCCCCTAATTTCAACTGATGTCTGCTTGTGTTTATTCAGGAAATCGGCACAGGAGCACAGGCTGAGATTAGGGTTTTTTTTTTCCCTTATAGGCTACAGCGGTCAAAGCAGCTGACACAGCAGTTTAGGAAACGTTGCGATGGCGCCTTATTGTGCTCTAGTAGTATATGACTGACAGGAAGTGAGTGTGTCCTCGAGGATATGCATGGTTGAAATGTAGTCAGCAAGTTAGCATATTTTCAATATATTTCAGGGCTTTCAATCTTAATATCTTCAGTTCATTCACAAAATTATTGTTGTTTCCTTTATTTTTCCCGGCCAGTAAGTAATCTATATGTAGGTTTATCCATCTGTTGCTCAGTTAAGCATTTGGAAGATTAATTGCAGCAAGCCTTCATGGTCCTATGAGTTTTTATTTAGAGCGAACAGACAGGTGTTTCAGTTCAGTCTTGTTAAGTTTATTGGCGCTCAGACCCAGACTCTTGACTTTTGGCTGACACATGCATTTACAAACAGCTCTGTCCAAAAATGTCTCCCTGAAAGAGCATCTTCTGTACCATTTGTACTATTTGCCTAAGACTCACTGTCCATTAAGTAATGTCATTGCTTGAATTTGATACTGGGTCTGACCGCTCCATGCAGCAGCAACAACTTAATCTGATATGATATGAATGTTGAGTCACTGATGAGTGGCTGCCACCATATCTGCACTCATTCTACTCTTATGTATTTCATATTTTAATTTGACAGTGGTTCACATAGATTAGGAGTGGCATTGAAATATTTGTCTTGCATTAGGTCACCCACTTGCTGAGCCAGTTTGCCATACAATACATTTATGAATGCGAACTTCACACGACATGAAAGAACTCTGTATTGGGGTCATTTAGACTTAGCAAACTATTTTTCACTTGTAGGTAAAAAACAAAAACAATGTATAAAACATAAAAATATAACTTAAATCTTAACTCAACCCTTCTTATAACAGCATCGATATAGTCAAAACCCAAAATACGGTGCAGTGTATTTTAATTAATCAGACCACAGCTTCCCTGTTTACCTCAGTTGTCGGCAGCAGCAAGGAAGCACGTCTACAGTAAATGACGTGATTGCATAGTTATTCAGGGGTTACTTGTATTGTATCCAACTACATAGTATTTTCCAGTCTTTCCAGTAATACCTCAACAAACCTCCCCCGCATCTCACAATTAATCTTGCATATTATTATTATTATTATTTTTTATTTTTTTTTAAGAACTTGCTGGTCTCGTCCTGTATTGTTAGTGAAACCTATGTACACCTCTCTGGTTACAACACTGCTCTCATCTTTCTCCCCCTGCAGCCAAAAGCAAAGAACCAGAGAGAGTGACAGATGCTAAAGTCAACAGAGGTGAGTTCCTCTTTTAAATCTCTGAAGTTATGAAAGTGTCGTTGAATTAGAAAATGCTCTGATTAATAATATTGAATGTTATTTGTGATGCATTCGTGTGACCCATCTGTGTGTGCTCTTAGAGACTGAGATTAGCCGTTTAAGATAGTGATTTCTTTGCCTCACTGGTTGTATTGTCACAAGGACCCACATTTTTGCCCTCTAGCTATTATGTGAAACGAATACAGCACACAGTCAGACAAACACTGATCACTCTGTCTCCTCAAACATCCCTCACATCCCTGAGGCATCTCTATTCAAACTGCGAGCTCTTTCAAAAACTTCTCTTCAAAAAAAAAAAGAGCTTTTCATACAAGTCACACTGATGTCATTCAGGAACTTGATGTCATTGTACTTTTTTTTTTCTTTCTTTCTCTTTCTGTCCTCCATCCTTCCTCCATCACAGCTCCAGTCAGCCCTCAATCTCCATCTCTTGGACTGAGGAACCATCATGCCATCCAGGAAGCTGCTGGGCCCAGTCATGTGGCCATCAACGCCATCTCCGCCAACATGGACTCCTTCGCTCGCGGTCGCACCGCCATCCTCAAGAAGCAGCCGAGCCACATGGAGGCTGCACACTTTGGCGATCTCGGTACAGAAGCTGCATTCATGTGTTATTCACTGTTTTTAGTCACAACATATAGAGGCCATATAGGGAGGTGTGTTCATAAATGTAACTGAAGAGTGTTTACCAAATAAAAGCCCACCATACCGAGGAAAAGGAAATAAATGAGAAATAAAGTAAAGTAAAAGTTAAATAATTTAACACTGAAATGTCTTAAACAACCAACTCTCTTGTGCAAGGAGCAAACACTGCATTAAGACACTCACATGACGTCAGTTTTGACAAGGACGCATGACGTCCAACACGCAGTCCATCTACTCGTGTGAACATATGGTGAAGAAACAGCTCCTCCCTTTTTTTTAAATCTAAAATTAGATTGTGTTTTTGAGCGCCGGATGGCTGATATGAGGTGGTGAATGTGTAGAATGACGTGTTGAGTGATAGCAGTGGCAGGAACTGTACGAGCAAGAGGAACCTGTGCTGCAGCCCCGAAAAAACAAAAGCTGAGGATTTGTGGCCTGTGGTTTCAACAGAAAGGAAGAGAAATGAAGGAAGTCAGTGAGGAGGAAGATTTCAGCGTCAGCTATAGGAAGCCATGGCAGTTAATCCTAGAGCTGATAGTGAAAGTAAAAAAAAAAAAATCCTCGGAGCTTAAACATTTACAGGTTAGGGGCCTGTAGGAATTAGGTTGGCTTTGTGAACCGTAACGTTGAACATGGTTCTGTGATTTCTCTGGTCTTTTATGATTGCGGTTGAAAGATTAGAGAGTAGATGAAGCAGCTGTGAGGAGGCACTGCAGATTTCGAGTGGCTTTGAAAAGATATGCAAATGAGGCTGGTTGTTTTTTTTGATGATGTGATGCAGACGCTGCACCGTTTGTGGTTTCAAACAGCTTTCAGTGTTAAGGTGGCTTTGACTATGTGCTCTTCAGGAACGTGAAAAGGCCGATTGTTAAACATCTCACACTCGGCGACACCTCCTTAAATCTTGTCTTCAAAGAGCAAACATAACTTTCAGGAAGCGTCCACCCACTCTGCAGTCTCATGTTGGTTTTTTATGTGTGTGTGTGTTTGTGTATTTGTAGTTGCAATCCCCCCAGGATGGCGGATGTTACTCGAACAGGCAGTCTCTGTTTGAGACGTCGTAAAGTCAAATGCGTCTCTACAGGAATCCGACACTCCATGTCACCGTCTTGAGTGCTCAGATGTAGCTGGAGTTTGAGTCCGCTGTGATTTGACTGCCAAAGGTTGCAGGAGTGCCACAATCATTTCTGAACACTTCTTACACACACATGAATGACGGGAGACACAAAGGCATGGGTTCTGCAAAGTTTCTCTGGGTTAAATCATCTGTGAAATTACACAGTCTAAGGCCACCTTTAGACGGAGCTGGAAATTCACGTCTTCAAAACACATATCCAAGAGTTTAAATTCAGCTCACAGCAACCTTCAGCCCGGACCAAATTTTCAGTTGAAAATGGGGAAAAAAAGCCGAACACAGAAAAGCCACCGCTTATCTTTCACTATGTGTTCCAACTTCCATCAATCAGGTGCACAATTTATCTTCCTTCAAGCTTGAAAGTTGAAAGCTTTACATTAAAGAAAATATACTGCTGGTTTTAAAGAGAAACAATTCAGTTTCTAATCTGTGCCTAAAGGCAGTGTAAGTTTTATTGTCGCATGAATGCAGGGGTGTTGGCTTATGTTTATATAGTGTCTGTAATGATGTTAGAGCTGCTATTATGGACACTTGTATTACTAAATTCTTGTAGCGATCATTACTGTAAATGTAAATGCTTCAATGGTCTCAGCCTTGAACGCAGAAATGTTTTTCTGTCCGACCCTAAAATTCATAAATTATCGTTGAAAAGTCTGTTTTTCAATCAGAAATTAATTTAATTCAATTGCACAGCAGCAGGTTTGTAAAGCATCACTGTTGAGGTAGTTGTACTTGAATGCAATAGGTCATAAAGTAAAAAGATACTAGTTTATTGCTTAATTGTGTCCTGTGTATCCTTGTGTATCCTTGTATGTTCCAGGTCACTCCAGTGTAAATTATCAGCCCCAGGAGACACGTTCTCGGCTGTCCAAGACAGTAGACCATGTCCTTCGGGACAACGTGGCGTTGCCACACTACATGCATTTCATGGAACTACAGGGCGCCGACCACCTGGTTCGGTTTTGGTTGGAGGCTGAGAGTTTCCGCTCCACCAGCTGGTCACGGGTCCGAGCACACAGCCTCAATTCTGTCAAACACAGCTCTTTGGCCGAGCCCGTCCCCGTCTCGGCAGGGGGCTCGGAGCTTAGAGGGCTCACCCAACACACACCCAACGCCCTCAACAGGGACAGTAGCAGCGAAGGCCCTACGGTGCAGTCAGAGCAGCAGGACTCCTCCAGCACAGAAGCAGGCCTGAGACCTGGCACCCCTCGAGCAGAAACCCCCAGCAGGCAGCCACCCTCCAGGACGGGGACGCCCTACAAGACGCAGGCAAACAGCACCCTGCGAGACCTCTCGGACAAACTCATGAAAAGTTAGTTTTTCTCTTTATATATGTGTCTCTAAGTGAATATTCATTACACCTATGAAGAATGATTATGAAAAGCAGCTTGACTGACTGTTAAAATACTTTGTTGGCCCCAGTGGGAAATTAGATTGTTTAAATCTTTGAAAGTTTAAAGAGCTTCATGCAGAGAGATTGTTTGGTTTTTTTTATTTCACTCAATCAACTGTGATTTAGAGTTGAAGAAGAAGAAGAAGATGATGGAAAACACTACCAAACCTTAGCATCATTGGATTTTGTGTTTTTTTTGTTTTTGTTTTACAGGTATAGAGAAAGATGCAGTTACCATCTTCACCAAGTACATCTCTCCAGACGCTGCGAGGCCAATCCCCATCACAGAACAGATCAGAAACGACATAGTTGGTAAGACGCATATCAGATCTACACTTTATAGCACAGTTGATTTTACCTAATTCCTGTGTTTCATCTGTGTAGCCAAGATATGTGGAGAGGACGGCATGGTGGACCCAAACTGCTTCGTCATTGCACAGACAGTAGTCTTCGCCATCATGGAGCAACAGTGCGTTTCTGTCTATTCATTTTCTAGAAGAAGATAATAGCCACACGGAGAGGTTTTTCTCTCCGTCGCCATGTTTTTCGACTTTTAAGATTAAAGTGTGTCTGGTGTCCTTTTGTCGTTTTACTACCTTGACATCCACCGTAGCTGCTGCATTCACCCCCCACTCGCTCTTTTATTTCGCAGGCACTTTAGTGGATTCCTGTGGAGCCATCATTTCTGTAAATACCAGATTGAAGTGTTGACTAGTGGCTCTGTGTTCCTGGCTGACATCTTGTTCTGTGAGTCTGCTCTCTTCTACTTCTCTGAGGTAAGTAGGCACAATGGTTCCCCTTTTTTTTTTGTTCCTTTTCACACACAATCTCTGCATCGTCTTGGGGTTTAAACACACACATACAGTAAATCATGTAATAAACTTTTCAGTTGAAATGTTCCTTCTTCTGTATCTCCTTCCCTGCAGTACATGGAAAAGGAGGAGGCGATGAATGTATTGCAGTTCTGGCTGGCGGCAGATAATTTCCAGAACCAGCTGGCAGCTAAAAAGGGCCAATATGACGGTCAGGAGGCCCAAAATGATGCCATGATCCTGTACGACAAGTAGGTCTTCATGGCGCTGTTGAACTCGTGCTCAAAGATACCAGTTATGTTTGTCAAACGGATGGGCTTTGACTTATTTCAAGTTAGAAATCTTTCAATAAAACATTTGATTTGTATTGCAGGTGTCTTTCATCTGAACTCATTCATTGTTTTCTTTTTTAAAGGTATTTCTCACTCCAGGCCACCAACCCTCTGGGCTTCGGCGACTCCGTACGGATGGAGATAGAGTCGAATATTTGCCGAGAGGGAGGCCCTCTCCCCGACTGTTTCACCACTCCACTCAGACAGGCCTGGACGACCATGGAGAAGGTCAGATTCTCTAAAAAGGACTTCATCATTTTCAATACAGGTTTTCTCTTCTCTTCTTTTGCTATGTGAGGAAATATACATTAACAAAAGCAACCTAAACAACGAAATATGAGGCATTCAATTTAGTTACATTGTTTAGTAAATTCATAAATGAGATATTTTAAGCATGTGGTATATACGGTACGCTTTTGTCTGTACTACTTGAACTTTTCTCTTGAATTTAATTGAAAGGTTTTGTTGTAAGTCACTGACAAATTGTCCCATTACGCCGCTGACAAATGCACCTGCTTTAATGAAACAAAGACTTTTTGTTAGCACATAAAGGTCAGTAACAAACCTTTTTAACTTGTGCCTGGAAATATATCGGGGGAGCTCATTATTTTTCTAACAGAGTTCATCCCGTCTTGTATTCGTTCAGGTCTACATGCCAGGCTTCCTGTCTAGTAACCTTTACTACAAATACCTGAGTGACCTCATCAACTCAGTGCGCGCGGATGAGTTTGTGAATGTCAGCACTCCGGGTCAGGGCGGGACCGCGGACAACGACCGTCCAAGTTCAAATACCAGCGAGGGCTCTCAAACTCAGGTGACACAAATCTTAACCCACGTCTTCGGCCCCTGCAGGGGTTTTCTTCTGTCTGCTGACATTTAGACCCATCCTGCCTCATTAGATGAATAATGAAGATTTTTTTTATTTTTTTTGTTAATACCAAATGGTCGTGATCATTCCTGTCATTTACTTGAATTCATGGGGAAACAGTTACTTGTAATGCTGCCAAACATTCACTTCATGGTATCTTCTCTACAGCATGGTGCCAAAAAGGCAGTGATAAAGATCCTGAAAAACTTTGACGAGGCGATAACGGTGGACGTTGCCAGTCTGGACCCTGAGTCCTTGTACCAGCGGCCGTATGCTGGGTGAGTGGTGTATATCTATTTTGTATTTTAAATCATCTTTTAAAAGCGTATTTTTCTGTCATCTAATTTATCCTTACCTCAAACTGCCTCCTTGTTGTTCTCCTGTTATGTTTCTTTGATTTCCTGCACTGGGTGGATTTATCTCTTGTACCTGTTTTTGTTTTCACTGACTCCCTTGTAAATGTTTTTATGAGCATGCTTATATATAAAAAAACATATTTCAATAGAAGGATAATACTGAAAGACAAAGCTATAGTCAGCTATAGTTATATTTTTTTTCCCATAAAATTGGCAGTTATTGAAAATATTAAAAAAGTAATTCCAAATATTTCGTATTCTCGTGGCTTCTGTTTCCTTATCCATCCCATCATAGACTGAATCCTTTCTACACACTTTCCTACATGTTTGCTGAAGAAGCCAAGTCTTGGTCCCACCCCTGATTACTGACAATAAATCCAAAATAATTGCTCAAATTTGTCATCCATTCATAAGTCAATAAGAAAATATTTAGATTATAATTTGCAATACATGCAAAAAAATGGCTAATTATCTATCAAACTGTCACCACATTACACGTATACATGCACTTTAGCTGTAGCATCTGTGTGTTAGTTGGCTGAATCGTTTAACACCGTGTGCGTGTGTGCGTGTGTGCGTGTGTGTGTGTGTGTGGCTGGCTCACTTTTGTCCCATTTGCTCTGTCTGCTGTGTTCATTCGTCTCCTCTCCTCCGTCTGCACAGAAGGATGACGTTTGGGAAGGTGAATGAGCTGGGCCAGTTTATCAGGGAGGCAGAACCAGAGCCGGATGTGAAGAAATCCAAAGGCATGATACACTCCCACTTATCTTCCTCTGTATTCTTATCCAGTCGTTGCCCTCACTCGGCCATATTTTATCTTAATCCTCCTTGCAGTGAAAAACATCTAGTCTGTGCCTTATCTCTCTCCTCTCCCTTAGACTCCTTTCTGTCTCAGTATTCTCGTTCAGTCTTTGCCTTCACTTTGTCATATTTTATCTAATTTCTCCTTGCAGTGAAAAACATCTACTCTGTGCCAATGAATATAAACCTCAGTTAGTGGCTGCTTCCATTCTCCTAACAGCTCATGGTCTTATGAAATATTTAAAAAACATTCCCACAACTCCCACAAATTTGAAGAATACAAAAATGACATAACATCTCCATTTATTACATCTCTTAAAGTGCTTTTTTCAAGGACTACAACACAGTCACAGACATGTCGACTGCAGAATAACTAACATTCACCATTAACTGCCTGCTAAAGAAGTGTTATTCACATCTCAATAGAGTCTAACAAATTACTAAATACTGAAATATGTCACTCACCTTGAGGTTATTGCTGAGAGCACTTTACCAGAGAAAGTCTGACTGGCCTGTAGTTTGTAGCGGTGTATTCAGTTCAGTGTATGATTGTCTTCTTCTCATTTAGGTTCCATGTTTTCTCAAGCCATGAAGAAATGGGTCCAAGGCAACTCAGATGAGGTGAGACTAAGAAAATGTTAAAAAGCTCGTAAATGATTCAGTGGTCTGAGGCTCATATAGGCTTTTGAATTACATGTATTCAAATTCACGGCATTTGATTTATTAAAGGATTGAATGAAAAACTCTGACTCGTGTTTTGAAGGCCCAGGAGGAGATGGCATGGCAGATAGCCAAGATGATTGTTAACGATGTCGTTCACCAGTCGAACCACGACAGCCCTGGCAAGGCCACCAAGGTATTAAAAACCTCCCTCGGCCGTCTAGTTTCCTGCGCAGTGATGTGTGGAACGACTACACTTCTTCTCTAAGTGTTTTCTTTTGTCTGTTTGCAGTTATGACCCCTCTGACGAACCAAAGGACTGTCGCCTCCCTGCAGACGCGGGCCAAGCCAGTGACAAACTGTACGCAGGGTTCACCTCGCAATGAACTGCGTTACTCTGAGAACGAACAAGGCGTTTTATCTCCTTCCCAGCCCCCCATGTCTGTGTGTGTGCGTGCGCGTGTGTGTGTGTGCATGTGTGTGTGCGTTTGGGTGAGTGATTGTTAACGCATGGGCTAATGGAAAATGTTAAGTACATCATTGTTCCAATCTTCCAACTCCATAACACTATACAGGTACACACGTTGTTGCCTAAAGCAAAGCAAAGCAAAGCATCAACTCGAGGGGACGTTACTCCTGAGGAAACAAACATCCAACATGACGCTGGCACATCAGTCAAGACCATCGCTGCATTGCTGTAGACATACTGTTAAAAAATGTGTTATCTCGGAGCTATGGAGGATGTGACAAAGACTGAATGACCCTCATGAGACACCTCCCCACACCTTTTATAACCATTCCTTGTTTTTAGCTAAAACTCATCGGTTTGGAGCGTCGTACAGTTTTTGCATATTATGCTTCCCTCAAACCTGCCCGGAGTTGTTTTGTCTGCTCTGTTCACTGATATAAGCTGTCCTAGATTGGATATTTATGTACTGTAGAACATCTGCAAATGTGACAATGAAACCGAGAAGGATCTGACTAAGTTCTTGGACTGGCCGACCTCCTGTAGGAACCTCCCGGCACCTTTACAGAGCTTAGAAGAAGAAATACTCCCTAATGAACCGAACTGCTCCAATTGTGATGGAAAACTCCAAACTCCATGTTCTAAATGTTCCCTCCCTCTCTCTATCTCTCTCTATCCCCCGTATATTAAAGCAAGTCCTTTTTTTAATGGTGTTTTTTTTTTTTGTATGCATCACTGAAACAAACTTCAGTGATGACTGGACTGTTCAGCTGGAAAGTGTGCTCAGTGAATTAAACTTATTTTTTAATTTCTTTTGAGCCTTACTAAGATGTGGAAAAAACCAGAAAAGAGTCTTGGTACTATGTACCACTAATGTTTTCTGACATGTATGTGTACCTAATCTATAATATATTTAAATTGTGTTTGATTTAAATACATATATTATGAAATGTTTTTGTCTGTGCTCTTTAAAAACACACACATCACTGCAGCTTGTGGTTATTGTTGGTACAGTTAAATGTATTTATGTTTACAGGTAGACTAAATTATTTTCAAAACAGTGTTATAGTTACAATATTGGGAGAGGGGTAGTCCCAGTACTGACAGTGATCACCTTTCACCAGGAGGGGGCAGTGTTGATTTTGATAGAGCAAAGCAGAAAAGGAGCTCTGTGATAAGACTGAATATGATTTATGACATTAAGAAAACTAATTAAATTATGTCTTCTTTTTTTTTAACAGTTAGGTTAATCGTATAGTAGGTCTACATGTCAAGAAAATCCATGAATTATAAAATATAATTCGAGTCAAATGGCCAAAAGTTCACCCTAATTTTAGAAATGTCACTGGAACTTATCTCACTGTGTGAAAAATTAATTAATCAACACATTATTAATATAAATATCATAGTTCACAGCAAAATAGATAATATTTACAATTAATTGGCTACAAAACTAACCTACTAAAGCTAATTAGAGCACATATGTCAAACTAATTATGTTTGGTCCGTGAGATTATATTAAAAGTGCATTACAGCTGGTATTATTAGCGGATCAAACGGTGGATCCGCTAATAATACAAATCCCAGAATGCTTTGCCGGTAAAATGGCGCGAAGTCCCGAACAGGAAGCGGCCATTTTTTTCTGTTGATAAACAACTAGGTTACAGTCACATCGGCAAATTAATCCACTTTCCACAAACATGAACAACCAAAAGATGGACAACAGGAGCTTTAAAGACAGGTGGGAAGCAGATTATATATTAATAGAATATAAAGGACAGACATGTTTGTCTTGTGTGCGGAGCTAAAGCTAACGTGGCTGTAAACAGAGGAAAATAACATAGGAAGATGCTATGAAACAAAACTTTATGGGAAGTACAAGGACCTGGACATAAAGCTGAAGCTCCAGAAGAAGAAGGAGTTGGGACTGGTTTCCCACCAGACTGTGTTCATGAAAGCTAAATGAAAAAGTGAAGCTGCTGTAAAGGCTAGCTAGCTTTACTGTGGCAGCAGAGATTGGAAAATCAGCCTTTAGAGGGAGAGTTTGTCTAAAAGTGCACAGAGAGTACAAACTGAGCTTAAATATAATTTTCTACTCCAAGACATGGACTGTTAATAGCTGAAAAGTTGGATTTTCATTGAATGAAATTATTATTTTTGGTTGTTGGCTTTTAAAAGCCAAGAGCTTGAAAGGATACGATGAGAGACATGACTAAAGCAAAACTAAAGTTCACATTACTGTGGTTTCCAGACTGAGGCCTCCACCCAAACACATACAACCAGCAGTCTCAGTCCTGAGCTCTGATTGGCTGCTGGTTTAATAACTCACCTGCACACACCTGTGATGCAACATGGTGTTTTTGACTAGGGTCCACCAAACATTGGTGTTTTTTTTTAAACTAGTTACAACAGAAAACAATGATATTAAGTCATTGATAGACAAAGACATGAAAAATCGTAATGATAGATAAAGCACCTGTGCGATATGACAACAAGTCCACCTGTACTCTGCTGGTGTGAATTTCATCCACCTGCTCTGTCAAGTTAAAGGGAGACGCGGCACAAAATACAGGAAACGTTGGTTCTTACCTTCAAAATAAATGTTAAACATTTGTCCCAACTGACATATTATCATCAGCAATAATTAACTAAACCAGTTGAAACTCAGCCACAACAGAACCAGATGATGCTGATAATGTGGTTGTAAATCCATATTTTATCTATTGTATTATAACTAAAATAAGCCTTGTTGCTGATTCAAACCTCACTGCAATAGCTTCTCTAAAGCAAGATTTAACTTTGAAAATCACACCCGGAAGTGGAGTCTCTTTAACCCACGGTGAGCTTGACGTCCGTTTTTGGTTTTTTTTCTGAAACGACAAGTGCTTTACTGTGTGTGTTGAGGCAGAGCAAAGTAGCTTCAGAGGATCAAAAGCCAACCAGCAGTACAGAGAAATGTTTCTGTTTGTGTTTCTGTCTCTGAATCAAGCTGCGCCTCCATCTGCAGCAACATGCCAACTGCGCAACCAGTTTTGGGTGTGACAAACATCTTGCGCGCGTGTGTGTGTGTGCATGTGTGTGTGTGTCAGATTTGGACATTTTTGCACGCGCCGATGACTTGACTTTACTGTATCATCATCATCACTCCTCCTGCTGATGTGTTTTCGGACGTTTTCTAAGTGTTTTCTCTTTCTCAGACCAGATGTTCTGGACGCATACGCACAAGGCTCCTGCTGATTGTTTTATTTTATTTTATTTTATTTTATTTTTTATTTGCTGATGTAGTGCTGATCAGGGGCTAAAGTTGAAGTCTGCTCTTGAAGGTGTGAGCTCCAAATGCATTCGCTCCTGGGCCGGGAGAAGAAAGAAGAAGAAGCCGGGTTTGGGATCGATCTGGGTCTGTCTCCGGGCTTTTTGCCCCAAGCTGCCGCGATGTTCAGCTGTGTGGGCTGCTTCTGGGTGCTCCTCTCCTCCGCTCTGGTCGCCGTCTGCAGCTTCAGTTTCATATCTCCTGCCTGGATTGTTAAGGACCAGCTGAGGAACAACCACCAGCATCACCACCACCACCACCTCCACAACAAGGACTCCGTGAGCTTCGGCTTGCTGTGGCACTGCTCGGAGTCTCTGGATCACATGTACCGATGCTACACCTTCGGAGGACTGGGCAAATTTGCAGAGATCCCTTCCAGCTCCTGGCAGGTATTTTAACCGCACACACCCTTATCAGACACATGTGGATGGATGAGTGCATGTTGGGCATCAAGTGGGTAGGGCATGGCAGGCAAAATCAGATTCAAGCCTCAAAGTACTTCTACTACTGATTGTACTAAATTAAGAAAATGACACCTGATTGAAGAAAATGTGTCTTGATTTAAGATATTTAATCAAGTTTAAATTACTCATTATAATGTACATTTCTCAATATCTACTCATCCATCAGCTGTTATTTCATTTGATTTTTCATATTTTTATTTTTGTAAATTCTGGGCTCAGTTGATAAAAGTGACTCTTACCGCATCATGTTAAAACTCACTGCATATGTGTCATAATAAACTCAGTGACATTACAGTATCATTACTGTGGCTCTGATGCTCCTCCTGAGTCAGTCTCTGAGGGGGGAAAAAAGAAAAACATATTTGGGGTGATGCAGTGCGTTTCAGTCGGAGGAAATGATTCATTGATCTGGGGGTGTATCAAACAGAGCAGCATCTGCAGCGCAGCATGGCAGACACACATCAGAGCTGCTAAAGTGGCACTAGGTTGGCAGGCTGTTCACTGATCAGGACTCCCTACTAGGCAGAAATTTCAATTTGATCTCCCCTCGTCAAATTGAACCCATTTAGTGAATGCATGAGTGGCTGTTTTCACTCTCCCCACATACGGTGTAAACAGCTGTGCAATTACATTATATCCAGCAACAAACATCCTCACAAATGTCTGTTTGAGGCTTAAAAAAAGTTTGGAAATGCCTGATCTTGTTATCAAATCAGATTGTTTCTCAGTGCCTCAGTTAAACATTTTGAGATGCTTACTGTTCATGCAAGTGGTGGAATAATGTAATCATTACAGGAAGGTTTGTTGGACCCCCCCAGCCTGGTAACCCCCAGTACCTCTTGAGTTATGATTTATGTATAAAGGTAAATTAGCATTTGAAAGGGAGATATTAATAAGTGGCTGCTTGTGTGATTGTAGCAAGTATCTGCAATAGAGCGAAAGATGCAGCGCCTGCGATTCTTTTCACAGGGAAACAGCCTGGGATCTCTGTATATGTATATCCATCATATTATATACATTCATATTAGCTACTGTATGTTCCTCGCTGGATTAAAGTTTTGGTGCGTTGTGTTTAAGCCTCATTTTGCCAGTTAACCAGTTGTCGGTGACTCAATTAGTGGATCTTCCAGTTATGAGCTGCCAGTGTGTTAGTGAGCGTCTTTTCGACAAAGGGCTACACGTGTTATCACGGAGATCAACCCGAGCGCATGATCTTGCTCCCACAGCTGTTTAATAAAGGTGAAGGGGCCATTAAGTTTTCATCAGAGCCACTTTATTACCTCCACCACTCCTCGCTGATGATCATTTTGTTGATACCTTCCATTTTCAACCTGTCAACAACATGCCTTCACATTGAAAAGTCAAGCCGAGCTGTGTGAGTGAACCAGAGGAGGACCGACGACGATGAGGAGAAGGCTCCCTGAGAGACTGCCCTACTTGTGCTGGAGTATCTGTGGGGTTTTACAGCTGCTGCATCGTGTTATCAAAAAGCTTGGACTGTTCTGCTTTCCAGTGCTGCTGGTGCTGTAAAGTTCAGCTACATAAATTATTCCCCCGGTGCGTGTTTCTTCATACCGCACTGCTGTGTCGGGTGATGTAGAGTAGTGGGAGTGTTTGAGCATGTTTGTGTATGTGTGCAGAAGTGTGAAGGAGGAAGGCGCCTGCCAGAAAACATTTTCACCTTAACTTGTTAACAGCTTACGTCCTTCCAGCTGCTTCACAGCACTAAACACTGGAGCTGGATTAGCTTGGCCTCTGTAGTAACCAGCCAACTGTGTGTGTGTCTCTCTGTCTGGGTGCTCTTGGGTTATTCTGTTTGTGTTTTCTGTGTTCGGGCTTCTCATGCGACACATGCCCACTGAATGTCAAGGTCGTCTTGTAGCCTAAATGAGTGGTGGCTGCAATCCAGGAACACTGATTGGAAAACGTCTGAGTTCATCCTCATCTTTTGTCGGTGTGTGTGTGCAGAAAATGGCAGCATGTCAAGACAGAGATTCTGGGTTGTGGTAAAAAGGATGTGATTGGCTTCCACTGAAATCCTTTGACACACAAGACAAAACAATCGGCCCGTGTTGTCTTTCCCTACATGCCAAGAAGACAAATTATGAACGTTATTGGAGATGTTTTACCACGCCTAATTGCCAGCTACCTATGAAGAACACTTACTGGTGCATAAACCCTGCTGGATGCTCTCAATGTCATTTCACCACTCAGTGAGCCAGAACTAGTTGTAAGTTGATAGATATCTCATCTAATGAAATTCACTTGTGATTTGTCTGGCTGGCTGCTAGTCAGCTTTTGTTTTGTTAATATCAGGAGTTCAAAATTTTGACTTGACTTTTTTGGGAGAGCAGGAGAGAAAATTGTGTATTTTAATTCTGCCTTTTAATATAGTTAATATCAAAAACCTTCACTTGAACTACAGTTCATAAATGTGCATTCACCATAAGCAGAGACCGTCCGTGTCAGGGTTTTACTAACATGTACATTAGTGGTACGTAATTAATAAAGTTGTAGTAATTTAACATGTTATATCATACGTTAATAATGCCAAAGAGAGCCTTGGACATTAAGATGACACATTTCTGCCATATTTCTTTTATTATCCAGAAAAAAAAACAGTCAAGTAAATGCACTGTTATTAAACATTTCTTTTTTAGCAAACATATGATAGATGTCCTTCAGACCAGAGCATGATGCTCAGACAGTGAGTTCAGGCAGAGATTAACCGACGTGTGCGCCGTCTAATATCAGAATGATGGACAAGGTCTGTCCTTTTATCTCTCTGAACAACATGAGAGAGAAACGAAGGGTCTGTGCTCTAAGTTGGCCTCCATCGTCAGGGCCAGAAGGTCCAATGACACACACACACACACACACACACATTCCCACGGGACTCTCTGCCTCTTACTGACAAATACATCGGCTCAACGGAGAAGCCAGCAGTGGATAGAGGGCTGTGAAATCTTCACTGAACAAAAAGCCGGCATTTCGTCCTTGATGCAGGCTCGAGTTGCTCCTTAGATTTACTGTAGCAGTAAAGCTCTTATAACCTCTCTCCTTTAATGCTAATGGGGAACCTCTGTGGTGAAAGCCATTTGTGTGGAAGTGTGTCTGCCTGTTATAAATGATGTTATGGGGTCTAATGCACATGTTTCCCCGTGGGAAGCCCACGGCCCTGTTTGCATGAGAGACAAAGGCGGACTTGTCTGGCTGCTTTCTCCTGCCGACCTCATTCTTCAGAGACATGTTCACCACGAACACGTCAAGTGTGACACGTCAAAGTGATGTGGTGCACTCTTACGTAAACACATATTTTTTTTACATGTACATGCATGCACACAGTGAGATGGAAAGAGTCAGAGTGACACAGACACAGGCAAAAAAAAAAAGCTCTCTCACACATCATCAGCGTGATCAAAAGAGACATTGATGTAATGTCCATGTCAGCATGTCTGATGCGGTAATTTGGGGTTCAGGGAGACATAGCCGAGGGACATTACAAAAGAAAAGAAGAGAAAGGAGTAGAGAGTTAATTAAATAAAAATGCTACTCTTGTTACCTTCCAAAAAAACCCAGCTATAACACATTGTCCATGCTGAAAAAAGGCTGTATCCACTCAAAGCGCCCCAGCAAACTGCCAGCATCCACAGCATCCAAGAGCCAACATCCATTTCCACTGAACTGAAACTTTTCCTTCTTTCAGCTGATATGATAAAAGATATTCCTCCTGTAATGTCGCAGCCACCAGCTCCAACCCGTTTCCACTCTGCGACCTTTAGCCCAGCCTCTCTCTGTGAACTGAAAAGAGAGAAAAGGAAAAAGAAAAAGAGCAAAGTACGTGGTGTGGTCGAGGAGAGCAGAGAAGAGACGCGCGGAGGTCAAGAGTCGTGTTTTACTACTGTCTCTTTCCAGTTGTTTTTCAGGTGGCTGGTTCAGAGCAGAGCTACACATCATCTCGCTGCTGGTGGCGTCGTGCTGCCTGGCAAAGCAACCAGCCCCTGCTTTATGAGACAACACGCATCCTTGGCTCAGCTCTATATGAATTAGTGGTGTTTTGTATTTGGTTGTCTGTTCATTTTGACTTATACCAGGTATATAAATAGACTCATTGCAAAATCTACAGTGTGGAGAGCAGAGGAAGCTGAAAGAAAGATAAATGTTTGGTCCTTTTGACAGCAAGTCTTGCATGAAATGTTGCGTGCTGACTTATTATCATACAGCGCATGTTTACTTCAAGGCCACCTTCTGACTGGTGACAAATGAATGGTATGCACATGTATTTTCTCTTTTTTTGAGCTCTCTGTATGTTAACAGCTGTGTAATCAGACTATATGTATTAGAATGAGTTATATGACGGTTTGCTGAGATATCAGGCTTATCTTTAATTTCAAATTGATCCAGACACTGTTGTCTACCTCTGATATGAGTAGTCTGTCGATACCCTGCCGACGTCTATGGGCGGCACTTAAAGGATCGAAGTAGTGACTCCGCATTAACACACTGTGAGTTTTCAGATTGATTTTCTACCTTTTAAGCAGCAACTTGTTTCAGTGTTATATATCAGCACACAATGAAAATTAACATACAGAGACTTAAAACGTGACCATCGCATCACATTATTGTGGGTGCCTTTTATTTACAGTATTCAATCACTTAGTGTCATTATTGAATTCATCAAACAACCAAATTCAACCGTTTTGTCCTGTACTGTTTATCCTCTGTGCTTACATCTATGACATACAGTAGCTCTTAATGTAATGCTTTTTGAAATCTCACTCTGAAATCTGGTGTCCTTGAACCCCCTCCAACAAGTAGGCTCACAATGACTTATAAATATAATAAACATTTTGAGCCTCTGCAAGTTGAATTCATAATCTGCTCTGAGCAACGGCTGCCTGGAAGTGTTTGTGTCTCCTGGTTTTGAAATGCATTAAACTGGGTTTGTGGGTCTTACTCATGTAAAGGTGGAGATTGACCCACCAACCCTACAGTAATGGCTGAGCTGCTCCACCACCTGAGCAACAACCGACCTCTAAATGTTTGTCCACATGAATGAAAAATAGACGTCTTCATTTCTTCATTCTCACATATTTTATTTCAGGTGTTACTTCTGCTGCCTTGATGCAGGGTGTGTCTCATCTGCGTCTGTGTGTTTTATCACAAATCCCTAGATATGAGGTTTTGTGTGTGTGTGTGTTTGTCGGCTGGCTTTGGGAAGGAGTGTGCCGACAGAAGCAGGGCAAGAGGTCAACGCTGCGTACGAGAGAGGAATTGAAAGCGTAGAGGAACAGATGATGGATAGAACAGGTGGCTTCGAGAGAGATGAAGAGGAGGAGGAGAGAGGGGAACATGTTGATCTGCATTTTATACCCATCGAGGTGAAATGGAGAGAAAATCAGTCTGGCAGAGGAGGAGAAGGATTTATGATCTCATCAGTCTTGATGGATGGATGCTGCCTGCAGTGTGTGATCATTTTCTGCTGCTTTTTTATATCTGATAGTTGATATTCTCAAAGCAGCGGGCACAACAAAACACTTGCTGTGATGATGTGCTCCTCCGAAAGTCACTGATGTTCAAAACTGTGATATACTCCACCGGCAGACAGAAAATATTTATCAAAATATTGGCTGAAATTCCCGGCCGCGCGTTTATCTCTCTTATGAATTATACTCTTGGCTTTGGTGATATTTAAGACCCTCTGATCAGCAGTTCTCATGTAGACACAGTGAGCTGTCTGAGTGATAGGAGAAGCGGGGAGATGGGACAGCCGTGTTGCCTTCGCCGGGAAACATGCGGAGTCAGCGGTCTCCGGTAGGCCGCCGTCCATTTGTTAAGCAGCATGTCACTTCCACTGCCTTCACTGTGGATGCCGCGGGTAGTTTATGTATTGATTTAACGGGGGAGCCTTTCTCTATTTTTTAACATAAATGATGGCTCACTCGGCTCGATGCGTAGAGGCCGGCTGTAGCTGTGTGAGTCGGCCTCCATCAGTAATCGAAGCACAGGGGTTGCAGATAACAGAGTTCAGGGATAACAGGAAAAACACTTTAATACAGTAAGTCTGCCTCCACTTCACATCTTAAAACTGGAAAATATGGAGATACGAGTTTGATGAACTGTATTTTGTGATTCGTGTTTTACTGTTCCACTTTTTCAGTTTTTTTCCAAATCCTCAAACATCCAAACATAAAGCTCCTGGGATCCCGCCAAGCTCCCAAACACAACTTGTTGTTGTTGAATCCTGGAGCAAGTTATGCAGCTTCAGAGAAGAAAATCCACATGAGTGTTGACTTATTCAGACTTATATAAAAGCTTTAAAATATCTTATTCTTATAAGACAGTTTAGACATACATAAAAAGTTTTGAGGGTCAGAAAAAAAGAAATTGTAGGATGCCTTCAGGCTCATGTGAGAAATATTTATGCCAAGTACTTACAGGCACTTGGGTTAATGTTGTTGTGTATTATGTACTGGATGCATTTTAATTTAGTATTAACATTTAAGCTGCAGTCCCTCTCCTTACCTTAAACTAATGGGAGTTTTACGATGAATCAGCTCCAGGCCAACATCACAACAACACAAAACATGCTTCGGCTTGTTTTAGTTTTATAATATATGGACAACAACAAGTATCATTACCATCTAATGTGATTGGTTTAAATTATACAAGCGCTAAAGCAGCTGAGGTGGAGAAAATATCAATAAAATGTTAATTTCCTATTTTGGAGCAGTGAAGAGTGACATGCAAAAAGATTCACAGACGTATAATAATAAAGTCATTTGGATGCAAGTCTATTTGTACATTAGTGTAATAGCTTAAGATTTTGGTTCAAATGGAGTTTTTTTTTTTTCATCATAAATATAAACCCTGCAAGGCTACAAGAATAAGATTCCTGCATTTTATCTGTATTCCCATGCAGTTTATTAATGACTTTAATAAAAACTGTAGCTCCTAGCTGATCATTCCTGTAAAACTCATTTACAGTCTTAGTTTTTATACAGTAGTTTGTGCAGTTTGGTAAAACACAGCACAGCAAATAGTAAAAAAAAAAAAAAAAAACCCTGCTGAAATCTGATGATTTATCAGTGTTCACCCAGCAAGACGGCAAATAAAATGAAGTTTAATTTGTGACCTGCTGTGTAATGATTAGCTGTCACTGTGTAAGATGAAGCAGCTCAGCATGTTGTTGTCCAGTTACATCATTCTTACCTCGAGCCTCTGTAGGCCAGACTCTGAGCTCCTTAACATGCAACGGATGTGCACCACCCTAATGAAGGATGATCAGAGTGATGCAACTGTGATCCACACCCGGTAACATACTTTATTTATTATGCCTGTGGAGATCTATATTCACTTTGATCTGTGTGGAAAAAGAAGATTCCTGATCTTCCAGGAAGGTCCAGTGCTCGTTACTAATTTGACTCCCAAACTAAAGATGTCAATTAAACATCTAAATATTGTCCTATATCGAGATATTCACTTTTGGGGTCAGTGAGTTTGCTGTAATACGAGTGTAACATGGACCAGTTTGACTTGCTGATGAAATGAAGCAGAGTGGTGGAGGCAGCTATAGTAGCATTTCCAGTTGCTACAGTACAGTATGCATGAATTATGAAATGTGCACTTGGGACCAACGGTAGTGCGGATCATGCATAAATGCAAAAGCAAGCTGGTCTGTGTGAGTTTTTGAGGGTATGAGTTGTGAAGGACTGCCTCTGCTTGAAGCCCACACGCTCTCTTAAACTCCTCCATCACAGGCGGAGGAGGTCGGCCTTGTGCTCACATTGTCTTTTAAGTTAAAATTTAGTCATTGACAAACTGATGTTTTTAACAGGTCTGTGCTAAATCGCCTCATTTTTCTGCAAAACTCATCAGGGAATAGTCGACCGGTTCAAACTGGATTATTGAAAGCAGCTCACTCTTCAGAAGATGCTCTCCTCTACAAATGAGTGATTTTCATACTCTGACTTTTCTTAGATTAAATTAAAGCGCTACAGCATGCGATGATACAGTTTATCTGTCACAGTATTTCCATACAACTGGCCAACATATAACATATTACATATATTCAAACAGGGCTTAACTAACATGTTGTTGGTTATTTGATGAAGTTATCTTGAATTTTGAAGTGCTCTCTACTGGAATAAAAGCAGCATGAGTAGTGCTGATGATATGATTGTAGTTAGATAAGGTAGGCGTGTAGGGAGGCCTCCCAGCATGCACTGGTGCACATACAGTACCAGTCAAAAGTCTCATTCAGTTCATGCTGTGCAGCAATCAATCATTTTTAAACATTTTTAGTGTTCAAATGACAAATTATAAAGCAGAAATTAATCCCATATAATGTGGCTTTATTGGACCTTTTATAAATGTTTAGTTGCATTTATGTCCTGAACTCATCATACTTTGTTTGTACTTTGTATATTTTATCATGTGCCTGTATAGGTAACTCTCTCTTCTCCTCTATAAACTGCATGTTCACATCCAAAATCATACATCGACATTATATCACATTATAATCAAGTCATGTGTCTGTCCAGATGGGGTTCATCATCATAATCCAGATAACTGTTAATAAGGCTGCAGGTTTGGGTTCAAAGACTCGCTCAGATGACATTTTGAGATACATTTTAATCCAGACTCAAATCATCAACACTTTAATCTGTTCTATAGGAAGTAAATTGAAAAAAAATCCTCGTTCTGTACAGAAGCAGCATTCATTTTGCAGTACAGGGTGAGTCAGTGCTTTTTATTATGATGACTTCATCATACATTTTGTTTACCTACAATAAGGACTAAGTGAGCTTCAGCTACTAGATGAATAAGTCATCTATTGTACAGATGAAGCCTTTCTGTTTGTGGGCTGTAGTGTTATTATGTCAATGTGAGAGAGTACAGTGCTTCTTTTTCACTTTGAAAAGTACTTCCCTCACACACCCCCATCCTCTCATGTTTTTTTTTTTTTTTTTTAAATCAGATCCCCTCAGATCCATAACTTCTATAATACTACTACGCTCTGCTGTTTGTTGAGATGCCAAACATACTTTACTTCTAATGAGCAAATATGACTTTTTTTTTTTTTTTCTTGTCGCATCTTTCCAGTTTTAACTGGAAAGATGCTTTTCATCCATTTCTTGTTAGCATCTGCTTTCAAAACCATGAGACAAAACGAGACAAATTCCACAGCTGGTGTCTTTTGAAGAGACTGAAGCTTGGGGACGAGTGGAGGAGGAGGAGGAGGATGAGGGTCGGACACAAAAGTATCAGTTGTGCTATAATTCAGTTACAGCATCTATTGAGAGAAAAGAAAAAGGAGAAACTTTGCCCGGGGTTCTTTTCTTTCGACTACCCATCAGCCCCCACTAACAGCAGCCCATTATAACAGCTGAACGAACCTCTGGTCCGGCTCTGAGGACGCCATCATTAAACCAGCCTGTGAGGGATCCCGTAGATTTCAAACCAGCTATTTGATCCTCCCATCAGATGTGATCCGCTTGTGTGATCTATTATGAACGAGAGTGCGATGGACACCTCCTCATCCTGTTTAATTTATAGCAGAGAGGAGCAAGAGAAAAGGCTTTTGTGTTTATTGTTACTGCTATCTGGATATTTTCTGCCCCACAGGTACAGTAGATGATGACTCTGATCTGAGGCAGCATAGTTTGGATGCAAGAGGGAGGTGTAATGATCTTGGCTTCAGTGTGTGAGAGTTGTGCATAAGCCTGCTGCTCTGATCTCTGCAGTGTAGAGAAACAGTGGAAATATGTGTGTGTGTAGGCAGGTGGTGCTCAGCAATGCCAGATGGACACTTGATTACTTGTCACACAATTCTTGATTAACCCATAAAGATGAACCTTGTGTATAAGCCCTCGTCATCATCATAAGGGAACCGTTAAGGGGATTTGTGTGTCTCTTTACAGTGTTTCAGTATTACAGTGTGTTGATATGAATGGTGCTACAGGGCCACGGTGCTTCATCTAGTTTTGAGGTATTTTTTCGCAGAACAATGTGCCTAAAATAGAAGCTTTTTCCTCCATGTCCCATAGCCCTCCATCACATATGAGTCATTGTCTGTGCTTCTCCACCTGAGGGTTTCATAAAGATGATTCTCCTCTGGGATGGTACCAGCGTGCATCTATTTCCTCTCGCTGTGCTGCGGCTGATGTGAAACTAGAGCTGTGGTTTATGCCTTTCTCCAGCAGCTCCGGATAGTTTTTTTGGCATGTCGGCAGGTACCCGAGGCAGCTTATATTCATACAACTTCTATTCATAGACGGAAATGAATATTATTCTTTTGGAAAATGAGGAACATAATGGTTTTTACTGCGCAAAGAGCTCTAGTAATCTCTGTCCTGAGTAATCTGTGCTCTAATTTAGAGATGCACCGATACTGATATTAGATATCGGTCTGATATTGACTCAGATATTGGTGTAGGAAAGCAATGTTTATGTCAAGCCTAATTTTGTTTTACAGATAAATGAATAATCCCAGACTCTTCCACACAGTAAAGCATATGTCTTATATTATATTATATTGTATTATATTATACATCTATTAATTGATATCAGATGGGTACTCGTTATCGGCCAATACCCAAAGCCCAGGTATCAGTATTGGTACTGAAAAAGAAAAAACCTTTATTAGCACCTCAGATATTTACATTTATTGGTATGAACGTTTGACTTCAATATGACCTTTTATTTCGGAGACATTGCACTGGCTGATAGCAGTCTGATAGTGATTTGTTCAAAGCGACAGGTCATAGTGCATCTTTACCTCATTGATCAACAATAATTTGGGTTTATTCATCACCCCAGAGCCCAGAGGTTAAGTCCCTTCTGTCTCCAGATGTTGCAGCAGGTGGCACTTATTGGTTTGGTAGGAAGGCAGCTGCCTGCCGCGCCGGACAAACTGGAACCAGACCAGCTACACTGGACTGTTGGCATGGCCGGATTAAGGGGCAAGAATTTAATTCATTCTCTGTCCAAACACCAACCTGTCCTCCATGCTGGAATAACACCACCCAGCCAGGTTTGCAGTATGTCAGTTATTAGCTGATTAGCTATATGATTAATCCTAACTTTATATTGACCAGCGCCTTATGATCTAAATCTAAAACATTTTTAAAGAAAAGATTTGGTAATAAATTATATGTCTTGATTCCCATCTTTGGCTCTGGGCTTTTGCAGCCTCAGCTCAGCTGCAGGTTGAGAAAGGAGATGTTTTAAAAACTTCTGTTACACACACGCACGCGCACACACACACACACACACAGAGCACTGAAGTTGGAGTAAGAACAGAAATAATAGGTTGTGGTTGTGTTCTTGCAGCCTCTGGAGACTCTGAACCAACTTCCTGGCCAGAACTTTGATCCAAATCAAACTCGCACACTTCGTACATATTGTACAGTAAATCCTTAAATCCCTAGTGCAGTACAAAGGTGTGTCTGTTCTCTTGCCTCTGGCGTATTTAGGAGTGTTTCCTGGAGTCATATGTGTGAGAAAGTGACACTGACTGTACAAGAGTTTCTCACCATGTTTTCATATAACATGACACCGAAGACTTAACACCACATTAAAGCATTGCTTTACAGCAGGGAGCATCCTGTCTGTGTCCCTAGACGACAACACTGGTTGTCTGATGACAATAAAGAACTGTCTAGTGTTACTGTGTGACTTGGATTGAACTGATGCTATACAGGAATAGAGTTACCAAACAGAATAAATTCACAATTCAAAATAGAATAAATTAAAACTGTTCCAGGTTATTTTCCCTTTCTGTGACATTTGGCAGAATAAGCATCAGAACTGAAGTAACATGAGTTAGCCCATATGGTGAGATTAATGCAGAATCATAATAATAATAATAAAAGTAATATCTTTATTTATATCACTTAAACAAAAACAAAGTTACAAAGTTTTTTGCATAAAAAGAAATAAAAACACAGCAGTAATAGAATAAAAAAAGAGTAATATCAAATAAGATATGTATAAAACCCATGAAACAGAATAAAAACTACCAGTTTTCTTCCACCTCTCAGCTACGAGTACTTTCATTCTGTTTTTAAGGGGAGCAACTCTATCCAAAGTAGACGAGCATGAATAATTAAAGCAGTCAACTAGGTCATTAAGGTGATGAGTTTTCAGAGTTTCCGTTGTGTAGCAGGTTGGCTTCTTAAGTCATTGGCTCAAAAAAAAAAAAAATCAGCTGAAATGCAAAAAAAAGGAGCACTCCCGTAGAGCCTCATTTATTTTAAATTATTTAAGTATTCCATTTTTAAATTATTAATTTTAATGTCATTGCTTTGATAAAAAATTCTTCATTTCTTCCACTACATAATGACATTAAAGCTGGCACTCAAACCTGCATGTACCTTACCGTCACGAAATTTAGGAAGGTTTTCCTGTCTTACACAAAGTTTTGTTGGAGCAATACATTTTTCAAAAACAAATCTTATAAACTTAAACTTTCTATACTGTGGGTTGTCATGATATGATGAACAGGATATGATATATTTTGTTTAATTGGACCCAAATATGAATCATCTGCAGAAGCATCTTTTGCATTTTGACATGAGCCAACAAGAGCCTTTTCTGTGTCTGATAATCTTAATCTTAGTATCATATTTGCTGTGAGATTTACAACAAAAACAAAGGAATTCCCCTCTGAACGTGCATGTGTTTGTATGCTAACACTGAGCGTTCCCATGGGTGTGTGTGTGTGTGTGTGTGTGGGTGTGTGAGTTTGAGAGGAAACGGCTAAGTGCTCCTGAATGTCACATCCTATCTGCAGCCCGTCCCCGAGGCACAAATGGACACTCCATCCACTTGTCAGGTGATTAATCTCCGCTCCCTTCTCTCTCCCTCATCTCCTCTTCATCTCGTATTCACTCTGTACACACGGCGTCGTCAGCCATTCAGAGGACAGTCACACACACACACACACACACACACACACACACTCTTATATGTATGACACTCCATCTTGCTCTCAGTGAAGATCAATGAGGAGACGAATGTATTATTCAGCACATTAATTTAGAGGTGGAGGGTGCTTTTTGTATTAGTGCTCTGTCAGAATTCCTCTGAAAGATGATGATGTTACACGACAAGCAGGGAGTAAAAAAGAGAAACTGGACTGGACAGGTGAAATCTCAGCTGATTCCTTATGTGTGTGTGTGTGTGTGTGTGTGTGTGTGTGTGTGAGTTGGATGATGGAGCAGAATCACCTCTGGTGGCTCTGAGATGTTCTGGGAAGCTGTGTTACAGCATTAATGGGCTTCTGGAGGCTGAACGTGTCGAGGCTGACGCTTAAGTGTGACCGCTGGGCTCTTCTCACGCTGCTGAATGCTGATTAGAGATGGGAGGGCTGAGGCAAGCACACGCAGAGGATGACACAGCAGTTGTGTGCACATGGCATACCTGTACACATTAACAATGTACACCACACACACACACACACACACACACACACACAGAGAAAGAGATCCATCGATAAATATGGCAAACTCGTCACGTCTGCTTATCGGCGGATCTGCAGCGCTCTCGTCTCACCTCTTGTCCTCCATAAAGACGAGGCGTTCGATTGTAAAGTGGTGCAGTTATTTCTGTCAAGGCCCAGCGCTGAGTATTAACTGTCTCCTCGTCGGGGCCCCTCTGAAGAGCAGAAAACCTGCACGGAAACATGGAGCCTTTCAGTCCAGCCTTGGAAAAGGCAAAGTGCGTTTAATGAGACATGCCTTGCCTTCTTCATCTTGTAACTCCCAATTGAGGAGACAATGAAATTTTATTGGCCCGTACAGTCTAATCCCTGACTTCCTTAATGTAATTGGAAATGAAAGAGTTCCCTTCAGAATTTCCCTTTATTACTCAAAGCAGCTGGATGGAGGTTTTTTTTTAACCAATAGGTTCAGGATATGGACCATTTATTGTGGAAATCCAATAAGGTTTCATAGCCAGGTACATGTGTGTCAATGCCAGTGGCCTTTAGTTTTATTATCACTGCAACACTTGTATGGTAATATTAACGGCTGCTAGAAGCTTGTTGCTACTATTGCCGGATTAAATGATGCTCGCAGGTCAAGTCCGCCAGTTATTGTCTGTATTAATTAGGATAGTGATGTAAAAGTTGTGCTTTTGTGCCTTAAGTCACAATATCCCGGGAGGATTGTTTTATCAAGTACTCGGGCTGCAGCGGAGCGAAAGACAAAACACAAAAGACAAGTCCTTCCTGTCTTCTGCCAAATGAACACTTTTATTTCTTCTTCCATCAATTCTCCACTCTTTCAACCCGCCTCGCCCCCCCTTTGCTTTCCACTCCGGCTCTATCTATTCACACATATTTACAATCTATTTAGGAAGCATCACTGAAAGGACCACAGCAGTTAGGAGCTCATTTTCTACTAAATTAACTTACTCAGAACGAGTACAGTCGAGGACAATTGGGCCTCCTAAGTTTTTCTATATTGTCTGCGAGTAAACGTGTTAATGATTATGGGCGTGTTTCATCAGAACACACTAACACACACAGACACAGAGTTGGGAACTGAATAATTGGGACACCATTAATTGAAATGTTGGTTGTTTTCTGTAAAAATAGCTGTGCAGCACTCTGCTAGCCTTTACTGGTCTCTCGGGCTGTGTTTAAATGGCACACAGAAAATGTCATGTGTATAAATCTATTACAGCGAGCAGATAATTAAGTGACTAAAACTAAAAAAATGGACAGAATACACAAATAGCAGCTGGATTAACAGCTTATGTATTTTTCACGTTCATTTTTATGCTAATCGTCATTATCAAACTTAATTCAGTCAACTGCAACATCACAACGTGTCTTATATTGTTTAGTCAAAGTGTACCTTATATAAGTGAACACGACTTTCCACCCCCCTCTCTGGCTTCACTCCCCTATACGATGCACCTTTAATGTGTCACAGTGAATCAGGAACAGCATGGTGGGAGGTAGGCTGCACACTGGGAGCCCATGAGGCACGCCGAGATCAAGCGGTGGGGAGAAAAGAGACGTTCCTCTGCATACATGAATATCATTCCAGCGAGAAAGAAAGAAGAACAAAGACCCCAAAGAAGTTAATGGCTTTTCTGCATCTTCAAGAGATTCTTGTAGCCACCAGATTCAAACAAGAAGAACAAGTAGCAGCAGGAGTAACGGAGATAAGAGTCCTTGGCATAATGTTTTTTTACTTTACTTATCATATTTTATGATATAAAAACAGCTCATATGATGAATTTACAGGTAACTATCCTCCAGATCTGCAGTTCTATGCAGCTTTCAAGGAGCTTGAATGGTGTTTTGGTTTAGTCTCACAAACTACCTGCCCAGCATCAAGCAGCAGACAGACACAGTTAGTGACTAGCTAGTGAACATAGTGGAGCATTTAGCAGCTAAAGCAGCTCTCAGGATTTGGTGGAGGCCAAAAATGAGCTAAAAATATTAAATGTTGGACTTATGGGATTGAATGCTAATGGTGCAACCGCAACGTTCGTGATTCAACAACGTCAACGCCATTCCTTTCTTTCTTTTCGACTCTTGTTGTTTCTCCACTGTTGTTATAATAAAGTCAGAAAAATTATAATATGCGGTTGTTGTGTTCACAGCTTGTTTGTGTACAGCCTGCGTCTACGTGACCAGAAAATAATTGCCTTGAAAGGAAAACCACTCCTGCGTTGCTAAATGTCATCCATCTCTAATGCTCAGCAGTTATTACAGTATGTGATGATGTATTTTACTTAGTGTACTTATAAATTTCCTACCTTTTTTTTTTTTTAAAGTGCCTTTGATAATATGAAATTTGTACCTGTTGTTATTCAGACAAGGGTGGCAATACAAGCAGGTAAATACCTTCCAGGTGTATTTATTCTGCTGTGGATATAAACCCATCTGTTTTATTCTGGTTTGTTGCTGCCAATTTGGGTGGAGAAATTGGACTCTGCTTCTTTCCTGATTATATGGGCTTATTCCTTTATGATTGCTTAATGGTGCTATTGTTAGTATTGGGGGAAAAAAGTCAGAAATAAAAATAAGTCTCTTTCTAGGGACAATCACAGAAATGTTGTTTGTTTCTAGTAATCATTTCCTCCTGTTACTGAATTGTAGCTGCTGGCAATATTTATTTGATATAAAGTTGTGTTTTGGAGCCGTTCGCACTGAAACTGAAGTGACCTCGGCCTGAAAGGGGTATACGGAAGTTGGGAACCCTCAGTGACAAGGCTGCATGTGCAGAAATATAGATTTGACAGACTAAATTTATTTAGCAAAAATTAACATTGTGTTGTTTGCAGTGAGCTCCCATTGTTGCGCATCTCTGTCTCCTGGTTCATACTAACCACCCATGTGAGCTTGGATTAGTTAATATCCAAACAGCCATCACACAGGAGGAGACTGTACTGCTAGAGGACTGAGAAGTTATGACATTTGAATCATAAATGAAGTTAAATTAAACCTATATTCTTTAAATTATTTGCAATACAATCCTGATATCCTGCACATGCTCAATTACAATGGCCAAGGTGCCCTTGTGCAAGGCACTTAGCTCCCAGCGGGTTCCTAAGCAGCTGATCCGTAACTCAGATATGAACGTGAAGAAGAAGCAGACTTGGATAAATAAAGGTCAAAAGAATAATCACCATCATTGCCACTAACATCACAGCACACTATTCTCCTGCTCCCCTCTCTGCAAAACACGCAGAACAAGCTAATTAAATCTTCTGTCAGGCATGGAAATCGCTCTGCTTTCATCCTCCTTCCATTCACGTCAGTCACATCAGGGACATGCATAATGACACGTGTTTTAGGCCTGTAATTCCCTTCTGCATGTTAGACATTTCTCTCGGATCGCCCCCGCCTGCATGCTTATCACTAATGTGCCGCTGTTTTCTGACTGCGGCAGCGTTTGCGGGTTGATATTGTCCAGGACGAACATGTTTAGCACATATTTGTACAGTTCAGCATTAAAGCGAGTGAATGAATCTGTCATCTGTGTGCGTATAGAAGTGTTTCCTTCCTCTGTTTTTGCTCCTCTTGCTCCCAGCATGCGTGTGTGATTAAGCGAAGAAGTAATGAATAGGGACAGTGCCCTGTTGTTTGGCCATAAAGTGCTGTTTTCCAGCTGAGAGAGTCATTAACCTGTTAGGAGGATTGACTGTGAAATTACGCAATCTGGCCTGACCAAAACACAGACAACCTCTTTTCACAGAGTAGAAGAGTTTGCACCAACGTGTGAATATGTGTCTATCACAGTGGTCAGAAAATAGAGTAAAACCGCAGCCTCTGGTAATGTGTTAAAATTGCTTGAATTACTCGACCATCAGTCAAAAATCCAAAGTCGAGTGAATTTTTTGGTATTTTTGCTTGAAAAATGACAAAAATTGTTACTCGTTTATCAAAATTGTTGCCACTGATTTACTCGATCGATGAATCGACTCATCGTTGCAGCTTTAAAATGAAGTTAACGTTGCTCTGTGTGTGTTTGTGTTCCTCAGACCAGCGCGGTGCTGTGTTCAGGAGGCTGCGCTCTGCTGGCCGTCAGCTCCCTGCTAGCCATCATCACCATCTTCCTGCCCAGTGGAGGATGTGAGAGGAGGATCTGCACCCTGGCTGGATACATGCAGATGGCTTCAGGTCAGTACAGACATAACTAATAACAACTTATAAAGCTGTGCATCTGGTTAAAAGTCATCATTTCAACAATCCTGCGTTGCGTGTTTCCATCATCTCTGCAACAAGCCCTGATAGTGCTGCCTATTAGCAAGACTGTAAAAAGAAGCTGACTTTGTTGCCCATCAGTCAAAAAAACAAAAAAGACAAAGGAAACAACTCGAGGACAGCTGCTGCTAAGCAACCAGAGACTGCACAACACTCGTAAGGGTGAACTGCTGAAGGCAGGGCAAGGATAGATTTAGAGCCTGCTGTAAAAAGACAATTACGCCTCCTTAACACAGGTCATTGGTTCAGGGCTACATGTGACTTATCAGACCATCGCTTTCGTTCAAACAGAGAAGTAATCTCGTAAACAAAACGCTGTCTTGTCAGCGCTTCCGTTTTTTAAAAACCCTTAATACACCACGGCTCATGTCACTGCTCGGTAGCGGCCTTCACACCTTTACCATGTGCATCAGACCATTTTAATGGCAGTTGGTACGAATGGGAAGCATTTTTCTGCCGTCGTATATGAGAGGCTTGTGTGTGTTTAAGTTACAGCAACATGTTCTTATATGTGTTCCACCTTCACATTTACCCACCGTTGCCCTGTTAAAGATAAAACAGTTGAGAAGCATGTCAAAAAATGCTGTTTACTGTCTTTTTTTGAAGCTATTCTTGCACCTCTGATGCCTTTTTTTTGAATTAATAAGTCTCAAGTCACTTGATCTACCCCATTGTTTTACAGTTCAACTTATCCCCAAGCCCTTAGCTTTTTTACCCCCCCTTCTCTAATTCATTTGGCATCAGTAGCAATTACATAGCCTCTATCCTTGAGAATACTGAGTAGCTAATTTGAATCCCTGCATGTGGCATTTAACTAAGCATAATTAGAGGCTGAATTCATTGGGCAGGTTAAATCTTTATTGACAAAGCTGGAACGTTCACAGGGCATGGTTAATGGTGTGTTTTAAAGTGGCGTTTGTTGCTTATAGCCACACTCTCGTACTCTCTCTGTCTGACTTCACAATCAGATCAATGTTACCGTACTCTGGGAAGATGACAGTGAGTCCGTGGCAAAGTGTGTGTGTGTGTGTGTGTGATCCTGTTATGTGTCGTACACCTGTGTGTCCTTCGCAGTGACAGATTTTGCTAAATAACAAGGAGATGGACCTTTGTTCAGTTTCCAGGTCGACTCCTGTCTAGATAGACAGAGGTTTCACAGATCAGAGGAGTGTTTGTTTTTTAATACAAGTATGTGTGTGACTGTTTTCAAAGTGGCCTGATGAAACAAGTAGATTAAGAACTGGCCTAAAATCAGACCGACTTTTCAGACTCACCAATATGAACAACAAAGGAGTCAAAAAGCATCAATATAAAGTTGAATCTTTGAAACGCCTCCATCAAACTGAGCCAAAGTACAGCTTTAAATTCAATCCACCTCTAAAACAGTCTGCTGTATCACCTTGCCTCCTAACTTGGGAGGCACAACCCAGGAGTGTATGAACATGCTGTCAGAAGTAGAAGGAGAAACCTTATGTTCTTACATTCAACAGTTCTACACATACAGCAGAGGGCTGGGTCGAACCAGGAAAAGCTTCTTTTTTTTCCAGGTAAAACTGCCTGGCATTCCTTTCTCAGCCCAGAGGTCCCCCGGGTGAAGTCCAGAATTAGATGTGAACTTGTTAACCCTCCACTGGTTCAGCTCAGCGCTGTATCCAGCGGTTCAGCTCCTGGGCTGCCACCATCAATGTTTTACACTCTGAGAGAGGGAGGCAGAACATTTCTATGTGCTAAGACGGGGAGCTTTTTCTTCTGCCATGCATATTTTATCGGTCAGGATCCATTGGCTTGGATGGCTCTTTGGTCGAGCGTGTGTGTGCTTGTGTGTGTGCGTGTAGAGAGATTGAACAGAGAGGGAGACGTGCAAATACAGATATACACACTTTGCAGGGTAAAGAAATACTTGCATCCATTATTGCACATTCATTTTATGCACATAATAGAGGCACAAACATGCACAGCTTCAAAAACAGATTATTTCATTACTGAATTTTATTAGAAGCTAGCTAACATTGTTCTACTTCTGAGTAACTTTACTCTTCAATCTTGCTGAGATTTCACTTCATTTTGCTCCGGTTCATCCTCGGACAGAAGCAGCTGAAGGCCACTTTGGGGTTTCGTCGTACAACAACGCTCATGCAGATTCTCGCAGTGCGGTTATCTGTTCAGGGTTGGAGACACGTCACACTCCGCTGAGTGTACAACGCTCACTGCACAGACAAGCATAGTCTCAGCTGTTTTCCTCCAGGGTTATAGCCGTATTAACATATATGGAGATCATTTACATTATGCACTCACACGAAAACATGCAGGAGACTTTATTTACTACACTGATTGCCTGTTGTTTTCTCTTTTTCAGTTCAAAAAATGAGTGAAAATATTTCTCTGCCAGGTTGACGACTTCAAAGGGATATGCCTGAAGCTGTGTTTTCTGCTCTTGAAAGAAATATGAACCACAGACAGTTTTTTTTTCTTACCTGTACAATTGAAGATGTTTGCTTGGTTTGGAGGAGCAGCAGCTTGTGGGTTTTTTTGTTTTGTTTTTACACAGAGATAAAAGAAGAAGAGCAATGGCGCAGTTAATGGAGAGTTTCACAAGTGAAATGTGGCTTTGCTTTGAGCGCAAAATTTGGCAGCACTTTGTATGCTATTATATCCCAAAATGTTCAGACCTATTTGAAATTCTTGTAACTCAAGACATCACACGTCAAGAAAAAGAAAAAGAAATCCACAGCATCCCAAAGTGAAAGACGAAGAAAACAGATCATCAAATCATTTATAGCAGTGGTTCTCAACTTTTCTAGCTTGAGACACTTTTAAACAAAGAAAACTCAACATATTTCTATATAAATATGTAAATAAACAGATATTTTATGTTTTCAGACTATTTATATCATGCACATTTCCACGTCTATATTTATATTCTACTGGAATATCTTTGTATGACATATAGTTAAAAAAAACTTTTATTTATTTTATACTGGCTCTTTATTGCAGCCCCTTAGTTCAGCTTCTGTCTGAAAAAGGCCGTTTTTAAGTTTAAGTTTCTTATGGGTACTTGGGGAAACTAACTTCTTCTTGTACAACAACCTCAGTAACAACTAGACCATTCTTCAGATATCTGCAGATATCACAGTACTGTGCCTCAGCCTCAGGACTGTATTTAAATCAAAACCGTGACACTTTGGCTGCTCTTGGCCCTGAATGAACACATTTTGCAGTCACAGCAGAATGAATTAAAGCGACTCTGTGAGGGAGTGTTATCACTCGCTCAGTGGACCAACTCCGTCCAACCTCAGCTGTGAATATTTCCCTTTTGAAGATTCCCCCGTGCAACTTTGTGAAACTGTGCCTTCTTATCTGCTTCCCCGATCAGAGAGAGACCTGTGAGTGTTCCCTCACTTACATACACGCTCACATCCAGCTTCATTGTGTCGATGCTGAGGGAGCCCGGCCCGCTGTGTCAGCGTTCCCTTGGGCAAAGCTGCTATGCAGATGTCCTCCGAAGCACAGTGATGAAAATAGGAAGTTGCTTTAATCAAAGCACCTGCTGTGTTATTTCAGTGCTGCTGTCGCCGCCGGAGCCCATATGGTACCGGTGCCAGCTGTCAATCATCTATTTGACACCGATGAATACATTTTCCATATCAGGCTGGATTAGAGCCGCAGTCTATTAGTCTATTTCCTTTCATCGCTGTGTGAGGAAGGATGATTGAACCATCATTTGTGTCACCATTAGTATTCTGGGTAGTTTTCGGGTCTCAGACTGACTTTTCTTAAAGAGCGAACATCACATGTCATCTTTGAACTCCTTCCAAAAACAATGGACGTGACCATCATGATGTCACCCATTGGTTTGTGGACTCCTGTTTTGAAGCCTTGAGTTTGCATTTTGGCCGACACCATTTTGGTTTTTTGAAGTCAGAAGTGACCATATTTGGACGAGAGGTTGGAGCAGACCCTGACACTAGCTGTTAGCTTGATTATCACGGCACATTTACATGCTAAAGCTAATTTTGGTTCGTGAAAAACTGGCTTAAAACAAAAATGTAGGCTACTTACAGGACAACCTGAATAGCCGACTCCTTACAGGGTCTTTTAGTACAACTGAGCTCTGAACAAGAACCTCTGAATCTTTTTTAGGTGACCAGTATATTGCAATTAAAATAATAAAAACTACTTTTATGCTTCTATTCAAATCTGGAGTTACGATGCGTCTACGACTTGTCAATTACAAGTAGCCACACATTAAAGCAGGGGTCTCAGACTCGCGGCCCCAGGGCCAACTGCGGCCCCCGGGACGATAATTTGCGGCCCGTCTTAATATGAAAGATTAATGTTAGTGCGGCCCGCAAAATTGATATGAATGACACTTGTTGTGTGCGGAGCTGAATGAACCAATCACTGTTAGGTATATGGCTCTGGTGGGCGGGACATCGGCAAGGCTGTCCGGTGGCTCAGCTGCGCGCAGGAGAAGCCGTGAAGCCCCTCTCAAGGCCTCGGTATGCTTCTGTGCAATCGCCGTAGTACGCCGCGTTCCGCATCGGAGGATTGCAGCATAGTAGTTACGCCAGCTCTGTTAAGCTCCACCTCGCTACAAGTCTGCCCCGGAGGACACGAAGAAGAATGTCGTCTCTCTCTCTCTGCGTGTGTGCAAGTCGCAGGGGCCACACACACAGCCTGTGCAAAGCGCAGGATGAAAAACTGACTTTTAAATGAATATAAACTTCATTAAAAGAAGACATGTCTGGGCAAAAGTGGACGTTTTGACACCGTATTTACAGACACGGATCCACAGCGTCTCGCTGCTTCATGTGTACTATGAAGCAGCGTCCATATTGGTCGACGTCTCGATGCGTCCATGGCAACAAACAACAAACACTGCTTCTTCTTCGTGGGGTAAAATAAGCTCTCACTTTGTCAACGGGGTTTTGAGCAAGTCCAAGTACAGGTCCAGACTTACTGATGAGCACCTTTAAGCCCTACTGAGGGTCTCTACTGCTTCTTCCCTCAAGCCAAATGTGGCTCGCTTATGTGAGAAGAAGTGCTGCCAGGTCTCTAGCAGCAAGAAGTAGGCAAGAGAAGCCTTGTTCAGAACAGTTCAGGTTTAATGTTATATTCATGTTCAGAAAGTTTAAGGTTAAATAACTATTAATACAGACATTTGAAACTGAATAAAAATATTATTAATTTCTCTAATCAGCCAGTCAGTCAGTTAATATGTGGTTTCTTCAGTCGTCTGAATCTGCTGTATGATCATTTTTAATTTTATTTGTTTATTTAATTCATTATTTTGTGTTAAAAATAAAGGCATTTGAGAACATTGGAATGTTTTATCAGCGCTTTTCTTGTGGAAATCCTGATGCGGCCCAGCCTTACCCAGACTCTGCCTCCAGCGGCCCCCAGGTCAATTGAGTTTGAGACCCCTGCATTAAAGCATACCCTCTAAATGTGACCATAATTAACAAAAACATCATGATGTATTGAAGACGACTTAAAACTAGCAATGTTTTTGGAGTTTCAGTCTTTCATTTCTGTTCAGGAGGTCTCCGCTCTGCCCTTCAAGCTGCTTCCTTCTCAAATAATATGCTGTGTGTGTCTGTGTGTGTGTCTAAACCCACACTACTTTTTCTGACCTGTCAGTCCTCCTTCTACTTTCTTCTTTCATTCTTTTTCTCTTAGCTCCTCTCCACAGAGTATTCCCCATAAGCATGTCTTTATCACAATCAGAACCGAGAACCTCTTTCTGCGTGTTCTCTGTGGAGCCCTGATATTTCATTCTGTTTCATCATGAGTCGACTCGAGGCTCTCGCGCATCTCTAAGTGTATTTTTTAACAGGGAGACTAGAACTTGTTCACCACCGAATCTCACAGATCTACCGAAGAAATCAGAGACAGAAAAGTCAATTTAGCTTCATGTTAAGTGTGTGTGTGTGTGTGTGTGTGTGTGTGTGTGTGTGTGTGTGTGTGTGTGTGAGGTCCAGGTATTTCTCATGTTGTGGGGACTCGCTGTCCTTATGGGGACGTGAATCATTGATTTTTAGCGTGAAGACTTGGTCATTATGGTTAAGTTTGGAATAAGTATCCAGGAAATAAATGTAAGTCAATGTAATGTCCCCTGAAGAGAGGTGTGTGTGTGTGTGTGTGTGTGTGTGTGTTGACATAATGTGACCCAGTTTAGATTCATTGTGACATTATAACTTCATATAACTCACAGCATGGTGACAATAGACATTCAGTGTGTCACGTTACAGTGTTGTTTTTTTGTATAATCAGAGCTGCCCCTTACACACACACACACACACAAACACACACACACACTGTCTGAACATATTCTCATTAATTAAAAAGGACAGGAGCAGATTTACACAGAAATCATTAATATTTACTGGAGAAACACTGCAAACTTGACAAAGCATTTACAAACATGCAGCGTGTTTGATTAATTTGCTGCTGCATTACAGCATCTCTCATCATTGCAAATGTACCCAAATGGATAAATGAGGCCTAATGTCTACTTATGAATCAAACCCTGTGTTTGTGTATTTTGCGTATGCTAAGCTCACTCATTGGTCAAATCTGATGTCTACTGTAATTATGAGCACAGCAGCACTTGGCTCTGCTCACTCACTGATACATTACCCAGAAAAACCACAGTAATTGGCTCACCAGTCAATTAGAGCCGGACTGTGATTAAGACTGAACTTTCATGCTGTCCAATTCATCTATTTTATTTAATTCACTTCTCTCTCACAGACTTCGTGATGAGGCTGTTGTCTCAGATCAACACTTCCTTCTTTAATCTATGTTTAGAGTTGCCTTTTAGACGCTGTGCTTAGATATTTTCCTCCACGTCAAATGTGAAGAGGCCAGAATACCGGTGCGTTTCAGAGATTTTTCCTCCAATATTAATGTTTTTTACGATATCAGTTTACCTTCCTTATTGTCTGTATATAATGGAAACTTTTATTTCTGCTTCTGCACACACACACACACAACCACACACACACACACTTGGGGACTGAAACTGTCCTGGTGTGTGGTTACGCCTCCCTGAGTCGTGTCACGGTAGCAAGCAACAAATGACAAGTTGACGGAGGACAGGAGGAAGATGAACAGAGGGATGGATGGAGCTTGAAAGGAAAGGAGGGGGAATAGCAGCACTTTCTTTTTTTTCTTTTTTTTTTCAAGTGAGTCCTTTCACTTCTGTCAGATGAAGAACGTCGCAGGGTCCAAAACAGGCTGTTTCTTATTCCTTCCCCATTTCTTCCTTCTCTTCCTGTTCCTTCGTCATCCTGTCACGGCCACGAACACAATCACACTCACACACACACACACACACTCAAAGAACTAGTGGTTATGCATATTGCATGAGTCCTCCACCTCTGAAGGCCTTTCTGCTTTTTTTTTTTTTTTCATTTTGCAACGTACAGCAGAGATGATGATGAGGAAGCCATATCCTTCACTTAAGGGCTGCTTTGTTTCTTTGCCGCAGGAAAGCAGAAAATTTAAACATGCTGTGTGCTGCAGTTTAAAACATCACTATGTAACTCTGTAATATCTTTTAATTAGAAACTTTTGAGCCTATTGATGTGCTGTAATAAGACCACGCTGCAGCTGTATTTTTCTCGACGTTCTCTGGTTTTACAGAAGATGTTAAATATAAAATCTGAAGTTTACTCAGACTCACTAAAAATATGTTTGTACTAAATAATCTGACTGCAAAGGAAACCAAATTGTTTAACATATCAGATCTAGAAGCTGGTTACAGTAACGCCAGGCTCAGTTATGGTCACAATAATACAACTCTGTGCACAATGTGTGTGTGTGTGTGTGTGTGTGCGTGTGTGTGTGTGTGTGTGTGTGTGTGTGTCTCCCAGGAATTCCCACCAGTGCCTATTTGATGAAAACAACAGCCTGGATGACTCATTGTTGTGTCTGTGGTTGTTGGATTGCAGCTGCTTTACTCCTCCACACTGGGCCCTCAGACGTAAACACACACTCACACACACACACACTTGGATGTATGTGTGTGTGTGCGTGTGTGATTATGTCTGTTTTCCTTTCAGTTTCATTTCTCTTATGTCGTTTTATCCTCGTCCCTCTCATGCAGTGATTGATCCTCCGCTCAGAGGCTTCTCTTGAGCGCGTGTTGATGAGTGGGAGCCGGTGCTGCGTTGTTGTGTTTTTGTTTGTGCCATCTGTGTTGTTGAGAATTATCTTTTTGTAGGAAATATGAAGGGTTGAGACCACTGCTAACTGTCACACACACACACACGAACACACACCATGATTGATTAGGCAATGCTGCTCAATTTCTATTGCTTTGCTTGTGTTCATGACTTCCTTATTTGCATGAGGTAAATAAATGTTTTTGTGAATTAAACATGCTGCATTTGAGGATTGTGTGTAGGCGTGTGTTTGGCATCTATGCTGACCAACCCATTGATACTTCCTGTACAGAACATATATAAACAATATTGACAAAACATATGTCAACATATTACTAATATGCTATGAAACCTAATAGGTCTACAGCTAAGCAATCACAACATAAGTGCAGAAATTTCTGTTAGTACTGTGTACAACCCATAAGGCTGAAATATAGTGTACTGTTTGGAAGTAGCAGGGACTATTTTCTTTATATGCGGTTGCTGATCCTGCAGGTCTGTGCAGATGAAAAGAGAAGAACAGTAGCGATCCAGGACTTGTTTGAGCTTTCAAGTGGCAAGCAGCAAAGGCAGAGAGCACTGAAGAGGGAGTCGGCTATCAGCAGCAGCAGGGCGACTGGGGATTGACTGCACATTCAGAGTCAGCTGGATGAGAGCCACATATCAGACAGATTCAGTGAGGATGGTGGAGAGCACATACTGTAGATACAGAGATATAATCATCTATAGTAAAGCATTGGCACGTCACATTTTTACGAGCAGGCAGAAGACATTAAGGCTGACAGGAAATTTTTTTTATTGTTTGCAACACTTTGTTGCGGTTTATGTTAATTTGATGCTAATGTTGCTGTGTCAACACTTGAAGCTACACCTAATCCCGATCCATCTGATGCGAGCATGCAGCAGCTGTAGTACACTGGATGCATCCGCAGCAAACGCATCACTTCTGTGCCTCTTGATTCATCCACATATTGCAGAATATAACAGAGAAACAAAGAAGTCACACTCGTATTTGCTGATTGTAATTAGCTGTTTGAGAGCAACAACAATCAGTGGGTCACTTACAGCCGTCCTGTAACAGCCAGTTATATTCACGCAGGTGCACCTCATGTACTCATTTTTTTTGGGTCGTATATTGGATTATTTTAGTGACATTTCTGCTAAATCTAACTGTATAGATAACAACAATTTTTGTTCAACTTGTGAATTATGACACGCTAATTATTAAACACAATTGCTAAAGAACTTTTAGGTGCTCAAGACAAGCAAACGTCATCATGTTTTATCAGAACGGAGCTTTTGATGCACTCACTCTTCGATGTGGAGGATATGCGGTGTGATGAACACACAGCTGCTCTCAGAGACACGCCTGTCTGTCCTCAGCATGGAGACTACACCATATTACACCAGTGACAAATGGCTGCTGCTTTATGGACATTATAGAAGCCAACTGACCTGGAGACTGTGTGTGTGTGTGTGTGTGTGTGTGTGTACCAGATTCTAACATATCTCTCCATCGTTGTCAAAAAGTGGTACCTACATGTGCTGCCCCACCGGGCCCCACATACACTCAAACCCGGTGCCTCCTTAAATCAAACACACACTCTTTCACTGCCTTCTTCCTCACAGAAAAATGCAGGTAGACAAATGGGTGGGTTCACACACACATTTGCAATGTTCTCCCTCTCAGACACACACACACCTTTGCTGTCAGTCTTGAAGATGTGTATCTCTGGCTCTGCGGAGGAAGAGGATATGATACACGCATCGCTCTCTGAGGTTATTTGTAAGCAGTTATCATATCTCGGCATGAAGGTAGAGCTCAGATCAGTATTATGGGAGAGACCACAACACACACACACACACACACACACATAGGTGTTGTCAAAGCAGTCAGTTGTCGATGGTTCTTTCTCTGTACATCATGACCAGAGTCACATATCATTCTGGACGCCACATGTTCACACACACACACACACACACACACACACACACACACCCCAACAGAATCTATTGATTTCATCGACCGTTTTAGTAATGAAATCTGTCCTCGTGTCTTCACCTGCTGATCCACTTCTTTAATGCCCTCAATCTGGAGCTCAAGGTGTATGTGTGTGTGTGTGTGTGTGTGTGTGTGTGTGTGTGTGTGACAGCTGCATCTTGCTGCTTTTTTTAATGATATTTCCATTATTTTTGCCCTCCCCTCACCTAAAGAGGACTTTTGAACACGCACTCAAAACACACACAATTCCCTCTTAGTTGATATGTCTAGTGTGTATTGGGCTACTCACGCAGCTCACATTGATTGATCTGCTGATGGGATGGATGCTCTCCAGCTTGTGATCTAATCTGTTACAGCAAAGGAGTACACACAGACGAGAGGAGAGTAGAGAAAGAGATGGAGAGAGAGAAAGAGAGAGCTCGCCGTCTTTCCTCCTCTGTCTCTCGGCCTCTGCTCATCCCTCACCTCGCTCGCCTCCCTCTGATTACAGTTTAAAGAGGGCACCTCACAGGAGCAGACAGACAGGGAGGAAGACGGATGGGGCGAGCAGCCATTCTGGGACCAAACAGATTAAAGCACCGTTCGCCCCACCAGGCTCTCATATTCATTTCCCTTCTCTCACCATGTGACTGCGAGGTCACGACGAGGCTGCCGGGCAGGAAGTGAAGCATGAATAAGATGAGATCACCCTGACAGCCACATTCCTCACCCACACCCTTTGTTGTCTATATAATTGTCTTGTCTGTGTAACACGTGTTCATTCATGTTTCATGGATATTATCCGCTAAACAAACCTCTCGTCACACTGACGTCACACATTCCCAGATATCTGCGATCACTGTTGTGAGTTTAACATCATCATAACTAATAGAAACAAAACTACAAAAATAAGACCTAAATTGCAACAAACCAGACTTATAATATGATGTATAATAATAATAATAATATCAATGAGGATTAGTATATTTCGTGATGAGGTGTTAAAGGGTCTGAACAACTATTAATCACGCTTCTTGTTGTCAAAACCGAAAAGCCTAATCACATAATCCGTCCAGCTATCTTACCCATTATTCCCTCTACTGAGGCTGTTTGTATACAAACAACAGCCGCACTAGATGCTAATACCGTGTCAGCAGGGCTGAATTGTCCGTCCAAGGATGAGATGCTCACCATCTGCTGTGTTTACACTTTCAGACTTTCAGACTGTGCTCTTTTGACAGCCTTTGATGCATTAATGATTTCCCTTGTCTCCCGGGTCTCTTGGTTCAGTCCAGCCCTGTTTACTCTGGAGTTAGCTGCACTCTTTCATCATGGCTGGAAATCCCCTGGTTCTCAACTTCTAACCAAAGCATGTCAGAGAGATGGCAAGTGTGGTAAGAGAGAGTGTATTTTTGGTTGAGTTTGAGAAACACAGGCTCTCATCAGTCTAATGCTGTCGAACAGCGTTCGTCTTCAGAGCCTTTTTAAAATCACTTCTGTAGAAAGTACGAAGAACAAAATAGTAAAGTCGTAAAAACAAAATTCATGAGCTGGATTTGAACCTCTGCAGCGTCGTGTGCAATTTAACATGCTGATTCTTCAAGATGCAGAAGCAGATGATGATTTACCGCTGTTCAAGTTGCCCGAATGGTTGCTGAATCTGCTATTAAGCAACTGACTGTGATGGTAAAAGCAGCAAAGTAAGATGAGATGTCCAGCTCTATACTGTAGCTCTTCCTGCACTGCCAATTTTATGTACATTGTGTCAAAAAAAGGCTGTTTTTAGCACCTCTTGTGATGAGATATGAAGTGTGGAAACTGCTTGGTGCTTCTCAGGCACGAGACATGTATGTGATACAAGTTGTTTCTTGTGAGAAGACAAATGAGAAAGACAAACAAGCTAAACCAGAGAGAAAAGCGAGTGAGCGTAACATTTCGCAGATCTCCTTTTTCTTGTGTTCCGGGAGGCAGATCGAGCCGTATGTGAGAGAGCACACTGGTCCGCATGCAGAGCCTCACAGCTCCCTCAGTCTGTCACCACATATTCACACAGAGTGAGAACACACACACACACACACACACACACACATCTGTGTGGACACAGTGTTCACCTCGACCAAATCTGATTTTTCGTTTATATGTTAAGAAAGCTATTTGATCAATTTTTCCCTAATGACTAAAAATAATACATTGAAGGAGACAAGCTACACATCTTAGTGTATATGATGAAATATCTTCCTAAAAGAGATATTTTCTAAAAGAGCATCTTATTCATTCTTTAGAAAGTTATTCATATTTTATCGTTTTTTTTTTAAATGTAATAAACAATGAAAATATAATTAAACGGATTACTCATTTTGCAGAATCATTGCAAACTTCACCAGATGAAAAGAGCTTTCGCCAAAAGGGAAGCAGAAAATAATATAAGTTGGTGTTTTATTAATAAAGGATATGAATAAAACAGTAATAAAGGATATGATGCAAACTAGGGCATCACTATAGTCATAAAATATAGCTGCATGACTAAAATAAAGAAATCATGAGAATTACCTATGCTTTGTCCTCAGTCTGCAAACACAAGGGGTCTCTGTGATGGAGATAATGGAGATGACACCGAGGACCTAATGCTTCTATCGTCTCTGCTTTGCCTTTTATAGCCGCGTTGTTTAACACAGTCTGAGCACGCAGAGGCCAAAGGAAGTCAACGACCCTCATGAGAGGTCACAAGGACAATCAGCACTTTGTATGATCGAGAAGAGACACGTTATTCATCTAATCCTGATATAAAATATTATCTGAAGTCAGAAAAAAAAACATAGTTTGACTAAAACACTTTCAGGTTTTTTTTTATCCTAAAACAGAATTACAGCCTGTCAGCAGCTCTGAAAGGAACAAATAGCCTCAGTTGAGCGAAAGGCCTTCCACAAGAAGAAGAAAAGGATGTTTTCTCTGTCAGAGGACCTGATCATGATTTCTGCCCCGTCTTTACGTCAGCGGGGGCCTCCGCTCAATGGCCTCACGTCGACCACCATTTCAGAAGCAGACAGGGAGACCAGAAGCGCTCCTGACAGCAAGAGTGTGGATGTAATTATCGGCCACAAAGCCTTACTTGTGCCTCAAAGAGAGCTGTAACAAGAAAATGATACATGCTTTGCAATTTTTTTTTCTCTCTCAAGAATGCGTTCCCCCTCACCCTCTGTGCTTTGGTTCTTTCTTTTCAACTCTTCCTTTTGTTCCTTCCTCTTCTGACTTCACCCCACCTCCCTCCATTGCCTCTTCATCTCCAACCCAACCCCCTCCCATCCTCTCTTCCCTCACCGCCCACCTCTTGCGCACATCGCCTCGGAGAATCTTTGAAATTCTCTGAAACTGAAATGTGCCTGGTGTCCTGCCCTGCATCGGGGACCTGGGTACTGAAAATAAATGTGACAGTCTTTTCAAGGTTTATTGTTTTTTTCTCTGCAAAGGCGTCAATTGATGATCTCTTACGGTGTGCACATATTTATTGCTATTGCACAGTTTCTCATCCTGGTGCAAGTGCGTTACAGCACACGACTCCCATGCTTGTGTTTCCTGCATGCATACAAACGCTACGTGTGTATGTGCTATATAAGGAAAGTGGCATTAATCTCCGTGTCCCGTGAGAACGCTGGTGTTTGTGTGAGTAATGAGCTCTGTACATCTGCGCTGTGTCTCTGTTGTCTTTAATTGGTGCACTGTGACTCTATTAAAGGGATTCACCACCTTCTTCTATAGCTGTGAAGCTTGGGTAACCTACAACCGTCACATCAAGTCGTTAGAGCGCTTCCACATAAGCTGTCTCCAGTGCATCCTGAGAATTACCTGCCTCACACTGAAATACTTGCAAAGACCAACTGCAGAAGTATTGAGGTCATGATCAATCAGCACCAGCTGCAGTGTCCCACGTTGACTACTGTTGAAAGTGCCGAAGAATCACTTTAAGGTGAAGAAAACGTGGGTCCAGGATAGGACTGTTCAGCCATCAAAGATCTCACCGTTCAAGGAGTGGATGTCTAAAGATGTGCTAAATAAGGAGAGTGCCATTAATCTCTGTATCCTGTGAGAACAGTGTTGTTTGTGTGAGTAATGAGCACGGTACGACTTCGCTGTGTCTCTGTTGTCTTTAATTGGTGCAGCGTGACTCTATTAGAGAGTTTCAGTGTAATTAACATCTTCTCCAGAGTGGGAATCCAACCTTACTGCTTCGTAGGCTTGACTTGTTTTGCAGTTTGAAGGCCTGATTTGCTCAACAGGCAACTAATTAGTGATTAAGTAAACGATTTTGCCGGTTTTAATTTCTCTTCGGCTTTTACCGTAATAAGTATGTATCACAAATGTGTGAAGCAGTGTTTGCTGTGCAGGAATGCTCTTGTGTTTGCTCTGTAATGTGTGTGTGATATGTGTGAACGCCTGCAGCTCTTTCATACATGAACCCAGGTGTGTGAGAGAAGCCATACGGAGCTGATAAATAATAATGATACTCTCGTTTGCCCGCCTGCCCCCCTGAAGCTTTTTAATCAGTACCTCGCCCGGCCGCCTCTCCGTTTATTCTGAGTTCATTTTTACATGCAGATAATCTTCATGATATCACACTGCAAATATGTGTTGCTATTTCAAGCTGCGCCAGACAATTTTTAATATGTAGAAACACACCTGTGGTGTTCACGTAAAATCATTAATAACCCTTAATGACAAAGCATCTCTGAATTTGAAGGCACTATGTTTGCGGTTCTTACTCGTTAAAATGGGATCCATTTAATCATTTAATGTTGTGCACTTTACCACTGTTGCATTACTAGGTAATGAAGATAATGCAGTTTGCAGCTGCAATACAAATTTAAGTGCAAAATTCAATAATGGATATTTTATCTAAAAGCCCAATTGTTATGAATAGAATAAATATACATATGAAATCTCTGGGTTTATTATTATAGTGGTGTGGCGCTCCGAGTGTGTGTGTGTGTCTGTGTGCGTGTATGTGTGTACATTATGCACGTGCGCTGATATGTGATCGCCCTCCTGATCAAGGTGACTTGGATGGGTGGTGGGTTTTGGGTGAGGCTGGGCAGGCTGCCTGGATAAAGATGTCAGGCGACACTGGCAGGTTTGAAACTGCTGCGCTCCCTGTGATACCAGCTTACACACTCCCATGCTGAGCCACGCATCACACACACACACAAACACACACAGAAACATGTACACACTGCTAGTTTAAATAGTCTCCTCTGTTTGTTTGTTTTAGTGTTTGTGCATTGACAATCTGCACCACCGCCGGTATCTTTTCATTCTCTTTCTCTGATAATCCGAGGAACAGTAGGCTTTGGCCCAAGCTTTGATGTCACTGTCATGCCAGCAATCTGAAATCTGAACCTCCCTGAGCCGGAGGATGGAGAGATGGAGGGAGGAAAAAAAGATGGAGAGCAACAAAGAAACTGAGACTCGGAGAGAAATGTAAGCAGTTGGCAGAAAAGGAAAGGACAGTGAGACAAAAAGGATGGAGGGAAAGTGCTTCATCTCCTCAATTTGATTCTCAGATAGGTATTTGTGCAGATTAGCTCTCTCCTCCTGCCTCTCCAATCTCAGTTATTTCCTCTATCCAGGTGCCGAGGGTTCACTACAGAGGATAAATGGCGAGGGATAATCCCCAAGCTCACAGATGATCAACTTACACTCTCACACTGCTTGTCAGCTCGTTCTCCGTGTCCTGCTTCACTCAGAGTTATTGATCAAAAAGCTTTATACGTGTTTATTCTACTTTGGAGCTTCACTCAATCTCATTTTATTTATTTTCTCTGTCTTACTCTTTCACACATGCACAGTAAACTGCACACTGTTCGAGTCAGTCGGCGCGTTTGTGTCTTCTGTGCTTGTGAGGGCCTCCATTAAGCGTCAGTTTGTGGTCTAGTGTAAATAATAAGAGCTGATATGTGGTTTGTGGGATGTATATGTGCGAGAAAGAGTGTGTGTGTGTGGTTGATGGGACAACATTTAGCCATTAGTCGATTTTTTAATTTCGGGTTAAGATACAAGAAAAAACTGCAACTTTTGTCAGTCTTTTGAGAGATAAACACAACTTAATAACATCAGGAGCACTGAAAGTTCAGATAATGAACAAAGTAAGAGGAGGAAGAGGCGCAACAGGTGCAATGATTGATGAGGAGGATGCGTCACTGTGAGCTTCTAATGTTAAACCGATGCCTACCTGTAAAACTTAACAGTGTGACAGTAGCTAAATTTATCCATAAGGCCACATGTAAACAACTGTTTGGTCAAAAAAAAGCCTATGGAGGAGATTTTGAGAACAGGCTCACTAAAAGGTTTTACTAAAACATGATATAATAATTATAATATACCCACAGAATGAAAGGAACATGTTAAAATGTAGGTTCTGGTTCTCTCTGCACTTGAGTATAATAAATGTCACTATTTACAGTATTTATCTCCAGCTGAATGAACATACAAGCAAACACTGTCACCTGTGTTTAAGTCTCTACAACCTCACACACGCAACATGATTCATCCACCCATAGCTGCATGTCACATCCACTTAGACCTGTCGCTCTTCATGTACACTTCTCATACACACACACACAAACACACACAGACACACACATGCCCTATTCCCCACTTGGTGACGGCAGTGACGCCAATTCCCTCTGTCATGTACAGTCAAAGCCAGTCACACACACTCCCTGTCAAATAGTGCCAAGGCTATGAACCACGTAACAACTGTATCAGTATTTTGTGTGTGTGTGTGTGTGTGTGTTTCCATTGCGAGTGGGCTCATCGTGCAGCTATAAAGCGGAGATGGATAAACAACTCTCCTTTGTTTGGCCCCTAGCGTTGGCTACACACAATCCATCCAGCAAAAACACACAATCTGTCAGTGTGAACACACACACACACACACACACACACACACACACACACACGTTTATAGTCTATGTTCAGTTATCATCTCTGGTATGATGGCCCTATTTTCTCCTCACCTCAGCATGGCCTACACTTGGCTTCGAAAACATCCCATTTACTACGTGCCAATTACAAATCTCGCCACCCCACACAGATACACACACACACAGACAAACACACACACACGGAGTATACACACACATAGTCACAACTGATGGATTTGTTTTTGCACTATCAAGAGATTTAATCACAACAGGACGCTTGACTTTGTGTTATTGGAGAACAAAAGTGTCACTATTGCCTTTATTTTTTAACCCAAATTTATTCAAAACATCCAGGGACTGAACTATTTATTTGTCTCATATATTCACACTCTCTCACATATGGAAATTAAGATCTAGAGATGAGATCTTGTTTTGCTTATTTTTCCCTTCTGCAAATTCCTTAAGTTCAAAGTTTTGTTCCCTGACATCAATGCTGTCGAGTATGTGTGTTTTAATTATTTCAGTCTGTTTCAGATCATATTTTTTCTGATGGCTCTTTATACTTCAAACCCTTCAGTTCACAACGCTAAAGCTGCTCCTCACACACCATCCGTAGTTTTATTGTATGTTTGTCTGTGTGAGATGTGTGTGTGCCTACTCGTGATAGTGTTTTCAAGTCAAAGTGTGTGTATTCAGGGTTTCTGAATGATCGCTGTCATGGTCCTAAACCCTCTAAAACCTCAACAGCATGAGTACACAAACACACACAAAACAATAAAGCTCTCAATACATCAGCTTCATATCAAACGCAGTGATTAACCCTCTCTCCCTCTGTGTCTGGTGGAGTAAAACAGACATGGAGCGTCTGTGGCCTGGTATTTAACTGTATTTAAAGAAATTACACCCACACACACACACAGTCATGTCCACACACACACACACACACACACACATTATGGTATGTTAATCATGTGTGTTTCCTGCAGATGATCAGAGAACAGACTGAGGCTGCTTATTGAGATACAGAGCTGTATTAACTCCAACTGGTAAAAACAGGGAGGCATATGCTTCAGAAATACAAATACCCCGAGGGTGTGTGTGCATATGAGTATTTATTAACATCTGCTGGTGTGTGTGTGTGTTTCCATGTCAGAACTATGCTTGCATGTGTTCATACTGATGTGTTTCCACGTTATTACAGACTTTAAGTATAGTTTTCTAAATGTGAACAAAAGACCACACGCCTTAAATATAATATATATCATAATAATAATAATAAAAAATAATATGCTACACTAACATAGTGAACATGGAAAACATACCTGTTTAAAATTGGCATGTTAGCATTATTACTGTGAGCATTTTAGTATGCTGACTCAAAGCTCTGCACACAGAGCTGCTTGCATGGCTGTACTTAATTTATTAGTCAAACTCTTGCATTATACACATGAATATACCTGTTCATAGTGGGGCTTTAAGCTCATTACCTAACCACAAATTAAATTATAGTCATATATATATATATATATAAGTGTTGCCATTGCAGTTTTGAATAGCAATTTAAAAGCTGTAACACCCCTGTCCTTCTGAGTAAACAGGAACTGGTAGTTTGAGGTAGTGTGTGCAGCATTAGCCACCATAACCAAAGAAGAATCACCAAAAACATCGAATCAAGTCTCAACCTTTTCGACAAAAAGAAGACAAAAAGGACAAAAGGGCTCCACTGCTGCCAAACTTTACCACTGCGCTCCATCCATAAAGTGGCTATCATGTCTCTGATCTGCATTACCAATGGCTGCAATCTATCATTCCCTCTGTGTCCTCTGTCCTTCTGTTTGGGAGGTGGTAAAAGCTGGGAGATAGGATCAGAGGAGGTAGGTTAGTACTGTGATACGAGCAGGTTCAGAGGTAAAGAAGAGAGTTATGATCCCTGTCGCTGGCACACACTGTGGGACAGAGCAGGGGAATTGGACTCAGGCCTCCACATCTGCTCCACAATGTCTCTATGCTTGTTAGTGTTGGTGCCACACTCTGCGGTGGGTGAGCATGTCTGATTGGTGGCGATTATGGTGAAGGAGAAGGTGTGTGCATCTGTGCTCGAGTGTGTTTGTGAGTTATTTTCCTTTGATAACTGCTCTTAAGTCAATGATGCAATCTCTGCAAGGCTCTGTGAAAACAGAGCGCGGGCCTCTCTTCTGATGCACAGCAGATAGTCACAGCTCACAGAGAGCTCAGAGAGCCAAAAGGAGAAATAATCAAAACAACAGCATGCTACACGCTGCATCACATCTTGACTACTGGAGGCAAGGGGAGGAGATGTAAGCAGGTGTGTACCTGGCATGTGTGTGTTTTGATAGAGTGTGTGTGTGTGTGTGTAGAGGGGGGACAGACAAAAGAGCTGTGGAACATCTGGATGCTGGTGATAGCTCTGCTCACATGCGTTACGAGCCAAATTAATTAAACCTGGTGGGGAGACTGTGTATGTGTGTGTGTGTGATGTGTATTAAGAGTCGATCCACGTCCTGGACAATCTAGTGTCGACATATAGTCATCTAGAGAGGGTGGAGGGGTGGAAAGAGGAGTGGAGACGGAAGGAGGAGTGAAAGTATAAATCAATGGGTTGATGTCGGCAGGGTGACTGTTCGATACTGGAGTTGGTCCTGGTGAGAAGAGAAGCAGACGCATTATGTTGTCGCCGTCGTCTGAAACGCTTTTAGTCCCTTTTGAGGAGCTTCTTTTATGAACAGGTCACCAACCAGGACTTCAGCATGTCTACTACTAGACTGATGACTGACTGATGGCCACAAACATACATGACCTAGTGTCCTCACATAAGATGAACATTGGCTCTAAAAATATTTAGTCATTGCTCCACAGTCAGTCGGTCAACTGTCTTTCTCTCCCGACTCTCGTCAAGTGAAATCTTACACATCTCGTCACAAGTAATGTAATCATAAGCTTAGCATTTAGCTTAAAGCACATTGTGCTAAAGCTAAGCTTAGTCCTATCGTTGAACACTAAATCATGATTTTGGACCACTGAGGTAGAAAAATCCTGAATGTATTTAAGCCAGAGGTGTTCCTCACCCTCCCTCCTCCAACTCTGACTGTGATGGTGTTGGGAAGGCAGCAGCGACGGAGCAGCCATCATTTATTTCCCGACTTGGCTGGAGGGTCGATACGAATTAGCATTTCCTTCTAAATGAATCCTCAGGAGATTTACAAGTCGTGGTCCGGTCACCTGTTAGTTAGTTAGTTAGTTAGTTATAAAAACACAACATTATGCATTAAATATGCACATCTTAGTTGCTACTTTCTGTTTGATAAGATCATGATTCAACCAACAGTTTACCCGGTGCAGTTCTTTATCATTTCAAGGATGTAAAAATGTTTGTGGTTTGTCTGAAATGAACAGAAAAGCTGCTATTGACCTCCACTTTGTTCCTGTCTCTTTCATACTCCGCCTGCATGCTAACTATGAAGGAAGATGACATTTTCTGAGAGGGGCAGTTTCCTCCGTGGCCTTGCTCTGTCCCATGCTGATGTGAGTGTATTATATCAACATTGATTTTTCTCCCCTGCATTCCTGCTATCGACACATGAATATATCACGTTGACTGCTGAGGCACAGCGGGTCAGGGGTTTATGTAGTGGTCAATGCAAGATCAGGACGAAGATAAAGAAACTGTGCAGACTCCATTCTGATTCAAGCAAAAGGAGTGTTTGACTCAGAGCTCGTTAGACTTTTACCATGTTTGATTCTGAAGGAGCGTCACTTGATTTTTAGATATTTCGAAAATTTGAACCAGAAGCAAATGAAGAAAGAAACAGTTTTAGTCTTATCACCACACTAAATAGTACCGCCGATAAGTGTTTCTCATGTTGGCGAGTCCATCAGATGGATAGTGTGTTTATTGTTATCATTTATCTCTCTCTTTTAACCCCTCCCTCATATTCTCTCGCTGTCTGTCGATGAGAGCAGGTAGCGCTGACGGCTGTGAAATTGAATTAAGCGTGCCTTCCACCTCCTCTTTCCTCCTCCTCCTCCTCCTCCACATCCTCTGACATGCGAAGGTTTTAATGATCATGAAGCTGGGAAGCTTTCCAAATGGCAAACACTTAATTGAGAAAAATGAAAGGAACAACGGTACGATTCATTTATCTAAATAGAGGAACGAGGGGTGCGGAGGGTCATCCCGTCTTCAATTTCTCATTTTATTTTCCACCCTTCCCCCTGTTCAGCCACTTTCTCAATAGGGAATGTGTGAAAATTTCATTTGGTGACGTGTAGGATAAATCAACATGACGAATCTCTTCGCTCACCTTAATTGTGTTTCGCTCAGCAGAAAAGCAGACACGGGCGCTGCTGGATGGTTGTGGATACTTTTTGGTCGTTTGGAAAGATGATGTAGCAAGCTGTAAATTGATTTGATTTAATGCCGTAAGAAATTTGTTGATAATTAAAGAAATATACCAGCGTGGTCTTTTGTCTGAGCTTATTTGTAGCAGAGTGAAGAGTTAACATGTCCGGGTGCGAAGGGCTGACCTGGTAATGAACTTCTCATTAGTGACATCGTTAGCTGCCGCCTCCCGAGGTTTGAATCACACCTCAGGGTCAAGCCTGCGGGTCTGCTTGAATCACCTCAGAGACTCTGGTTAAGGCTGTGCAAGGCTTCCTGTGCTGTGCAGGGGTTAATATAGGCGACTCCCCCTCCTTACCCCTCCTCCACGCAAACCCTCTGTCTCCCCTAACAGCTTTGGCTCAGCCCATCACTCCCAGCCAACCTGGCCTAATCTGTGATTATGTGTCAAGCAGGAGGCCATTTATTCCAGATTAATTTATTCATCGTCCTAGTGTGGCTTCCGCTGCGGGGGATTGATGGCGCAATATATCTGAGAAAAAGAGAGCAGGAGAGGAGAGAGAGATCATCCATTTCTATCCTCAGTGCAAAAGGTGGATCTCAGCTTGTTTTACCGCCAACGTCTCCCCCTGATTCACGCTAACCTCCTCGTCAGGCCACGTGTGACAGACAATTAATCAGCCAATTAAAGAAAAAAAAAACTCTACGGATGTTAGCAAGGTTCATTGGCTTACATCTTCATCTCAGTTTTAATTGTGCCTTGCAGACAGGTCATAACTTACTTGATACTTAAGTGTTAATATTTCTTTCAGGGAGGAAATTTTGAGTAAATCCTCAGCTCTTCCCTTCTCCTCTGTACTTTTCTACCCTGTCGGTTATGCCGGTTATGAAAGAAGCGAAGAAGTCATCCCATCCATTTGATCAACAAAAATGCTGCCCAGCAAGAACATCAGTAGCTTCTTCACGTCTTACTGTTGATTTTTTTTGTTGTTGAGGTTATGTAAAACTAGCTGGTGTCTGTAGACGTCTATCTGTCTGAGATCTGAGTTTTTTTCTCATCCGCTATGTTCTGTCTTAAAAGGAAATCATAGTGAGTGCGGAGGGTGCTGAGGTGAATACTGAGCATTTGTGAGCCCATAAAGAAGCTTATTCATTCATCACGGTGCTGATGAACAACATCACACCATATGTTTTGTTTTGAAGGGTATCTAGAGAGTCGCAGCAGTTTATTTTATGGGTTCTCGCTCATCTCCACAGTCTGCAGCTCCCTCCTCCATTCTCTGTCTCTGTTGCCTGTGGCTGATATTCTCATGTATAAAGGTGAAGTGGATCTCCAAGACTATGATGGCTCATTAGAGAGCTCTTCTTCTGGTCGCATAGACGTGTCTTAGCTGGCTGACACATACACACACACACACACAGGCAGCCAGACACCTTGCTCCTCGCTTTTCCTGCTGGTGGGCTGTTGAAGCCCGTCAGTGTGTTTTTAAACTCTATTCCAGGCACCTGCAGGATTGCCTGCTCCTGCTTTTGAGGGCTCTCAATAAAAGCCGAGAGACAGCCAGACAAGCAGCTGACTGTCAGAGATGTGGGAGCCTGAGGAGACTTTTTAAAGTTGCCCTCTGGCTGCCTGTTTGATGGATCCCAGGATAGCGCTTAAATAGGCGGATAGAGGAAGGCCTTGACTTGAAGCTTTGCTTTTGTAGAGGGAAGCAGGATTAGTTATCAATCTGTCCCACCTATTTAATCCAATCTAAACCTTTACTCTTTTATTTGTAATCCCAGCTGCAGCGACCCAGAGAAACAACCTCTCCCCACTGAAATAATTCACCTTTTTCCTTCCTCTTCGTCTCGTGTGTGGAAAAAGATCACATGATTTGCTTCTACTTTAAAGCTCTTGCTCTTTTTTCTTGTGGAAACGCAACCTGTTGCAAGATCTCTCTGTGGTCATAGACATATCGTCAAGGCTCTTACACTTGTAATGCTGTGATTAAGTTTATAGCTTCTTATACTGCCCCACTTATTATAGTTTGCAATGGGTATGTGTATTAGCAAAATGCCTCAATGTGGGTCTGCATCCAGGTTGTCTGAATGTGATGTGATGTGATGTGATGGGGGGTCAAAATATGAAGAATTTTTTAACTGGTGACACAAGGATGAAAAAATCTGTTGCTTCATCCAGATGCTGGAGTACAAGAGAGACAACGTCGAGTGAGGCTGATGGGAGAGACTTATTAAAAGTCGAGTCAAACTTACTTCCTCCATCACCTCCCCTCTCTCTCTCTCTCTCTCTTTCTCCTGTCTGTCTAACTCCATCCCCTCCTCATCACTTCTTCCTGGAGCTGCTGTTTCCACTCTGCTCCGTCCTCCCAGATGTGCCGCATTAATTCCACAGCTGCTGTCCCCATTAATGTTCGCCGTCACAGCTTGCACACCCTCATTTTCAGCTTTTTCTGCCCCCTCACCCGTGTGTGAGTCCATAAGTGTGTGTGTGTGTGTATGAGAGAGAAGTGCAGCAGCTGTTAGCCCTGCACTTCCTAGTAAAACTACAGTAGCAGTGGTGAGCAGAGAAGGGGAACGCGGCAGATTTACTCATTCATGGAGGTGTCATCAACAGCAGCGCTCATGCTTGTCTGTGACTCCTGCACGCAGGGACACACATACATATAGCATCAGCACTACCACTCCCTTTTTCCATTTAAAACAACCCTGCCTGAAAGGATTTCAATAATCCTGCTCCACAGTGGGCTGTTTTTCTAACACATTGCTCAGGCCAGTCGAGCCCACTGGACGATATTTGTTCTTTACCCCCAGGCCCCCCCTCCCCCAAAGCCCCCAACCGCACCCTTTAAAACAAAATGTAGGCGGTTATATATCCCAAAATATAGATGTAGAAATAAATAACAAAAAGTTCAAAATACAGCATCCACCCATAGTGCTCACTGGATACACATTAATAATTAATTTGTTTACTTAACAGCTTTTCCTCTCTTGTAATTATGACCTGCTGGTTAATATATAAGTGGTTTTATCCTGGGCTCATTAAAGCCTGCAGTAAGTATTGAGGCATTAAACTGATTTGTGTTGTGATTTTGTGTCTCTTTGCCTTTTCGTTCTGTGCATGTCTCTCTCTCTTTCTCTCTCTTTTACCCTCTATCTCGCCTGCTAAAGATGGTTAATTTTAAATGTGGAGGGGAGTAATTGAAGGTCACACCTTTGTGTTGGCTGCCCAGCTTAATGAAGGCAGAAACAGTCTTCTGGAGGAGTGCAGTTTAGAGGCGGTGGAGATTTTCTGGCACTACACCGGGGATTTCTGCTGCAGACAGCGGTGAGCTGCCTGTAATGAAACTTCCATCATTTCTTTCTTTTTCATTTTCATAGGCATATAAGGGCAAAATTATGTTATTTTAAAGGGGCACTCTACCAATTATACACACCAAAATCAGTTTCTGTGGCTCAGGTCGGCCATGTCTGATAAAAATGACCCTGGTTATGTCATCAGAGGCTCGAAGGGCACAAGAAAGATTACAAACTGGGGGCCTGACGCTTAAATGACACCATCCAATTTTACTATGTAGGATCCAGTATTTTTTGGGACTTGGCCTATAATAAGTCCGTTCAAAGTACACCCTCATTAAAGAAATCTACAGCTGACGACCAAAACATTTCAAATGTTGCTGGATAGAGTCGGTGGTAAAGTCCTGTATACTTCTTCCTCAAATTGACATCTCATTTTTAGAGGACTATATGGTCTCTGTATTGCTAATGGATGCCACTTCTGTCACGTATCCTCCTTGCGGTTGACAGGATGTTTGCTCTGAAGAATTACTTCGCTGGTCAGGGAATCCTTATTTACAGACACAAATTGACACACAGGCAGGCATGTGTGTGCATACACATAGATGCATACACACACAAAGCAACCGCAGCGTGCTGTAAGACTGATGTTAAGTGTTGGACACGGCGAATACAGACTAACGGGACGCATTGTATCTGAAACCGTGACCCAGCCCTGCCTGCCCCAGATAACAGAATTACTGCAAATTGAACTTTAGGCTTTTTTTCTCTCGCTTTGCTTTTTCCTCTCTTCAAATCACTCTATCTTTCCCTCTGTCCATGTCGTCGCCTCTGCTGCTTTTTGCTGGGATTTACGACTTCTTGGAAAACCATCCTCTACTGTAAGAAAGATGGGAGGAGGAGGCAGAGACAAAGAGGAAGTGGAAGTGAAAGAGAAAAGACGCAGACAGGCACAAAAAAAAAAAGATGGATGGCTGTTGAGCAGAGTGATTAGGAGCAGGAAAGAGAGACAAGCACAGAGGAAAGTGTGACTGATGCATGTGGAATAAAGCAGAGGACAGAAGTGAAATGTTGGAAACGGGAAGAAATCAAGTGAGGAACAAGACTCGAGGGAAGGCTTTGCACTCCCCCACACCTTCCTTAATTAGAAAATATAATATGGAATGGATTGAGGTGGATCAAATGCAGGAGATAATGGCTTTATCTACGGCCACCACAGAATTATGGATACAAGTGCCAAAGACCTTTCCAGGTTTGGCTACCCGGAGTGAGAAGAAGTGTGAAACAGAAAAGCCTCAGGCTAGGATTTGCACAATAGAGTTTAACAGAATTGTATGGAATACTGTTGCATTATTAAACTGCCTATTAAAGTGAGAAAAAGAAGTGTGTCTATTAACATAAAAGTGGATTCAGGCCCTGAAGAGATGGTTCACACACAATGATAGAAATCCATCAAACTAAATGCTTTATTGTTGAAATGATGTATGTGTGTTTGTATCTGTTTGCATAAATTATTCAGTGTGAGTGAAATAAAAACCAAGCACTATTTTCATTATTGATTATTCTATGATTAATTAGTTAATTATTAAATGTCAGAAAGAGGGAAACATGTTGTTTTGTCTTTCCAACAGATATTCAGTTCTGTTGGTATATTTGCTTGATAAATAAACAATGATGATTGATCGAATAATTATTTCAGCTCTGTATTAGTGTGATATTCCCAGGCCTACTTCCCACAAGCCGGTCACACCCTCATGACCCTCAGTCTCTCTGGGGGTCAAAGGTCATAATTGTTGTCCTGGCAATGGCAACATGTGCTCCTGCTGATAGGAGGAGACTCTAGTTTTGGATCCTAGAGCTCAATGTAGAGATTTCTTTGTCACAAGATGATCTGTGTTTTTCTCTCTGTGGTCGTTTCCAGATTGTCCTCCTCTCTGATTGACTCCTAAACAGATTCCTCACCCATAAAACCCTCGACATTTACAATCACCCTGAGTGTGTCAGTGGTGTGTGCACATCATTCTTATATTTACATGTCTTGTACTTGGAGGAGGACTCGAGTGGAATGCGAGTTGTGAAATTGTGGGAGAGAAAACCACAGAAAAAAACACTGTGAGCCTGTTTTTCCCGCGTTGACCACAGTGGTATATGCTCACCACCCCTGGGTTCATGTTGAGGCTCGAGCTGTTTATTCTTCCCCTATACTCCCAACTTCTTTGCTTGGTATCGGTTGCTCCATTTCCATCCGTTCCTGTCCTCTGCCAAGGGGAAGCAGTTGTCATCGTAACCACAAGTGTCTCTCTGTCTCTGTCTCTTTCTGTCACTTCACTCCTGTTTTTCTCTGCCTACATCTGTGTCCGTCTTTCCACTCTCCCTCCTGATAAATATTTATTTCCACACCACTCGAGGAAGAGGAGGAGGGGGGGGTCGGAGATATGGTGAGGAGGGCTTGAGTGTTTTTTTAAGGAGCTAACAGAATTCGAATTGGTGACTGGTGCCCTGTTATGAGGGCGAAGCTCACACACACATACGCTCAGAAAACCCACATGAATGGCTTGAATGGAAAGGAATTGATTTTGTTGGCACCCCTATGCTTTTTTACAAACCTGTCTCATTCACTTAGCGAGGCGTCTGGCTGCTCGCCCTCCCAGGGGGGTCTTCGATATCTGTTATAAGTGGGTGTGGAGGCCCGCGCCATGTGCCAGTCAATTTTAATCATATAAAGCTGTCTCTGCCCCTCAGTGAAGGAATGCCGGCTTTATATTTCACTCCTCCTCACTCTGCTGTTGAGCCTGAAATCGCGCTTTGAGTCATGTGTGGATTTTTTTATGAGAACAAAGAGCAGGCAGAAACCTTAAACTCCATCAGAGACATGTAGAAGGATGATACAGACAAAAGCATTTCTCAGCTTTCCCATCTGTTGCACAATATTGGAGCATATTTTCACTCTGCATTAATGGATGACGGGTATTTACATTCTTGAGAGACATCGTACTTTCTTGAGTCATGTACCATCAATCTTGTTTTTCTTCAGCTTTCTATCTTAAACTGAGTGCTACAAACCGCTAAGCGCTCCCCGACCTTGTCTTTCCCACTGTTTTCCCCAGTGGGCCACAATTACAAATCTTCCTCCCACCATATGGGCCAAATCCTATAATAGCTTGAGCTGAAAGAGGTGTGTTTGCTCACCGTCTCTGTTTCTCATTCGCACAAAAATTACACGCATTAGTAGCTGTGGGACAAAGCAGGGCTAAAGAGGGGGGGGGGTCTTTTAGGCTGCGATGTGAGATGGTTCAGGGCCGGAGAAGAAGCTGCTGTTTTGCATCGCAAAAGGCTGATAGTGTGTATAGATGAAGTCATGGGGCTGGCTGGCCATCAAACAGAGTCTGAATGTGAAGGAGGCCGGGCCCCGGACGCTCCATGGTTAATTGTGTTACCCAGAGAAAGCTCGGGCCGGCCTGTTCTCAGCCATTGAGTGGAGACGCTGATTTGAAGCCTTTCAGGAAAAGGTAGAATAGTCCCCGGGTTACTGAATAGACCCTTCCAGAAAACTGAGAATGGCTTGAAAGACAAAACGAGAGGAGGAATGTGATTATTGGATTGGAGCTCTTTCACAGAGAGTAAACTGTGTTGGCAAACATACAGTTGAAAGAGTTTCAGTGGTGCTTTTGAGAAACTGATACTGTCACAGATGAGTGTATGGTGGTGTAACAGCGATGCTAAACCATTGCCAAAAGGGTGAAAGTGTTCATCACTCCTCAGCGCTAACAATTCTTGGCCATGGTCACGATTGGCTTTCGATTACCATGTATTGATCCTTGATATGAATCTGTGTTTACCGCTATGCTTTCATAGTGCTCAGCCACACTCACCAAAGTGGACTTTAGTTAATGACCTCGTCATAGATTCTGCACAGATCGAATTACCTCCTTTTGGACAACTGCTGAAAACAAATCTCCCTCTTCTTTCCTCTCTTGTCTTTTTGACCTTTTCCCCTCACTTTTTTTTCCCCTCTTCGCAGTAATATTTTACAACGGCCATGAAAATACTGTAAAAAAGGAGGATTTACATCCGTCATATAAGAATCTGTTTTCTCCGGCATCACAGGACGAAGCACCAATAACCTGCTCAGCTCCCTGTATCATCTCCTCTACCTCGACATTGCTGACCTTGGCTGTTGGGATATTTAACCACAGATATCCTTGAGCCTTGCTATTTTTATGTCTTTCCTAACCTTTTAAAAGATGTTCTCCTCGGCCAATGCCTTAGTTTATAATCTCCATCCATCTCTGTCAGCCGGCGAATGCAACTCCGAAAGACATAATCGGATTTCAGTGGCATTAAACAGCGAATAGCTGCAGTCATTGGACAACCTGCTAGTAACAGGTTTAGAGGGGAGCACCACATTTGTCAAGTGTCAGGGCTGAGACCTGAACACCAAATACGGACATGTCCTGTACACTTGCTCTCTAGTCTCGTAGGAATTCACACAAGCTGTTTAGGATGAAGGGTGGGGGGTAGGGTGGGTGCTGTCTCATTTCATTTACTGTCAAGTTGGTCGTACGAGTTAATAGGGTTCCTTAAGCCGAAATGAAGTTTTAAATGTAATCTCACTCAGACACAGGATGTCTCTGAGGCCGTAAGTGTTGCCACAAGTTCATGAGCGTTCACTGACAAGCAAGGAATCAGAGCAAGTGTTTTCTTACGTATAAACTGTCTGTTTCCTCCCGCCTGCCAAGTGAGTTGTGTTGCATGTCTTCCTTCAGCTGGCAATATTCATTTCAGATGTCTGTATTGTTTGTTCTGGAAATGAGAAATATGTATCAGACGCAGGGCGATGTCTCATTCATCACCTGGCTCCCACTGTCCGACTATCTCACCACCGAAGACGGATAGATACGGAGTATTGTCTGTGGCTGACACCGTTGTCACAAACGGTCATTGTGGATGCGAATGCGTCTCATTCCCGGGACAGATAAAGCACCTCTTTCCTTTTGTAATTGTATTCTGTCTCTATGGTTTGCTGGAGATGTAAGTATCAGATTATATGAGTAATGAAAGTCCTGAAATGAGATGCTTTCCTTTTTCAAGTGTCACCCGCGAACTTGTTTGTAGCCGGTTTTAGAGAGGGCGGATGCATTATTTGTACGTGCACGTGTGTGTGTTTAAGGAGGTAGAAACAGTGATCGGTAATCATTTGGAAGGGGGGAATGAGACGCCTCATCAATCACACGGTGTTCGTTAAAGGTTACGTCGCCACAACTGAGGGAACGTATTCAGCCTTAGCAAGGGGAATAAAAAAGTAATTATCCTTTATCATCAGCCAGAGGAGACTTGACATAATTAGTTGTTTTTTTTGTTTTTTTTTTGTGTTTGAAGTTGATTTGGGCTTCCTGTCCTTGGGGATTAAATATATCAGACAATCATTCGACTGTTCACAGGCCTTACAGTCACTCCTAACAAAACCTGAGACAGGAAGTTGTCCACGACTGCCGTCTTTCTGCCTTGTTTATTAATCAGCCTTCAATTTATCTCTGTGTTCGGCTGAAATTCTGCAGGTTGTCATTTGTACTGAATGTGTTGCGTCTTCATGACCTGACGTACAAACGCTTCCTTGCCTGCAATAATATAATATGATGTGAGTGGGGGGAGGGTGGGCTGGCAAGGAAAAAGAATTTCCCTTCAGGCATCAATAAAGTATCACACTGTACATTAATGAAGATGTTATTATTGGATGTTACTCAGACCTCATTTTCACAATGGCTCCATCTTTGTAATTGAACAGTGCATAACACTTTTGAAACGGACGTGCAGTACACAGTGGTGTTTAAATTAATGAAAACAACTTACCTGAAATCTCAAGTACTGCGTTTTCTGTTCAGATCAGGCTAACTACGGTTCGACAAGTAGCTTCGGCATCAAGGGGAAAAAAAACGCACAACATTAGGAGAATTTTCTGTTCTGAGTTGACATTTTTTCAATTCGAGGTGTTACTGCAGTGAGCAAAACGCTTTATTCTTATTGAAAACAATTACAAAAAGCCGCCCCAGGCTGCTACTAAATGCCAGCTGTCTTTTATTTGTTAATCCTTAAACAAATATTAACTTGACCCTTGAGAATTAGACCCTTATTTTTAGGACAAGGCATTACTATTTTGGAAACCAAAAAAGGAAAACACGAGTCTAATCTATAGATACATACTGTATATTTCATATTTATAGTTTCCATATAGATTTTCATTGCTTTAGCAGTCTATGAAAGTCCCACAGATCTGCCACTGTTGACGTCTAGATGAATACCTAAGGTGAATACACTGATATATTGTTATGTAATGCCATCTAACTACATTTATTTTCCAAATTTCATTTTAAAAGTGGAGGAGGCAAATTCGCTTTTAACCGACAACTAGTGATGCAAAAAGCAGTTCTCAGACGGCCTGGCCACAGAATCACCCGTAATGATTCTGAATTAGAGGAGGACAAGGACAAGGTGGCTTCTCTTCTAATTACCTGCCATCTCCCTTTGTCTCACAGACTTCACGCTGGGTCGTAATGCAGAGAGAAAGCGACGGAGGAGAGGAAGAGTTATAGAAAAGGAGGCAGGAATGAAGGAAGGGGGGTTGAGAGACTATAAGAGAACGAGAGAGTGAAAGCCAAGTGAAAATCCATATACATGATTTATACCAGTGCGTGGTAGGCAGGAGTTATCTTTTATTTATGAGGGCATCAGCGGCAAAGCGCCCAGATGTTAAGCTGCGTAGGGATCTCATCTAGCTACAGTCGTTCTCTGGCAATAAAGCTAGAAGGTAGGCTGTTGAGATCTGGAGGAGGGCTGCGTAAGGATATGTGTGGAAGAGACACACGAAGCTTTGTCCTCTTTGACAGAAAGCTTTAGGCTAAGTAGGTATGGCTGTAAGATGGAGCCTTAAAACTTTCAGTTAGATTTGTTAGAATTTGTTAAACCGGAAATGCAAGATAGAAAAAAGGCATGGAGTCATTGCTCCATTATTTGTCTAAGAAAGACAAGACACTTGTTGTTTTCTCCTCTGTCAACAGCTCATCAAAGAGACGCGGAGGATTCATTATGGTAATGAAGCCCTCTGCAAATCAGATGCAAGATCTCCACGCCGAGTATCATCATCATCATCATCAATCTAACCTCACATTAACACGGCCTGGATATGAAAAACACACCTCGCACCCTAATAGCACTAATAAAGACGGTTGCTAATGTTATGCTGCAGTAACCAATGGGTGGAGGTTGCCGACAGGGCGGCTCGCACTTTATATGTCTCTAAAGTCTCTAAAGCCAGCTTTCTTTCTTTCTTTTTTTTTTTTTTTTTGTAACATGCCAGTGTAAGTGACAAATGCCTCACAGCCCCGGGGGTGGAGTGCAGAGAGATTTGTGAACTGTAACAGAAAGGTTACGCTCTGACCGGGTCACCCAAACCCTGCAGCACCCCAGCGGGTTCCAGCGGGTCGTGTTAGTTTAACTGTGGCGTCTATACAGCTCCAGCAGCTTTGGTTGGCAGGATAACCACATTTCAGGCATCATATGACCCGAGTGTGTTCATTTTTTTTTTTTCTAAGGACGTGTAAGTACTATAAGCCCTCGTGCTGCTTTTGGGCGTCTCTGCAGAATGAATGGCTTTGATTCTGTCTACTCCTTATAATGGAGGATGTGATTATATTTTCAAAACCAGCCTGGCCCTGCAATGTCAATGAAGATCTTATCCATCGGCTATGAAATAAAATAATAATGGAGTGACTGTGAAGACGACCTTGAAGAGCTGCTGAAATGAGACAAAATAAAAGCAAGTATGACTGAAAATGTTTAGTATCGGCTCAAAGAAAACAAGTTTGGTGTCTTTGCAGGGAGACCGTGGGGTGTGATGGGGGATGTTAACTTGCCCCCACCCCACGTCTACTCCATTATCTCAATTGAAGCAGTTAGTTACAGTAAATAGACAGTATTAACGGGACATTTCTTGGCTCCTGAAGCAGGTGCTTAGGTTATATAAAATGCTTTCAATTTCAGTGCTGCAGCTACTTAATAGCTCAGTGCCTAATAGCAATTAATAAAAATGCCAAAAGTGTTCTTTGCCAAAAGTGTTCTGTGCTGCAGGTTTGGGATTTTTTAAAGTAACATAATTTACTTTTCAGAAATCAAAAGAGGGAATTAAGTGATACCCAAACAGTTTCCAGTTTTCCACATGAGTAACCAGGAGCATCCAAACCGTTACATGCTTGATAACAGAAATCCATATTACTTTCACATGAGCTTTCCGCTGCTGCTGCTGACGAAAAGGTATAATCTCAGTTCCTGACAAATAGGGACTATCGTCTGTCTGCTGGTGGAGCGTTTCAGTGTGTGCATGTGTAACACAGCAGGCTGAATGCAGGCAGACAAAGAGCCACTCCCTACTGGATGTTGAAAGCTGTTGTCTAGATGCACGTCGTGCTGAGGAAAGGCTGCGTCTCCTAAAATAAAATAATATTCCACAGCACAGGGGGATGTAGAGTAATATATGACATTTTATTGTTTATCTTCTATCATGAGACTCTTTTTAATATCGGGAACTGTGATGCACAATTTTCTAGGTTAAATGAACACGTACAGATCTCAGTAGGATAATGATAATGAAGATTTATGTTTGACTTCTCATTACTGCAATAATATATATATATATGGACTGGAAGCAGAGGGAAACAGCTACCTGGCTCTGTGAAACAGGTACAAAATCCTGCTACCAGCACCTCTAAAGCTGATAACTAGCATGTTATCCCGGTTCGTTGAATCTGTATGAAAATCAAACTGTAAAAATGTGTTTTTATGGAAGGTTACTGCATGTGTGGGACTATTTCTTGGCCAGGAGCAGTGGCTTTCTGAACGTGTGACTCAAGGAGAAAATTTGAATAGAGGAAAGTGAATTATAAATATTTAATTGAATTGAATTGTAATGGCATTCAATTTTAACCGTCAAAATAAAAATGTAATACATTTATTCAGCAATTTATTTGACTTAAATCGGCAGTTTGATATGAGCACGACCCGTTCAAATATATGCAAATACAATCTGACATTAATCTCCTTCCACCGCCCTCCACTTCAAACACCCACCTACCCTCTGTTACTTCACTTCCTGAGAAATATGTAGGAAAGACAAACTAGAAGAAGCAAATATTGCAGCAGTGGACATTAAATCAGATAAGAATGGAGGAAATGTGTAGATGAGCCTAACCTTTAGCCAGGTTGCTGTTATTATATCACCACTCACCAAACAGCCCATCAGCCTGTATAGCATTTACTCCCCATAGAACCTCCATTATTATAATGTCCCTGGTTTTAGCTCCCCATCCCAAAGGCCAATGGGGTCTCCATCTCACCGCTCTAATAATGGAAAGTGCCTGAAAGTCCCGGCAAGACCTCCAGGTCTAGCCCGCATTGTATTTGGCCATTAGGGAATATTGTGATACATGTGCCTATGTGTTTTTAGTGTGTGTGTGTATTTGTGTATACAGTACAAACGTGGGAACAGATGTAACATTGGGAATAATTCATTGGCAGTTAATAGGATTTCAGTAGGAGCTTGTGCTGTTGACAGTTTACTGTAGCCGCCTACCTCTGTGTGAATTATTAAACGGCTTGAATTCCTATTAGTATTTGTGACAGTGGAGCGGGCCAGACAAAGAGCAGGACTCACACACAGCACCTCCACACACACACACACACACACCAAACAAACAACTGAGAAAGAGCTATATGTTACTGAACTCTTCTCACAATCACACAAAAAAACATGCTAACTCCAACATATAGAAATCTAGAAATCGTATGTGTTTTTGGCTAATTAAAATAGTATTCACACATTTAAAGTAAAACAGAACTAACATCAACTCCTCACAGCCTGGCTACACACACACACACACACACACACACACACACACACACACACATATAAGGCACACAAATAACCAACAGGACTGAGGAAACAGCACTTCCCAAGTCACAGCAAGCCTTAATTTAATTTTTCCAATGTTTGCTTTGAGACAAAGTCATTTGCATTTCTGCTCTGAGTGTTTTTTTTTCGTCTAAGCTGCTACTCAACCCACCAGTAGAGCAGAGACACACACAGGCACAAATAGGTTTAAATTTAAAAAGGCATGGCGTGGCTTTGTGTATGTGTATGTTGCGACTGCTTCGAGGTTGTCTGTGTCTACGTCTTTGTCTGTCTCATTATACAGATACACAAGGTTACAGAGGCTGCCTGCTGGGTGTCAGTGTTGCAGTGTTTTACTATCTGTTCCCAGCGTGCCACATGAACATGGACTATTAAAAGCCAAGGTGCGCTCTCAACCGAGCTGTCTGTCAATGTGATTGGTTGGCTGTTGGTAATCGATGGAGCCCGGCCCACAGGCTCGCCACCTAAATCCATACAGACGGTTGGGAAAGATGAGACGGCAGTGGAAACACGGGCTGCGAGGAAACTGTCTCTCTCTCTCACACACACACACACACACACACACACTCCTTGTTTAAATGGCTCCCCACTGTTTAAGACCCCATCGATCAGTTAGTGAGCGTGTGGCATTTTGACTTAAACCATGCATGGATAATGGGTCTGGCAGGCACCATGCAGATAGTGGGACAGCAGCCCAAGGAATCAGCAGAAGGGGGGCTCATTAATCCAGGGGCATGCCGTCATGCCGTGACATTGCCAACAGGCTGCAGCTGGATTGAGGAGCATCTGGAGCACCCCCTCCTATCACTGGTCCACCCCCCTCCTCCTTTGGAGCAGTGGTCTGGCCTGGTCTGGTGTATTTTACTGCCAAGGCAGATGGTATATTGGGTGGGTGAAGGCTGGGCATGAGATGTACATGGGCAGTGATGTGGGTGATGGAAGCACACAGGCATGCTTTGGCTTGCACTGGGCACACTGGTCATATTTACTTAGTGAGGGGGTGTAATGTGCAATTCATGGTTGTGCATTTTCGGTGCTTTTATGGGGCTGGACATGGGAAAGTTTTGGGAATTGATAGCTTGTAGAAACTTAAAGCCAGAACTCAATGTCCTGAAAATGACCTGAACCAACAGATAGACAGCACTGGGCATAACAATGTGTCCTTGTATGCTGTGTAGTGTATTATAGGACACTGAGCCCATGGACTAGCATGTCAGAATTTATTTCTACAACATGCTTTGTGATTCTTCGGCTCTTTGGTGGTTGTTTATATTCCCGATTAAGTCACGGCAGGACCATAATCACCTAATCGGATATAGCAACCATCTTAAAATAGATAAATGTTGATCAGTCTGATCATGGTATAAGTTATATGCACCCTTAAAGCATACAGGAGGTAATATCTACCTGCATATCATACTGTTAGGTACTGTTGGGAAGAATCCAGCGAGGCAATTATTGGCTAGTTGGAGTTTTATGGTGATATTTAATTCACACATTCATCACACTCTGCTGTCCAGATCTCTGAGTGCAGGTCTACATATTCATTTTTCCTTAGCTGTTCAATCAATGGCGGCGCTGACAGCGTCTCTCACCTCTGATGCATCAGTGTTTGAAGCACCTCTGTCTGATTCTGCTCCGGCAAAATCACACCGTCATTACAGACTAAACACACACTCAGTGGTTCCCAAACTCAGACATCGATAAACTAATCGCACACAAAGCACAAGTCAAACGGCACGTCAATGCGCCGCAATTGCAAATGTCATCGCTAATGAATGTAAATGCATTGAGTGTAAAGCTACACACACCAGTTGAACTGTTGGAGGGCAGAAAGGTGGAGCCGTGAGCAGAGAGACGTACTGTCCCTCAACCAGATGGCTCGGATTCAGTTTGACAGTCATCTTCACTGCTGATGTGTCCTTGAGCAGCTGACCCTGACCTCTGACCTCCCTGTGAATGTGGAGAGAGAGAAAAAAAACCTTAACGGTATTATTCTGACTCAATAGTATGTTTTTTGTTGTTTTTTCTAATTATAAGGATTCCTTTCTGCACACACACATTCTCAGCACATCACCTCTAATTATCCAAGATGGGCACCAAATTGAGCTGCTTAATTATCCCAAAGCAGAGGGAGAGGAAAATTGCTAATGACAGGCAACACAATCCACATTAAAACTGAGCATTCGCACAAGCATCTGTGTGTGCTTTTGTGCACGCATACAGTATATCTGTATGTGTTTAACCCGAGTGTTGATGAGGAGATTCTGAACTACATATGGCTGCATCCTTGTAAACAGCAGACAGTTGCGTCCTAATTAACAGGCAAAATTCAAAGGACGGGACAGGAAGCCGTAGTTTGTGTGTGTGCGTGCTGGACCAGCACTATGAAAGAGAAACCTTATTGCTGTCTCATTGCAACCCAAACTGTGGAAGGAGACATCTGATAGGCTGACTGCTCTCCCTACAGCCTGTACTGTATTATATAAGATCAGTGGGAGATTGTGGAGGAGAGACAGTGACAGTCTCATAGCTGCTTTTTAGCGCATGCTAATGGCTAATTAGGCATTTCAAGACTAAAGCTGCACGGTTATTCTCATTACATGCTACTCAGTACTCCCAGAGTGCCGTAGTATTATATGCTGAGGATGGGGAGATGTCGCACAGCGAGAAGGACCCCGGTTTGGTTTTCAGTTTTTGTGTGTTTCTATAACCTAAAAGCTAACTGTATTAGCTGTTTATTCATAGCTGTTGGATTTAATCGATAAGAGAAATACTCCCATCTTACTTTCCATGGATGTTTATTTGACTGTTCAAAGTCTTTCTCCCCGACATGATAGAGGCCCCATAGATTCCTCTATCAGCTTAAGTCCTCACCCAGGCACCGGGTCATTAAAATGCTGTCTGTCAAACACCCTCCAAATTAGACACAGCACCATTACATTTAAAGGGACAGTGTGTGTGTGTGTGTGTGTGTGTGTGTGTGTGTGTGTGTGTGTGTGTGTGTGTGTCCCTTGGAGTTTGGGGGGGGGGGGGGGGGGGGGGGGGTTTGCTGTTGCTTAGTGATAAATCTTCTAATAGAGTAGCCACTGAAGATGTTAACCAGTCTTTGTGTTGTGTGATAAACGCCCCAGTTATCATGATAATTTGACACAAGGGAACTCAGCACAGTGTTTGTGTGAGTTGGTGATGACTGTGTGTGTGTGTGTGTGTGTGTGTGTGTGCAGGGTCACAGAGGGCTGTAATAATAGAAATCTTGTGTGTTTTTCTTGGTTTCGGTTTGCTGTGTCACCATCCTTAAACATGGGGTTTTTCTATGAAGATGCTTTTGGGACGAGGGAATTTTTGCAGTTAGGTGCTAATTTAAGACCTTAATAACAAGGGCTATGCCTTGTCATTAAAGCATGACCAGTCAGCTATGCACCTGGCTTTGTCTCCTGCCTATTCATCCTCCTACAGGCAGCGTGACAAGCAAGCAGCTCCAAAATGTTTTCTTTTTATTCAGTTTCTTCCCCCTTTGGGCTACAAGTCCCAAGAGGCCCCAGAGACTATTTGAGTGTGTATGAATGTGTGTATGCTTATTGAATTCTTGCTTTTCTAAAATCATATTACTGGATGACCACATATTGAAATTTTATACAGGTCTGTTTGTATGTAGCGTGCATACAATTTGAAAAACATATTGGGTAACAGAGCATCGTACAGTGTGTGCATACAGACACATACCGAACCAGCTTCTGGATGGAGATAACAGCTCTATTTACGCTGCTCTGCTTTCCTCACCGTTCTCTAATAGCTGCTCACCTGTGTGTGTGTGTGTGTGTGTGTGTGTGTGTGTGTGATCACCTCACCGTGTCAGCTGAGCGTCCAGCCCCAGCAGCAACCACACGACAACAGAGATCTGCACTCAAGCACAAAAATACCAACCGACTGTTCAATTTTGGCCAATTGAAGCCAAACCCAGACTTGGAAGATAAGTAGGGTTCAGGGCAAGGTGATATTCTGCAGGCAGGCCGATGAGTTTGATCCCTCAATGTTACGTCCAGCGACCTCCCCGCCGGGCCCCCACCCACCCGGTTCAACTTTCTGACCTCACGTGCCAGGGTGGTAATGATGAGTTCCTCTCCTCCCTCTGCTCAGCGGGCTGGCCTGAACTGGAAGAAATTGCATCCCTCTGCACACCAAAAAATGCTGGTGAGCGCGTCACATCTTGTGTTTAATGGTTCAGATTTTTGTTTTTGTCGAGTGGAAACATCAACAAGATCAGAGGAACTAAAACAGAGACAAATATTCAGAGGATCAGTAATTGTTTTAGTATTTTAACTTCTTTAATGAGCCTTTTGTCACGATTACCCTCTCACAGTGAGTCCACTCCACCTATAAGCATGTTGTGATTGCTGTGATTGACACATGTCTGTGTGTGTGTGTGTGTGTGTGTGTTTGTAGGGGCGACATGTTGTTCAAATTGAGTTTTGAAACCATGCGTCACAAAACCAGAGGGGTGCAACCAATCATAAAACAGTGGTGTTTGCAATTATGGGCTCACCTCATGTGTACGTGTTGACATACAATCCTATAAATGATTCATGATGCCATTAAGTTGGCTGAAACACTGGAGAAGGATAAGTAAGCTGTCAGCAAAACTGCAGCTCAGGATACTGAGTCTGTAAAAGGTGTTTTTTAGTTTTCAGAATAATTCAGCATCAAATTACAACTGTGTGGCCTAATAATAATGATACAGGAAGCTGTTGGTAAAATACAACTAAGGGCCTTCACTTCATGACCTTGAGATGATTTGTTTTGTTAAATATTTCAACCTTTCTTCACTATATCTAAATGTGCTACTTGATCTTTTCTGACATTATTATGTTTGCCCAGGTGATAGAACAGACATGCATGTTTTAAACACACTACTAATAGTAATATATGATGACTTCTCTTTACTTCTGAGTCGGTGTTACTACTACATCTAGATACTTTCTCTCGTGTCGTTCAGGCTGTCGGTCTTTAGTATGATAGATGCTCAGACAGCAAAACAATAAGCATGTGTTATTAAGCCCCAGCCTGAGTGAACAGAGGTCACCCTTTGACCCTCCCCACTGACACCCTGTGTGTGTGTGTGTGTGTGTGTGTGTGTGTGAGAGAGAGAGAGAGAGAGGAGCTCAACCACCACTACTCTGGCTGCTTTCACAAAGGCTACTGAAACCAAGGAAATGCTTTCACCGCATTGGCGCTCCGCTCCTTTGTGTCTCTGCGGTCGTCTTGATTACCTCTCTGGTCAACCTCGTTACCTAAGCCTTCATTTACAGATCTGAAAGCTTGTGATCGATTGAAGGAGAGACGGGGGTCATTTAACAGCATAGAGAGGCTGAAGGTAGACTTGCGATTGGCTCCTTAGATCAAGGAAGAGAAACAAGTGATTAAAGAGCAGGATGAGTGCTCTTGCTTTGAGGAAGAAACTTCAAAAGTCTGATGAGAAGACATGAGGTGAAGTTGAGGGGAACTGCTAAAGTCCCTTTCTGCTCCATTAGCACGTGCAGCACTTCAAGAGATGTCATTAGGATGTGTGTGTACGACTGTACTTGTGTGTCATAGTTGGCAGAGAGAGAGAAAGGGAGAAGCTCATTAAAGATGGAAGAGATGGAAGATCAAAGAGTTTTAAAAGAATACAGAGTCTAGAAGAGACTGAAAAACACCCAAATTATCTACGTGATCATTTCAGTTCTCCACGCTGTATATGTGAAATATCCAACTTTACAGCTGACTGACACTGACAACAATAGGTGGTAAATCATAGGTCCCACTCTCAGTATTTTACACTTGAATTCACATGTGATAATGAGTAGCAAACAATTTAGGTTTCAGTCCCCCTCCGGATTAAGGCATATTAACAGAAAAAGATACGCTCTCAGCTCTTTTCATCTGCGGGCCGGGAGGACTAACCAACAAAAACACATATTATAGGACACGATCTGTCACCTGGCAATATGTTTTTGTCCAAAATAAAATGACTAATAATTATGATAGTTGCTGGTCACCTGTTAACCGACTAGTGGTTCAACTTTTCAGGAGAGAGAAAAGGCTAAAATCATTTAAAAAAGAAAAGAAAGAAAGAAAGAAAAGCACACCAGAGTCAATCTGAAGAGTTCATCTGTGGTTCTCCGTCTCTTATATTGAACCTGATCCCAGCGATCTGCTGATCAAATGATCTCCAGCCAGCAGCTACTCCAGTTTGAGAGGCCAGCCGACGCATGGATGGAGGACGCAGCCGCTACAACCGCAGCAAAAATATCAATTTGCGGAGACTCAAGACAGAAGCCTCGGTTTTTGTTCTCCTTCCCTTGGGGTGCCAACGTGCCGAGGATTTCGACACTTCTGAAACAATGAACAATGGCTGCTAGATGCAACAGAGAAACGTGATAAAAATGGGCTGCTGTGGGAAATACACACACACACACACACACACACACACATACATACATATAGCTGAGTAGTGTGGTCTGTTTATTCTGTTGGAAATCCACAACAAACAAAGACACTCTACTCCAGTCCTAATAGGATGCATTCATCCACGGCTGAGCTTAGTGGGGGAGTGTTGAAACACACACACACACACACACACACACACACACACAAACACACACACACACACACACAAGCTATTCAGATCTCTGGGCAGTCTTACAGATTTCTGCTGGAATGTGACTGAGAGGAAACATCCACTCTTCTTTAAACCTCGTCATACATTACATACATTCTTCTCTCGGGCATAATTACCTTTATTTTACACAAACACCTGCATCAGACTATAAGTGTTATTGTTGTGAAAGGTATATTCTTCATATATATATATATATATGTAGGAGTCCTATCTGGTTTGAACCCCTACCGTGCATCAACCTAATTTCTGTTTCCATCCCAAACCTACACAAACACACACACACACACACACGACTGTCTGCTCCCACTTGGTAGGCAGTGGAGGTGAAGGCTGAAGGTAATGGTTTTTATTTTTCCTTAATGCCAGTGGGTCAGGGAGTGATGGCAGGGCAGAGCTTCATTACAGCAGCCCAGCAGGACCCCGTGTCTCCTGTAGGGATTCATTATGTAGCTGCGTCTCTCCCTTACACACACACACACACACACACAACTACATCCTGCACTCTTCATAAAGGTTTCTATATGTTGATAGATAATGATCCTCTAGTGCTGTGAGGCTCCAACATCCTCTCCCTTTTTTTTTTTCTGAAAGAAACACTCGGCCTCGTCTGCATTTTTCTACTCTTTTTGTTTCAGTGAGGATAAGCTGCGTTTGCTTTTACTACTAGCAGAATCTCTTAAACTAATAAGACTAAACACATTTATTTTAGAGCATTTTGTGCACACTGCCTTGCAGCACGAGGGGGGGTTCAAGCCTGAAAATGTAGCCTTTTCTTTCAAGTCCAAAGCCAATATCGACTTGTGCTTTTTCACTGTAAAAACTAACAATTTATTTCCACAGGCAGTTATACAGCCTGTAAAATACATCACTGTGATTACATGGTTTTATACCTTAAAAGTCCCTTAATATTGCACACAATTGCCAAAATCAGCAGTATTGAAACCCTGTTTTAAAATCAGCAGTATTGAAAACCTATTTTCTAGCAGGTGTCTTTCTTTTTTCGATTTCAGATTGTCAAAATTTTATTTTTAACAAATAAAACAATTTCTTTGAATCAGCAAGTATATCAACTACAACAGAAACTACAAAAGAGCCCTCTTTTTTTATTCCCATTTGTACCGTCCACCCTCTCGTCCTCAATCCAACTGTCCCACCAGAAAAAGACACTACAGAAACACACATACACACAGATAGAGATCAAGATTCATATAAACAAGGACATTCATTTATTATGTTGTGTGTGCAGACTACACAACCGAAACAAAGAGGCACACACATACACACATACAGGCTGATTAATGGGAGTTCATATATAGTGACTGCAGGTGCAGGGCTCCTGGTTTTCTTTTGTCTACAGTAGCCTTGTGCACATCTCATGCTTTATAAATAACACGCTGCCATTACAGCACCGTTTTTAAAATTGTCTGTGGATGTTAAATTAATTTACACGACAATAAGTGAATTGGACTTGCAGGACCTTTTCGCATTTTCTCACTTGAATTTACAGGGTGTGTGGCGAGTGAGCTTTTCCAACCTCAGGACGTAGGAAACCCATTCAAAATACATTCTGCAATTTGAAAAATGTGCGGCAGTCAATTGGAAAATAAGTACCCTGTTCTTAGCCCACCTCATGAATTCATGCATTTTGCACTTTTCATTATACCTGCTGTGTTCTCTGATGTGGTTTCTGTGCTTATGTATACATTTATTCTGTGAGATTCACCATGTCTTCTGTGCTGTTTTCATGCATGCGTTCAGAAACATTTTAAAAATAATAAAATAACCTTAAGGGAGCAAAAATAATTGAACCAGTTCCTCATTTTGTGGCTTTTGCGTAATAGATCCAAGACATGAATTCAAGGCTAGTAACATATTCATCACAGCATGTTCTGCTTTCTCTATGGCACATAGATTTGAACTGTGATGCCACAGCTGGATATTCAATACACCCACCAGGAGCTGACATTCTCTGTTGGACCTGAGGCAGCTCCTGAACCCAAGAGACGCCTGGTTTAAGGGGCTTAGCCTCAAGGCCAAAGGCTGTCAACACAATCATGAGGTTAATGTCAGACACACGGCCGTACACACACACACACACACACACATCACCTTTGGCAGCCGTACGCATGCAGCACGAGTGCAGCCCTTCAGGTTTCATCAGATAAACCATTATTTCCTCACACAACTCGCCATCGTCGCAATGAAAGCGATTCTTCACAGTTGATTGATGTCTTCAATCTAATCGCCACTTTCTCTTGAGTATTATTATTATTATTATTATTTATATTCCCATCCATGCATGTGAAGTACTTTGTCTCCCACGATAATTAGATCTGTGAGGTGGGTTGGATGGATTGAGGCCCAGATTAGATTAGATTAGGTTTGGTTTGGTTTGGTTTGGTTTGGTTCACTGACTGACACAGGCCTCTGTTGGTTACCTTATAAGGGATAAGAAAGTCAAGGACAAGCAATTTGTATCGGAGGTGTAAATTAATTTGCAACATAAAAAAAAAAAGATGGCGATATGGAAATTGAAGTAATTAAGATGATAGATTAGGTACAGTGTGTGAGGTTCATGTGTCATCGCGAGTTTTCGGTGTCTCAGCATCCACAGATACAAGAAAACGGTGTCTGTCTTTGTGTTTCTTTCATTACTTTGTTGCTTTATTTTTCTTATCGTTTAGCTTTAATTAACAATTGGTACTTATGACATCATCCTGTTAGAAAACATGTAAATATCTCGTTGTCTTCGTTATTCAGGGTAATACACACACACACACACACACACACACACTCTCACGGTCAAACTTTATCGAGAGGCTAATTTTTAGTGAAAAGTAGCAGGACTAGCTGCCTGTTAGCCATCTTTATGCTAAGCTAGGCTAACTGTCTCACCCAGCCTCATATTCAACACATATAAAAACAGATATCAATCTATCATTTTAACTCTCAGCAATAAATCAAACAATTGTATTACCCAAAATAATTTTTTATATATTTATTTAGCTGTCATACTGTAACCGCTGTGTTATCTTCACTTCTCTGTGTCTTATCTGTGTCGTCGTCTTTGTTGCCGTCCCACACACACACACACACACAGACACACCGAGTCATTAAAGCTTTACTTAATCATCTTATATAATCTCCGAGATGCACAAAGCTTGTACAAGTCAAGATCAATTAAGAGTCTATGATATGAAACAAAACATCTGCATGCTCAAATGCATTATGTACCAGAGGCTGTAACCATCTATGCAGCCGTGTGTGTTTGTGGAGAGCAGTCTGAGTGATAAACAGACCTATTACTGAGCTCTGATTGACCCGTCCGCAGCAGACCTGCTCATTCTAAAGATAGCAGAAGCTATTTTATTGCCCTGCTAATCTCTCTCTCTCCCCGACTGCCTGTTATTTTATTTCCTCGTCGTCTTTCTCTTTCCCTCCCTTTTTTTTTTTGCTCTCACTCTTTTATATCTCTTTTTGTGCAGTGCTCAAGGTCAACAGTGAACCATTTCCACTGAAAATAGTTCGATCTTATCTTCAACAAGTCGTTTTCATGATGTTTTCGGCGCATGTTTGTCTCACCTTTTTTGTTTTGTGGTAATTAAACAAGCAAGTTGGACCCTAAATTGAATTTCTTTGTCCAGTTTTGTCATTTTGGTGACACACAACTGATATTATTTAGTAAAACTCTTCTACTCCTCCGTATTAACTGTTTTCTTTTATAGATCTCAACCTAAGGTCAATATTTCTGAAGAAAAAATTGAAGACAAAAACGCACATGAGCATACGTATCTACCTTCTTCTCTTCCATGATCTTCTCCAGAAACAGTTTATCAGGGAGTCGTGTTTTTCGTTGCCGCTGCGTACACAATCACCTTAAGCCAAAAAACGTTGGAGAAATGTAGGCAGTCGGAGGAGCATCATTAGCGTAATTTCCCAGAGGCGCACTGAGCTTAATTATCAACATGGCTGCGTGCAGACTAGCACAGCTCATCACATTAGGATGGAGTCCCTGCTGTTTTATGCCCACGCTGCTGCCAGGTCCCAGCTGAATACCTGGAGATTCATAGCTGGCGCAGCTCAACTCTCAACAACTCCAAAACTTTCATCTTACACGGTACGATTTGGTTTTTTTAGATGGAGCCGTCCGTCGTCTGTGGTCTTCTCAGACGTTCTCAGACGTTCTCATACGTTCCTCTGCTGTTCCTTTTATCTTTACCTGTGGTTTCGCCTTAATGCACATCCGTGTTTTTGGCTCCGCTTTCTTCTCCGCCGTGCCAAATTGGAGATCGAGGAAAAAGTGTGTGCTCTCTGTGCGAGAGAGAACCAGAAATTATCCCTCCCCATCTCCATTTGCCTGCAGATAGAGGGAGGAAATGGAAATACTCCTTGTGTGCGGCCTGTGAAAAGGCAATTTCCTACAGACACACCACTGTTATGCACTTCCCTTTGTTATGTTTTCATTATGGGACACACACACACACACAATCACATTTCCAGCAAATACACACAGTGATTAAATTATGCAGTTTAGACCATAATCTTTCAAATTTATTTCTTAAACTGAAATAAAAAGATTTGCCTCCAACTGTTGCTATAAAGGCCACTTTGACTTTTTACAAATCTGTATTGTATGTATATATATGCATTCTTGTATGTATTGTATGTAACAGTGTGTGTATGTGGGTCACACTGTGTTTTCTGCCCCAGGCTGTTGCTGTAAATCAGCACCTCATTTACAACAGCTCGCCTGATCACATCTGGGTTATTATTATCTACACGGTGCTCGACAGAGAGCAGCTCACCTGCTCTATTTATTGAAAATGCTTGTGGGGGGAGAAAAAAAAGGGAACAAGATGATCGAGAACATGAGGGGAGAAAAAGACACTATAGAAACACATTAGTTTAGATGTGTAGCTTTGGGCCTGCATCTGTAATCAAGACAATACTTCTTATAGCATTTTCCAGCATATGTTTCCTGTCACTGTGTTTCATCAGAAAAGACACGGATGGCAACAGAAACAAAATGAGCATTGTGTCGACAAATCGAGATTTATCAGACACATTTTGTTGTTGTTGTTCGTACAACTTTACCTGGAAGTAGGTAGGCGTTGGCAGAGGAGAGAAATGTGTTGTTGTGTTGATGTTGTTTGCTATGCGAGATAATGTGACATCAAACAGGGTCTGTAGGTATGTAAGCCCACAGTCTAATGTGTGCGTTTCTTTCATGTGTCTTTGAAGTGAACAGTGGCAGCAGATAATGTCCTTTTTTTGGACTGCGGCCAGATAAGAAGTTTCTTTCAGGAGAGTTAAAGTGACACCGAAGATGCAAATAACAGCCAAAGGTCTGCTTTGATTCTACGCTGCTTCTTTTAATGCTTTTGTATTTACACGTCTGACTGCTCTCATCCCAGTGGAGCTGGTGGTCTCCACCTGACTGTCTGCCATGTAGGTCAGAGAAGATAACCGAGGCTTTAATATATTCTAGTCCACACCTGCTGGCTGCGAGGCTTGAATGTATATTATATAACTTGTCCTTTCTTTTTTTCTTTTTATTTCAGTGTCTTTCTCTTGCTGACATCTCATTATAAAACACTTTAAAATGCCTCTACTCTATAAAAGAACACACACAAAGCAGCGTGTTATTAAGTCGCTGTCTGACTGTGAATCTTCACCCTGATCCTTACAAAGGCTTAAAAATACCATATTGTTAAGACAGCGAATCACTCTGCTTCACTAATGTACACCAGGACAGGCGTCTCTCCGTCTGGGCCTCGGTGACAATAATCAGAGTGCTTTATATACTTTATGTAACCGGACAGACGACACCACGGCAAAACAGGAATTAGTTAGCTCTGTGTCTGCAGAAGGGGAGCCACTCATTTCCAATAAGTTTAATTCAACCTTTCCCGTTGCTAATCGACTTATGCCAGTCAGCACAGGTTTCATCCAAAGCAGAGGGCTTGGCATCGTAATAAAAGGAGCCATGAAGCTCACATAATGGAATTTTTTTTATTAGTAATATCTTGGGAAAGAATAAAAATTGAGGAATATTACATGGATACAAGGTCTTCAAATGTCAGGTTATTAGATTTCTGTTTTTTTCCTGACAAGAGTAGAGTCCAGGATGACCAAGATTTCTGACCTCAGACGTTGATGTTGAAATATGACATGAGTAATCTTATGATCTGTGTTGTTCCAGGTTTTTTTTTTTTGTACGAACCTAAGACAGTTTCTGGTATAAGAGGTCTGGGATGAAATTGATTCAGTGTCACGCTTGGGCGACAGGTTATCACACAACTTCTTGCACCACAAACCCCGTTCAATCTCAGTCTCTCATTCTCAGCACCGTGTTCCCGCTCCGTCGTCGGCTTTCCATTTCTCGCTACCGAGAAAAAGAGATTCAAGGTTAATTTAGTTCATTTAGTTGGTAAAAGCTGCACTGAGCCTTTGTGTGGTAGCACAATGCTTTCTCCTAGTGTGTTATTTAATTTCACTCCTCTTCTCCACACTACCCTCGACTAAAAGGAAGAAGCAAACACATAAAGGTATTTACTATAATTATATTATTATCGTACACGAAGGCGTCCACGGCCTTGCAGCTACCGAGTGAAAACAGGACAATGAAATCTCGGACACCTCCGGCTGTTTTGCCTTTCCAAATCGATATCTTCTATCAAAGTCTTAAATTGCAAAATTTTGAATAAAACTCGACAGCATCAGTCATTTCTCCTCATAAGCACATGTTCACGTTCATGCTTTTGTTGTTTTGTTTGTTTAAAAAAATACAACTACGGACAAATTAATTTAAAAAAATGGGAATACTGTGAATAAACACACGCAGACCTCGATAGATCATAACCTCCGTCTTTTGTCCTCTGAGGAAAGTTCGCACTGAAACTGGGACACATTAGTGTGCAGCTAACTCCATTATTCACCGTCTCATCATCTCTGAGCCATTATGATAGCTTGATGGACTCAGCAGATTGGGACTGACTCACCCGCTCACACCTCTTCACTTTTATTCCCGTTCGGAGGAAGTCAGACCATCTCTGCTGTCTGTCTGAGTTCCTGTAAATGCACAACGTTGAGTGGAAATTGTCCGACCGAAATTCAAGTATATTCACGTTAAGTCAGTGCTGTACCAACAGTGATTTCAACGTCACAAGTTTCCTGCTTTCATGTGATCTCAGTCACTTTGAGGCTTTGGTTTGGCATCGTGGTGTCATGTCTGCCTTCCCTTTGTCATAAAACATACATTTTTCTGTATATGCACCATGTACAGTGTGCAATACACAACTGAGGTTGATTTTACAGCTTTTCTTCTTTCATTAAAAGCTTGCAGAGATCCAGTCAGCTGCAGCTTATCTGATCCAGACAACCTCTCCTCATCCTGCCTACCTGACACCTGCTACAGACTACAGCCTGGATTTAATTCCTGTATTGATTCTTTAGGAGTAATGCTATGTTGTTCATCATTTATCCATTTTAAGGTTTAGACCCACGTTTTGCTTTATTTGCCTTCATTCGAGCGTACAGTAGGAAGGAAGTGGCTTGGGGTTGCAAGCCCCGTGTTTCGTCCACAAAATCCAATGATAGTTTGATAAAGAAGGTCATTAAAGTGTCGTTAAGGCAGGCAGCTTTGAGGCACCGGGCCCCTGCAGATAAAACATGGAGCCATTGTGAGAGCTGGGAGGGCTGAGCAGGGGATTGGGCCGTCTGAGAGTTACACCCTCAATGAACTCCACAGAGACGACAGGAGGCGAGACAACCACACTCCTTCCTCCAAACACGTCTGTCTGTTGCTTCTCTACCTCACAGTCAATCCCAAAGGCCCCTGTGTGCAACTAGAGCATCACTGAAAGCCTCCCACCTCCTCATCTTTGTTCTACGAGCACAAACCATCCATCTGATACTCATACATCTGGCCATGAAGCAGCTGCCCTTGAAAGTAGGAAAACAATCATCTCCTAAAATCAATACGGCGTAATAAAAGATTTGTGTGTTGTGTTTTCTGGAGAGCTACTCTCTATCACAAGTTCAAGCTTTTCCAGAAACCCTGAAGCTCTCCAGAGCTAAAACAACTATGACACCTGGCATTGTAATGGAAATCCAGCCAGCACTCAGAATGACTAAGAGCAGCAATGATAGCCTGTAGCAGTCGATAACTGCTTGGCAGCGCAGGCCGGGAGACTTGACTCAATTTGTAAAAGTGAGCTGGACTCTGTCTGCACGGGGCACTGAGGAGAGCGTCAGAGAAAGCCGATCGAGCGGAGCGAACTTCTTATTTTGACTCTTTTTGAAATGACGAATGCAGAATGATTTAAGAAGACATGAATCACTTTACGTTTGAAGGTTTTTTGTCGATTACAGGTCATCATCGTCGCTTTTGTTGTTCAGTATATATTAAAAACATCGTTCTGCCGCTGTTGGAGTTAATAAAACTACCTAAGTTGTGATTTATTTTCATTTATATAACACAAAGCAACAAATCACAAGTCTCTAAAGTGCATATGAGAGCACTTAAAAACTCATCTAAACGACACCCTTGACTCTTTTTCTACAAAACCTCTACTGCCACCAAGTGGCTCTCTGTTGACATTTCAGTCTCAACCTATGAGGGTTGCTCCACTGAATGAAATAAAATTACAGAAGATCAATTTCATCCCACTAAACATAGATGAGAAATGTGCTGGTTTACCCTCATAACCTTTTAAAAGTCTGATATATATATATACAGTATTTTAAATATCTAACAGTCTGTGTTGTGTATCTTCTCTACAGTGTTCATCATGGCTGCCGGACTGCTGGTCTACCCCTTTGGCCTGAACTCGTCACTAGTCAGGTCCTTCTGCGGAGACTCAGACATCTACAACGCTGGCGAGTGTCAAATCGGCTGGGGCTACATGCTGGCTATTGTTGGAGTTATGCTCACGGTCTTCTTGCCCTTTTTTGCCAAATATGCGCCGAAGGAGCAGCTATCCCCCACCCCTTTACCCACGCTGTTATAGTGCATTGAAATCTTGTTTTTTTTCTCCCCTCCTGACGACTCTAATCTGGGCTTGACGTCATGGAGAGACACCTGCATCCCGTTGTTTGTTTTAAAGGTGATGCCCACTTAGTGAAAACTGACACTTTTAAGAACAAACACTGTCTTCCTGCATCTTTTTATGTAATTAATTCAAATTCAGTTCATTTAAAAAGAAATGTTTCATGTTAAAATAAAATACTGTGTGGTTATAATTTTAACCCTATCATCATGCCGTCATGACTTTTCCAATGTTTATCTGTTTTCTTCATGTCAGTTCTGGAGATGCAGCCAGAAGATGAAAAAAACATTTCACACGATTCAAGAAAAAAATACTGCAAACATAACAAGTATTTACTAAAAATTTAAGTGTTTTCTTACTTTTTTTTTGTGTGAATACGAACATTATGTAACATTCCAAAACAGCCGTGAAGTTGTTTGTATTAAGTGAAACTTGTCAAATAAAGTTTCATTAAGAGACTGTGAAGGACATTACATAAGTGGAGTTGAAGATGTTAATGCATCTGGAGGCGTTTGGACTTTACAGAGCTTTGAGGTTTCAAAATAATACCAGAGAAAAGAGACTCTGGTGCCGTGAAGGATTTCTGCTGTTTAGACTTTTCTGCCTTTCAGTCTCGTGACCAGGCAGCGAACCGTGAGAAGTCAAGGAGATGTTTTAGCTTTTAAAGACAGCGCTTTTAGCTACTGTCACGAAGAAAAGAGACAGACGCATCGTACCTGCCGAGAGGACAAATGGAAATCTTTCTCTTCTCTAAACAAGGACGTGAATCATAACAATAAGTTTTCAGAGCAGTGTTGTCAAAATTTTAACGTTGGGATCCTTTTTGTCGACCTTTTCCCCCCAGAATCTTTTGTGTAATGTAACTCGCTTGTTAAAACAGTTATTTCTGTCTACGACACACAGTACTAAACACTCAATTCAGGACAAAAATGATTGCGAAAGGCGGGGAGATGTAGGAATTCAGTCAGAAATGCATGAAAAGATGGGCTTTGTTAATGGTAGAACAATTGATCTAGATTTTAATGTGATCTGACCAACTTGTGCCTTTTAACATAACTAAGACAAGTGTTTAATACGATTATCAGGTTATCATCTTTTTCTGCTGACAAACTGTGGATCCTGTTGTATAAGGTGTGTGTTTTTTCTTCTTCTGTCATATTTTTTTCCTCTCAGTGGTGAAGTGTTTCTCCTGTACTTGATGCAGTATGATCTCATTAACTTGAGTAAATGTTCTGGAGTAAAAAAAAAAAGAAAAAAAAAAAAAAAAGATGATGTCTTGTAATCCTTGGAGACAACGGCAGACAGGAAAGAAATGTACTTGTGTTTAATTACACCCTGGGACATTTTTACCAATTATCTAAAAGAGGTAAATCACTTGAACTGTTATTTCAAAAGGTTGTAACATTCAGCTTAATTCCTGGCATCCTTGTCTTGTGTAATTTTGAATTTGAGTGGTTGAGGAAGGAGCTGTACAAATTAAACTTTTGCCTTTTAGTTATCTGTGCTGAGCTGACACGTTTTTTTCATCATGTGTAAAATGTGGCTTAAAATAATTAGCTCCTCAAATAAGCTGACGTGTTGGCGTAGTGTTTTGTCAACCCACTTCTACTTTTAAGTACTGGCACCATCTCTGCCATCTTCCAAGGACAAAAAAACGTCTCCACTGACTGTTCCTGTACACACTGCCAGTTTCATTGAGCTAGACTCCCGTTCCTAGTGGGTGTTTATGTACGTATTAGTGTTAAATAATGGTTTGGATTCTGCTAATAGGTTAAATACATCCTAAATTCCCATAATGACATATCCTGATATTAAGAAAATTACTGTGATTACGTGGCCACATTTGGAAGAAAGTCAGGAAAGAAATGTTTGTATTGTATTGGACCTCATACTGTGCTTGACTGTGGGAATGACTGGCGTGATTGCACTGGATTTATTCCCCTATTTGTTGAACCATTGTGTGTAAAGTCTCAGCACTGGTGAATCTGTTTTGCTAGAGTAGAATTATTGTTTTTTTTCCATTGTAATGTTTGACTGTAAATAAACTAACTGTACTTGATATCACGTTATTCTTAACTGCCCCGTTTTTCAAAGATATATTTTGAGATATTACCTCGTCGTGTTTCGCTTTACCTGAACTAACCTCTAAATGATGTTTGCTGTCCTGTGAATTTTCTTTTGTAATAAAAAAAACATTTCATGAATTACAAAAAGAGAGGCTTTACTTTTGGTTAAAGTTTCGGTTATATTAAACAATTATTTTCACAAATAAATAAATAAATACAAGAACATCTACACCAGAACAAGTGAATTAAGAACAAATTCATTGTGTTTGCATACTTCAAACTCACAGCAACAGCAGGTCACAGGTCAAAAAAATGCTTTTCTACCCATAACAAGAATTATCTTTTACTGTATCGCGCTTGTTTTGACACCAAACTAAAACCTCATCAGATTCCTGCTCAAAATACATATTCATGCTCAGACTTCACTGAATGATTTGACCAGCGCCCTCATTTCTGCATCGCAGGCTTTAACAGCCTCCTGCGCGTTCCTGAGCTCTGAGGGCAGACCGGGTCTGACCGACACACACACCAGGACATCTCTGCTACGGTCATAGTTACCCACACAGCGGTGAACCTGACCACGGATGAGACGGGGCAATTCCTGCTCCTGATGGACGAGATGCAGAAATTAAGATTACGTCAAGAAAAAAAAAATCACCTTATTTCATCTGACTGAAGCTCAGACGACTCAAAGCAGGTTAATGTGAGTAAATTGACATTATGCTCATTTTATTTTACTTCATTAGAGACAGTGTTTATTCCCAACTCACATTTTCGTAGAAGACACACTGCACGACCTCCTTCCCATCTCTCATGAGGAAGTTCTTGGCTCCGTGGTGGCCCACTGTGACTGCAGAGTCTAGAGTCGCTGAGGAAAGAGCACAGGCTGCCAGATTAATGGTGTATAAGGACACTACAGTGTACTCAACAAAGACAGCAGTAAATGCAAATGAGCTCACCAAATATCTCAAATAAGTATGGGACTTTGTCTTTAAACTGGCTCCAGTGTCTCATGCCATCAATAACTGCAGTCAGGATCCTCAGTTCTCTTCTCATTGAGTTCTCAATGGCTGGTTTCATTGGGAATGTCACCTGCTGAATACAGAAAAATAACTCAAATGCTGCACTGATCACTAAACATCAAGGGGAAAGTGTGTTATTATCTATATATGTTCCCACCTTATCTTGAGTTTGTCGTGCAGTGGGAATTTGATTTGTGCTCCTTTTTCCCTCAAAGAGCATATTTTGTGGCTCAAAGCTGTTAGTAAATTTCCAGTTGTTGTTTTGTGGCTGCGCTGCATGAACAGAGGTTCTGCTGGGTGGAGGGACAGGAGGAGGCAGCGGTCTAGACTGCTGAAAATAACAATGTGTGAGGCTGGGTGGTTTGTTAGATGACTGCCGACCCATCTGAGAGAACTCAGTATGAGGTGTTTGCTTGCTTTGTGCACTCTCACTGCTGTGGGGTGCTTGATATTTGTTCTGTCTGAAATTAACAGTGGAGCTGGAGTCCTGTTGTCTCACTGGGACGTTGGGCTGTCCCATCGTAGAGCTGAAAATGAAAACAAACCTCCAGCTTTCAATTAAAATATTAAAAAACAGTCCAACTTAAACAGCTGGGGGAGCGTAATTCATCATTAGTGTTTCAGATTGTTCATGACAAACAGGTCACAGCCCAGACTACCAAACTGATGGTCAATAAAACATACCTTGTGCTTCCAGCTTTGTATGAATGTGGTGTGGGTGTATAGGCTCTCGTTGTAGGAGCAGGTCCAGGAGCAGGTCTACTATCATACGGTTGGTGCTGAATAGACTGTGAGATAACCTGTCTGCTCTGCTGGTGGCTTTGAGAAGCATCGAAAGAGGAACCTGCGGCCTGGTAACATTCGTAGATACCTGAGGAAAGGTACATAGAACTAGCAGATGAGGGAGACTGTTTACAGTGTTTAAGTTGTTATGTAATGTTGTCCTAATGTGTGATTCAACAGGAGACTGTATAAACCACACTGTAGAGGATCAAACATATTTACTGGTACATAGAAAAAAACAGGTAATGTTTAACATCACTTGTTATTTAAAATGAATTTACTGTATATTGTTATATCTTGACACAGAGTGACTGAAAACTTCACCTGATGTGTTGTGAGATGTAGCCGAGCTGGCGTTTGCTGTATATTCAGTTTGAGAAAAGAATTTATTCTCAGAGGGAGCCGACGTCAAAGGAATCCTGTTTCTTTTCTTCTGGTTAAAAAGAGGCACAGAGAAGCAACCTGATGGAGGGGAAACAGCAGAGGAAACACACCTGAACATGAGAATACATGATGATAATGAGTCATTTTGATTAAGATAAGGAAATTAATACATTATATTGTTAGTTAAATATCTTTTTCATACCTGCTGTCGGCCTGGGTGGCTGGTTTTCCTGTCTCCTCATTGTGGTTGCTTAGAAGAAGAAAAAAAACACCTCGCGGTTGGTATTAGCTATTAGCTAGTTAGCTTAGAAATTCACCAAATAAAATAAGGGAAAAGACTTAACAACAGATGTCCTGGTTAGTGTTGGTCACTAAAAAAAGTGGGGAAAAAGTAGTAGGTTAACTCAGTTGGACAGACTTGATAAGTTAAGACATTTTACATTACTTTGGTTTCTTGTTAGTTTAGCAAAAGCTCTAAATTAGCTAACTAGGATAAATGTTTAGCTAATGTTAATCTAGCTAGCAAATTCCAGCTGCTTAGTAATAGTTTTTATTATTAAGTAACACATTTACAATATGTAATGAACTCATTTGCTTTCTATGAGTATTATACATTAGTTACTAACCATGTTTTGCTGGCAAAAGTTGACTAAAGTTTCAACAATTGCACAAATAGCATCTTGGAAAGCGAGTCGCGCCAAAAGTCACTGGTGGATGTTGCCTTCAGGTTCCCGAGGTAAACTCGGAAGTTTTATACCTCAGGGATTTTTATTTATTTATTCACATCTGAAAACATGTCTGGATGCGATATTTAAGTTTGGTCTAGCCTATTACTTTTGAAATGTATGTGTATATAGGCTAACTAATCTAGTGACTGATAATAAAACTTTATCTCTACCATCACAGGTATGTAGTCAATTATCCATGTTCATACTGACTATTAAAAGATCTCCTTAAAATGTGCTTTCACTATAAGTAATGGGGGACAAAATCCACAGTGTGCCCACAGTCATTTTGTGCAAAAATGCCTTTAAAAGTTTATCTGAAGCTTATATGAGGCTTCAGCAGTCTAAGTTAGTCATATCAAGTGCCACATTTACAGTATTTTAACATTAATTTCCCTCTTTGTGTTTAAACTTTATATTTTTTTTCACATATACATTTTATTCCCTGTCACTTAACTACATTGTAAGTGCATTATGAAAGAATCTACTAATAGCAAGTATGAACAGGGGGAATATTATTGCATAATATGGAAAATTATGTTTCTACTATTTTGTTTTAAAACAGACTTGAAAGGGGACCCCGTATTTTAATAAAAAATCCAAATAAGATTAATGTAATGTGTTGAGAGCTGTATGTTTCACACCTTGTGTTACGGATTTTCCCTTCATCTTCTAGAAGTTTCTGTCTATCTATAAAAAGTTCCTCTGAATGCCCACAAGGGTAAAAAACGTAAATGTCAGCGTCGATTACGGGTTTTCGTCCTTCTAAACTGGCAACCTGCATGTTGTTCAGGGGGAGGCGCTCGTCCGTAGTAGCTTCTGGAAGAAACCTCATGCTTGCACCATGGAGAAAGTGAGTGTCCAGCAACTCTTTTTTTTTATTATAATTAACACCTAGTGTTAAAGGGTAAATACATATTGACATATATCTCATAGCTACTTTAAAACTACGCCTCTTTACCATAATAATTTGGAGCTTAATGTAACTAAACACCTCATTATGTTTGCTAATATCGATAGATAGAGATAGCTAAGCTAGCTTGTAAGGTTAGCGTCCGTCCGGTAAGTTAGCAATGTGTAATAGTTTAGCTTTAACGGTGTAGATATTTCAACGCTAAGTCTAAAATGTTTCTAAACTTCGTATTGCAAAAAGTGTTAGCTTAGCTGGGTTAGCTGTTAAATTAGTTATTTTGTGTGCTGTTGTGGCTAATTATTGTGTACGACAAGGTTAGCTAGCGTCAAGCTAACGTAGCGATATGACTTCGGTTTGCTGCTTTATCATTACAGATACCACGGTGACGTTTGCCTTTCACCGTGGCCTTTTTACCTAAATCGTTAATCACTAGCTAACCACCGGTAATATATCCCTAAGTAACGTTAACTCCTAAATCAGCAAATTACCGTGTAACGGTTAACATTAGCTACCAATAATGAGGCGACGGACAGATGAAAAATGTAAGTCAATTGCGTTTTGTCGTTAAAATGTTGTCAGAAGACACAAAGCTTAAACTGCGGAAGTCGGTGTATAACTTTAGCACATGCTGCAGGAGTATTTTTGGATCAGACCGGAGGATCTTTCTCGATGCACACGGTGCCGCTGTCATGGCTACAGCCGCATTTCGTCACCGGCGTGCAGCGTCCAGGTCAAAAGAGGGAGCTGCGTGGTTATAAGTGTGCTGCAGCTGTGATGCATGTCTATAGATTTACATGGTCACTTATAAAACATTCAGGGAACAAAGCAGAGTCACTCCTACAAGGCATTTCTTATTCATCTTTTGCTTCAGTGCATCCACATGGTTACCTCATGGTTTAACCTTAAAATGCTGGTCACATATCAACAGAGTAAGACTTGCATATATACGGGTATACACCCACACATTACATCTGCAGTGTAATAGACTCATATATGACACCGTATAGGCTTGATTTTATAGATGTGGATCTACTGGTTTGTTGTCATGGATTATGCATGTATTTCTAATGCCTAAAAGACATCATCATCATCAACAACAACCAGGCTTCAAGGCCATTTTTTCTGCTCACACTGTTTAGGATCAGTGCTACTAATTCTGACTAATTTCACAGATTAATTTGTCAGACCTGCAGCTGTTTTGTTAAAGATGAATATACATGAACTGTAGAAACAATGTTTTATACATAATAATACACTAATACATAATGCATAATTGACTGGCTTTGTATTTACTGAAAATCCATTTGTTTATCCACTTTGTTTATCATAATTGCAACCTACACTTTGGAAAGTCAACATAATTGTATTTTTTTCTGATGGAAAGTCACAGATGTCATGTCACATGCCATTCATGTAAACACTCCTCGTCTCTGGTCTAGTATAGCATTAATTCACTGTATCCTCACATCATTGTCTCCTCTCTAGTAGCATCAACAGTGTCCTTTACCTTTGTTTGTATGAACACAGTTAAGGCCTTTAACTATCAAAGCCATTAAACCACTCTGACTTCTATAAGCAGTTATTGTCTCTCAGATTAAATGTCCTTATTTGCCAAATTACTGTTCGTGTCTGAATAAAACGCATTTTCCGGGGGACTGTGAATGTGCATTCACAAAATAAAGGTATTTAATCTTGCTGCGTGACTGCTGCTCCTCTCTGACATGAACAGCTGACTTGTGGTCCATTGCTTTCTCAGTTGTGCCAGTAACAGCTGTGCAAGATGTCTGAGCAAAAGTGTATGTCTGTTGTTGTGTAGAGCTATAGATCAGGAGAGCTGTAGTATAGTGAATTTCTCTCTCTCTCTTTCTCTCTCTCTCTCATTTAATCATTTCTTCCTGGCTTGCAGGTTTCAGCATTAAAAGACCAGGGCAACAAGGCGCTGAGTGCAGGAAATATTGATGAGGCTGTACGTTGCTACACTGAAGCATTGGCCCTCGATCCTTCAAACCACGTCCTGTACAGTAACCGCTCAGCTGCCTACGCCAAGAAAGGCAACTATGAAAACGCTCTCCAGGATGCCTGTCAGACCATCAAGATCAAGCCTGACTGGGGCAAGGTGAGATGATGTCTGTCATTGTTCTAGTAACAAGATATTTTTTACTATAGTGATCAGAATTGACATGGCAATGTACAATCTTTCCGTTTTGATCCAGGGATATTCCCGTAAAGCTGCAGCGCTGGAATTTCTTGGCCGATTGGAGGATGCGAAAGCAACTTACCACGAGGGAATACGGCAAGAGCCAAATAATCAGCAACTAAAGGAGGGTTTACAGAACATCGAGGCTAGGCTTGCAGGTAGAATCTTATTATTGAACATTAGGGGCATTATGATGTGAAAACTGTGTGAGTCACTTTTCCTCCTGTGAGTAGAGGATTTAGAGATTGTTGCTGACAGAATCACACAAGTAAAATCACAGTGTGAGTTATTATAAAGGGAGTCCACTTAGATTTTCAGTGTTGCTATACATTGGGACACTGGGCAGGTAGTAGAAGGTACAGGAGTAAAAGCCCTGCTAGATTCAAACCAGTTGCCAGATTACACTAACGAACATAAATTTCTGCCTTACCAGAGAAAACAATGATGAACCCCTTCGCCATGCCCAACTTGTATCAGAAGCTGGAGAATGATTCACGGACCCGTGAGCTGTTGTCAGATCCGAGCTACAGAGAACTGCTGGAGCAGCTCAGGAACAAACCGTCCGAGCTTGGCACGTATGTACATTTTCACAAATTCACAATGATTGTTTGAACAAAAAGTATTTTCTGATGGAGGACTTGTCTTGATACTGGAATGAGAAACAAAAATGACAGGGAAAAACAGAAAGTAAAAGTATTGAGAAATGTCTTTGTAGTAAAAAAATTATAGTATTAGTAGGCCCACTGTGATTCAATATATTTGTTGTGGATCTTTAGCAAGCATGGAAAACGTGCAAAAACCTGTGAATTACTGTGGTTTTAGAAATGCATTTGTTTGTCTGACTATCCCACAGGAAGCTGCAGGATCCCAGAGTGATGACCACACTGTCTGTGCTGCTGGGGCTGAACCTCTCTGAAATGGAGGAAGAAGAGGAGCCTACACCCCCTCCTCCCCCAAAACCCAAAGAGACTCAGCCACCTCCTCCCAAAGAGGAAGATCTCCCTGAGAACAAGAAAAAGGTAAATCAGTTCAAAGTAGTTTGAGTCACTTCTGATTTTTTTTTATGTCAACTTAATCCTGTAATTTACATTTTTTAACAGGCCTTGGAGGAAAAAGAACTTGGGAACGCTGCATATAAGAATAAGGACTTTGAAACAGCGCTGAAACATTATGAAGAAGCAATCAAACATGACCCTACCAACATGACCTATATTTCTAATCAAGCAGGTGCGTATTCTCATTCACATGTTGGAAAATGAATACCGGCTTCACACGTTTGTTATTTTATTCTTTTAAAGGTCTGTAGAAATATGAAATGCACTGAAATATTGACTCAACAATTATACTTTGTCACATGTAACTTTTCAATTCAAAACTTTAATTGAATATTCATTTTTATGTTCTTTCAGCTGTGTATTTTGAGAAGGGAGATTTTGAGAAGTGCCGAGAGCTTTGTAACAAGGCCATTGACGTTGGCAGAGAGAACCGAGAAGACTACAGACAGATTGCAAAGTGAGTTTAAAACGTTTAAAATGTTTAATTATTCTCACTTAACTCTACATGCACACACACACAGACACACACACACACACTGCCTCTCAAGCGAGAGTGTAGGATTGTGATCTTTGTGCATCTTGCAGAATTCAGAAGTAATGAGGCTATAGAAAATATTTACTCTGAACTCTGAACCTACATGCTGCATTTATCAAGAGAAATCAGTTGTTTGGTGGCAGTATTGCTTTGTTGGTTCCCACAAATATTCATCGTCTCTCTCATCCTTTTCTTTTTATAGGGCCTTGGCCAGGATTGGCAACTCGTACTTCAAAGAGGAAAAATACAAAGAAGCAGTTCAGTATTTCAACAAGAGTTTGACGGAGCATCGCACCCCTGATGTCTTGAAGAAGTGTCAACAGGTGCAGTATTCATTCATCTAAACTTGAGTTGTTTTTAATTGTTTGACCTACATGAGTAAATGTGACCTTTTTAATATTGGAACTGATACCTTGTTGAATTCTGCATCGGTTAATGATGTTTTATTGAATACCTGTCGCAGCCTGACGTGTATCATTTTAAGCCTTCTTGACAATGAGATGTTGAGAACCACTGCTGTAGATGTTAACTGTGTTTTTTAACATTTCAACATTAGAGATTAAGAGATAAGATTTCTGATGAAGATTTCCGATGAAGTGTTTTTTATTTTTTTTATTTCATACAGTTGGACCTTTAATAAATCATAAAATGTTGTCTTTCCTGTAATGAATGAACTGGTTTGATGTATGAAACTGTTGATTGGTTCTGCAGGCTGAGAAGATCGTGAAGGAGCAGGAGAAAATAGCCTACATCGACCCTGAATTAGCCCTGGAGGAGAAAAACAAGGGCAACGACGCCTTCCAGAAAGGTGTGTGTGTGTGTGTGTAATGATTTCAAGCTGTTGTTCAGTTAAGATTTTCATTTGATTCTGATGTTATGAACCTCTAAGAAGATTTACTTGTCTTTTCCTTTCCACAGGAGACTACCCCTTAGCCATGAAACATTACAGCGAAGCTATCAAGAGGAACCCCAATGATGCCAAACTCTTCAGTAACAGAGCCGCCTGCTACACAAAGCTGTTGGAGTTTCAACTTGCCCTGAAGGTGCAGTACCAAATATCTTCATGAGTTTGAACCCTGACAAAATAGTGCCTCTGAATTTTATTGTGCCTTAATAAAACTTTACGTGATGATCTCTCTCTTATTTGTCAGGATTGTGAAGAGTGCATCAAACTTGAGCCAACCTTCAGTAAGTAGGAAACTTTGTGTGAATTATCATTCAGATCTGAAGTGTTTTATAGTATATACTTAACTATATATAGTATATAGTTTAGATTTCATGCAAAATCATTGTGAATTTACACCTATTTGTCCACAGTTAAAGGCTACACACGTAAAGGAGCTGCTTTGGAGGCCATGAAAGATTTTACAAAATCCATGGATGCATACCAGAAGGCTTTGGAGCTCGACTCTAACTCAAAGGTATTGTATAGGTTAACGTACAGTTCAGAACAGTCTGGAAATGAATGGAAACTACCATGCCTTGAAAACTAAATATGACAAAAGATTTAGGAAACGTATAGAAAAATCTGAGTATCAGGATCAGTCCTTTTGATATATTAAGTCCTATCCATATTTGTAGTATCTGTTAACGATTTTTCTTCTTCTGCCTTCTCCACATTCAGGAAGCCACAGAAGGCATGCAGCGTTGTATGATCAGTCAGACCACGAGGAACGACAGTCCTGAGGAAGTGAAGAAGAGGGCCATGGCTGATCCTGAGGTGCAGCAGATTATGTCCGACCCAGCCATGCGCATGATCCTGGAACAAATGCAGAAGGACCCTCAGGCGCTCAGCGAGTAAGTTAATGTTTAACTCTCACTGCAGAGCGAGAGTATTGTGCAGATATGCATTGATCCTTTTTGAAATGCATGAAAAATGAAATGTTTTTCTTGTTTGATCTCCAGCCACTTAAAGAATCCAGTTATTGCCCAGAAGATTCAGAAACTCATTGATGTCGGACTGATAGCCATTCGCTGATGAGGGACAAGAACCAGATGTGTGAAGAAACTCCCAAAACTACAGTGGAACAAAATGCAAATCCCTCCAATATCTTGCATCCTCTCTTTACTTGACTTCAAATTCAAAATTATAATGTCCGTAGTCTTGCTGAGACTTTGTTTTTTAAATCAGTTTCACTACTTTTACATTGTAATTAAGACATCTTGTATGTCATCTAGAAAACTCCAACTCCAGTCTCCAACATCTTCTAAAAAAACATAAAAGATGTGTACAGATGCTTAAATACATCTTAAAATAAACGTCACAATTCAGTATATCAGCACGATCAGTTTTGATCAGTGTTAAAGGGGAAGTCCACCCTAAAACGGTTCACATATTCCTATTTGTTTATGGAAGTGTTTTGAAAGAAATACAACAAAATAGGATTTTCTTGACTCTCATTTGTTGTTGTCTTTTTGAGACTTGACTAAACACGGGCTCGTAAAGTTGAGGTGTCTACTTTGTTTTCCTCTGTGCCTCTTTCAGTCATCTCCCACACCTCAGGTGCAAAGCTGAATCTGTCACATCAACTGGCCGCTTGCATGCAGGTTCTAAATCTTGTAAGCAGGTTGGATATTATTTTTGTACATACACAATATTTGGTATTATTATTATTGGTTATATTGGTTTAAGCATCACTGTCTTTGGCTTTATTTGTGTCCTGCTAATGTCAGGAAAGGAATGAACACTTGAGCTTTTCCAGCTGATTGTGGTGGGCAGATGCAGCTTGACAAATTGTAATACGGACTATAAAGATACTACTCATTGCCTTTGACTTGAAGGGCTAATTTTGCCATGATAGGAAATTCCCTAATGGTTTATTAAATAAGTTCATTTATCAATTCAAGCAGCCTTGTTATTTCTGTGTTTGTCAATAATAAAAAAACTTAGGAGATAAAACTTTTTGATAGTTGAAAGTATCAGCAAGGCTGTCAATCAAAGTCACAGGAATACTGTGGAAAAATGCTCTGTGAGCAAAAGCATGATTCATAATTCAAGTTGAAGTAGATGCTTTTGGTTGGCCTCAAATTTTAGTTTCCCAAACTTGAACCAAGAGAGCTGCTGAACAAAATGTGGCGACTTACCTGGTGTGAATATTTTAAGATAATAGGAATAATGTGATGGTTAAAGGGTGGATTTACCTTTCAAAAACAGCAACAGTTAATTGAGTTTATCAGGATAAGTCCCAGTGCTACCCCGTCACTACTTTCTAATGAGTATTTTACCCTGCGAAGCAACTTTTAGTAAATGTTGCCGGCATTATCAGATTGAAACTGTAATGACCCATCATTTGTTGACTTTGTATTTGTCCTCCCGCAGCAGCACACAGCTTCTGTTTTCACACAGAGGAAATGCTTAATAAAATGTTAAAGTTTCCATCGACCATTATGCCACATGTGGCTTCAGATACCTCAAAGTCACATCATTGTCATAGTAACTCTGTGCAATGGTTTACAAGAGGGACTCAAATATGTTAGAAAAAGAACTGTTACACCTTTTGATTCCACATTTCCACAGTTAGAAATGCTCCATCGGGAAAATTCTCTTATAACATGTGGCACAAAGCACAGCAGAAATGACCCATTGTAATCACAAACTACATACAACAAATGTGGATCTCTCACATGATGTAAAAGAAGCTGTCCCAACAAGTGTACTGTACTAATGGAAATCAGTTTTACTGTGGAATATACAATGTCTGAATGTATTTTAAAGCTCAGTGGTGGCTTGTTTTGTTCTTTGAGACCAACAGACTCAACGCAGTAGTAGACGTAATTTTATAGTGTGGTCGTAGATAACATGCTCTCAATTTTTACACATATATACATATTTTATTATATTTTCTAATGTGTTTACATTTCAGTAGTTCATATTTCTAAATTTAGTTTTATTTAGTGAAACACACCAGACACTTAAAAACAAACAATACAACAAAACAATACCACAATATACTTATACTATGCATAGAGTTTATTTTATTTATACTATCTAGAAATGTACACCTAATAATTGATTATAGCGCTATTGAGACACGACCAAAATCAGTCAGAGACGTCGCCCCGCCCACACTGACGGGTCACGTGACTGACCGTCGCCCAGGTTGTGTCGAAAGCATCCTGGTGTTAGCAGTTAGCTAGCAGCTGACATAAAACAATAAGTGAGCTGTAAATATCTTTTAACATGGACGAATCATGAAGTTGTTTCTAGTGGAGACAAAGAAGATAAGGAACTATCTAAACTGGCCTTTTATCAACACAGTCTGATACCCGAAGACGCCATTTAACACCGCTAACTAACAACATTAGCGTTAACGACAGCTAACGTTCAAAGTTTGACGGGCAACAGTAGCAGATTCGTTAGCTAACTGCTAGTTTACCAGTTTACTACTAACAGCAGCAGCAGCTGGATGGGTTATATGTCCTGTTATCGTAGCAGTTGCGTTAATTAACTAGTAACGCGTTGCGTAAAAAATTAACGTTATAACTGAGTAACGTCAGGTAGGTAGTTAGTGAATGACTACTACTAATGCTAACGTTAGCCACTTTAACTTCAGTGTAACACACATTTTTTTACACTGTTACTCATAACTCAGTATTGGCCGTCTTTCTCGTACTTAATCGTGACATAAATACGACAGTGAGCAGCTCGTATTTGATTAATTAATACGTCTGTGTGTTCAGATTTGATTGCGGCTAATCTAGTGAGATAAATAATGTGAAACAACAGGATGTCAAACGCTTTGGGATTAACGTCAGGGCAGCGGTATTGTGTAGGAAGCACAGCTGTCCGCTCATTTAGATAATCTCTGTATTAATAATGCAGCTGCTGTAGATTTTATTTTTTATTTTTTTATTAATTAATTAATAGCTGAGAGTGTAGAGTATCATCTTTACAAACACCAAAACATTTTGATCTTCGACATATAGGATACAGTCTACTGTAAGTTATGTCTGGGGACACATCTGATAGCAGCGATGACTCCGATGCAAAAACAAATGAAACAGTCTGCACTGTCAAGCATGAAATCACCAATGGTAAGTCAAGTGTACTCTCTCTACACACACACACATAAAACATGTATGTAATATGTTTTCTTCTTCATACATAACACACACACACACACACACACATGACCACACATATTACCACAAACCCCCAAAATGTTCCACACACATGAAGTACTGTTCTCAGTTAAAATGTTTATGTCAGCAGGATTGTTGCACTGAAAGACAAGACAGGATCTTATTTCAGCCACGAGTCTGTGTCAAACAGAAAGTGATGTTGACTCAGTTTGTGGTGCTTTAGTGTAAATACAAACATAATAATTAATATTGTAAATTACACTGCGTAGTAAAAAAAAAAAAAAAAAAAAGTAAGATAACTGCTGCTGCAGGTCTGGTCATGTATTACTGTGATTACTGTGAGATCATCAGTTGGGATATTATATTAGAATATATTATATTATTCTAATAATACTGTTGTGTAGTGAGTCTTCAGTATATTATATATATATATATTATATAATATATACTTATATATATATATATAATATATACATTTGGTACATTTGTAATCTCTAAAATTATTATGATTTAAAATTAAATTGCTCGGTTGAAATTTAGTTGGTGTGTCTTAAAAGTCAGACATGTTTGTAATTATTTTACACATGTACCGATCTGACTTTTTTCAATCCTGATACCGATATTGATACCTGAGCCCTGGATATTGGCTGGATACTGAGTATTGATTCGATACCTGTGTTTTATTAATAAGCTTCACTGTGTGGAAGAGACTATGATTATTGATTTATGATATGCTCGATTAAACATTGCTTTACATAACTTTGTGAAACAAAATGTGGCCCGTTGTCACTGATACCCGATCCAGCTATTTGAGTCGGTATCAGTGACGTGAACGCATTTTTGAAATGTGTCTGGCTGCCCTTTTTTTAGTGTACTGAAAAACATACTGTATGTTTTGATGATGTTTTCCTGGTTCTGCCACTAGCTAACCTCACGGGACACAAGGAGAGAGTCGGCATGGAGAACTTTGAGCTGCTTAAAGTCTTGGGCACTGGAGGTAAGTCCCTGAAATATATGAAATGTAACTATAGCTGTTGTCAAACTTTAGCATGCGGGATGTGTTTTCTTGCCACGGTTGTTTCTAATTAACATTAATAGCCTGTATAGAGAAAGATTCGAGGACTTCACTGTTGTGGGAAAACATTTATATCCTGATTTGGGAGTCGCACATCATCAAGACGGTATATCTAGTGTGTGAATGTGTAGATGGAGGACCATATGCTGTAGATGTCTCTTATTAGACCTCATCCATATTAAATACCGATGGGAGAGTTGAGAAGCTGCTTCTATCAACAGAACAACACCTGATTAGCTGAGTTAAATCATTTCTGCACCTGCTCATGTTCTGCAACAGCTCCACGCCTAATTAAGACTCAATCTGATGATGTTACTTTGTTTGCTGGTACCTAAGTAATAGAATGAAATATGTGTTTGTCTTTGTTCAGCTTATGGAAAAGTGTTTTTGGTCAGGAAGAACAGCGGCCATGATGCAGGCCAGCTATATGCTATGAAGGTGAGTCCGTGATATTTTACTACAATCAGTGGGCGATGCTTTAAATCCAAAACAGTAGACTGGTCTTTAAATTCATTTATCTATACTGATCAAAATTTAAATTGAAGTGTATTTTTTATTACTAACCCAGGTGCTAAAGAAAGCAGCTATCGTTCAAAAGGCAAAGACGACAGAACACACTCGCACGGAGAGGCAGGTGCTGGAGCACATCCGCCAGTCTCCGTTCCTTGTAACGCTCTATTACGCGTTTCAGACGCAGAGCAAGCTGCATCTCATCCTGGGTGAGTGGTGAAACACTGGAACCAAATATGGAGAAACTCTCGTCTCTTCGGTCCTGAAGTTCTGAATAGATGTTCTCTTTATGTTTCTGTCTATTACTGTTTGTGTGTCTGTTGGCCTTTTGTGCGCACAGTATGCGTGTTTGTGTAATTTTTGTCTATTGAAGCTCCCTGTGTATTTGTCTTGTGTGTGTGTGAGTGCAGACTATGTGAGCGGCGGCGAGATGTTCACTCATTTGTACCAGCGGGATCACTTTCCAGAGGATGCAGTACGGATTTATATCGGGGAAATAATCCTGGCTCTGGAGCACCTGCACAAGGTGGGTGTTTCTCCCTCCAGCTATGACTCGAACATCCGTTTATTGATTTTTGCACAGAAAGCAGAAGAAAGACAAGGCGAGCTAACAGAGACGCTGCAGTGGCATATCGCCTTATAGAAATTGTTATGTCTGACATGTAGAAGATAGACCGCGTGCATTTTCAAGGATATTAACTAGACTCACAATAAAGCATTTAAATAATTACGATTGACTGATACTGCAATGTCAGTAGTTGGTAGATAGCATCAAGTAAAACAAACTAAACCACAGTATCATTCTTGAGCAGTGTTCTCATTTCCTGAGATAATGTTGCAATTAAAGGTTTCACTTCTGTTTGTGTAGCTTAGACAGTTTATAGGTTAGAAGTACTGAAGTATTGGTAAATAATAGGTCATTTTTTTGTTTTCTCTGCCATCTCAAATCACAGAAGTACCATAAATGTAACTGGTATGTATTCATTGTGTGTTGTACAGCTTGGGATTGTGTACCGAGACATCAAATTGGAAAATATTCTTCTAGACAATGAAGGACATGTGGTGTTGACAGATTTCGGGCTCAGTAAAGAGTTTCTGGTTGAGGAGGTACGTTAAACACACAAAGTGGACACTGATACATGCGACGTGTGTTACTGTATCTGTTAATGCAAGCATAATTATATCTGTTTTTACGGTCATACTTTTCATCTTCTGTTTCTCCTCATTACAGAAGGAAAGGACCTACTCTTTCTGTGGCACTATTGAGTACATGGCACCTGAAATCATCAGGGGGAAGGCAGGACATGGCAAGGTAAAAATATAACGACATATAACACTGGTCTTCAGGGGTTCAGATGATTTTATTTTTAAGATTTTACATGGTAATGTATTGATGGACACCCTCATCTGCGAGTATTTTGTTCACTTTTCTTTATGTGATGTATTTTTAACCCGCCTCGCCCCTCAGTCGGTAGATTGGTGGAGCCTTGGGATCCTGATGTTTGAGCTGCTGACGGGAGCATCTCTGTTTACTTTGGAGGGAGAGAGGAACTCCCAGAGTGAGGTGTCAAAGTGAGTGCTGCTGACTCCATCTCCTTAAAATGTATATTCAAATCTCAACCTTCCTCATTCTCAACTCATTAAACAAAATGCGTTGAATGTACCATTTACTTTCAAAGGATATTATGTTAATAAAAACTAATGATCATCTTTTCCACCCACCTCAGACGTATTTTGCGCTGTGATCCACCGTTCCCCTCGATGATTGGACACACTGCTCAGGACCTGCTGAGGAAGTTGTTGGTGAAAGATCCTCACAAGAGGCTGGGCTCTGGACCACGAGGGGCCGCAGACATCAAAGCACATTCCTTCTTTAAGGTGCTACTTCCCTCAGCTGCCTTATCTTCTTGCGTCTCTCCCCTATTTCATTGATTCGTAACTCTTCCCTTCTGCTCTGTTTTGTTTGCCTAACAGGGACTAAACTGGGATGACCTCGCCCAGAAGAAAGTGCAGAGTCCATTCAAGCCAGAGCTGAAGAATGAGCTTGACGTGGGGAACTTTGCCGAGGAGTTCACGGGGATGGATCCAGTCTACTCCCCGGCGAGCACGCCCCCGAGCACAGACCGCCTGTTCCAGGTCTGTCCTTTCTGTCTCAACCCGGCACTAACAAAAGATGGAGTTCCAATATCTGATAATATTAGCATTGTGAAGTGCTACCCTGATGATAATAAAAAAAACATATCTTATTTCCTTTTTATTAATAGAGTTGTGTGTTTGATGCTGTTGCTCCCTCTCTCTTACCACCTCAACACCTCTTCTCTTTTTTTAGGGCTACTCGTTCATCGCTCCTTCCATCCTCTTCAATAAAAACGCAGTCATGGGAGACTTTGTAGAGTCCCAGATTCATGCCGATCGACCAGGTTCGGCCTCTGTCCAACGCAGTGCAATGTTAAAGGTATGGATATTAACCCATTTTTGGTTAAGGAGTCCTAAAAATCCTAAAATAAATGATATCAGTTCCACATCTGTCCCTCTGTAATGTAGACAGATATAAAAAGCATCTAAAAAGGTTCAGCATAGGGTTTGTTAATCAGGACAGACAGGAAGGAAGAAAGGAAGAAAAACTAGTTTAGACTAGTGCATGAACAAGAGTTGACCTACCTTATTTCACAGCATACTGTGTCATATTATGTCAGAAAAAAAATCACAATAATCACGAAACTTTTCTGATATCTATACAATATTGTAGTAAATGTTAAGGAACATGTTGAAAAGGAAATTCATACTGGAGCTGCAGTTGTATGCAAATAACATACTTTTTTCTTTTTATTGGAAAAGATGATGTAAAGACAGTCCCTGTAGGATATGGAAAAAAACCACAATATTTTCAGCAAACATTAATGCATAGTTACTGTTGTAGAGTCCATCCTCTTTTTCAGCTTCAGCTTCTTTACAGTCGGTGTGACGTTTGCTAAAGTTTATTGGTATTTCGTGGAATCCATTCTTGTCTCCACCCATGCAGTGTTTTTCTGCCACTCCCATGCGTAACAGTAACTAATTTATGATGTTATAGATTAGTATCATAAAAGTCAAGATATACCAGCTCTAAACAGGATGCATCAAAACAGCTGATCCTTTTAGTTTCATTGTACAATCCCCACACTGACAGCAGTTTGCTGCTCCAACTATTCCCAGCAATGGTTTATGTTTTAATCTTTAGGAAACAAAGCAAGTCTGGGCTAATCCCACCTGAAACAGGTTTGGGTAGATTATTGCCAAATGAATTGCAACATCCTCAGAAGTACATAACAGAGGGCAATTATAATTAATTTCATCATTAGAAATCAAGTATGATTAACCTTTTGTCCAGACACACAGAACAAGATGACTTCATCTGTTATGCAACAAAACAATTATAAGACGTAACTTTTCCTGAATTTCCTGAACCCGCTGAAAAACCGTCAGGTGTCACACAGAAACAGAAAACCTGAAGTCAACATAGTAGAAATATGTACCTATAAAATAAACCCACTGAATGTAATATTACAGCCAGGAGTAATAGGACATCTGCAATGAATATTAACACAAAAATTAAGGAAATTAAATAAAACCTTTTTGGGAAAATATAAAGTAAATATTATATATGATTTATATATATATATATATATATATATTTAGGAGAACATACATGACATTAATTGAATTGAAGAGCTCTGAATTGTAGGCGAGTCAGCACAAGACGACCCAAAAGGAATCTGAGACATTGAAAATTTTAGGGCGCCCTGATTGATTGAATGAATGATGTTTTTATTTTATTTTATTTATTTATTTGTACAATTTAGGACCTAAAAGTAACAGTAAACCTCCAACAGCGCGATTATGATAGACATTGATATGTTGTTGATAATGTTCCATCATCAATACGACCCGAAGTCCGATCCTTGTTGTTTTTTAAAGCGTTGGGAGCCATTTTCTGTTGCACAAGGATATAACCAACAAACGCATGTCTCTAGTTTAATGCCACATTCTTTTCCCTTCTTTATTTAGGAATCCCAGTTTTTTCAGCACTATGAGCTGTGTCTCCACGGGCCACCCTTAGGTGAGGGTAGTTTCTCTGTGTGCAGGAAATGCCGACACAAGCAAAGTGGCCATGAGTATGCAGTGAAGATCGTGAGCCGCAGGTGAGTCTTATGCCATAACCAAAGAGGACCATACTCATACATTCATCAGATCAGATCGATTCTTTCAGTTGTTTTATGGCTGTTTTTTCTTTGGTTCATGATGATTTCTTGCCTCTCGTGTTTGCGTGGGCGTGCTGAGGATTTGTTCTGATGTAAAGGATGATATTCTGTACTTTGCTTTCGGGAGAGTGCAGGATTCGGTCCGTGCTTTTAGTACCACCCACCCCCTCACCCACTGACTGTGTGTTGTTTTGTGTATCTCCCTCATATGTCTGTATATCTCAAGTATTGGATAGTGAATTAAAATTGGGTTTCTTTCGGCTTTATCAGAATGGAGGTATACACCCAGAGGGAGATTGCTGCTTTGAGGCAATGTGAGGCTCACCCAAACATCGTGAAGCTGCATGAGGTTTACACTGATCAGGTATAACGGAAACATTCAGCAACCCCACATAATGATAATAATGATGTACAAAAGCAAAAAAAAAAACTTTGCAATACTAGATATTAGGCAATCTGTAATGGCATCACAAACCCTTCTCTTTGCACATCTTCTCTCAGTACCACACATATTTAGTGATGGAGCTACTGCGAGGTGGGGAGCTGCTCGAGAGGATCAAGAAGAAGAAACTGTTTGGCGAGGTGGAGGCCAGTCAGCTGCTACAGAGCCTGGTGTCAGTTGTCAGCTTTATGCACGAGGCTGGAGTCGTGCACAGAGACCTCAAACCAGAGGTGGGCTCTGATTAATTCCTGTCAACATACCGAATCTCCCGCTTCATTCAAAACAATTCTACTTTTGAAATTAAAAATACATTTCAGTAATTCACAGTGGACATTCACGCGCGCCGTCTCTGCGCTGCGGCACGGCACATCTCAAAATGAAGGCTGGAGATTTATCACACATACAGAAGGCTGTAATTAACTGAAGGAGGTGACTTTCATACAGTATAAAGCAGCCGTAAATGACGGATAGAGGGAAACAATCAGCCATCAAGTTTTAGTCCTGCGCAGCATTTTACTGAGCTGCCTGCTGTAATCACATAAACTTTTATATATGATGCTGATCTAAATGCATTTGCTGGCTCATTAAAACATTATCTACGTTATTCTACAGTGTTTAGTTTGCGCTTGTTGTCAGCATCACTCAGTGTTGAATCACATGTCAGGTGAGTAACGTGGAAATAGCTCATCATCATGTTTTTTTTTGCCTGTTTATCTTCCAGAACGTGTTGTTTACAGATGAGGGAGAGGACTCGGTGCTGAAAGTGATAGATTTTGGATTCGCCCGCCTGTGCCCGGCAGGCAGCGCCCCCCTGCAGACGCCTTGCTTCACGCTGCAGTACGCCGCGCCTGAACTTTTTGAGAGTGCAGGATACGACAAGGCCTGTGACCTCTGGAGTCTTGGAGTCATCCTGGTAATTTCATTTAAAACTGTTGATTCTGTCACATCAGTCGGTGCTAACGGAAGTGCTAATGACTATCCTGTGTGTGTGTGTGTGTTTGTCGTCAGTACACCATGCTGTCAGGCCAGGTGCCATTTCAGTGTAAGCAGCTGGGTATGACCTCATCGCACGCTGCTGACATCATGCAAAAGATAAAAGAGGGAGATTTCTCATTGGATGGGGAGGCCTGGAAGGGTGTGTCAGAGGATGCAAAAGAGCTTGTGAAAGGTATGAGATAAGGTTTGCTTTTACTGACACATGTTCTGGTTCTGTTTCTGTCTGCCGTGTTGGCTAATGTTCTCTTGTCTGTGTCCGTTTCTCTGTTTTAATCCCATTCTCTGATGATTTAAGGCCTACTGACAGTGGATCCGGAGATGCGACTCAAACTCTCTGATCTGAAAGAGAACAGCTGGCTGCAGGGCGGAGCGTCCATGTCCACCACTCCTTTGTGCACTCCAGATGTGCTGGAGTCCAGTGGGCCCACCGTCCGCACCTATGTCAACGCCACCTACAAGGTAACAGCATCATGTCCTAATGTTTAAAGTGCATGTACTGAATGTGTCTCATCTTACCGTCACTTCCTTTTGTCTTTTGTCGTTTTCCTCTTTCCGCCAGGCTTTCAACCGTGGTAAGAGAGAGGGCTTCTTTCTGAAAAGCGTTGACAACGCTCCCCTAGCAAAGCGACGAAAGCTAAAGATGACGAGCACAGGTGTAGAGACCCGATGGAGTTCATCCTCCTCCTCTTCTTCTTCTTCCACTTCCTCCTCCGCTTCTGCAACACCATCCAAAGCACAGCCAAAGCAAACTGTTACCCCTAAACAGAGCAAGCCTAAATGACAGAGGAGAGGAACGTATGAAAATGAAGTGATATGTGTGCTTATACTGGCAACAAGATGTCCTCCAGTGGTGATATCGTCACCCAGTTAAAACAAAAAAAACATACTGACAAACCAAAAGACTGGCTTAGCTTAGTGTTTGGGTTTTAAACACATAATTAAATTCCGCTTTTTACTAACATGGTAAAGCAGCTTCATTCATCACGCCGTATCCTCCTCAAACCACACATGTATGTTGCTGTATATTGAATGGAAGAGGAGATGGTACAGGTCAGGTGTGGCATCTTTAAGACAACCTTAAGGGAAAACGTAACACATATTCAGTATTGGCTCACCATAATGTGGGGACATCACACACTTAAAGTTATAAATTAGACGTTTACCTATTTTCACAATGGGTAAGAAAAGGTGCCTGGCTATATAGGGATAAAGGGAAAAAGGAGCCATAAATGAGCACAAGCCATATATATATATATATATATATATATATATATATATATATATATATATATATATATATATATAAATTGAGCCAGCGTGAACGCACACTTAATTTGCACGTAGCAAATGAATAGTCCTTCCAGTAATTTGCAGATTTAATCCTTTTAAACGTTGACACACATACAATGACTTAACCACTGTTTTACAAGTGCTTTGCCACACGTAGGCACTCTGCTCTGTAAAGATTTGACTGTTTCAGTTGGTCAAAAATCGATCTGCTTACACTATTTGCAGAAAATGTAAATGATCGAATGGTCAAAAAAAAAAAAAGAAAAGAAAAGAAAATTTCTGGAAGGACTTGAGATAGCATAGGACGATTATTGCTTGTAGTGGAAAATCTTCTCTATTGGATACAGTTCTGACTGTGATGATCTTCAGTCGCATCTCTAATACACTACCAACTCTACAGATCCCGACATGAACACAACGCGTGGCTCTGATGATGTGTTTCCATAAACAATCAGTTTGATTTGAAGTAGTCGCAGCGCTAACAACAACGTGTCCAACAGTAGCACCTGTACAAAAAGAGATGAAGACACGGACACAGAGCGATTTTCTTGTCATAATTGCTGTAAATTACTCGCGTTATTGTGCCCGTCTGAGGATTTCTAGCATGCTAATCTGTTGTGATGATGAATTATAAGAATATTTTCTATATTTTGGTATAAGAGGCTCACTAAGAAAGCGTCACTCAGAATGTTTGCACGTAGATTTGAAGCAAAATTAATTTAGCTTATTTTGAGTCCTCGTTGTCTTGGGCCGGTGATTTCTTTCTTTTTTATTTTTATTTTTTTTTATTAAAGGGTATTGCAGTTTTCTATTGGCCCGTCAGACCAGCGTCAAATGCAGCTATGACAAATAAATCAGATTTGATACAGTGAAGTATTGTTGATTGTTGTTTAAGCTTTGGTTTTAAGATTTAAGTTTGTTGTTACCTGGGTCGTGTCTTTTTAGAGATGTGGTTTTAAACATTGCATTGCTTTGAAATTCAAATGATGTTACACAATGAGACACTTAATCATGACTTTAAAATGGTCCTTTGGAGACCATCCATGCGAGAGCTGTTGTGTATATACTCATCCTGGCGAAATGATGTCTGTAATGATTTTTAATGGTATATTAGTCTCCTGATGTAATTATGTTTTTATTGGATTTTTTTTTTTTTTACATGTTGCACAGACAGTTGATCAATTAAACACATTTCAGCTTTAAAGATGCTTTCACTGATATTTATTACATGTAATTGATTTTTAATGCTGTGGTAATGGGATTCATGTTAAATTGGCTCTTGTTGTGTACCACCATGTGTGTGTGTGTGTTAGTGTGTGTGTGTGAGAGCATGAGTGGTGCTGGGTGATTGGTTGTATTGATATTTCTGTACCAGATGAAGCATTTTTTGCAAGTTACTGTATTATTTTCTTATTGTTGTTTGCCGCCTTTGTCTTTTTTAAAAGGTAACAGGTTGTTTGTGTTTGAACATTGAACATTTTTACTGCTTTTATCGGTGTTGATATTCTTCTTTTGTTGTAGTAAATGATATTTTTCTTCTCTCTTTTTCTTTTTTTTTTCCAGCATTAGTATTTTACTAAGATGCACTGTCACTGATGTCATAACTGGGAGTTTCTTTTGTGTCAAATATTTTTTTGGTTTGGTGCAAAATAAACAACTTTTAAATAGATGGTTTGAATTGTATTCATTAAGTGATTGTCATCAGTGCTCATTAGTTTGAGCACCGACTGCACAGATTCATTAATATTTATGTTTTTTTTTTTCCTTTTTAACTGTGACACTAATAGAGCTTTTTCACAGCAGACATTTTGACACCACAAAGCAGGAAAAGCACTGGTGCAATTAATAACATTGACGACGACTAGATCCTGTTTATTTATCTCAAATTCATGATCCTGCTGTAGTGCATAATGGTTCAGCAGTGAAGCTTCCTTGGACACCTGAAAGGAACTGAACCAACATTAATGTTTTCAGTTGCACCTGTGCTTTTGCTGCTATGACAAGTCTAAATAAAAAAAGATCTATTGAAAGTGGATGACTACCACGTGATAACAGTGATTACAAAAATGTAGCTATTTCATAACCGAAGGAGGAAGCTTGAATCAGTGTCAAAAGAAAGCAGCTTCATCAACAGTGAAAAACAGGCTTTTTATCCTTGAATTATCGTCGACTTTATTGAAATTTCAGAGCCTCATAATTGGTGAAATCTTTCAACAACAAAAAAAAGTAATAATATAATACATATATTTATTTGTGCTGCTCATACAAACTGTATCTAACGGGACTGGCAGGAACAGCACAGTCAGTGGAGTGATTTTAATCTCTTTGAACAGTGTGAACAGCCACATACATGCTGACACACACACACACACACACACACAGCCTGGTGACCCTGCAGGGAAATACAACATCTCATCCGGTGTAATGAATTTACTGCACCATTAGGTGGCTGCTGTGTGCTGTCCTGTGTTCTTTGTGTCTGCACTGACATTAGATATGATTACTGCATGTCCTTTGTATGATATATTTAAAATATGAAATATTGGATTACTTTATTATTTAATGAATATAATGCAATATACAGAGCAGTGAAGTGGGAAACATCTTCCAGCAGTTAAATGTCTAAAATGAATATTGTGCATAAATATAGATTCTGTGATTTTTAATGGAGAGAGGAGGAGGATGTAAATTTAAGAATTTTAACAAGATAATTTAACTTTTTTTGTGGAAAAAACATATTAGGGTTTTTATATACATGTTAAAACATGTCTAGAGGGGATCTTTGAATAATTCAAGTAATATATAATCGAAGTATTGACAATGAACAGAAAGGACAGTTGATAAAAGCGTGATTAGTTTTGCAGATATTTGGTCGTTAATCGAAGTATTGGGCACCTTTTAAAAAAGATGAAAAGTAGTGATCACTGAAGTGATTACAATTCATCGAGGGGGGCGGGGTGCATGTCTGTAGAAAATGTAATGGTGATCCATTCAATAGTTCAATAGTTTTCTACGGATCACCAACTTCTGTATGATTCATCTCCTCGGGACCATGGCTGCTTGCACAAACTTTCATGACAATCCATCAGAAAGAGATATTTCAGTATGAACCTAAGCGGTGGACCCACAGACTGACACTGCCAACACTGGATCCACAAAGGTGATATTATATTGGTGGTGATGATGATGCATGCAATAACAAAAAAAAAAAAAAAAAAAGGAGAAACCAATAAAACTGATTGACGTGCTTTGCAGCCACCGCATTGATCGTTGGCAGCAGATTAATCACCCGCTGAGACTCTGGGCTAATCAAACTCTACGCTTCACATATTCTGCAGGCCCACATCGAGCACTGTGGTTATTGGCACGGCCATCGCTCACAAACACCTGCACTTCCTGAAGGGCAAGACTTTTGCCCCCACAGGAAGAAGCAAATGTTTACTCCCAACAACTCACACACACACACACACACACACACACACACATACACACACTCTTTCATAGAAAACTGCACTGAAAGCCAACACATGGTGGGAAGAAGCAGGCTCTGTTTGGCACAGTGAACTGAAACTATATTTAGGTTTTGTGAAAAATTAAATATGAAATTGGGAGGCATAATAATAATAATTATAATAATACGTGTTGTAGCACTTTTGCAGACACCCAGTGAAAGTGGCATGAAAACCAACAGTTTTTAGCATTTAGACAACAATATTTTGTATTTTTGATATTAATGTTTTGCAATGCATTTCCTTAATTATGTACTATAATCTATTTGTGTTTGGCTGCATGTAGCAAACACCTCAGTCAGGAATGTACAAATATTTATATATTTATATATATAAAAGCCAGAAGGAACAACTGTGCTGTTTAAGACATGTCAGCAGTTCAGTTCATGTCTGCTTTATGTTAAAGACTGCACACTGAGTGTTTTAACTGATGGGAATGTTCAATGAAATATTTAACAGGCTATTAAGATATGTGGTTCGTGATAATATATATCAGAAAACGTTGCTCATCAAGGGCTCCCAATTAAAACCTATTAGAGAAGTTTGACGAACTCTGACGCTGTCCATGGTCCTGAACGCTGCACCATTAATTCCACACCACCGGGGGTCAGTAGGGTGTTTGGCACCGACAACACAAACGCCACAATGAGCAATTGAGAAGCGATGGATAACATGACTGTAATGTGTCATTGAGCCATTAATCAAATCAAACCCTGGGTGGATGATTTGCACGTGATTAATGTAATATACCGAGCATGACAAAGATGGATGTTGATGGAAAGGCTTGTTCAGAATCATCAATTACAGTCTGTGCAGCTTTGGAGTGACCAGAGTGAACAGAGACAGCAGGCAAAAAAAAAAAGAGAGGGGGAAACATTTTCTAGTTGCACCACGTTGCCGCAGGAATTCACTTGTTGATACGTTTTTCAGTGCTCATACAGACCTTTTAAGATTGCTCTAATTGTCATGATGAGCACTATTCAGTCGTATGAAATGATATCTTTCGTGGCTCTGGATGGGGGCTCTCTAAAGGATGAGAAAATAACCCGGATGGTGTCATTAAAGGCACTGAGTTTGAAAGATGAGAGCATTTAACATACTTGCTGGGAAGGTCTAAAGAAAGATGCAGTTGAGTTGCATTATTGGAACTGTAGGATCCAGCCCTTTTTGAACTTGACCCACACTAGGAACCAAATACCAGGGTATCACAACCTTTCTTTTTCAATGTCTCATGCAATGTAACAAAAATGTGTGGATGTACAATATTACATTGCTGGGCTATCCCTTTAAATACAAAGTTTTCACTGGCAAGGAGCACACCACCAACAAGATTTAAATGATTTATTGAAGACAAAGTGTTTGGATGGATGCAACGCTTCTGCTTGCTGAGGGCAACGACGGACCCTCAAAAACCTCCAATTACTTAAGTAGATGAGATTGAGCGGATCTTAGATCTTGGAGATCTGAGTGTATGTAAAGGTATGTTGCATACATGAGCTGCATGAGGTGTTTGTTGAATGACATGATGTAGTTGTATTTTTAACTTGCAAATCTGTGCATGTAATGGCAGACGTTACACTGGTTGTTACTGGACGTTACTGAGGTGATGATATATTAGTTGTGTTAGTAACCAGCAACTTGGTGCTGCTGATAACTGTTAAAAGTTTTAGTCACTGGCTGAGAACACAAAGAGGGAGCATGCACGCGGGGAAATACCTGATGATGCACCTCTGTGACGTCACGCACGGCGACTCAGGCGGTGGTTGGCTCAGGTGAGGAAGTCGGGAAGCGCGGGAAATTGGTTGTTGTTGTTACTGAGTAGAAATGAACGGTTTTAGGAGACGGTTCAGTCTCGGATGTCGGGCTCCGTTTGTGGATGTGAAGAGGAGTGCGCCGTGGAGGAGCCTGTAGTTACACCTGTACCTGTAGCGTGTACTGTTGTCGGGATCTACCGGGAGTCTGAGTGGAGGTGTCTGGATCTGACGGCTTGACCTGCAGCTCCTGGTTCGTGGTGAGTTCACTGTTTTCTGAACTGATGGCGTTTGTTCAAGTGTTTTTTTTAATAATGCAACCATGTGATTAGACGACAATCTGTTAATATCTGATGGTAAATGTGACTTTGTTGCTGGATTGACTGCGATAAATGAACCTTAGACTGTGTCCGGTTGGTGTTTATAGGCTTCAAATCGGTTTCCCTGCTTTACTGAGGTGTTGTTTCTTTATCAGGTTAAATTAGTATCTGAAAAAACCAGCAAGGTGGGACAATAAACAAGACACAGTAAAGACATTGCTTACTGTTGAGTGTCAAAGGTTGAGGGTCGACAAATATTCACAGCTTAGAGCTAGAAGTTAGAAATTAAAAAAATAATGAAAATAATAACCTGATTGTGACAGTTAGTAGATTAATGGCGGTATGTAAATGTTCCTCTTCCTCTGTGTATTGTGCTGATACAGTGTCGGCGTACTTTATTACAGTTGCTGAGTGCATCCCTGATCGACAACCTTGTGTTCGAGGATGAACAACAATGATCTTTTGTCGCTGCACGTCTGCTTCCTCCCTCTTACCTTTTGTCCTCCTCTGACTCATTGGCATTCACACAGGCAACTATAATTTTACGTTACATATCTGTGAATAGATCTCAGAAAATGGACACACGATGGCTGTTTTTCACTTAATCACGCGGGTCAACTCTGTGTATTGGCAGGATAAAGACATACATTTCTCCTGCAGCAGATTACCTGGGTATGATAGCGATGGAGCTGATGAGTTTAGACTTTTTGAAAGGAAAAGAAAAAAAAAAGAGAATAGACTTGATATGCTTTGCGAATATGTCGATACAATGGGATTGCTGTTATTGAGTGCAGAGGAGGAACATAGTAGATAAAAAAGGTCTTTATTTTTACATTCTTTGTCACCCTTTAGCCTTTAATTTCTGCAGCAAAAGAGACTTGATGCTAACTGCCAGGGTTCTCAGAACAGAAAATCTCTGTATTGATTCAGCAGCTAAAAATTTATTTTCAATTCTCGTAGCATTTAAAACAGCCTCCGCTCCACTTTTTACTCCACCAATTCCATTAACCTCACTCTCCCCTCTGGCACCCATCACCCCTCTCACTGTCTGTTAACCCCGTCTGCTTTATTCCCATCTCATCATTTGTGGTTCAGCTGAGATATTATCATTATCTTTCCCCACACGTCCATCTTTAGCCGTGATTGTACTGCGATACAAATGCCTCTGTAATCTTAAGTGTGTTGTAAAAAAAATAAATATATATATATAAAATCAGCAGCAGTTATATCCACAGGAGAGCTTCCTGCCAGTGATCCACTTTAACAAGCCGGTTCAGACTGTTATAGATTTCACTTGGCAGGGGAGATGCCAAACACAAACAAATAATCAGAGTCTGTTAAAGAAAAAGGTAAACAGTATTGCAGTATATAAAAAAAAAAAAAAAAAAGCCACACCGGTGTTGCTAAAGGGCACACCTGAAAGGATGACGAGGCAGCTTTTAAACGTGTTGAATATCTCAAACTGAGAGCTTGTTGTATGAAAGCAGCTTTCACAAAGAGGAGGAAGGAGCAGAACAAATGAAGGGAGGAGAGGGGGGGGGGGGGGGGATCATGGAGGATGCACTAGTATGATTTCTAAAGCTTTTGTGTAATATAAATTATGAGGCATATGTATCTCTCCGGCATTGTTAAGTGCCCCTCCCCGGTATCTGATCTTCAGAGCTGCGAGCAGTTTATTAAAAATGGAAGTCTGTTCTAAATGAGCCCCGTAATGCTCAACCCTTTCAGGAAATCTTAATGGATCCCAGCCTATCTCTGACAAGGTTAAACGCTCGAGGAGACGGCGAGAAACGTTAACAGACAAGATTATAGAGAGAGATGAATACTAACCGTCATGTGCTGTGGATTCAGCTGGGATGGTAGACGCTGCCGTGATGCATAAATTCACTGGGCATGTTTACAAGTATTCTAGATATGGACAATATTGAGAATATGTCTGAGCCTGCTCATCCTTCTTGTTATTGATTCTTCATAATGTCATATGTGTTGCACAGGAGACACAAAACCCATTGAAACCTACAGAAAAGCTCCGGTTTATTTACTTTTTTGTCTTCTCAGCGTGCTCGCTGTTGCTCTAGAGAAGTGGAGGAACATTAATAACAGACAAAAAAACAAAATCCTGCAGACTTAAGATCATCAGAGCAGGCAAATTGTTGGATTACCGCTCGGGAGGTTCACGTAGAGTCATGCGACCTACAAAAAAAATGTAGACGTTCTACCAGGATGAACCGTCGCTTCCTCGCCACGCCGAATATGTGACACCACTAAAATTCAGCCTCATTAACTGCATAACTCCAAGCGGAGGAATTTGTGGGAAAGTGCGTACATGAGACTCTCTGAATAATACATTATCTTTGTTTGTTTGGCGAGCAGCGCCTTTAAAGTCTTTGGAATAAGCTGCTCGTATGCATCTTTAATGTCATACTCACACGTTCCCATGTATAATGAATAAATATAATCTGAATATGCTCACAGATGCCATGGAAACTGTGCTTGAGTTGACATCTTTGTACGAGAGCACAGCTTCTTGTAATATCTTGACGGGGGCTTTTATTTATTTATTTATTTATTTATTTATTTATTTATTTTGGTTTTGTTTTGTTTTGACAGCCACACATTGTGACCTCTTGAACTCATGATGCTTTGTTCAAACCTGTGTAGGTTTACTTTAAATTAAAGTTTACAAAGATGCCAAATGTATATATGCTGAAGTGGAATAAAAATGTGTATAAATGTATACTGATGATATACATGATACTCTCATACAGTGTGGATTTTTGTTTTTTTCCTGGATTTAAATCAATTTAAAGGGAGTCGATCTCCTCCTTTAGTCGTCAAGATATCATACACGGAGGCTGTGAATGGCCAGTCTGCCTTTTAGGACACGGGGCTTTCAAAAGGACAACCTGTCATGCATTATTATGTCTATCTGTGATCTGGGTCAAGCCCCCGTAATGCATGAGTGCATTTTACAGGCGCACGCAAGACCAACATACAGCACACAAGACCAGCGTTTCAGAGGAAACACAATCAGCTCCATTGTGGAGGCTGCACTGCTCTTATTAAGCGTCTCTACTCTTGGCTGATGTCTGTGTATAGCAGCAGAGCGCCTACAGCTATCCGTCGAGCCTCACAGCGACAACGCGTTCACAAGGCCGCACATGTGCTGAAAATGGCACGAATGGCCGAAGGAAACGCGAAATGCTTTCTTTCCTTTGTGCGCAGCAGACAGCAAAGCGTAAGAGTTGCCGTTAAGATGGTTCGTACATTGATGCAGGAAGCGTTGTGGTGGCTGTGTGTGTGTGTGTGTGTGTGTGTGTGTGTGTGTGTGTGTGTGTGTGTTGGAGGTGATGGAGGGAGGTGGAGGATGGGGGGTTGGCGGTGTGGATAATGCACAATGAAGGAATAAAAAAAAAACTGTGTTGCGGTTGCTTCATTATTAATTTAGTTTCTCCTCATGCTCAAAGTTGTTTTTTTATGTATTGTTTTCCGAGGCTTACTTGCATAGATACAAGCAGATACACACTCCCATGTGTGGCAAACTTCCCTAAATCGAGGGTGAAGACATGTCTGTCTGTTTCGCATTAAAGCATGCACAGCAAGTAGCCTGGCAAAGAGCACTGTTGCTGCACAACCGAGCACTTCTCTACTGCAGTCAAAGCGGTTTGTTCTCAGCTTAAAAACAAAGCAGATCCTATAGATGCTATTTACGAGATAAGGCCGGTGATATTTTTCTCATTGTCAATAAACTCCGTGAAGAGACCAAAAAATCAACAATGAATTGATATTTCTAACAACTATGTGTAGCTAAAGCCTGAAATTGTATTATTCTGTACAATACAATAACTCACTTGTTGTCCAACAACTATTAAAAACACATCAATGGAACAATATAGTTTATTTTGAATTGATCCCACTGCTGAAAATACTCACCAGGGCACCAAATGCTGAAAAATAGTCCCTAAGAAACTATTGTTCACTCAAAACTAGAGTGTCCAGCTGTTTGAGGAAATTACTTATCTGTTTTTAAAAATGGAAATATATATTTATGTCATCAGTTGAAGCTAAACTGACACTATGACCCATGACTTTAATTAAGTTACATTTCATTTCTAAAGACTAAATCTGAGTCTGTTTAACAACTTGCCTCCTGGCCTGGATCGATTTCAGCATGAGGTTACATTTCCTGTAAATGTTCAGGTATGAAAGCAGCAAACATCTGTCCCTGCTGATCTTTTTGATCCCCGGTAACATCGTTGAGGTTCTGGCAGATGTTCCAGCGAGGACGACGGATGAGAAAAACGGGACAGAAAATCAACAACAGCAGCCACATCCGGAGCTGTTTTCACAGTCTGGCATGAAGTCATTTACTGCACCGGGGAGATGGAGGCGGCTCTGACCTCCTTGCAAACTCTGAAGTGTTTCCTCCTCCCTCAGCCATGAAACTGCCTCACTTTGGTTAGTAATAATAAAAGACTGTACTGCACTTGTGACTCCCTGCCCACATGCAGAGCAGATCGCTGGATCGATAGCTGCCCTCAGTCGTTCTCCCCGGTGTCACCCGCTGGGAGATCGAGTGCCTGAAACTAACGCAGGTTCCTAACATTTGTCTCCTACAACCCAAAACCCCATTTTTTTAATTCACAGATTAGCAAGATTAAAGTCTTTCATGATCAGGCCAAACATCACTTGTTTCAGGAGAGACTTATAAGTTTATTTAACATTAACATTATAGACCAGGGATGTAAACAAAATGCTTATTGCTGATTTTAAAATGATTATGCAATCCATTAATCGTTAAATGTATATAACTGTTATTGTAATTTAACAAGCCGAGACGTCTGAACGGGAGCAAACGACACAATAAACGCACTTAAAAAATGAATGATTCAGTTTTCGTCTGGTTTTAGAAAGCGTTTTTGGGAGGAGGGTTTGATGTTAGACTGTGTAACCACACTCTCCTGTCTCTGCTGTGACGTGTCATGACAGATACTGTATATGTTGTCCTCTGGTGATGCGTGACGAGAGGTTTCCTCTTAACACTCACTCATACCCCTCCACCCCCCAACAATATGCATCTGTGGTGATTCGGTCTCCCTTCCCTGCCTCCAGTATCTCTGTCCCGTATGCTGTAGGAGAGAGTAAGGCAGCTCAGCGGGGCGGAAAATTAGATCATTAATTGGGAATCATCAACAAGGAATCTTTGATAAGTAATTTAACGAGTTTTCAGCTGTTGTGCCCGATGAGCTTTATGCTGAGAATAACTCACCCTTGATAGTCTATTAAAGAATAAGACCGGTGATGTCCTATGTTTTTGTTTACTGTCTCCCAAACCAACAATGTGTTAATCCGTTTCAAATATATATTTTCTTTTTTTTATTTTGTAATTTTCTTAAAAACAGCTGATCACTGCAGTTTTTTTTTTTTTTTTTTTTGCAAAAGTTAATCAAACAGGAGTAAATAATGCTAAATCTGTTTTGGGACTATTTCCAGCAGATTTGGTGTGTTAGTGCTCATGTTCTTCATAATTCAACCCTCCCACTGCAACCATGTGGCTCATTGAAGTATTTTTTTTTATTTTTATAGTTTTTGGACGGCAAATGAGCTCTATTAAAACAACAGAATGAGGCATCAAGCGTTGGATAAACACACACAACACTTGTTAGTTGCATCGATTCATTGTCTGTTTTGGTCGTTTCACTGCTGTGCTCAAACACCTCTTTAACCCCGAGTTTCTCTCACCCTTTTTTTTTCACTTCCTCTCTACCTCGCTTTGCCACGCTGTGCCAAGAATGCTTTCACGTCTGCCTCTGCAGGGTACAAACGATGCTGGCGATGTAGATTTACGAACGTGTGCCTCTGTAAATATTTGGTTATACCCCTGTGAGTCCCAGGAGGAGGGAGGCTGCCACTCTGTATGTCAGAACAACCGGAGCGCAGACTCTCGACAGAAACTCCTCCATCGCGACAATCTGAAGGAGTCCAGTGTGACTAATAAAGTAATTCCCGCCGGCAACACCGGCAGGAACAGGATCCCATCCCTGGAGTATTTAGTGAAGTAGGAGAAACAAGGGCAGATATAATAGATGAGACCAACATCACTTTTATAAATATAATTAAATTTACCCACAAGGACAAACAAAAACATAGCGAGCAGGTAGGAATGATTAGTTATCAGGTCATGTCACGTACGTTGACTTTGACAGCTGCTTCGGGTTTAGTGGCCTGACTCCGTCTGTTATCGTGCTGAAATGGGTCACTACACGTAGCAGTACGGTTAAATGGCTTGTTGATTGCATGAATAGAAAATGGGGTTATTAAAGTCTAAAATGAAAAAAAAAATGTCTTTCCTCCACTCGCTGCTTTTGTTCAAACCTGCGTGTATAAAGCGGTGTGAACATTGAAATGTGCATGTAAATGTTTTTTGTTTTTTTTTATAGTTCGAGACTCTGTTATAGTCCATTTTGTTATATGAATATGAATTTTCCGGCAGTTATTAGGAGTCCTTTGAACGCTACATGCTTCCCACCCCCCCCACAGTTTTATCTCACTGTCTAAAATTAGATGATGTGACAGGTGGGGAAATTGCAACCTTAGTTCTTTAATCTTTATACTGTAGCAATTCAGAATATTTAAATGCGTGCGAGATGAAGGAGGCTTTGAGCCATTCATAGGAAGAAGATGGCTGTGAAATGGCCCGCTGTCACAAGCTCCACTGAAAGCTCAATGTATTATCCACAAATTATTCTGTGATTGTGTTTTATGAGGCACTTGTATTGGGTCTTGAGGGTTTCAGAGAAGAAACACAGCATCCAAACCATTTACAGTGTTCATCATCCATGCCCAATTTAAAATTTTGAGACACGAGGCTGATCTAACTTCATTTTTACAGTGTTTATGGGTTTCTCTAAAATGAATGTGGTTTCTAATGTTTCCCTTTTCGAAGCCGAAACTCGAGAAGAGGCTGAAGAAGTGTGATTCTTCACCAGATTAGCAAAGTTTTAGAGCTCAAATCGCCCACAAGTTGACGAGTCGGTACCGTAGAAACACTGTAGCTGCACTGTGTTTGTCCCATGAGATTTTATTTCTAAATCTGACAATTGCAAACACAACAATGACATATTATCACATATATATATAGTATGAAAAAACCTTGAGACTGAAACAGAAAAGTTACGCGCCAGAAAACCAAAATAAACAGCTGCTTTGTTCTAGAAATAATTACTGTCGTATCTCTTCCTCAGAATCGTTTTTTTTATGTCTGTGTGAAGTGTAGCCACTGCGTTTCATGGAGGGAGAAACGTTGGACTCGTTTCCGGGTCAGACTCGGACCAGGTCACGGTCACATGGTTCTTGTTGACTACTTGGCTCACGAGGACGAGCCAGTGATATCATTTAGTGTCCCATAATGACCGAAGAGACTTGCCAGATGAGCCGACTCTTTGCCAACCTGCTTTTACCGCTGACATGTGTGACCCTTAACAGATGCGGCTTATTTGCTCAAGTGCATTTGATCAGTTTTGATGCAGACTCCAACTTATTTGTGTGCCTGCTGTTGCTTCGCTGCTTGGTCATCACTGATGGCATCAGCATCCGTCGATGTTTTAACCTGAAAACTCATTTTTTTTATGTCCCCTCCTGTCTATAGCCCCCACTCCTCTGTACATAATACATCTTCTTTCTCCCGCGTGCACTCAAAACGCCTTTAATTAGTGTTTCTCTATTATAAATGGCCATCCTTACCACACAGGACGATTTTCATTCATTCATTGTCAGACCCCTGTGGCTTTGACTCTTGCACTTCTACTAATGGTCTTCCTAATGCTTAGCTGTAATGTTGGCTATCCGGGGATTTAAGCTTATTCTAGCTGTACACTAAATCCAGTTCTATATAAGAACTTTAGGCTAAACGGGTAATATAAATCGGGATTGTCCAATTTGGAGCCATTAGCTGAGTCAGTGTTTGTTTTCTACAGGATGATGGTAAATAGCAGAATGGAGGAGAAGATACAGCGGTGACTTTATCAATATAAAAATCCTTAAACGGACTCAATCTGACAACAAGATTATCTCTGAGGTTTGAATCTAGCTTTAGGATTTCAGTGACAACCCTCAGCGTTAACATTTGGTCCATGCTCTCTTTTCCATTTTGTTTTAAATTGCTGTCAGCTGCATCAATACTGCACTTTCATGCTCGATAGAGAGGTGTGTTTCCACGCCGGCTGCTGCAGCTCAGCGGCCGGTTTGTCTTTAGCATCTTAATATAAGTGTTTCTTATTTGGTCATTAAGGTTTTGTACATAAGAGCCATTGTCAAGTCAAAGCACTTTTTTTATTTATAAAGCACATTTAAATGACAGAAAGTGACCCAAAGTGCTTTCCAGTCCAGGCAGATGGGTCAACATATGCCTTAATGCACTTATACATGATTAAAGGAATAATACATGAAATACATAGAAGGCAAGACGAGAATGGAAAGCCCCTTAAAACGGCTATCAAAATCAAATAGTTAAGAGAAACTGAATAAAGCCGACAACGGAATTAAAGCGCAGTAAGAGTACGTTAAAAAATAAATGAAGAGTGGTTTACAAAAACCACAGACTGAACTAAAAGCAAGAGGAAAAAGGTGGGCCACGTCAACTTTGGTTTTGAGGCGTGAGTGGAGGACTGAGAGGATGATTTAAGTGACCCGCGAGCAGGATATTGAATTAGCAGATCAGTAATGTCTTGTGGAGTTGAACCATTTACAAATAGTATGACTTTAACATCAATTGTGTATGTCAACCAAAGCAGGTGAGCCAGAACAGAGATGTGTTGTCTTTTCTTTGTTCCCGCATTTTGAACTATTTGGATTTGGGAAATGGTGAAATGGGTCAACCTGATATACAGGGAATGATCTTAGTCTGGCTGAGACTGTTTCCAGCTCCTTTATGAGATTAAAAACAGCTTTAATTTGGCTGATTAAAAGCAGCCCTTCACAACAATGAAGTGTCCAAGAAGGCCAACTAGGTAGGTAAAACTGTGTGTCGTCTGCATAACCGAATATTGTATTTCTCAAAGATAGATCCAAGGTAAAGCATGTCGTTCTAAAAGAATATCAGGGTGGATGCTCGAGTCAAATGCTACGCTGAGCAGGACTAAAATGGCACAAGAACCAGAACTGACAGAGCGATAGGTATCATTATCAGTTGTGAGAATGTAATCAATGTTTTCTCAACAGTGTTCACAGTTTTAGAAGTGCTTATAAGTTTTAAAAAACAACAACACAGTAGTAGATGCACTTTTTTAGTCCTGAAGTGACTCCTCGTTCGCAGTAATTCACACCCAAAACAGACTGAAGGCCTGTTTAGAGGAAGAGAAGCGTGATGTATATTAACTGAACTGTGAATTATTACCAGACTGTTTGATTGCAAAGTTGATTTAAATGACAGTAAAGACAAACCGAACCACCCTTCATTACATCGTTTACAGCCTGACCTGACGTGAACATCACAGTCGGTGTCTGTTGATACGTTTTGCACAAGGACCAGATGATGATGATGATCACTGAAGAGAAACACTGCAAATGATTTTCAGCCACAAATCTATTTATATTCCTTTCATTCACTGATTGGGGAAAAAAACAATAAATGCAGTACGGTAAAACCACTGCTGATGGCTTTTTATGTGTATGTACACCTTGTAGAAGTTGTAGCCGACTGTATTCTGTAATATAACGTCCATATGCTCCGTCTCTCTCCTCCTCCTCATTCTCACTATCTGCTTCTCCCCTTTTCCCACTGGGTGGAGGAGCTATAAATTAAAGTGGGGAATTACTGCTAACTGTTGGAATAAATTAAGGCCCTTTTGCGTCTGTAAACACCGTCTGACTGCGTAATTACACTCCCACTCCCACTGAGATGCCATGGAGAGGAAGGATAAGGAGAGAAATGCAGTATAGATGGAAAGCAGTGGCAGTGGGAGAGAGAGAGAGAGAAAAGATGAGCAAAATGTCACATGGGGGAGTTAGATATTAGATTTACTGAGTCCTGGACACTGGGAACTCCTACAGATGAGGGGGGAAAGGTGACTTTGAACAAAATGATCTCAATCATATTTTTCATTACATCCTAATAATATAAACCAAAGTAGTGCAAATATTACTCTAAACAAATCTCCGCTCAGGATGCTTCGGTAAAGAAATCTGAAAAAAAAAATGGGACCTTGTGCATTTTTTATCTAAAAGAAAAAAAAAACGTGTTGATGAACATCATGTTCAACACTTTCACTCAATCTGCAGTGTAATTACAAATACGGCGTACAGTGTAAATGGTAAATCACATTTAGCAGTGTAATTGCTCAATGGATGGACAGAGAGCCACTTTATCATAAAAGGATCTTAGCAGCTGGCTATAACAGGAGCCAGATACACACACACACACACAGCCTTCAAGGACAGTAACGTCATCACCCTCGGTGTCATAGTTTCCCCGTATTATGAGAACGAGGCAAATTTAATTGACACATTTTGAAAATGTGCCCCAACATCAACAAACTGACAGTGAGTCATTCGCTCCAACAAGGTTGTTGACATTAGCCAGTAAAACACGCCTGGTTTAGTAGTCCTTCCAGTGTTTCAACATGCAGCCAATTAAATGTGTCACAGCCAGATTTTTTTTTTAGACTTTGGCAAATAAGATAAAAAAAGGGAAGTTACGTGGATATTTCATTCAAAGCTTACCATTTGACTGTATAGCAGCCTGCAGAGTGCATGCACACGATGACAGAAAGCGTCTCTGATGGTGAAAGTGTTCTCCTAGCGGCACATGTCAAGGAGCGTGCACGTTCAGATCACCACGGGTGTCTCAGGGACATGCACCGCAACGACTACAAATAAACCTTACTTTACCCGCCAACCACCAACAACAACAACAACAACGGTTGTCACAGAATGGTGACAGATATCCAGTCACAAGGATGGAAAAAAAGGGTTAGAGTTTTTATTATTCAGATTAGGATTATTAGGATGCACATTCGCAGGCCTGTCATAGCGCCGAGGAGCAACACTCCTCTTCTCAGACAGGTTTAGTTTGGGTCTCCTTTTAGGTCTTCACCTCTCAGTGAAGGAGAGCTACACTCCAAACACACAGTCACTTCATCTCTCCGTCAAAGACCTAATGTTGTCATTTTTTTCCGCCACGCTATAACACATCAGATGCTACAGTAATTGTTTCTCGGAGAAACACTGACATAAATTTGATGCACACAAAATTGCATCTAATGCACTCCGAGCAAACCGGAGTGCATGATGGGATAGCAAACTACGAGTAGGTGCATTTTTCATTTTTCAAGGTCCTGCTGAATCGTTAATGTTATACGCCGATGCTCTGGATTGTAATTATAGGAGCCACTGATCTTTGGTTACAGTTTTGCATTATATTTATAAAAATTCTGCTTTCACTCCCCCTCACACACACACACACGAATCACAAGCCTGGATCTTCATGGAATAAGACCGAGGGAGCGTAAAACATTATCAAAACTTCGGAGACAGCACATTTCGTGTAGAGGAGAGAGCGAGGCGAAAAGCAGTGGCACATCTAATCACACCAGCTCATTCACGGGAAGCTCTCAGGCCGACAAGTATTGGTTTTTGATGTACAACTTAAATGTAAGCAGCTGGTCTGAGCTCGAGCCCCACCGGTGGGATTCACAACAGTCGGGCCCCCCTCTCACACTGCTTCCACTCCTCCCACGATGAGCAGCGGTCCACATCACTCTGGGGACTGAAGCAGATGTCCAACCAATTTCAGGAGCACTTTGAAAACACTTTGTTAAGGCTCAGACTAACAGTGGCAATGATTGGACAGAATAATAACCTGCCCAACGTGCTGCACAGATCAGAGTATAGAGCTCTAATTAAAAAAATAAAAAATAAAATGCAAGATATTTTCTAGACACTGCAGGTATAGATAGATATATAGATTGATTTATGATTTATGATTGATCTATTGATAATCTATATTGCTATTTGTTCACATTACAGTCAATAAACAGGGAACCATTTGTGAAATATTCATACAGAAGAAAAAAGGCTTTCACAAATGCTTCTCCTTTAATCCTCTCCATCCTTTTATTCTTTCTCCTCTCTGCTCCTCTTCTCCAGCGTCAGCCAGCACATTTCTTCCCTCTCTCTCTCTCTCTCTCTCTCCAGCTCTCTCTCTCTCTCTCTGTATCTCTCTCTCTCTCAGAGAGAAAATAAAACACGTTTCAGGGGTTGGGTGCAATTTATTCAGTGCAAATAGCAGATATAGCCGAGAACCAGCGTATTTTGCAAAGGTGCACGGATGAGCAAGCACGGACCTGTCCGGCGACTAATTACCATAAAAAGGCGCACAAGTTCGCCAGCGCACGTTTGGTTCCTCCGTATTTCCATGTAGCCAGTGCCGCAGCGGGGAGATAATCGGGAGGAGGGAGCCGTTACAGAGAGGAGACAGAGAGAGACAGAAGGAGAGCTGGCAGCACATGATCACACAGGCTATCCAGTCACTCATCAAACCGGAGCATTCATAATTGCGCTGGCGACAACATATGGGAATACAACAAGGCGAGATTGTGGTCACACCTGGTTGTGGAGGACACCAGCGGCCACATCGGAGAGGGGAGAAAGACCCCGAAGCACCATCCGGTAGGTGAGCCTTGATTGATGTGCACTGACTGCCAATATGCTTTTCATCAAATCCGTGTTTTATTTTTATTTTTATTGCACCTTATAGCCATGACATGTATTTGACACATTTCTTTTTTTTTGTTCATTTCGCTTGTGGCGCCGTTGAAGAAACAATCAGGTCCGTCTGTGAGACAATACAATCGACTCTTTATTTATTTATTTATTTATTTTTGCAATTGCCAAAACCACTTGATTGAGGATGCGGGTTTCAGTGAATAGCTGGCAGTCAGATGTATAAGCAGTAGATGCTGGGTCCAAGGCCCCAGTCTGGATATTAATTCAAACAAAGGAGAAGACATAAGATAAAAAGAGGATTAGACAATGATTGGTGCAAGTCTTCATGCAAGGAATTAAAAAAAAAAAAATACCTGAATTGTTTTTAACAGCTTTGCACTTGTACTGTGTATGCAGTGGAGGGAAGGTCTGTGATTTTTAACTACAATTAGGCAAAAACAATGGATCTGCAAAACAATGCTTTAAAAAAAAAAGAAAAAATCAATCTGAATGTACTCGTATCCGGTTTAGTCCACCATACTGCCTGTGAGGCTGAATATTAAGGCTGATATAAGTTGGTCAGGTGAGTTCTTGATAACAACGCCCCCAACCTCTATTGGGTTTCTATTGATGCATTTGACAGAAATACTGCATGTATTACTCCTACAGCAGCTCCACCCACCACGTATGATCACTGAGTTGTCATTAATTTGGTTAAAAAAAACTCCACAATCTGAAAGCAATGCAACAAATATATAAACTAAAATATAGAAATACTTCAGAAAATCAGATAATTCAGATTATTATTTTTTTTATTATTATTATTTGAATCAGTATTAAAAGTCAAGACTTGCATGTAGATGTCCTGTTTCATAATATCAGCAGCTGTTTCAGCAGCTCTAAAGGTGGGCATGTTGTTCCACTGCTTACTTGATTGAATCACCTTTGATTCAACTCAAGCAAATTTCAAACATTAGCGTCCGATCACGGAAGGATGTTGGGAGGCGATGTTGACCAACCCAAGTACATTCAGTACTAGTGTATGACAACCTCACATCCAACTCATTGATTAATCCTCCATGCAGAGACTCGGGTTGATTTGGCACAAGCCCACAGAAAGTGAAACAAAAACAGGATAAGGAGGACTCATGTGAATAAGGAGGACTGCACGGGCTCGAGACATGCCTGCTGCAATAACTTGATTTAACCTGCACACATGGCACCTGGGCGATAGACAAACAGATGGCATCTCCGAAGGAACTCATCTTGCAAAAGTTGGAAGAGATATTCTAGGATGGACTACCCTCTGACATGCTGGCAGCGGGGCCCGCGTCGTGCTGAATACGCCGCTCATTCTTATAAATAATATATAAAAAATAATAACGATAAACAAAACAATCCCTTCAAAAATCCTTCTCGTTGCACTGTACAGTAGCTGCGTCGCTCATGCTGCAGAGTGTTTGTTGCTGAATTGATTGGCTTCATCATACATCAATAGATATGCAGGCAATTGAGATTTGCAATTGCATGACCAGTTTAGGCTCAACACAGCCTCCTCCAGTGCTACTAAATGTCCGGTCTTTAACGCGATAATTGAATAGCGTGGCTTTCTAATTTGTTTGTAGATAGAGCGGGCACGAAATAGCACAAGCTCTTTGTAGCAGAAGGCTCTTTGTGTAGCATTGTTTATCTATATTTATATATATATATATATTTGTTGATGTCTTGTTACTCCTTGTGAATCATCACAGATTAGACAACACTTCCTGGACATCATGCCCGTTTATGCTCTTTCACTTTTCAGGATGTTTTTGCAGATGGCCTCCAGCCACGGATGCGATGAGCTACACACGTTTCTACGATTGCAATGCTACACCGGCCTTGTTAATTATTTCAAGTCATTTAAATCGGTATATTGTGTCAGATGATGAATGTCTTTGGTAAGCAGCTATGTAATAAGGGAGCCATTCACTATTGCATCTCTCCTTGGGGCTTACTTTCAATAATGACCAGCTCGCTGTAAGTCTGCCTTACTTGGCAACCTGTAGCAGATCAGACAGACTGTTGCTGCCAGTCCCAAATCATTAGTGTTCATTTCAAGTGAATGCAAAGTGATATTACTTACCAACATTTGACTTATTGATGTTATTGACATTTTCGCCTGATATCCGGATCATTTTTTTAATCCTTTTGACAGATTAATTTCAACACAAGAAAACGGTGCATCAAAGATTTGACAGAAACAAGGTCTTCAAATCTGCCAGAGACCTTTGTCTCATGATATTTTGCTCTCTTTCAACCATTATAGACTACTCAGTGTTACAAAACACATCACAAAAAAAAAACCTGACAGAATGATGCAGCTTCCCTCAGCTACAGTACATCTTGCTCACACTGGGAAATCTGTGAACTTCCTGTCTATAAAACATAACAGCATAGCCATTATATTCATGACAGCGCAGTCATTATAAGAAAGACAGCCTTCGCGCTACCCATTGTTGCCATTACAGCTGCGAAATTAATGGTTTGCAGTGTCTGGTGGTGGACAGTAGGTGGAAACTTGTCAGAACAGACAGGAGGTGGACTGAGGAACGGGATTAAAATAGCTCCTGGATATAAATTGAGTTTGATTATGATGGAAAGCACCTACACTCACTATTGACTCATATTGTTAATTGCAAAGGAAAATCATTTTCAAGAATCCTGCAGTGTTATTTTCAATGGCAAAGTGGTAAAACAAGACTGATTAAGGAGATTCGTGAGCACTAATTAGTACGTCTGTAACAGAATGGGACATTTATAAGTATGTGTTCAAATAATAGGTACAAAAAAATCACTGAAATATAAGTGCTTAGGAAGATCTTTTATGACCAAGGTATTTAGGTACTTTGTGCTCTCAGATATTTGACATCAATAATGTAGAAAACTGTAGTTTTTCTAGCAACTCTGCAGCCTCTTTTCAAGCTCTTAATTTCTGCAACATGTCTGCGGGCATACACCGGGAGGCTTGTCATTTTCTGAAAGCATTTTGCATCCACTGTTTTGTGCTGTTTTTAATGAAAGCAGTTCTTGAGCCATTTGCCATTTGCTACAGCAGGGACAGAAACACAGTCCCTCTCTTCTCCACAGCTCTGAAGCCTTAGAGGGGGAGGAAGGAAAGGAAAGGAAAGAGAGAGAGAGAGAGAGACCAGTGAGGCCTTTGGTGTTGGTACCCTTGCTACAGGCCTGTGCTGAGCTGGACAGCCTCTATCTTTGGCCATGAACACAAATTAATTAGTTGTACATTTGCAGGGTAAACAGCACATTGAACTACCGCTGACAAAACTGAGGTTTCATTGGATCAGTGTTAGTCAGCTGGCTGGGAGACAACAGAGGACACATGATGTGTCTTTACGTCCAGTTAACGGAGCCGCTGCGTCTTCATGTTGTAAAAGTCTTTCATTCGGATGATAAACGGCTATTAAGTGTATTTATATGTAAATTAAGGCATTGCATCATCTTCTTTGTGTGACTTTTTGAGCAGCCATTAGTGTATTTCATTGCAGTTGGAGTTGGCAACACGGTCTTTCATAGATTTATCCCGGACATTTATTGCAAACTTCCCGCCATCCTATGCAGTCGACAACCAGAGTTTTACAAGTGCTATTTATTTGGCAGAGTGGGAACGGCGCGTATCAGCACAAGCACTCCAAACCTAAATCTCTCCAAGGCAAATAAAATGCAAATGAACATGAAACGGACGTTTCCAATTGTTTCCTAATTGCAGTTGATTGCTGTAGTGTTGGTTGCAAATTAGCGTGAAATATGATATGTTAATCAATCAGTATTAGCCAGCAGAAAGTTAAACACGATTAAGCAGTATGTGGCCTTCACTAAAATTGATTTAATTCTTAATTTACTTTTTTGTTTTTAAAGTACTAGAAGATTTTTTTATACACATAAAACATCAGTTGAACTGCTTCTCTATACTGGCTCTATTTATGCAACCCAGCATGTAATTTCACAACAGCCACCTAAGACAACAGAAGAAAAAAAAACAATGTTTTCAGGTGCTGTGATGCGTGAAATGGACATTCAAATATGACATTTTACATGCTATTTGCAAGAATCAAAAAGTCAAGCACTGCGAGCATACAAATAGACCGTAATGACCATGAATTATTGTTCCTATGACTCAGTGCACAGTAAGCATCAGTGCTGACGCTTGTGACACTGTCTGTTTTGACATTAAAGGAGACAGTTTATAACTCATCCTCTGAATCAATGGAGTCAAGGGTTCATATATCTTGAGGCACAACTGAGAAAAAAAGAACATCTTTGTTGGGTGACGTAATGTCCGTTGCTTCTCACTCAAACGTGAAATAAGTAAGATGAGAAGATCAGGCTCGTCAAAGCGAGGGAGGGGAGATTTCTGCACCTGTAAAAGATGGATCAGCTGTTTTTTTTTCAGTCTTGTAGAGGTTGATGGTGATGTTGGAGAGGGCCAACGATGGCGTCCATGGAGCCTGTAGCTGAACAAAACATGTGATGAGGACAGATCAATGTTTCCCAACCTCATATATCAGCGAGTATTTCTGCACTCATGTGGAAAGATTGTAGAGTAGTGAGTAATTTGGGGGAAAAAAATCCATATATTGAGTCTATAACACCTATTATTTAGGATAGATAGATGAAAACTGGTTAGCTAAAACTAATAGATTAATATAGAAATAGATAATACATATATATACATACAGCTGAAATATGAAAATAAAAACAATAGATGAGCGAAAGTAATGGATAGGTTACATGTCTGAAATAGATGAAATAGCCAAAGGTAATTGATAATAGTTTAAAGAGAGTCTGGCTAAAGCAATAGATAACAGTAAAATATATGCTAAATGAAATACAGTTAAAATCTAGTTCTGTAGTCAGAAGCATTAGATCTGACAGGGCTGTGGGTGAAGGCTACGTCTGGATCAAAATGATTGGGGAACCACTGGCCCGAGATGATAATTAGCAGCGTTGTATCTGCTGTCACTGTCCAACAGCACATAGACGCTCAGCTTATCAGATCAGATCACATTGCTTTGGTAAATATGCACAAGAAGAAAAATTTAAGCTCATATTCTTAAAATTGATTCAAAGTCACTGCAGGTGCAAAGATGAGAGATGGACAGTTTCATGAGCAGACAGAAAGTGTTCTCCGTTCCCCTGCTATGCATCAATCTGGCTGCGTGTGCAGTGCATATCTGTCACTGATTACATCAGCTGTGATGCTGTGGCTAAAGAAATTTATTTATTTATTTATTTTTTTTGAGTGTCTTGTATTTTTCTTGTCTGCCATTTTGAAGAAAAGCCTCTTGATGTCTCAGTTCGCTGCGACCAAAACTCCCGTCAGCGGCTAAAATGAATTGACGCCACATTATCTCTAAAGATTTTCAATACATTTTGGTCTTGCTAAGGTTTTACCGCTGTGTGTAACGGAGTCGCTCTACATGCAGAGTGACCGGTTCATCCAAAGAAAATCAGGATAAAAGGGTCATCATTATTGATGTCCGCTATCTGGCTTTACTTTTTAAAAGTGGTATCCTAAAGTCCCCGTATTGAACGCTGAATAGTTTTAGGAACAGACATCAATAGATCGGAGCGGCTTTTGAGCTGGTATAAAAACCACAGTTTCGTCAGTCTCAAAAGAGCCTGTGTTGCGATATTAATTCATAAAGTAGATTTCATGTTCGGAGACCAGCAAAAGCAAACTGCAGTATGTCCTCTCTCAATTTTAATTTGTCCTTGACTTCAGTAACAGACGTTGGGTTCATAGATAGCAGCAGAAATAACATTCATACTCCATGCAGTAATAAAAAATAATCAAACCTCCCTACCTGGTTGTGTTGCACAGTTGTCCCATTGGTAATATCCGGTTCTGTGAACTTGATTTGTTATGTTCTACATATTCTAGGTGCTTTTTTTTACCCCCAAATGAGTCCATGCCAGAAACAATATTTATCTCATACCAAACAACTGCAGTCTCATGCAGCACTGAAATAATGTCTCATTTAAGGCTGCACGTGTGCAGGTTGGATTTGTGAAGTATTGTTCATGCCGTGTATCTCTAATAAATCTTATCGTATGACACAGGAGAGACTGCTGGAGGCCTAAAATAAGGCTACCATGCTCTTCATTCAAAAAAAGCCCCACAAAAGTAATTTCTATTTAAAAGTTGACGCCTTTGAAAGAGTTAATAGTGGTTTTCTCTTATTGTGTTGAGGCTGTAAATGAGACGTGCAGAAGCTTCCTGGGGCCCAGTAGTATTGACATTTGTAGACACTAAAGCGTTTAAATCCAGCAGAAGTCACAGAATGTGTCTTCTAATGATTTACTGATCTGTTAAACCTCTTGTACTCTGTACTGTAAATCACAGGAAGCGGCGTCTTGTGAAAAGCTCGAGCATTCATGTTTTTATATCGGCAATTCGGTCGGAAGAGAGAGAGCCGTATGTGACGTTTGTTTGCAAAATATAGACACAAATTCACAAAGTTGTGAGAGTCAGTCTAGCTGCAAAGCGGTATTGTACGTGGCCAAAAGTATTTAAATATTAATATTTCCCATGTGGTGGAATATGAGTAAGTTGTTTCTGCATGTGCCGCGGCGAGTCGAGTAACATGAAAAGCTTCGAGAAATCTATTAATGTGAAATCTGCTGCAGCAGAGCAAAGAATATCAAGTAACTTCATGTCAGATCCAATGTACAGTATGTGCTCGTTGACAACCTCAGTGTATCTAAGCTGAAAGTCTCTGCGCAGCGCTGTGACTGCATTGATTGATGGTCCAAAAGTCAGAGGGACAAGTCGTGACATCAGGTTTTGTACAGCGTGTTGTTGTAGTGCGGCGGGCTCCATTACGGGTACATAACAGTCTTTATTCATCATAAAAAAATGTAGAAAACAAGCTGTTCGTGTTTCTGCCAAATCCATATTTGCCGGTAATAGTAGCACTTGTGATTGGATGGTAATATGACAAGGAGCAACCAAGAGACCTTTTAAAAAAAATCCGAATTACTTCATTTACCTGCTCACAAAACTACCTGCGCTCTCATGTACTTTGGTGGAGTGCAATGCCAAATCTGGCATTAAGAGGAGATCTTTCACATTACATTTCTCACCCAATATTGATGAATTTGTATTTTTGTCACATTTTGTCAGGGCTGGCATAATAAACCGGAGCCTAATTACAGTAAAAAAAAAAGAGAATCTGAATCTAAAAAGGATCTTTTTTCTTTTTAGGCTAAAATATGCCTTTTTTCTCCCCCCCTCTTTATATGAGGAGCTTCTCTTTGTACAGAGGAGCTTTATTTTTTCCCAGTTGGTCCTAATTAGTCGGAGGAATACTGTAACAGGCTGCGGGTGAACCTGTAGTCCTCTGAAAACAAAGCAAAGTATGCATAAAATCCCACATTGTTGTATCTGGTTAATGTCATGCTGGACCTAGATGTACTCATTTGGACTAATGCATTAAGATTCACTCTGTTGTGGCCTGCATATTTAATAAGTGCCATCAACAACATTGTTGATATTTTCTTTCCATATCACGTGTGCTCTCTTTCTTTCCCTTCAGCATTGTTTTCTCCTTTTTTTTTTTTTTTTTGCCTCCGATGTCGACCTCTTTTCTTTTTCGAGCTGCCATGTTTTTTATTATCATCAGAGAGACAAATGAGAAACAAGAGAGAAAGAAGAAAAGCCTTTGGGGCTTGCATCCTCACATCATCACCACTCCCTTTATCTCTCTATCCACTCCTCCGCCTCCCCGGTTCTCCATCCTCTCCATCTTTCCGTCTTCCTGAGTGACAGCTGGCAGCCAGTAGGGTACAGCGGGCATGCCAACCCAAGTGCAGATATTTGCCAACTGACTTGAGAAAATACACATTTTAACATGACTGACTCATGCATGCTGTAGCTCTGCATTTCCCTTTTACTGCTCTTTTCTTTTTCTTTTTCTTTTTTTTTTTTTTTGGACAGCTCAAACCCACAGAGTACATATTACACTCCCTGCTCCTTTGTGGTCATTAAAACATGCAACAGTACGTGAATGAATGAATCCATTGGGACGGGGCTCAAGGCAGAGGCCATGCAGGCAGCTGCCATATAAAAAACCAGCAGCACGCGCAGAAGAATTGATTAGAAAATAACAATTACACATGCACTGGTTTTAAATTTAGATGGATATTTAGTTGGTGATAGATTGATGTGACATCCTAAAAATGAATTCCCCATATGTTAACATGTTATAATAAAGATGTCTGCATTTATTGCTTCTGGAAAGCTACTACGATTAGTTTCTTTTTTTTTGTTTTCACTGGAGCAATAATTAAACTCTGCTTTGTCGCTCATGTGGCTCCTTTTCCTCCTTTTCCTCCCTTTTTACATTCTCCTTCTCTCCTTCGCTCCTACTTCTTTATATTCAGCAGCTTTTATAGCTCACAGCAAAAGGAAGACATCTCCTGTAATGACTCTGCAATATGCAAACAGCACCTTTTATTATACAAACTGTCCCACTTCCCCTTGTGCGAGAACACACACATATACACACACACACACACACACACACATATATATATATATATATGTGTGTGTGTGTGTGTGTATATACAGAGCTAAGTCTTGATTTTTTTGGGGGGAAAATTTGACCCGTAAATAGTGTTGAAAACATTCTTTCATAATTTTTTCTAGTAATTTTTCTTCATTTTTTATGAATCCCTCAACCGAAGACGGCTTTTTCTTTCATTCCTACACCCTGAATAGGAAGTGACATCTGCGTCAGGGTCTCTGGTTGCTGGAGACTGAACAGCAGCCTTGAAAATCCAAGATCTGTTTTGTGGAGGCTAGATTGCTGCATGTTACAACCATCAATGGTGGTCACCAATTGCAAAAGAAAATTACAGCGCTGCGAGATCACATAGAACATACATAGAGTAAAAGAAAAGATGCGTGCCATACGAGGCTAGTCATATACAAGAAAAACACAAATCTATGTGTCGATATGTAATCTGGGATTATTTTAGTACAAAAGAAGGGCATGACCAGCACTTCATGCACGGAAGAAATACACAAAATGTATAAATAGGAAAAAAAAAAAAGAACAAGACGAAAACACAAAGCTCAGACTTGAACCTTAAGGGATGAAGCGAGACAAGCAGTAATGAAAAATCAGGGATACAGAGATTTGTTGTTCTGCTTTGATGGAGGAGACGGACAGAGAGAGAGAATCTGAGAATAATCTGCTGGAAACACAAAACAATTCACATCCATTTCTATATAAATCTGATGTTTATGTGAATGTTGGTGTTTGCACCAGTAAAGATGTTAACATGCAGCATTCAGACATCACTGATTACTACCATTATTGTACGACAGTAACAGCTGAGACATCTGTATAATTATAATTATAACTCTACATATGACATTATGGGTCACTGCCTTACACTGGACATCTGATAAACTGCTTCAGAACGAGTTGCAGCTTCTCAAATGTGAATATTTTCTGTTTCTTTTGTCCCTTTATGATAGTAAACTGAATATTTTTGGTGGTAAAATGAGACATTTGAAGATATTTCCTTGGTGTCAAAGTAATTGCGATTTTTCATTTGCAATTAATCACAATCATAGTTTGTAGATTAACTGACAGTGGAAGTAAAGCAACAGGTCACATGTTTTTAAAATATCATTCTGCATGCGTCATATTGTTTTTGTTTTTTTTAATTATAGTTTTCTCTGGTCTATTCTTATTTTTTTTCTTATTCTTTTTACCCCCCCAGCTAACATTCATCTGTTCGCGGATGTTTACAGAGAACGAAATGAGAACGAATGAGGGACGTTGTGCACCAGTGGTCTGTTTCACCAAAGTTGCAACATGCGAGATGTGATTTGCAAAGATAATTTCCTCTCCTATTGACTTTGACATGTTTAATTAATCAACTACAACCCCAGAGGACCACGTAGGATTAATAAATGTATTTTCCGTTTGTAAGTAACATCTCTTTGTCTCCATTTGTGATCTCCTTATAAACATCCGCTCGCAAATTGCTTTGATGAAACAGGCCAGATCGGCCTTCTGAGGCGGCTCCGCCCTCGAGTCATTTAAGTCACACTTAGGTTTCAGTGGTCATTGGGATTCCTTTTTACGAGCCTACTGATCAATCAATCCTGTAATTCAATCCCCCGGTCAATCATGTTTAAATGAATAATTCACAAACCATCAGAGAAAGCTCAGGGTAATGGCTCACACACACACACACAGATCTCTGCCCTCAAGATGCAAAGAGAGAGATGAATGAAATAAATTTCAAAATAAAAGGAAAAGTATCACTGTGGTGTGTTCATGCACTCTGTGAGCAACACATTACAGAAAACTATTGTTTATGTGGCCAATGTGAAAAAGCTGGTCAACAACTGGTCAACAGCCAGACTGATTTGCATACTGGTGTGATTCTTAAACTATGATCAATATGTGCAAAAATGGAGAAATTGATCCGTTTTATAAGAGGATTATAGTCGCTCGTGGCGTCTCGGTTTTCTAAAAACCGCACAAATAAATGTGTGCAGAACAGTTAAGAAGTCGCGGTGAGTTTAAGACGGCTGACCGTGTAATTCCAGTGTCCCCGGTTCGAGTCCGGTTGTAGCTTTATTGTCCAAAAGTTAAAGAAGTAAAGTGACGACGGGATAATAACAGAACGGTGGAGAGGAAACCATTTAAAACCATTTAAAAGTACAAAAATGATAAAACTGTAAGAGCCTGTTGTGTGACAGTACTGCAGATCTTGTACTGTGCAGTAACAGTGTGTAACAGTACATGTAGATGTATACATTAGCAACAAGCAATGAAGCGAATGTGATCATTGGGGCTTGACCAATTAACATGACACACGATACATATAATACGTTATATGTAAGTGACATGTATTATATGCATTTAGTGCTTTTTTTTTCTTTTTTCGTTACGCTGGATATGGTAATTGCTCCGGTAAAGCAGCGAGTACGTACATAACATCAACTGTTCAGATGTTGTAGCAACACAGATCAGAATATAGAAGCAATCAGGGCCTGTTGCACCACCCACACAGAGGTCAGATTACAGCGACACATCAGCCGCTTGCAAGTGTGGACGTCCTGTCAGGGTGCAATAACGCCCAGCCCACACAGACGGGGCCCAGATGGACAGGTTTACTGTTTCTGATTTCTATCCCTCCTTCTGCTGCTGAGCAGTCCTCTCTCGGTGCTTCGTGCTTCAGGCTTTGTGAAATGAAGTGTGATGATCAATTGCGCTGAACATTTTTTCCGAAGGTTTTAAAATGGAGTTCTTTGACCGTGGTCTGCCTCCTGAATTTTTTAACTTTCCTCTGTGCAGGAAGAAAAATGGCTGCTCTTTATGGAACAGCCTCAAGCAGTTTGATTGTTAATACTGTAGGTGTTGAATATTACAGAAGAGAGTCGTTAAATATATAAACAGTACATTTTATAATTTATGAGCTTTTAAAAAAAATTAGTATCCGATTTCTCAATTTTTTTTAATATATATATATATATTTAGTAATGAAACAGAAGCTTTTGACCCGTCTGTGAGTCCTTCGTGTGTGTTTTTTAAAGTCTCAGTTTTCAGCGTCTGTGTCACCATCAGTCATATGGCTATGGATCACTGTAAGGAGAAGCACTTTCTGAGAATAAAGGAATGAATTGCGAATAAAAAATAAATAAATAAATAAAAAAAATGCCAGGAAAACATAAAAATTTCCTGGCATTGAGTTTATTGGCTTTGCGACTAGAGAAGGTTTATGGCAGGGAGCTTTTCAAAGGCTAAAAGGAGACAAAGGAAGCTAATCTCACTTAGAACGGTAAAATCTGCTATATAGCTAATGAAGTATTATACTGTGGTCAATGAGGTAGAGGCACTGCAGAGAGCCTACGCAGTGTGTACATGTGTGTGTGTGTGTGTGTACTTTGGTATATGAGTGGGGGTTTGTTTGTCAGGAGGTTGCAGTGATAATGCTGCCATCAAGAAGTGAAGCGAAGTCTTTCAAGGAAGAATGAGCATGTACATCAGAAAGTGTGGGAGAGGAAAAAAGCGAGCTGTAGATTTCAGTGGAGAAGACCATCAACCTCCTGCTAGTCAAAGAAATATAGAAACCAAAATAAGAAATAGAAGTGCAGCGATAAAAGCAATAGCCTACACGTATTATGACGAGAATATCATCCTGTCTATGGATCTATATAGAGTCTACAGCTATACCGTGTAGCTGTACCGCTAAATGCTAGTGTGAGCATGCTAACATGCATGCTAACGTTTATTATGTTCGTATCTTAGTTTAGTGTGCTAGCATGCTAACATTTGCCACTTAGCACTAAAGACAACGTACAGCTGAGGCTGCAGGGTAGTCATAGTGATGTATTAGTGATGAAGTCATTTTAGTGTCTTTCAGCTCAATGTTTTGGTTTTCTGGCTCACAGTTTAACAGTTTTGTAAATGAAGAAACACAAATCGAACCTCCACAATGACACACTTTCCTTTTCAAAATATCAGAGATTCTTTACTTTATGCTTATTCCGAGTTCGATTCATATTTTGTCTGCACGGAGGCAAATAAAACTGCGTTTGTTGAGGTTCTTGATTATCTGGGTCCCCGGGGCCACCTGGGGATACCCCGGAGGCTTTTCGCATCAGCGATGGAAGAAGAAACCTTCCTTTGCTGTCTTGGTTTTTGCTGCTCTCCATTTGTCATGTCCTGCTTTATCATTTTACGTTTCACTCTCTTTTCCTATTGCCTCATGAATACACCGTATGGCCTCCCATGGGATATGTCAACATGCAGACCCATTAAATTATTAGACCTCGTTTATTATTAACTCTATTGCATACACGACTGGCTACAACCTTTTAATATTCATGCAGCATGACTGTTCCCAGCTGATACTAAGAGGACCAAGTGGGATCAGATTAATGCAGTCACACACCTGCAGAATGAGACAAGCAAGTACACATTTTGACATGTAGCTTTTGAATATTTAGTGCAGCTACGGGTCAGCATATAGATGCACACAGTGCACAGTGGAACGATGCGAATGCACACATGAGGGATCTAGTTGAACGGTCAAAAGGATAGAGTTGGTTGTTTTGTGCAGCAGCCTGGTCAGATTGACGTGGCCAGTCGGATCAGCTCGGGCTATTTCTGTACTTTTTTTAGTCCGAGCTCGCTGCAGGCAGAAGAGGCTGGAACAGTGTCTGCCTGGCTGAGTGGTCGAGTGAGGGCGGCACATCACGCATACAGGAAAGACTTTTTACACGAATCATGTTGGAAGGTGAAATCGCTGGCTGAACCGCACCTCCTACGAGCTGCAAGCCTCTGAACAACATGAACATGTGGTAAAACAGTCAAAAACTGGAAAAAAACGGCCACAAAATGCAGTTTGGTTGGTGATAATATGGTCTGTTGTTTGTTCTCTCACGGGGCTGTAAATTTGTCATTAAACAGGCCATCCAAACATGAGTCATCTGCAAGATTAGTCTTTGTTTTCTGCATGCCCTCTGTCCCTCTCTATTCTTATCCTGTGTAATTTCCGCTCTGTCTTACACGTTTTCTTTTCTCTGTCATGTTGACCTTGTCCCTTATTCCACCTTGTTCGATTCTGAGATAGTCCACAACGTGTGTGTGTGTGTGTGTGTGTGTGTGTGTGTGGGGACAAAGAGGAAACGTAGAGGAGAGAGAGAGAGCAGTGAGGTGTCCAGCACTTAAATTGCCTGTTTATTTCCAGTCATTGCATCAATTACACTGATACAGCTTACAAAACGAGCGCGCTGAGCGTGCATGTTTTATGTGTGTGTGTTGATGGAAAAGGGAAACAATTAAGGATGATGCATATGGAAATTTCTGTGCTGTGGTATGCATTTTCTATTTTTTGGCAAGTCACAAAAAACATGCAAGAGAAAGACTTTTTTTTTTTCCCGGTTCTGTTACCAGGGAGAAAATCAAATGAAACTCAAACTCTGGTACTGATTGTGAACCGTTTGACAATCAAGGAACTCATGCATGAGGAGCGCACATCTGAGTGTGGAGGGGGGGAGGGCTGCATGGGTGTGTCTGTAAGTGTGTGTTATGTGGGGTCGGCCAGCGGCTGCCCTGAGATCAGGAGCGTGTTTGTCTGCTCTCTGGGGAAGAGGGGCGTGTCTGTGACAGGCTGCAGTGATTAGTGGAGCTCAGCGGACAGAATTTATCAGACTCAGCCGAGGCCATGGACCATTCGGCCTGCAACTCTGCAATTTGTCTCCCGCTTTGCGTCATATAACAGCCTCAAAGCGGCTCGCGTGTGCACATTTGTAAAATTACACGACCGATCCCTGTGCTTTTCTGAACATGCCTGCAATTGTGATATAAAAAAAAAAGCCTTTTTTCTTTTCTTTTTCGCAGGGTAATATACAGCTGTGAATACACTTTGATTACTGCTTTCTTTAGTTATTCTGTGAATATAAATGCACGTTGCATTCAAAGCTTGTTAAGGGGGGGGGGAAAAGGCGAAGAGATTTATCAGCAAAGATGCTGCACTGAAACAAACAGTCGATCAATTGATTAGCCAGTCGAGAGATGATAAATCAGCAACAATTTTACCATTTTACCAAGCGAAAGACCTCTTGCTGTTTTTTTCTTTGTCTTATATTATTGAAAACTGAACATCTTTTGAGTTTTGCTCTGTTGATCAGACAAAACAAGCAATTCAAAGACACCGTGGGGGCATTTCTAACCATTTTTAAAACATATTTTAAAGATGGAACAATTGATTAATAAAAAAAACAAAAAAAACAAAAACAAATGGCAAAAGAATAATCACTAATACAAACAGCCATTACTTTCACCGTTCTTATGAAGCCGTCAAAGTAAATTCACGTATTAGAAGAAACTTTTAATCAGCCACTGAACAGCCAATCATACTGGCCTGGCTCATTACTGTCAAACGCAGAGAGTATGAAAAACATAGATGACAGATTTAGTGGCCTGACTCTATCCCTCTGGGATGTGTACACAGTTTTTATGGTAAGGGAAACAATTCATCACGGGGCAATTCATCAGTGGATAACTTTTAATTAATGTTTCAAACGTGCAGACCTTTTAAAATGGCAACCTCAGCTTGCTCCCGCTCTCGTTTTCTCTCCCTCTCTCTCTGTCTCTCTCTCGAGTGTCCGCTCTGTTTGTTCCCCTGTCCAAACATCCGCACCTCTTCTTCTTTTTCATCCTTAAAGTGTCGTTGGTGTGTTTACTCCTCCGCTTTTCAACACTATCCCACTCTATTTTCACAGCTTCTCCTTCCCTCTCCACTCTATATTCCCACCATGTTTACATTAGTTCCACTGGCAAGTCCTTGCAGTTCAGTCCCTGCCAATATTTGTGTTTTGGTGAATGCTGCCCGCTGTTTCCAGCATTTTATCATCTTAACATTTCTCCAAACCAGCTGATTTATTTTCCCACATCAGTTTTTTTTTTCTCTCCCCTCTCGTTTGTCCTGAATTAGGAACATCAAGGCTGAGAATTAAAAGAAATGGCCGATCAGTGAGTGCAGCGGAAGAGGAACGTATTGTGGAAAAGGCTCAAAATGGAGCCGGCACAAGCAAATTGGATAGCACAGAGGACAGGAGCCGGCCTTGATGTAGAAAAGCCAACATTATAGAGAAAAAAAAAAAAAAAAAAAAGATAGTCCGACAGATTGATTCTGGATGAAATTAAAGAGGACGAGGGGGAGAATGAGATAGAGTAAATTGAGCATTACATACTGCATTACAGTGTCTCTTAATTAACCGTGTAAAAGCTTTCTTATTAGGACTGATGCACTTCTCAGTTAACGAGGGAAGAGAGAATGCTCTTTGAGTTGTCATTGAGATGGGCCTCAAAGGAAAAAAAAACGGAAACAACGAAGCGCCGGATAAAAGAGAGAGAGAGAGAGAGAGCGAGAACAACTTCAGGACAATGATAAAGACACATCCGAGCGAACTGCTCATGCAACACCATCTCACTCTTGTGCGTTCGGTCTCAATTATGTGTCATCTTTGTCATCCCTGGTCTACACTGCTCTCCACCACCTCCCTGTCACTGAATAGACATTATGTGCAGCTGCGTTGAGAGTCTGATCACATCACGGGGGTATCTGTGTGTGTGAGAGTAGTGTGTGTGTCTGAGTGTGTGTGTGTGTGTGAAATCATTACAGCTTCAGGTTCTGCACCTTTACTGTCTGTCACTATTAAATCACAGTGAGGTATAAAAAATTCACAGCACACACACACACACACACACATTTGAATCTTTTATTTATATCCAGATGGAAACAGTAACTTAAGGATGTGCAGTAATAAACAATGGCTGAACCTCAAGCTAGACAGAGTCAATATTTTATTTTATAGTGTAGACTTACACTAACATGCAAATGCACATCATAACTCGAACAAATTGTTTTGATACTCAATGAGATCAGCTCATTTGCTTTGTTTCTGAAAGATGATTGATTAAAATATAAGTATACGTCCACTTGGAAGGTCAGTCTGAACTGCAGTATTACATATGCTCACATCTATGGGGCTGAGTAACCGTACGTTAACCATAATAAACAGCGTAGCTACGACTATGTACCGACACCACCCCGAATACACACACAGACACCTTATTTACGCCTACTTTGCCTCTGATTGGCTAGTTCTCGTTGCATTTGTTAGGTAGGTTTAGGCATAAGGAATAATATATCAGGGCTAGAGCCAATCAGAGACAGAGTAGGGGCAGGTTGTCGCATTAAGGCCACACAGATACGTCAAACTACAACAAACACATAACAGTGCTATCAAAGGGGAATAAATGAGCTTCTAGTGACAAAGCTTTTAGTGGAGACAGTGCGTATGGTATAATACCTCTTTCTCCCACAGTAATAGAAAACAAGCACATTTTTAAAGTTTTAGTTTGACATCTGTGTTGTTGCCGTTACTTTAGGTTGCTCAGCCGGTTTTCGATCTGCAGCGGTCCAGATGGCGGACAAAGAGCTGTTTGCTCAAGTCACTGGGTCTGAGTCAGCACATTTTACTACACACAGAAAAAATCTGCAATAGCATCCGTTGCAGTCGGTGGCCTGAGATCAGACTAAACGGTCGGTCTGGGCCGGGAGTGACTGTGCGGATGTCATGGTGATTGACGGTTCTTGTTAAGAGCAGGATTTCTGAGAGCAGAACAGCAGCTCAGGCTTGTCAAGGTCAACCGGGAGGTGTTTGGCAGGAGTCCAATTGGAGATTTCAGCTACAAAATTGGAGGTATGCAACCCTCAGCCGCTGTGTCAGAGTAGGGGTCAGTTTCAGTGTCATAGCAATGATGGGAAGACTTATGGGATGTGGTGACAGAGCCAAGGGGTTTAGGTGTAGACAAAGAGGAGGGTTGTGGACTCGTCACGATACCCTAAATCAAAAAGTTTCCATAAAGCACCGACGCTTGGCTGGATGGTTGGATAACTCTTTCAACAATAACTCAACGCTTTGGATCAGTTCCTTTTTGAATTTTTTATATATTGCTGTAAATGTTAAGAGCCTTGCAGTCACCAATCAGAAAAAACCTGTCTCCAAAATATAACATTTCAATAAAATAAGTCTTTTATAGGAAGCCAACAATGGTTGAGCTCTGTTGTATCTCTCTGTTTCTGTGTCTCTTCCTAACAATATCCCTTTGTGTTTATTTAGTGGCAGTGAATTAGAGGCGTTCCTGTTACGGTCTGTGAGTTACGGTAGTTTGATGAATTGCGACTCTTCGTTAGTGTTTGTTCCTTTGCTGTCACAGCTGTGTAAAGATGCTTTTATCTTTGGCATATACTGCATGTTGAACATCAAACCTCTTTTGATGTGAGTCGGTATGCTGCTCTGACACCTGAGTGTCTAATCGTAACTCACTACCTGACGGTGTCCTCGAATTAAATCATAGACGAGGTGCCACTGTCTGACCAACACGTAGATATTTGGCAACCGCTGCGCTTGTTTCAGTGCCAGTTCGGTGGCAAGATTACATTTCTAACTCAAAGTACAAGTTTTCGGTCACATCTCGTGTCATATTATCTTCCTACTCGAAACTTGTGCCAAAGATCAGTGCTGTAAGTCATAATTTAGCCGATATATAAAAATAACTGACACATTTTTTTTTTTAGTCAAGATTTTAGTAAATGTGGCCTAAAAACATGACCTTGTTATTTTGGTTATATTGGAAAAGCTTTCTACAGAGCTTATCGGAGGTGGCTCGTTCAAAAAATGTAAGAAGAGCAAAATGTTAAAGGAGCAATATGCTGTATTTTTTAGATGTCTGATCAGATGAGGTTTTGGTTTCTTGACATGAGGAGTGAGTTGAACTGACTTGAAGGAAGATGGCGTGCTGTCTCGTGTCACAAAGCAGTCGATGTTAGTTGTGAGAAAGACACTTGATCAGCATCCCTGCGAAAGAAAGACAGTGAAATCGGAGATGGGGAGGCTGCTGGCAGAGCTTTCAGGGCCTTTCCCGGGAAAACGAGAGAGATGTTTGAGACTTGGGACAAAATCTTCAAATAGGACGCGTGAGGTTAGAGACAAAAATTTGATGCAAGGTTGCTTTTAATGGAAAAACCTTCAGGTCAGCATATTTTCCTTGAGATTGATACCGTTCGTTAAACCCTTTTTAAAAAAAACTTTATTTAACAACCTTTTGAATGTCATGGTGACGCAATCATCAATGTAGTGAAAAGGAGTTCAACATTAAATTTGATGGAAAAATCAAAGAAAAGTAATGGGTTTCTGAAGTTTGCTGACTTTGTTTTTTTTGGGTTTTTTAAATTGGCGTTAAAACCACTTAAACAGCAAATTCAGTCTTTTTTTTTCTATCCAGAGTGTTTTGATTAAAGTCACAGTCATTGCAAATGCAAATTAGATGTATTTGAATGCAATGAATGTTTAGTAAATTAAAAAATAAATCACTTAAATACTCTAAACAAGAGTAGGAAGTGGAATACTATATATGACAAACAGTGTGTGAGTGTCATGCAGTAAGTTTCATCCCGTCTTCATTGACACTGATGGTCAGCTGTGATACCCTGTGATTTTTCTGTCATCTCTTTTCTCCACAGAGAGTTGATCTGAAACCAGCGGTGGCATCTAGTTGACATCCAGACTGAAAATTAAAAATTAGAAGAGGGAAGATTCACTCCTGATAAAAGTAGGAAGACACCCGCTACACAAACACCTCCTGCATCGGCTTCCCAGAGTTTACGGACTTCATGTCGACGAGAGCCGGAGAAGCTTGAACTGGAGGACTTTGAAGGAATCGTGTTGGGAAGAAAAGCGCAAATGGTGCTGCGGCACCTCCTTCCCTGGCAGCCCCACTTCAAAAAGTAAGCTTAATGGGTCGGTATATTGATATATTTCTACTACTTTACCCCCAGCTACTTTTTTTAATATAATTAATGGGCATGTAAAGGCTGGTTAGTGTTTCTGTTATTGCTTTATATGGCTTGTCTGTCAAATCAGAGACCAGTTTATTCAGGTATCTTAGATATTTTAACAGTTTATTGTCCACGATACTGGGCGGAGCTGAAAAATGTCCCTTAACCCATGTGCTGCAGTGAAGGTGCTCATTGGCCGACAGCAGGGAGCCAAAGGTCACAGCTTTCAGGTGGGAACGTGTGTAAATGTGTGCATGAAAACCTACTTTTCACCCTCATTGCCTGAATTACTGTTATTACACTTCCTGGTATTTAAAACGGGTTGTCGTGAGTGCAGGATGTTCAAACGATGAGCTGAAAAATGAGCTATAAACCTGTAAAGATGCACACAGCAGTATATATTTACTGATGTTGGCGACTAGGCTACATCCTGCTTCATATATATCCTAAACCTCATATTCACAATATTGTTTAGAAGGCTTAAAAAACTCTCCTGTGAGCATATCTGTTATGCAGTATTCATCTTTGAGGGACAAATATTGTCTTTTTCTGCTATTTCTGTGATTTATTTTATAATAATGACAAATGACGTGGAAAAAATGACGAGCGACATGTCATGTGCCTTCAGTTGGTAAATTTTTAAAAATATCTTTTAAAGATAAATATACTTCAGCACAATTTATTATTATTATTTTTTTACCTTTCTTGTTTTATTGATACAGTGTGATTTTTTATTTTTTTATTTTTTTATTGTTGTTGCGTTTGTGTGACCCCAAGAAAGACTAATGACCACTTTGAGTAAGTTAATGGGGATCCAAATAAAGACTAAATGGAGTAAAAATAATTGTTAAACGACCATTTGGGTTTTTCAAAGATGGTCTAACACAGTGGTAAAAAATAATCTGTGGCACAAACTGCAGATATTTTATCTCCATCTAATGTGAATCTTACTCAGTGAGCCTTTGCATTCGGCTACAGACCCGCTTCTTCATAAAATAACAATATAATTATTACTTAGAAGTAAGAAAACTCTCTCTGTGTAATTTTCTTTCATCCTTTTCATATTTTTATGATAAAAAAAAAAATCCATTCTGACTCACAGAGAAAGGAAAAAAAAGACTTTAATGCTGTGGCAGATATAACCCAAGCCAGAGAGCCACCTTGACTTCTCGAATGGTGGCAGTAATTAAATAAGAGATAAATTAAGCCGTTAAATAAACTAACACTTATCAGTGGTTAAACAGTGAGCAATAAAGCTCGATTAGCTCCCCATTTTCTCCTTTTGGGCAGGAGGCCAAACAAAGCAATGAGTAAAGGTTGCTCTAAAAGTCAGCACACATTAACAAAATACACTAACCCGCTGCTATTGGTCAGCGCTTTTAGCTCGTGACAGAAATGTTACGCTGGTAGCCAAATTTAAGACATAATAGGTGAACATGAAAAGTGAGATTACAGTATGTAATAGTAATGATAAAAATCTGAAGAAAAAAGGCAATATGTTCTCTGTTTTGAACCCAGTCTGATCGGATTTCAGGGGTGAAATAGAGATTATTGTGTGGTTTGTGTAAGAGAGTGAGTGAGGCGATTCGAAGCAACTTTTACTCAATATCCAAAAACTCCTACAGCTGATATTTCAAGCAGGAGAAACCCCCCCCCCCCCACACACACACACACACACCAGGAAGTCAAGTGTACACTGCACATGATCTTTTCTGAGCCCCGGAGGCAGCTATCTATCCATTTATACACTGTTGTCTCTAAACGTATATACAGCTCTAATGTTGACGACGCAGTGCCAACATGATATTTACTTCACTATTAACACAATCTGCATGCATATACTAGTATACAAGCACAACTGCAGCTCTATCGCACAAGGAGAGCTCAGAGTTACTTAAATTAGATTTATTTAAATGGCTCAGTACTTCATTTTCTAGGTTGTGATTTTTTATTTTATTTTATTTTATTTGTTTTTTTAATGAGGTTTTATAAGACAGAAGTGGATTTGCCAAAATGAATTATTTCAATCAGTTAAAGGAAAATAAAGTATTTGTTTTTTTTTCTTAGATTTCTGTTTGGAAGATGTTGAAGAGATATAAAGATTAAGTAAACGCTGCATTAACACGAACAGGTAACGGACCAAAGTTAAAGTTAAAGTTAAGGGAAGACATGGATGTAAAGCGGAGGCATGATGATGAAACAGTTTGTGAATCCATGTAAGAAACCGAGAGAAAGTGGGTCTCCGTCATCCACCTCGTCGCTCCCACAAGCCACACGAGTGGAGAAACTGTGACAGTGAGAGCTTCTTCAGACTTGACACACTGAACTGCTTTTTGTTAAATCGATGTAGATTGAAAGATGTCTCAGATGTTCGGGCTGTGCGAATGAAGACGTGCGCAGGCATGTTTTTATTTTTATTTTTGCAAATTTGGAAAGGACGGTGTCGTGACTCGATGTGTAGGATTGAGACTCGAAGGTCGTCGAAGAGAATAGAAGTAGATAAAAGTCAATGACGAGGAGATAATGAGTAATATGGTTGATTGTGAGCAACAGGCTGCGATCGCGACATGTGATGGAAACTGGTCTTTACTGCACATCCACTTCTGGTATTATTGAACTATGATCAGATCAACTAAACTGAATTTATACTTGTATATTAGATTTGTGGTAGGATGTGAATTTTGCTTCAGAGCTGCATCTTTTTTGAACATCAGTGAACCATTTTGAGTCATTTAAAAAAGAAAGGAAGTGAATATTTTCTGATTCCCTCTATGATATATAGATATCTTTGGGTTGTGGACTGTTGGTTGGGACAAAACAAGACATTTTATGTTTTTATCGTGGCCAAACACAAGCTACAAATCACTGTCTTTATGGTCAAGATGTGTAGTTCAATTTTTGAGGAGGTGCACAGCAGCTTTAAGCTTTCAGCTTTGCTTGTATCTGTATGCGCAAGTGTTTTACATGTTAAACTTTCACGTTCCTGGAGGAATTACCATTTTGATGTTAAAAGAAGGAAAATAAATAAATAAATGTATTCACTGCGACTGTTCATTGCAATTATAATGCCAACACTGTGACAGCTGCCTGCAATGAAGGCATAAACACAAACCAAATAACTGTCCGGGTTCCTCAAATGGAAAAAAAACAAAAAAACAAAAAACTACAAAGAACGTAAACTTTGTGTTTTTATTTTCCACCATTTTTCTTCAGATACAGAAAACAAAAAAAGTTGAGCTGAACTTAAAGTGAAAAGGCACAACTGTTTTTGAATTAAAGCCACAAATAGATACACATAAATAACAATGAAATCGAATAATAATCGACTTGCAGCTGATGGCTCAGCTGTTCATAGTCGTTGTCCAGACATAATCTGACAGTCCTGTAAAGGTTTTTGTTTGTCTTTTTCTTTTTTTCATCTTTGTTTCTCTGATATCGGCGGTTAAATTTCACCCTGAAAGCACGATGTCGTCTTGTGACTCAGCTGCCTGGGCCTCCCACAGCCTTGTATTTATATTGCAACTAGTCAGGGTTGAATTCAAATCCAACCAATTAAACTAAGCAATATCTCCCTTTCTCCTTTCCTCACAAAAAAAAAAAAATCCAATCATAATCCCAGCTGAAGCGTGTAAACCACAGCCTTGACTTAAAGGCAGGAGATAAATTAGCTTTTTTTTTTAAGGTTCGCTTAAAATCATCAAAAAAACAGAGAGTCCATTCTTGACAATAAACACTTCCCTCTATTTTATGTGAGGCTAACATCACTGTAAAAAACACAGTAACATTAAAAGCAGTGCAAATTATTACCGAAGCCAGCGAGGCAGCGATCAGAGACCGAGAATATGACCACTGACACATTTAGTTTATCAAGTTTATTTGCCAACCTCGAGGTATCTCACTGTATCATCTACCAATGTGGCAGAAGAGCAAATCTTCCATTAAATATCACATTTATTTTAAATTGGATTATAGATGAGATCCAGAAGCATTTACTATAACGTCTTCTATTCTGCTTGAAAAACAGGTTTAAAATTGCAATTGTTTGTTGGATTTCTGATTATTTTACTTTAATGCCTTCGAGAAACCTGCTAGATTACATTATTGATCGCAGTTAGCGTGCGCTATATTTTGAACGTAACCTTACCAGCATCATGTAAGACACAATGCAGGAGCATATTGCTGCAAAAGGAGCTTCGGTCCTTTTTGTTAATGTTGAAATGATTTACCTATAATCTGGCTGTCTCAAGGAAGAAAGCTGAAGGAATTTCAGGGAGAGCGGCGGCTGCGGTGGAGAGGACGGGGGGGTTGGGTAGGGGGGGATTAAACTGGTGGCGCAACAGAACATATTATGCGCTGTAAAGATAAAACATGTTATAGTGCTGTAGAGTTATATATCAAGTCACTTCAGGGCCCTGCGAGCTGCATACCCACCAGCAAACACAAACCTCCCAGATGAAATTACATCCCCAACTGTGAATTATGTGAAGCTCTCCATAGAAACTGTACAATCTCTATTACTTTGCTACACAGTGTTTTTTTTTTTTCAAAGCAATTTCTGCAGCAATACACAATATGAAAACATGGATTTGTAGGTCTAACGTTCATTTGCACTGCGCTCTTTATTTCTTTGTGTTCATTCTACGTTTTATATTTTCATTGCAATTGAACAAAAACATGCAGCGTCTCTAAAAATGACTCGTCATAAAGTTTTTTACATGTATGATGCGTAACTTACTGTATTTGGTACTGAATTTAATCTTTGGTTTGTTTGTACATGTAATTTAATAATTTAAGCTCTTAGTAGAGTGTTTTTTTTATTACAATATGTTGTAACCGAACAGAAATTGCAGGCCTTTTCTTATTTCAGTATTAATGAAGACTATATGAACAAAAACATTTTCCTCCAGGAAACACAAATCTTTGTATATGTCACATACTCGGGGTCTTTGTGTCAGCAGCTTAGATGAGAAACTGCTGAGTGTGAATCCAATCACTCCTTCATGCCAGGAAATGGGTACATAAACCAAGAAAATATGGAGGGGTGATTCCATTACTTATTTAGCCTTTAACATGTTATTCAATCTGCCTCTACAGCATTTATTCACATGGCGTGTTTCCCAAAGAAGAGAAGATGAGTTTAAAATTTTTTTAAAATGACGCATCGGCACAAACAAATTATTCACAATTATAACTTGTTGTTTAAAAGAAAAAAGATAGAAAAAATAGATTTTTTTATGGTGCTATGGTGCAGATTTGTGTCTTGTTTGGGGATTATCTTTTTTTTTTTTATCTCTATGGTTCGATAGCTTGAAGATTATAGTGCTTTAAAAAAAAAAAAAAAAAAAAAAACATCTCGCCACAGTATTACAAGAAATATTATGCTTCTCTGGCCTTGTGTGTACTTTTCTGTCTCCGATCCCCTGATTCATTTCTGTCATCACTATAGCCATTATGTTTTCCATCATCTTTTCCACATGTCCAATCTCTAAATCTAAAGTACGACCCATAGACGTGGCATGTAAGATAAGCTTTGGGCCACTATTATCTTTTTTTTTCCTGCCATCAGTAGAGTGGATCTCTTGATACATCAGCTGCCCCTTCGGTCATCCAAAATCCAGTTTTCCAGATTTCCCAGCACTATCCCTCTGTGGAGGTCTTAATGGGGAGATGGGATTCAAAGGTCTTGCTCAAAGCTGCTTTCTGTCACTCTCTCCATTTCTCTCTGGGGTTTTTTTTTTTTATGTAAATCGATCCAGTCTTGGGGTCTAGTATCAGATTGGGGGTTGTTGTGTGTGTGTGTGTGCTGTACTCGGCCTGAGGCGACTGGCTGTCTGACTAACACATTGCCCTACATCCATGCTTTACTGCCCATATACAGATTACTGAAATTTAGACTGTGACCATATAGATTGTGCACATATGGGTTAATGTTTGCAATTTGATCACGCGTGGACAGACAAACACACAGTGCTTTTTTAAACCAGAAACATGAACGTACACAAACACAAAGAGCTGTCAGGTGTTGCTTTTGCTTTTGCATTATTCTCTAATATATGGAGGCAAAAAGAGTAACCATGATATAAATAAAAAGATGTCTGTCTGCGATTGTTTAATCCAGAGAATCACAGCTCAATATGCTCTATTAATCCCTGTGGCTCTGTGCACCACTTCAATCTCACACCACATCTATCTTGTTTTTAAAGAGCTGACCCAAATACTCCAGCGTTCAATAGACTCAAAAGTCCTCGATTCTTTAGTAGTACTCGGCCTCACACACACACAAACACGCACATGCACACAAACTGAAACCTTATGAACATTTGCAATAATGTGTCTGACCTTCTCGGTTGTGAAATTAATTCATATCAAACTGCACAAAGTGTACAAAAGTCTTAATAATATTACTCTGCAGGTTCAAATTTTAGTTGCGCTGACACCACTTCACTGTGGCAAGATGACTGAAGTAGAAATAGGCACAAAAAAATAAAATAAAATAAAAAAGCGAATATTTTATGGAGCAACACACACGTTACTCTCAATAAATCAGTGAATATGAGAGTTGAAGGGTTATTTGGCAGATGGTGACTGACACCATTAATGGAAACAAGTAGTAGAAATAAAAATAAAATAAGAATGACACAGTATTTTTGGTCATTTCTGTAGTTTGCATTTATGTTTATTTTTATTGGTAGCATTCTGAAATTTCAAGTCTCATATAAAATATAGAAATATATTAATATAACAAGATCATAACCCGCCCTGTCAGGGTTATAAATGCAGAAATCTATAATCAATATCATAATAGAGTCTATTTAAAAAGTGTTATTATTCTACACTGAAGACAGCTGAACTAGAAGAAAGTTTGTCTTATTGTTATTCTTAAATGATCAAACCGCCCACTGTTTTAAAAATGACATTTTTCTCAGTGTTGCTGTCCAGGACTGAGCAGAGCAGGACACAAGCAGTGGAGTAAAATCAACAGACACGTTGTGCTGCAGCCAAAATATAAATTGCTTTCAGCCAGTGTTAATTTCAGTCATCCATTTCCTCATGTACTTGTATAATCTTGCTTTGCCCAGCAGAAAAAAAAAAAAAAAAGTTTTCTGAATGTCACCTCCTTCAATGCTTCTCTGTTTAATTTTGATTGAGGACTTTGCAGATTTCCATAGTTACACGGAGGACAATGAATGCAATCCTCCATTTGGATTGACAAAAGAGAGACAATAGTAATTATTTTTCTATTAAACAAACCCCTAAATGACCACAGTTGAATAACCGTTTGTGTATTCATTACACGTAAAGTTTATTCTCTAATTTTCGATATATATATATTTGCTAAATTAATAAACACTTACAGCACAGATGAATGTTTGCATATACATTTTCAACAAAGTCAACTCCCGGCAGAGTTACCATTCATTTGGTTAATTATCATGCTGTCTAACTTACACTCCTGGGAATCCTGTAATCTGCATGAGAGCTGACTGGCTCTGGCAGATCACCTCGGATTTGTGTGGAAATCAATACCGCAGCCTGTCTGCTGCTGTGTGGGCCTTAACGGTTTGACTAATGGCCCCGGTTACTGAAGTCTGTGATGGGATCAAGTTGTCACTGATGGAGTGCTGCAATTTACCAGTTTCCAAATCTCTGTAGTCAATACTGTACTTACTGTTATGACATCTCCCACTTAATCGGTAACGACAACAAATTGCGATGCCAATCAAATTCTGAGCACATCTTATGTAGACTCTCAAAATACAAATTATATTATTGTCATTTTTTTTTAAAAACTCTATAGGTCTAAAAGTAAAAAGACTTAGGAAGAAAGTTTTAATGAAGTTTTAAAGTGTCCATTGCCATCCTGACTGCTTAATCAGAATTTAGCTCTTGAACATGCTGTTCCATCTTGATAATGAAAAGTATCTTCAGTCCTGTCTGGCTAATGCAGCCATCTGTTGGCAACTCCTAATGGAGTTATGGAGCCTCTCAAGATCTCTTAAATAATTTAGAAGTAGAGAGTATTCTCAAGACTTCATATTTATGCACAAGGCTTAATTCTAAATGAAGGATTGAATTCGCCAGTTCCAGAGTTGCTTTTTCTAAGGCTAAATGTTCACTCTGCTTTGAACATTCAGTACACCTCACACTGAAATTTAGTTTTATGACTGTCTGTCTGCAATGTTGGATTACTGTATAATTATTATAATGATTTTTTTGTGTTCTTTTTGGCTGCTAATTAATTGCAGAATGTTTGTGAGCGGCTGCGATGGAAATCATCATAGATTCATCCATGTGTGCACATCCCCCTGAGGATATGATTAATAATTGTGAAAATCTTGTTATTATGTGCAAGATGTCTCTGTAGCTTCTGTTTAAATATGATCCTTGTAGCATGTTCCTAGATTATAATATTGAATATTGTTCAATATTTCTGAGCTCGGAAATCTCTGTGACATTTTACTTATTCATTTGTGTTGACTGTAATTTTTCTTTGTCTCTTTAGGGTGGAGGTCAGAGGATTCCAGCTCGCCGCAACAATTTGAGGATTAAGAGCAGATCTGGAAAAGAAAAGGAAAAATGGAACCTGTGGGTGTAGCTAAACTGCGGGCTCGGCCCCTCCTGCTGTTTCTGTGCTTGACACTACGTGCTGGCATGCTTCAGTTTGTTGCAGCCACGATACAAGGGTACATTGGAGAGAGGGACATATGCCCATCTGTATGCAGATGCGATGAGGATTTTATCTACTGTAATGACCGTGGCCTGAGCTCCATCCCATCACTGCCTCCATCTGCGTCCGTCCTCTACCTTCAAAACAACCACATAAACAACCCGGGCTTGCCAACCTCCTTGGAGAGCCAGCTTACTGTGCGTGTGGTCTACCTCTATGATAATGAACTGGATGAATTCCCCATGCACCTGCCGCCATCGGTCCGTGAACTGCATTTGCAGGACAACAACATTCGCACCATTCCTCGTAGCGCATTGGCTCGGATGCCCTTGCTGGAGAAGCTCCATTTGGACGACAACTCTATTTCCACTGTTAGCATTGAGGACCAGGCCTTTGCTGACAATCCGCGGTTGCGCCTACTTTTCCTTTCACGCAACCATCTGTCTAGTATCCCCTCAGGTCTGCCTGCCTCTTTGGAAGAACTCCGTTTGGATGACAACCGGATCTCCACTATCCCAACCCACGCCTTCCGAGGCCTCACCTCTCTTAGATGTCTAGTGCTTGATGGGAATCTTTTGGCAAACCAGCGCATTGCTGATGACACATTCTCGCGCCTTTCCAACTTGACCGAGTTGTCCTTAGTCCGTAACTCCCTCCAGACCCCACCTGTCAACTTGCCCAGTGCCCATCTACAGCGCCTGTCTCTACAGGAAAATGCCCTGACTCATATGCCACGTGGTTCCTTGGATGGCATGCACAGGCTGCAGAGGCTGGACCTGTCAGGAAATAATCTGACCACCCTGCAGAGAGGACTGTTTAAAGACCTGGACAGCCTTGGTCAGCTGCTGGTGCGAGGTAATCCTTGGCACTGTGGCTGTAACCTGCGCTGGCTGTATGACTGGCTGCATGCCCGCGGTAACTCCATCACTGTCAGAGGTCTCACCTGCCATGGGCCTGACAGGGTGCGAGATATGGCTTTGACAGACCTGAGCAGTGAGATGGAGGAGTGTGAGGTCGTGAAAACAGCAGGCACCAGAGACAGAGTGGGTGGAGGTGGAGTCGATAGCTCGACCACCCACACCCCTCCACAGGGCTCTCTCTTCACCCTCCGCTCAAAGCGACCCGGCCTGGGGCTTCCTGACTCTGGCTTAGACTACACTCTCAGCAGCAGTGGTGTAGGAAAGAGCCTGGCCCTCAACGTGAAGCCTCTCTCTCACAACAGCGTCCGTGTTACCTGGAGTGTGGCCCAGCCCAGCTCCTCCTTTAGGCTGAGCTGGCTCCGACTGGGTACTGGTAACGCCATGGGGTCTATCACAGAGACGCTGGTTCGGGGCGACCATCGAGAGTACCTGCTCACCTCCTTGCAGCCGCGCTCCAGCTACATTATCTGCATGGTGCCTCTGCCGGCCAGTTCAGAAAGCAAAGGGGCAATATCTGGAGACGCTGACTCTGATGAAGCCCTCGTGTGTGCAAAAGCTGAAACGTCAGACATCATCCCGTTGGAGGAGAATGAAGATGAAAATTCACAGCAGATGACAGTGCTGCCTTTGGCAGGGATTATTGGTGGAGCTACTGCCATTGTATGTTTGGCTCTTATATTTGGCGTCTTCTGTTGGTACGGACATAAAAGTGGCCATTTGTGTTCCCGTGACCATTATACTCGCAACAGCTCCCGAAAAAGCAAGACCTACGATGACTACATCGAATCAGGCACTAAGAAGGACAATACCATTTTGGAGATCCGCAGTCCGGGGTTCCAGATGACACCTATGGCGGCTTGCCCACCAATGCAGCCTAAACCCCTACAAGAGGATTACATCATTCATACCATATTCCCCTCCAACGGCACTGGCCTGTACAAAGGTGCCAACCATGTTTCTAATGCAGGACATGGCACCAACCGGGGCTATAGAGAAGGAGGAATCCCAGATATAGACTACTGTTATACATGATGTACTATACCAGATCCTGTTTGCAGTGTTATTGGTAAACTGTATAGATGCACAATTTCCCTTCGCATGGACACTTCTGAAGCACCCCTCTGTGCCTTCTTCTTCTGGTCTCCCATTCCAAATTACCTGCTGTTCACTGCACTGGAAGTACTGTATGTGATTAACTGGAACTGAAACTGTGTGCGAACAGTTCACTGCAGGAAGCAGCAGCCAATGCCCCAGGTGTAAATGCACAGCTGACTGTTTCGTCACCATCTTAGTAATGGCCTGTGTATGTTTCCCTTTCTACTCTCTCCCTGTGATATGTAAGCTAAGAATGTATAACACTGTGGAAAGGTCAAACTCAGCGTGAGCGCAGGTAGAGTTCCTCCTTTTCACACATAGGAGCCACCATTGAAAATGGATTAACAAATGATGAGAAACAGACATTTTTCGTACTCATTTCCTGCTCATTGGTCCCATGCATATGGAGTCTTATCAACACATTGTTCCAATTGCCTCAACTATATTGATGTGCCCTACCAGCTATCCAAGGAAAGGGCTTTGTAAAGCTGTGAATTGTTCTATTTCAAACAACCCAATAACCACTTGTCTTAAAGTAAGCTTGTTATTACCTTATTCAGTAGATGGCAGGTTGAAGATCTTATCACGGTCGGTCAGCCTTGCTTATACCTCTTGAGATCATTCACACGAGTTCAGTATTGAAGTGTTGCATCAGATGAGATGCAGCACAAGCGTGTAGATAATTGACTTACCGACTGGGCTGTGTTTGAAAAAAAAAATGCTTTGCTATTTTTAATCTGTGTGTTTCTTTAAGCATCAAATCCTGCACAGCTCTCTTTATTTATTTATTTCGTTCCTTATGTGGTGTGTTGTTGTTTTTGTTTTTTTTTGTCTCTGCTAAAATTGCTTTTTTAAATTTTTGACCCTCACGTTCTTCATCAGTGATGAAACCCAGCTTTGACGAAATCACTGGATTGTTTCGTCCTCGACAACAAAATACGCAAAATAAGTGAAGAAAATATTCTGACGGTTGTCTGCAGGTTCATGTTTCCCACCCAAAGACTAGCATGTCAGTCCAGTGAGACCGTAGACCAACCTCAATCCCCCCTTTTCCCATTTTGTGCCTGTGTGCTTTAACCTGTGACTCCAGTTGGTGACTTCTGGTCATGAAATGTTTCCTCCACATTCTTAAAGCGACGAATGAAAATCCAGACTGGACAAAATACTAATAATGTGGAGCCTCCTGTATGAGGCAGACTCTTGCTAGTGAACCTGGAAATGAGGGAATGAACTGTGAGGAGACTCAAACCGCAACACTGTTGACCTGCACTGTGGGGCAGCGGCCAAGCTGTGGGTGGGTGGATGGACCGGTGGAATGAAGCCGACTCCTCGGGGGGGAGGGGAGTTCATTGATGTTTGCTTTAGCAATGGTAAAAGGCTTCCACCTATTCCACCTCTTTTATTACTGAGCAGCACTAAAAATGTAAATGTATTAGCACTTAGCAGAGAAAGGGATAAATGTAATGACAGGCACGAGGAGACGGAGGGTAAAGAAACATCTTCAGGCACTGGAAAGATGCAAAATTGATGGCTCTGGCACGATGGAGTTCACTCATGCATAAATCTGTTTGTCATACTCAGCTTCTCCCCTTGGGTTTAATATTGTCCATTAGTTGTTTACCACTGTGTTGCTTCCAAAAAAGGGGGAAACCAATTGTGCTTCCTCGACTGTTCTGTCCGCCAGAGTTTCACACTGGCATCAAGACGATATGTCAGTGGAATGTAAATTTTACTCTTTCACCCAAAATCACTGGCTTAAACAAATAACATCGTACCGGCCTGGCTAAATCTGTTTTGGGGAATGTTGATATAGTGTGATTGCTATTTTATAGTCGGTCTATTCAAGACACATACTTCCTCATCATTTGTATAAATAAAACCATGGCCACAACAGCCACATGAATATTTTTTTCCGGTGAAAATACAGAAAGTAACGGTGCCATAACTTTGCGTAGAGAAAAAAAAAAAATATGTGAACCTGAGATATGTGTGGAATTTGCTTTATAAATTCATCTACAGAGGGGATCAATAAAAGTTTTATAATCTTGTTATTACTGCAACCTGTCATTTCACCTCATGCCTGAGGAGATGGATTTTTTTTTTTCTTTATCCCAGCATGACTTATTCTTGAACTGAAAATAACATTGCAGAGAGGTTTTACCAGGAGATCAAATTCTATCCCGAGAAGCCTGCTTCATGCAAAAATTAGACCTACATATTGTTTTCATGCGATGACGGTAGCGCTGGGATAAACCAGTGCCAGCTATAGCCTGAGGCCAGACACTTGGAAGCAGCTGAGATTATAAGATGGAGCTAAGAAGAGACAACAGGCTGTTGCCCTTCGGTGACGTACAGGTTTAAATGCAGCCTGAGACTCTGAACGAGCTCCAAATGAACTTCATCACAACACTTCTGTTTAAATAGAATGAGTAATCAGCCTCCGCTGGGTTGAAATTTCAGTTCAGTTGGAGTTGGACTTGTCCTGTGCATTAGCTGGATCCCCTTCAGCTACCTCTGAATTCCCACTTTGTGACACAGCCACTTACTAATTTAGTAAAGGCAAACAAAGTTGTTTCATTTGCAGTACAAATTATCCAGCTGACTATGAAAGACGCCGACTTCCAGGAAACCAACATCCAACATATAACTATATTTTCAAATAGAGGAATTACTGCTCCTACTACTCCTTTTCGGTATTGTTTTGTTTTATTTCCCTTCTTCAATACAATCGTAAATTTCTTGCACACATTTGAAACATTTGATTGCTACATAACTATAGCGTGGCGCCATTTATTACCGTCTATGCCCATGAGATGTGCGGGTGGGTTTGTGTGAGAGAGATTTAAGGAGCATCACCACAGTAAAACAATGTAATGTTCTGATTGCAAAGCATTGTTGAACAGTTTGTAATGGTAGCTGAATCCCTCATGCAGAACAACAGAGGTTGATTGGATTACCTGCTCCTCAACATGCTGTTGAGTTTTGTGTGTCAACCCAACACAAGTCGGTTAATTTCAAGGATGATAAAATGACAAGCCAAGAGGGAACAAAACATCAGAAAGCATTTCGTCACAATCTTTACTTCTCCAGCACATCTTTTAATAAAAAAAAAAAAGTACGCAAATGCATTTATAATCTCCAGGTAGATCCTCCTAGTGTGGCCCGGTTTAAAGTCATAGAAACCTGAGCGGGTTTCTTTGTGAAAATAAGAAAAAGGGAAGAAGCAAAGAAAGTCCTGTGAATGTCACCTTTAGAGGAGAAGAAACTTTTGCGATTATGGCAACTGTCCTGTAACTAAACTGGAATTGCAACAAGAAACGTGATTAAAAAAAATGATTCGTAGGGCCTTTGCCATGGTCTCCAAGGAAGGCTTCTCTGCCAACAGTACATATGTCTCTGCTGGTCTTATACAGTGATCCTGAGCACCTTTTGTGCTCACAGAGATGAAAGAGTATCCTATTGTCATGGTCAGTCAGATCACAACTCAAATAAATGTGACCTGAAGGTTGGGCGGTAACCTATTTCTTGCTTCACTCCTGGACGATTTAAGACCGTCCCCTGTAAATCTTATTGTGCTGCGAGGAAAACAAGGCGAGGGAAATGAAAAATGAGCAACAGTGGAAACGAGGACAAAGGAGAATATTGCAGAGATGGTGGAGATGTTGGCAATGGGAGCCGTTGAGGAGTCTCACAGCAGATGGGCTTGCTTTGTTTTCTAATGCGGATGGTTTAATAATGTTTTTCCAAGATTTCAACAGTTAAGGGTTGATAAGCTCTCAGTCTGATCCTCTTGGATACGTGTAATATAAGATTTACCAAAGATTTTGGAAAGGAAAACCTTGTCTGAAGCCTTATGTCTGGTTTATACAAGACACCGTGGAGCTACGAGTATGTACAGATGCATTTATGCTCAACGCATTGTTTGTCGCGGTATTCTCTGAAAAAGCTAGAAACGGTGAATAAGCACACACTCATTTGCCAGTGCGGTGGCGATCTCTCTCTATCTCTATGAATTCATTTAGCTCTCCCTGTGGTCTTAGAGGTGTCTGTAGAGGCGAACCTGCTCGGCCAATCAACTTTTTAAACACATCCATCTTAGGGTTAGGGCTAGAGGTTGGGGTTAGGGTTAGGGTAAAATTATGACGTCATTTAGCGCATGCACCCTTGTGCCGGGGACACTGTGTTGAGCATAAACCTGCCTTTAAGATCCATGACACAAGATAACTTAAGGACTTTTGCTTTCTCTTGTCGCTTCTCCTATGATTATAACATCTAATCTAAGAACTCTGTGTGCTCTGTAGTATAAAAAGAGAAAAATAGTCCAAGGCCTCAACAATGCCCTCTGGAAAACAAAGAAACACGAGGTTCAGAACATTCAGTCCTCTCTGCAGCAGCGGGAATCTGATTATGACAGACCACCAGGATTGTGTTGCTGTATAGAAGGAAGAGGCCGGTCATGACAATGGCACCGGAGCCTGTTACGTTACTGACGGTGCACCAACAGTCTCAGTATCTGAAAACGAATAGAGAACTGCAGACTGGGAGTCAGATATGATATAATCCTCCCCCCATCCTCCCCATCCTCCCGAGGGACATTGCTGAGCTTGTTAGCTGGAGCACACTGATGTGTCTGTGACATGGCCCTCAATGCTGTATATTGGAAAAACAATGTGCGCTCTTGAACTCGTCTCGGCTTCAAGTGAGCTCTAATCACTAAATGTGACATGTTGGTTAATCGGGTAAAAACCACAGATGGGAGGGACATAAAAGCAGCTTTTTAGTTTTAGTGGTTTTTTACAGTATGTATTTTTCTTACAGCTTTATATTGTTTTCTTGATTTGCTAATATTGATACTAGTTAATGTCTTTTTTTAATTAAGTAATGTAGCTGAATGAAGTGGGGGATGTTTGTGTGTAGGTGTGAGAGGTTTTACTTACTGAAGCATTAAAGACGAACGTGTTGCGGGACAAATATGCTGTAGGTAGCCTAAAAACTGTATGTACGTGTGCCATTTATTCTGAAGTAGTAGTAATCGCTGTGATGTGGCTCAAATTACTGAGGTGGTGCTCCAGACTGGAATAAAATTACACTTTGTGATGCAGTTTAGTCAAGCTGATTTACAATTAGATCAGGGGTATAACACTGACTCAGTTGTTCTGGATGGACTCAGACAATAAATATATTCTACAGGAGTCACTTAATAAAACTAATACCATTAAGATGATAAGCATATGTGGATGCTGGCGTTTGTGCAACATGGCCACTTGGAGTTTTTAGTATTCCTGCAAAACATCTGCTGCTTACAATCACAGGGATTGGACGCTGCAGGTGTGGACAGGCGCTGGTGGTTTTCCTGCGTGTGTGTGTGTGTGTTGCTAACAAATAACAAGAGAGCACAAATAAAGCAGACTTGCAGGAATCTCACGTTCCTCAAGGTTTCCAGGAGAACAGTGCTCGTGCCAAACCGACACGTGATCGTGATTGTTATTTCAGTCATTTTCAGTCAGACTTTCAAACAGGATTGTGTTTTTATCTTCAAACATAAAAAAAGACAGCCTACTTGACTGCGTGCATCATTTTGTCTTTTCTTGTCTTGACCATATTTTTTCATATTGTTTTTTTTTTTTTTTTTTTTTTTTAAATGTCGGTGTCTGTGTTAAACATGAGGGAAAATTAAATATTTTGTAGAAATGTGATTAAACTAATTTTGGTTTTCTTAATGGGATGAGCACTGTATGTAAGTATGAATTACTTCTTTAACCAAAGGGGGTTTTATTCAGTTTATTATGATAGAGTACATCACAGGTATCAATGCAGTGAGTGTATTGTACCCTTTAAGATGTTTCCTGTTCCTATAAACACTGGGCGAGTGTGAAGAAACATTGACTTCCATTGCTATAGTCTATATATATATATATGAATACCTATTTTCCTCATAAATCTGTTTCATAGAAAAAAAGTGTTGGAAGTAGATATTTGTCAGGCAGAAAAAAAAGAAATGAAGCACAAGCTGTGCTGTGCCGTTTTTAAGCTTTTTGACATCTGATCCTGGAGAAAACAGCATCTCTCATCACTGACAGCGATCTCTCTGGATATCTAAAAGAGGTCACCAATTTCACCAATTACTCTGAATTTGCAAATTTATAACAACTCTTTGGCCTCTGACCTCTTATTCCCATTTTATTTTTTTTTAGAAAACCCTCTCATTAAGTGCAATCCAAATCTGGTCCGCCTCCACAGTTTTTATCTTTCATAAAACTCAGCGGAGATGATCTGATAACAGGCCTCGAGTCACAGAAAAATAGCTACTCATCTTTATATCAAGAGTCATTTTCTATCCACGACGGATCCGGTCGAGTGTTCTTTTTTTTTTTAATCGTTTGAATCTCGAGCTGTCCTCCGACATTGTCAACACACAGTCGTTCTAATCAAACACCTGAAAGGTAGCTGGTACTGACACATCGCTTTAATGGCTTGTCTCCTTCCACTCTGAATCAACATATCCATTGACATTGATCAAATCATTGTCATCACCTGCGCTTAAACTCTTACCGTGTCCTCTTGGAGTTTGGCTCACCTCGTTTTCTCCCTGCAAGGTTCAGACGGTGTGATGGACAAACAAATGAACAGGGGGGGTTTTAGGATGACAGCTGTCTTTGGTGTTTCTTAACTGTGTTTTGACACTATGTAGTCAAGTGCAATTTGAGCTCAGGTAAACCGGGCCTTTTCATATCCGCTGAGGGAGGTGAGTCACAGATGGCTCAGCATAATAACTCTCATACATTATATCCAACCAGGGTGCAGCCAGTAAAAGTCCTGCATCCTGACCCATATAGGAACAGTAAGTCAGCAGGAACATCAGACCTGAGCTAAGAATGAGCTAAAGACGTTATTGAGGATGTGATTATCTCAAACACATGGGTGTCAGAAAGTGAGTCAATACACAAACGGCATATAAAACATACCTGACTAGTTTAATGAGAAAAAAAACAAAACATTTGGAAACTAATTTAATTAAATGGGCAAACATTGTGAATTTAATATGTATTCTTGGAAGCCGTGATTAGCTTTTATACCAGCGTACACGCCTTTCTAGTTGAGCGCCTAACAGCTGGATAGAAAAATGTGAAAGCACAAAAATAATTAATAGTTTTAGTTTTTTGGCGAGCTTCACCGACACTTCCTGTGTTCTTCCCTGGCCTAAACATGTGAGAGAGAGAAAAAATCATACTGCTAACAGTGTGATCCAATACCGGCATGTCAGTAATCAAGCGATAATTGGAGACTCTGTAATGAGTTTAGTTGGAGTGATTGTCAGTGTGACAGTGTCCAGTTTCCATGATAACCTCACGATTAGAGATTCACCGATCACCAGATCTTAACCGTTCTCGTTGCGTTTGCTTCTGCATATTTTTATATTTATGTTCCATTTACTTAGTAATCAATCAATCACAGTTTCTGCAACATCCTGCCTAAGATTTCTGACATGTCTTTGTCCATCAAGGGAGAATTTCCTTCTTCTCAAGGAGAATCTCGAGTTGGGGGAGTGTCGATTTAATTTACTGTGTCATAAGACTTTAACATTGTGATTACAGGTGATCCAGGGAGCCAATAACAGCTGAGAGCTGGGATGGGGAGGCTACCTTCATCCTCTACACACCTTCACTCCCTTTCAGCCACAGCAATTAATCCTTCCCTGCACACACACTCTCTCTCTGTCTCTTCACGGGTGAAGCTCCACTGTAAACACCAGGATGTGCTTCATCTAATCTCGGCTGCCATTGTGGTGTCCCCTGTTTTGATTTCACACAGAGGACGGGGAGATATGTTTGTCTTTTATTTTGTATTTGTTTTTTTTATTTTCTGTCTGAGCCCGGTCGATCTGGTTGGATTTGAATAATTTCTTTGAATATTTTTTTATTTTATTTTTTAGAAAATGCTGGTGTCTTTCATCCGCCAATATGTGTCTGTGTGTTTATAAGCGAGTGAGTGGGAGAGAATTATTATTATTTTTTTGTCTTTCTGTTTAATTGTTACACTAAACAAAGTGCATGAAAAGCATTGCAAACACACTTTGCATGCAGTACCTGAGGAAGGACAGTGATTTGTGTGGCCGTGATGTTTTATCTCTCACTTTCCTCGCCGAGCTCAGTGAGGAGGACGGGCGTAAGTGCTCCAGACCTCTCAGTCTTTTATAGAATTACAGGGTACAAAATTAAATAGAGGCATGTGCAAAGGTTGAAAGGCCAGGGTGGAGTCAGACAGGGGTGTGGTAATGTCACTGTGTTTTTGAACGTTATGGGGAGCGACACAGACAGAACCTCCCCCCCATCCCTGCCTCCAAACAAGCACACACACAAACACACATGTGCATTTCCCCCGTATTGATTAGTTGAGGAAAAAAAAAGAGTTGAGGTCAGCAGGCATATGTCTGAATTTCTTTCTCTCTGTCTCTCACACTCCATTTGTCTCTGTCTGATTCAATACTGTCCTTGCCCCATCAGGGGGGCCGTGCTTCATCTATATATCCGTGGCTCCCCTCCCCTGACCTGCTCTGCTCTCACACTCTTGCTTTCTTTTTGTCTGCCTCTTTGCCCTTCACTTGACATACATAAATCAATCAGTCAATCCAATTTCATTCAGAGCCTGATGGATTTGCTTCTGAGCCACATGTCCTGATAAAGTATCAGCATCCACAATGTAATTGTGTTCCAAAATTAGATGATGTGGTTATGACCGTGGACTTGATTGAGCTTCATTTTCAGTTATCACTCACAAAAGTACAAATGATAAAAAATAATAATAATAAAAAAAACACAGCCACATATACATACAAACATTTCATAGCTCTCTGTGAAATGGTGTAAACGTGTCTCTGGAGCAATAATTCTCATCCTAGAGAGGCGCTAGATTGTTTCAGGTACTCGATTATGATTTATGGAACAGGAATAAAACGCTTTTTCCACAATATAAATGCATTATTTTTTATATAATATCAATGCATTCTCGGTTTTTTTATCATAATGTGAACACAGCTAGGCGATAGCACAGCCGGACTCTATGTGAACCAAACAATGAATCATTTTTTCTTTCATTGCTTTGACACAAAAAGTTATTGAATAAATACATATAAGGGTAACAAAGTATGTTTTGCAGTTTAAAATAAAGATTTTTTTTAATTTTTTTAAATCTATTTGATCAACATTTATAGGAGCAATGAAAGATGCAACAAATCCAGATTTTGTGTGCAAGATGGACATGACAAGAATAGCCAGAGTAGTGTGAAAATCATGAGTGAAGGTGCAAGACTTGTAATTAATGTTAGATTTGCAGACATGATATGACATGATATGTGGAAAACTGTTTTCTCAAGTCTTCTAGAAACAGGGACAGAGCCAGATAGCATTCAAGTGTGGTGGAGTGGAGCATCTCTCCCTTGTGACTCTGAAAACTAACCAGACTGAACTACAGCCCGTACTGCACCAGTGTGTGATTTTAAATAGCGTTTAGATTTCATAACGTCATTTCCAACAGCAGCCCGTGTGATTTAAGGGCCAGTCTTTTTACTATGACATCAGGGAACCGATTCATTTAACAAGCCAAACCTGAATCTTAACGCTTTCCCTCACAGATAGAGCTGATAGCTGATCAATAGTTGCCAGACTCAATCAATCAATGTAACCCCCACCCTGCCCCAACCCTGACAACCTCTCTGCTGTTTCAGACCCAGCTGTCTCAGCTCCAGGGCTGATTTGTCCTCCGGTGTCTCTGTCATTTGTCTTTAGATTTCCCTTCCATCTGATAGCGCCAACGTATTTTCTCAAATGCCCTTTCCACATGTCCTTACCCCCTGTCAGTGATTTATATGTGTCCCTGATCATCATGTAGGACACCACAAATTCATTTGCACATGTAATTTATTCTCATATTCTTTTTTCTTTTTTTCTTTAAAGCGTTGACACATATTGCCACTGGGGGTGAAACTATCTTACATGTCCAGACAATGCAACAAAAAGTGGATGAATTGCTCCTTTAAGACAATCTACTTCATTGTTAAATTTAAAGTTCATTCATTTGTAAATCAGGGTAATAATGTCAACAGATGTGCACATTTCCAGCTGCATTTTTTAAGAGTTTAGTGCAACATTAAAAAACATTTTTTTATTATTATTTTCAAGACTTGATTCAGTGATTCATTCTTGTAGATGTACAGCACATCCAGCCTTCTGTAACACTGTAAGTGTTTCTTCTTTTCATTATTTTTTTTTTTTTTTCCATTTTCCCATTTTGCTCTCTCTACAGGCGTTTCACATGTGCAGTGAGCTGTAAAGGAAAGAATTTGCACCTTCACACTCTTATAATACATCCATGGCCATTTACATACACAAGCGCACATGCATATTGTAAAGACAAAAAGTCTTTATTATGCAGGAACAGGCAGCCACATCGATGACATTACCATTCATTTAAAAACTGCTTGTCAGTGGTTTATAGACAGTCTATGGAGAAAACATCTTTGAGGCTCCAGGTTTTGTTTGTTTTTTTTGGCCATTATTTCATGCACCGTGGGTTTTAACCTATACATATCCATCTATGTATAGATTAAAATCTATACATAACGATAAATCTATCTGTGTTATATATGAGGTTATTAGGATGCAATGCTGCCAATGTGCAAACTGTAAAGTCTCAAATTTTCCAAGCAGCAGATCTAAATAATTGTAACATCGCTAATGTCCCAAGGCTTTTATGACACTCATTTCCTACATTTACAGTCCCTTTACTATCTATTTTCTTCCGTTTACATTTATGGTATTTGGCAGACAGATCGTCTCTAGGCTGGCTTTGAATGTCGATCATTAGGACAACATCATCAATCAATTAAAATCAAATCATCTCACTGATCTGGTGATCATAAGTGCAAGAACACATCTCCTTCAAAACATCTGTTCTTTGTCTTTCATTTTAAATGAAGTCGATGCAGTAATTCACAAGCTTATGATCACAAAGACTTCTGCAATCAGTGATCATCTAAACAATGCACACATAAACAATCAATAATCTATATCTGATGAAAGTTTAATCTCCTTATCTGTGCTGAGGTTGGTGAATGTCACAATTCAGTATTTGTACATTTGGTAATGATGGATCATGTATTGGCAGTCAGCTCGGACACCATCTGCTGACTAAACACATTTACTGCAATCTGACACAAACCAGCCAGGACAAAAAAGGCAAAAGGAGGAAATGTTAAGACGCACTTCATGAAAGGAAAATGTCAGAAAGATCTGACTATAACTAAAAAGATGATTAGATTTCATTTCCGTTTATCTATCAGTGTATGGGTAACTAAACCATAGTTTATGTAACATCTATACATATAGGGAGAATTAGTGTAATTTATATATTAATTTGCATTTATATCATTTTATACCAAATGATACTGATTAGGACTGATGTCATGTCACATGACTTTACACGTGTGATGCCATAGATTGAGGCAGAGCAATTTTCTAACAGAAAGTACTTGCTATGATGTTCAGTCAAACGTCACATAATATATTCATGCCTCACAATAAGCTCTTTTATACTTTTTCATTGTCCCGCTTTAGAAAATGTGGTTTGAAATGTGAGACAGCTTTGTTTTACTAATGTAGGACAGGCATATATATATGTTGTTAAATTGATGAAATATGCATTTAAGTACTTTATATGTCCAATACTAATAGTTATTCAGGGGTCTTAGTCTTAGTATTGACTTATTTTAGGTAAATATATTATTATTAATATGAATACATTATTTAATGCATTATTACTATACTATCTGTAACAGCGAAAACATTGAAATTATTGAAATGACTAAATGTTTGCATGCGTTTTGCCCTTGAATGTGTTACTACTGACCAAAGAAGTTTTTTTATTGTATGAATTAAGATGATTTAGACCTTTCAGCCTCCCAGTGAGTGCCCCAGATTTCAGCCTGAACTGTCCCACATTATGAAAGGCACATAATCTGGGACAATATGGAGCACTTTTACATTTATCAGTGTGATATTTCCCTTTTCTGTTATAATTAACATAAACACCGTCAGAATTAAAACATATCGGGTATGGCTATAATATTTTGACTTTATATTAAAACATATTGCTGAAGTGTCAATACCTAAATTAAAAAAATATTGTAAAATCTTTAAGTAAATCTGAAGGAAAATCTACTCCATGCCGGTAGGTGGCGTCTGATGGTTTTGAATCAAGACGACAAGCATAAGGAGGAGACGAAGAAGAAGTCAGAACCGGAAGAGACGTGGCACATAAACAGAGAGAGGAAGGAAGCAGCTACCTGTAAGTTTACTGATGACAGCACCTGCAGTCTCTTTTCATGTGAATTTTAACCAGCAAGCTTAAATGACAGTCGTGCCACATTATCAGAAACGAACGGGAATTGATTAACGTCTGTGTGACAGGTGACGTATAATATTAGATCAATTGCGTAGGAAGTAGCTAGCTAAGTTAGCCGGCTAACGTGGTAACTTGCAGCTAAAACAGCAGCTAATGTTGCTAATTTTTTTTTGTATCGAACAACAACAACACGGAGTAAATGGTGCTTAAACATGATGTGAGAGCAGAAAACGGATCCATCACTTACCAAAATGTGTGTGGTAACTTATGTCATAATAACCACAACATTAGAGGCTCAGTAATTTACAGTTGAGAAGCATCTAGAGCTATGTGTCATCGATGGGCATGTTAACTCAGTAGCCTGTCGATACTGACAATGTAACGATGATTTGAATAAGAAAATATGACAATTATTTATATATATATATATATATATTATATTATTATGACTGTCCCATTCACCACTTGAGACAAAACCTCAGTGTCATTAGTAGATGTGATGAATAGAAAACGACTTCACATGCATAACAAAATAAGAATACATTTATTTAGCTAAAAAGCTAATTACATATGTGATAAATTAATATATTTAATCATGTTAGTTTGACAGAAAAATAGTCACCAACTACTTTGATAATTGATTAAAATGCCCAAATTATCTGATTCCAGCTTCTTAAAGTCTTCTGTGATAGAAAACTAAGTATCTTTGGGTTGTGGCAAAATGAGATATTTTAGGAAGCATATTGGGCTTTTGGAAATTGTGATTGGCATTTTTCACAATTTTCTGACATTTTATAGGCCAAATAACTAATCGATTGTCTAAACGAATACATGCAGCACAGGTGGCGATGGGTCTCTGCAAGTGCCCGAAGAGGAAGGTGACCAATTTATTCTGCTTCGAACATCGTGTAAATGTGTGCGAGCACTGCCTGGTCTCCAACCACAACAAGGTCAGTGGGTGAACAAGCATCGCGTGATTTATTATTGTACGAAACCTTTTTACATACTGTGATCACATAGAAATTCTGTATTTCCACTTTAGTGTATCGTGCAGTCATATCTGCAGTGGCTTCAGGACAGCGATTACAACCCAAACTGCACTCTGTGTAATACTCCACTGAGTGCTCAAGACACCGTCAGACTGGTCTGCTACGGTAAGTTTTTAATCATTAGGAACTTATTGGTTATTTGTGCTTGCATGTGTGAAACAAATCACTGCTGTTTTACCAATTAGGGAAACATTCCTTAATAGTCATATGTAGAGATGGATATTGTTCTGGTTTTATCTGCTGAGGAGTTTAAATCTTTAGAGAGAGCCTTCTGCCACCACCCTAATACAATGGAGAGCATTTAAAAATGACATTTCAGTAACTCTAACGTGTTATACAACATTACTATCTGTATGCCACCCCTGCTGCTGTGTGAGAAACATGTTTTCTTTCTTCTTCGACAGATGTGTTTCACTGGTCCTGTCTCAATAACTTGGCATCTCGGCTGCCTCTCCATACGGCCCCAGCAGGATACCAGTGTCCCAGCTGTCAGGGTCCAGTGTTTCCTCCTTCCAACCTGGCCAGCCCAATTGCTGATGTGCTGAAAGAACAGCTGTCGTCTGTTAACTGGGCGAGAGCTGGTCTAGGACTGCCACTGGTAAGGGCCTGTTATTGTTTAATCCCAACCATTACACAGTTTTCCTGAAGAAGATGGATAGATGAGATATTTATAAAATGGGATTTTTGATGGACAGATTGAAGAGCCAATCGGAGGAGTTCTTGAGGAGACCACAGCTAATGATGTGACTGACTATACTGACTGGTCAACATTTGATGGTGAGTTATTTAAGCAGTTTAATTTATAGTGAAAGTCAACATATTATTCGCTATGATCAGATCAAACTTATCAAACTTTTTTCTTTTTTTTTTTTACAGCACAAGAACAAAGTGATATTTACCCCAGCCACTCTTACAACACCAACCTCGGCCCACCACCAAACGCTGTTTCACCCCCAGCACAGGAAGAGCTCGGAGGTCCTCGTAAAAACGGGGATCCAAGTATGCAGGAGCACTCCATGGTCAACATGACTACTGCCGCTACCTGTGACACAATTACAATACACACAGGTAAACAACTGAAGTAATGTCTCCGCCCGCTTTTAAACACTTTGTTGCCTCAGACATTCAAGAACGAAATTTAGGATCAGTTTTGTGCACGTGATGAAATGCGCTGTGTTACCTTCTTTATTGGAAGACTAATATGCATGTTTGTTGTGATTCTTCAGCATCATCACCGAGAAAGATCTACGACACGCGGGACGGTGGACACACCTCGGTCACACAGATCGACTTTGACGACGACAAGTACCGGCGACGACCGGCGTTAAGTTGGTTTGCTCAAATTCTCAAGTTAGTATCCCGATCTTCTGTGGAATTGGAGCTTTCTTCGATTGCTTTGTCACTATGTAAATGATCTTACTTTATTTTATTTATTTATTTCAGGAACCGCACAGGTGGAAAGCGGACATCTCTGTCCTGGAAGCAGCGGGTCTTCGTGCTTCTTCTTATTGGCGTTCTGGGATTCTTTACTTTGATAATCATTATGGCTAAAGTTGGACGTGCCTCAGCTGGCTCAGACCCAAATTTAGATCCTCTCCTTAACCCCAACATCCGTGTGGGGAAAAACTGATAACGGGCATTAATTCATTCCTTCTTTTCTTTTCTGTGTTACACAACAGAAGTCTGTGTAGAACATGCTGAAATGGGCCTTTCCAGTACACGATTTGCCCATCAGAGGGAGCTGTTTATCCAGTTTGAGTGGAAAAGACACCAAGATGCTGCACCTTTTTTATTAAAGGTGGAAGCAATCCCCGTTTCCATTTATTTCCATCAGGCAGTAGGAACATGCCGCCTGAACCCACACAGACTATGAAAACAATCTCACAACATTCAGGAGATCCCAGAAAACAAACTCCAAAGGTGTCCAAAGCCTGGTGCATATAGATAATTGTTGCTTTGAATAGCTATTGATGAAGAGGGGCAGTATTTATATTTGCAGTTCTGGTTAACATTTGTCAGTGTAGGCTGATTTTTTTTTTTTTGTTGTTTTTTCTCCTCCATTGAACCTAAATAACACTGTTGATGTTGAAAGAACATCTTTTGCTGGTATGTATGTAAACGTTCAGTAACGGTTAAACAGTTATGAACTGATTCCACGCTGCTGTCAGTCAGTTGTGGGATTGATCACTTTAGATAAGAGGTGACCCTCAGAAATTACACCACACATAATTATAACTATTTATGGGTGTCTGCATTACGTCTGAGATGGACTGTGTTGATTTTAGATTTGCCTTTTCATACATACTGTATGTACATTTTCCTGATGTGTTTTTTTTTTTCTTTTTTTTTTTTGGGACTGTCCATTAAATGGGAATACTACAGAATTTCAGCATTTTAATGTTTTTAAAGTCCACACTGCTCTACATCTACTGCTGTGCATAGTCAAAATCAAGAGTGAAGAATTTATCGAATGTCAGTTGCGTCTGCAGCTTCAGTGAGAATCAGTTTTGTTTCTGTATTATATTGTTCTAAAATATAATAAAAAATATGCATTTCTGTTGCACATTTAAGTGCAATAACTCACATATTTTGTTATTCCATTGCCCCCGTTCTCATAAAGCAGCTACTGGCCCTGAGTAGCTATCACAGACCTCTAGTGTTAGCTCTGTAAAATGATGTTCTGACACTCATTGTCATAACATACACAAACTGTTAACGTGTTATATACAATTGACTAAGATCTCACACAATAGCTACAGGGCTAAACTGTCTTTAAAGCAGAATTTGCACTAAAACGAACTAGAACTGGAACAGTGACAGCTGGTAATTTGCTATCCTCTTACAGCATGTCCCTGTTGAAAGACACTACGTACATGTCTGTCTTCATAATAAACATTTACTTTCAAAGACAACACTGTTTGTACCTTATTTTAACATGCGGCAGATAGAAATGGAGGTTTTCAGCAGGATGCCAGAGAAATACTTTATTATCTGTGCTTAATTTATTTTATATCCCAGATATAAAACATTTTTGATGAGGAATTGACCCCCTAATGTCTCCTGTCCAATTCTGTTTGAATATTACATAGTCTGACCTTGTACTGAACATCATGTACTTTCACTCGGACTGTGACAAAGAGGAGGTAGACCCGTCTCGTAGATAAAAACCTAATGAATCAGTATGATCGGTATGTTCCTCCCCCTGATGGTGTATCCAGAGCTCAGGGCCTCCTGTGGTAGGTCAGTGATAGGACACAGACTGTGGTAGGCTGTGTTTAAAACTATCATTCTATGTCTGCTTAAAAAAAACAGACTTATGACATTTTATTATTCATTTATCAATATTCTTCTTATCTTGCAATGTTTAAGAAATTGAAATATTCTCCTGTTGACATGAATTTGAGTGAGTTCCCCAGAAAAGCAACTTTTTTTGTGGATATGGTTTACATTGCATTACATGTTTATTCTGTATGTGTTTGTATTCATAGTTCAAACTTTACGTCATTGCCCATTAGGTTTTCTCTCTTTTGCATTGTGTTTTCTGCTTTCTTTTTGAGTAGTATAAAGGTTTTGCGGCAAAAAATTAATACCTTAATTAACTCACCTTAAACTCATTGTACTTAACTACTTACTGTAAGTCAACTTACAATTTAAATTTAAATTCACTGTGGAAACTTTGTTTTTCTCTCTTCAGCATGTTGACCTACTGAATACTTTCATAATATCTCCTAAACACTATTGCTGAAAGTGGCTGAAAAGCAACTAAATTACCGACTGCATCTTCTGAAAGTGAAGCTTGTTCTCCTGAGACAGAAATGTTGTTGTTGACAAATCTCCTCTACAGTCTACATGTACAGTACAAGTTATATTTCCTTCTCACTGATTTTAAGTTGTTTTACTGAAAGGCTCAGTGGGGGAAAAAAAGGTTTTAATCCTATATGACAACGTCAGTGTTTCAGCATGGAGAGTACTGTAATGACTTTGATAGATACTGGATGTCATTCTGCACTATATGATGTAACTGTGTCGCATACTGTCCTTGGGAATCATTGTAATAACCCCCTTCAAGTATAGATAGTGTCATAAATATTCACCGATACATCACATGTTTGCATGTGAGTGTTTGTGTTAGTTGCATCTTTTTTAACTTTCCATTGCGTTTGCCAAACAGTCACAGCAGTGGTTTGCCATTGATTGTCAATGGATCCGAGCCATGCTCTATTGATGCTGGGAAAGCAGCCGGCGGCAGTTGATTATTATACACGCAGCAAAACTCGATCCGGCATTTGTACAGAGCACAAAGCTGTAGTTTCTATTGTTTTATATTCCTGTTGATGTGTGAAAAGAGTTCAGGTTATGAGTGGTTTAATGTAACAACATGATGTCTAATGATGTAATTGCTTTTGTCACTCTGTTTGAGTTCAGTGTGTTTCCCAGTGACTTTGAGTTATTAGACTGACCATTGCATTGACACAATAGGGACATCCTGATCGATAACTTCCCACTTTGTGCGTGCAAACTGTAAGTAGCACAGTTTGTCTGCACCTCTCGATACTCATGGCGACGAGCATAAGTGGAAAAATCATCTTTTGTGATGAGCTGTTGCCACCGGGAGCGGTTTATTTTGTTTTATTCATTTTATTTGAGCTTAGAGTTCAACTCCCTGCTGTTTCTGTATTTGATGTGCCAAATCGTTGACATAACTAATAATACAATATATAAATACAATAATATATAAATAAATGACAGAATTGGCTTTGTGTACAGTATATAGCTTTATAACAATATAAAGGTATGTATTGATCTGTTTTTATTTATACGTATATGCAGCACAATATGTTAAAACTGGTATTTTTAAAATACAAGTGTAAGCCATCATTTATAGTATATACTGTACAGTACAGTTTAATACAGGTCATAGTATGTGCATGCAATAACGGGCCTTTTCTGTCATTGGATGGCACAGGAGTCTATATTGATGTGTGTGTGTGCATGTGTGTTTTCACACGTGCTTCTTTGTTCATTTAGAAGGTGCATCACGCAGAGAGACTCATTGCATTTCTGCAGCTTCTTTGACAACGTAAGTACAGATGTTTCCTCTCTGGCAGACGTGATAGTTACAGATAAATATCTGAGTTAATCCCTCTGTAACTTAACAAAGCTGCATTTGGACTAAGTGGTTTTTACAGTTGCCTTTTCGCTTTATTCGTACTTGATGTGCATGAAACTGATCAGTAATCATGTTATCGTTGTAGTTAACCAGTGTAGTTTAATAAGTAATACGTTGAATATGTGACATTTTTTGTCATCATGTTTTTTTTTTCTCTTAAATTATTGTAGTTATTGTATTTAAATTAAAATGTGAGTATTGCTGTGTTTCTATTTTAGTGAGATTTTTGTTAATGGATTAAAAAAAAAAATAAGTACAGCAGCAGAAGACTGATTTCCTCCTTCCTACTTCAGGAATACTACAGGGATATTTCAGACCTTTATATTCTGAGCAGAACAACAGAGGCATCAAAGGTTCAACGTCTGACATGTGTGACCATCAAGAGAGAGACCACAAGCATGGGAAGACCTCAAAATCTCATCAAATGAAGCACCACCACCAAAATCAAGGCCACCGTCATCACCACTACCAGCACAAGTTACATCAATCAGATGACAATGAAAGCAATGAGTAAGTCAGAAAATCTATCTGTTTGCTCATTTGTGTTCGGAATATGTTGCTAATTTAAAATAGACCTATTATATTTAAACATTTTGTATTTATTTTGGTTTGATTTTTTACATCAGTAGGATTCATTGCAGTGTATGTCCTTCTAAGTTCATTCATAGATTTTTGATTCATAAACTGCTGTCATCATTGTCATCGCTTGTCTTGGCATCCTGGCTTTTAACGCCCATGTTTTCTATTTCAAATAGCAGCCACTCAACAGCAGAGGGCAGCGTTTTCAACGATCATCACCCTGACCATCGACATCAGTGTGATGACAAGACTCGCGATTCTCATTCTCACCATAACCATCGCACGCAAAACCATCGCCATGTTTCTCGGTCCGGAACATCTTTGAGTTCCTCAGCTGGCTCCTCTTCATCCTCCTCTTCTTCTTCGTCTTCATCAACATCCTCCTCTCCCTCTTCTTCCTCCTCCTCCTCCTTCTCCTCTTCCTCCACTTCATCATCTTCCTCTAGCCTGTCATCTGAGACCAGTAGTGAGTGTTCAGATAGAAATGCACTTAAAAAGCCTCAGCATTCACAGTCCTGTACTGACATTTCCCAGAAACAAAAGTGCTTTGAAGACGGAGATGATGCAACCCCTTTGATAGATGAAAAAGTTCATCAGCACAGACCCCCTGCCAAACAAAAACGAGAGAAAGGCAAGTCCTCTCATAGTGGCTCTAACCAGGGTACACAGAGGATTACAAGAGCCTCTGGAAAAGATGGTTTCCGTAAAGCCAAATCAATGGAGGCTCTCAGCAGTCCCAGAGAAAGAGAGGAGCATGAAAACGAGGATGAACAAGAACAGGAGACAAGAAAAAGTGAAGCCAAGAAGAATTTAATGAAGGAGAAAATGAAGTTTTCTGCCTTCCTTAATGAGATCACTCGGCAGGTGCTCAGCCCAATGAGACTCACCACTCTTGGGGTTACAAATGCTCAAAGTCCCTGCAGCCCAGGTCAGGCGTCTGTTAGACCCAATAAGGTCAACAGTGGCACTGAGAAGTGCAGACAGCAGAGTCGGCCAGCCAGTGCAGACTCAGTTAGCTCCAGCACGTACTCCCATAACAGCCAGAAGTCCCGCTCTTCTCGACTTTCTTACTCTAAATCTTTCCACCACCATCATCGTCACCGTTCAGCGGACTCCCATGACATATATCCCAGGCCTAAAAGCTGCACTGATATAAGCAATTTAAAAGGATGTCACTCACGGTCTCAAAGTCCTCGGCATCGTTCCCGTTCGGCCTCTTATAAGCTCCGCCAACATCACCAAGAAAACCATCATACTCATAGTCATCACCATCAACAACATGGTGACTGCAACAGCCCAAGTTATAACGATCACCATAGAGACCATCATGGTGACTTTAACAGCCCAAGTTATCACCATCACCACAGAGACCACCACAACACAAGTCGTCACCATCACCACAGACACCACCACAGTCCTGAGTATCATCATGAAGATCATCATAGCCATAGCCCCACTTATCACCATGGTGACCACCACAACACTTCTCATCTCCACAGAGACCACCACAATACATCCCGTCACTATGGAGACCATCATGGAGAATGCTACAGCCCAACTCACTACCATGAAGATCACCATAGTACAAATCAACATCATCAGAGTGCTCGTCACCATCGGCATGGTGACCACCATGGCCATTCTCATCATCATCACCATGGAGACCACCATGGTTATGCTCATCATCATCACCATGGAGACCTACATGGCCATGTTTCTCACCATGGAGATCACAACAGCCCAACACATCACCATGAAGACCATCACAGTTCAGGACACTACCACCATGGCAAACACCCAAACACTGAACGCCCTACCACACCACGTCACCATGGACATCACAGTCCAACACATTACCATCACCATGGAGACCACCATGACCCTGTTCAGCATCATAACTCTGGCCATCAGCATCACCATGGTGACCACCACAGTGAATCTCATCATCGTCACCATGAAGACCACCACAGTCCAGAAGATCAGCATCGCCACGGAGACCACCAAAGTCCAGGTCATCAGCATCACCATGGAGACCACCATAGTGAAACTCATAAGCATCACCATGGAGACCACCACAGTCCAGGAGATCAACATCACCATGGAGACCACCACATTCCAGGAGAACAACATCACCATGGAGACCACCACAGACCAGGCCATCAGCATCACCATAGTGAAACTCAAAAGCATCACCATGGAGACCACCACACTGACGCTCATCACCATCACCATGGAGACCATCATAGTGAAGCCCATAAGCATCACCATGGAGACCACCATAGCGAATCTCATCAGCACCACCATGGAGACCACCACAGTGAAGCCCATAAGCATCACCATGAAGACCACCATAGTGAAGCTCATAAGCCTCACCATGGAGACCACCACAGTGAATCCCGACAGCATCCCCATGGAGACGACCACAGTGAATTGCATCACCATGGAGACCATCATCCAGGCCATCAACATCACCATGGAGAACATCATAGTCCAGGCCATCAACATCACCATGGAGACCACCATAGTCCAGGCCATCAACATCACCATGGAAATTACTATAGTAAAAGTCATCACCATGGACATCAGCCTGAATCACACCTGAACCAGCCACACTCCAAAAACAATGGCCTTGACCATGACGACCACCACCCTCATTTAAAGAAACATTCAGCTGAGAGCAGCAAGCCAGATTCCCCCAGGAGCAGCCCCTCCAGTCAAGATGAGGAACAGAGGAGCTTTACTGCATCTTCATTACATAAAGTATGGCATTATGGGGTTAAGAAAAAAAATCCCTTATTACAATCTGTTTATTGGCAAATATTGGCAAGTCAATAGTTTCCTGTGTTTTACATGATTAAATAACAGGTTATGCAATAATGTTCCACTAATTGTCTTTCCTATTGATTTGGGCACCATGTCACTGTGGACACTAGCTTAGCTATTACAGAACAATAGATTACCAAACAAATACTAATCACATTGAGATGTTTGTTGTTCTTCATTCTGTTGGCTCTCATTTTCAGCTCATTTTTTTCACTTTGTTATTGGACATCATAAGTAGTATTTCTGAATGTCATATTCTTGCCAAAGTAATTCTGTTTTCTTCAATACAGGAAAAAGCACACGAGCTGGGTAGAATAATGTAAGTGTGATGTATTGTTAACTAGTTAAAGTCATTACATGGCAGCAATAGTGTGCATGGATTGATTAATTACATCGGAGCATCATAGAAACACTCACATGCATAATTTTAAAGTAATAAGAGTAATGAAACAATATCTCATTAAATAATTATGCGTCATGTACATTGTCTCAGTCACTTTATTTTTGTCTCGTGTTGTCTAGGATACTCCAGGGGCAGAATGAAGGTCTGCACCAAAGCTTGCTGCAGACAGCAGTGAGGATGGAGTGTTTAGGAGAGGAATTCATCAGCAGCCAAAAGCTTTTGGAGGCAGAGCTTCAGAGGACACGTGTGGAGCTTAGTAACCTCACAGAGAGGTTTAAAAGGTGACGAATGCAGTTTTAGATGATGCTTCACATCATCTCATACTATTGCATGTACAATACACTGCACTAATATTGTTCTATTGTTGTAAAGTAAATGATTTTATGTCTGTTTTATTTTAGACTACATGACAACTGCTCCTCCACACAGCAGACCAATAGTCTCCTAGAGCAAAAGCTTCATTCAGTGGTGAGATTACAAGTATTTGTGCATAAGCGGCAAAAAATACCAATTCTTAAATTATTAGAAAGTTTAAATATTGCTACGTAGAAACATGTAGAAGCCTATAACGTGACATAAGTTCCCCTACCTACTGAAGGTTTTATCCGTGCTTCCTGTACTTTCTGTGTCAGGCTCAGAGTATGGAAGGAGAGCGTGAGCGGTTGAACCGTCGTATTACGGCATTGACGGAGCAGCTCGCTGATGCAAAATTTGCCAACAGTGTGGAAACATACAATGTAAGATCTTAACCTCCATCTGAGTTCTGGGCAGGCAGTGGCTGCTTAAACACTCTCAGTGGCAGACGAGGAAAAAAGGGCAAAAGTTGTATACCAACTTAGAAATGCCTACAAAATATTCTGGTATTCCTTATGATGAGAAAGAATAGACAGACAAAGAAATGAGATATTGATAAGCTTCTGATAAATTGTTTAGTGCACATATAGTATGTTCTTTCATAATTCATACAAAGCAGCCGCTTTATTATTTGACTTAGAAATATTTAATCAATAATCTGACCAATTTTACACACTTAACTTCTACTTAATATAGGTAACATCAGTGCTGCACAAAACAGACCACCATTTTCAGTCAGATGATGCCATTAATCAGGTGATTCTCCCCATCGCTCCCCCTCCGGCTCAGTTCATGGATAGCCTTAACTATGGGAAGGCCAAAGCTGCTGGTCAGGAGCAACCTCTGGGGTCAGTTCCAGAGGAGGAGGAATCTGACTGGTCGGAGATGGGAGAAGAGACCCCACGATTTACACTGACAGGATCAAACAGAGGTCAAGCATGGAGACACCGGGAAGGAGACTTGGACAAAGACAGCGAGTCAGGGGGTGAGGAAATTGTCAGACACCACTCTTCATGTCCACTGCAGATACCTCATCTACAGTTTACAATCCACAATGAGATCCTACCAGTCCCCCATACCAATACTTGCCCTTCTGTCTTCAAGAATCTGTCTGATTGTATGACAGGTGAGAGCACATACAGGATCACAACAAGTCCAAACCTGGGCTCTGCCATCCTGATACGGTCAGCTAGCCTGGAGGAGATTCCTCTGGCGCGCCATCACATGCAGAAGGAGCTAAGAGGCACAGAGGCCATGATGGACCTCCACCAACCAGGTGATGAAGCTATCGAGGATTTAGATAATGAGATCATTCATCACTGGAGAACAAGCAACAGCATGGATGCAGTTATTGAGAGGGCGTCAGAGACAGATAACAGTCTGGCCAGTCTGCAGTCAGCTGAGCAGATGCTTAACCATTTTATCCGTGAACCGCAGCCCAGTGAAGAAGGCAGGGCTGAGGTGCACGGCTGGACAGGAGGGATTCCAGAGGCGGTGTTGAAGGGGGAGCGAACACAGCTGTAACATTAACACGTGTTAAAACCATGATCTACTCTGGTCTTTATTTACAATATTTACAGTAGTTTCAGTGGCCGCACTAATTAACACTTTTCAGACAGCATGTTGTTCTTCCTCATTAGTTTCTTAATAAAAAAAAAGTGCACTCAAATAAACATCATATTAGATTAGATTTAGTTATTAAATGATAAAATGTAAATGTTTATTTTCTGTTTTATAGATATACATGTAGTTATTTCCTGTTTTATCTCTGCAGAATATTTAAATAAAGTCTATTCTAATCTATTTATTTTTGTTTTATTGCATGAGACATATGTACTGTATTCATATAAGTTGTATTTTTTGTGTAGTTAGCCACAGAATATTTAAAGCAGGTGTTATGCATGTCAATTTTCCTGTTGTAAAATGTAGTCTTGGACGTAATAATAATAATAATAATAATATATACTTACAGATTCACGTCTGTAGCTTTTAAATGAGTATTTTCCTGTCCTTGTGTCAAACTGTATTTCCTCTGTTGATGCTTGCCACTGAACAAACTTCACAAGCCTGTGTAAATATCATCCATGTAATTCTGTCCATATAACATCTAATAAGATCTAATAAATATATATATAACTACATTTTCTGATCTATTTTTGATAGGGTTTCCTTTTAATTAAGTCCATATATATACAGTATATATATATATATATATATATATATATATATATATACAAAGGTTATGGTGAATGAAAGATGACTTGCCAAGCTGAGTTGGCTTCTCTTCTATCCGTGTGTTTTATGACAAAAAAACATTTTTCCTAAGCTTTTAAAATGTAAAGGATATTAACTGTATTAAAAAAAATGTTTAAAACTCTATACTTTCTTCTGTTTAGCGGCGATAGCAGTGATTTAGAAAGACCTCCTGTATGGCCTGAGCTCCTTCAGAGTGAGGGCCACTAACTCTGGATCAGATCCAGGTCATGGACTACATCTCCCACTCAGCCTTGAGGGACAGAGGAAGCTGCCCATGAAATCCTGAATCCTGTACTTGGTTGGCTTTTATAAAAAGACGTGACAGTACCCTCCTCTGGTCGCTGCCTTGATTTTGACTAACTTCTTTAACTTCTGCAGACTTTCAACCTTATGATCAACACATAGGCCCCAAAGAGAGAGTTATATTTATCCCTCTGAGCTCCTCATGGGTATTAAGATAATCAACAAATATTATCTCTGGAGCTACAGTACATACTCATTTTCCATTGGCTAAAGAGGAATATTTCATCAATGGGAATTTACTTCAATGACCTTAGACATTAATGTTTTCTTTGGCTGAAATGAAAAATAAATAAAGTGCTTCATAATAAAATATCCCAAATACATAACATTTTTATCTCAAGTCTCGTTATTATTATTATAATTTTTTCTCTATGTGTGCGTGTGTGATTGTGGTTTTGTCATGAGGATCTGTTAATGCCTTATAATATCCACCTCCCTGTCAGGTTCGATTTGGTTTGTCATCCACACCCCTCTGTATGAGTGATGGGTGCTGAGCAGACAATGGCCTGGATTCACAGAGTCGTTTAATAGGATAGGTAGGCATTAGAGGTAAGACGCTCCCGGCATCCAGGTTCACCAAATCCAGTGTGCCAAATCCACTGTGTGGCACACTGGACGGTACACAGTGGTGGCTGGAGATATCTGGACTTTTTTCACCACTTTTTGGGGAGACAAATAAGGTGAACTTTGATGCACTTTGATCTGTTGGACTGAAGATGCACCAGTTGAGACGTGAAGCTTCAAAACTTTATTTCTTAAAGGATTTTGCACTAACCTATTAACCTTTTTTGGAAAAATAGTTTATTCTCATATTGCATATTTTATTTTTTTTATATGTATATACTGTTTTATTTTTTTTTAAATGCAGTGTTGAATTTCAATTTTTGTCGTCTTCATCTCCGAGCCCCTTAGAGTCCTGCCTCTCATCTATCCTTCTTTCTCTCAGACAAAACACAGCATCGTCCCTCGCTGCCACGTCGCTCTCCTTCCCCTACTCCCCTGGTAAGGCTCAGAGTCCCTCGCTGCAACCATGGTGGTGATGAAGATGAAGTTCCCCTTTGAGAAAAGGGTGAAACTAGCCCAGGGACTGTGGCTCCTCGCCTGGTCTGCCACAATCGCCGGAGCTGTCACCTTCAGCCTGGGGTGCATCCTCAAGACGGAGCTCCGCAGGAGGGCAGAGGTACTGTCTCAAGTCTTACATGCTTATAAAACTTAAAATATTATCCTTTTATTTTTTTTACATTTAAGTGAACAACAAACTCACAATGATCAATGTATGCAATTACATAGGGATTAATTAAAAAACTGAGTGAGATGTAATGATACTTCTCAGTGTAACAGAAGTTATTGGAACACAATATCTGGGTGTTGTATGATGGATACACACTGTTGTACTGATTTACACTAATAACACCAAGTACACTTGACAAATGTGCAACAAGAAAATGTGTCAACTCCATATCATCAAACAAAACTCCAACAGCTAAACACGCCTGTGACCTGCTTTGTGTCCTGACTCATCATTTGATAAATCGGGATCTTAATCACCTTAATCCCACTTTTAAAGGTTGTCGTTACAACTTTGCGTTATTAACAAACCTATTACAGACTAACTTGGATATATTTTATTTTCACATTTACATATAAATCACAGAAACAGCTACACTTTTAAATCATATAAATGTTAACATGTTATACTACTTTCTATACTTTTTACCGTAGATTTTAATCAAATATTTTTATACTGGAATGTTTTCAATCTAATTTAAATTATACAAATTTTAATTGAATTTTTTTCAACAGTGTGTCAATATACAAAGATCATTTTTATTACTGTCTTCAAGATGTGTTTTGTAAAAATAAAACACTTAAATTCTTCACGTCAACATCAACTACTTCAAGTTTCACATATTTCCATCAATCCATGTTATATTTAAAGATGTGCGATCATTTAAAACAAAGAACCAGAGAATAAATCGTGATTTGGACACAGTGAGTGAATGAGATGAAACTGCAGTCACAGTCTTGGTGTCCTTGATCAACATACTGTAGCTGTGGCTCAACTGCTCCCACTGAGATGCATAATAATGCATATTTATTACTGAATTTAACTTAAGATATTAATAATAATGCATCGTTTTTTATATAGTGCTTTTCCAAATGCTCAAAGACTTAATAATAAATAAGTCAGGCTGAATAATTTGGTGTTTTACTTAAAATGGAGCACAATACATGCTATAATTAACAGCTGTACATCTACAATTACTCATCATTAGTGGGTAAAAATGAAGTTAAACATCTGGTGGAACTGATCCAGATGAATTTAAAGTATATCGTTATATATTTGTTCAAGGATTATGCATCATTTTAACAAGATACAGTTAGTTGTATTTTTTGCTATTTCAAACAAATTGAATTTATATTCATTATATTATTGTATGACTTACTTACAGGTAATGGATAATTCAGACGTACATATTGTGCCCAATACCCTCATGATTGTTGGTCTGGCCTCCTTGGGTATCAACTACTTTGCGTCAAAGATCTGTCAGGATGCGCTGGATGCTGGGCGCTTTCCCCGCTGGAAGACCTTCTTCAAGCCCTATTTTGCTATCTGTTGTTTCTTCACTGTCCTCATGCTGCTATCTGTCATCATGAGCTATGTAATGAGGGGCAGTCTGGAGACTTCTCTGAAGGTCGGCCTGAGGAACGGCATCCGCTTCTACAAAGACACGGACACCCCTGGCCGCTGCTTCCAGAAACAGAATATTGATCGTCTGCAAATGGAGTTTCAGTGCTGTGGAAACAATGACCACAGGGACTGGTTTGAGGTCCAGTGGATTAGCAACCGCTACCTTGATTTCAGCTCTAAGGAAGTGAAAGAGTAAGTTGTGGGCAATGTCACAAGATGTACGGGGAGTGGTTTTGCAAAAAAAACGAGGGCCTCTGATTATAGCACTGTATATTAGACACGTGTCTTTCATTTGTTTCTGTAGCCGCATCAAGAGCAACGTGGATGGCCGTTACTTGGTAGATGGAGTCCCATTCAGTTGCTGCAACCCCAGTTCTCCACGACCGTGTATCCAGTATCAACTCACCAACAACTCGGCTCATTATAACTACCAATATCAGACCGAGGAGCTCAACATCCACCTCAGAGGCTGCAGAGAGACCCTGGTCAACTACTACATGAGCATGATGAACACCATTGGCACTGGAGTACTGTCAGTCTTCCTCTTACAGGTATACCATGAAAGATAAACAGTGATTTAAGGCAGAGTAAATGGTGTAAAGGTGAGCTTGGAGGTATGCAATTTGAGCTATATCCATCAATAGCCACTTCCTGTTTGGTAGTCCTTGAGAATCCTTCATGAACGCTGCTCTACATCTAACACCCTCTTACTCCTCCTCCTTCTTCTTCCCAGTGCTCTGTGCTGGTGAGCTTGCGGTTCCTGCAGACCTCCATGGAGGCAGTGGCAGGGAACGAAAATACAGAGATCGAGACAGAGGGGTACCTGCTGGAGAAAGGAGTGAAAGAGACCATCATGGAGTACATAGACCCTGTGCTGAAGTTCCTTCTGCTTACAAACCAGGTGGAAGAGGGCACCCCAGCAGCAGGCGCTGCCCCAGCCTAAACCAGCAATGATGTACACACAATGGTGTAAATAATTTCTACACAGAGAGGGCAACTACTGAACGATCATTTAAAATTAAAAAACACAATATTAATCACAATTTTCTATGAGTTTCATGGATTTAGGGGTAGTATTTTTTATCGTCTAAACACCATCACAAGTAAAGGTATAAAATTATACACCCTCCTCTGTTAACCAATCACAAAGACCCACAGACGTTATTGAAAATGATGATTTCCGCTGTTTTTGAGATACTTGTCGCTCCCTAAAATACTAAAAAATAGCTGAGCACAATCTTTATTTTTTATTTTATTTTCTCCATTTCATTTTTCCACTTATGAACATGAATGACAAACCCTTTATAGTTGTATTTAATTAATATTTAATTACATTAAACACACACAAAAAAAGAAATCATTGATTTTGAATGTGATGTGCGTCGCTAATTTCATTCTCACGATTCTTGTCTGTGTCAAAAGCAATAAAATAATCCAATATAAAATAAACCAATCACTGGGTAAAAAGTAATTCACGATGCAATGTACAATTTTTTTTTTTTTTTTTTAAACAAGGATGTAAAGCTGACTGTAGAGAGACATGAGGCACAATGCTCTACTGTGCAAACAGGATGACAGAATTTAACAGATGACAGATTAAAGTTTGAAGTAAGTAATTGCCTTATGGAGTGGTGTCACTTATTCCTTCTTTTTTTTTCTAATACAATCACAGCATATGCAGATATTATACATATTACTTCAGATGTCACCCTCCATAACAGGTGCTCCGAGATGCTACTTTCTATCCCTGCGTCTCCTCTCCACCGTCAGTGAAAGGAATAGGATTAAGAGGATTGATTAATCGATGTCAGTAATGCAGTGAAAGCCATCAAGTGTGTCCTCTGTTGTGTCACCTTTGTTAAAGCTGTTAATCCCATTTGTTAATAGTCAACCTGCTGCCGTTGCAGTTAGACACCTGCGTCAGGTGGATGTGTGATCCAGAATTAACTATGTAAAGGCTTGATGTACTTATAAGAATATGATAACCCTGGGAAGAAAAAAAATGCAGGATTGATCAAATTGAGATAAAACTTTTGGAAAACTGTTGCATTTCCCCAAATCATTCATCCTTATAAATCTATTTGTAATATCAACCCATATGTATAGCTTTATTAAAAGTCACATTATCTCATTTTGATGGTGTAATGTTTTTGTTCACCGGTATCCAATATTTCCAATATTAAATAAGTCATTTTTTTTAAACTGACATAAAACTAAAGTTTGAAATAAACAAATAGTTCAATAAATATCTTATAAAACTTATGATGGTTATATGTTTTAACAGCTTTTTTGTTTGTATATTCAGATATTGAAGAAATGTAGGCCTATTATAGTGAATTAGATCAACATATTCATCAATATAAATGTGAGCAATAGATTTCTGTCATATTCAGTGAATCCAAACAATACATTTTTCCATAGCAATAAAAAGCGAGGGTAGATATGATCAGCAATAAATCATGACAATTTACTCCACAGGTGTTTTGTATCTAGCCAAAATATATGTATATCAGAACTGATTATCTGGGTAATTTTAGAGTAGATATGTGACTTTATTAGTAAAAAAAGACTCTTTCCCAACAAATATCTCGAAGAAAAGTGGACCAGTATGAAAGCAGAGGGTTGTGATGTATTGTTAAAAAAAACGTTTCCTTTTTTATTCCTAGTTTCCCATGAAAAAACATGTTTTTCCAGCAGTTTGATTTGAGGGACAGTTAATCTGCTGACTGCGTAGTCACGGCTGCGGTTGACGTCTTGGTCACGTGGTGTCACGTCGACGCGCTCTCTAACATTCGAACCATTTTTTCGACTCATTCTCTGGATCGAAGCTTTTTGAACCGCGTAAAAACATGTTGAAAATTTATACAGTCTGTCCTTTTAAAATGATTTAATTGAATGACACTTAGAAATATTAACACTTATCTGTAGTAACAGCTTCATCATATCCATAAATACTTCCGTTATATGTGTTTTATTTGAGTGGCTGTCACGCCCAGTGAAGAGTGGTTCAGAATGAACGAATCGTCCGTCGTCACACACAGTCCGTAACTGTTGCAGCTGCCCCGGAAAGCTAGTTTTAGACACCTGGCTAGCTAATAGTCTAGCTGGGATATAACGGCGAACCGTCGAGTAATTACAGTAGTTACAAAATCTGCAGGTTGTCATCCAAACAGACTATATCAGCAGCGAGTGGAGGGACATTTGTCAAAAGTAGCAGGTAGGTGGACGGACAACAGAGACATTTTGTTCAAACAGTTGGACAAACCACCAAAACTATCTAAAGCTAACTTAACCAGTTAAGTTACCGCCAAGTGAACACATCGTTATCAACTGATGGTGAAATCTATAAAGTCTAACAGGGGGACGTTATAAAATGTAGTATCAACGGCTAACGTTAGCTAGCGCTTGCCTTGCCTTTTAGCTGCTATTGTTATTGAATCATCATATCTCCTGTATTTACTAATACCAGACATGTGTAGTCACGCTATTATATTAATGTCGAAGCCCTATTAAATGCCATATAAATGGGGCTGAATAACAGTGACATGCTGAGAACAAACGATAATGTCTAGTTCAACAGGGTGAGGTCAACAACAGCAGCCCACTTGGATGATGTTAACATGGTTTTCTTTTTAAAGACCACATGGTGGCGCTGGTCCATAATGGGGACCTGAGCTAAATCAGACTGGTTACTTATTTATTAAAACATGGCTAGACATGACTTGTCTATTAAAAGAAGTGGTTTATTTCAGAGAAGACCCACTCACTAAAACACTGAAGCAGTTACAAGGTCTTTATTTGAAGGTAAATGAGACTGACTATATTAGTATGAGCAACACAAACACTCGGCTATACATGGATAACTTTGATTTTAAGGAAACATAAAGTTCATTTGTGTGTGTTTGTAAACTCCAATAAGCCTGTGAAGGTCGGGAGACTTCGGTCATGCAGGCTGCATGGCTAGAAAGGAGCTGCAGACGTGCTTGTCCACGTTATCGTGCTTTAAATGCTCATCCAACAAAAAAAATTCTGCTTTTGTGAAGTATCAGCTTCGATTTTGGCTTGACATGAATTGTGTCGTCGTGTTTCAGATTAGAGATGGAAGGAGATGAGTGCAGTTTTCCTCCAGATTCATCAGATGATCACTCGCAAAGAGGAAGTGTTGCTTCCTCTGCAACACTGTCCCGTGGTATGATGCAGCCAATATAGATATAACTATAACTGTCATCTTCAAATTTCTATTTGATGTTGTTTTTCCCCACTGTGGCTTATTTGTTTTTTCTAATTTTGTTTATCACACACAGCTCAAGATGTGCTAATATACCTGTATGGTGAGAGTGCAGTGCACCTATCTGTAGAAGGTCTCGGCAGTGTCACTGTGCAGGAGTTGGGCCGTATTGTTCGTGAGACTCTCCATATTCCCGAATCTGCACAGGATGCTTTTGCTTTCTGGTTGTCTTCTCCACTGCTCGGTAAAACCTTTTTACACTTGTCAATGCTGTAACTGTGTATCTGGTTCAGTTTTAGGTGGTTGGGGGAAACAGACACATCTCACTGTATTACATTTGCCCCCTCCCCATTCCTCTAGAACTGCAGTTGAAGGCGAGGCATCAACCCTACAAACTGTGCCGGCAGTGGCAGGACTTGCTGTATCGCTTCACTGAGGCCTCAGAGGAAGACATTTCCCAAGGTGAGAGTTTGGTGTGTTTAGTGTACATGCAGAACTGCATTATTATCCGCTTGTTGTAATATTCTGACTTCATGAAAGTTGCTTTCTTTAACCACAAATCCCTGAGACGGGGGAAGGGTGACTGCGATTGCAGAGAGATGAAAGGAAAGATCATTTCATGTGATGTGCCTCAAGTTCAAAGGCAGAGTAGAAGTGAAAATGAGTAACAGTGTTATTGCAGTACATGTAAATCTGTTCTTTCCTGCCGTCAGCTGGTTTCTCTCAGTTTCACATGTCCAAACACAGTGAGCGTCTTTGTGTGACACTCGCAGCCTGTTTTTCTCCAGCCATTCCCCTGATTTGTGCCTTTTTTATACATTATGGGGGCTTAACTGTGGTAAACAAAGGATAAAGATGCTGCTAGTTTTGTGTGGAATAAACAAAAGCAGAATTAGGTAGGTTTGTATAATATAAGGAATAAACAATGGTGGCTTAACAAATAAAGAAAAGGCTTGAACGTGTAGAAAACGAAACTGCAAGAGATCTACCCTCACTCCTCCACTCCGTCTGATCTCACCTAGTGACGTTCAGACTCTCTGAAAATGCAGGCGATCGCCTAATGTTAACGTACTCCTTGTCTTTTCCGTCAGATGAACCATGTCTCCAATACCGTCGGAATGTGTTTTATCCCAAATCTAAAGAGCTGCAGGTACTTTTACCCTTAATCAAAAACACGAATCAACCTTAGATATAAGTGAATTATGAAGACAGTGGATTCCATCACTTTTGTCATCGTCTCACCCCCGAGCAGATCGAAGATGAGGCAGTGCTGAGACTTCTGTATGAGGAGGCCAGGAGCAACATCCTGACAGGTCGATACCCCTGCGATCCCGAGCACTGGACGGGTCTCGGAGCCTTGTCTCTTGCTCTTGACGAGGGAACCGGTCTTGACAGCCAAACATTGACTGCGACTATAAAGTAAGTTGGAGATGTTGGTTAAAAGACCTACAGTACTTCTCCCTCTATGTTCTTTCTTCCTTAAATTAACATTTTGCGGCGCTCGCAGTTGGTTTTGTTGAAATCTGCTGGTGATGATTTTGTCAAATAGTGGGAGGACACCTCGCTGCAGTTTATTATGCGTCCATCCACCCACATATACTTTACTGAAGGGAAAACGGTAGATTAAGCAGCTTCAAGTGCTGTTATTTGATATACCTTTTACATTTGAATACAAACTTCTTTCCACAGAGAGAAGAAGCTGTCTTCTTTTCTGCCCGCACATGTTACCATGGGGAGTGGAGGTTTGTTCTCCACGCTGAGGGGGAGGTCAAGCCGTCAGGCAGGGTTAGAGCAGAACCTCCTGGAGGAGTACAGAAAGATCAGCACATCTGCTGGAAACCCTCCTGAGCCCACACAGCTCCTACACCAGTACCTCAGCACATGTCACACTCTGCCTTATTACGGGTACGATTTTTTTTGTGTCCGTTCATTCTCAGCCACAAAATTTTGTTTTGGCAATTACATATATATACCTGAAATCACTTAATATTTAGTTTTCAATCTACATTAACTGTACAAACAGGTGCGGTTTCTTCTTTGGGGAGATTGATAAACCAGTGCAAGGGCTCCTCCAAAGGGTAAAACGCAAAGCAGTCAATGTTGGCGTCTGCCTGGAGGGAGTTTATGTGATAGATGTCAAAGAGAAGGTGAGCACTGGATCCTCTGTGGTTTGTGACAGCTTTGTGAAACGTGTTTGTTACTTTAATGCAGAAATGTCATAAGTCTCTTTATGAACTCTTCTGATTTCTTTTCTAAAACACTTTTCTTTGCAGCATGTGCTGCTCGGCCTGCGTTTCAACGAACTTTCCTGGGACCACAGTTACCCCGAGGAGCAGGGAGACTCTCACATTCTGTGGCTAGAGTTTGACGGAGAGGAGGATGGCACTGCTGTCAACAAGTTGCTAAAAATCTACTCGAAACAAGTGAGGAAATGTTTGTTAAATTCAAAATGAATTCACAAATCGACTAATATGAAGCTGTGCAATCCTGAGAACTATATTTTAAGATGTTATATGTGATGTTTTTGTTTAATTAGTATGTTGGACAGAAATGTTTGCTTTTGTTCGGGTCACACCTGCCCTGGTTGACAACTCCACCATCTCTGCTGTAGTTTGAACATCAATTTACAAATGTGTAGCCGCTGGAGATGGTGACAGATGTAGTCTTCTTATGAGTGTCTCACTTCAAATGTTTACTTCAAAAAGTAGAGAGGATACGCAGCCATCTCTAGAGAACTCGCTGCACCTGGTGTTTTCGAGAGCTTCAGTATCGGATGCAGCTGCTGCATCAAATTCTACCTAGAAGAGCACAACACTCGATAGTCTCCAAACCTAAAAGATTTCATATCATTTAATGCACTCAGATCTATATCACCCTTGCTGAATGTTTGTTGGATTGAACAAGATGCCATCGGATGAAGAGATGTTACATAATGATACTCAATGGTAATACATATTCACATAGGCCTTAATTTTGAAGCCTGTGGTTCACCAACACATCAGAGGAAAGTAAATTACAGCTATTTATATATACTTCTATGACTCAGACTATCCTTCAGATTGTTAGACACTGTCGCAATGTTTCTGTCGACCAGGCAGAGCTAATGAGTGGCTTCATCGAGTTCTGTGTGGAGCTGAAGTCTACGTCTGAGGGAGGAGCTTCAGCTGAAAGGGACGGAGAGGCGAGTGAGTCCCAACAACCCGACAGCCAAGACGGCGGCAACAAGAACAGACGTGGAGGACGGCGCGGGATGCTGCGCAGGCAAAGCAGTGTGGTGTGCAGTCGGGTCCATTCACTTAACACTATCAGCTATGTGGACAACGGTGAGACTAGCGGTCACCAGGCTATCGTATATTATCTAGTATAGAAGACATTAAAGTGAGCTACATCTATGCAAAGACCTAGTAACACATGTTGTCTATTTTTGTCTTTCAGGAAAAGAAATCAAACGCTTGAAGCCGAAAAGAGCCGCGTCCTTCTTCAACCGACAGGCATCTGCATCCACGTACTCTGCTGTGCAGGTGACAGAGAGTCTGGAGCAGGGTTAAACTCACTGATTAGCACCGCTTCATGCTTCTCAAAGACCAAACCTGAACATTTTACACTGAGATTAAAAAGAAAAGACTTGCCACGAGCTTGAGACATTATACTGATAATATATGAACATGCAAAGGACCAAGCAAGGGATCTAAGTGTGAGTGATAATATTTATCTTTTGAAGGTGTGTGTATATTGAGAGAATACAGTAATGTGAAAGACAAAGTGATCTATTAACAATTATGCTTCTAAGGTTAAAGTGAAGTTCATTAGATGGCCGAACATGAACACGTCGACTTCAGACTGTATGATATCTCCTGACCTGTAACTGGGGGAGGATCATCAAGAACATCGTAATACTTCCCTTATTAACAACTATACTAACTCTAACAACTTCTCCCTCCGATCTGTTAAGAGTTACCACAAAGACAGTCAGCATGACAAGCGCTTTCAGGAGACGATCTTTTCAAACTGCTGGTGCCTTGTACTCATGGAAGTCAACAGGGCCACTAAAGCCACTTTAGAAAGATACAAGTAGAAACGTTTAGTGGTTTGGTGTTTGTGAAGAGTCCGTATGGGAGCACATTGGCTGTGTTGTGGAAGTTTCTTGTAAGTACATATATTTAAGATTTGCTGGTTAGTTACAGGAAGACAACGGAAGCAATGTTTTTTTTTTTTTTTTTTGTAAAACGGAACAGCAAATAGTCTAAAATTTAAAATAACTATAAAACAGACATTGTACAGCAACCTGTTGTAGATGCCAAAACTACTCAAGTCCTCACTAGTAAAAATGAATCTGATTCAAGTATCCTAAACGACTAAAACAACAGTACTGTTAATCCTGCCACAGTTGTTGCACAAGTTAACTTCGAATCATTACCAGTGACATACATGCACAGGTCTTGACTTGACTCATCACTTGTTTGGTTAGACCTGATTAACAATAACTAATAACAATAATATACTTGTGCAACTTCTGACATGTCTAATGAATGATAAATGGTATTCAGCCATTTCAAATGATTGTTTTCCTTGCAAACACAATCGTATCATTTGAAAGCAGACGGGGGAACACTATCTTTGTGTTTAAAAAAAAAAAAAAGTTTTCTGTGCCTGTGGCGTAGACCAACTGTCCAACTATGCTATTGAAGTCTCAGTCTGCACACCAAAGCAAGCCTATCTAACATGCTGCAGCACAGTACGCTACCTAAACGACAGATTTCAGTCTCCAACACATGGCAGAGATCTGCAGGTGTCTCTCTGAACTACAAGCCTGATGCTGATACAGGCACTTTCTGTCTTTGCTGTACATTTAACAAACAAGTTCACCTCACTAATGGCCGTTACAGAAGGTATACGTCTTTTTCTAACGATGCCTTCCACTTGAACGCCCTCAAATGTCGTCATTACAATTTGGAGGCATCAAGTGTTCTTCCAGATTCTCCTGAGCATGCAACCTGCATAATCTTTTTACTTTTCTATGTCGACGGCTGTATGTAACCTAACAGCAGCTAACTTACACTATGCATGTCACATTGTAGAATAGGCATTCCGACACATCATGTGATCCTGCACTATTAATACTAATACATTGTTTATAAATCATTTACATCTGCAGGTTTGTTTTTTGTATGGTTTGTTAGCATTTATGAGAGAATATTCTTATTTCCATTTTCATATATTTGTGAGTGTTTGTACACAAGAATGAAGTAAATATGTCATTCAAAGCATTATCTTCTCAAGCAGTCACTTTGCAGAATAAAGTGCCTTTTTGTTTGTACTAAGTTGGCATCTGAAGGCTGTTTTGGTGCTTGGAAACCAGGAATGGGCAATATTTGGTATTACTATGGTTTTAGAAATTGTGTTTTGTAACATATTTCTCACATTTTCAACTAGATGATGCATTTCACCTTTCTTAGCGGAGTATATTGTTATACTGGATTAGTATCTCAGTGCAGTGGTCAGCTAGTTTTGCCTTCATCAAAATATGTCTGATACGCTTTTACGTGGGTCTGTTTCTCAGAGAATATCTGTTAAAGTGTTTTTTTATTGCTGCAGCCCAAGTGTACTGAAGCCATACTCATTTTAAACTAACATGTTACCTTGTGTGTGATTTTATTCAGCAGTACATGTTTTGTATCTCTTAATACATTTTAACATTTAATCATAAATACTGAGGAGGATGCTAGGTTTTTTTTTTTTTTTTTTTTTTAAAAAAGAACCTATTTCAAAATGACTTTAACCAACCTCTTCTTTCCTGCAACCCTTATATCAATACATACCTTACAACTGTAGATCTATTTTACAATGAAGGCTGTATCATTTCAGAGATCACTGGATGCAAATATTCTATAGTTACATTTTTATATATGATGTGCAGGGATGTAAGAGTTAAACTATTAATGCATATTAACACACTTTCTTTTCTATAATTCCTCCTATGAAATGGTTTTACATGCACCTAAAAAACTTAAACTCATTGGCTTATGGCTGTACCAAACTCTACTGCAATTGGCTTTTTATTGTCTATATATAATTATTAATAATTTTCCTAAAATACCTGAACCAAATCACAGGACATTATTCCACTGTTACGGTATTATACATGTGACTTTTATGTGTTGACTTTTGTGAAATTTTAAATCTTTGACCAATAAATTGTTTATCTCGCTCTGAAGATGAAGCCTGTTTCTCTTTAGCTTTCTTTCTGTGTTTTGTCATATTTTTATTTTTCTTGGTTCCTCTTCAACATTTCAACTTTGTCATGTTTTATAAAGCACAGCTACAATTTTGCAAAATAAGTCCTATTTGTATTATTATTATTTTTTTTTTTTAATAGTTTTTCTGTAGAAAATACGTTTAATAAATAGTGTGACATGCGCAGTAGTGCATTTCCGGGTTGACGTTATAGTCGTTGACGACGGAACACCGGATAGGTTACAAACCCGGAAACTAACATCTTCAAGCTAGCTGCTTGTGTTTGATGACAAATATGACATTTTCCAATGAATTGTACTGAAAAGTCTTGATTTTTAGAGCCGACAGCTAAGCTACGTGGACACCGGGCAGGTGCTTTGCAGCAGGAGGTTAACTTTAAGGTTTCCAGGCGGTGGTTGTAAATTTAGACACACGTCATCTTTTTGTTTAGCGTCATTTTATTTGTATATTTCTCAGCTGGCCGCAGTTCATTATGGACAGTGAGGCGGACGGCTCCGTAGGGATGTCGGAGGACGGCGGCCCCGGGAGGAGGCGCAGGGTGCACGGCATGTTGAAGCTCTATTACGGGCTGAACGAAGAAGGAAAGTCCCCGGATCTGCCGGAGTCCCTGGATCCTTGTGACATCAACGGGCCGCATTTTGACCCGGAGCACTACCTCAACAAGGTGAGGGACGCCTGCTGTCATGTCATGTTTACACCGTCATCATCTTTATAGTGTCTGCTCTCAGTTATTAAAGCTGGTACGTCATGATAAAGTATGAATGAAAGTAAGTCATGTGTCGATCATGTGACAGCCAGCACCAGTTAATGGTGACACACTGGATATAATTATTCAATTTGAATTATAAAACCATGCACAATTGGACCAGTAATTAATGAAATTCACCTTTTTATACAGAAAATAACAATTTTAAACACATTGCACCCCGAAAAATGTATTTACTGTGGATTGATGGTGATTGAATGCATACACATGTTTTTGTGTTGGATAATTAGATAATAATAGTGGCTACTATCAGCAGCATGCACTATAATTAGAACAGCATTTAAATATCTATGTGCTTGTTTCCACACTTGAAGGAGCTCCATGTTTATGAATAAGAAAAATATATTTAATAAAGGTATTCTGCTGTATATATTTTAGATCACATGATGTTAAGTGTGACTCTGGTTATTGGTTTTTTTTTTTGTGTTTTTTTTCTTCTTATCCAAATGCAGCTTAGACGAGAGTGCTCTCTTGCGGAGTTGATGGACCAGGAGACCTGCATGGTCAAGCAGATCCGTTCTTTGGACAGTGACATGCAGACGCTGGTGTATGAAAACTACAACAAGTTCATATCTGCTACAGGTGAGGGAACGTCTAACTTACAGTTAAATAACTGTTAAAGTTTTTTTTTTTTAAGATAGTTAAGCCGTTCTTCCATCTTTTGCCAGACACCATACGAAAGATGAAGAATGACTTTAAAAAGATGGAGGATGAAATGGATTGCCTGTCTGCTAACATGTCTGCAATCACTGAGTTCAGTGCTAGTATCAGTGGGACTCTTCAGGACCAGCACACACAGATTACAAAGCTCTCAGGTGAGTCCTAAACCTGTTTATTTTGTTAAGCCAGTTGTGGGGAACATCATGATGCTTATTTCCACATCTTTTGTCTTGTCATGTTTCAATCCAGGGGTTCACACGCTGTTACGGAAGCTGCAGTTTCTGTTTGAGCTGCCTGCAAGATTGAATAAGTGTCTGGAGCTGCAGGCCTATGCTCAGGCAGTGAGCTCCCACCGCCGTGCCCGCTGCGTGCTGCAGCAGTACAGTCACCTACCCTCCTTCAAGGGAATTCAGGATGACTGTCACGCCATCATGGAGAAGCTGGCGCAGGAGCTTCGACAGAAGTTCAGGTCGGACTAGAGACGCCACAAGAGTCACATTTACTGCATTACACCCAGAATCACAGCAAAAAAAAAAATTCATTTAAATATACCATTATTTTACAGTATGCAATAATAAGGTTTAGTTGGTATTTTGACTGAATTTTGGGCATAAATGCCTGTATAATGTTTTATCGTATAATTTACATATTTGGATGTTGGTCTTGCCTGCACAAAAACCTCTGTGTTTGAATTTCATAATGTTGAGAAATTGAACTTTGTGTCCAATTTTTACACTTCCTGAAGAACAGCTGCTTCTTTTTCATGCTCGTAGGGATGGTGGGTCAAGCGCCAAAGATTTATCGGAGTGTGTGGAGCTGCTGCTACAGTTGGATGAGCCGGCGGAAGAGCTCTGTGATAAATTCCTGAGCCATGCGCGATCTCGACTCGAGTTGGACCTTCAGGGCCTGGAAGCAGAGATAAGGCCGTACCCGTCTGCTCCAACCATGAAAGATGCTTCTGCACGCAGGCAGCCATCCACTGCAGCCCCTGGATCTCCGACTGATAACTCCCCTAAAACGAGCACTCTGTCATCTCCTTCCTCAAACACTGACATCCTGGAATTCATTGACAGAGGCTGTAATGAATTTGTCAGCAGCTTATGTTTAGTAATCGCATCTTACCAAGAGCTTTTTATCAACAATTCTCAAACGGGCGAGCTAGCATCCAAAAATATTCCTCAGATGGCAAATGGGAAGCTACATGTTTTCGTGGATGATCTGGCTGCTCGGTATTTCTCGCTCGTGGAGCGGAGGATACAAGAGGAGAAAGGGGTCGGAGATAACTCCCTCCTGGTCCGTGCCCTGGACCGCTTCCACCGCAGGCTTCAGGCCGTGGCCAAACTGCTGCCAGGCTCTGCTGTGCCAAACCAGGGAACTGAGATTGTGATTCGTGCAGCAACAGAGCGAGTCAAGCAGTATCTGTCTGCTCTGCAGAGTTTCTACATGGACAGCTTGACAGACGTGAGGCAGGCCCTGGCGACACCTCGGCTCTCTGTGACTGGTGTTTCCGTGGCTGGAGGCGGAGCTCTTCTAGGCGGGGTGACCTCCAGCAGAGATACTCCGACCAGCCTCCCAGAGCTGCTCTCCTCCCTGTCTGCCTCTATTCTCAATCAGATTAAGTCAGTGTTGGCATCGGTGCATCTTTTCACAGCTAAGGACATTACATTTTCCAACAAGCCGTACTTCAAGGTGAATAGTTTTTCTGTATATTTTGCCCTATGCAGAATTCTCCATTTGAGTATATAGTGTTGCAATGTGTTTGGAGAATGTAATGTTGTGTTTTTCCAACATTTGGGAGAAGGTGAAACTATAGGTGTGTGTTCGGCAATCCAAAGTTTTCATATTAGGATGAACTATTCCTTTAATTTGAGACATCCTAATAGTATTTGTAACCTTCTATGTTGTGTCTGTCTTTTTCTCGTAGGGTGAATTCTGCAGCCAGGGTGTACGTGAGAGCCTGGTGGTGAACTTTATAAAGTTTGTTTGCCAGTCTTCTCGCCAATTTTGTGAGAGCGCGGGAGACAAGGGAGGTTCCACTCCTCCGGCCCTCCTGTTGCTGCTGTCTCGCCTCTGCTTGGACTATGAAACCTCTACTATCTCCTACATACTCACTCTCACAGATGAACAGTTCCTTGCGCAGGTAAATCGCTTGTCGCCCTAAAATGAAATTGAACACTGTTGTGTTTTACTGCGCCATTCCCTTAGTGATCTAAGTATGTCTTAGATCACTATGTCTCTTTATACCTTACTAATCAGTGTTTTTAAAACTTCCTAAAGTTACTTTCTTTTTTCTACTTCCTCAGCACCACAGCCCTGTAACACCCGTCACAACTTTGTGTGCAGAAGCCAGGGAGGCAGCACAGAAACTACTGAACCATTACGTCAAGGTAGATTTCACAGAGTAACAGGCCATCAGTGCAGCAACACACTTCTACAGCGAACCTTTTCTCATTAATCAGTGTATTTTGTTGTTTGTTTCTGCAGGTTCAGGGTCTGATTATCTCCCAGATGCTGAGAAAAAGCGTGGAAACACGAGACTGGGTCAACACCATCGAGCCACGAAACGTCCGTGCTGTGATGAAGAGAGTAGTCGAGGACACCACCTCGATAGATGTGCAGGTGACACTTTATTAAATCACACTGTTGTCATTAGCATTGTGTTAGCTTCGTGTCCAGTCATCATGCTTGCCTGCGGGTTATCTGATGGATCTTGTGTGCTCTGTTCTAGGTGGGTCTTTTGTATGAAGAAGGTGTGAGGAAAGCACACAGCAGTGACTCCAGTAAACGGACGTTCTCTGTCTACAGCAGCTCGAGGCAGCAGCAAGCCCGCTACGCTGCCAGCTACACACCAAGGTACTGTAGCTATTGACAGTATTGAAATATACTTGCAAAATATCAAACCCTGTGTGTCAGACTTTGACTCAATTTAGTAAGTCTCTGATGTGTAAGATGCATCATTTCAGATGGAAAATGTGTAAAGCTAAACCACATCACAAGAAGTGACTTTACTTTCATTTCAGGGGAGGATAATTGTTACTGAGCTGTCTTTTATCATAAGAATAAGGTCGTTGTTATAGTTGTGGATTTATTCGGGTAATCTCTCTCTCATCTGCCTGCAGTGCTCCCATGGATACTAATCTATTAAGCAACATACACAAGTTGTTTTCTGAGCGCATTGACATCTTCAGCTCAGTGGAGTTCAACAAGGTGAGTGTAGATTTTCATTGTGCTGTTAACTCTGTGCAGCATCTCTCACACACTCACTCACTCACACACACACACACTTTACTCCACTGTCCCAGGTCTCCGTTATGACAGGAATCATCAAAATCAGCTTAAAGACGTTCTTGGAGTGTGTCCGACTGCGCACGTTCGGCCGTTACGGCCTGCAGCAGATCCAGGTTGACTGCCACTACCTGCAGATGTACCTGTGGCGGTTCGTCTCCGATGAGAACCTTGTGCACTTCCTGCTGGATGAGATAGTGGGGAGCTCCGCCCACCGCTGCCTGGATCCTGCCCCGATGGAGCAGAGTGTGATCGAAGTAATCTGTGAACGAGGTTAACGGTTCAAAGTGCAGCAGGTAGTCCGCTCAAAACACTGCGTCACAAAGAAGACTTACAGTATATAACGGTTTATCCAACACTGGAACTGTTACTCAGTTTATTGATTCAGATTCGTGAAATGATCGTGCTTTAAAATCTGTTAGCTAAACCCCTAAACATTACAGCGTGGGACATGGCGATAGCACTTTTACTATTGTAAAAAGTATAAATGACACACATGAACAATGTCAGACATTGAATTACAGGCAGATCTACATTATATTCCATTTACTTTCCATCCAAACTGCACATGAGCTTCTACTACTTGTGTTTTTAATATCATAGCTGTCAGTTACAAACCATAAAAAAAAAAAAAATGTTTATCCTCATGTGGATAATCTCACAGACCCTAAAGATGCATCTACTGAAGGAAATGTGTTCAATGTGAATACTAGATATAATAGAAGAAGAAGAAAGTGGAAAATCTGGAAAGTCTCATGTGTTAACAAATAAATGTGCTGTCTGAATGTCATGATTATATAATTAACACTACAGCAGATTTACAGTATATCTTGATCGATTAATCTTGATTGATTCTCAGTCGTCTGTGCTTGTTTTTCACATGAACAGTATGTTTATGATGATTTAAATGTGTATATCTACAATAAAAATCTAAATCTAAACGTGTTTGTGCCTTCCTTTACCAAGTAATGTCACTGCATGTCATTTAATCTTTGTTCGCTTGGATGTTGACAGACTGGTTTTTTTAGAAGGCATAATTAAAATAAACTACATGTAACAAGGTAATTCAGGTGTATTTCACAATACCCAGAAAGGCTCCCCCCCCCCTGTTGTAGTGCACAGCTGACTGTCGCCACCTGACGAACGCATCTGATTGGCTAAAGCTTCTTCTCTCCACCCTCTTCTGATGACTGCGGAGGGATCTGATTGGTTAAGGTGCTTAAAAACGTGTTTCGTGGGCGTTTCTACCCGCAGGCTGCTGGATGGATGCAGAAGCCCACAGTCCCGTCTTTACCTCCATGCTTCACACCGGTAAGACTTCACTGCTTCACAGAATACAAACTGCTTTGTAATTTAAACATACGTTGTGTTTTCTGCCCACTTTTGGCTGGCGGTCACTAGTGACTGTATTACTAAACACTCAGGAAATAACAGCAGCTCGACCTGCATTTGGTCTCGGTGATTTATGACAGCAGTCACCATTAATACAACAGTAGTAAAGTGGCTAATTAAAAAATAGCCCGTTTGTAATCAGCTGTATTTACCGTAGAGCAATAGAAGTTTCCTTAAGTACTTGAACGCATCTTCATTATAGCGCGTCTAAAAAAAAACAATGATACAAGTGCATTATTATTATTATTGATAACAGGCTCATTTAGTGAAGCTACGTGTTACTATTATTAATATTTAATAGTGCAAAGACCCTGAACTGCACACCATGCTGTTGCACTACATGTATTGGGATTGTACACACTGGGTTTGATCCTCTTAGTTTTGTTGTTGTGCACTTTATCATTCTTCCTACATTGTTTTTAAACGGTAATAAATCATCACATTATATAGATTTATAACATGTTTTGTATGTGAAATTGAAGTGACTGATAACTATTGCTAGAATATAAAAGTAGTGGAGTTAAAAAGTACAATATTTTCCTCTTAGTAGCAGCAGGAAACAACATATATATTGGAAACACTCAATCATCAGGTTTCTGTTACTGTATCACTCTTGTCATAAACTAACAATTGACATCACAATCTGATTATTACTGTTTATTTGTTCCTCGGTTGTCTTATATTAACTGAAATATTTCTATGTAAATGTTTTTTGTTGTTTTTTTTTCACAGGAGACCAATAATGAAGCCAAACAGTCAAGCACTCAAATACAGACCCACACATGACACAGAGAGGGAATTCGGAGGAACATTGGGTGAGATTTTTGTAAAAAAAAATTGCTCAAATCTGGTATTTGTCGTTCACAGGCTCTTTGGTAAATCATAAAACAGCTGCTACAATAAACATGAGATAATAAAAAAAACAACAACAACTTGATCAGTAGCTTCAGCGCCAGCAGCAGATGATCGTTGGTTACAGCTCTAATTAAGAATCATCACAAGCTCTCAAATCAGATTTCTCATTGTAGACATGACATGAAATGAGAAAATAAACCCATCACAGCTTCTGTATACGTGTGTGTGTGTGTGTGTGTGTGTGTGTGTTCCAGTTGTTATTAAAGTGAAATCTTTCCTTGAACATGACACGTAATCTGCAGATCTGACAACACTGAAATAAACCACGAGTTTTGTTGCATCCCCGCTGACAGTCGATCTAATTGTTTTGCCGTCATGCACTTCTTTGAGTTGCTTGAATTATCCACAGTTAACATACATTTATCAACCTCTTACATTAGATATCAGGAGTCTGCGATGCTGCTTCATGTCTTTTCATTCATCTTTAGTGCTCTGCTCCAGCGTTTCTAAACACACACTCAAGTCTATCCTCTTTGTCTCTCAGGTGCAATATGCATCCCCATCTTTCTTCCGTTAACGGTATTCTTCCTGATCTGTGTGAGTCAATCTCCTGAGGCCAGTGTGCTCCAGTGGCCACCTCCCTTCCCCTCCACTGACCGACTGTGGGACCCTCTGGCCCCTGTGCTCCTGCTGGGATGGATAGGTCTGCAGGTCTCCCTCTATCTGCTGCCACTAGGAAAAGTATGACACGTTCATTGACCTGGTTTGAAGTTAATTAAAAACGACTGAGTAAAACATCAGTTTGATCATTTTATATGTGATTTTGCATATATTCATGAAGGTAAACCGTATGCACGTAAACACAAAGTTGATTTAACGACTTTCAACTCAAACAGAGTTATAGGCTGTCATTGTTAATATATACACAGGACATGATGGACGTATGCTGTTGTTTTTACCTGCAGGTGTCTGAAGGATTAGTGCTGAGGGATGGAAAACGCCTCAAGTATCCCATTAATGGTACTGTTGGATTTTCAGTTTCCCCGCTACACTTTTCTGTCTGGTCTGACCTTTAGCTAAAGTTTACTTGTATTACGCAATCAAAAGTACTTTCTCCTCTTCCAACTTTTCCCTTTTTTTTTTTTTATACTAGCCTAGTATAAAACTAGTCTGCTTATCTCTGGCCCCCCTGGCTACAACATTTAGTTGTCTTTGTTTCTCCCCCTCAGGTTTTCATGCCCTGTGCATCAGCAGTGTTTTGCTGACGGTGTTACTGTGTCTCGGTGCTCCTCTGGGGTATCTGTTTGAGCTGCTGTTGCCTCTGGCGGTCTGTGCAATAGGAGTGTCATTCCTGTTGTCCGTCTACCTCTACATCCGCTCCTTTTGGGCTCCCGCTCACGCTCTCGCTTTGGGGGGCAACACAGGTGAGAGTGAAGTTTCATCATTAAAGGAAAGAAAACCATCCAACAGCCGCCGCTAGTGTGGTACTGTATGTTTTGTTGTTTGGTGGAGGATTTTATTATTCCTGCGGGTAACTCGTAAAAACCGAGGTGAGAAGCTACAGTGGAATTTGAGAGCTGAAATATTTTCTCATTATCTAATGCCCGAGCTCTCCAGGAGCCCATAGGCATCAGGGATAGAGTAAACACTCTCTGTCAAAGTAAGCTGACCCCGCTGCACCAGCGCCGCTGCTTCTGAATGCAGAAACCTGAGAGCATCCAGCATTATGATTCAGCTCCTGCCGGCTGATGATCACGAACAGGGGAAAAAAAAAAAAGCGAATAAAATCAATGCACGACAGAGAGACGAGATGCACACAGAACATAATTCACCCCAGTAACACGCAGATCAATAGAGACCATACCATAGTAAGAAAAAACACAGCTGGAGCTAAAACTATTAGCGGTGGCTTTATTCCAGTGAAGTATCCCAGTAGGCCAGTGAGAGAGCATTTCGCCAATTAATGATAATTATTAATTACAGCTTATGACGAAATGTCTGCTGTGAAAATGGTCCGTTGTAACAAAGTGACTGTTAATTTAATTAAGCTTCTACACGTAAACAGCATCGGGCTACAAATAGGTTTCAGGCAGCTAAATAACTGATTGCTAGTTAATTGTAACTAATCTAATTGATAAAATTAGATCACCTGTAAAGATCTGATGTTGATTCACTTTTTTATTTACAGTCTATTCCTGCAAACACTTGACAGGACAGAATTATATTTCATATGTGGATATTTTTTTCTTTTTCTGTTTTGTTTAGGAAATCCCTTGTATGACTTCTTCATCGGACGGGAGCTGAACCCTCGGATCGGAAACTTTGATCTTAAATATTTCTGTGAGCTCAGACCGGGTCTGATTGGCTGGGTGAGTTTGCTCCTGTTATAAGGTTTATAAGGTTTACACACTGTCAGTAACCAGCAAGCTGTCATTGAACAAACTGCCAATTTCAAGTAAAACATTGGACTTCATTAAATCTCCTCCAACTCAAATTACATTTTGCTTTTGAGAAAACGTATTGAGTCCTGGCTGACGTTTTCCTATAAGAAGAGGAAATAAAAATGCAGCGTAACAATAGAGTTTCATTTAAATTCATATATTCAAAATACGGTACCAAAGATTAAAAAAAAAATAAAATAAAAAACTTAAGTAAACAAGATGTATTTTCCAGTTTCCATCTAAAGCCGCTCTGTTTCAAGATGAAGTTTGATAGGAATTTGCCTCTTAAAAACAGGCAAAAAAACAAAAACAAAACACAAATAGATGAAAACAAGAACAGCAAAAACAGTTTTCACATTTATACATTCAAACATACATAATATAATCATTTCCTGCACAGTATCTTGTCCTAAAAGGTCCTGAAGTGTTTTGTGCTGCTGCTACCGACTTCTAAAGTGTTTGTTGTGCTAATTTTCTTGTGCGTCAGAGCATCGATATGATGTGTGTGTGTATATATATATATATATATATATATATATATATGTGTGTGTGTGTGTGTCTAAATGACATGTGTGTTGGACTGCTGTATGTAACACAGACAAGGCCAGTAGGTGGCGATGTTGTTTTACTCAGTTTGTGAGTTGGTCATAGTCAGAATCAGACACTTAGCTCCCTGATGACACAGTGAAGGATTTACTGGAGAATCATCATCATCATATATATATATTATATATATATATATATATATATATATATATATATATATATATATATATATATATATAATTTCCAGTGAAAACTACAAATGAGAGTTCCTCAAATTACAAGGTTCTCTGTATGCGCACTTAAAGAATAAACACCATAAAGCAGAAAAGAGATGGAGTCGTACTGGAAACCGTTGAAGCAACGAGTCCTTTATTCGTAGAAACAGTAAAACCTTTGCACATCTGAATGCTTTAAAACCAGGTGCGTGGGAGAGGACAGGAAAAGCTCCCACCGACCGGCTACAGACAGTGTGTGGGAGATTTTTTTCTTTCCTGTTGAAATGTTGAAAGTGTTTATCTGACATCTTACAATTAGTACTAATGTATATTCAAGAGCCCAGTTAGAGTACCAGGCCTGATTATCAATAGAATAGAAAATAATCAGTATCCATACATTTACAGATTATAGAATCACCCTGTAGACTATATAAAAAAATAAAATTAAAAAACGAACAGCGGGTTATGGAAAAGTACAACTGTGCTGGAAAAGGTAATGTAGTTCTGTTTTAATAGAAAATGTCAAATTTAATGGGACCATTAAAGGCGAATGTCAGTGGAATTATTAATGTTGTATAGCAGCTTCTGCAGTTGTGTTTTGATCTTGCACACATCACTTTTTTAAGAAAAAAACAGAGCTTACCTGTGGTGTTAATCGGTATTCTGTTCACCTGTTTCTCTCTCAGGTTGTCGTTAACCTCGGCATGATGATGAAAGAGGCGGAGCTTCGAGGTTCGCCCTCCCTCGCCATGATGCTGGTCAACAGTTTCCAGCTGCTGTACGTGGCAGACGCTCTGTGGAATGAGGTGAACTTACTTAGAATCTCTTTTTTTTTTTTTTGTGCTATTAGTGTATATTTATCATTTATTTATCAACCGTTCTGCGTTAACAGGAGGCCGTTCTGACCACCATGGACATTGTGCATGACGGTTTTGGCTTCATGCTGGTCTTCGGAGACCTGGCCTGGGTTCCCTTCACATACAGCCTACAGGCAGCTTTTCTTGTCATGCACCCACAGGCCCTAAGTTCACTCAGAGCTGCAGCTATAATAGCACTGAATGGTAATCCACTCGCAGTTGTCATTTGGGCTGTTTTACGCTCATGCTTCAGTATGTTCATATTTCTTCTCTTTGCCATCAGGTATTGGATATTACATTTTCAGAAAATCCAACTCGCAGAAGAACCAGTTCAGACGAGACCCAACACATCCAAGCGTTGCAAGTCAGTGATTAATTGAATTTTTAATTAATTTTCTAATAATACTGTTTATCAAACTATTTAATAAATAAATAAATATTAAATGAATTTTCTTTTTGGCTCACAGTGGCCGGTAGAATAACGTAGAGCAGACTCCTGTCCCCGTAGAAGGAGACACAGAGTTGATTAATAATTAGCCGATCTCTGTCTCATATTTTACTCTACGTTATCCACAACCCCTCGCAGGACTGGAGACCATCGCCACAGCAACAGGGAAGCGTTTGCTGGTGTCCGGCTGGTGGGGTCTCGTTCGTCATCCCAATTACCTCGGTGACCTCCTCATGGCCCTGGCGTGGTCCCTGCCATGTGGTGAGACAGCTTCGAACACGCCGTTTTACACGCACACCACACCGACGTAACATAATAGTTGATACTGATTCACCTAAATAGTCATTTTAAAGGCTTTAAGTTTGCAGCGTTTTGTAAATAAGTGCATAAATGCTCCTCGGTTAGCTGTCAGCTTTCAGTAATTGGCAGTTTTTCATATTGAGACATTTCAGGTTGGTACCAAAAAGAATAGAAACCTGTTCTTAATTATGATAATTATGTCATATTTGTGACTGGTGCAGAGGCGACGATGATCTGAACACTTACGTTACCTTGAAAACTCAGAGACTCAGAGAACACATACTGCTCATTGGTATTCAGACTGTACGTGACTCACTGATGTAGCTACCTTTGTAATTCAGATGTACAGAAGTCGCTGCCTTAATTGCTGCTGCAACAGTCACAAACTATGAAATTATGCATGTTGGTAAAGGGGTTAAAAAAAATCCTGAAAATCATAACATGTCACATATCACATGACAGATGGAAGCTGTGAGGATCAGTGGCTTGAAAGACAAAAACATGACAAAGTCTCAAAAAACCAGCATCAACATGACTCAACACCGAGCATCATGAGCTTCATCCACTGTGATTCACTTCAGGGCTTTTGTATAATAACTTCCTGAATCCGCCTCCTATACAGATGGGGGATGTACACACGACTGCAGCTTGTTTGAAATTGAATTTACATCAGAAACAACTGTAGTAAAATAATAAAAATGTGTTGAAAAGTTTAACATTTATGCCATCAGTGAATGTTGTGTTTTATATTTCATAATACATCCTTCTTCCTTCTTCCCTCACAGTCTGTTTTTGCTTCTATTTCCTGCAGGAATGTCACATCTTCTGCCTTATTTCTACGTCATATATTTCACCGTCTTGCTGATTCACCGAGAGGCCCGTGATGAGAGACAGTGTATGGCCAAATACGGACTAGCATGGGGCACCTACTGTCAACGTGTCCCCTACAGGATCTTCCCTTATATATACTGAAAAGAGGGGGGAAAAAAACCCAATCAGACGGATGGCTTGTGTCTCCTCGAGTTCACACCGACGCAGCAATAACTGCACAAGGACCACAGCGCTGCTACTGGGAATCTGCAGGGTGCTCACAAGTTTAATCAGATTTGTAAGACTTCAGTTACAAGATGACGTTTGATGAATCATTACTTGGGCTTAATTCATTGCATTTTGAATCTGATATAAGTCGGCCTGCGTCACGCGTCTCTTCTAAAACATTCCACCGTAAAAGGCTAAAAGTGCAGCAGCATATTGCTGATGTTTTATAAGGCACCGAGTGAATCTTTATGATTCATTATAACGAGAAAAGTTAGAAATATATTCATTCTGTGAAATAACAAGAATATTTGTGTGTATTGTTATTGCAAGAAAATTCACAATCCGATGTAAACATCAGTGCCTTTAATCGAAAGACTGAATCAGATCATTTTTACTGTGTTTTTTTTTATTACAATGTCTTCTTATTATTGTTATATTACCTGTAAAATCCAGTTGAAATAAAAATACAGAAAGCTTGATTTGAATCTCTCTTGAGCATTGTGACGAATACATAAAACAATATTGTGTTAATTGGGATGATTTCTAATATCTTACTTTGCATTATATGTGCAGAAAATGCATAATTCTTTTTGCATGAACATTTGAGGCGGCTATACGGTCACACACATGTAGAAGATGACCACCTGTGTCCGTTTTTAACCTTTTTCCAACCTGTTTCCATCATCCTGTGTGAATGGATTCTCTTGCCACTGTTCAGGCCTTTAATAGCACACATTCACCACGTCTGTCAGGCTTCAGCTTTACATACAGTCTGAAGGAACCAAAAGTACATATGATGCTAATCTATGCACTTTATATGCAGTCAGAGGCTTTATAAAATAGCTTTAATGAGAATTAAAGAAACTTTGCATGAGAACAGGCTGATGGGTGACAGCGGTCATATTATTAATGGACTGATGCATTATTTTGTGGAAAGTTTTTTTTTTTTTGAATAGCGGCTGAGTCCATAATTACTCCTCCCTGATGGTCTGTTATTATAACCAGCCGCTTGGTTCATAGTTAGACTCCTATTCTATTAAAAGCCACTGCATTTTTTTTTTTCCTTTATAAATCTCTCTGCATGTGCGTTTCTCTCTCATTTTTTTTTTCACCTTTTAAGCCCATTTACAGTTTAGTTGGCCTCTGGCTTCGCCTACACAGCACTCAAACTATTTTGTGTTGTTTTTCATATGCTAAGTGCTAATTAGACGTGATGTCACGGATTTATGCTGAATTAATGAAAGTATATACTGTAGATATATGTGCAGATATTTAACACAGCCATGACACTGCTGCTCCTCATCCATCTGATGAGATGATGAGAAATCATGATAAAAAAACTGCTCTTTATTGTCTATTAAGTGTTTTCAGAAAGTTTGGTATTCATATTCATAAAAATTTATAGAGATAGTTCAGTGTCCTCGCTAGCATTATGATGTGTATATTATAAGAGCCTATCATCAGGAGTAAAATTAGACACCATCATGATCATTAGGCTACTTTGTGCAAAAGGGCCACAGCAGAAACCTCATATATAAAAGCCTCCGGGTTCATTCATAAAAAAAAATATGCTTTGAATTGGTCTTTAAAAATTAATTTTAACGTCTGTTGAGACCTGTCTAACGAAAAGATCATTACAGCTGAATAATACTCCTATAAATAAAAAAACAGCAGCACGGCTACAGTTTATAAATAACTGATTTGGTTTTTATTTTGGTAAACCCACATTTTCATGGTCATTTCTCCTTTTTTTTTTTTTTTTCTGGTATTTGCATATGACTGATGAAATGAAAATGTCATTAATTTTGATAAGTAAGGCCATTAATTGCAAATTGGAGTTTAGCATTTAATTACAGACGAAAGTGACGGATATTTTTATAGACGAGACAGCAGCTGACAGCCAGAGTGAGTCACACTCAAGTCTCTGTCTGGACGGACGATAAAAGCATAAGTGTGAACAAGTTTGACACGTTGTTGGACGTAAACAGCTACTGTTCAGAAAAACCACAACACATCATTTTGATTTGAGAATGACAAAACAGTCAAATGATCAAACAAAATGAATTTAATGACTAGAGATTCATGAATAAAGTGTTTTATTGTTTTTTTTTCTCTTTATTCTCAATCTTAAAATGAAAATTGTCACAACAGAAGCAAACAAAATCCATCCAGTGTTTGGCAGGCATGTGAATGTGCAGATCAAACAGGTCAAACAACAACTATTTATATTTATATTTACCTTTTCTCCTTTATAAAAATGTGTTCTTCTCAGCCACTATAATATATGATTTTATGGTTTCCGTATGCATGTCTGTACAGGCAGAATAATGTGCAACATCCTAGAGTGCCTTGCATAATAATGAATTAGCAAAATGTGTGTGTGTGTGTGTGTGTGTGTGTGTGTGTGTGTATGCGCTCTGCCGATTGCTCATGCCAATCTTGACGTTTCAAGCCCCATCAGTTGTAGCCAGTTTCCATGGTAACACCTCTCGGAGAGCACAGACGTAGGAGAGAGGGAAAAAAGGAGTTGAGACAATTATCGCGGTGGAGGGTGCTGAAAAAAGGAAGAGCCCGGGATGATGAGTGTGAACCAACCGTGGGATGAGACAGAAAGAGAAACAGATGCATGTGTCGCGAGTGAGCGAGCATCTGTGTGTGTGTGTGTGTGTGTGTCCATATCCAGGGATGTCACTGGGGGTTGTGGTTGTCATGACTACATACGTGAAACTGTTATATATATATATATATATATGCTGGCCTTAATATCAATTAAAAATAATAATAATAATAATAATGTATTGTACGCTGCCAGGTATGTAAACAGTGGATTAAACTTGAACTGGATTTCTCTGTGTTTTGAGTGAGTCAACAGGAATCTCTAATACAATGTTGTTTCCATGGTGACAGCGGGGAATAATATGTCCTTTTTCAAACAGAGGGAAAACGCCAGCTCGAAGCCTCATTGTTGTTTTCCGTCTGAATCATTATTTAAACAGGAGATAACCTGGCAAAGCTCAGACAAACGAGTCCCTGAGCCAGCTTAGACACACACTCAGCGTTTTCCACCGTGTTATTTTTTTCTCCTGACATAAAATGATCACAGAATATATTAAATGTAATACAACTTAGTTTTGCCACGCAATCTATCAGGCATCCAGTGCACTATAATTTGATTTATTAGTATTCTGGAGGTGCAGACTAAGCTATCATCCTTGCCATGCTGTCTCTCCAGGAGAAGCTCTTTTCACGTCAGCGAGGTATTTTTTATTTTTTTTATTTTTTAATAGAATTCAGTTATTTTTGTGCCTTTTAACATGTTGTGTGAATGTCTGTGAAAGCACTTCTACATGTAATTTAGTTTTTTTTCCATTTTTCCACAGCTTTCGGTGGATTCCTATTCGTCTAATGCACCACTCATCCATCGCTTATAAATTCCTCTCATCATCCACAGTTATATTTTTCCTCCTCTAGTGCTTCTCTGACTCTGCACAGATGGGCAAAATACTGACCCTTAAAAAAAGGCAGGAAACTTCAATAAGAAACTTGGAGATGGTACTTTTTTTTTTGGTATTACTATTTTATTAGAATACATGTGAACTGCTGTTTATGTACATCATAGTGTAACCTAATAAATATAAAGTAATCCACCAAAATTTTACTGTAGCGTACATTGATGATAAATGTATAAAAGACAGATACAAATAGATATACTTAAATACAGTTTTCTAAAATGCGTTGTCCAGAGCAACTACATCATGACATTCAACCGAGCTGTATTTCTCCTCCTTTCCTCGTGTTCCTGTGCTTTAGTAGCGATTGTCCAGACTCAACACATCATCTCACATTGTTGGCAGAGGCTTGAGGTCCTGATATCCTGTGATTACTTTCATGTACCGTCTCCTGCATCACTTTAAGAACACTGACAGACTATTGGTGTTCATGAGTGTGCAAACATAGACATAAACCAGTACTGAAGCTCTACCCAAAGATTATTTATGTATGTATTCAAGAAGGTTGTGGTTCGACACATTGATACTGAAGGATTATGATGCCATTATGTGACATTTTAGTTCAATAAGAAGAAATAAAGTTTCCTGAAACGTGTAGCATGTCAATACTGATGGATTTGCCACTGAAACTGTCCCTTTAGAAAGATAAATCTGGAGATATTTTTTCCTATTGTCAACAAGTCCTATAAAAAAGGTCAAAGAACAATGATGACTGTATTAAAGTGTTGCCTGATATATTTTCTTCCTCTGCGCTGTAGAGCTCCATCGTTGTTTACAACCTATTAAAAACACATTGTTGACATGATGACATGGACACTGTAGTTTATTTTGAGTCTGTCCCACATATGACATGCTGCAGCTGTAAATGCTCACTGGTGTATTGTGTATTGAAAGTGTGTATTAATCCTCTGCAGAAAATAGTCCCCAACAAACTCATTATTTACTCCACATTATTCAGTAATAGCAAATACGCTCATGACTGAGGGCCACAGACAGGGTGGGGAAGTAGAAACGCGACATATTACTGGTTTTTAGTCATTTCAATGGATGTGCTGACAATAAGAAAATTATAGAACGAGATCATCCTTCTTATTAAATCCTGTTTTTTGGTATTAAAAGTGATTTGTGTCAGTGGTGGGTACAGTATCAGTACTGTTGTGATTTTTCATTGTAATTCACTTCACATTATTATAAACTACTTCAGTAGGCTTCCTTTTGTAAACATACCAGACATGTCATCACCGCCACTGACTTACTACAGATGGAGCTTCAACCGATGTTAAAAATCACACATTTGAACCATCACTTATCTACAAATAGATCAAACTAATGAACACATAGCAAAGGTTGTGCTGTTTACTTGTAAACAACTCGTCTTCTGTCCCACGTGACGTCGGACAGAGTCGATATTGTGTCCGACTCACTGTTATTACATACACTGAATAAAACTGCATCGATACGTCCCATGAATCGTATTACATTGCTAATTCGCTTGTTTCTAATTGCTTTTTGTATATAAGATTTTTTTTTTCTAGATTCTACCTTTAGAGAAACGTTGCTAAAATGACGACAGTATTAGATGCAGATGAGTAAACTTCACTGGAAATAGGAATAAGATGCATACTAAAGAATACAACAGAACAAAAAAATAATCTTTTTTTTTTTTCAAGAAAAAAACATTGTGCCAAAATTTAAAAGTGAAACTAAAAGACGCGGCCTGACAATGTCATTATTTTTTCGTTTTCACTCCTAATTGACTTTTTGATTTGGCACCATGTTTTTCAGATAGACACTTTTGGCGTTGTATGTCTGAGCATGAAGCTCTTTGGAAAGCATGAACCTATCACGTAGCATTAAAATGAGTCCTCACAGCTTTGAATGCTCACACATGACAAGCTTTGAACCTTGAAGTCAAAGTTATGATTAATTCCTTGTTTTTCATAGTGTGTGTGTGTGTGTGTGTGTGCAGAGGCTGGCATCTCCATCCTAGTTAAAAGTGTCTATTATTTACCTGCCAGACCTTCTGCATTATTTTATTTTATTTTTATTTTTACAGTGCTTTTAAGTTCTCCTGTACAACCGAACCTGCTTCTTACAGTTGTATGTACCAGCAACACAGTCAAAAGCAGTGGTTCGATATGAAGAGGTGTCTTATCATCCTAAATGCATGGAAAACAATCCTGCTATTAGTACATTGTCAAAGTCAAAGAATACAGACATTATTATTTTGTTTTCCAGCCACTTAAGTTTTTCGGAGAATCACAGTGAGTTGAGCGACTGGATCAGTAAGAGCAACGTGGGATAACTCCAGCCCTTCAGAAATATTGTTATTAAATCATGTAACGGGTCAAAGGCAACACAAAAACACCAGCTGTATCCTCGTTCTGGTTCATCTCAATCCTTCACAACGTTGTCCAGCTGTCCAACAGCAGTATCTAGGATATAATCGAGTGGAGGCGACACCTTTACATTCACATTATCACTCAGATTGGTCCCAAAGTTAAACTGTTGAAAACCCCAATCCAGTGATGGGAAGTATACATGGAGAGAGGAAGAGTTGATGTCTCCATTCATTCCTCTGTGTCTATATATATATATATATATGTATGTGTATATATATATTTCCTTCTCCAGATCTCCTGTCTGTTAGAAGCTCACCAAGGCGTAGACCATACTTCAGCAGGAAATAGACCGTGGCAACAGATGGAAAAAATAGAGACAGATACAGTAAGTCTGCTGCTTTTTTTTCTTTTTCTTTTATATTGTGAATTTTACACTCACCTGTAGAGATAATAGAAGAAAGAGAGCAGATAAAAGCCCAGTTTACACCAGGATTCCTTCTGACAGTAGTTGAGGATGTCTGCGTTCATCACACTGACGGGATCGTACATTACCTCTGACCCGTCGGCTGGCCGGTGGAAAAACCTAGAAAAAACCCAAAAAACCAGAGAAGTTTGACTCAAACAGCCACCAGAGAAACAGCAGCTTGTCAGACATCCGTTATGGGACGCTGCATACTGTACCTCCACAGATGGTAGAAGAGAAGCGGGATATTTAGGCCAAGTGTGACCCACTCTCCAGCACACATGAACATCAGGCAGAAGAGCCCGTGGATAGAGTACTCGGGTACCACCAACTAACCAGAACACACACAGGAAGTCAGGTTAAACAGTCGGTCTGCATATTAATAAGACTGTTACATAACCGCACTGCAACAAGGCCTCGGAAAACACTGAAACACAGACGGCAAACACTTTCTGGTGATGTATCAGTTTTGGGTGTTTTGGTTTATTGCAATGGAAAAATTAAAACATCAGCAAATCAAAAAAAGCTCCACAAGGTCAAAATGTCGTCGGCATGTCAGACTTCAGGGACGCGGGGAGAGTTAAACCTACCTGACAGTGTCTGTGCGCCTGCAGAGCGGTGATGGAGGTTTGTGAGGATGGGCTACATGTGAAATGAATCAGTGTGCGTCATGGTCCTCACTATAGTTAGACAGACAAATGGTCATGGTTGTCTGAAGCCCCCCACCCCCACCCCCCTCCCTGTGTTAGTCATCCACAGGCAGCAGGTGAAAAACAACTATTACTCACTCGGCGAAGTAGGTTGCAGATTCTTTCGATATTGAGAATCCTTTCCCTCTGTGAAATGGACAGAAAAAAAAGGAAAAGAAAGAAAAAAGAAATGAAATACACACTTTCAGCTTTTAATTTGGAGAGTTCACGTTAATAAAATGCTTAAATATGTGTAATGATGCATTTTTACAACTTGTTTCATTTTCTCTGCCGTACATCTTGCTAAAACTACCAACAGGACACATTTAATCATAACCTCATTGAGACATTAGTATAAATCTGCAGCCACATTTGTCTTGTACGCCTCGCTGTTTAAGTCTCCTGTGGCTTCATGTATTTTAGAAATGAAAGCCATCCATCTTTTTCCTCGCGCAGTTTTTCCGCTTCATTCGGGGGACCATTGATTAACTGACGAGGCAAATGAAAGGTTTTCGCTGTTGTTCATTTATCAACATCAATTAGTTTCTGCCACCGGGCTGAGCACGGAAACAAAAGTACCAATAATCAGGTAATTAACAGACTGATTGTTCATTTGTGAAGTTTGCCTCTTATGCATTATTTTATGACAGGATGTACCTTTGAACATCTGTGAATCTGAGAATATAAAACTTCCCTGGTGGCCTAAAAGAAATTGAAAAATTGCCCCGAATATACAGCATCCAGCCTCTAAACCAGACAAACAGCAAAGTGTTGGACCTGCCTGCATAAGCTACATTACATGGTTTCTAATTGCTCATCTGAATTGTTTTCCTGCAGTAAATCTGCTTGGATTTTATAGTCTTTATCCTCCCCGAGGTGCACTAATTTGTGTCAGGTCAATCTAATTCACTCTGCAGACATAAAGGCAGTAGAGAAATGTCACAATATACCAAACATATAAAGAAAAAGAAATGCAGAGAACAGTTGTCAAGTATGTAGTTTAATAAAAAACAATGAGAGATCTAATTAAGTAATAACTGTCAAAAGAAGCTGCAGCTCTATGAATAAAGTAGTTGGTTTCTTTTTTTATAGCCTCTGACTTGAAATAAAAGGAACATGAAGAGCATGATTTCTGTCATCTGTTATTTCCCAGGATGCACAGGCGGAGGGATATTACTGCTGCTGCTTCTGTATGGAGTGATTGGCCATTTAAGAAGCTTTCAAGAAGAATGACTTCCACATTTCAGACACCTTTTTTTTTGCCAATCAGTCACATTGTTTCTTCATTCATGTGTTTCCCTTTGAGACCGAACATGTGATTAATGGCCGTGCACATAAACCTGAAACATGTTTTATGGTTTTCATTTTGTCCTTCTGTAATTGTTCTCTCATTCACAAATATTTACTGCTTCTGTCTTCTTTTTTTGTGCAGACGATAGCAGTTGAGTGAACACACGTTGCTCTCTGCTGGAATAATTGCTGTTTATTTTTCTGAGCCTTTTGTCATGTAAGTTTTTTTTTTTTCTGTTTGTGCAGTTTATTGATTTTGGGCGAGACTGGCAGCATCACATCCAGGCAGAACATCTCAGAGCTTTGGTTGATGGCAGCATCTGAACATAGTGTATGTTGTCATACCTGCAGAATCCAATACATTAACCCTGATACACACCCTGCTGCTTTCAAGCTTGTAATATTTAATATCGCTCGATACGGTCAGATTAATGTTAAACCAGCTCTCCGTCTTTGTCTGAGGGGAAAGAAATAACACTTGAACATTCACAGCAGTATTCATCCCACAGCTGCTGTATTGAAATTCATTTTTACAGGTGTTGCAGTTATTGTGCCACCCTGGCCCCCCCTCTATAGCTGGCGCGTCTCCACACTCCCACAGTCCTCTGTGTTTTCACAGTTTCCTCTCCCACTCCTCGTCACTCTCACTTTGCAGTTTAGACGCAGGTTCACAGGATCACTAGAACATTAACTGACATGTGAGAGAAAGACGCTCACAGCTGCTGTTAACTTGCTGGCTGAAAGTGTTATTTTACTCTTTTTTAAAAGACTAAATTAAAGGAGATTAAAAGGAGAAAATATAGATGTATATTTCCACTCAATTACTGTTTTCTCTTTTTTTGCTGTTGTCATTCTTCTCCTCACACCGAGGCGAGACCTCGTGAACTGTCAGTATCTCATTGTATAAACAGCAGCTTCATTTGCATGAATTCCTTTTTAATTGACTGAGCCAACGGCGTCTTTAGAAGAAGGTTGATTACTTCAATCTGCATACAAATGAGTGTTGGAGGCAAACGCCGCCTGAGAGCTACAGTCGCAATCACCTGGAAGCTGGGATCAGTAGGAGCCGCTTTGAAAAGACGCACAAATATTTGATAAGTTGAGAAATGAATGGATTCGACTAAATGAAATATTTAAGAGGTTACATTTCAACATCATTTACACAACATGATGTTTTCCTTTATTTTATTTTTTTGCTGATAACATGGATTAAATGGTTCATTTTAATTTCAAGTCTGTTTATTGGAACTTTATAAACACTGTTTTTTGCTGTAACACTGACTGTATGTTGTTTTTTTTGAAGTAAAACCCTCAATTTGTTCTCAGTCTTTTTTGTGTTTGTGTTTGTGTGTGTGTGTGTGTGTGTGTGTTTAGATTATTGAATGTTCCTCTTGAAGCTGTTGCTGGATTTCTCTGTATGCACACGAGGGTTTGATCATTCTTGAAAGAACTGAAACAGCAGGAGTCTTACCGCTCTGGTGGGATTGCTCTGATCAATGGGGTTTTTGAAGTCTGTGCGAAGCTCATCAAATGCAATGATCTGAAAAATAACAGATGTGTGAGGTTTAGGAAGTGGCTCAAAAATACAAAGAATGCACACACATATATATATTATAATACATAAATACTTAAAACAGTTTACTGGACCTTTTCTACATCCTGTACAGCTGCGGCCACATTGCGTTCACTTTGCCCGAACACACATGGTGATTACTGTAAATACTGAACGCGTATAATTACTTGCAGCATGGCTCATTCGCTTTTATGCTGTCGTGTTCGTCATGATTGTGGTTTCTCATCATTTAAGGAGCTTAAAATGTATGATAAAGAAATTCTCATTAGAAAAACTGAAAACAGTAAAAGACGTAAAAAAGCAGCTTTTGGACAATTAGGATTTTTAAATTAGAGTTTAAAGTAATCAGTGCACATCCAAAGGTATGTCTGGGAAAAAGGCTGCCATGTTTTTTATACCATTTAAATCAATGCTTGGTTGAGTTTGTTCTTAGGGGGTACAACAAACAAAAAATGTTCTCATAATTTAGTTTCTTTGGACTTTTTCTTTGGACTTTTTCTCGCACTGTCACTGCTTTTCTGTGAGTATAAGTGATCATTTTCTTTCACCAGCTCGCTGATTAAAAGCTATATAAAGATACTTGTAATTTGTGGCGTAAAGGCCACCTGCTGTGCTTATCATCAGTTCAGCGTTTAAATAGCAGAAGCCTCATTCTGAAGGATCATTGAAAATCATTACAAAAAGCTGGTAATTTCCCCCCTACGCGAGTCCATACGGCTCTCCTCTCGTCTTCTTCTTCTTTCACACTTAGCTCTGTTGTAAACAGATGCAGTTTCCATGGCGACATGGTGAACCCCTTCAGTGGGCTCCATGGTTACTGAAGCAGTGAACAAATGATCTGATTGGTGGAGGGACACGTTGAAGTGGGGTGCTCTGCCCGTTGGGTAGAGGCAGACTGGGGGAAGGGGTGAGCAAAAATCATAGTTTGATAAGCGTTTCAATCACATGGTGGAAAGCTGAGCCAGACGTCGCTTCTCACACTCAGACACGCTGACTGACTCATATGTAGTCTCACCCACTTAGTCAATTGGTACGTTAGTCATTTCAAGCCTTATATTCATTATGATGTGTTGTGTATTCCTTGTGTTATCCTCTGCCTCCATGTGTTGAATGTTAAAGATGAGAGATCAGCGCTTTCACTGTTTGTCGTGTTTCCACTTGTGTAACCAGCAAACCGAGCGCACCGGTCTCCAGTGAAATCTGTGCAAATTCCACCTAAAATGCCGCAAGCCAGACAGATTCACACCAGTGAGATTTACGGTCACTGTGTTTTGTTACCTCCCTGCACTCATTACAGCACATGTATGTTTGCTGAGGCCCTCGGTCGAGGAACCGTTTATTGTCATGTGGAGGGATGGAGCCAGCAGGTCAGTTAATTATAACCAGCAGGTCACACATTTAGATGTAACACCCCGTCTGTTCAGGCTCCAGCTGAGTGGTTAAAACATGACGTTTAAAATGAAAGTAGTAAATAACAAGTGTCACTCGGTGTCACGCACAGTAAATGTTGTTTAGCTGTGATATACAGTGAGATTCAGCTGACACGTTTATATGTGTGATTGCCCTCTAGAGGACCCGAGCCAGGTGTGTGTGTTCCTGTCATTTATCTGTGTGAAGGTAGATGTGTTTGTCTGCCTGTGTGGGGGACGTTTTGTGTTACAGTTTCAGTGTGTGTGTGTGTGTGTCGTGGCTCCTGTGTGCACGGTGCGACTCACCTGCCATATGACGAAGAAGATGAGAGCGGCGCACAGCACCAAGGTGAGCATGTAGCAGAAGGCCGCAAAGGTGAACGCCATGGCTGTGCCAGCCAGCCTGACGACGGGATGGGTCGAGAGAGAGAAAGGGAACCCCCTTGCTCTCTATCTCTCTCTTGGCTATTGCTCCTTCTCCTCCTTCTCCTCCTTCTTGGAGGTTATTGTCTGTTTTCAGCCCTCCCTCCTCTCCTCTCCTCTCCTCTCCTCTCCTCTCCTCTCCTCTCCTCTCCTCTCCTCTCCTCTCCTCTCCTCTCCTCTCCTCTCCTCTCCTCTCCTCTCCTCTCCTCTCCTCTCCTCTCCTCTCCTCTCCTCTCCCCACTGCTGCCAGCTGAGTCTGTATCGTCCAGGTAAAGGTAGGTAGGTAAAGTACTCAATTATAGTAACAATCGATATTCAACTTGAGCTTTTTGTCCTTCGTCACTCTGATTTAGGAAGCACTTATACTGTTATGTCTGTTCACAGCCACAGTTGACCTGATGCTCCTCTTTTCAGTCTCTGACAGGCAAAATGTCTGTCTCCTCCTCCTCCTCCTCTCTGTAGTTTAGACGGAGCCTACACATTTTCTTTTCCCCTCGCAGCAAAGTGTCTGACTGACGCACCGGCAGAATCACAGGGTTCCTGTCGATACTAAGCACAGCTCAAAAGTGTCTTTTTTTATAAAAACAGCGAGCATTATTGTCAAAGACGGTTATGGCTTGTGATAGTTCAGGAGTTTGTCGTATGGCTTTGACTTCATCTGTTGCTCTGAATCGAGAACACCATTCGTGACGCATATTTCTAAATCATATTTAACCCATTTGTAAACAACCACAGTCGATATGGTTCAAACACAGACGTTTTACTTTTAGTTTATTCCTCGATTCTCATAAGTCTGATCATCAACAATTGAAACAGTTATATTATTCTGACAGCTTACTGGATGCCACTGTCGATATTGCAATAAAATAAGACAAGTATAAATCAGTGAGGCAACAAATATCGGAGTAAAGCCTCAAATCAAATCACTGTCTGTCATTAAAGTGCAAAACATCACACAGCCGAGTAGAAGAAGAGTTTACAGAGAGAGGAGATAGTACAGCACTGATGACAGTTGCAGTTAGCATGGATCAATATCTTGACTGATCTTAATATCGAGCAGAGAATACCTGTGTCTGGTTGGAGGCGTGTCTGCCACTGAACAGTCCACTCTATCCTCGTCTTTGTCAATTTGGGTCGACACCATGTCAGAATTATCTGCTCTGCATCTTTGTCTCAGACGCATCCCTCAGATTTTTCCCCCCTACAACCCCCTCCCTCCCCCAAAAAAATAAAAATAAAAATAAAAATAAAAATTAGATTAGTCTTAAAATGATGTTCAAGGTAAATGATTCAAATCTGTTGGGGGGAAAAAAGGAGCATTGAGGAAATCTGAAGCAGCAACCTGCAGAACATCTACATGTTGAGACGCGTTTATTCTGTTTCTGAAATCACTCTTGTTCTCAAGCAGAAACGTCCTCATCCCTCAGTTAGTAAATTCGTCCATCTTTCTATTGTCTTCAGCTTTTGTCTCGTCTCTGTCTTTCTAACGTCTTCCAGAGATGTTGGACGAGTTTCCTGAGTCGACTGTCTCTCTCTCTGTCTCTTCCTGTTTCTGAGACTGCCAGAGAAATATTTTTTATCACGCTTGATGTTAGTCAAGTCAGCCAATAGCGTGGCTCCGTCTCCCTCGCTCTATTATTTGCTCTCTCTCTCTCTCTCTCCCCCCTCTCTCTCTCCCTCTCTCTGTCTATCCCCCTGTCTGACTCTCTCCCTCCTAACCTCTCTTTCTCTCTCTTTCTCTCTCGCTCTGTCTTTTGTGTGTCTCTCTCACACTCTCTTTCTCTTTCCCTCTCTCTCTCTCTCTCTCTCTTGCATTTATACATTTCTATAATCCCTTGTTCCCCAGAGACTGATGAGGGGGCAGCAAATGTTTTTCCTTTTGTCTGCATCTTTCTCTCTTCTCTCTCCCTCCCTCTTTCTCTCCCTCCCTCTTTCTCTTCCTTCCTCTCTCTCTGTCTCTCCCTCTTTCTCTCTCTCACTCCCCCCCCCCCCTATCTCCCGCTCTATCTCTCTCCCTCCCTCCCTCTCTCTCATCCTCTCTCTTTCTCTCCCTCTCATCTCATGAAATTTAAATCTGTTTCTTAGAGGCTGTTGCTCTTAATCACTTGTCATTTCTTTTAATTATCTGTTCTATTCACTCAACATCTATTCATTTGCTAAATTTATCATTTTGTTCTTTTTTTTTTCTAACCTCATGGTTTCACTGAGGTGTCATCTGGTGCATCATTATCACTGTCGATTCTCTCTTTATCTCTTTCAATACTTCTCACAGCATTTTTCCCCAACAAGGGCCAAACTCTGTAACGATCAACTGCATCAGTATTTGTGAAAGTGATCTCCTACTCGCAGGAAAGAGACCTCCTCCAGAGCTCCTGTATATCTTAACCTTCTCTGGAAAAATTTTGTCCATAAATATAATCAGCATTATCAGTAATAATTGTTGAAACAACTAACTTGTTCTGTTCTGGTGCTGCCGAGCGGGTAACATTTATTATTATAATGTTAACCAGAAAATTCAAAACTATGAGCTGAAAGACTTTTTAATCTCCTCTCTACAAATTGATTTGAATAAATGAAATAAAGAGTGCTACGCTGCATGTGTCCTACTTATATGCATCAATCTGAACTCAACATAGAGTTGCTGATCTCCACAGTTACACATATAAATGTAGACCTTTTTTCTGATCTCTGACGCCCTGCAGATATCTTGAAGTGAATTCAGCCTGATTATCAGGTTTGTACATACAGTACATGCTGTATGTCTGACAGCTCGTCACGGAAACATGGTGTGAAAAATGCAATCTGGGTTACAGCTCGGAGAAGTGACTGGATCTGGGTTAGTGTGTTAGCCGGTCTAATGGCTGAGCAGAGGTTGCTGCTCTATTTCGGTTTACTGTGTTGTCAGTGTTTTGGGGGGATTTCCCTGCAGTCTGGACAAACTGTGTCGAGATGTTGGTTTTTTTTTTTAATGTTAATTACTTTTTCACTTTTTCACACACAAGGTTGTTAAACCAGACAACCAATAACAGTTCAGGAGAAACACACTGCTTTGATTGGATTAATCCACAGTGATCAGTTTCTTGGTTTCTTGGGCATCAATCAATCTCTCTTCTTCTCTTCTACAGGTGCAGAAATCTGTCAGAACAACCCTGAACTGAAAGGTTTTGGCTCCATCTTGAGCCAGTTAGGAGAAAAATGTTGCTCTGATTAAAACTCTCTTATTTGATCTCCTGCTGTGTTATATTTTTATAATATACTTATTCGGTCACTGTACAACTATAGTAAAGCATCTGAATGTATTCTGCATGTTCTTATGAGAGTTTGGTAAATTACTTTCAATTATGAAACTGACTTTGACAATATTTTGTGTGAGCTTCTGTTAGAGGGAGACCAAAGAAGAAAAAAAAAGCTTTTCTGAACATTATTTACACGCCTGTAAAAAAGTATGTACCTCTACGTGTTTTATTATTTGGATCTCAGCAGATTAAATTCAGAATCATATTGATAAATACAACCTGACAACAGGTTTGCTGTTGTCTCTCATTGGCTGCTTTTCCCACCAGTGGTGAAAATAATAAGTGGCTGCAGTTCCTGATGTATTTAAACACACACACACACACACACACACACACACACACACACACGCACACAGACATGATATGAAAACTGATGTTTCATATCATGTCACTGTTTGTGTGTTTATAGTTCAAACTATTTAAAGTACACAGATTCTAATTGTGTTTTCATAATTCAGTGGTAGTGAATACTCAATGATGACTTTTGATGATTTTAAAATGCTCCTTGTCTCTGTAACATATTTACTGTTTATTTATTTCTACTAAAAAGCAGCTGGTAATTACAGATGATAGAAAATATAACTGAGTAATGGAAATGTAATGATGTGGAGTGTGACATGATTCTTGTAAACACCATTGATCACGTCTTCCCATGCTTACAGATAATTATGCTGTTCCAATCCCAAAGTCATATTACCTCAATCAGTCTGGAGATGCGTAATTAAAAAAACATGTGGTAAGACAAAAACACATCATTAAAAAATGCATATTAATAATTAACGCAGAATGTGCCGCAATCATTATTTAACATTTCATATCTTCAAGGACGGTTATTACATCAGTCTCCTGCTGCAGCGATGAAGACTGACACTGCAATTCATTTAACTCCGGTTCAAATCTCTTCGTGCCGTCACAAGAATTTTATAATTGGTGTAACAGTGCAGATGAAGACTGACAGATTTTTAAATTGTCCACAAGATGGCAACATACTGAAAGGCAGAGGCAGCAACAGATGGTCACATTAGATGTATAACAGCAGTATTGACTTACAAATGTAGAATTTGAAATTGCTCCCGTGGTTTTATTTTAATATTCATGTGGTGTCTTTGAGGTCTTTGATGGAGAGAAAGCATCTTCATCGTTAATTCAGTTGAAGAACTGTCAGGAAAAAAAAAACGACTGTTTGCACCTGGTTTTGAAGATCTACAGGATTGGGATTATAGTGGATTGATAACTCATTATTTTAGAGGGATATTATAATAGTGAGGAGACGTGAAGACCATCCCAGGAGTACAGAAGTCATCAGCAACAGTATGCTATCAATACACTTTAAGGCCTTCATCAGGGCAAATGCAATGAGATCAATGTCTCCTGACCTGCTGCCCTTTTGGACTTAAATAAAATGTTTTCACAATCAAAGTAAATCAACAAGAGCAGCCGCAGGGCGCAGAGTGACACGGAGGCATTAACACCTAATGCATAAATTCCCATTTATAGCATTGATAAGTTTACAATAACAAACAGCTTTATGTTGTGCTTAAGAAGCGGTTGGATATCAGGATTAATAGTGAACAGTTGCTGCCAGCCAAAATAAATTTAAGCGTCTTCCAAAATACAGCTCAGCAGGACCACTACCATATAAAAGTCCTTAACTTCCATGGATACGCTGCAGAATGGTTGCCATAGCAACAAAAACAAATTCAGTAAGGTTGATTTTCAGCCTCTAACCAGAAATCAAATGTGTTTTTTTTGTGGGTTTTAAATGCAGTTCAAATAGTCCTCAACATAGTTCCCATGTTTTCATAAAGATTAGCTGTTTGTTGTTGTTTTAAGTATCAGCAACGAGTAGTTAAGGTGCTGTAGGTGGCGCTAGATTCAATTACTTTATATACAGTGAGCTAGTTTAGTCCAGTGGTTCCCAACCTAGGAGTCGCGCCCCTTTAATGTGTTTTAATGAATACATATCAGCGCCTGTTTAAAATCTCCTTTCTGATAACTTTACCTTCCATGAGAGCATCATTACCAACTAAAAAGAAAAAATAAATAAAAAAGAGATGACAACATTTCAGATGTTATCAGAGAGAGAAAAATAAATATCTGGATTTATTTTTATCCATATTTTATCTGAATAATTTGTCATAGAGTTACTGTCAGAGATTTATTTCTGGCTTCTTTCTGTAAATTTCTGCAATGCTGACTTTAACTCCTCTTAAATCCCCTTTTAATAGTGTCCTACCACAAAGGTCAAAGGTCAAGGTCAAGCACGCACAGCTCCAAATCTTGAACAGCATATCGGGTGCACGTTTGTTCACACATAACACCACCTAAACTGGCAGGAATTCAATATCTTACCTAAAAGCAGGAAAAATACTGCTGACAGACGGCTTTGAAAAAACACACGAATGCAGAGACACACGATGTTTACTCATCGACTATCCTCGACAGTCTCAACCTCCTGAAGAGATATTTATTAAACATTAGCAACATTTCTTGTGGGATTTTTGCATGTTAAACGTTTTCCAGTTCAAACAAAAGGTTCAGCTTCTTTCTGCGACAACACTTCTTATATTACATCAGAAAACTGGGGTTCATGTAAAATCTCCCACATGGTCCAACTTGAAGGAAACCGTGTTCGCACTAATAATGTCGCTGGAGACTTTTAGTAGACTAATTGGTCATGTGATGACTCCAGAGCCAGCTCCCTTTTGCTGATGAAGATGATGAGACATCACATAATCTGCGACCGGCTCTTTTCACACAGGTTTGAGCTGAGCATCTCTAACTTTTCAGAACCAACCGCACACAAAAGATTTATAGCCTCTTTAAATATTTGAATCGGCTCTCTACAGTTTATTATAAATGTGGTTTCAAACAGTGACTCTGTTTATTGACATTTATCGTATTTCCTCTATTCAGTGTTAAATAAGGCTTGGGGTGCTGTCCATGGTGCTGAATGACACACTATTTGAAATATGAAGGATGCATAGTGACATTATTCTGAGCTGAGTGGCCTGTGACAGACATATCTGCTAATTTGAGCAAATTGGGAGAATGTGATAGTGTGTGTACGTGAGCATGTGTGAAAAGGACTCGATAAAGAAACATTTGCATCAGTATCATTGGTTACACTGAGCAGCACCTCCTCCTCTCTTAAAATAGGAAGATATATCATCATCATCTGGCTCTCCTTTACAATGAATTAATAAACTAGCTACAGTGGTGCATCTCACAAGCTACATCCTGCTGAGATGAAAAACAGAAAGGGTAAGTGATTCTCAGTAGGTCACTTAAAGGATCATATTTACGTTTTCATCCTCATGCGCGCGTTTAATCTGATTGAATGTGTTTGAATCTGTCTCTTTATGTTTATTTTAAATGTGTGAAATTGCTGTGGTCTTTTAACCTTTTGGATAAATCGCATCACTTCGCATATGAGAGGTGAGAATTCTTCCAACAAAATTAAACAGTGACCTTGTTATTTATTTTCTAAGCCAGGCTACAGGCTTATATGAATCCTTTCCACAGGTTTTTCCACAGGAGTCTTCGCTACAGGAGCAGAAGCATCTGTGTTTTCTGTCCTCCAGATCTCACTCTATTCCTATTTTTTTTCTTTCCCGATTTCTCCCCGAGGTTTGCCGTAATCAACCCTCCATGTGGGGAAATCTGCAGCATCCATCTCATCATTATTATTATTATGAGCAATCATCCACCAATAAAAACAAAATTAATTTTATCCAAATGAAAGCTTTGCTAGCGATAAGGGCTTTAAGGGATGTGCAGAACATGTTCTTCTGTCAATCAGTGAACCAACACTTCAAGAGTCTGAAACTATCCGATGCGTCCGTACAAACAGACACGGGGCCCGGGGGATAAATAAATTATTATTATGTTCAGCTGGAAGGTCAAAATTTCACTTCAATTAATGATTGAATATCTCTAAAACCATAAAAAAAATCCCATCACCCTCAGCTGTTGTTTGGGCGGTATTGTAAACAGTTTGTGTTTAGCATATTAACGCTAACATGCTAAATGTCAACATGTTTACACTGAATTGGCTAAATGTAAACATACTACCTGCAGACATCTGAACACTACAGGATTCAGCAGTAGTCCGTATCATTAAAGGTGGCCGTAGATATAGCCGTGATCAATACGGATTAATTAAAGGTGAAAACAAGTCCGAAAACAAGTCTGTGCATCAGGAGGTGAGATATCCTGACTTTTAGTTCCAAGCTAGAAAACACTACAATTCCCATAATGCAACTCAAGTGGCTCATTCATTAGATCTTACCTGTGTGTTAAATACCCTCATCTTTCACACTTTTAGTTTATAACGACAGTTTTCTGACAACACTCGAGTCTTGAATATTTTCACTGAGTAACATAACAAGTAAATTATGTGTAAAAAAATAATCTGTGGCAGCACCATAACACCAAACTTTATATTAGATTTGATCCAACTAGTGGGATCAAATCTAATACTGTTTGTTGTTGGGTGTTATGGGTGATACAGATGGGACTACTCTACAGACTTCAGTTCCAACTTCTACCAGTTTTATAGCATCATGGATTTAAACCTTAAATTTATTCCAGGTTAAACTCCATTTAAGGTGTGTGTGTGTGTTTTCTCTCTCTCTCTCTCTTTTTCTCTCTACTTCATCTCAGCCTGTAACGATCCAGACTACAACAGAAATCAAACCACCAACCCACAACAGACCTACAAGGCAAACAGCATCTGGGATGTCTGAGTCTCAAAGCGAATAATCAGATCTTCTTACATCTTTATCTCACAGCCGGGTTATTGTGATCTGATGAGTGGCAACGATAATGAGCAAATAATGAGGATTTTTTTTTCTTTCTTTTTTTTTGGAGTGAAACGGTCATTCATCCTGGACTCCTGATGCGCAGTCAGGAGCACCAGCCGTGCGTGTAGCGCTGTTTCTGAACGTCTCCTCCCCTGTTTCTGCAGTGTTACTGCTTTTCCTTCTCGCTCATCGTTTTCTTGTGCCAATGCTGCCCACCGCAAGAGTAAGACAAGACTACCATTTGCATAACACCACACTCCTTCTTGCTTGTCTGACCACCATCCCTCTGCTTGATATCCATCTTGTCCTGATCCGTGTAACGTGTGCTTTGCGTCCTTTACCATTCATTCACGCCTGCTCTCATGTGCAGTCCTGTTTGGTTCTTTGCGTTATGCAGCTCAGACAGAAAAGAAAAGGGGATTATTTCTTATTTCCACTCAGTATATTTTTCCGGATATATACATATATAAAAAAAACACCCTTAAAGGCTTTTGTTTTCAGTTTTGAAGATTTTCTGAAGGAATGATGATAGAGTCAGTAATTTAATTTATTATTTTTACGCATCAACAATTGCACGTCGCGTGGAGAGGATCAAGCTGGAGACGCGTTTGAAACATCATTTCAGCTTTTTGCAGGAGGTGTCGCCGCGGTGGGGAACGAGGAGGTTTTAATGAGAGGGAACTAATACGACTGTGTTAAGTTTGTTGAGGTAGGGGGGGTACCTGTCAGAACAACAACAACAACGACAAAATATATAAATAATAACAATAATAATAATAATAATAAGGAAAGGAGCACCGTGGAAAAGCTACGCGTCATTTCCAGAGACACCAGCGCAACAAGCCAACACCATTACAGCAGGCTTCTGCTGTGTGTGAAAGGCACAGGTTGAAGTGGTGCAGGGTGGGCACACTGTGACCAGGGTCCAGCTGACAATCAGGGCTTTCTGTGAGTATCTGTGGGACTGCTGTGCGCACCAGAAGGACCAGTCTAAGTGCCCCTTATGCACAGCCTACTGAGGGGATAATGGGCTTTATTTTTTAATTTATTTTTTTTATTTTTTTCTCTGCATCTGTTATGTTCAATGATCTCGTTGTTTTAAACTTAACATTTTAAATTGTCTTTAACAGTGATGTTTATTTATTTATTATTCTCCAGTTGCTAAATGTTCTGCATATTTTCCGGTTACTGTTCATGGTGATTATAAAACTCTTTTTGTTTTTTTTTCTCCTACAGAGTTAAGTTAAGTTTATCTGCTGAGGCCACAAGTTCCACGCTGAGCTGACTCACTGATAACTGCACCCAGGTGAGTAATGCAGCTTTTTAGAATATTAAAAAATATTAAATATATTCTTACACGAGCCTCTTGGTTTTTTTAATATCACACTGCATGCAGACTATTACTTGCCATCTTTGCTAAGGTTTCGTGTTTAGTAATTGTGTCTTTTGTCCAACACAAGGTCTTAATAAAATTTATGTTTTTTGTTGTTGTTTTTTTTGCTAACAGTCTGTTTACACTTTGTTTTCTTTCTGTTTGTTCATTTTTATGACTTGTCATTCCCGAGAGAGTAGAAATGTCATTTATGAGGAGGCGCATTACAAATTGAAACTGCCACCATTTGGGGGAAGAAAAAAAAGTGGGTGCTGGCATCAAAGCGTGACTCATTATATGCATTATGTTTACAACCTGAGACCTCTGTTTACTAAGCATGTTTGACAATTAAATTATCATTGCATTATTTGGGCCAGAGAGGTGTTGTTCTTTATTATATGGATAATTTTGGAATTACTGAAAGTTAAATGAGAAGTGTATAAAATGTAAAAGTGGCATCCAGCTGAGGTTGCTCCAAGATCTGCAAATTATCAAAGTAAAGTGAATAAATATCTTTGTAGCTGCAGTGATAAAAGTGAGCACCTCTTATAGTAATAGTTACTGTATGTCGTTAGCGTGTTGCTACCTGGTGATTTCAATGAGAAATGTTCGTCACTGAACAATTTGTGACACCACGAGAAAAGATGTAGAAACCTTTTTGTCTCTATAGTATAGTAAGTAAAAACACGTTTTGTTCCTGTATTCCCACCAGTTGGTGAGCTCGCTTTTACCATAGAAACATCACCCACTCAAAATTTGTGCACGGTTGTTTGCCAGAAGAAAACTATATTATACTATATTGAAATACGAAGGAATCAATGACACAACATGGTAGTGCTCTCTAAATTACACAGTACACAGATTTGTACTCTTGGCTCTTATATTGTTGGCTGGTGATTCATCTCGAAGCTTTTAAAGCTCTTTTTTTTTTTTATCAGGAACCTCTGAGAGCGGAGAACATCGATGAAACGTTTCTTTGAAAACGAGGGCAGAGGGTCACATGTTGCTGGAGTCCTGTTGATGTTTCGCTCAATCTGATGAGCAGGCTGTGTTGTGTTAATGCATTGATACCGTTGCTGTTGTTTTAGTCGCTGCTGCTGCTTCGCTCTGAGATGTAGCACTGATGGAAAAAAAAACGTTCACTCCTGCTATGCCGGTCAGAGTGGAGATTGCAGGTGTTCTCTGCTGCATGTTAATGAGAGCATGTGCCATAGATAAAGCATTGTCAAAACCTTTCTATTATAGGTAGGCAACCTATTTTTGAGGTGGGTCTTGAAATTTTCCTTGTTTTCTTTCTCCTCCGTCTCTGTCCACATTGATGCAGATGTTAATCCTCCGGGTAACACTGGTGCTCTTAATTGTTCACCTAAGCTGTTGAGATGCTACATTGCTGTCAAGAAAACCTTGAAATTATTTGAAGATATCCCCCCCGATATATTTTTAATGGCTTACTTACAATGAAAAAAGATGTTTGTATGATAGAAACCTCCATGAGAGACCGGGATTGTTTCTCCTTGTAAATAATCTTAAACCTTTATCAATAGTCCTGTGCCCCATTTCCCAAAAGTATCTGAACACTAAGATGATCTTAGATCCTAGGCTTAAAGTGGGAGTACGATAATCTTAGCTTTAAAATGCTTTTGGGAAACCTAGGCTTTTTAGTGAAGATTATTTTTGGAAGCCCGTGTTACCTTGACAATCCACGGTGGACTGAGTCAGTTTTCCCCTCAGTATAACAGGTGCAGAGGTAACATTTTTTACATTTCATGTGTGGGAGTTGGACAGAGTAGTTCAATACCAACATGACTCAACCATTAGTATGTGCAAATATTTCTGGTTTTCAAAACTCGGACCAACCAAACTGTTGGATCCTACTTCATTTTTGCATATAAGAGAGCCGTACTGTGAGCACTTTTATGATGTCAAGCCTTTCCTCATAGTGTTTATTTCAAGAATAGCACTCCGATTGATGAACATCTGACTGATACAGTTCAATATCTCATCCTCCACACAAAATACGATTTCTTCTTCTTCTTCTTCTTTTCTTTCAGAGGTTTGTATAAACCACCGCGTGCGACGTGGATTGAACATCAGAGGACTTCAAGCATCAATCGAGCCGCCATGTTACTAACCAAGCATATTCTGAACTGCACTCCATCTTTTAGCCCTTGTATGTTCATCTCAATCCTGCTGGTTCTGCTCCCGGGAGTTACTCATCTCTCCCAGGGCAGTGCCAACCATGAAGATACTGGCAAAACACCAGGCAACTGCTCCAGTGAAGATAACTGCTCTGACGGTGTGGTGCTGCCCATGTGGAATCCCCAAAACCCTGCGGTGGGTGACAAGGTGGCACGTGCCATTGTTTACTTCGCAGCTCTTATATACATGTTCCTGGGCATGTCCATCATAGCAGACCGCTTCATGTCTTCTATCGAAGTCATCACTTCTCAGGAAAAGGAGATCACCATCAAGAAGCCCAACGGTGAGACGACAACGACTACTGTGCGCATCTGGAACGAAACGGTGTCCAACCTGACCCTGATGGCGCTTGGATCATCAGCGCCAGAGATCCTGCTGTCTGTCATTGAAGTGATCGGCCATAATTTTGAGGCTGGGTCGCTTGGTCCCAGCACCATTGTGGGCAGCGCTGCGTTCAACATGTTCATTATCATCGCTATCTGTGTGTATGTGGTGCCAGAGAATGAAACCCGCAAGATAAAGCACCTGCGGGTGTTTTTTGTCACTGCTGCCTGGAGCATTTTCGCCTACATCTGGCTGTATCTCATCTTGTCTGTGTTCTCCCCCGGAGAAGTGGAGGTTTGGGAGGCAGTCCTCACTTTTCTCTTCTTCCCTCTCTGTGTACTCCAAGCCTGGATTGCAGACCGACGCCTGCTCTTCTACAAGTACGTCCATAAGCGTTACCGCACTGACAAGAACCGCGGCATTATCATTGAGTCCGAAGGAGATGCAATGTTTACCAAGATGGACTTGGAGATGGATGGCCAGGGTGTGAACTCCCACACTCACCCCAAAGAGGCTCTGGATGGGATGCTGGAGGGGGTGGAGGAAGGTGGAGGGATGAGTGCCGAGCAAGACCAAGAGGAAGAGGCCCGACGCGAGATGGCTCGCACTCTGAAAGATTTAAAACAGAGGCACCCAGAGAAGGACATGGAGCAGCTGATTGAGATGGCCAACTACCAAGTGTTGGTGCAACAACAGAAGAGCCGGGCCTTCTACCGCATTCAAGCCACACGTATGATGATCGGAGCTGGGAACATCCTGAAAAAGCACGCCGCTGACCAGGCCAGGAAGGTGGTGAGCTGCCATGAGGCTAGTGGACAAGAGGAGGATCCCAACACCATCTACCTGCAGTTTGAGCCTTCTCACTACCAGTGCTTTGAGAACTGTGGCTCCTTAAAGCTGTCAGTCAGCCGGCATGGAGGAGAAAGTGGCTGCACTGTGAAGGTAATATCGTAAATGCTCAATTTAAAACAAACTTTTTTAACGGCTTGAGGCCTAAAAGGCATTAATAATTAAACATTTTATTACAACTTTTAAATATTTAATCAAGTTTTTTTTTTTTTTTTGTCTGTGCCACACAGGTGGACTACCGTACAGAGGATGCGACTGCCAATGCCGGCTCAGATTATGAGTTTGCTGAAGGCACTTTGGTCTTTAAGCCTGGTGAGACGACAAAAGAATTCACCGTTGGTGTTATTGATGATGACATTTTTGAAGAGGATGAGCACTTCTATGTGCGCCTCAGTAACCCACGAATAGTGCACCGAGCTGAGGTCTCCGTCCTGGAGCCAAGCTCTATCACCTCCAGCAACAGCACGGTGGGCATCTCCTCCCACATCCCCCCGAAGGCGGCCCTGGGTGCCGCTCACACCGCCACAGTTACCATCTATGATGATGACCACGCTGGTATTTTCACATTTGAGAGTAACACCATGAGGGTGAGCGAGAGCGTCGGAAACATGCAAGTGAAAGTTCACCGGACATCCGGGGCGAGGGGGAAGGTGGCGATACCCTACCACACCGTCGAGGGCACCGCCAAGGCCGGGGAGGACTACGACGAGGTGTCCGGCAAGCTGGAGTTTCAGAACGATGAGACCATGTGAGTGACAACTCAGCTTTGATGTGATGTGTTGTTGTTTCTTCTCATGACTTGAACAAACATTACAACCTACACTCTGGTATGTTAAACAATCCTGCTAGATTACTGTAGGATGGCTATTCTGGTAAAGGATAAAAAGGCTATTTTTATGAGTCATAGATACGTTCGCTGTGAGATGTTTAGATCTTTCAGAGGGATGACGTGGGAGGATGAAAGGCTGTAATTGTGAGGCAGATAATGAAACATTGTGGCTGATGTAAAGACGAAGAAGGAGAAGAAGAAGAAGAAGCATCTTTCTATGAATGAATACATAATTTACATGCAGCCCTTCGGGATTTCTGTGACTGTTTTATGGGCGTTCATTGTAATGCAGACGAATGAAAACTCCACTGTAGAAAACAAAGTAGAAAAACAGTAAAGAAAAATCAGACTTACAAGGGATGGGGGTTAAGTAGCTACTGAAACAGGTGCATGTGATGAAGCCTGTGTGATAATTTTAACAAGCAGCAGAGAGGCAGGTAAAAAGGGCAGGGAGAAAGGGTGAAAGTGGGATGTTTTTCCAAGCTTTCTCTTCAGTGCTGTGTGGAAGGTTTAGCTGAATGATGATAATACTTTGATAGTGGTGAGCATTTTCTAGTCTTTGTTTTATGATGTGATGAGCAAAGGACCTGGCAATTATCTACAGGTAAAGAAAACTTGCTTCAAGCTCATCACAAAATGATTTACAGTTCGCCAAAGCACAAAACAAATACAATTAAAAACAAAGGTGTTGAATAAAATGTGTCAGATGAATCCGCCTGTGAGAGGAGGAATTCAAGGCCCGCGTGTAGGTGTATTGTGCAGGTCGGCTGAGTGGGAAGAGAGGCAGGTGAATACATGGTGTCAAAAAGAACACAGATCTCCCTATGTCTTTTTTGCCTCGCGGTGCATGTAAGAATTACGGTAAATATATATACATATATATTTTTGCATATATCTGCATTTTTGTTTTGCTTTCTGCGTATTTTTCTGTGTGTATTCTTTAAGGGTGTAAGGGTGTGTGTGTGTGTGGATCCTGCATCGAACAAAATGTCTCTCCAAAGGGGAACTAAAAAAGAGTTTCCTGAGCATCCAAAGTAATTAGCGAGAGTGAAGATGGGTTAAAAGGAGTCCCAAAAGTTCTCCATACAGCACACACAGCCGCAGTTAATGAGACAATAGTGTGTTACAATATGAGATGGGAGGCAGGCAGCTTGTATCTGCGCTGAAATGGAGACTGAACATTAGATTAAACCTTCACCCACTGAGCTAAGACTCATGTTCATCAGATTGTAGCAAGCCGACAGTGACACAAGCATCTGCACACTTTATATTATCTGGAATCAGGCCTTCCTCAGACAAGTCGGCGTGCAGCAGGAGAGGAGGGACTCCAGCAGAGCAGATCGGTTCGTTACCAGAGGAAGGAAAACCCAAACGCAACGGGAAATGTCAAAGCTGTGCTCAGCTGCACCTATGCTCCCTGGAATAGCAAGCAAGGACTTAAAGGGAATGAAGGAGCACTGCGATCACAGGAAAAACGTTTGACTCAGATCTTGAGTCAGAATTGCAAAGTCCAGTTGGGTATAATCATAGTAGCTCATGTCAAAGTTCTCCAGCTGAACAGATTTTTAAGAGTTTCTACAAGATCGCATTTTGTTCAGTGTGTGTTTGCGTTGTCATCTTTAATGTATGAATGTATATACAGTATGTGTGCGTGTATTAATGTCTCCCAGCACACACAAGCTTTCGCCCACTCCGTGTTAAATGTGTATCTGTGCTACTGGCTGCTGAGGCGGCTGCCAAAGTTCATCCCTCAAGTGTCTTCCATCCTCCGAGTATTTCGGGTTGGACAAAAGACCTGACACGAGGCAAGAGGACTCCAGGCAGCTCTGTGTGTATGTGGGTTTGTTAGTGTCACTGGTTTTGTGTCTTATGCACAAGTAGTATAAAAGGGAGGAAGCCAGGTTTTTAAGCTTTTTGACATGGAGCCAGAAGGAACAGTACAAAATCCAGGCGTGCAGTTCAATAATAATTTACCATCTAAATTCTGCACTGGAGTAAACAGATTATGATGTACAGACACAAACCTCCGAGCCAAAAATAAAACATTCTGTGTATGGATTAGTAGAAGATCTGCACAGACCCTTTGATGCGTGTGTGTGTGTGTGTAGCTTCCTCTTGTATCTGTTAACGCGAACGCCTCAAAATGAGTGACACTACACACTAGTCGGGGCTGAAGTGGATAACGGGGGCAGTTGCATAATCTAAGATGAAAGCGATGTGAGGAGATCACTTCAGAAAAAAGGGGAAATCAATACCCTGGTTTTTCTTTTTGGTTTCTCACACTTAATGTAGTCAGGATCAATAACATCCTGAACTTCCTAACAAATATGGATGAAAGCACAGCAGCAGAATCATAACTGGGTAACGTTGCCGCATTCAGAACTGAAAACCTTCTTCTCAAAGTGCACGCTTGCTCTGAGCAATCGAGAGGTAGAAATAAAAGTGCTCCATTTTAACAGCACTGATATGACAACATGTATTCCCATATGTAGTCTACTATTCGTACAGACACTCACGGTCCCCAGAGGATAAATCCTGCTGACTTTAACGATCGCCTTGCGTTTCATCTAGCGCCACCAACAGGTCAAAGTTTTCATTTATCTGTGAATTTCCCAAAAATCGGCTAGATTGACACATATTTTGGTATAGATCTTCATGGTTCCCTGATGATGCATCCTCCTGACTGAGATGGTCAACATGGTAAACATTATACTAACAGCACTGTGGCTATGTCATATCATTATAAATAACCTTAATCATTTTTTTTTCTGACTTATAAAAAATTTTTCACATTAACCTCCAAGTCATGAATATAACTGCAAAAACTGAGATTTTTCTCAAAGCTTTGATATATCAGACGTGGAAATGCCTGAATACCAAGCAAACATGGACACCTAACATCGGGCAAATTTAATGGATATTGATTAACGGATACAATAGTATTTTAAACCCTCATATGACCAACTCAGATATCATCACGATGTTTCTGAATTGTCGTGAAGGTTCATAACGTTAATCTTTCTTCTTCCATCCTTTGAGTTGCCATGAACAGAGCCGCTAGCGAGGCTGCAGATTCTTACTGTTGTTGTTTATATGGTAAATTTTTTCCTCCTCTCTCTCTCTCTCTCTCTCTCTCTCTCCCTCCTGTGTTAATTAGTTCATTAGGTAGCGGTCTCTGTCATGTTGCCACGACATATTTGCCAGTACAAGTTATCAGCGGGCGGGTCATATATCATTATCAATGTCAAAAACCTATTGTTTCCACATAAATATCTTGTGCATAATAACCCAACAGCTCATTAGAGTGGAGACAAAATAATGTTCATATTTTATCTGCTGTAGATACGAGGGAGACATTTCTTCACAGTGCTGCTGCTTCCTGCCATCCCATATTATTTCGCTACAGTCTCGTCTCTGGAGCCGGTAGAGATTCAATATCTTCAGCATGACGGAGACATGCTGACAAACTGGTTTGATCTATGGCTCTTAAATCAAGTGTTAGCTCAGTTGACATACTCTACTAGATATTTATGCATTCGCGAATTTTCCCTTCTCACTTCACTTTTGAAAGGGTCTCCGGAGGCTGGAGCCTCTTCCAGCAGAGACTCCCAGGGTGAACATATAGTACCTCATACCTGTAGGCAGTTTGGAGTTTCCAGTCCTCCTGATTTGCTATAAATGTATTTCGACTGTGGGAGGACACCGGAGCATCGTTACCAAACCAATGCAGAATGTGAATTTTAAAAAAAAGGTTCACAAGTAGTGTAAATATCACATCTGCCTGGTCCTCTCTGTCCAGAGGTGACAGTGTCAACCACTGAGCCAGCATAACACCCATGGGGGCCACAGCTTAATTTAAATAGGTTAATACGGGTTAATCTGGCTAATTCATTTACAGACCAAGAAACATACATTTTTGCAGCAGTACAAAAGTGAAATATGAAAGAGAAAAAAAAGCACCTTTGTCAGTTTTATTGGAACTGCAGTGAATTACGCGTACGCAGCAGAGACTGTGGTTGCTTCAGGTGGAGCAGAGATCAATCTTCAGAACAGCTTACCCATTATGGCTTCTCAGAAACTGTCCCAGAGAGCTGACAGACGAACAGAGACGGACGATATATATACAGTGAAATATAATGTTCAGTAAGTGAAGGTTTTAACGTCTGTTGTAAAGAGTTTGTACCGAACCTGCAGAGATACGGAGCTCAGGATCAGTGAGCCTGACTCAAATTCACATGCAGGGAGACGTGAACAATAAACATACACACCTCTTGAATTTGTCACCGATTTAAAGGAATAGTTTGACATGTTTGGGGAACAGTGAAAATCCCAACTTGGTGTTTTTTTTTTTACATATCCGTTTGTGGACAGATAAGACAAACAACTTATAACTTGTTAATTGGCGAGCTTCAGGCTGATTTATTACCTTCAGACAGAGCCAGGCTAGTATTTATGCTACGCTAAGATAACCGACTGCTGGCTGCGGATTCATATTTAGCAAGATAACTTTCTCATTTAACTCCTGGCAAAAAAAAGCAAATAGGCACATTTCCAAAAAATGTTGAACCATTCCTTTAACTATTTTATGAGCTAATTGCTACCAGAGGTTAGTTATAGATTACTAGACCTCAAACACATGGAAGAATTAGGAAGTAATAGGTCAACTCAACAGTACTACCAGAGGATATTTTCATTCAGTTTTGTGCTTTATGATGCATTATTGAAAGGTCAGATTTCTGGTACAGCTTATTGTATTATAACTTATCCTAAACCTAAACTGTATAGATCAGTTTATTTCACCCAACCATTAGCTGAAGCTAGAAAGCTAGATGACTTGTAGGCTGTTCCTCATTGGTTATTCATATAGAAAAACAGGGTGAAACTAAATAATAACTATTTATTGACAATGAGCATGAGGTTGGGATTTATATTTCCCTGCTAATCAGCCCTAATGCAGAATCTGAATCTGTTTCCCAACAGCAGTTTTATCGTGTTCATCTTGATGCACCACAGAAACACACAAACTGTATCTTCCCCCAAGTGTGATGTAACACCGTAATGGCTGCTGCGTGAATACGTCCATAGCAACTGATCTATCACAGTTTTAAAAGGTCTTTCCATGATGCTTCAAAGTAGACGTACGTTGTTCCTGCACATATCGTACTTTAAATAACAGCATGTTTAAATAAAAATAAATAAAAAAAACTCTCTAGGACTCTAGGCTATACTGTAACCCCCTTTGCTCCCACTGGCATGACTTTTCCCTGACATTAGACAGCTGATGACGTATCATTCATGTTTAAAATACACTTCTTTTCTTCATGCGAGCACAAAAAAGCTCTTCCTGCGTGTTGTCAGATCCTCGGTGTATATGCGTAGACAGAAATAGACGGCCACCCACATATCATTAGGGAGATGGAGGGAGAAGGGAGCGAAAGACTCACTGTGACAGTGTGGGAGAATGAAGCAGGCTGAGGAAAATATGTCGGTCACAGTTTGACACCACGGCTTCACATGTTTGTGTTGCACTCACATTTAACAGTACAAGCTGAGTTTTTAAAAAAAAAAGGTCTTAAGAGTGTGTTTTAACCTGCACGGACTCCTTTAATTTCCATAGAGAACCAGATGATAATTACATTTCCCATTATTACATGTAGTGTGTGTGGGAGGGGTGTGTATCATATCTCTTGCGCTCTAATGGAATATACTGGTGTTGAAGGAGTCCGCCCTCTTGTGGGATGATGGGAAAAATATGCTTTATAAAAAAAATATGGTTTGTATTATTATTTTTTTTATTTTGTACATGTTCATGTATTTGTTCATTTGTAAAAAAAAAAAATCTTGTGCTGCCATCTTCTTATCTAACAGCTCCTGTTCATGTTTCATGATTCACTGTGTAGGCAGTCTACCTCTTGGCTACAGTGTTTATATTTGAATGTGTGCAAAAGCTGGGTTTAGCATTAGAAACTGCTTTTAATGGTTGCTATTTTTCGATGGGATTTATTTATCTAGTGCACATTGCACCTGCATGTTATCTAACATTGACGGTTAGTGAAATAAGATGTTGTTATTTCCCAAATGACGCAAGTTAATAATCTATCTCTCGATGGTTTTTTTGTTCTTTTCAGGAAGCTGCTGAACGTAAAGATTATCGATGACGAGGAGTACGAGAAGAACAAGACGTTCACGATCGTGTTGGAGGAGCCAATTCTGCTGGAGGTGGGACAGAGACACGGTGAGTACAGCTACATCATTATTACAGCTTCAAATACATGTGATTTAAATTCCTGAGCTAGAGCGGTTCATTTCCACTGATAACAAATTCCTCTGAACTCTTTGGTGTGGTATCTTTAGTTCTCTGTGGTCTATTTCATGGCCAAGCTTTATGCTGGAGGACTAAAAGCTTAATTCATGCATTTTAAAGTAACCACGACTGACCACTTCAGTCATGTCATTATTGTATTCATGTCATGCCAGCAGTAGACATGGAAAACTGTTTGATACTGTATCTTTCTTTGTTACACACCTTCCTAAGCTCACGTGGGAAACACTGGCTGACAGTTCACACGCCTTTTCCTTCTGCTTCAGGAGACACCAATGATAACAAGACAGCGGTGGGACCCGAGGACGTGTCAAAGATGGGCTGCCCCTGTCTGGGAGAGCATACTAAGCTCGAGGTGGTCATTGAGGAGTCCTATGAATTCAAGGTAATTCACAATAAGCAGCTTTTTTTTTTTTACCTCAGGACTACCCTCCTACTAAATATCCATCACAGAAGTCTTTTGAAATTCACCCCTGAAGCAGCTTTCCCCTTATTCAATTAGTATTCAGTTGCATAATAATAATAATAATATGACAACATTTACATTTTCGTCCCTTTTTCCTTACAGTCTTCTCTTTAATTTCTGTTTGACTTTTTGTCTTTGTGGGCGGCGACAAGAGTCCAGGACAGGTGGTAAAATGTGAATTAAAGGCAGTTAAAGAAGCAGCAGTAAAACACCCAGAAAACTTGCAGGCAGACAAAGAGTTAAAAAAAAAAAAAAAAAAAGGTGCGCTGCGATTTATAGCTAGATGGGATAAAACGTCCCTGAACAGAGCTGCTAGGTTAAAAGTTTCCAAGGTATCCATAACCCGGTCTGTAGATTTATTAAAATTAAAGTTAAAATGTCATGCAACACAATATTTTTGATATGAACGTTAAAGATTAATGTTTAATCTTACTGCAGATGCAGGTGATGAATTATTAGTGACGTTCATGCAATTAATGGACCTGCTGGTGTAGACATCAGCTCATTATCTCACTCAGCTGTAATACTGAAATAAATAGTGTCATTTAACCTTCGTGTAGCCTTTAAAGGGTAATCACTTGATTTAGTATTACAGAGTACAGAAATGCTTCAAAGTGATGCAGTAGCAGTTGAGATTACCCTGATCTTAAACTTCCCATAATGCATCTGGAGGTTAACATGTCCATCAAACTCAACACCCCCTGTTTGTAATCCCTGCTTGCTGAAACATGTGTACCCGTGTGTCTAAAACTGAGATAACCCCGATGACATCACGGTGACATCATCGCCTCACAGTTTTCACAAGTTTAAGCCGCATCATGATATGACACTGACACTCAGGGCTCCAGTTTCATGTGCTGATACTTAAGAGATTTATTTCCTGTTGTGGTGTAAAGCCGCTTAATGCTGACAAAGTGTCTTTTTTTTTTTCCTGAGGGACAGTTGTGTTTGTGCCTCCCTGCATCTGTTTTAGTAACTCACAGTGGGAGGAGAGAAGTAAATATGACCAGAAATCACTTGTCCTTCTACTTTTTTTTTGCTTTCTTTGTGTTTTCTTTGCGGCCGTCTGCAGAGCACCGTGGACAAGCTGATCAAAAAGACCAACCTGGCTCTGGTGGTGGGGAGCAGCAGCTGGAGAGAGCAGTTTGTTAGTGCTGTCACAGTCAGCGCAGGTGAGTCATGGCGCCCTGAGATGTCTCATATCCTCTGAGACCGGACCTGTAGAAGATCGAGCCTGTGGGCTGGATCCGGCCCACCTGCCTCAATGTAGTAATATCAAAATCCCAAATGTTCCAGCTTTCCACTGTGCAATTAAAAAAAAAAGCCCAATTTAACAGATAATGAATGAAAGACCTCACAAAAACAGAGCCTGTTTTTATACATTTTGGCAATTCTGTGCTTATTTGCTGCATCCTTTTAATCCAGACAGTTTATTAAAAATGCATGACAGTGAATTCCCCCTGCGGCCCGCCATAAAAACTAAATTGTCCAGCTCTGCCTGAACAATTAAAGGCTCTGAAGAATTCATGTTGATGTGTGTGGTATGGTGAACCCTTTTTATTTCATTTGGCTTTCTCGACCTTTTAGATTTGCACACATGCACGAAGCATTTCGGCTAAAAGCTGACTCGCATATCAGAGATGTGTCATTTTCGTCTTTTCTCTCTGGTCACTTGGGTTAGCATGCCGAGTGTGTATATAAATAGAAAGTACGCTTACTGGCTATATATATATATAAATACACAGTATATGACTCACTGAGTCATAGCTATATTTACAGATTTAACGTAATGATTTGAAAAGGTTAGCTCCCACACATTCCTCAAATGGTGTAAAGGTGGTTAAGGGTATTGTGGAGAAAGATGTTATTTAAGCTCTATTAAAGCATGAAGCTTTAACTATTTACTGCTTCACCAACTTTTTTTTTTATATCACAGTACCATTCAAACAAGCACTCCTGAACTATAGCTGGATAAAATAATATTTAGTATCTAACTCACCTGAACATGCAACTCTTCTGTGTCCAGGTGACGATGACGAGGAAGAGAGCGGAGAGGAGCGTTTGCCGTCCTGCTTCGATTACATCATGCACTTTCTGACAGTTTTCTGGAAAGTCCTCTTCGCTTTCGTCCCACCCACTGAGTACTGGAACGGCTGGGCCTGCTTCTTTGTGTCCATTTCTCTCATCGGCGTTCTGACGGCTGTCACCGGGGACTTAGCCTCTCATTTCGGCTGCACCGTCGGTCTGAAAGACTCGGTGACCGCCGTGGTGTTTGTGGCCCTCGGCACCTCTGTTCCAGGTGGGCATCTGTCATCGTGTTGTCCTGGGTTTCCTCTGTGGTTTTGGAGGCAGCTGCTTGGGGAGACTTGAGTAACCTCGGCCTGTGCTGTCAGTGATTCTCTCCAGAGTTCTTGTCTTGAACATTAACAAGCTGTAAACAGAAGAAAGACACGGTTTCAGTTGTTATTCTCTCTAATTATATTCCCATCTCACTATGTCCCAAACGCTGTCACAGTGAAGCACAAATGAGACATAAGAGCATGAAGATTAGGTTCTGAAAGGTTGGTTGACTAGTTACGTTGGGAATTGTTTTGCATAAATTAGTCAGAGGGCAAATTTCAGGGAATTTCTAAATTATTATGTAGTGGCGGTATTAGCCAAGGCTGTTCATTTTATTCGGTAGAGACCTTCTGACACTGCTTTCTTTTTTACAAGGGCAGCTAACAATTATTTTCATTATAAATGAATCTGCCTCATATAATACCCTTTACAATTTCCCAGAGCCCAAACTGAAGTGTTCAAATATGTGTCCTTGATTCATATGTCTGCGTTTCTTTTATTACAGACACATTCGCGAGTAAAGTGGCCGCCATCCAGGATCAATACGCCGACGCCTCCATCGGGAACGTGACAGGCAGCAACGCGGTCAACGTGTTCCTGGGCATCGGGGTGGCGTGGACCATCGCGTCCGTTTACTGGAAGAGCAAGGGCAAGGTGTTCTACGTGAACCCGGGTTCCCTGGCCTTCTCCGTCACCCTCTTCACCATCATGGCGCTGGTGTGCGTGATGGTGCTGCTCTACCGCCGCCGTCCGAGCGTATCGGGCGGGGAGCTCGGAGGCCCACGGACAGCCAAGCTCCTCACCTTCTTCCTCTTCCTCTCCATCTGGTTCATCTACATCCTGTTGTCCTCGTTGGAGACCTACTGCCACGTGCCTGGCTTCTGAGACAAGACGGAAACGCTCAGACACAGCTCCTCTCCGTGTTTTTAGTCTACTGAACGTGTTTTTTCTCTCTGTTTTTGTCTATTTTCACAAAGGTTTATAACTATTTGTATCATTAGTTATTAGTGATACCGCACAATATCTGATCGATTTTGAATCTACGGACTTTGGAACTTTGCTACCGCCCACTATGCTGTGAAGGATAGCTTTAGCCACTGAAATTAAAACCTCTTCTTCCTTTTTGAAAATGTCATTTAACACAGGACATTTATCCAATCACTGCTTTTAGCATAACTTGCATCAGATACGTACAGCTTCTTGCTTCATGTCCTCTCTCTCTCTCTCTCTCTCTGTGTGAACAATTATTTCCGTTTTTGCATTTTTAAGAATCGAAAAGGTTTTTTGTGAGATGGAAAATGAAAGATGCCACACGGGACGACATCATACTTTTACATGAAAGGAAAGACATTACTTAAAGCAAAAGTGAGCGGTAAAACATATGTGTGTGTGTGTTGATATTTATTACTCAATCTATACATTAACTATTCATTGTATATCATGTAAAAGATTAAACATTGTGCGTGGGAGTTTTGTGAAAGAGTAGGTGTGTTTATTTTTGCACGTATCGGATTAAGAGTTTCTTGGGTAATCTATTTTAAAGTACTGTATGTAATATTTTTGACATGACGTGTTGATGTGTTCCTGTACATGTGAATCACAGCTGTATCATAATATTTCACTGCCTGGCGCCCCTTTTTCTCAGTCAGTATCATGTTTGACAGTTATTTTTTTTGTTTTTTTACAACATAAGTGATCTTGGAGAAGTTTACCTGCTTTTAATTGTATTAGAAAGCACAAATTTGAGCACATTTCTGCTTTTTTTCGAGAGAGAGTGTGTGTGTGTGTGTGTGCTCCTCTGCTCTCCAGCACAAATTGGCGAGATGCATCATCATTTACAAATGGTACGGGTGTTCATGACGCACAAAAAAAAAAACAACAAAAACAAACAAAAAAAAGGTCCGGAGGATACGAGAGAGACACCAGTTTTCTTATCTGTCACACTGACACTGTGAACATTTTTCTTTTTTTTCAACTTCATCACTTTTAGAAAAAGCACAGCCAGGAGCTAAAGGCTTTTCAGATGACTGTGAGGAGAGTTGTCATGACAGCACAATCACACACGCTAAAAGAGAAGACGTGTACAGAGTTACACACAGAGCGTCTCCTTGTGTTGCACAGCAGTTGATATTGAAGTTCGGTTTTTATTTAACCTATCTGTAGAGCCATATTTATTGTAACTGTATTACAGTAGAGGTATTTATATGATCAATTTTAGTTTATTGATATGCACGTTTAATGTATAAAAAGTGGAAATAAATGTCGCTGATTTATGATGCTGTAAGATGCCTTTGTTTGTCTTAATTATGCACTTCGTGAGAGAGGAATAAAAAAAAAAATTAATGTTATTATATATAAAAATGATGTCGACGCAAACGCTAAAGCACATAAAATATCTAATAGATGCAGAATATCATCATGTGTGAAGTATTGCAAAGTCTATTTACTGCACAAACTGCAGCTTTATAATCAAATAAAACATTTGAAGCCTCAGATCAGTTACACTGGATTGCATTATAATCATAATCATGTTTCGTCCATCTCATGTAATGTGGCCACTGAGCGAGTTAATGCATAGTTGCACTAATGTCACCGAGAGATTTGTTGTTTTTAGTGATTGAGCAAGAAACATGATGAATATTAAACGCATTCATAGACAGACGTAAGCGGATGCGGGGCAGCCGGACTCGACATCTCAATCCCATAATAAATTACATATAACATTTTTAACAAGATTTGGATCTTGATCTTTCAACGCCGACACAGCCTCTTGATAACTGAGCCTTTTTTTTTTATTAAAAGCATAAAGATAATTGCAAACTCATTAGCTGGGAAATGACCCTAACTGTGGTGTGTTATGGATCCCATGACAATGAAAATTGGGCTTCCACACACTGTCAAGCAGAGTTTGTATTAAAGGAACTGAACACTGAAATCAAACTACTTGTTCCCTGAACCATTTAGAGTCTTAAGAAGCTACTGGTCTGCTAATTGACAAAGTAACTAAAATTTTAAAAAAAGGACTTTACACTGCAGTGCCGTACAGATGCTGGGAAATAAGACTTTATATGCTTTATATGTGTTATATGAAGGGAATATACCGGGAGCAAATGGATCAATCGATCTTTGATCATGAGGTAAGTTCCTAAACAGATTTAGAAAGGTAAGAGAAACATTGAAATTCATCACTATCCTCCTGTTCCTGCTGCCACTCACGATGAATATGTATTATCTCTGCCGTACAAGACGCAGCAGCAGGAAAAAGGTCACTGCAGCAAGAGATAATTAGTTGTAAAGACATTTTACATATTAATAGAAAGGATACAATCGTACGGCTTACAGTTGTTCGGTGAAGTGTCTCCAGTGTGTCACATTCATGGACAAGCAGCAACGCAAAAAGGGTCAGCTGTGATTTTTTTCACACATTTCCAAAATTATAAATGCACAGAGGAGGCAGGGTGATGTTTTAACACAGGTCAGATGTGATTCCTCTAATCACGAGCAGGCTTAGGTGATCAGAGGTATTGATGTGCCTCAGATATCTACAACCAGGGCTTTTTCTTCCAAGGTTGGAAGTGGGCACAGGCGGTCAAAGTGTCGGCTGATTAGCATACAGTTTGTGCCAAATTGCTGTTTGGCTACAGTCGGTGGTCTTTGTTAAACTACAACAGCATCTAAAGGACGGTAAATTAAACCTGGCACTGAATGCAGGTTGCAGACTGAGAGGATTTATAGATGTGACTCAAAAAGCTGAAAATAAAAAAAAAAAAAAAAGAAAGCAGCTAAAGGTGTTTATGAAGGACACTCGAGATAAAAGCGCTCCCAGCTGGACCCAAATATGCAAAACACCAACCCCTGATTGGGTGCAAATGAGCTGACAACAAAGGACCACCTTCCAGGAGCTCTTGCTGACTATACAATTAACATACTGTACAATGCCGCTGATGAAGCAAAACCCTGAGTGATGTGTAGTGTTGTGGCCAGCGCAGAGAGAGAGCAAAGATAGGAAGGGTCGACCCTGCAGCAGAACGGGGGGAACAACCATCGGCAAGATCCTGAAAACAAGACGGTGACAAGATGTTCACTGTAGATTGAGGAGTGTGGAAATATCTCAGAAGGTGAAGCGGATGGAAGAGCTCGCTACTGGGCGGTGAGTGTCTTCATGTGTCTTCAGGTGCTGAGGTATGAAACAACAGTTTGAAACACACATCTCAGTCCTTTCGGCTCAATTTATTCCATGTATCGATGCTGATGAGGTAAGTGCCGGGACAGCTGAATGTGTCTGTTTTGCTGCCTTTCTCAGCGGCCGGGACAGTTAAAAATGACCCTAAAAGCTCAAATTAGTCCAGAACTGGTGAGCTCATGATTTCACACAATGAGAAGATCGTTTCCTGGTCAGCGTGACATCCGTGTCCATCATCATCATCATCTACTCTACTTATTAAGAAAGAAATGTGCATTTGTCTGACAGCTTTGCCAGAAATAACACACAGATACAGCAAATGCTATCAACCCATTTGCACTATTTTTATTTATATTTTGTGCGTTTTTAATGGCGTGTTGTGCCATGTGTAATGTGTGTACTTTTACTGTACTTTAGGAGAAGCCAAAGACTGACAATAAAGTCAATCAATCAATCAATCAATCAATCGGTGCTTGTGCAGTTTAACCTATAACCGTGCATCACATTTTTAAGAGGTCATCATCGATGTTATAAATAAAATCATAATCTGTTATGTAACTAACCAAAGCTGTCTGTACTGTAAAGAAAAAACTACAATATTTCTCTGAAATATAGTGAAGTAAAAAGTACAGTATTCACATGTATGAATATGAAATACTCAAGTACATCAAATCTAAGTAAAATGTACTTATATTCTTAATAGTGAATATATTTGGCGACATTTCATGGAAACTAAGTAGAAGTTATCCGGCAGGTTGTTGGTTCATCATCTTCCTCCTCCTCCTCCTCCTCCTCCTCCTCCATCAGCCCTCACGTGCTGCGTGCTCGCCCCTGAGCCCCCTTCATCTCGTGTGTTACGCCATTGGTCCGGGATGATGTCATCCACAGTTATAGAGACAATAGCGCCCACCTCCCCTCCGTCAGTGTCTCCTCACACACACACACACACACACACACACACACACGCATCGCGGCTCAGAGTGACGCCAGCTGAGTTGAACAAGCACTCCTGACGACATGTATGTATTTATTTATCCATCCGCGCAGTAAGTGTGCATCTTCCACTCAGACCGGCTCTATTTTTTTTATTATTTTTTTTGAAGTGCATGAGCAAACGAGCAGGCAGGGGAAGGTGTTACACATCTGGATCAAACCAACACATCGGGTCGTGCCACTACAGACATGAGGATTTGTCATTACGCTGCGCATTAATGATGAATACACTACGGGACTGCCTCCGCTGATGTAAGTGATGCTTGTTTTTAGTAGCAGTGCTTCTGGTAGCGGCCTGCAGCCTGTGTGTTGCTCAGGTTTATCTTACAGCACAGGAAGAAAAAAAAGATCGCCTTCTGAATGTCTTTAATGCTTCTCGTGTATTTATTATTATTATTATTATCATTATTTTAATTTACAAATTGATGCCACATAGTAAAACCAATGCAAGCAATGCATCCTCGTGTTATGCACCGCTGCCCGGAGGATGTCAGCAGTTATGAGAAGACATTTACGCACATAGCTGCAGCCATGTGAAAGTACCAAGTACTGTAGTAGTAGTAATAATAATAATAATAATAATAATAATAAATGAAGCTGTAGTATAGTATTGATCAGAGTGCAGGCAGCAGCCTCAGGCCATGTCACCCACATCAGCTTTAATCTCTCATCATGACAAAAGGTTCAAAAGCGCGATTAAAATATAGAGAAATTAGGCAGAGCGCCATCTAGCGACGGTGCAAACAGGAACTGATAGATTTTCCATTGCTAGTCATTGCAGAAGAGCTTCATGAATAGCAATGCAGAGTGATGTAAATGTTTGTTTCATACCGGCAGGGACGGATATGAGCATGCTGCTACAGATTATGATTATGGTATAATCAGCCAATAAATATGACATATCTGAAATATAAGTCTCCTCCACAGATGAAGGGACACACACACACACACACACACATGTTAAAATGTTCCTACATAGTGAGGTCAGATAGGCAGGATGTTCGTATAAAGACAAGCTGCAGTGCATTTACAGAGTTGCTCTCATTGCTATTATAACCCTCTCATATAAATCTATGGCCAGCCATGACTCGTACCATGACTCGTTACGGGTCTAATGTTTCAGTCTCACAATAACTGAATTGACTTTTGTTATTTCTGGGAAATATAATATAATCATTGAATCTTACGCACTCCTTGATTCGATTTGACTGAATGATTATTATTATTAAAAGTAAAGGAGCACTGCAAAGATAAATTAAATTCTTATCTTATTTATCCATTTAATTGTATTTAGTGGTTAGAAAGGTAAATTAATGCAAATTAATATATATATAAATCAGTGCAATTTCAATATATATAAGCGCTTTATTAAGTTTAATATCATCTAAATAAAAGATAAACAGGCCGAGATGCTGCTTTAAATGAGTAGTAATGCACACGGCAGGCTAGTAATAGGTAAAAAAATGTGCTAAAATTACACGTTAATGAGACATTAAAACAATTAACGTGTTAAGTTAGTTTCCTTCCTCCAGCTGTGACGCTGGGGGAGATGCTGTGACAGCCTCAAGGTGTCCTGTGTTGTTGTTGTTGTTGTTGTTTACATGCATGCTCGTACTTTTCCTCAAGGATATTTAGATGATCTTATATAATAGAGGGAAACAGACTGTTGTCACCACACAGCAGCTGGCAGATGTTGCTGTTTATTTATTTTGTTCAAAGAATAGATTCAGGTAGTTTTTTTGGTTTCATTTCTCTGCAGTGAAATAACTTAAAACCCTGCAGGAGACTAAATGTTTTAGGCACCCAGTGGAGCTGCAGACGTGTGCTTCCTTGATTCAACAAGTTCCTGCAGTTTTTGTGCGTATCGGAGAGACCAAGCAGCAGATACACCTTCGCTGGCTCAGATCAAAATACAGAAACACAATCGATCGAGCTGCAACAGAACTCACACAGTCTGAGTCGGGTGGTAATGTGATACCACGTTTGTTCTGTTGTTGCCTCCAATAATTTGTTTTTAAGCTTATGTTTTGTTTTTGTTTTTTCCAAAAGCAAGATCCAGTAGAGTTATAGTTTGGGGTGATATTTGGTGATAAATGTCTTGGTCTAAGCATCAGCGTGTCAGCTGATTACATTATTTCCCATGACTGTGCTATTTCAAACCACGTCTACTCAGATCACTCTGTGAAAGTTTTAAAATATATTCAAAGCACGTCACCTTCCTTTTTACCGGCTTTCATTCTTCTTATCTTTGTCTGACAGACCAATCAAAAAAAAGCTTTTGTCTATTTTTTATTTTAATATTTTATTTTTAGGATAGTCTCTTTTTTTTAGGGCTTTCTTATTAAATTGCACAGAGGTTAAACTTCTGTCTCATTATTATAAAATGATGGAATTGGTTTAATCTAAAATAATCAATCTCTATATGTTATTTCACAGTATATCTAAAATTAAAGTGCAGCCGACTCATTATTATACACATGGAGAACAAACTAAACTAAAATGTACTTTTGCGGTGGGGTTGTGTTGTTATAAAAGTGATGTGCTCAAGTTTAAAACACACTCTGGATTAAAGCTACAGAAAGTTTATGGAAACTATATCAAAAGCAGAGATGATGAAGATGAAGTATTTGTCTCAGTGTTAAATGAGTCTGACTGGACGGTAGCGAATGGGAGAAGCCGTGGTTGAATGTTCCCAATCAAGCCGCCCACCGATTGGTCAGTTTGTGCTGTTGCTTCCATCACTTTTCTAACCCGCTGACTGTGGAGATTAGATGATGTAATTATTTTGACTTCCCCTCAGTAGCCTGTAGTGGCGTGAGCCTCGATGAGACAGTGAAACAAAGACAAATAAATAACAGAATGGCCGTAAAAACACGGAGAGGACTTTGGACCGGCGTAGTCAAGTCAAACGAATGCTTACTTATGAGGCTCATCCTTGTGTGTCATTATTGTACCGTTATCATGGCACTGTTGATATAACACTCTCATTTCGGGCATCTGAGTCACGAGCACGTCATCTCGTGTAAGAAGAGCTCAAGTCATTTTTCTTTGTCCCGAGTAAATCTGACATCATTTGACGTGTAATTTAATCCTGATTAGAGTGTGAGTCATAATGACTTAAACCCACACACACACACTGTGCTTCTCTAGGGGCCAGATTTTACATCCCAGATTTATTCTTTCAATCTGTAATTAGATCCATTTGTTTTTTTCTGGATAACCTCTTACTAATGTTTTGAATTCATCAAATATAAAATACAGCATCATTTGTACGATGTTTAGAGGTGAAGGGGTTAGTGGAGGTGTGAATACAACGGTTTGATTATTCAGTATTTCTGTATGGAAAACTGATCACAGTGAATCTATCAGAAACACTTGACATTCACCTCGCTGTTAGTAAATAAATGTCATCAGTTAAGTGAATAAAAATGTCGAGTTAAAGGAGTTTGTGGTTGATTATCTGATTTAAAGGTGCAGCAGTCTGTGCAGGGTGCTTTAGTTGTTAGAGTTAGGAGAAACATCCCTCATTTCCACCCTGCTGGATGTTAAAGGAGAGACTCTGCATGCCACTGTGTCACCGGTGTCAAGGCAAACCTTCATCACACTGCAATGCTGCGCAGAATATTTGTTTTTTTAATCATATTTTACCATTTTAATGCCAAATGATACTCAGGTTAAAATAGAAAAGCTGGAGCTACAGTAGGTAGGTATCAGAGGCGAACCTGGATCTGTCCTAACATTTTAAAAATCGTCCTAATAGCACCTCTAATATCTTGTTTCTTTAATCTGCACAAAGACCAAAGTGTAAAAACAATGAACAGTTGTGGTTTTACTAGAGGTTACAGGAGGAGGAGAGACTTCCAGGTAGTCTTGTGGTCAAGGTGAGGGTTGCCTGGTAACCAGCCGGTCGGCCTGTAAAACTGAGTGTTAATGATGCTCTCATCAGACAGCTGATACGCGTATGTCTCAAAATGTTAAACTGTTCATTTTATATCACAACAAGTTTGTTTTTTTTGGGCGGCGCTGTTAGCATTAGAAGAACTGGAACTTTTACTTTTTTTTATTGTGTTATTAATTTATCTAATTTATCATTAGACGCCGTTAACAGCGTCCAGCAGTTACCTTCCTATCTCAGCTGTGTCACACGTGCGGTCAACTAACACCTGTCAGTTTACTCACAGTTAAAACACACTGACGCCACTGTCTTCACTGCAGGAATCACTGATGTTCACTGATTTTTTCAGTCACATCAGCAGCAAACGCTCCTCTTTCTGTGTGTGAATGTAGGAATCTCATGTAGGGTCATGTAGGGCACCAACTGTCTGACCGCCTGCTGTTGTGTGCATGAACATTTTACTGTTTTTTTATTTTCCCCCTCCTCTGCGACCAGCGCCCTTAGCTCTTGCTATCCATCTGTCAGTTTGGTTATGTGCGTGGACGACCATTAAAAAGAGAGAAGTGAATTGCTTCCTGTCATTTCGTGCCGACTCGAGAGCTAAACATGAGCATTAAATGTGAAGATGTGGATTGTCCTCTCTGACAGAAGCAGCCTGGCCATTAGCCTCTGGTGAAAGAGTGACTCAGATGACTAATTTTGTGCCATCCACTATCACGAGAAGCTGCCACTGTGATATATATATATATATAAAAAAAACCCATCTTTTTCATGCATAATTCAAGCAATTTTAGAAGCTAGTAATTAAGCACATCCTCATATTACTGCTTGATTTTTTTTTCTTTTTGTTTTTCCTCTGGCTCATCCTATTTCAAGCTCCAATGTGTTGTCCACTCTGCAGCGTGGGTGTTTTTGGTTGTCAGGTGCCTTTGATGGAGGAGCTGCATAAAGCCGAAGCGGAGGGGAAGGAATGGAAAGATCGTCATTAATCTCACACAGCCTGACAACCGACTCTTCCCCCGAAAAACACCAGCCCACTCAACAGCCTCTCCCCAAAAACATTCACCGCAATGTCTCTGCAGCTGGAGACGTAGTTGTACACCGCGCTGCCTAAATCTACACTACGGCAGGTTACCGTGGTCTCCAGTGATATTCTCACTTAAAGGTTTTTCCAGCTCTGACTGAATTTTGACATTTATTATTATATTACATTATTCAGAGGTATTAGGCAGAAGAAAAGGAGTGATTTAAGTATTTAAATAAATCAAAACTATGTATGATATTGTAGGTTTTTTCTTAGGTGCTGGAAAGACATATATGTACTATGCTTGTGACTGTAAAGCTGTTATCTTCATTCAGCGGGTGGGGAGCAGCAGCAGTGAGCTGAGGGAGGGCGTCATGATCTCCTCCTGTAGGCTCGGCTTCTTCTTCTTCTTCTTTTTTTTTTGAGTTTGCATTTCATCCCGCTCCACTTTCATGTGCTTGAAATTCTGACACAGCTAACGTGATTGGGGGAAAAAAAAAGCTTAGCATACGTTAGCCTTCTTCCTTAAACATGAATGCACGGCCAATGCATACATTTGCATCTGCTTTTCTGTTCTTCGATCCATCTTGCAACATTTGTTTATATGTCTCGGCACAAGTAGCTCACTTAACTCAAGATTTTAAAGTATACTACAAGTAGCCGTTATGCTTCCATTTCTCTGCAGGTTTCTCATGACTTATTCACATTTTACTGTAAACCTCTGAAGTCATATATGCTTAGAAGATATATTATGCAATCCTCGTACACCGATATATAATATGGTGCAGTTGTGCACTCTGTACTAAGCTAATGCGAGCTACCTCACACAGTTTTAGGAGTCTACACACACCTTTCAGACAGATTGTCTAATGGCCCCCGGGACTGTAAGACATTGATTTAGACCTTCAGATTGATTGAAGAGTTCCTATTTTGAACTATTTCTCAATCAGCAATGAGACGTTTACGTTTTGTGCCTCTGCTCTGCCACTTTACAGCGACGCTCTGTTGCTCTGTTGTGCTTTTTATGAGCTGTCAGATTGGCTGCCACCTCAGAGGCTGCCTGGGATCTGACAATTGAAGCTATTAACAAGGGAGCGATAATGAAAAACTGTCAAATCACAAAGAGAAAAGAACGAGTCTGTTTCTTTTCGAAGTCGAGCAACAGTTTCCTCAATTGCGGCAGATTGAGGCGGTTTATTATTTTAAAGTTTATTATTTTACACAACAGCGACATTTAGCATGTACTATAGCTTGGCAAAACAAGCTAGAAAGATAGATTATATTAGGACTAACTAATTGGAGTCATTATATATAAACACAGTTCAATTAATCTACAGTGTACGACTGAGCAAAAACTCCCTAAAAAACATTTTAACAGGGAAAAAAGTGGAAGAAACCTCAAGAGGAGCAACAGAGGAGGGATTCCTCTCCCAGGACGGACAAATATGCCATAAACATGTCTGCAGGATAGACCAAGAAAGCAAAAGTGTTCAACCTTTTTGTACTATTTGCATTTACTTTATTTTGTGAGCCCTGTATATGTATTAATTATGAAGATTTGTGCAGAACATTTGACTGAATTCTCATAGATAACGAACCAGATGGTTTAATGTTTGCAGAATAATGCTTCACAACAGTCAGGAGTGTATTATCTTTGATTCTTGCTGTGAAATATCGCAGATTCGAGAGGCATCGCTGCATTACGACGTCTCTCTCGGTCTCATTGTCTGCTGAAGCTATGACTATGAGTGAGTGAAAAGGCCACTAGCCCGGGCTGCAGAGTACAGTGTGTGTGTGTGAGAGAGAGAGAAAAGTGATCAGAGTGATAGTGACTTCCACCATGATAAAACTGGGTCAATGTAACCCCTACCCCCTCCACCACAGGCAAGGCTGAAAAAGGAAAAAAAAAAAAAAAAAAAAAAGATGAGGATACCATCACCAGACTGTGTGCGTGGATATAAGCGTGAGGACGCTGGAGCGTGGTTCTCTATGGGTCGGTATCTGTGTTGTGTTGGGACTGAAGGCATCCCCAGATTATTTTGACGTGTTGCTTCCTCCCCTGTAGTCTGTGGTTTACAGTGTTATAATCTGTCTCCCTGTATTTTCTCTCTACCCACTCTTGTGTCTGATAGCCAGTGTTGTCCACAGTATCTATTCCTCCTTTTACCCCCCTGTTTGACTTTTTCCCCATCTTCCACTTCCTGAGAGAGATTCTTTATAAATATGACTCAAAGGGTTTAAGATGAAAAATTCACCCTAACAAACACTTGCACATTGTAATTACTCGATACTGGTGGTGTATTATTTTCTTAGCTATGGTTGTTATGTGGTGCATCCTGAGGAGTTTAAAGGCTACGCAGATAGTTTGGGTTTTATTTGTCCAGGTTTTAAGATATCCTTCCGCCTCCAACCTCAATACAACAGAAAGACGACGGACAATACATTCTTTAGTAGAAAGTAGTTCCTATAGAAATTTTCAACTTTAAGGTCACAATAAATACACAAGAGCTTATGTCTGGACTCACTAGTGTATGTTAACTTATAAACACAAGAGGAGGAACTAATCATACACAAGGCAGAGATACAAACAGCTCTGATGAACCACAATGCCAATAAAGCTAACACTAGTGTGCTAACATGCTCCCACCTGACCTGCAGAGCCTCACTGCTTGTTTGGCTAAAAAGTAAATTAAAGCACTTCATCAACTAAGCAACTACTGGGTGCACATATATATATATATATATATATATTTTTATACACACCATCACAGATTGATTATATTTAACAGCGTGTGTGTCTCAGAGGGTGGATTTTCACCTTAACGATGAAAATATTTCATCTGAATGTTTTTTGAGAGCAGCTTTATAATAAAAGTACCATATGGATAAAAAACATTTAAAGTCCCTGAGTAACTGTAACAAACATATTATTAGTAACATGAATCATAACGGTGATTTTAATTATACATAACATTTCTATGTGTATTTTAATTACAAAGTGCATATTTATAAGATGCGGTTCGTTAATCTCTTTTTGCTGTGTAATGGTGAGAAAGCTTTCTGTCCAGCTGAGTTGTATCGTTGTGTGTACGTGGTGACCTGTTTATACCATGGCCGAGACAAATGCTCATTTCTAATTGGCCCAAAGGATTTTGGTTCATTTTTTACCAGAGATAGTAGGATGAACAAGGGAAATGGCTGGTGGCAGGCAGATAATCACATGGCTCTCATTAAACAGTCTTTAATGTGACTGTGTACCAAGAATCCACTGAGCCATTTGTTAACTTTGAGAGTCACTGTGTTGGTGCAAAGACAGCAATACAAGCCTGGGCATCATTATACGGTGCATAAAGAGCCGTGGACATGCACGTTCAGTTTATGGTATATTTAGTTATTTTTATCCTCAGTCTTGGCTTGCTTTATTATGTCATATAAGTGAATGTGTCTTGTTAAGTACGAGTCCTCAGAGGGATGATGCAGTTCATTTGATGCATCCTTGCGACTGAGCTTTTAAGAAGCCTCACTAACATCAGGATTAACTGGGATTATTTGCTTCTAACAGAAAACAGGTACATACTCATGCACCTTTGTGTATTCATTTTTATACCCTAATGGTAATTTGTATTACGGCGAAACAGTTTAAATCTGAAAAACTCTTTATAAATATAAATGAGCATTTAATTCCCGGCCCTGGTATGAGCAGGTAACACAGTGTGACGTGCATGTTTAAATGGATTCTGTAAACACTGAGTGGTTTTTTTTTTGGCTACAACGTTATCCATTCAAATCAAACATGCACCTCAGTGGGTATATTCCCCTTTATTGGCTCCTTTCATTTGCAGCAAATGTAAAAAGGAATAATGTGTGAAAAGTTAATGGTGAAAACTGAGACGTAACTTTGTTGGTTTTTATTTGTTGCTATGTTTTGTCATGCAAAAGACACCTCAGAGGTGACTTACAAAAATATGCAAAACATAAAAATCTATTACGGTATTATTATTGTTGTGGTAGTGGATTTGGGGTTTTACTTTACATTTCACAGATAATTAACCATCATTATTATTTGAATTCACTTACACAGAAAGAACTGTCCTCACAACTATGTGTATACATTGTACTAATTAAACATTTTATAGCTGCAAGACAATGTTCCCAGTTTTGCATCAACATGTGCTGTTTGTGTCTGAACTGATGGAATGTAAAGTGTGCCCCACATTTTTCAGTGTTTGTGAAATTTCAGTAATTTGCTGACTACTCTCTTTCTGTCTCTCTCTTTTTATTGGCCAGCTTTGCATAAACCCAGATGCCTCCCCTCCCTCTTGACGAGCGCATAGTGGTCATTCAGCGCCCTAAAAACATAGCCTTATGTGAGGCTTCACCACAAACTATCCCACAGCATTCCTCTCAAATATCAGCCTCCGCCAATGGACAAGTCGCCCACCCTCCTCATCTCCACCCTTCGCAGTCCCATTTCTATTCGCCTTCCTGTAAATCTCTGACTCTGGAATGCAAGCGCAGATCCTCCCGCACACAGAGATTGAAGAGCGACCAGCCTGTTGTCCCAGCGGGGGTCAGACACATCCCTAGCCACTGCCACAGCAATGGCACAGTAACTCTCGGCCCACGGCTGCCGTCCCACACACATACTATTGATATCAAGGTGACAGTGGACAAAGGAGGAAGAGGAAGAGGTTTCAGCAACTCGTTAGGGCGCAGTGGAAGTGTAAAAGGTGGGAAAGGGAAATGCACGTCTTCACAGTTTGATCAAGGACAATGTGAGAGAAAAACTGAAAGTGCAGGGAGGCCAGGTGGAGCCGAACACAAGCCACAGCGAAGTCGTTATAGGCAGCTGTCATCTTCCCATGAGGGGGTCCTACAATTTGTCCCCGCCCAGGCACAGCAGCATAAGATCAGGGGAGTAAAGGAGAAAGAAAATACTAGTTTTATTAACAGAAGTGATCAGGAATTTCCCTCTCTTGGTCACAAGAAGAATTCCAAACTGGGAACTGTCCATCAAAGCCATAATAGTCACAGTTTGCCCTACCACCACAACTCCGTCCCTGTACCCCATGCCGCCATCCTAAACTCCAACTATCCCTCATCCCCTCCCTCCCAACCCACCCATGTCCCAAACTCATTTCAGCAACTTAGCCAGCCTCGCCCGTCCCGTACCAGGGATCACCGTCCTCACATTCTTCATGGTCTACCCCTTTCCCCCTGCTCCTCCCATGCTGGAGGCTTCCCCAGCCCTGACCATACCTGCACCATCGACTGCACCCACCCATTCAGTTGTGGCTGCTGGAGGCTTGTAAGATGCAGAGGGTATAAGGGGCACTCGGCTGGCTGTCAAGGAGGTGGAGGAAGCTCTTCCACCTCGTTTTCCTGTGTTCACAATGTCGGAGCTATGAACAGAGGAGGCAAAGAAATGGGCCTGAGAAATCTAGGTGGGTGTCTCTCCACCACCTCCACATCCAACACCTCCTCCTCTAACAGCACTGTGTCTGACTGCCGAACAAACCTGTTCAAACCCCTCCGCTGCGCTTCCTGCTCCGGTGAGGCTGGAAACTTTGAGAGTCCCGCTATCCTTCGTAAAAAACTGGTAGGCGGATGTCTGCCCTGTACCCCGCTGTCCTCCTCGGCCCCTCTCCGGGCGATACAGAGCTGCGTCACAGGCTGCAACCCTAAAGCCTCTCAGACAGGTAGTTCCACCTGCAGCTACTGCAGCAGCGACCCCATAGTGGTGACGTTCAACCCTCGACGAGGCAAACCCCCAGGAAGGGGCATGGGAACCACTCATTCGATGGGTATGTTCCAAGCCGATGATGATGACTACAGTGTACGTACTATCTGGCCTGAAGAATTAGCAAAGAAGATGACCCATTCGGAAGCCCAAAAGAATCACTGTGCCGGGATGGGAGTCGGGAAGACCGGTGCAAGCCAGCATCAAAATGGCAGCAATGGGACAGGCCTTGTCCTCCTGGACTGCCAAAACCTCCAGGAATATACGCAGTCTCAGCTAACAGACCATGCTGGCCGAAGACGGTTACAGCAGGGCAAAATGGCCGCCTTCGATTTTATGGGCTACAGGTCAGGATCTGGGTATGATGAAGGCAGGAACTCACTGAAGAGGCTCCTGAATAAATCCGAAGACGCAGGAATGGGGGACTCTCCTGAGCATGACAGAGATGCATCATATCCTCGTTCCCCCTCCCCCTGCTCCGCCTCACCGCCATCACCTGTGTCCTTCTCGCCTCCACCGTCCGCCCCTAGCACACTCATCAAACCCAAACCCTGGCAGAGAGACAGAGACGGAGGACATTCTCTGCCGTCGGCTCAGTCACTTCACCTGGCCCTGAACTCGCTGAACAGAGAGCAAGATGAAGAGAACAGCAGAAGTAAGAATCTCTGACACTTCACCTGTGCAAGTGGAAAAAAGTCTTAAAAAATATAGTGAACACAGCACATTGAAGGACATTATCTCTGAAGTAACTCATGAGTCATGTTTTTGGCTGAATTCCTTTGAGCAGTTATCCATCCCTGTTGATTAGTTTCAACTTGTGGCCGCTGTTCTTCTCTTGTGAGTTAGCGTATCCTGTCATGATTTTAAGACTGTTTCCCTTGACAAGTTAAATAATTTTACATTGTTTTTGGCTGATGCACCTGCATTTCTCCTCAACAAATACTGCTAACTAGCTTTCAGACCAATGTTTTAGGAATCAATGTTTTCACTGATGATTGAGTTGCTTCAGGTTTTTGTTCTTTTTGTACAAAATCCTTTTTTTTTTTGTCTCGTCTTTTCCCAGTGCGCCTTTCCCTGCCGCTCTCCTCGTCATTGCCGGCCTCTCTGTCCGATGAGACTGTGATGACTCCCGATGCGGAGAACGCCGTGGTCAGTCCCATCCTGCCCTTCCTGTTTCTGGGGAATGAGAGAGATGCCCAGGACCTGGACCTACTGCTACACCTCAACATCGGCTACGTGGTCAACGTGACCACACACCTTCCCCTCTACCACGTCAACTCTGGGCTGCGCTACAAAAGGCTGCCTGCCACCGATAACAGCAAGCAAAACCTTCGACAATACTTTGAGGAGGTTTTTGAATTCATTGGTGAGACACCCACCCCTGATATTATGTTGTTTACTGCTTAAGTCAATTCAGGACATAACATAGATAATTTCTTTTGTTGTTCTTATCCACAGAGGAGGCATATCAGAGTGGACAGGGAGTGTTGGTGCACTGCCAAGCAGGCGTGTCCCGTTCCGCAACCATCGTCATAGCCTACCTTATGAAGCACACCCTCATGACAATGACAGATGCCTACAAATATGTACGAAGCCGCCGTCCCGTGGTGTCCCCGAATCTAAACTTCATGGGCCAGCTTTTGGAGTTTGAGAGGGACCTCAACTCTGGGGTGACTCCTCGTATCCTGATGCCTAAACTTAACGGTGTGGAAACGCAGGTGTGAGAAAGATCCGGTGGTCAGGAGCGCGTAGTGTTACAACAGATTAAGAGGGGGAAAAAAGTGAGATTAAAGTGGCTTTAATAGGCATGAAAAGTGCAGCACATTTAAAAAAAAAAAGATGTTGTAAGTGGAAATCGTGGTGTGCTTGGCAACTAGTGCACTTTTAATACTGTGAAACATGAGACAAATGACTGGATGGCTCATATGTTTGAGTGGTAACTCTTAGACAACTTGATCATCATCCAGTATACTGTTTATATAAGATAACGTGCCAATATTTTGTATAGATCAAACATCACTCTCAGATATCTAATTTCTTCCTTTTCTGACGCCTCTTCCTTTTTTTTTTTGTTCCCAACGTTTACATTCGGAGCCACAGAAATACAATGACTCTGCTGCCATTAAATCACACACGCATACGCAAACATGCAAAGGATTCATGTCCATACTTCATCCACAACAACCACTCTGATGTTTCCACCACATGTAGCAACACACAGGTTATTGCAATGCACTTTACTTCTCATGCATTTCTGAAATGTCTTTTCTTCTCACCAACTGAATTTGCCAGACAGTCTATGGTTTTGGTTTCATATTATCATGTCTGTGGGTTACTTCCTTTTTTGGGATAAACGTATCTCTAAAGGGATAAACAGCTCATGAAAGTGTCTTAGGATGGTTTTATTTCAGCGAAGCAACCTGCATATAAGCAAAGAAAAAAAAATATTGTCCAACTACTGTTAAATAAGCAGGTTAATGCAAGTCATTAATCAACTGCCACAGAGTTGAAACCACAACTCAGCAGCACTTTCAGATATATATTTTTATGCACATCATGATTTACAGTATATTCGACCGGACGTGTGAGTTGGCAGGTATTGTCCTGCTGTCATAATGTGCTTTAAACAACAGACCTTTTCCAACTGTGCACTATTTATTTAGCGGATTAATTTATAAAGCATTTTTTTCTGAATTTATTTTTTAATGATGTAGAAGAAAACTTTGGTGTTAAGCATGAAACAGTCCTTTCATGATGCATGGACGGATGTTTCTCACAATTCAAAGAGCACACGGAAGATTTAACGGACACCATAACAGTAACAAAGCAACATTTAACATCCTGCTCAATCTCTCTAGTCGAGATAATTTGGAGCAAAACTATTCATTACATGTTTTTTTTCGGGGAGGAAACTGTGTGAAGCTGGAAAACTAATCTCGATTGACTCTTGTTTTAACATCCTGTGGCAAAACCGGAAAGGGAAAATGTTTCTCACATTGCAGCATCTCACTCAAGTTACGATTTCTATTCAAGCCAAATCTACTTTATATTTTGTTATTTTACTACCTTTGTGAAGGAATCAAACAACATCACCGTTTTGATATCCATCGTTACTCCCAAACTATGTTCTTTTGCCTTATTGTCCTTACTGAACTTCTTGACTGTGCCCCTCATGACTATGCATTATTTTATTATAAAGGCGTTGGGTTGATTAGAGAAGGTGACGTGATTCACTGTGAATTCCTATCTAGCAAGCATTCAAATATGGTTACGGCCCCTTTTACAGCCAACCTGCATGCACTGGACAGAGGAGGATATGAAAAATGAGACTTTCCTCTAAGAAAAGTTTTGTTTTTTCAAAGTATCTTCATGTTACATAACACACAAGTCAGTGCAGATTGCCTTCTGTGTTGAGTCTCTTAAATTCTGGGCTACAAAAATCAATTAAGTCCATTTTGATTTGCAGAAAGGTGTCATAGCTTCCTGTTAAAATGCCATATGATATCAGTTCATTGGTTTTATGGGAAGAATTGGTAATTAGTGGGAAAACTAATTGTTTTCTAATCTGTTTGCTAGGAAAGAGAATTATTTTGCACATTTTCTAAAATGACGCCATATACTGTTTTTTGATAACACTCATTCATATGTATTCAGTAAAATAAAGTGTTTGATTATAGATCCGGTTTACGAGAGGGAGAGAAGGTACCAGCTAAGTGTGTGACTGATTATAAACCTGTATAAGTGATTTAAGAGTTCATATGATCCAGGCAAAAAATGAAGCTCTATTGGAAACTTTAAATATATATGTATATATATATATATTTAGCCAAATTCATGCAATTGCCCCTTTTCCAGATTTTAACTTGTGATAAAAATAAAAAAGCCCTACAACATGTTCCTGAAACCAAAATGCCTTCAGCTTGTGTAATTTGGTCCTCCGGTGTCATTATAAATATGACTTTGTAAAATGAGGAATTTTGCTTGTTGGATTTATTTTCCGGCTACATGACTTTGATATAGGCTATATATATTTTTCTACAGTCAGATATCTTCATCACGTTGGGTTTTTTTTTTTTTTTACATGAATCTTTGTTTTGTATGAAAGGCTGTTTGGACAGAATGACATCTTCCGACTCTGCAGTGTTAATATGGACCTTCAGGCATGCTTTGCTTTTGCAGTGCGACACTCTCACTGTTATCAGACCTCAGTAAACGTGAGTCAACATACCGTTACTCCTGTTTTGTTTTTTTTACCTCTCGCCTTTATTTCAGCCAGAGAGATTTCAACCAAACATGCTGTTCACTCCTCCGGTCTCTCAAAGTAGCTCACAGTAAGTGTTGTGTTAACCTTTGAAGAGGTTATTACTATTGCTCCTTGATTTATTTATTTTTTAATATACAGACTTTATATGCAAAGTGGCTGCTGAATCAATTTGGTTACTTCCACGCTGTACGGACCTACTGTGCAGCTGCATCAGTGCTGACCTCAGACGTTTGTACTTGAGAGACATATTGAAAGGAAACTGAACATTTTCTCATATGAACCGAAGGGCCAGCGTCTCTGTGAGTGTCAGTGTGTGTTTTTATGTTTTGCACTCGAAAAAAAAGAGGAAACATTGGAGAGTTACTGTATGTATGATAACTTTGTATATCTGTGCTTTGCTTGTTTGTGGGAACTGAATTATTCCTGTTTGTATTTTATTGCTTATTTTTGAAACAGTGTGTTATTTCATGTACCAAATACTGAATTTAGGGATATTGATTAATAGGAATGATGATGAGATACTTCATTGGGGAAAAAAAAAAAAAAAAAAAAAGCAGATCACCTCCTTCCTTCCTAACGGGGGTAAGAACTCTTCAGGTATGATGATCATTGTAATGCTGTGCTGTTTTCACCCTCCAGAGACCCAAAAACTCATCCGATCCCAGCCGTGATGCTCTCCTGACGCCCACTTCCTTTTCATAATGGATTGTTTCTCTTAAACAAATGTAATATTTTCATATTGTAATAACTGGTCCTTGTATTTAGACGACGTTTTTAACCCTTCATGTACCGACTATACTCTTCATAATTCTTCGAGGTGCACTGTGACTAATATAATGCTGCTATATCACGATGACTTTTTTATTCGTACGTCACATTTATCGCTAAAGATGACGGATACAAAGTGGGCTCGAAACTGTAAAACCCGTCTTACATTGTTCCAATTTAATCCAGGCTTCATTGTGCTGCCTTGGTGCAGCGTATTAATCTCAAAAGTGACTGCGTGCACAACTGTAGGATGTGTACCTGTTGGTCTTCCTTTACAAAGCATGATAGAGAGAAAAGAAAGAATAAATTTAGCAGTAAAGTTTTTTTTTGTTTTTTTATTTCATTACTCACTGTGGTTATATAAAACTGTGATGTTGATTTCAGCAGATATTTTGTTGCTCGGTCATTTAGTTATATGAGAAAAATGTCCAAACATAAGAATCAGGTGATTTTTTAAAAAACGCCAAAACACATAAAGTTGCACATTTGTATCACATCTTGCAACATGTAACTAATTGCACGTGTGTATTCTGCAGTGTTGTCATCTGACGTATATGAAAATATGCAAATGGAGATGCAAACAGAACCTGTATTACATAGATGCGTAGCTGATACATTTTACTGTGAATGTTAACATGTGATACAAATCTGTAATTTCTACACACACATACATCAACCGGCATATACAGTATCATATTATTATTCCCTTGTTTTTCAGACACAGATTCAATTAGATTTTAGCTCCATAAGATAAAACTGCTCGTCAAATCCGGTTTTACAGCAGTGATACCAAAATATAAAAAGTTTAAATCTGATTATATCTATTTATATTTAGTTGATCTCACGTCATGATGTGATGTCAAGTACTTTTAAAATAGAATCGGTTGATAAAGCTAATATAGTATGCCAATAATCCCCATACCAATGTCAATAATACAAATATTTACTTCATTAATTTTGCATTTGCTGTTTGCTTGTGAGGTAAACTGCCTTAAGTTAAAGCTTGTGGAAAACAGCATTCACGATAATCTGGTTTGATTTGCCTCCTTATACACCAAAATATATACGTAGCATAATACGTAGCATACATGGGCTAAACTTTGAGAAACCTTGAGTAGATCTCAGACGTATTTTTCATCTATAAATCACAAAATTGCACAAAATAATATGCAAAAAAAAATATTCATGTTGAGCTCTACTGAAATACTCTGCAGAGCATCTGTAGCTTGCAAATCAGCCAGTGTCGAGATTATTATCTCAAATATACACAAGCCTTTCCCAGAGAGGAATGAAGCTGTGTTTGGTTTAGACAAGCAGCAGTTTAACTGATGTGCTGATGTAGATAATAATAATAACAGTGACGTGTGTGGAAATTGATCATTGGTTTCGATGTGACTATACTTTGTTAGCATGACGTCAAACTCTCCCATCCAGGCACAACAGTTGTGCAATACATACTGTAAACTCACTGGATGCATAAAGAGGTTTGGGGGGAAAACGAGGCTTTGCAGAGCAGAAAGATGAATGACTTTTTTTTTTTTTGTGGAAATGCTCTCTGGACGGTGGCTGCTCGACGTGAGTGACGACACGCGTACTTTCTCTTCTGTTTCTTACAATGATTGATTAGCAGCATACTTGATTAATCTGATATCTGTGTCGATGATAATGACTGAAGATTTCCCATCAAGTGATTTAACTGTTTGTTTGTTTTTTTTCTTTTTTGTTGCTTATAGCTGAATATGATAATGTTACCATGACAACATCCTAAAGTACAATACAGAACCTGATGGCTGGATTGTGAAATTGTTCTCCGTGTTCATTTCTAGTAAACACACTGGAACTGGCTCTTTTAATAAAAAAAATTAAAAAAAAACTGAGAAATAAGCATTTGTAGTGATTTTCTGTGTGATTCATAGATGATGAAAGCTTTGGTGAGCTCAAACATCCAATAAAACCGCACACTGTGATAGGCTGAAGCTCACTCTACTGACTGATCACCAGCACTCACTTTAAAGTCAAGAGTGTCTATTTGGAAAGTATTGACCGGTTATATTACCGTCAATACAAACAGCCAATTGCCATTGATGATTCAGAGGATCAACCCCACCCAGATCGGCTTTGTTCATCATTGCATAAGAGCCGGTTTGGGATTCACAGCTGTGTGATCGAGCACCCGGAGGGCGGATCAATCGGTGGGAGAGGCCAAAACATACTCAGTAGCTGGCAGTAACTACAGCAAATAAATGGTACGAGCAGAACAGTCCTGACAGTATTTAACTGTGAAGACCAGATTTATATCTCATATTGACGTCTTTTAGTCTCTGACCTGAATATCTGAATGGTAATCTTAAATTTCCACGTTTTAAACCTATTGTCATTTTTTTTTAAATATCTCAACATCTACTGCTCAGAGGATGAATCCCACTGTCTCTGACTTCTCCTCTAGCGCCACCATGAGGTTTTATATATTTGTGATGTTGAGTGAAATTTGGCAGTTTCTCCAGTTCCATTATCATATTAAAAGTTCAATTTGCCCACATAATTTATAAGTACCTGCAACAAAACTAATTAGAAATGAATAAAACATTAACGTCTGCTGTACTTTACATTTAGTGCTAATTAGCAAATGTTAGCATGCTAACACGCAACAACTAACATGTGCAGCTCATCACGGAGCTGCTAGTTTAGCTGTAGCTTACGTTGTAACGTCCACATATAAAAAAATAATAATAATAAATTCATATACAGTTTATATTTTAGTAAAATAATGCTGCACCCAACAGCACAGGTGATGCAGTGTTTATGGAATAAAAGCTTTTTTTTATTTTTATATTATTCATCTAATTAAAACTGATGTGACAATTACTCGTAGTGCTGAATGTTTCCATGGTAACATTTTGTTCGCCTTCATCTCGACTGCTAGCAAATCTGTTGTCAACATCAATATAGTGGATGGATGCACTGGTGTGAAATATTTATGGGCTACACTGCATTTATGTATAAGAATTACAAAACCGCCATCATCAGTCTGCCGGACAATCAAATTAGCTGCAGCTTATCACCCGTTAGTTATTATAGTGGAAGTCTCACTGTGGTTAAATGGCTGCATGGGCCACATGAGGATATTCAGAAGCAGCAGCTTTGTCTCAAAGCCTCCAGTTATCGTGCATTTTCTTCTTCGATATCAACGAAACTGTTGCCGCTGAGCTTGAAACACTATCTAACATTTGAAGTTGGTTTTTTTTCTACCAGCTAACATGGAATCAATGAGCCAAATGGGTTGAAATAAAAAATCTCTTCGCATTATTGTTTCAATCTTTATCGACAACAACCTCGAGGCAAAAAAAAAATCTGCAGCATGGATTCAAATCCAAAGTGTCAACGATGCATTGACCAGGTCACGCAGGTTTTATGTCTGAGAGGATAATCTGACTGTGTTACTACATACAGGTAGATAACAAGACAGCTTTTAGGTCTTATTCTGATTTCTGTCAGTATTTGTATTTGGCAACACAGGCTGAAATGCTTTTTTCTGAATCAAGGATGTTCATTTTACCGTCTGTGAGAAACAGAATGAGTCAAGTCGTCTTTCAGCTCTGAGTCTCCAGTCCTGACGGCCCCAGTGTGCCATTATAGTAATTAAAATCTACTTAATTAAGCATTATTAATTAAGTAGGCTTTAAAAAAAAGTTGCATTAGGAATAATTATACATACAACAGAGTTAATAACTTCAATTCAATATGTGCTCTTTCCTCACAAACTTTTTTTAAATGACATTTAGCAGTTCACTTGTTCATCGCTTTGCCGTTTACGTTTTTTAACTTTGACATTATATAATTAAAGAACCTGTTTGTTGGATGCCTTACAACCCGCACTAATTACAACAGAGCGTGACCTGCAGAGATGAAACAGGAACTTTCACAGACCATCTGGTGATCATTTTCTGACACGGCCCTTGCAGTCATGCACTGGTTTGTACCTGCTGTCACTGTTTTTCAGAGTTTGTGCCAGGACAGAAAAAAGATTAAAACTGGTCCTCAGATCACAAGCTATGGTGCCAAGTCCCGGCTGATTAAAAATGTGGGTTTACACTTTAGATATGTTGCCTGAAAAAAATATCTCACGGCAGATCAGCCTTAAAAAATGCATGATGGAAAGTTGAAACATTGGGAATATAGAGAGCATTTACCTTTTATAACATCCACATGAGGGTAAATATATTATATAATATTATTAACGTTGCTATGGTACTGCAATACATCTTGTCAAATGATCTCTAAAGTGAAATAAACAGTGAAGTATGTTTTCTCAGAGACCCTAACACACCCATGTTTTAAATTAAATATTGTGTGATGGAATATTGAGGCTCCATATGAAGGAAACGGCAAACATTTGACATAGCACACAAAGCACAGGTGTGATTAATGGCATTATTATTGGCTACACACATAAATGGGGGGGGAGCAATAATTAATGTCATTGATTGCTCTTATGCAGCTCCAGGCAGCTCACTAGGACAGACTTTGACTAGTCGGACAGGTGGAACCGATACCGTTAACAGTGACTCTGTTCCATTCACATTAAAAAAAACACCCTGGACCTGGATAATCTAAATGGAACGCAGTTGTTATTAATGTTATTGATTATACCTGCGTTTTTCATGCAGTGAAAAAGGTCTATTGGAACAGAGTCATCAATAACATTTAGATTAAATATTTAATTTGGGTTAAAGTAACCTTTTGAGGAACTGCTTATGGTTTATGAAAACACAAAAAGGACAATATGAAAAGGTAGACTTTGATTAGTATTTACCTGAGAAGAAGCTGAAGGTTCACGTCTCCTCATCATCCAGCAGATGGAGTCCTTTATCTGCAGCCGGAGCTTATTCAAGGTTCATCTGCAGGGTCACCACCATCATCATCATCATCATCATCTGTTTCTATACAATAAAAAGAAAAACAATAAAGAGTGTGGATACAGTGTGTTTTCTCTTTGATGCTTACGTCACAGTGGAAAATCATTTTCATAACCATCTTACATTGGCTTATAATATATTTACCACAATTTCCAGTGTGACAGTACTTCCATGTGCACTTCTAATATGCACATTTTAGTTTTCATTAATATCTTTTAGAGAATATTTACTAGTTACCAATACGAATTGATAAACTGTGGAAACATTTTTGGATTTATCAATCCAGTTTTGCAGAATTGTGGAAAAAAATACGTTGATAAATAAATTAAATAAAATATAATCTGCGTTTGTTCAGTGGAGTCACAAAGCACGTCGTAATTATTTTACTAACTCCTCGTTATTGGACTTAATATTTTGCTTTTTAGAATGAATTCAACATTTCATGAATAAATTTGTGAGCCATTTACGGCAAGCGCGAAGGACAATTTAGCAGAAACGCGAACTTTCTTCTTCGCTGCCAGAGATAATAAAACTAAAGGATGAGTCGCTAGGAAACACTCGCTTAGCAAAGATGGCGCCAGTGTTATGGAGGCACTTTTCGAAACTATCCTGTCTGCTCAAGTTCCCATGATTCCCCACGATGTAAAGGATTTAATGTATTGTTGTTTTTTAACCTTTATTGAACCGTCAAATACATAAATAAGAATGACGTTCATTTAAATAGCGTCACGGCTGCGTCTGTGGGCGTAATGAAGCTCTTCCCTCCAGCTGAGGGCATCAAAAGAGCAAAAATATACTCTCAATTTCATTCCTATAATCTTCCTTTTTTTTTTTTTTAAACCTCTTATTATTCATATATTCAACATGAAAATCGGACATCCCTCTCATCTGCAGGACATTTACAGTCACATTTAAATCCCAGCAGAAATTTCTCCAATTTAAAAATGTGATGTAAACCATTAACCAGACTGCTGCAGTCCCCATAGCAACAGAGGAGAGAGGGTGGGCACAGAAACAGATGATGATACGGGCGTCTGGAGTTCACATCCCTGTTATGATCAGAATTTATTGTCTTTTTGAGATTAAAAAATAATAATAATAACACCATACAGCAAACAGACAATCATGTTCCCTGTCGAGAGATTGAAACCCCGAGAAAATCCTAGTTGGTCCAAATTTCCTACAGCCTGATATGGTACGATCCACCCTCAATGGCTTCCCCCACCCCCCTCTGTCTGGCAGGTACCACTCACTGCAGGGAGGGGGGGGGGGGGGGGGGGGGGGTCCTATTCATCCACCACACATCTAGCGCTCATTGTGGCAGAATCGCAGCGCACTGGACTGTTCAGAGCAGGGTATCATCCATGCTGTTGTCTGTGAGGGGTGGGGTCCGGCTTCACTGATACCACCAAACATAAGCGTACAGAGGGACAGAGGCACAGAAAAAGAGAGGAGAAAGAAAAGAGAAGGAAGAGGGGGGAAGATTGCACCTGAAGAGGAATTTAATACGGGTAAGGAGAAAAGGGGGTGGATGGAGGCAGTAGGAAAAAGACAATGGGGAAAGGTCCAGAATGGTTCATATAGATTTGCTCCTTTGCTGCTCGGCTTTTCCCCCTCTGTTGACAATCATTTTAATTCATTCCTTTTCCATATGTGTCATATTTTTTCAGTGATATGCATATTTATTTATCATTTCTTAAATGACTGTATGGCTGTATGTGCTTTTTTTCAGTCTTAATTTGATTTTTTTTTTCTTGTCCTGTGGTTATTCTTGCTAGTAGTGAGAGAATCTGTAGGCCACAGTGAATGAATCTAACCATTATACCTCAGATAACTCTGTTTCTTTTGTATTTTAAAAATATGTACATGCCTTTTCCTCCCATGTAAGATGACCTAATGAAGCAGCTGTGCCAATTCTATTACACAATACTGACTAATATCTATACTTCATTATTGGATTGACTGTTGGCTGTTTTAGTGTTTGCCAAAGCTGCAAAATATATATATATATATATATAATTTTTGAGCATAGCTTGTATTATATATTACATAAGAGTGCTGTATAATAGGCTTGTCTTTAAATTCTTAATTCACAGATACTGTATAGTGCATTTGATCAACCCTCTAATGGTGTATTTAAAGCTAATATTGCTATAAAATAAACCAGCACAGTGAATAGGAAGTAAAATCTTATTTATAAATAAATAAATAATATTGAATGTGTTTTTATCCGGTTCAAATGTTGCTGTGTTTGTGGCTAGCATGAAAGGAGATACCCCAGTGAACAGCACCATGAGTGTCGGCCAAGCAAGAAAACTGGTGGAGCAACTGAAGATAGAGGCTAGTTTCTGCAGGATAAAGGTAAGACAAGCCGAGCGCCTCCCATTCAGATACAAATCACGCGACACATACGAGGGCAAAACAAAAAAAAACGACTGATGAATACAGTGAAACATTTTCAACAGCAAGATGACTTTCCTTTCAGGTGTGAATCCAGATATTATACTGGTCAACATATTGCAGCAAGTAAAGTAGATGCTCATACAGATCACAAGTTATAATAATAATAATACCGTATTGGTATTAAAAGGTTTAAACTTTTTAAAAAGGACGCTTTAATTCTGCTGTTTTGTACATTATATATCAAATCAAAGTTATATAAAATAATTTCATCCACGCTATATTTCAGATGTAGAAATGCACCGGTGACCTTCTCTGTTACGCTTGAAGTCAATGCTTCCCCATTGGAGGGTTTCCAAATGGGATTGAATGGCATCAAAACCACTTTACAGAGGCACCTTGTCTGTCCAATACGAACGAGCCATCGGTGCAAATATTAAGCAGGGGGACAAACTCATTCAGCTGCCATCACCTTGAGGGAAACAGAACTTTGTGGCGAGATCGGGGGTAAAAGTTTCGCTCTGAGAGAAAACGACACGAGAAGACGTCTCTGATTCTAGTATTCAGAACCGACTGTGACATAAAAACATATGTAGTTATATGTATTTAGCCGTTTCCTGCAAACCTGTTGAAAAAATATAACATTTTAAAGCAAAATTAAATGTATTCCAGGACTAAATAAGTCACTAAAGACAGTGATACTTCATTGTTATTATTTTTATCAATGCATATCCAAATACTTACGTACTAATTCCTATACATCCCATTCGATCAATTTCCTACTTTTATTGATTTCATTGTCTATTTCTGCCCTGATATTCTGTTACATGTCGTAAACCATCTGCAGCTGCAAACATCTGCTTTCAAACATCATCATTCACCTCAAACTGATCAATAGATTTCCTCCGCTTACTCAATTTACATATTCTAAATAGTCAAATTTTTTTCCAGCTTAGTTTGACACAGTTAAATTTGGGGTTTTAAATGACAGATTTGAGTCTTGCATCTTCTTTTTTTTTTTTTGAAGTCTCTGATGAAGCGAAGCAAATTTGATGTTACTGAAAGAAAGCTTTAAATTTGTGTTAAATCATTAAATTGTTGTTTAATTGATTGTTAAATCTCATTATTATGAGCCTCAGTGGCTACAGACTGTATATAATGAAATGCATGGACCTCAGGAATGAATACGTTTGCTCTTTTGGTGATAAAACATGTTAAAGAAAAAAAAAACACAGCGTGTAGGCAGCATTTAAACTATTTTACTCATGAACTGCTCTCAATCTGATCACCCTCATCTCCAGGTATCAAAGGCAGCGGCCGACCTGATGGCGTACTGCGACGCACACGCCTGCGACGACCCGCTGATCACGCCCGTGCCCACCTCAGAGAACCCCTTCAGGGAGAAGAAGTTCTTCTGCGCTCTGCTTTGAGACCAATCAGGGATTATTGTGATTAAAGTACAACTGTACAGTATGTACATGTATGTACAGTGTGTACATGTACTTCCAATCTAAATAAGACATCAATGTACTATAGTAACCTTGCATAAAAGCTGCCGATGTACAGTACATAATCAACAACAAAATGTCTTGAACTAAATTCTCTAACTGCTAACGTCTGTCTCGATGTGAAGAGCCAGACAAAAACTAAAACATTCAATTAATAATAATGAGTCAGAGTTTTCGCTATCAAGACCCAAAATACAAAAAGTTTAAAGGAAAAGTATAAAACAACAATCATCCAGTTGAAAACATGGACATCTCATGCTCAAATTATATCACAGGTAACTGCCAAAAAGGAAACGTGTCGAGCATCAAGCGTCTTAACAGGTTTGACACATTAAAGGAACAGATTCATTCGGATTCTGCAGCATTTGAAACTTTTAACTCGGATGCGAAATTCCTGTATTAGATCTTTGGATTGTGGTGGTGCTACATGTCTCAAGATGCTGCTCCGATAGGTCCAAGCTGTCAGTTCTAGCAACCGAGAAGTAAGTATATTTCCCCGTTTCCACGCTAACATTCGGTGGCTACCTGTAAGACGGAAGTAACAACATCCCTTCTTCCTTATAGGTTCTTTATTTTCCAATTAACATTTACATTGTCCTTTAAAGCCGAATCCCATCCGTTGTCAACATATTGTGTATTCCTCGTTCACTAAAAAAGTGTTTTTTCTCCGTTTTGGCAGTTACTTGTTACAATAGCTATTTATGAGTGAGCTATAATAATAATGTGGATCAAAGTTTTATTAAGCATTTTGCTCATTTCTATACTGTTGCTGTAGTGTGGATGTGGAAGTGTGTGTGTGTATACATTAGGTGCTACTGTGAATCTTCAGTAATTATGAGTATCCGGTCACTGTCAAATCAAGATTTTATAGTTTAATAGCACATAGACCCACCCCCCTCAAAAAAAAAAAACATTCCTGGGGTTATGGACATGTATAATCTAAGCCATTAAAGCAAAATTAAAATATTTAATTATTATGAGTCTGTTGCATTAATCATTTCTTTAAGTCATAAAACAAATAGAGCAGTTATAATGTACTTTTACAGACAGGTGCACATCGTCATTTTGACTAATCAGGTTCTCCAGAGCAGTACAGGCTCCCCTAACCTGATCCCATCCCCAGCTCTGTGTCATCTTTGACATGCTTTTATTTATTTATTTTTATTCTTTTTTTTATTTTTTTTAAGAGACGGACCACTGCTCTGGACCTTTTTCAAAAACTGACCAATGTATTTTCAATAACTTGCAAATCAAATCTTGAGCTTTGGACGAAAAGAACAACCGTGGAATATCAAGCGTTGAAATAAAACCTCCTGTCATCAAAAGGTTTTTTTTTCATTTGTGATTTTATTTGATAAAAATGCAATCTTTAAATGTAGATGTAAAGAAAAAAAAAAAAGAAAAACGTGTTCAAATCTGAGAGAAAGGTTTCACAGTCAAAAGCAAACAGTGTTTAAACAGTTACGTCTTCATACAGCTGGGTACAAGCACTGCTGCAGATTTTATAGTTTATCTGACTGGACAATATGCTAAAACTACCATTCATTAAGGCATCTTAAGGATAATATTGGGCTCTTTTATTTTTAAGTCCTGACTAAGTCAGTCTTGTTGGTGGTACCAACCTTCATTTAAAGCCACTGGAAACTTAGATCAGTGATATGTTATGTGTGTAGAGGCAAATAAAAAACATTATTTGTAAGTCAAGCAGAAGATTGGATGGGGTTTTTCCCCCTCAATCTTGTTTTTGGCTTTTTTTATTTCTAGAATGAGAAAAGAAGTTGATTTTTATTGAGGCTTCAAACACATTCAATCAGATTATTTCAGTATATCAACTGTTTGGCCACTAAACTATTAATGGGCAAGTCGGTTGTTCTGATTAACATGGTCTACATATCATTTTGACAGTGTTGTTATACGAATGGTTTTAGTGTGAGAAACTTGCAATGTATTTGGTGCTGTGTCACCGCAACGTTCAATCAAAAATAATTCACGTTGTGATTGGCCGTCATTTAACACACCGACTGCACCATTTGCTTTGACACACACACACACACACACCTTCAGGCAGGTGCTAAATGTTTTGTAATAAAAAAAGTATTATCTAGCTAATCTAGTAGACGTATTCTTTAATGTAAAGGTGACACGTTTTTGTGTGTTTGAGTTTGTAACATCTGCATCTTTATTTGTATACATTTTCATCTTCAGGTTCAAACAAGCTGTAAGCAGACCAGATGTTGAAGTTTGGGCAAGTTAAAAATGGCATTTTCTTTTCAAAATTACAAAAAAAAAATTAAAATGTGTGTAATTCTCTGTAAAGACCGGGGGCACATCAGTTTTTGAGGTTTAGTTTTCATGCGTCTCATTTACATCATCTGCAAAACACTCCGAACTGAGAATCCGAATTGTTGGTGGAATTATAGTACATGATACTAAACTGGTATGAGGTGTCATTTAATAGAACAAATACAGCTTACAACAACTTTCCACTGGCTTTAAAAACAGGCAAAGAAGCCTATGAGTTGAAGTTGAGTACAAATATTAGTCTGGATTGTACTGGTAAATCACAATTTTATAGAAAGAACAATGTGTGAACTAATAGCACATCAAAAAATAGTAAAAATGTTTAAACCTTGAACAAACTGCCAATGTTGAGCTTTGGAGAATTTTTTTTTTTAGCAAATAAGTTTAAAACTCAGCCTTAAACAGGAAGTACAGGCAGGATTCTAATAACTTTGGATAAACTGAATATCATGAACATGAGCAACTTTTCCCCAAAAGTGAAAATGAGACCATTTCATCCCGAAGCCCCGTCACAGATCGTTCCCGCAGCAGCCGTTTTGACATGTCAGATACAGGTGTGGTCACATTAATAATGGCTGCATTACATTTAGGTGTACCAATGTCACAGGCTCAATGACCCAACATACTCTCAAACCTGAATGGAATGGAGCCATCTTTAATGCTTTATTTACATCTGTTCTTTTACTACTTTGACATGTCGAAGTGGTCAAAAATTTAAGAGAGAGTTAGCGAATATAAATCTACACCTACTTGTCAAAGACCATGAGAAAAAAAGGACTTGAGTGAATTTTGAGTGATTTCATAAAACACAACCGGCCGCTTTAAGCATCATTTAAAAACACGTTGACTCCAGTAAACCTTATTAGTTTGTACAGTGTCAGTTGATATATATGGTGGAGCTGAATTGAATCAAGATCGCGGAAGAGGTAATGTACAGTTTGGATTTCAAAAAGTAGAAAACAGCGACTGAATGGTTTATAGGAAGGCGTCACACCATTCTTTAAGACAGCCATAGCAGTCACCTTGTTGTTTGGCATTTGCCCCACAAGTGTCCTTCAGCCAGTCCCGGAAAAGCTCCTCCTCTTTCTTTAGCACTAGAAACTGCCCGAGGACGACATACGCCTGCGGAGGTGAAGATGAACACACAATTAAAAAGATAATTAAAGGTTGTCCCACATCAATGGCTCCGTTGTTAAGCAGCCAACATTTTAAGCATAACTTGAAAAACTGATGCTGACCACATTGGTATGTGGAAGAGGTGCAGCCGGACAATTACAGATCAAATTAAATGAAATATCACACGCACAAACATCAGGCGTTCTAGACAACATGACAGTAGTAAAAAAAAAGACATTATAAAATGCCTATAATATCCTACATTAGCTGTACGATGACGCTATATTCACTGCCGAATCATTTAAATGTGTGAGCGATGAGTAACCAGGTGATGGAGTTATGCTTCATTTTAAGTTTAAGTTTATTAGGGACCGTGTACAATTAAAACATAAATGTTGCCATTTCATGCATTGTACCAGAGTTAAGCTCAGGCTAATTTACATCCGCAGTCCCTGGCAGGACATAAAAACATAAAATAAAATAAGATCAACTTAAAAAAACAAACAAACAAACAAACAAAAAAAACATAAAAACAACTATTTGTCTGTCACCTTGTCAAAACCTTTGTCCTCCAGTTTTTTGCCAAGGACGTCTCCGATGCCTGCGAGAGCTTTCACGGGCTTCTCTCCCATCGGCTCGGCCACAAAGTCTTTATGTTTTTGGGATGTCGACGACATGGCTGCTTTGTAGACGGTCACAGATCAACTACTGAGCTGTAATGCAAGATCACAATGGAAAAAAATAAATACAGTTAAACCCATACTAGAAAGGGAATGAATCCCCCATCAACTGTTTTAATCTTTTTGTTATTTTTGTGTAATACTTTTCTGAACTGACTGCTGAGCCTCAGCTTTAAGTTGGTGTATTTTCATCCACATCAGATGAACAGTGTAGCATTTATAGCAGTTTTATACATAGTAATTAGACAAGATAATCTGCTTTAATTAAGTCATATTATTTCATAGTTGGTTGCAAATCCTTTGCAGTCAATAACGTGACTGTCACGTCGTGCCCAAAAATGACTGCCGTCCGCGGGAGCGCGCACAGCCCAGTTTATATTGGTTGTACCTGGTCCTTTTTAAACCGGTAAAAAAAAAAGGGAGTGGACACCTGAAATTACGTTACGAACAGGTCGGTGGAGGCACTTCAATAATTATATTAATGTGTAATAGCATATATAATAACACAACTACAGTTACACGAATACCAGCAGCTATTCAAACAGATCCACATCTACAAACACACACAACTCTGAATAATGGTCGAGGCCTGTGTTTACACTCTTTGATTTTGGCCAGTATCGACACAATCTAGGTGTTGTGTTAAAGTTTACGTGTTTCTCCTTAACCTGCACCCAACGTGTTATCACCAACAGTAGTACCCCGACCATGGAGGTGGTGCTACAGGAAACACGATCCTAACAGGAAGATGAACGTTTTTTAACGGTATCAGATTCGCGCGCGCAATACCTCTCAGTGCTAACAGGTTTAGCACAACGAGCTAACGTTAACTAGCAGACTGATTCGCGTTACCGTCTATTTCTCTAACGAGTCCCCACCAGCTGTCAGTGGGTGGTGTTCGCTATTTGAAACATTACGTGATCTATAAGGAACCCATGTCGTAGTCTATGAATCAGCGGCAGCTCTGTGAGGCCAGAGAGCAGCTAACGTTAGGAAGCGATCGTATCAGCATCAAACAGCCTTAAAATTAACTTAATGCTAACATAGCATGAAAGTTAGCTAAGGTGGCTAATTACTACTTCTTCAAACTCTACTATTGTGTTAATGGAATATTTAAGATGATACCGTTCACGTCATATTGACGGGCTGAGTGTCCACCTACCTCCTAATGTCCCGTGAATGTCTGAATGTAACCGGAGAACCGCCGTGTAGTTTTTGTTTCAATATGAAACACTGGAGACCATAATGCACCGCGCGCGGCTCTTGTGCTTCGCGTCACTTGATGACGTCACGTCACATCTGGCGTTTTCTCCTGATCTGACATGGTTGAGCTCATAGACAGTTTATTCTTGAGCCTTATACTTTCACTTCATAAGATGTTATTATCTTTTCAGTACATTGTCATTTTTTTTATATATTTTGATGACAAATCGCTGCCGAGTTTGCTTTGTCTCACAGGAAACTGATAAGTAGACTGACATCAATTGAACCTTTTGTCCCATAAAACAAGTAACATACCCCAATTCACACTTTTAATGCCTTTCATAGTCATGTAGATCGGTGACCTTTCAGAACAATAAGCTCTGTTGAAAATTATAACAAATTTCTTAAAGATTTTTGCACACTTACTAAGTTTAACATTGAATATTTCAAATAACTGAGGTATTTCTGTTAATACATGTTGCCAAACCTCAAAATCCCTCAAGGTGACACTGATGCTATTAAATAATTAATGCAATGTGCTTCTAAAAGTTGTAATTTAGTGTCAACAGTGGATTAAACTCAAGTTATTTCACTATTCTTCATACAATGTGTTTGACAGACGGCCAATGTTGACCACTTTAGTTCTTTTACTTAGATTTTTTCATTATTGCATGACTGTACCATTTTATTGTAGTGTACATTATAACACTTTTTTGTCTTGTATTATAAAAAAGACCACAGCTACAGGATGTTATATTACCAATCATTAAATAACTTACACTAAAAGCAATACAGGAAAACAGTGATTATTGCTTTCAGGGTGAATTTTATTTACTCTCAAGGAACAGAATACAGACGACGATGGACAGTCTTTTAGATTGTCATTCATCGCATAGTTGTGCGCATTAAATACATTCCAGCTTTGTTTTTAATACTAGCATCCATGTGGCATCAGCCTTTGGGAAGAGGAGGAACCTTCAACAGGTTTGCTACGGGACTTAGTGCAACATTTACAATAACTGAAGGTTTGCAGTTTTGTTTAATAATCTCTGAAAATGCCTAAAGTTCAGAGAGAATACTGGAAGCAAGGCTGCAGGTTAGCCCGGTGCCATCAGGCTCCACGTTGATCTTCTTTACAACTCCATCTTCCACCAACATAGAATATCTGAAACACAGGATGAAGTACACATTGGAGTTCAAATATGACTGTAAAGCCAGACACGTACTCAGTCCGATGCAAGTGAGATATGGTTGTAGATGAAAATATGCCTTGATATCTAGTCTAGACTTATTCTAAGTAATATTCTAGAAATACTGATGTCATTGATCTTTGAGAGTCTAATGGCAGACGTTCAATGACTCTTATATGCTTACATGTCTCTGTGTGTCTGATTCACTACTCCCTCTATTATAGTATACATAACGAAAAAATCCACCTTAATGAAATATGACATGAAATAAATACATAATAATAAATACATATGCTATTAATGTATTACTGGAAAACTGAAATAGGAAGAATTATCCGTACCTCTTGGATCGCTTGTTCCCAAGTACTTGCACAATCTGATCATTGTCAAGTAACAAGTCAACGGCCTAAGAAGCAGAGAGAAAAAGGCCAATGAGTGCACACAGACCTAAAACTTTAAAATAGAAAGTACATACAGTATAGTATACTGGAGGATTTAGTTTACCTTTGTAAATGCTCCAGTAGGATCAGCCAGCATTCGAACCTGGAGAAGAAAGTTGCAGTCAGCTCAACAATCATTGTACATATTACCAATCTTTAAGTAGAACTGCTGTGTCAATAAAGTCAATAGACTTAAGGATAATGTCAGTGCTTAGAGTATATTAAGAGTGTGATACCTCATCTTCCCTTCATGGTGTACTGTGAGCATGTTGCTGTTAGAGAGACCAAACAGCCTAATACACTGTGATAATGTGTGGCAGATTGCTGCTAAATGGGAATTGCTAATTTACTTTCAGCATATAAAATGTCTGACTGGTAGTTTGTAGACTTGGTGCAGAAATGACCTGTCACACAAAAATTGTAGTCCATACCTTGCCATCTGCTCCATGCTCCTTTCCCCAGGCAGCCATGACAAATGCATCATTGACAGAAACGCAGGCAACTTCCTGGATACCTTTACCCTTCAGGTCCTCAGCCTGCTGCACAAAACCTGGGAGGTGAGTCTGAAAGCAACAAGAGAAATAGAAGGTCAATTGATGCAAAGATCTTTATGGACAAGACATGATATTTAAAGTGAACAGTGTGGACTCACCTTGGAACAACCAGGGGTGAAAGCTCCTGGTACAGCAAAGAGGACTCCCTTCTTCCCCTTGAAGAGCTGATCCATCGCCACCTTATTTCCTGGCTCCCCCTCCTGGACCTCCACTGCTGGAAGATGTTCACCCACCTGATAATATTAATAAATAAATTACCACATCAAGTAAACCTCTCTTAAAGCTTAAAATAAGGCCTTGTGGTTTAGTAAAATGGTAGATGACCACCTTGGCAGTATTAATAACACAGAAAACAAAATAAAAGATAATAATTTAAAAAATTAGAACATAATAAAAAAGAGACGAAGAAGAAGACAACAGAGACGATCATAAGAGGGAGAAGAAGAGCTTTGGTACATAAAAAAAAAAAGAGACGAAGAAGAAGACAACAGAGACGATCATAAGAGGGAGAAGAAGAGCTTTGGTACATAATAAAAAAAGAGACGAAGAAGACGACAACAGAGACGATCATAAGAGGGAGAAGAAGAGCTTTTGTTTGTAGCCACTAGGGGGCGACAACACCCACATACACGTCTAGGTGCGTTGTTAAAATGGCTGAATGTCTTCTATTAAAAATGTTTGTCACAGTTTAAACTAAAATCACACTAAGCTGTTTCAACGAGCCCCAATATATATATACATATATATAATTTTAACTGTTAGCGTTACCTTCTTGTGGATATTAAACACATTCATATTTGTTCGCAGAGCAGTCTGTGAAATACAGGCGCATTTTCACATGGTTGTAAATTGGCTAATTTATAACATGTACAGTTTAAACTACGCTTAAACTAACGGAAACTGAAACACATGTTTTATATGAACTGCACAGACATTTAATAACGCGTAAGCCCAGTTTCTTCATGGCGACTGTTACGACAGCCGTTAAGTTAATTATTGACAGTTAGCCTCAGGAGGCGTTCAAATCAAGTCAGATAGATATAAAAGGGCAGAGAGTAGCTTAGTAAACTACCGAGAGGACAAAAACAAATCACTTTATTTATTAGCTAACGACTCACATCATGGCGGCGGGTGACAGGTAAGTTAGCAGAAGAGCTAAAGACGATTAACATAACAGTCAAGTTTGTCTATGAAATACAATGACACCTCGTGTGTACCGTGCTGCACACACACAGACATATTGGAAAAAAAACCACATGAAAGTCTTACCTGAATTGGCATTTTGGTGAAAGGAGAGTTGTGGATCAGCCTTGAGCACTGGACGAACCGGCAGCTTTTGACGAAAGTGGTTGAAAGCATCGTAGCTCCGTATTTAACCAGCTAGCAGCTTCACTGTATGTCTCAATAGGTCTGACAGATGGGACACACCTCAACCTGACTTTATACTGGTGTACTGCTACCTACACTCCCACATTATATTTGGCTGCTGAGACTTAACCTAGCTTACACAGTTGGGCCTAGTAAATCTTTTTATTTACTGCGCCATCTGCTAGCAGGAAGCCACATAGCTAATAATGTATAACTGTTGTGGACACTAAGCTAGTAAAAACTGTTTGACATCAATTAAAAAGCAAGTTTGGTGAAACTCAACCAAGGCTTCAATGTATCTATTAACTATCAGGTATATCTTATTGGCCTGTTTAATACATTAGCTCATCAACCCTAAACAGACTAAGCAGGATAATTAAAGCATTGAGGACACAGCTTTCACAAATATGACCCCCATGCATGTGATTGTCAACAACTAATACACAAACACAGGAAGGTAAATGGAAGTATTATAAGTGTTAATTTTTTAGCAACTGTATGAGAAGTCTGCAGAAATGTTATATGTGCATGGTGCATAAATATTAACCATGAGTCATCTTAACATACACACATTTACACACGCAATCAACATATATACGCAGGTAGAGATGAGACCAATGATATGTGGTGGTGGTGGTGTGTCCATTTATTACACAACACAAAGCACCTACAATAATCCACCTCCTGTCGCTTCAGACAGTGGATGATCTCACTTTTTTTTTCACAGTGATTTTTTTTTTAATGTGAACATGTTTTAGACAAGGACATCAAACTTGTTTTGTTTATCTAAATGAAAAGAAAAAAAAAAAAAGCCTACACACAGAAATTCACAGCCAACATCACACACAAAAAAAATAATAAAGCAAGTGTCAACAAACAACAGTAAATTGAGTAAAAAATAGAATTTAATCATTTAAATAGTCTTTCAAAATACAAACATTGATTTGAACTTCTAAATAATATAACATTTAGTAGCTATTCTTCATTATAACTGTCAATGTTAAATGTACACTGTGGCTATACAAGGAAATGTGTGAGGTTTGGTAAATTTATTGTATTGCTCATTTATATTAATGCGCACGTGTTTAGTAGAAACTACAAATGACAAATGTATAATTTGCGACAGTGACACTGCAAATGACCCACCCTCCACCTTAACCCACCGTACCTAAAACATACTGTATGCTAAAGAAAAGAAAAAAAAAATCTACCTGTGTGTAAATGACTGAGTTTATATGGAGAAACTAACAGCTCTATCTGGACTCAGGCATCTATGTTTGTTTGTTTGTTTGTTTGTTTCAGAATGCTGATTGCTACATGAGTAATTAGATAAGCATATTTATGCTAATATAACACCTGTGTGTTTCAATTTGAACGGCCGTAAATGATCTCCTGTGTTTCTGACGTGCACCGTTAATCTTTGGGGCATCTTATAAAGCAAGAGTAAGCAGCCATTCACCTTAAAGTTATGAAAACAAAAAAAACATTATCTCAAGTTTTTTTTTTTGTGTGTTTTTTTTTTGTTTTTTGCGCAACTGCAAGACATTCAATATACCCAATATCCAAATCAATAGATCAAGAATTACATTTGTCTCCACAGATATTTGGCCATGTGGCTTACTCTGCCTCCTGAGGTAGCCCTCCGTAGCCTCACCATGTCGCAGGATGTATAGAGCCATGTAAATTGATCCCTAAAATGACAATCAGCCTTAGAAAACACACACGGCTTACATGAAAGAAAAAAAAGAAAAAATAAAACAAGTTGCATTCCTAATATCCAGAATGGACAGCTTCATTTCAGTACCAAACTCACAACAGAGTGTCACAATTTAATTAAAATACCCTTAAATCCTAGAAATGAAAATGTATGAAAAAGCAAGTTTCAAGTTTTTACAAATTCCAATACACTACTGTATAAGCAAATACAGCGTATCTGTAATGGAGAATCTGTATCACATTTGCTGGCTTAATCACCTTCCACCATAAGTTGCATGTTTTCTCTTTTATTTAAATGGAACTGTACATGGCTAAAAGATTAATGGCTCTTTGGCCACTAAATATTATTTTTATGGATCTGATTTTTACCTCAGATACGTTAGCTGTGCATTGCATGTGAAGGTTACTATAATGATCATTTACATTGTAAGTATACAAACCTGCAGAACAATGAGTAGGACTTTGAGGATGTTGTCAGACAAGGTTTCAACATCCAAAAGGAAGATGTTGCATATGTTGCATTTCTTGTTGCCCTGAGCCCATTACGGGCACTTTACAAGTTAAAACAGACGTACATACACAAAGAACGGGATCTCACATTGAATCATGTTCTTCACTGCTGCAGAAAATGCAGCTAAATCTTATCGTACACCTTGCAAAATATGAGTTATACCAATCATGTGGGTTAGTGTCGCACATTAAAGCCCAAAAATGAAAACAGCTCACATATGTCAGACTGGTACCTTTGAACACAGCACAGCTGCTGAAGTCTAGTGGAGGGAGATAGTATATATATTAAAAAAAAAAAAAAAAAAAAAGCAGATGAGGCATATGCATTCGTTGTCAAACCACTGCTGCTGCCACACTGGCTTTAATGTCAAAGAGTGTTCTTCCCTGATCTCAGTGTAGCTCATTGGTTTTGACTGCACACGTACGCACACGCTTGCTTGTGTGGAAGCCAGTCTTTTGTGTGTCAATAGGATTTACGAACAACACTGAATATATTACCTTCCAAGTAGAGCATTTTACGAGTACACAGTCTTCATAAGTACCTCTCTTGGACTACAAATCCATTGCACAACCTTTTATAAAGAATCCTGCCTCTATGTCGACCAGTGGTTCCCAAGTCCAGTCTTCAACATCCCAAGTGCTGATGGTTTTTTCTCTCCTACCGGGTTTTTAAGTCTATTCACAGCATCCTCAACCCAAACCAGTCTGTGATAGATGCTTGAATTTAAAGAAAATCAGTACTTGGGGTCCTGAGAGTGGAGAACTACTGACATACACACAACTAGATGTCTCACCTTTTTATCCACATTTTAAATGTGACAAACAATAATCGAGTCATTATATTGCTTTAAACATATTGCAAGTAATTCCTATGAATTTGCCTACAACGGCACACTAGACTATAGTAAATACAAGCACTTCATGTGCATGTCGAGCTGACCCTACACTGGACCATCAAGTCTTTTGCCGGATATGTTATTATGGCTTTCATGAGTAGATGATGCATTATCTTAAAAAGTTCAAAAGCCATAAGACTGCAGTCTGTTCTTGGGTACCTAAATGTTGTTCTTCAGTGGTTATGTTACTGCAGACTGATGCTGTGATGAAACACGCCATGAAAATAGTTGAAAATGAGAAGTATCTTGGCATTCATGTTAAATGTTTTCTCCGTTTCATGTGGTTCTTGTAGCCTTTTTTTACTGTAGTTTGGCAGTAACAACTTACTGTAAATAACCTTTTCCCATTTAGTAACATGAAAACATGAGGGTTTTCTTTTCCTTTCTTCATGTAGCCTAAAGGGACTGTTTTCCTCCATTAATCCTCCAATAACATCTTTCCTTTTTCACAAACCACTCATCCACTCATGAAGACTAGATCTCTGTTGGGTCTTTCTCTGCATCAGCTCTACTTCTGCTGCTTTTCCCTCCTACGGAGAGTCCATCATGGCTTCGAGCATCTCCAGGAATAGTTTGTGCATGGGTATACCACCACGGGTCTTGATGCTGTAGAAGGTGGTTAGAGCTCGTCCAGCAGTCTGTCGGAGGAGAGGCAATGTTAAAAGGAGGCGTCCTGCCCGCTGAGGGTCGTCTGGGTGCCGCTGACACTCCAGCTCCAGCAGGGCCTGGTGGAGGAGGTCCCGCAACTTCTGCACAGCCTCCATATCCTCGATGTAAACAGAGTCTGACAGAACAACAGGGAGGACATGATAAGGCGATATGTAGGGTGTTTACATTTTCTCAGCTTCTGCCATACAGACAAAGCCAGTATTGCCCAGTAACATAACATACAGACAAACTACTGGCAGCCTTCTTATTTACAAAACAAACAGTGCATCTGTAGTGAAAGCAGGTCACGCTAGAGTTTCTGCTGTTGACAGTAATCTAAGGTGGATCTCTAAGGGAGTCACTTAAAGGTTATGACTAATTTCTACATGTATGTTTCTGTCATAGTACATCCGCCAGCCAAAGATTTGAAGAAACATGTATTTTGTAATTTTGCACTTCACTTCCTCAAACACTGCAATACAAGATCTTTCTCATGAGTCATGGGCCTTTGGCTGCTGACACGCACATAATCCCATCAAGCTTCAAAGCTGGACAACATTGTCTGCATCCCTCCAAGCTAATCTACAGCTTTTTGTTGCCACAAACGCCACACTGAGCAGTCTGATGATGAATGACAACACTGGCAGCACATACACGCCTACAACTGTAAACAAAACAGATGTCGGCACACAAAAATAGTAGATTTAAAGTCTACGACGATTAAAGCAGAAAAACATACAGTTAGTTGCTAGTTTATTGGATACAAGCTAATATTAAGCAATGAAACATAAAAACCTGCTATAAATCTGACCTTTGTGTTCAGTTTCTGTCAAAAAAAAAGGTCATTTTGGTGGCTGTAGTTTATGGTGTTAAACTGCATTGTGTAATGATGAGATTATATCAATGTGTGTAGACTATATATTAGGAACAACCCATAGTGTAACACAATACAGTTCAACAGCACTATAAACTAAAGCCTTCAAAATGACTATACCGTTTAATCAATATTATAACCTTCATAAAGAGGCAGGATTTACTGCAGGCCTGTTGTATTATTAGTTTTAGCAAGAAGTATCTAATAACCTGAGAACTGAGTGTGGTTTCTCTAATACAGTTTATTATATCCCACATAGATATGTGAAGGATTCCCTCTTAAGAAGAGGTGGCGAGTGCCGCCCCTTAATAAGCCTAATTTTATGTCTCATTAAAATGTAATGATTTTCTCTGATGGTAACAGAGACTGTCGGAAACCCGGAAGTGTTCATGAATACTACCAGAGCACACTTTTAAACAGTTGGAGTTTAGTCCACTGCATCCAATGTGCACTATACCACCAATAATAGTTCTATTAGATGCAAGTTAATGTTGGCATAATTAAACGTCTGCAAAACTGTTCAACCACAGAAGTATAAGTACCTGAGTTAGTGAGTGCGATGGCTTTTAGCATGACAAATTCCTCCCGGTCCACGTTTAGTGCACGGAAACGGCGGGCAAGTTGACTAATTGCTGCGTTTAGCTCTGTCAGTCCAGCAACACGTGACATCTCCTCATCAAGGACAAAATCCTCTGCGAACACTACCTCGTCTTCACAGCCGAGCGAGCGGTACGCTACGCCCAGCACCAGCACCTCCAGCCAAACTGACTGCAGCACGGACATCTGGTCTGCTAGAGACAGCGACAGGAAGCCTGCGGGGGAGCAAACAGATATAGACAGAGAGAGAGAAGAGTCTGAATGCGAAAGGAGCAGCAAGTACTGGTCCTATGTCTTTATAGTAGCGTGTGCCGGCTTCATAGACAGCTGGTAACCCGACTCTGGCTTGTTACACCTTTGAACTATTGAACCGTCAGCACAGGAAATAAAGAAATAAAATACCAATCTCCTCTCCTGACACACAGCCATTAATTAATGTAATTTGTTTTTGACTATATATTTTGTTCAGCCATCGTCAGGTTCACACCGGACATTTTATAATAACCAGTATTCTGCTTCTGACAGAATAAATCCAGAAGTCATGGTCTTGGTGAAACATGACAATATATTTCCTTCTAGTCACGTTTTTACTGCCTCTCCTCCCCAATGCTATCCTCGCTGCATCTCTTACCAGGAATGTGTTTGGCCCAGCCAATGATGACGACCAGCTCACGGTCAGCGAGGTCACAGAGGGTGGTGAGCGTGCGCTGGGCTGTGTCGGGCTGCAGAGGGTCGGGCATCGCAAATAACTTTTCTGGCTCAGCCACTAGAAGGTGGGACACAATGATGTTGGAGGAACCTGCGTCACGAAATACAGACACAAAAGAATGGATTAATATGATGGAATAAAACATTCATAATACAGATTAGTTTCTGCTCAAGCCCACAGTCAGGTTTATGCACAAAAAAAAACACTAGATCATCATGTAAATTCACTGAAATTAGTCTTTTTCAGCACTAGAGGGCACTGCTTTCTAATCAATACCAATGGATTTGAAGTGTTTTGTGCATTGCTTGTGTGCTCTGGGCAAACAATGTATTAAAGGTAGCACTAAGCACCTTGAGTTATACCCATTCAGCACATCTCACATTTTTGGAGGAGCACGCTGATCACCTAAAGTTTAAACTCTATCTAGCAGATTTACTCCATCTCTGACTACAGTGGGTGAAACTGCGACCGAGCACCCAGACCTTAGATTAATCTGTTACTGCTGTGCTTTTAGTGGCCTGAACAGAGTTGCTGTTCGTAGTTATATGTCACTTGCCAGACAGCTGATTATGTGTTTCTAGGAACAGTAAGATGCTTCTCGAGACAAAACAAGCTCCAAACTCATCCTGAAACATATAGTGAGAATCCAACAGTAAATATAGTGAATGTGTGAGCTGATGGCACCTTTACAGTTTACTGACTGAAGCAATCAATAGTTAAACAAAAGCTCATTCATTAAGCCACTTTTGGCAAAACAAAGAATATTATCCTCATTAACCTTTTTCACTCTCCTTTGTCAGTGGCAGAGGGGCACTCTGGTATGTTGCATTCTCCACTTCTGGGCGCCTTTTGTACTTCTGTCTTCCACCTCGGACCCTGTCAAGACGAACTCCTACATTGTGAAACATAAAATAATTTGTGATTTATGACAGAAAAGAAGCTTTTTTTTTTAAAAAGGCACTGGAGCTATAAAAGACCGGCGACACAGCGCCTGGTTTCATTAAAGGAACTCGACTGCACAACATAAAAACTCACCCTCTTTCAGCATGCCTACTTTGAGGCACTTGGTGAAGCGGCATGCCTGGCAAGCCTTTCTGCGCCTTTTGGTGATCTCGCACTCATTTGATGCTGGACAGCTGTATTCAATGTTACCTTCACGGAAAGAGCAGAAAATGTATAACGTATAAAACAGTATGTCAACTGCCAAGTGTTCATGGTTTTTGTTTAACAGACCAGTATAAACCAGATGGGCTAGTCGTAGTTACCTTGTATTGAAGCATGTTAAAGAATAACACCATTAGTATGTGATGTGGTCCGTAGACATTCATGCATTCTTCAGACTTTTTTCCACCACCATGAAAACTGGAGCTGATGAAGCCATATTTCAATTGATCGGTTCCAGCTATATTGTATTATTTTTTGTTAGAATCATTATAATAAAGTTATCCCTTATTTGCTATATTCATTTATTCTTGTTATATTGTTTCTCATTACTTAACGTTTCATATTACTCGTTTATGCTTAAAGTTTGTGATGCTTAACGTGTGAGCTTGCACCCCTTTTTGTTCAAGGTCAATAGGATAGCAGCTGCTGTAAGGAATGTTAGGGAGTGACATTGATTTGTATCAGAGCTGCAGTGAAGAACACGGGAAGAGACTCCCTTTTGAGGCTTTTGTGCCAATAATGGGAAGATGTGCTGTGTGCAAGCCGAGTTAATTAATCAATGATGACATACACACACACTAATATACGATTTGTAGTCTTCACCATGTATTGAACTTGTTATCTAGTGTTTTTCCCCCTCCCCTTATGCACATTTGAATTCTATGTAACTAGGGACCCCCTAATTTTCAATAAAAGCAGGTTGGCGGAAGGTGTGCCTCAGAGCGAGTAGGAGATCTGTAACTGAGCACATCTCCCCGTTCTCCTTGCAAGTAAAACTTATACTGTTGTCTTTGCCTCATTTTGTGTGTGTTTTCTTATGTCCTAGGTTGTTTGAACCTGACAATTTTTCCTGGCCTGCACTCCAGCTATACCAGCTATCATACAAGTGTAATAAACATCCAGTATATAGAATGTATGTAATGAGTTTACAGGTCGCTGAGATAAGTAACACTACAAGATATTTTCCAAGTATGAGAGAAACTTCCTATTGACTATGACAAATATAATCATATATTTTTTAAATGATAATACAGGTAGGGTTCAATATAATTATTTGTAATTTGTTTCTCAAAAGCATGGAAATAATGTGTTTTACCACTTTGAGTTTCACGGATGAGTCGCCACGTTTAACATGATTTAAGTACAGCACATCAGGTGCACTGCTTATTCTGCAATGTAAACACTGAAACTTCACCACGACACACACCTTGGATGGTTCTCTTGAAGAATGCTTTGCAGGCCTCACATGACGCTACGCCGTAGTGGTAACCTGAAGCCACATCCCCACAAACTAAACACAGCCTCTTGGGTAGCGTGCTCAGGGCGTACTTGCATCGTCCTGCTCCATTTCCTGTGGAGCCCTCCTCTGCCCCATCACCTGCCTCGTCTTTGAAGTGGCAACGCAGAGCTGGTGTATAGAGTGGCGGGGAATAACGTTTAACGCCATCTCCTCTGGTCCCTCCACCTCCGCTCTGAGAGGAGTCTGAGGAGGCCCCACCAGGGCTGGTCCGCCCTCCCCCGCCTCCCTCTGGACTGCTCGGCTCTGCCTTTATGTATACATCAGACCGACGCTCCCTGGAAGACATGACGTCTAGAGAGGAAAAGACAACAGCAAAAGAAAGGTAAAAGTAAATATAAAGCGTACAACATTCACCTCCCATATTTGTCTTTTACACTATGTTCATAGCACCTGATAACACACGGTGCAGGTCAGGTATATACAAGTACCGTAGAAGTGTTTTACTGTACAAGTAAAACACGGGCTGCAAGCTTTCTATCTCTAATCCAGCCTTTATATCAAAACCAACTGATCAGTAATTAATTAATATCGTCTTATTTGCCTACAGATTTCACGCCTTACTTCAAAATAAAACAAATATACCCATACAACTAGATAACCTCAGTGGTCGTTGCTGGAAGCGTGCAGACTGTGAAAAGCACCTGGATTTTGTATTATCAGCATGCTATCATACAGTCCTCAAAGCATCCCCATCATGTGAAGTCTTTTCTAGACATTAAAATAGCCAAGGTGACTGGATGAAGGTCGCTATGCTCATAAACAGTGACCGCTGCTCACTATTCAGACACATAACTTACATTCACGCAAGTAAGAGTGCTGCAGCGAGCTGCTTCCCTGCCAAAGACTGTCCGTACTTCTCTCTATTTAATTACATAAGCCGAAGCCTTCTCTGAACACAAAGAAAGAATAGTAAATATATGTCATGCGATGAAATTAAAAATATGTTCACGATTCCAAATACAAGCACACAGGAAGCTCATGTGTTCAGAATTATAGCTGGAATATAACGCACCAAATAACTTCTTAAATGAGAAAAAAAATAATCTATCTAATTTCAGGACTGCAGGGAGGCAGAAGAAGGTTACAGATATTTGTAAGACATTACAACGACCACATAAACACAAACAAACACAAACATTCCTCAGAACAGTTTCTTAAGACAGAACACATTATGGGAATTGAAAGGGGAGATTTAATTTCTTAAGTGCGTGTACAGTTCTGACATCAAACAGGAAGTGCAAACCCAGTAGAAAGCAATGTGAACTGCCATGAGTAATTTTATGCTTTTAAGCAGCAATTCAACTTCCAGTAACTTAGTACTGATGCCAAATGTCTGAACCCTCAATGCCAATCATATAGTGCAGTCATTATTTATGAGACTAATTATAAATAATTAACCTAAAACAACCTGATCACTTTTAACAACGGATGTAATAATATCAAATGGGCGTAAGGTGGGCGAATATTTGTGGTTACTAGCAGAGTAAAATGACCACTATTCTGGCCACATAAATACATATATACTACTCCTTTAATTACATTATTTAGTATATAGTATAAAGCCACACAAAGACAAATGATCCATGTTTCTTTATATACTGTCTGGAATTGACTTTGTACTTCGATGATTCTTGGCAAATGACAGCTTTACTTTATCAACTGCACTTTAGAGATCGAAAATAATCGGTTACAAGGAGGAGAAAAGGAATAAACGGAGCATGAAATGTGGCCAGCGCCACGCCTTCTCTTTGGGCTCACACTTATCAGTGGATACATTAATGCAGAGCCTTACTTAAATGATTGTTTCAACTTAATAGATCACTGTGTGAGGACAATGAGAGGGGATTTCTGCATCTTAAATAGCCTCAATCCAGTCAAGACTTGTGATTTTGCCTAAATACTGGCAATCCAATGCAATTATAAATTTTAAATATATTTTTTTCTCCTGGTTTGGGGGTTGATTTTGGGAGGAATTAACTTTACCAAATAAAGCATTTTCTGTTTTATTCACTTTTTATTTTTTTTGCAGGCGCAGTTTCAGAGTTCACCACGTGAACGTAAACACCGTCATGCTTTCTCTTAAATACGTTAACTATCAACCTTGACCACAAAACTATCAGTCAACAATATGTGAGATTATGGAGTATAATCAATACGAGTTCAGTCCTGACCTGTAATGTATGCCGACTGTGTCAGGGTGCAGAATTATGAGTAAATATAAATGTCTCATTTATTCATGAGACGACATCTATAATGAACAGGCCTCTATTGACAACTTTACATCTAGAAACACTTCACTGGACATTAGTTTCTCTGCTGCACTACATAAACATATATATATATATATATATATATATATATATATATATGTGTGTGTGTGTGTGTGTATGAAAATATGACGTGAAGGTGACCAAAGTTGGACAATATCAGGGTTAAAGCCCAAGCTGAAAAAACAGGGAGGAGGCTCACATAACCTATATGTTGTTTACATGTATACAAGTATAATATGTGTGTACAGTATGTTTGTAGATAAATACACAACAAGATACCTGAATCCCTACTTGCTCATGATTAGAGCTGCAACGATTAATTGATTAGTTGCCAACTATTAAATTCTTCGCCAAATATTTTGGAATAAAATGTAGTAAAATGTCTTAAAAATTCTCTGGTTATAGTTTTTCCCAAATGTAAATATTTACAAATCTTCCTGAGTTTTGGGATACAGTTATCTACATTTTCTGACATTTTATAGCCCAAACGACTAATAATCGTTTAGTGAGATAGTATCCACTGTAAACCAAGTATGCTTTTTATCATTATTTATTGCTACAGCATTATTACTACAGCAATAAACCCCATCAAATAGAAGCTGACAGCCACTTTCTTTGGAGTTTGCCCCCCTCTGTACTTGAAAGTCGCACTGTTTGGCAAGCAGGGAGGGGGAGATGTCACAGTAAAGCTGGTCTGTTTAAAGTTTAGCTTACTTGGACTGAGTTTACAAGCTCGCTGAATAGATGAGCCAACAGTACATGAGCACCATGTGCACCGCTGGTTAAGGTCGACATATGAGAAACATCAGTTCCCACTCAAGAAAATGTTAAAGAAGCTAGCGATAATAGCTAAATGTTATAATAGCTTATTTATTAAGACTGAGACAGATTAAACTGTGGTGTTTAAACTGTTTAACTGTGGTGGTTGGATGTATTTATTCTCTATTCAACAAGCTATAGCAACGTGTCGTGTCGTACTGTACGTGTGTAATGTAACCATGTTTAAGTTAGCATTAGCTTCGACATCACCCGCAATACACATTACAAGTGCTGGTTAGCTGCCTTTAGCTAACTAGCTAGCAAGAAGCTAGGCGTTAATCCTGACTGACCAGCTCTCGTCTCCTCCTGGGGCCGAGGTTTATTTTTATCACTCTAACCCGGACTATGCTGCATCTTACCTTGATAATGATGACTAGTACAACACTGAAATATGTCCACGGTGTGATAACATGGCACAGGTTTGACTGGAAAAAAAGAAAATCAGTGTCCAGCGGGCTGCTAGCTTGTTGTAAGCTGCATCGAGTGTTTCGATGGGCCGGGCTAAAAAAAAAAAAAAAAAAAAAAAGAAAATCAGCTTTTACTACCAGCTGAAGGATGGAGGCACTGTGACTGGATAAAAAAAATTTTAGTTTTTATTATTACTCAAATGCTAATTCAACCTAATGTTTTTGTATATGTTTCACCAAGTTGTATATTATTCTCATATGACTGAACATCACAGAAAAAAGAGGTTGATGTGACACTTAAGAAATATGTTCAGCCCTAATTATGAGTTAAATATAGTTCCTATAATAAAAAATAAAAAACTAAATGAAATACGGACTCGCGTGTAACCGGTGAGTGTTAATACATTTAATTCATTTGTTTTGTGCATCTGGCTTTACTTTGTGTTTCTGCAGAAAGCTTTTTTATGTATCCTACAGTCTGCATCCTGCACCCAAAAAAAAAAAAAATATATATATATATATAACTATAAAGTTATGGCTTCCTCGAACCCTTCAGACAGATACCTTGATTACTCTTTTCTCCTCAGCCATGATTTTGGACATTTTCATATTGATTTCATTCGACTACATCAGAAGGCAATCCTCTCTCTGTCTCCTTAATCCACTACCTGCTTCTTATTTATACCTTTTTTTTTGGGGGGGGGGGGTTTGCAGAGCAATCACAACCCACCCGTTCACATTGCCAATGAGTCCACGCTCTATAATTTTAGATCAACAGGCCAAAAGATGCGACTGCTTTTCTCAAAAAGCTAAATGTCTCGTGAGCTGCTCGACAGCAACAGAATAATGCACACCATATGCTATCAAACTGCATAATATTTTGGGTGTGAAATGAGAAGCCAGCACCTACATAAACGGTTCTCTGTGGTTTTTGCTGCATTTCTCCTTCCACGTCCCTCCTTTGTCTGTTTTTTTGTTTTTTTTAAAAAAGGAGACATTGCTGAGCTACAGCCTTTACAAGATTTAAAAGTCATGTAGGTGAGGCACTTGGCTGCAGACCACAAATAACAGACATAATCCTAGATGAGACAACAGCACAATAGCGGTAATATTTCATCAGCATAAAAGGTGATGTGAGAACAGATTACCTGTTTGCTGAACTGGAGTTTGAAGCGTATACGTATCCGGGATTCCCAGTGGTGGTTCAGTGAAGTGATCTTACTTTGAGTCTGCAGTTATCAGGACACCTGCAAAAAAAAAAGCAAAGACACTTTTCACGCCAACTTGCCATTTGTGTTTCTCTTTTTAATGGTCAAAACCCTCAAAATACATTGTGCCCACTCTTATAATGATGACCATGATGTCTGAGAACAAGCTGTAAATATCAGTTTATATTACAGCACCAGAGACGACATGTATATTTATATATATATTGGCGATAGCTTTGTTTCTTCTGTCGTAAGGCCTGTCGCGTATCCTAAAATACATAACCAGCGGTATCTGTCCAGATTTCTGTACGCCACCCTGGTACCCTCCCCCCGTACGCTGCGTGACACGCTCCAAAGGTCACAGTCACAGGAATGCTTGAAGGACAGACAGAGTAAAGCCAACACCTTGTCTCTCCCACTCGTACAAAGTCATAAGCTGAAGTTTGGTGATAACTCTGTAAATAATTAAAGAGACTTAAAACTTTAAAGAAAACATAATTAGTTACTTTTTACTATATGTAGTATATATGTATATATAATATGTGGAAACAAACTGCAATGTGTATCTATGTTCTATAGAAGACATTTAAACCTGACAACTGATTCAATTAAAGGTGCAGATTTAAAATTTTTGCATAGCAGGCTGTATAGAGTATACAATAGTGATTTGCATACACTTAAATAATCCCCTGTGCAAAATGTTACACACTTTTAAATAAAAATAATAAAAAAAGTCAAAGCACATAAACCAATCCTTCTTTTGTCTTACATGGTTTTAAAGCTTTCTTAGTTGTGTTGTGTTTTTTGTTTTTAGGAAGGCAGTGGGTTTTGTCATTGATAATGCATCACACTATCTGTACATAAAACTCTTGTTAGAGGTTTTTTTTTTTTTTTTTTTTTTTTACATGCGGCGCACTGTGGAGACGACGAGAACAGCACCCAGGGGTGACCTTGCCTCCTGATCTCGGACCGGTGAAAGGTTAATTGCCAAAGTGGATTATGCCTTAAGATCAGTGATCTGAATCCTGGTCCAGCAGGCTTGGTGACAGGTCAGTGTGTTGAGGCAAAAAAAAACCCCCCAAAAAAACTAGTAATTCAGGGGAGGGAGGGGAGTTCAAATACATGCTGGATTTCTATAAAAGCTGAAGTTGGAGAAGTGCAGGGTGTCACTTGTCGTTTTAAATAAAGACAGTGCAGTGAGTCATACTAGGGCAATTAATCGGCTGCAAATCTTCATTTACTCCAAGTGACAATGCAACCGATTTAATAAGACGTTTAGAGAGGAAGGGGAGTATCAGCGAGGGGAGGATTAACCATTACACAGAGTCTTATAGCGTTTATTAACGTGTGAGGTCAGTCATAGGACGGGTGTCAGCTCTGCTAAAAAGGTTTCTAATGCAAATTATTTCACAACCTACTAAATATTTATTCAGCGGCTCGTGCCTCCTATTCCCCCCCCCCCCACCCCCTTCAATAAACGTGGCCACGCGAACTTAGCTGTGTGCGTGCACACCGGACAACCGGGAAGAAAACATTAATATTATCATGAGCTCAGTCTCAGGCTTAAGTGACGATACTTACTGGGAAATGCAAAAAAACACATCGCAGGGTTGTTGTTGTTGTGTTGTTTTTTTTATCTGAAGTCAGCCAAGTGCTTGCGGTTGTCCACAGTCGGTTTAACCGGTTTAACGGCGGTGTCCAAGCCTCGCAGGGTTTCTCACATCTCATCACTTCCGTTACCGTGTATTCAGAAGAAACACGTACCGTCTTATCCGCCTGTTCGGTTCCCTAACACTGCTGTTATAAATTCTCGCCTTGAGCTGCCACAGCTGAGGTTGTAGTTAGCTATTTAACGTCAAGACGTCAAGAAGGGACACCTGGACGTCCGGTTAGAGACGTTACACAATAAAACGTCGACGACTCATTTAAAGTTTTAATCTTTCTCGAGCTGAACAAAGCAACAAAAGCGAAACTGAAATGTAACGCGAGGTATCCGTCTTATACTATATAAATATACCGCTATGTGATCATGATGATATGGTAATAATATTACTAAAATGAACATAAATCGTTGTTTTATTTTAAAACGTCTAAACAGTGCGGATTCCGGTTCCTGCTAGCTTGCTATCGCTAGCTTGACGCAGCTCGATGACGTAGGCCTCTATCCCGTGCGTGCCGTTCCTCCTCCCTCTGCCCAGTGTGCGTCCGCTGTGTCTCCGTTACGTCCGCCACCAGCGTCATCATCAGCATTATAATAAGGGCCTGCGACTCGTGAGGGGGAAAAAAAAGCCACCCGGTCTATATTAATCCTAATGTAGTCCCGGTTTATTCATTTAGATTATAGACTGCCGATCAGATTATTTCTCTACGAATCGATTATGTCGTGCAACTAATCAATCAGTCGATGTTCTTGCAGTAGAAAAAAAATAAAAATAAAATTGTCATATTTCCATTTATATTGACACACTTAAAATATCATGTAGTTTAAATGTAAGTTTCTATTAGTTGCCCATTGTTGTGGTATTTTTTATGTTTTTTTTTAACCTCAAATACGATTACAATTCAATATCAGATGAAGATTTTATTTGGTTTTAGATAGAGTAGTAGGCTGTGTGTCCCTTGCAGCACACCTCTATGGAAAATATATCCATGCTGTCGGTCTTGTGACAGTGACCCGGCTCAATCCACCTCTACACTATTTGGACCAGATCCAAGGAAGAGATCAGGAGATCACCGCAATGAGATGGGAAATCTGGATAATGAAGAGACATTAGCTTGGAGAGGAGAATACAATGATTTAATGATATTTGTGTCTAAGTTTGCAGCAACAGCTGGCACACAGAGGAGAAGTTAACAACCTCCCTCTTTTGGTTTTTAAAAGGATATTTAAACCTTCAGTTTACTTAACGTTATCCGGCTCTCATTATAGCCTATTTACACGTTAGTCTAGTGTGTTTTGAACCAACACGCACTAACGCCACACTTTGCGTTCCTCTGTGCCAAAAGTGCAGCGTGTCTGCGTCTTGGAGTTGGTCACATGTGCGCAGAGGGCTCGGGGCTCGGGACAGGATCTTCGTGGTGCGCGCATGAGAGGAAAAACTGACGGCAGTGTCATTACGACCTTGAAGCAAGGTCATTCCGTCTCTGCTGCTGCAGACACTGCAATTCTGCGGGACTGCATCATACTGGTGCAGAGTCTGCTTTATCATCATTCTGTTAGCGAGGAGCCGATATTCATGAGATTTAACTCACAAACCAGAAAATTGGATTTGTTAGAAAACGTAGAAAAGGGGTTCATATTTTTTGAGAAGATTTACTGCAGTCATAAAATAAGGAGAGCAAGTGTTTTTCCACACATGACCGGTGTGTAAGTTGGAGTGGAGGGTATGTGTGTGTTTAGACTGTGGAGCATGGAGGAGTAGAAATGCCAGCTGGGGACCCTAAGGGTGCTCCTTACAGCAGGTCGTGACCTCAGACAGGTGTCAGCTGATAGGCTACATAAATACCCAGACGACATTGTGACTGTGGTACACAAAAAGCATTGAATACTGCATCAGTGAGTCACAGATAATACTTAATGTGTGTGTGTGTGTGTGTGTTAATTGCTACATTTATATCCATGCTTTGATTACTTAATGCTAAATGCTACCGCTGCACAATTTATATTAAGAAAAACTCAAACAAGATCTACATTGTTATATTGAAATCATTGTCAAATATAGATATTGTTTCCCCAAGCTGGAGATCAGAGCATCAAGACTTGGTAATGTAATGTCAGTTCACTATAAAAATAATAATCATTATTATTATTATTATTATTAACATCATATTGAGTTTGATTTGAATGTAAATCTCTCAGCGCTGTGAATTAGAAAAAAAACAGCCACATTATGGATAAGCTCAACTGTAACTGTGTGCAATATTGCAGACATGACATATTTGGTTTCTAATTTAGGGTGGAGTTTCCCTTTAACTCCAGGTCAGGAGTGTAGCCTACATCACCACTACAAACACGACCCACTATCCGCCCTCTCGTGGCAGCACAGAGGAAACTGCAGCAGCGGTGCTGATGACGTTATGGCAGCTGAGCGTCTGTGTCCTCCAGTAAAAGGTCACCCACTGTCACTGCACATCATCACTGCCTGCTGACTTCCTGATCGCAATGCCAGAACGCTGCCTTTTTCTTTTTACACATATCCTGCAGGAAAGTGTCAGATTTCCAAAGGCCAGGATGAATATTCCCCTGGTTTCCTGCTCCTCTTCAAACATTTCGTTTACTCCCCCATACGAACATGATGCCAGGTGGACAAAAGGCAGTTTCAGATGTTTAGCCAGTAAACAAAAAAGGCAAATCAAATGCTTTAGATCTTGGGTGTGATTGAATTATACTGTTAAGTCTAACAGTGTCTACCGTTGCAGAGGAGGAAATGTGTCAGTGTGTGCCATCTGCTGGTTGTATTCAACAAAGAAAAAAAAAGAAAAAATCAGCATTCATTTACTTAGAGGGCAGGGGGAGGGGTAATTACAAGTTAATGCCTGCTGCTTTGATGCATAAGATATGTCGCAACATTAAGGCTTTTCTTTCAAGGGAATTAAAATACAGACAAACAAAATCACTGCAGTCACAGTTTTGCATTTCCTGCACCATATTTGTCCACGATGCCATTTTCAACATTAAAACACCCGAGATAAGAGTTTCCAGCAGAGTATTATTTACATGGATCATACTGACAACTTGAAGGGCATTTATATTGTACCTCCATAATACACTATAGGCTGTTCAAGTGTTGCAGCATATGCATGAGCTGTCTCAACCAAACAACATACAAAGACAAAGATAGACAAATCAAATCGATCTACAGTGAGCATAAAGAGCATAAAAGACCTTCCTCCCTCTCTGTGCACAAAACAAGGCCTTTATTTAAACTCTGATAAATCACGTGTAGAAGTTGTTGAATGCTCAAGGGATGCCAATGTTGATCCACAACTTTGGTCCAGACTGAAGTATCTCACCAATTATTTAGTCGATTCCCGGAGGATAAAATCTTTGATCTCCTGACTTTTCATCTTGCTTCCATCATGAGATTGATATTTGTGGCTTTCAGTAAAATATCTCAAAATTTTTTTGGATGGATTGCACTGAAATTTGGTCTAGACATCCTTGATGAATTGTATCAACTCTGCAGATCCTTTAGCTTTTCATCCAGTAGCATCATCAGGTCAAAGTTTGTCCAGTACTTTGGTTTATGACCAAACTCCTACAGCGACAGTCCCATCAATCTCATATGTACTTTGTGTTTAGTGCTAATTAGCAAATGTTAGCGCATTAAAACGTTGAACTGAGATGGTGAACATTGTAAACATTTGAATAAATGAATCTAGTGACATGATTCATATTAAGCGGCACTGGACACTGGGCTCTGTTGACATTGCTTCAGCAAATCTCAATAGGTTTGGCACACATATCTGTCACCAGATCCTGATTTGTTCATGCTCTCTATGGACAAATATTTAAAAAATGAATGTGTAATTCAGCCATGTCTTATTATGCTTGACGCCAGCTTTGTTACATATATTGACCTACTTCTTCACATAAGAAAGTTGAGGGTGTGTCACTGGATTGTTTGTTCAACAACCGTGTTTTACCAGAAGAACGTCTGTAACAGTAAAAAGACACACAGTGCTCCACTCATTAAAAAAAAATTTTTTATTCCATATATGCAGTACATCAGGAACACATTTGGCCATCAAAATGCAAATATTATGGTTGTATACTATTTAAAAAAGTTTTGTTATATACCTAAAAAAAAATGTACAAGTGCCTGTTTAGTACCCGTTTAAATGTTGGCAGGATTCAAGAGTAACTGCCTCAGACTAAAGCATCCTCTCTGACTTTCTTCTTTCTTGCAGTATAGATTTGGATTAGTGAAAGATGAGAGACCTCATGTTGAGACAGTGGTAGTGCATTTCTATCTTGGCCCAGTAGAGAGCAGCATCTCTTCAGAAAGTAATGGGTACACCGGCGTAAAAAGAAAAAAAAAATCACTTCATCATCTGTAATTGAGGCATACACACTCACATGCTAAGAGCATCAAATGCAAACCACAAGAGGCTAAAGCTTCTGCAACATGTTTTCATTGTAAGTGTCTGTAAGTAAGCAATACATATACACAAATAAATCGTTACATTGAGAAACTCCTCCTCCGTCAGATTATGAATACATACTCATCTCTCTAAAGTCGATACTTGTGCTAGCTGTGGAGTTTCTCTAATCGGCTTCGATCTTAAGGCTTCAGTGGTAGATTCGGGACTGGTTTTGGGTTTCCATTGGGTTCCCTGTTGACAGCGTTGGGGTGTTTGATTTTGGGGCTTCTCTGTGGAACAGGCCTTCTATGGCGTCTCCTCTTTGGGTTACGAGAGTGTATTGAGAGCGAGTTGGGTTTCGTTGGATCCAGCAGAGGATCTAAATGTATTTTACCACTCTGAGCATCTGAAGACTCATCTATAAACGCCAGGTTCTCCCCAAAGTAGTCCAGAGGCTGAGAAAGGTGAGGGTCTGGATGAGTGTCCTCTTTTTCTGGCTCTACGGTTTTTTCTTCAGGCACTTGCTCCGTCTGAGTCGTCGGTGAGTCTGTCTCGGATTCAGACCCCGATTCGTTAGAAGACGAGGAATATGAGTAAGATTCAGACTCTGTTTGACTCTCATGCTGCTTTTCTTTTCCCTCGGCGGCTCCGGTAGCCGACACATTGTGACTGTGGCTGCGATGGCCGTGGCGCCGCTTTCGCCGACGTCTTTTGAAGGGGTCGTCTGGTAGGCGAAAATCCACCGACATATTCTGGATGTTTTGAGTCCAGTCAGTAGCGTGGGCTCGCAGTTCCTCCATCTAAGAGAGAAAAGCACACGATGGAAGGAAAGCGGTAACGGGAAGGGGCTAATAAAAGAGACAGGAGAGGATAAGAAGTACCTCAGCTCTGGTTTTCTTTGATAGAACTCGAAGCCAGTTGGCAATCATCGACAGGATAGATGCAAAGTAGGCAAGACCCACCAAGATCCAGAACCACACCAGAGGCTTATACCAGTGGTCGCTCCCCGCTATGCCAGAGTCCCCTTTAGGAAGTCACAAAAAACATAAGAATTAATTTCTTAAATGCATACGAGGTAAATTAATTTAACAGATGACTAAAAATGTTTTCTACAGATGCCTAACCAGCGGTGCACACAATCAACCTGTAGCTTATTTAATGGGGATTTAACAATGCATTGATTAGACGCATTTTGCTCAGGTCATAAATAAACACCAGTCTGATCTCTGTGTGCAGAAAGGCTGATTAACTCAAGTATACCTGCAACATAGTCGCCAAACCCCACCGTTGTCAGGGTAATAACTACAAAGTAGGTCGACTCCAGAAGAGTCCATCCCTCTACTTCTTGGAAAACCAGGGTCGGCACCGCAACAAACAGCAGGCATCCCAACAGGATGGACAGGACGGCTGAGATGACACGCACAATAGTTGGACTAACACGCCATTTCTGTGAGCAAAGTGAAAGAACGCCGTGGGGTGAGACAAAATAAAGGGACGAACATGCACAGTTGTGAGTGAAGAAGATGGTCAAAAGCTTTGTTTAGGGTCTGACCAGGAAGAGAGTCTCTATTTTGGCAATAGTTTTCCTCAGCCCAGTTCCCAGGTGGTCTCCAACTCCAGCGAGCAGGATACCAAACAGCGGGATTCCCACCAGGGCGTAGAAAATACAGAACAGCTGACCTCCTTCTGTCTTGGGGGAGATGTTTCCGAAACCTGGACGTGCAGGGGTGGACACAAAATGTAAAGGTCAGAGATCAACAAGAGCCATCCACGGATACGTCATCAGATCAGTTCATTTAGCGGTCTTGATGGTTGCGCTGGCCACTCACCGATGGTTGTGATGACTGTCCCTGAGAAAAAAAAGGCACTGGCCAGATCCCATTGGCTGACAAAGGTGGAGTTGTTGATTGGATCCACACCTGCACCCATGGCCGCCACCACCTCCTGGGATGGGATGGCAAGACAAAAAAAAAGGTAAATCAACTAATCAATTAATTCATATTGTTAAAAAAAAAGATATTATAAGTATTTTAAGATAAATGCATGAGTGTGTTTCTATCGTCCAGTTAAACATAAATCAGTGTGTTACTTCAGTGCTGCTCCAGTGACGGCTCCACTCCGTCGAACCACTTCCCGCAGAGATAATCGAATTCCCCTCCTGATCTGATTATCTGTTTTGTGTCTATTGGCGCTTAAAGACATTTGTTAGCTCTGAATTTAAAGCTGAACATGATGAAGTTGCGATTGAACGTGGCCTCTGCAGACATCATTACTTCTAATAAATTATAAGTTTCTGATTACAGAAACAGAAAAAAGCGTCTGGGTTGATCCTGTCTGTCGGACTGACGCCACATCGTACGACAAAAGGCTAAATATTGTTAATGAATATGATGTTTTTGATCGGTATGTTAATATGATCTATCTGAGGTTATTTTCATTGTGTACTTCTAATATTGTTTTCAGGTAAATGCAGTTTATTGAATTCTACGCGTTGATCCTGTTGATAAAAAACGAGACGTTTAAGCAGATTGATTGATTATTATTTCTCTTGAAATGTAAGAAGATAAATAAATAAATAGCTTTTGTATAGGTGGAACCAGACAGACGTATTGACTGTTAATTTGTGGCTGGAGTGAAGAAATGAAAAAGCTATTTTTACTCAACTGGCTCAAATTAAATTAAAGGGTTAAAGGTCAAAGGTTAAATAATGAGTTAAGCTGTGTGTACCAGCGACTGTTGTGAACTAATGTGTTCACCACCGCAGGGAATTTGTCTGGACTATTTGGAGCCAGAAAAAAAAAAAAAAAAAAAAAAAAAACAATATCACTGTCTGACTATTTAGTGACATTTCACTGCTGTAATATGATCAAACAACACAGGAAGTACGATTGTAAAGGGGAAATACTGGCCACAAGAGCAAGAAACGTCATTTTCATACGGTCATACATCAGTCTGACCGCATGTAACTATAGATTTATGTATTTCAGTCTGTAGATTTATGAGCGAACCGCTGAGGAACAAACCTATTAGAACAACGGTTGAAATGAAAAGGCTTTTGTTTTATGAAAACAGAAAAAACTGACGCTGTGGTCTTTCTTATGTTACAGATGGATCGCTTGAATCTAAATTTAGGGCTTAAAATTGATTATTCTTGTTAGAAAATGACAATGAATTTTAAGGCGACATCATTAAATGACTTGTTTTTTCCATCCAACAGTATAAAACTCAAATGTATTTAATTTGAAGTGACCAAAACCTCACATTGGAGGAGCTGAAACGTTTGACTTTTTACCAAGTAATTGAAGTAATCATCTTAACTCTAATAAATGTTTTTGGGTTTTTTTTCATCTGATTCAACTGCAGTTTTTTTTAAGTGGATCAGTTTTTATAGGTTGGGTAACCAACACACACACACACACACATGATCCTCCATCGTATGTACTGCACGCTGGTGGCAGGCCATGGTATGCGACATGTAGGAACACTTTGAATCTACTGAAGACCTGTTGAAACATCAGCTGACACCGGTTTGTTTGAAACATGACCCACAATGCCGACGTGTCACCCAGAACAACACCAGAGAAATGTAACAGCTGCCTGGCTCACTCATGAATAAAAGGACTTTTTATGTCTCTAAAACTTAACGATTCAGCAGTTTGATATTTGTCTTCTGACAGCACCAGATAGACAATAGATACCATAAAAATCATCGCTTCTTACATGAGTGTATCATTATAAAGAAATTAAATATTGTACTAGAAGTTTGACTTTTTTTTTTTTTCTGGAGTCGGTTCAAACATCTCTGGATCACAGAAACTGTACATGGATCAGCTTTCAGCTACACTAGAGCTGATCCATCCTTACATAGCCGCTCTGACCACACCTGTTGGTCCGATGGGTCACCCTGAGGACCCACAAAACAGTTTTGGAATATTTTAAGTTGTATTGTCAGAGTCAAGCAAGTTGCCAGTTACATATAAATAATATGAACCTGAGCCATTTATTTGTCAGACGCAAAGCCAAAATGTATTTTTAGCCGAGAGGTGGTTCGAGGCTCTAAGCTTCAGATCCTCTGTGGTGTTTGTTGGTTTTATAAAGGTTTCGGGGGAGCGGAAAATAACAACAACCTGTGACTTTGTAGACCGGCAGAGTCACTTATGCAGTTTGAGGTTTCAGGAAAAAAAACAACAACAAAAATATTATAGTAAGGTGAAATAGTCCTTCTTAATAACAACAGCCAAATGAACATTGAAACAAGCTTTTATTGCTGTAATTATTCCCCTTGTTCATATCGACCATAATGCACTTACAATGTAAAATCCCACAGTCCTCCCTCTGTGCGTAACGAAGTCTAAATTAGTCAAATCAAGTAGATATCTTTTCTTTTTAGTGCCAAAGTGCATCTTTCTGTTACTGTACCTCTACCGCAGCTCAAAAGAGGCGATTTTAAACTAACTGCTGTAGTCTGGCACAGTCAAAGAGCTGATGTTAAGGCCTATTACAACAACAAAGAACTGTCCTTATCAATTAATGAGTCTGAGTCCTCATCTCCAACTTGCAAGAGTCCAAGTCTGAGTCATCAGAGTCTTGAGTCCAAGTCCAAAATCAGTACAACAACACTGGCTGAAGCCTCATATAAGTTCTCTTAAATATGTTCTTGTACATGACGAGGATTGTGGATTTTTTGCCTCCATCACTTACATTGTAAGTGCAATATGAAACAGACCTTTTAATTGACACTATGAACAGGAATCTGACTGTTATATTAAGACAGATTTGAAAAATTGTGAACTATCCTTTAACCTTGTGATGCCACAACCATACAACTGTCCAGATTACACATCATTACACGTGTGCCTCCCGTCATGAGAAGATGTGCCCTACCTCTATGAAGGCATACAGATTTTCCGGATTGACGCAGCTGAAGTTTAACAGGAAGTCCTGGCGTGTGACCTGCAGCTGGATGTGCTTGTCCTCCTCTCGTGGAGTCTCCAAGGCGCGAAACACCACGGCGCCCAGCACCAAGTAGAGAAGCACCCCCGTGAAGATGGCCAACAGGGTGGAGCAGCGCATGGCTGCACCTCCACTCAGTCCAGACGCAGGATGCTGTTTCCCTCTGCCAGCGTCAGTGCTGGCGCGGCCCGGATCCTCCCAGCTGCTGCAGCTGAAACATCAGCAAACCATAGAAACACAAGGGTTTCACACTGACCACACCTGATAGAAACCTCAGCTATATACACGCCTGCTGCAGCCTATTAGCTGCACACCAGGCATCAAATGGACTCAGGCTTCACCACACTGCTGACACACAGTATTAACAACCGCGATAAAAAAAAGCCTGTCATCCGACCTGTCTGATGCTTCTGACAGATGCGATTGCCTATAAAACACAGAGGATACACGTCATGGATATACAGACAGGTGTGTTCGTAATGGTTCGGCTAACCTGTCGATGCGCTTTAGTTGCCCACGCCTTTGTCTTTTCCAGTCCCTCTTTGCACCAGACCTGAGGATGAGGTCTCTGGATCCGTAACTAGTGGGGAGCCTGTCCACCTCACACTCTGAAGGAGGGGACACTAGATAGAAACAGAGACACGTATGAATGTATGTATGTTTGTATGTATGCAATTCAGCAGCATTTAAGATTTTAAACAGCAACAGTAATAGTGAGTATAGTCCTGGTTGAGCCCTCAGCAGAGCAACACGCAGAGCTGCTGTTTTCATTATCTGAGCCCATCTTCTAAACACATGCAGCATGCAACTCACACAGCTCAGCTTCGTTCGTTCTACCTACACCTGTGTCAACTCGATGGATGAAGTGAAGGGAGATTTCCAGCTCCAGATGAAAACGATGCCTCGTTCCTTTCGGTAGTTAAAGAAGAAAAGCTCGGGTGCCTTTAAATACAGCAGATATCATCTTCAGAGACTTGTGCATGTAGTCTTTAGTTGGAGAAGCAGAAGTCTTGGAGGCACGGCGTTGAGTTGTGAAAACGTTTGTTGTGATTATGTCGGTCATTGTCAGCTCAAACCAGGGAGGCGTCTTCATTCAAAACTAAAAAACCGGTGCCAAGGCTCTGCTTTCTTTACCTTGTTAAAGCAATGGAGTCGAGAAACCGATAGATGTGCCAGACACTCCCTTTTGTCTGGGAACATTTCAGAAATTATTTAAGAGGAGACAAGGATTTTATCTTTTTGGCCTTGCCACTTGTAATTCACTCTGCATCACTGGACGGCAAGCCAGAATAAAACAAGCTCCGGTAGCTCTAAAGTATAACTTCAGTGACTGCAGCCCTTTAGTCAGCAGATCTGCTGAATCTTAATCCAAAATTAGAGCGATAAACTGTCACACGGTGACAGCAATATGTACACTTTCTCTTCATACAGTTTGACAGCTGCTAGGAATGAAAAAAAGGGAGCATCCACTTAGTAAATGAATCACATTGCTGCCAGAAGTGAGCAGTTTATGTAAAACTTACAAATACATTACAATAGTCTGAGTGGCACAGCATTATTTTTCAATGCCTGGTTAATGTCATGCAAAAAAAAGAGTATTTTGACAGAAATATAGACAGTTAAAACAAAATCCATCACACACTCACATATTGCATTGAAATAAAGCAGCCAAGATGCAGTTTATTAACTATATACCTACCTCGGATCAGAACAACAGTATGTCTTGCATTATGAACCACTCGACAGAGGAAATTGTAATATGGTTTGCATCAAGTGCCAACAGTGCGGCTGCAATAGAGCCATAGTAATCCCGTTTTATTACCATTTAGAGTCCCTATGGGGTCTGTAAAACCAGTCCATCCTGTGTCTGCTCACCTCAAAATGAAGAATCCAGCAGTCGCCTCATGCAGAGTGTTTCATGAGTTCAGGCAGCCGCATACAGCAAGCTGTGTGTGAGTGTGTGTGTGTGAGGGTGTGTGTGTGAGGGTGTGTGTGAGGGTGTGTGTGAGGTAGGAGGCTGTTGCTGAGCTCACAAGAGAAAAAAAAAGACACTCAATCAAACTGACTTTGAGTGAGAGAGTGAATTAAAGAGAAAGAGAGAAAGATGAAGGTGGAGATGATGATGATGATGATGATGATGATGATGATGATGATGATGATGATGATGATAAAAGCCTCCAGACGGGAGGTGAAGATTCGAGACACAATGGATTTTTCTTTTACAAAACCACACACGTATCATAACAGCAGTAATGTCCGCAGTCATATCTTCACATAGACATTGATAATTTCTATATGGGATCAATTTTTTTGAGATTCATTGAAATCTGATTGGTTCGCCACTGCCAACTCTGCAAGGGGTGGGGGTGGGGGGGGCGCCAGCTCAGCCACCCTGCTCTCGATATCCCATCTTACTCACAAGCTGCTTGACAGAACTGCTGCTGCTATTTTTCTGTCTGTGTGTGTGTGTGTGTGAGTGTGTGTGTGTGTGTACATGTGTGTGTGTGTGTGTGTGTGTGTGTGTGTGTGTATGTGTGTGTGTGTGTGTGTGTGTGTGTGTGTGTGTGTGTGTGTGGTCCATGTACATCAAAGTTAAGGTGAGTTTAGGTATGTGGTGGTTATGGTTAAGGTTGGGTTAAACAGAAACCAACATGTGTGTTGTGTGGTTCCTGGTTTCAAAGTTTGACATTGTTATTAGATTATTTACTCTAAATCATGTTACTGTGTAATAGTGTGTGTGTGTGTGTGTGTGTGTGTGTGTGTGTGTGTGTGTCGCCTCCTGACAGAATCGATGCTGTTGCTTCTGACCACACAGAGGATGTGAGGAGTCTCCTCCCAGCTGCTGGGTGGGGTAATCAATCAATAATCAGTCAAACACATCTGAACGTTCGCATTGTCATTCAGTAAAGTTCAGAAACCAGTTATTAGCGCTCACAGATTCATATGATGATCGCTTGAAGCTTGTGTATATTATATAAATCTGGGCGCCGTGTTTAATCCTTTTAGCTGTGACCTTTTACTATTTATACCTCCAATTCCAACTTCCTCTCTAAACAGTTCATCCTGCTTATCCTGATATATTATAGCCTGGCACTGTTTGACATTTTCAGCCTGGAAACTGTGCTGGCGCTCTGCTGAAAGTCCCTGGCAGCCAAGTAACTAAACAGAAATGTATGGTTTTTTTTTTTAGCTGTGAGAAGTGAGAAACCTGCACTTAAAAGTTGGTTTTCGACGTGTCTTTATGCAAGCACGCACAATTTTAGAAAAGTCCAACCTAATGTAGGTCATGTGATGTGGGCTCATGGATGTTTGTGGGAGGAATCGAGATAGAAGAGCAGGTCGATGAGCAAACTGAGGTGAGGTGGGTGGCTGACAGGTGAATGACTGTCAGCCAAATATACCAAATACACACCACGTTGTTGTATTGATCAGCTGTTTGTTGCATTGGATTGGATGACATTTATTTTAAATGCCCCTCAATTGCAAGACGAGTGATGGTATATTTCAGTGTATAAAATATGCATTGTTGTTTTGTTTTACACATATGTGTGACGTAACATTTCAGTAAAATATGAATATACTACTACATATGATCTTGATATATTATCACTAATAATTAATTGAGTAAATGGCTGCAGCAGCATTATGGAAACACATCAGACATTTACATTACGTTATAATTTATCTATAGATGCATGTGTTGCGATGCTTTTTTTTCTTCCATCTTTTCCTGCAAATACGTGATCCGTTCTTGCCGAGCAGCAGAATCTGATTTATTTTATGCACTCACCAAATAAACTGTTAAATACATTTAGCTCCTTCAATTCAATTTGCGTGAGAGCTGCTGTCTCCGTTCTCAACGAAAAAAACTGAACACGGTCCAACTGCAATGAAACAGGTGTCTTATTGCTTCCGGCTTCATAAATCACAACGTAATGCAGTATGTGGACGGTTTGTAGAAATGGAAGAAAAAAAACAAGGAATGATTATTTGTTAAGTGTTAAACGGTGAGAAAATATGAATATTTTTTTCCTGATCATCATCACAGGTGATGCTTTAAAATAGTTTAAATATAGAAAAAACCCTTTAGAAATACAAATATTACTCCATAGTCTCCATATAAGATGACTATATAGATGTCTAAAATATGTAAAATACATTTCTTTCCAGGGTTATATTCACAGGTAGATTTTTTTTTATTTTTGCATGCATGATTGGTTTCTCATTATATCAAACCACACAAAATAAAATCAGTCTTGAAATCCATCCATCAAGCTCTCGGTCACACAAACATGATGTCATTCATGTGTAAAAACTGTAAAAAAAATAAAATAAAAAATAAAATAAAATAAAAATGTCCTTACTGTTTTCATTTGATGGCTTCGGTTCCAGGTGTCCTTTTAATCCTATGTGTGGTTTTTGTTAGAAATATGAGGAGCATCCAGTAGAGAATCAAGAAGATCTGAGAAGCTACACTGGAATAAAAGGCTCAAATTGATTGACCTGATGATATATACTCACAATTACAAGTAAAGGAAGGTGGTAGTAAATAAAAGAGGAGGGAGGGGGCAGACAGAAACGTGAGCAGGACGATGACTACACTGCTATTATGAGCACTTTATTTTCAATTAAGCCTTCTTCCATGCTGTAAGCTCACTTTCTGTCTTACTTTTTGATGATGCAGGGACTTCTCCGACTGGTAATTGATTGATTAGCAAACGTCTGCAACTTTGCTCATTTAAGGGAAGATGCACTTATTATTTTCGGTAGAAGAAAAACATCAGAAAATGAGAAAAAAAAAAAAAAAAAAGAATAGGGAAGCAGCACAAAAATGAAGGTCGAGTTGTTACGAATGACATGATCAATGTTGATTATTCTGCTCCTACGTTTAAAAAGTAGTGAGGCACTTTACTTTGCATATTATTTATTATTTTCCTTATTTGCACTGTTAACATTTGCACTGTTGCATTTTGCTTGGACGTTATGTTAAAGAAATATGACCCTAACTGACCTGATGGAGGTGCTGAAAAGTCCTGTGTGGTAAATCCAGTTTACACAGAACGTGGTTACAGACATCCATCGATATATTCAAATCCACGACATTTTCACATAAACTGATTTTTTCTGTGGATCATTATTGGACAAAGCTTATCAAAAGTTGTATAAAAACTTGTAGGATATGTCCACTATAAGAGTTTTTAATATCTGAGAAGCTGCGGCACACTGTTACACCTCCAATCGATCTGCCAAGAAATCCACTTTACACTTTAATCTAATATCCCTGCAAAAGCTTTTAAACCTAGATGGGGAAGTTATTGTTACGAAGGAGGGTGTTAAGTATGAAAGAAAGAAAGAGCGAGAGAAAAACATTAAGGGTGTATGAAGGTGAGAAGAGTGCAGATGAAAGCAGTTCAGTTTTATCTCCTAAATATGATAAAAACTGGATTATCATCATCCACTAAGAGATTTCAATCATTACTACAGCTGGACTGATTAATCTACCGGCAGGTGCATTGATCAATATTAGCTGCTGATATATCATGTTGGCCTTTAACTAACATTAAACATTACTGAAGAAAGATTTGAGGTCATTGAGAAACTGTTTCCATCATATAGTTTGATGACAGCAGTTTTTTGTTGTAATTTATCTGCATGTTGAGCCGAGTCGGTCAGTTTATGATGAGACTTATGATTTCGGTTGAATTAAAACAGCATTTTTAAACAAGATTGAAGTGAAAGTAAAAAAAAATGCACACAGCTAAACTAGAGCAATTTAATTACCTTCTCAGAGACATTTTTCTAGAGATAAAAAACAAAAAACACTCGATTTTTTACCGTTTTCTTTTATTATTGATAACAGCAAGTTGAATCTTTTACATAATTGACAAAAATGAATGAAGGAAACATTAAGATGTACTCTGTAACTGCGCTTTCTTTACATTTACACAAACTTTCTGAATACTGTGGACGTGACTTCTCCTCAAACGTCTTGAAGAAAACATTTATTTCAACTTGAGATTCTTTGTGTTCATTCATCTTGTCTTGAGGATCGTTTAAAAAGTACTACGTTCATATTGTAACAAACTTCACCACCAGGTTTCATGTTTTTAAAATTGTTCAATAGAAAATTTCACAATTGTACTGAGTCCAAGATGGCTTTCAATTATTGTTCCATCTCGTACAAAGCTTGAAATTAATCTCTTACTTTATTGTGACACCCTTTAATACGAAGGCTTCTAGCATCTGTTCATCAATGGCTCTAAAATTAAAAAAAATTAATTACATGGAGAACAGATGTCAATAAAGGTCAATAAGCCTTAAATGCTAAAAAAACAAACAAACAAATAAATCGAGCGTGTAGGATTGAATTAGGAATGATCGATTCATTTGTACCAGGTTTTAAAAATTAACACCCTAATAAATACACATATCATGTGGAATGCATACATTATCTCTCTGATGGATGATTGTAAACGTGAGCAGCAACTAAACACTCTCCCAAAAATAGCCTTGCTGGTCTATTATTTCCTTTAGGATGGAGTTTGCATTTTAAAAACTCATCCATTGATCCTGAAGTTATCCTCTTGGCCGCCTTCGAGGAGGACCGCACGGCTGCAGCGAATCAAAACAGTTTGATCATGCTCTCTCTGGATTTGCCGACTCCGACCCACTTCACTGAAATGACAAATACATAAAAATGTGATTGGCGGGTTTTGGCTGCTGCGTCTCTATTAATGGAAAGTGTTTCTTTCTTTACAAACCTGGCACTTGCAGGAACTCCTCGATGAAGCGGATGTAATCTTGCGCCTGCGACGGCAGATCCTCGAAGCTCCGAGCTGCCTCGGTGCTGCAGCACCAGCCGGGCAGCGTCTTGTACTCCACGGACACCCGCGTCAAGACGTCCATGTTCGCTACAGCAGAAGATCATGAATCGATTCATAAAACACAAAACGGAAACCAGTGAGCACAAAAATCATCCGCTGGTTCAGGAGCGCAATTTAATTTTCCTCCATTTGGTACAACAAGCAAAGACATACAGGAGACAAATGTGGCTTCAAATCTGCTGCAAAATAGATTTTCTAAAAACTAAAGATGCTGCATTTTCTGCAGGTATAAGCTGACCTGTGTAAAATAAGACATTAAGCAACATTAAAGATTTTCATTTCAGAACAGATATCCAACTGCTTATGTATTTTTATTTTTTTTTAAATGTGTGTTTTAATGAATCGTATTATTTTTAAAGCAGCAGTGATCTACTGCTCAGGCCTACCGGGGAAACTTGGCAGAGGTTGTCCGTCAACCTTATAGGCCACGCCCACTTCAATCTCTGACAGTGTGTCCAAAATGTCCAGCTTCGTCAGGGCAATCCTGCAAGAAACAGGAAGTCGCTCTGTTAAAAACGTGAAGCAGCGGACATTCAGATCAATTATTATCTAAATAACCTAAATTTAGCCTTCGGTACAGGTGATAATACGGTGAAACAGAGTGATGGTTCCTTACGCAGAGAAGCCGTTGACCATGTGAGCATATCTGACCAAAATCAGGTCCAGCCAACCACATCGCCTCTTCCTGCCCGTCGTCACACCGATCTCTCTCCCTCTGGACTGTAACAGCTCCCCAATTTCCTGTCAAAGAAAATCAATTGCTTTGAAAAATAAAATAAAATAAATAAAAAAATAAAAAATAGGTCTGAGCTGCCCAGTACAACCACACTCCTCCTCCTCTGTCGACCACGGAGAAGCTCTAACAGAGTAGATGGACATAAAGTGTCTCGCTAAAGAGGAAGACTCTTGTCCACTTTTCCCCACAAAGGTTTTCAAAGCAATCAGCTGACCACAGGACCAGAACGATGGGTGATGTCAGCGCCACAACGGTTTCTGTTGTTTTCAAAGACTCCGCAGAGGCTCTGCTCACAGACGAATACTGCAACTTCAGCAGCCTAAAAGACGGGACATCACTGCTACGAGTCTGTTACCGTGGCTCAGTGACCCAATGATAACGGTCACAGCTGGGTGCCAACTGAAAACTTATGTTCTGTCCTCACATTATCATGTTTTAATGAGTATCGTGTTCATTTTGAAGGAACCCAAATATTAGATTTGGTTTGAGGTTCATGTGTGTAAAAACTTTAAATCACAACATTGACGACACTTCTCCTTCACATAATTTATCTCCAGTTGGAGGGAAATTGTTACATACGCGCAAAAAAAACAACATTTTTTTTATATGAATGTGTGTCTCTACTCACATTGTCCTGCTCTGTTGGGAAAGCGCCAACGCCTACACGGGTGGTGTAAGCTTTGACGACACCGTATACTCGGCCGACGTATGATGGAGGAACGCCAAGACCGGTGCACACGCCTCCCACGGTGCAGTTAGACGACGTCACGAAGGGATACGTCCCTGCGCGGAGAAGCGTCTGTTAATCTTAGGCGTAAACATTCATCTGTTTTTGTCGTTTTTGTTTTTTTTAGATTTAATTCCACAAACCCCTCGTTTCTCACCAAAGTCGATATCCAGGAGAGCAGCGTTGGCTCCCTCCACCAGGATTTTCTTACTGGGTCCAGTAAGAGCTTTGTGCATGAAATACACGCCGTCAGTCACCAGAGGACGCAGCCGCTCTGCATATATCTGAGAAAACATAAACAGATGGTGTAAAATAGTGAGAATGTTACACACACACACACTCATTCATTCATTGTTAAATGCAATTGAAAGACATCAGACACACCATCACTCAAAGGATATACAGTATGTCTTTATACAAGGGTTTAATTAGTACATGTAAAAACATGATTACAGTGGGTTTTTTTAGCAGCATTATTCCTCTAAAACAGTGGATTCAGTATCAAAAAAATGTAGATTAACCCATAAAAACCCATCGTGACACCAGTGTAACAAAGACTTTGAATGTCCCAGACTCTTTCTTATAAAGCTTTATGCCTGAACTTAACTCATTAATTCCTTAAGTCACATATAATTGACATCCTGGTGTGATGACCATGTGGCTGTGACAGCAACAGACCTTTTCATAATGGTGGTATGGCCTGTGTGCAAATTTCAAGCAAGCAGCTAATTTCAAGAAGCTTTTTTTTTTTTTGATGATACAGGTAATTTCAAACATTTAACAGGCTCAGTGCTGATGATAACATGTCCAATATTACATTCAATCCATATTTGTTGAAAAAATAATATCAAACAAGTTACTAAAATATCGCTGTAATGTAATATATATATATATATATATATATATATGTCACATCGGGCTTTGAGCCTTAAAATAAGAGTGAAAAACCTGACGTTGACCTATTTGTCACAATAACATAAACACCTAATAAAGTTAGCAGTATCAATTATAATAAGTTGAAATATGACTTTGACATAATTTTCCTTTAAGGATAAATGGGTCTGGGTTCTTATGGGTTAAAAATCATTGTGACAATATTCTGGGTTAAAAAAAATAATACTGTAAAGTGGTTTTTGGCTCCATTTATCAGTTCTCACCTTCAACTGCTCCAGTTCACCGTTGACGTCCACGTTAAGGTCTGGATACATCGCCCGGAAATGATCCGCCAACATACGAAACCTGAAAAAACACAAAGAGGACACAGTTTAAAAGTCTTTGTATGCAAACATGCATCAGCACGTCGGATTTACAGCATGATACACAAAAACAGACTTTAGATATTATTATGAAAGCAGGGTGGCAGCGGTTTTCTAATGTGTGCAGGGTCAAACCACATTTAGGGAAAACAAGGATAAAAACACAACTCAACTATCAAGTAGCTGCTCATCACAGTACAAACCAAAACTACCAAATTAGGACGCTGATTTCACGGTGGTCTGCACAACTGATGCGTAAAGACAACGTGAAAATTCAAGAGCACAGATCGAAAACAAAAACACTCACTTGTCCTCAAAAACCTTGAAGTCTGAGAGGAGGTCACAGACTCGCAGGCCGTTCCGGGCGGCTTTGGAGGAGTACGCAGGTCCGATGCCCTTTTTAGTGGTTCCCAAACTGAAGCGTGAACAAAAACACAAAGTTGATCACCACAATGATATATATATATATGCACACATTATAACATACAGACTCGTACGGGATTCAAACGGATCTTTTTCTTACATTTTCCCTTCTTGTTGCTGCCGCTGCTGCTCCTGGATCCCATCGACGGCTTGATAGAAGTCGAACACTAGAGGACGACGGAGGGGATCGTCGTCAATAACACGACTTTTCCCTCATTCAAAAGGATCACGTAAAGTAAATGCTTACTCACCAATGTGAGCACGGTCAGAAATCTTCATCCTTTCCTCCCACCCTTGCAATCCTGCGTAAAAACATAACAAATCACATGTCTGCACTACAACAAAAAGATGTTCTGTCTAATTTTCTATAGCAGGTGTTTCTACATCCTCCATTTCTCCTGCAGGGTTTCAGGGGAACGTTTTTTTGAAGCCGAGGCTGAAGGTCAGTGTGTAAAGATTGTCGTTACCTTTCCCTTTCTTCAGGTTCTTCTCGGCCTCCTCAAACAGACCTGGCAGGTGTATCACTACTCCGTTGCCTGTAATGTAAAAAATCAAACCTTAATCCTCATGACATAATTCATTCATACATAACGTGAGGAAATACTTGAGACTAAAATGATGAACACATATGTACAGTGACCTTTGGTTTAGTTTAACCTTTAGTCTTTCCTTTATGTAACAACATGCAGTAACTGCTCCTATGTGTACATATTATTACACAGTACTCACTGGAGGTATTTGCAAAAACTACATACATGCAGGTTAAACACGTGTGATGTTGAACTGTAAACCGAGATTAGTCTCTCACACCTAAAACAAAATAACCATAAATATGAATCACTCAATAAGTCTGGGAACAGAGAGCATATTGATCCTTTGAGTCAATTAATATATGTACCAATTACTACAAAAACGGGATCACTTCCTCCTCTACATGACACACAGCCGCTGATAAGGCCGCCCTGTCGCGGCCTTTGATGTTTACTAGTGCAGAGGCCGTTAAAAGCGCGTCGGGGTCGATCGTTCGGCCTCCAGCGTCGCTGCTTGGAAGTTTTCTAGAGATCCGCTCATCCAAACGACTTCAAACTCGAGGTTTTTATTTGTAAATTTAAGAGTGCGGTGTAGTCCTGCTCTATATGATGAAACGTGCATATGCACACAGACAGAGACTCTTCCTTCCAGGTTTGTTAGACGATGGTCATATAAAGTTGTTTTATTGTTTTATTAGGCTCTTAATCTTCCCGCCAAGTCTGTCACAAAATGTAAACACAGGGATTGTTGTTTACCAATGAAGGAGACGGCCTTCTTGTTGAGCACGCCGCTGGGCAGCAGGTGAAAGTCGTACTCCACCGAGTCCACAACCACCGTGTGACCGGCATTGTTGCCTCCCTGCAAATAAAAAAAAAAAATATATATAAAATAAAAATAGTTCAAAGCTTGATGTGAGGCAGTTTTTTTTTGCTTATGAGACAACACTGAGTTGCTAGTAAACAACAACAACAACAACAACACTACTGAGGACAAAAATTCCTTCAGGATTTTCATGTTTTCCAACTGAATCCTTTTTTTTTTCCCAGGAAAACTTGTGGATCTTTAAGAGTTATTGAATATTATATTTACACTTTATTTTAAAACCACTTACAAGAATCACAAATAGGACTTAGTGAAACTGGCTTCCGGAACAAATAAATAAATAAAATAAAATAAAAAAAATAAAAAATGTACATGTCACAACAGAGAGGACCAGCTGTGTGGTCAGTGCCTTACATACCGGTCCATTCCCGGTTATCAGCATGTAGAGGTCATCTGATATATTAGTAAACACATTTCTCTTCCACGGTGGCATTTAATAATCAAATAAACGCTTTTATTTTATCAAGCATATCTGGCTCCAACTTCACGAGCTGCATTCTACATCCGGGAGGTCAGACGAGGCTGTTGACGCAGTCAGGTCGTGAATATTTAACGGCAGCTTAACGACAAAACGGACTCAGCGACAATACGGTGTCACTTAGTCGGTTTTAAAATGTAAAATTGAGGGTGTAGTTTGGTACCTGGCACCTGCACACAATATCCGCATCCATAGCGAGCAAGTCCACAACTTTTCCTTTGCCCTCGTCGCCCCACTGCGCTCCGAGCACCACGGTCACTTTGTTCTGGGGCTCCTTCGGTACACGGAGACCCTCCGACGAGACGCTCTCCCTCGGCCGCTTAACGAGCGGCTCCCTGGTCTGGGAGACGCTCTCCCATCCGTTAACGGTCGACATGATGCAGTCGGATGCCACGCTGCTTGCTGCTCTTTCTACCGGAATTGTTTTACCGCGTTTGGCCCATCGTGACCTGCCCTACTCTGCCTCTGATTGGCTGAACCTGATTTTTCTCCCCCCTTAACCTTAACCAATCACACTGCTCGTACGTAAACCTAACCGTTAGGTTATTGGTCAGCTCCTAATCAATCCAACCGACCCAGAGTAGGGAACTCTGCCTCTGATTGGCTGCTACTCGTGGCCTTTAGCTCACAGGAAGTGTTCATCCTCAGATTTACCACTAGATGGCAGCATTTTGTCTTTGTCGAATTTACTCTTCCTGTAATATATTGAATTGTTTGTTTTATTTAAGTAAATATTAGGACATGATAGAATAAGACAATATCGCAAAGTATATATATATACATATATATATATATATATTTTTTTTTTTTTTCATATACTAATTGATATATATATAACCATATATATATATATATAAATTACACACACATTTTTAATTAAATTAAAGAGCCCCTCCAGACATGTTTTAAGATGTATATAAATTATCCTACTTCAAATAATAATTCATGTTTTTTCCACAAAAAAATGACACTTACTCTTTCTTCTTCATTGAAAAATCCTGAATCTATAACTGACTTGTTGGACACCAGATGTCTCCCACTTCACTGTAGAGTCCATTGTCAGTTTACATGCACTGGAGGTTTGAAGTTTCCATATCAAGCTTTTGTAAATTGAATATTGGACCAGGATTGGCTTTATGATGTCACAAATCATGCTTGTAGGCCCACTCCTTAAAGGGACAGCCCAAAAATAAAATAAAATACAAGGTGATCATATTTACTACTAGGTGGCAGCAAAGGCAACACTTTTGTATCCTGATAAATATTTGCATTTAATCAAAACCTTGCAAACAACCTTGCACTTGGCTGTCTGGTTTTCTGAGTCATCTGTCTCATCCTAGCTGTTGTATTTTTGAAGTAATAATCATTTGTATTCTTGCAACTCTTCAGTTTTGTAGTAATATGTTCGCCTAATATTTAACACGTATGATCTTAATTTTTTTGTGACTCACTGTGGCTGAATGTCTTCACCTCATAACCCAATGAAGACGATATTAAGAGTAGAGCGTTGCACAGTTCACTCAGATTACTGGATTAGTCCCTTCAAACAGTTGAATCTAAGGTGTACATGTCACCTGGTCTAAATAGATGTCTGTTAATTCTTCCATGCATTGAATAAATTAATAAAATAACTGCCCTCATTATTTTGTCATTTTTAATGCTCGGTAACATTGAAGAGTCCAGTGAACATGTGACAAAGAAAAACGGTGAATTATTAATAGAACAGTCATTCCTGTTTAATGATGATTTAGGAAAACGCAGTCAAATTTGTTTCCATGCAACCTAACAAAACTGTTGGTTTTAGTTTGATTTTTATTTTTATTTTTATTTTTTTTTTATAGATATTTATATATGTGGTGTGATTTTAGGTTATATAAATAAACTTCAGATTCTTTGTTGACACATTTTACATTTTATTCAGATCCAAATAGGCGCAGAACAACACAGTCAAACTTTATTCATTGTAAAAAAGATGCTTCAAAAACAACAAGGATTAAATATTAAGTATTAAGTAAAAGTCCCCGAAACTAAAATCTTCTTCTGGTTATTCGTCCGTGTTCAAGGCGGGAAACAGAGCAGTGGCCTACAGAATTGACAGGCAGAAGTTACTATCACTGGCTGTCAATTCATAGGTCATCACCTTGAGTCCCATCGATCTCCAGCTAATTCGTCTTTTTAAAAAAAAAACACTTTATTTAACATTATGATCGATGAGGAAGAGACAAAGACTGTCAACAGTTAGGCTTCATGTTGCGTTCGGCGGCTCTCTGCAGGTAACAGCACCTCCACTGGAACGGCCTTCAGCTTCCACATGGAGTTGCTGTTACATCCAGCGAGCAGCAAAGTGTCACTTCTCCAAAGTTTTCTCCAAGTCATGTTAGAAATGAACAAACCTATGATGAGATCTGGCTTCCAGTTCCTTCGAGGCGGTCGGGCGCCGGCGTGAGAAATAAACCTGAGATGAAAGAAAGAGGGAGAAAAAGGGAACGAAAGAAAGCAGCGAGGTTAACTCAGGATTTAGACTCGGAGGCAGTTGCTTTTGTACACGAGGAGTCTCCAACTCGCAAGTGACTTTGACCTGGTAGTTTCCTCCTCCCAGTTTTATTGCCTGAAGTTGACGCCATCATTGGTAACACTCCTACAACAGCATGACCAAAGGGCCACAGCCTGTACAGATAACACAGATTTTATGGTAGCCGTCAACATGAGGCTGCTTTTCAATATGTGAATATATATGGGTGTGTCCGCGACCTGCATTTCCTGCTTGCATTTACATTAATCTTCATAATTACTAAAAGAGCAGCTTCACTGACCATCCTTGGTCAATCATTTCGAACCAAATTAAAGCATTTTAAAACAAAAATATGTCATATATATATATATATATATATATATATATATATATATATATATATATATATATATATTCTACTTTTCACCCTGCCTTGCTCTGCTTACACAGCACTATCTCTGTAGACTTTGCCTTGCAGTAAAACACCTCCACCTATGCCTTCATAAAAAAACCCCCAAAAAAACAGAACAATAAAGCAATTAAATGATAAGCTGCTGTGTTATAGGCCGTCTATGCTTGTACTTGGATGTATTTACTGATGATTTTTCTCTGCTAAATAGACCAATCGGACTGCGTCCATTGCTTTCTGCCTCTTCGAGGGAAGAACTACATTAATTAGAAAATGACTAGAAAAGTGTTTTATCCAATCACCAAAAAAAAAAGACTAATAATAAAAACTCTTATTAGAAATTAGAAAATAATATAAAAAGTAAGAAAGATTTTTGTCCGAGAATACATAATTTCTTCCTTAATATGAAGCTTTTTAAAAAATATATAAGTTCAAAAGCAAACAATTGTTGAAAATTAGGAATTTGGTTAAATTTCACATAGAAAACAGTTTTTCGTTTTTTTGGCCAGGAGCTGTACTCACCTTTAGATGCAACATGGCCCGGTGGCTCTTTTACAGGACGAGGCCAAAGGTTTGAAGAGCAGCAGGATGTGGTGACACAGGGAGGTGAGCCAGAGCAGCAGAGAGGAGGAAAACACAGTACAGAAGAGTAGAAACACAGAGACGGACCAAGACGCAGAGAGACACACGGACAAGCGAGAAGCAACTTCAAGAGCTGTGAAACTGAGCAGTGACAGCGAAAGCAATGGCAGCGAGGCCGAGCAGCCAGTTTAAGAGATCAGGAGTTGGTGGAAGGTTAATTATTATACTCGCAGTCAATATTTAACAGGCCTCAGCGCCCTGCCCCTCAGTCCAACATCCTGATTCCACACCGATGGAGGGTAGGGCAAGCGTCAAGCACATCGCTTTTGTCCCCTGCATAAAATATGTATTCAACACCTAACATGGCCTGCAGGGAAAAAAAAAAAATCTCAAGAATCTCTAAAAAACTTAACATGACATAATTCATAAGGCTTTTGCATATTTATAGTTGTATTTCATATTTCATATTGTGAAAAGAGACCATCCATCCATTTCACTCCTAATCTACGTTTTACTGCTGCATATGAAAAGGTATGAAGCAATAATAACGCAGGAGGAAGCGGGAGACTGTGCACTATATGGGAACAATAGCACAATAAAGGTTTTGATTAAATGGTTTGTTAACGATTGGTAGAGGAAGAGGAGGGTAAAAAAACAACAAAAAAAACACAAAAAACAAATAGTGTTTATTATAAGTACACTGGGACTTTATTATTATTACAGAACATGTGAAGTTGTCATAAATGACCTTGAATGATGAACTCTTCCTGACGTGTCATACTTAAACTCTTTTGGTGGCGACTGTAAAACAGCACATGACACGTGAACTGTTGTACCATCATACTAACACTTAAATTTTAATGGTTTTTACGCGTTTTTTAAAGGAGCTCCTATTTTTTTCTTACCATCAGTTTGGTATATTTTTACTGTAACTTTTCTCTGCCATAATTAAATATTCAGTATCTCTCCTCTGATTTATCAGGTTGTAAAAAGAAGAAGAGATATGCTATCTGGTGATCTAAAAAGGGGCAAAAGTCTGTTAAAGTCATATGAACAGATTCATAAGGAAACAGGATGCATATCAGGTTTTGTTCGTGAGGTTTTCAGGGCCTCACTTTGCAACTGCAGCATAAACTGTTTAACGAAAGAAAAGGAAAAATATAATACTGCACGTTGACGTTTTTTTCCTCCTAAGTCAGAGCATTATCACATGTTGTGCCTCCTCTTTGGTTCATATACTCGGGGATATCTTATCTCAGAAGCTCAAGGTTTAGGTACGCTGGAGAGCAGAGTCCAGCGTCTAAGGTCATAATAATTAAAGATCAGATAACGACATCAATCTGCTGAGCATGAAATCGCCTCCTTTCACATGTAGTCCTCACAAATCATAAGTGTGGTTGGTCCTGTCACACGATCTTGTTTTAAGAAATGATTTACTCTATTAGTTTCATTTTTCCTTGTAATTTGAGTACATGCATCTTAGTTCTAACACGCTAACACTTTATATTTTTACTTTGTGATTTTATCTTGGTTATGTTTGTGAAATACTTTGGTTGTATACTCATACAACAGCAGTCAGAATCCATATAAATGAATGAATTATACATTTAAAATCTTAACAGTAACATGCAACATATAAGAAAGTTACACACCTCTTATGTTTGAAAAGCACAATGTTTAACAATAAAACAGCATAATAATAATAATTTAACCGTGTTTAGCTGTGTCTTTATTAGACCTGTAACAAACATTTTGCACAAACGAGGACTTTAAGCTTTTATTATTTTTGTATTTTTATTTTTTTCATCTAATCTACGTACACATAACCTTAATCTGTAATATCATCTGTATCTCCAAATACAAGTATCGGCACTGACCCCAAACTTAAAACCATGATACTGAAGAGGAAGCTGTTAGAGTACAAGGAGTTAATATCTATCTATATATATTAATATCTAACTGAAAGATGCAGGAATAGCATCAAAAGTATTGTTTTTTTTATTTCTTACTCTGTGCCAATACTGGGTTGTAAACACTGATTTCCAAAGATACAATGAAGAGTCATGTGATAAGAAGTTAGTCATTTATTTGAAACCTTATATGCATGCGCCTACTGCACAGAAAAGCTACGAAACGTAATGATCGTTAAACAAATTCAAAAACCTGAAAGATTTTTCTCCTCCTTACATGCGAATGAGAAAACATGTTAATGGTCAGTGAGGATCAGGCTTTCATCCCTGCTTCCTCATTAGACTTGGATATGATCTCTGTTCACATTTCAGATCTTATAACATGAAAAATGTGAATCTCGAGTGAAGACATCTCTCCGCCTTAAAAAGAGTTTAGAGCCGTCAAACTCTGACTGGAGCTTTTAGAAACAAAAGAGATGATCAGTAATGATCTACAAGCTGTTATAAAGATACCGAAACACTGACGGAGAAACACTATGAAGTGTCAACAGGCCTTTTGTGTTCTGACCTCTAGTGCCCTCTATGGGTTTTTAATCATTCAGTATTTGTCTCAGCACACCTTGAAATGCCTCACTCCTTGGCACCATTTGGCATCCCTTGTATAATCTTTCTGATGATGTCTGTGAGTGAATGTACATGTTAATGTTGACGTTTCTTTCCATCCTCAGCCACAGACAGAGAGAGAGACCTCTCACTTCCTGTTCATCCTGTGTCATAAATCTGATGCCGTTATCCAGACATAATTTTTTTTTTTAGTATTCAGAGCCTTTTTTTCCGCCTATTTCCCTCAAACTTGTTGAAATATCTTCTCTTTAATTACACATCCTCATCCTGTGGATTCATTTTCTTGCTTGAACCTGTGATAATGTTGAGTATTCCTCTGACTTCATGTCCCCCTTTTGGTAAAATATGTTTTATATTTTTGTTTTTAGTCTACCATAACTCCTACTTTTCTTGTTATCTAAAAATCGATAGATTGATCAGGTGAAAACGTCTCGGCTCTTCTTGAGGATCTCAGTCCAGTTGAACATCAGTTCTGGAGGAAGTGTGTATCAGACGTGGCGGATCAAGACCTCCAGACAGATCGAGGGCAAAAATCAGCTTCTCCCAGCCGGAGAACCTTCAAGCGGAGCTGGAGAAGGACAATGAATAAAAATACCCAAACACACTGACTTATGTTGTGAGCTTCATTTACAATCCCTGAAAAATGTAAAAAAAAAAAAAAAAAAAATTGTTGCCACAGTAACACTATGTCACCATGGGGGAAAAAAAACAATGATGTCTTGGCCCATTGCAGATCAGGGTTACCAGATTAATAAGTAACAAGAAATTATAGGACAATTACTTAGATGGTCCATCAAAGTGCAAGTTTATTACTCAACAGTGAAATATCTTAGTACACATCTTCTAGGTCAAACTTCCTTAATGAGAAAATTCAAGCTCAGGGTGATGTTTTCAAATGACTTGATTTGTTCAGTTTACAGTGATGCTGCTGGATTTGCTGCCTTCTGGAAACACTGAATATTTGTCTACGAAAGGTCTGCTGCTCCTGAAGTGCAATAATTAGATGTGTATATTAATTTCACTATTATATTCATCCACCAATTAAAAAAACAAAACAACAAAAAACCCACTGTGGGACATTTGAAGGGTGCTCACCAATAACCTGTGTTAATACTGGGAGGTTCAGACGTTTGATTGAACCTCACAGTGAGAACTTTGACAGTGAAACCTGATAACAGGATAGCAAACAAGATCCAGTGAATTGAATTTTATAGTTTTTAGTGTTTCTGTTTAAGGTTTATTTTTTACTAAAGATTAGCTGTAAAACAGGCTAATGAAAGAAATAAATTATTTTCCATCAACTTATTACACTACGATACAAACATGATCAGACAAAAAAAAAAAAAAGTTTGCCGCAACTTAAAACCAAGATTTGACTGTAAGACTTTATTCAGCTCTGATACTAAAAGCACAGTAAAAGACACTTATTATTGATCTGTTGAATAGTGCTCAACTGAAGGTTGGCGGACTACTAATTATACACATTAGCAAAGTAAATTCTTAATCAATGGTGAATATCATGCAACAACATTAAACTCTAAACGTTATGTACAGGCTTCTTACTCATCTCATTGTGTATTCCAGTAAATGATTCGATGTTATTCACAGTCCTTTCGTTACCCTCTACAGAAAACTAAGTGTTTTAGAATCAACAGCTAATGTTCAAGTTACAGTAACACAGTTTAGTCACATATAAAAACAAACACTAAAGACTGAAAAACGCACGACAAACACATATGGACACCTGACGTATAAAACACACCCTACCACCCTCTGTCCTCATTAAGATTCCTCTCTGATCGGAGTGCAGCCGGAGAAAAAACTGTTCTGAAAACTCGTCAGGATTCGTTTCTTCTTCTTGAGGAAGCTGACTGTTGTTCTGTCCTCCTCCACGTCGTCATCCTCTTCCTCTTCCTCTGAAAACACAGTCTTCCCCACTGACTTCAAGTCTGCATGTCCCATGTCTCCAATTTCTTTCAGCACCTAAAACAGAACAAACATAAGTACATAATACTCTGTTGTGTGTTGTGGCAACCATCACAGGGAGGAAAGATACTACATGATAAGATACAAGATACTATATTTCACTATCAGCTGTATGGATGATTATTCTGAGACCGCTTACCTTCTTGGTGGGTGTACAAGATGGCGGCTTGAAGAATGTGGTGTTGTCGGGGCTGATGGATGTGGGGTCTTGTAGTGACACCGAGTCTCTGGAAACGCTTTCTGTTTGACTTACATCCTGAAAATGAGCAACAGAGCTTATTTTACTGATCTACAAACCAAATCAAAAGTATATTTAAATCAATAAAACCCAAATTCTGACTGGACAGAAGAGACGTCTGTGGTAATAAATAACCTGGTAAAGTAGCAGCTGCGTATTACACTCAAACTTGCAGGTGTTTCAGCACAACAACAGATAACTTACCTCAGCAGACACCTGGTTGTTGTCCAGATTTCGACATTTCTCGTTGTCACACTGGCAGTTCTCCCCGCAGGTCATTTTTCCTTTGCGGCACCTGCACTGCTTGTTGATGCAGCGACCTTTACACGCACACTGAACAAAGAGAAACTAATTGGCATCGTCTCTGTGTTTTGTATTGATGACATTCGGTAACACAAGCAGCTTTAACTTCCTATTTGCAGTTTGTATAAATGTAATAAGATGAAGACATTTTTATTTTTTTATTTTCGTCTACTAGAGTTTGAGGATGATTTCAGTCCTAATCCCAGACTTACCCCGGTTGATTTTGCTTTCTTGGATGTTCTGCGCGCCTTCTCTGTTTTCTCGGGGCGCCACTCTTCTTCTTCCTCGCTCTCGTGTTCGCTGGGAGATAACAGCTCTTCGACGTTGATGGCCATGTTCAGCGGTGCTCTAGCTGTGGTGAAGCGCTTCACTTTAGGCTTTTGTCGGTGCAGAATATGAGCAAAGGGAAAATTAACACGGTTATTACATATTACATTGGCATAGTAACAAATTAATTAACCTCCATATCTGCAGTAACGTACCTTTGGAGGAACGTACTCGAACGAGTCATCTGGACCCTTATCGTTGTTGGTCGTAGGCGCGAGGACTTTCTTCACACTTGCCAGTTGGAGCAGTGAGAGTTTCTGTGGAAAAACAAAACAAAAATAAGACATGAATGGATTTGAACAAATCACACAGCTTCCAATTAAAATTTTTTTTTTTTTTTACATGTTTGTTATACCCATTTAAATAGTATCTTTTATTTAGAATGTGATTTAATATTAAAATAATTAAAAACAACCTGTCTGTATTGCTCATTCTGCTCCATCAATTTCTGGTTCTGCTCACTTAATTCTCGCAGTTTTTCAAGCTCTTCTTCCTAAAAAAAAAGATGACACAAAGAACCACACCATTAATATAATAATAGAGATAATTCTGCACACTTTCACCTGAAAACGAGACAAACCTGAACTTTGAGGCGCTGGAGCAGCTCCTTCTCCTTTGAACTCTCTTCCTCTTTATGCTTCGTTTCATCCGACTCTCCACAAATAGGTTTGTTCTGTAGCTGGTTCAGGAGGTAAAGGACCTGTCAGAGGAAACAAAAGGACGAATCAAATATATTGAATGAATTATTTACTAAATATGTGCGTGTCTAAAAAGAGATGCTAACTGGTTATATGAGCAGCAGACACTGTACGAACCTTCTCTTGATGCCTCTGCTCCAGTTCCACGAGCTGCTGCTGGTGCTCCATGTCCATGGTTGACATCACATTTCTCTCCTCAGCCAGCATCTTCCTTATATCTTGTGCATTCCCCTTCTCCTGTTTGAGTTCGCTCTCCAGCTTGGCGCCGGTTGTCTTTGCAGACACCAGCTGAATTAGAAAAAAAAGAAAAAAAAAGGTTTTTTGTAAAATACACAGGCAGCAGCAAATTTAACAGATTCAACGGCAAGTTGTGAATATAAACATTATGCATTAGCATTTTTGCTCACCTCAGACATCAGGACCTTGAGGGCACACTTGGCTTCGACGATGCTTGTGATGCCGTCTATGCGCTGTTTCAGACGCCCCTCGCTGTCTGCAACAAGAAGCTTCTGCTGCAGGTCAGCTATCTGGGCGTTCCTGTCAGAATACAAATATCGAAAATCATAAAACCTTTTTTTGTACTGAAATGTGAAATAAAAGCCCATGTCAGTAGAATTTAAGTATCTAACTTTAGATTGATTTTCAAAACATTTAAAAATTCCACCTGCAGGGATTCATGGTGAGATTAATGCTGGTCAAATCATATAAACTGCTGATATTTATGGCAGTGACTGAGCTGACTCACCTGAGATCCATTTCTGTCTGCAGGTTCTCCACCTGTTTGGTCAGAGGAGTCTCGAGCGCCCCGTGGCTCTCCAGCTCAGAGATGATCAGCGTCCGGCGCTGCACGGAAAGGATCGATTCTTTATATTTCTACCTTGTTGGTGCACAGGAGGTCTCGCATATTCTTCTTTTTGTACATGTTCTTATAACAGTGTAAATGCTCACCCTGATTTTAGCAGCGGGTCGATCTCCTGCCTCTATCTGCTGCTTGAGGTGGGTGATCTCCTGAGCCAAGACCTTCCTGTCCTCCAGCAGGTCGTTGAGGTGGCGCCGGGCCTCATCTGTGCTAACCATCACCTCCACTTCATTGAGGAACCAAGTCTGATCACAAATACAGCCAGAGTTAATGCAGGAACATTCTCATCATCTAATTTGGATTAATTCTGGGTGTATTTACACACAATATAAATAACAAGTACAGAGAAGTCCTAGAATCAAGTTTACTACCTTAACTCTGGCAGCAGCTCCCTCCATTCCTTTGCTGTGGGAATCTTTGCGTTTCTCTGCTACCTCACTTCTCTTCTGAAGAGCATCTTTCAGCCGCTTGTTTGCAGCTGCAGCCTGAATGCAGAAGATACTTTTCATTTTATTTTTGTTTTTAATATATCAACTGAGAACATTTACTGGATCACACAGGACGAAAACTGCACAGACAACGGAGCGAGAGGCCTCACCTCCTCAGTTTTGCGACGCAGGACATTGGCCTGTTTCTGGAAATCTCTCTCAAGTTTCAGTAACTCATACTGACGTTTACGATCCTGGAAAACATAAAAAAATAATAATTTTACTTTGGGTTTCAGGAAGAAAAAGAACCTCGTATAAAAAAGGGACAAAAGAAATTGCAGTAAGATGTGATTTTGTGAATTTATTAATAAAACTCTGACAGCGTCTGAAGAAGAAGAATGTCTTCATACTTTTTCTTTGAGCTGCAGCACCTCTCTGTCCTTCTTGCTCTTCCAGACTCTGAATTTCTCAGAGTCCTCCCTCATCTGCCTCATCAGCTGTGTACGCTGCGTCTTCATAGACTGCAAAGACACATGGTGATGGCATGCAATAAAGAAGAAAATATTTAATACATTTGGGTTCATTTTCACTTCACTTCATGAAGAATTTTATCTGTCCAAAATTTTCTATGGCCGAATAGATCAAAAGATGACAGTAAAATGTGTTAATATACACAATCCACAGACCAAATACGAGTAAAGTACACAGTACAACTCAGTAAAGAGAATCACTGGGTACCTGGATTTCCTGCATGAGCTTGCTAACTTTCTGAACAGAAGACTCTTTGAGTTTCAGCAGCTTTGACTGCTCAAGAAGCTTCTTCTTCATATCTCCAAGCTGGCCCTCGAGCTCCTGCAGCCTCTTCCTCCGCTGCTCACTAAGCCTAGAAGAAGACATTACATCAAAATAAAACTAACTACAATTTGGCATAATTGCTTCTACAGGCACAGCCACACCCAAGTGTCCATACTTTGCCTGGTTGGTGTCTTTCTTTGCAGACTGGAGTGCCAGAATGAGTTCTTCTTTCTCCTTCTGCAGAGAGTCGACTGACGACTGTAGAGTCTGTACATTTTTCTGTAGGGTTAAATGGCCGTAAGATTTGGCACCGTTCAATTTATCAAATATTTAAAAGATAACATGGTTCATAATTCATATAATCACACAACTTAACGCATTTCAACTACGACATGAACCTGTTACCAAAAGGTGTCACCTCAAGTTAACCAGCGAATGCTACAGGAAAACATTTACCCTTTTTAATTTCCGTTTAATACGCTGCAAAAATTGATGTATCACTAATTTAAAAAAAATATCAATACAACAATTTGTAACTTCCCAAATAATGACAGTTTCTTCAACATAATGTTACTCCTTTACCCCGTAATTCAGTTTAAATTAACCAATTAATTAAGTGGATCCTCTTACCTGGTGCTCTGACTGCATCGGCTCCAGCTGACTGTCATTCTGGCACATTTTCCTCACAAAAGCTTCCTTCAAACTCAACACTTTGTTGAGCTCAATCAGTTCCTTGGACAGCTGAGCCTGCCGCAGTGCATGATGGGTTGTGAAGGCCTCCGGCGAGTCCTTTCCAGCAGAGACATCCTGTTTAATGTGAGAGATTGGAAATCGTTTACATTTACACTTTACTGGGAAATAAAATAAGAGATGCAGCAGTCTTTATGTTTCACTTTTAAAAAAAAAAGTATCAACTGTTATAAAGAGTAAGAGAATAAATGTGTTAACGTACTGATGGGGACTCATCATCTGCGTTTTTACTGCCATTCCCCAAAACTTCTGGTACATCCTCTCCTGCAGCCATAGCGTCGATGGAGGCAGCGATGCCTGCACTTTCATTCTTAGAAAGAAAACAAAACAGTAAACCATTAAATAAAATATGAATATTATGAACATTGCTATACAAGTCCTGATAAGTAAGTGGTTTAATATGCAAGCTGGAGTTCAGTACCTTTAGTTCCAGGATGATGTCTTGCAGGTTCCTCATCACCTCTACGTTCTCTTTCAGCTCCTGGTCCTCCAGTGTCTCCATCAGTTTCTCAAGATCCACCGTACATCTGAAAGAGAAATGTAAGGATGTAAGGCAACATCTTGCTCAATACATCTGGTATATCAGATTTTTCTGTTTTCCAGAATTGCTCCAGTTCAGATAAACTTTTCACTGGATGCGAGTTTCTGAGTCACAACAAAGACTAAAATACGGACTCATCGGTCATCTCATTGAGTCAGCAGTAAAGAAGATATAACATTTTTTTTAACAATTGTGAATCACTGCAATCACAAGAGGTCATTGAGCATACAGCCATAAATGTGCACAAAAAAAACAAAGGTTGAAAAGTCGAGTATTATGTTAGATTAGCTGCAGACAGATGAACACACAACAAAACACATGATTTCCGCCAGGCGTAACAAAGCCTTTGACAAGAATAGCCCTCAAGTGATCGCTGTCCTCTTTAAGCTTTGTCAAACCCATGGTGAAGCCCTCCTGGCTCCACGCCTTTGTAAACTTACGCTGCATGGTGCTGCAGTTGTTCCAGTTTGCTTTGTAGTTTCTCATTTGTTTGTTCCGTCTATAAAGTAAAGCAAACACAATTGGAACCATGAAGAATAAACACACAGACTCTAAATAAAGTATGTTTTTTATGCCAATTTTCACTATTGGCAACAATTTTCCCCATCATGTCAACCCTGACTTTGGAGGAAGGATTGGTAAACATTGTTATGATCCAGCTCACCATAATAATCTTCTCAAACATGAGCGCAGTCTGTCCAGCCGCTTCGCTCAGCTCCCTGCTTAGTTTATTGTTCTCGTCCTGCAGAGCTCGGTTTCTTTCCACCAGATTAGTCACTTTCGCCGTCGACTCCGGCCTGTAACAGAGGAACTGAGTAACTGTTGTGCTCTTTTGTTATGGGTAATATGGACCCTGGTTACATCAGGTTGCTGGAAAATGTTATGTCTTACCCAGAGAGCACCGGTGCAACTCCTCCACGGGCATGAAGAAGCATCACCTGCAGCTCCTGAACCTGCAGGCGGAAAGTGTTCGAAGCAAGACATTTGAGTCATTTATCAACTGAACCACATTTAACTTGCAGCACTGCTACACAAGCAAAATGGCAGTTTGAGCACCACCAAAGAAGATTTTCCTCCCCACTTTCTGTACCTGTTGTTTCAAACGGCTCATTTCTGCAGCTCTGGGGTCAACATTCACTATAGGTTTGTTTTTAATCTTGCGAGCTCTGTCAGCGTATCGCAGCGTGTTGATGGTCTCCTCCATGTTTGAGTCGGCAGGACTAACGCATGCAATCATCAATGTGTGGCTATTTCCACCCAAAGAATCTGATGAAACAAACACACACGCAAGAAGTTCAAAAATGAGGCACTGTTGCTGCTTTCGTGTACATTTGTTAGTAACTATGCAATTTTTGCAGCAAAACAAAAGCCTAAAAACCAAAACCATCAAAGCCAAGAGAAGCAAACACTGCATGCTTTCCAGAATATGATAATGTCTGAGACTGTCTAAAATCAAAGCATACCTTGTAGCAGGCGAGTCAGCTTAGAGTCTCTGTAAGGAACAAAAACATTTTTCTTGCTTTCATCCCCCAAGGCGCTGATCACATTACCCAACGACAAAAGGCCTCGATTGATGCTGATCCCTGAAGATGAAAAACAAGCAGCACGAGAGCAGCAATAAAGCAGAAAGTCTGTTATTCGGGACACCGTCACAACACAAAAAGATTGCAGCATATATCGTATTATGAGGTAAATTCAAGGTTGACAATTTGAAACTGAGTGGATCTAAAGAAAAGCTTGTTTAGGTTACCTTCCTTCAATCGATCTCCCTCTGCTTTCGTTTTCTTTTGTCTCTCTGAACCAGCCAGATCCACAAGGTGCAACTTAGAAACAATGGAGTCGACTCTGCAACAAAAGATGAAACAAATATTCAACAGAAAGACCCAAAAGACCAAATTTCAGAGGCAATATCATATGATGACTTTATGAAAACCAGTGAATTTATCTCTCATGGTCTATGGACAAGCTAAAAATAAGCTATTGCCTCTGAAAACCTCCAAGCAGGACGATAGATTCACACTTATTCTAAAAGAGATAATATAAAAAAGTGATTACAGAATCAATTTCAAATTCAAGTTGTTATATCTAGCATGATATAACAGTGTTGACAATGATGACAAACTGACTTGTCGCTCCCTCTGCGCTGTTCCAGTGTGATGGTGAAGATCGCATGCGAGCGGGACGAAGCAGCGTTCATCGCCGTGGAGGCAACGGTGCGAGCGGCATTTCCAACCTCCAGACAGCCCACCATCTCGTGGGCGGAGAAAACCTGCTTCTCAGTTAAACCCACGATCTGAAAAATTAAATATCATCAATAGATACAGAGGCCGACACGGTACACATAAATATGTTGTTGAAACAGGTGTCACAGAAGTATAGGATCACATGTCAATCACTTACTTTAATGCCTTCTTTAGGGTCTTCCCGAATACTGATTGCAGGTTTATCTTTAGATGTGCACAGCAAATCCAATACATCTTCATTATAGATCTAAAGTTAAAAAAAAGGGAAATATTTACTGAACTATTTACTGAATTAGTTTAAATCTTAACCGCTATAATAATAATAATAATAATTTGTAAATGTTATTATCAATACAAAGTAAACACTATATCCAACAACCTCCAGGTAAGACACCGCTAGGACAAATTCACAGTCCGCCCTCTTTTCCCTTTCCTCAAAGATCCTTCTGATGACTCGTGGGATAACTCCGACTGAAGGATCATTCTCTTGAGCTGATGTGTATGTTCCTCCCATTGAGAAGGTCTTTCCTGATCCTGTCTGTCCATATGCAAGAACTGTGGCATGGTAGCCTGCAAAAAGCACAAGGGCAAATTCAAAAAGAAAAGGTTATGATACTAATTTATCATCTTAGTTAACTGAATTACGATGTTTCTGTTTTTTTATAATGTATTTTTAGTTTTTTAGTTCAGCTACCTTTAAAAAGCCCACACAACAAGGGGGACACAGCAGAGCTGAAGACTTCTTCTTGCTCAGCAGTGGGATCAAATACGTAATCATAGGTGAACGCCTTCTCTGTGCCAACGATTACCTGAGAATATACAACACTTTAGCAATTACTGTACATACTGTATAGTGTAGCAAGATAAAGAAAACACAAATCATCACACAATCACTTATATATGATATCAACAGTTGCATGGTATTGATAAAACATCACTAATTCCACAGTAAGAAACTCATTAGCCAATAATAAAAACTCAGTGATATTATTCTTGTCATACTTTTGTCTTCATACTGAAAAAAAAACAAACAAACAACACATTTTCCCAGTTGAGCACTGACCTGCGGCTCCTTAGGCACAAAAGTCAGACAGCACTGACACCCCTCGTTGATTTCTTTTGGTACCAAAGGGCGACACCTCAAGGCCACCCGCACTGGGATCACCTTTTCATCCTCATTGGTCATGGTGCACGATTGCAATTAATACCTGATAATAAAAGAAACAGGAGGGGTTATGATAAAGAAACCAAGTAGTATCAGCCCTATAATTAAACCAACTAACGTGCTGACTGTTAAAACTGCATTAACACTGACTGTAATGGCAGATGGAGCTATAACAGTTTCGTGTTGCATGAATACTGGAGGATATCATGATATCATATTGCCAAAAACAATTACACAGTCAGTGCTGAGTTTTTACATGTATGATAACACAACCTAGTCAGCTGTTTTCTGTTGTAAATTAATTTAAACTTGACATCCATATAACAGTGTAACGCTTGAGTGTTGTGTACATTAATGTGGCATATCTGCATTATTCAATAACGTAATAAAATCTACTTTAACAGAAATTGTGTTCATTAAACACATGGGGAATAAAAAGCAGACGTTGCTGTCTACACATTTCATGACGTAAAATAAGACGTTTTTTTCAAATTTGTTTTACTGTCACTCCCCTGCCTGAGTACTTCTCTACAAAATATTTGTTTGAGACGACACATCCAAATGACTTTCATTTGAGAGTTTAGCTTTTCAGAAAGATCAATACTGAGCTGTGCAATACCGTTAAATTTTTACGACGGATTCTCCCTTTAGCCGTAACGTTACCATGGATGTTTAATCTTATGATGCGTCCGTGAACGTTACTCAACAGGTCGCCAAGAAACCCAAAAAGCTAACGCTAACGGTTTAACATTTAGTGCTACTTCAATGAAGACCAGCAAAAACAAGTTAACGTCATAGTTAGCTATTGTTAAAGTGCAAACTGTTACCGGGTATAAATGCCAAAATAAACCGTTTCCAAACGTGTTGAGAAATTATAAAGTAAAAGTCGGCGTCAACGTAACGTTAACTAGCAGCAGTTGTTAGCAAGACGTTAACGTTAACTTACCTTTTTTGCGTTTCCTCCAGTGCCAACGTTTCAATAGGGCTAATATTAGACACCCTTAACGAACCATTTGCTGTGAAATAAAACCTGGTTACCTTGAATAACTTTTGCCCTTTGCCAGTGTACTCCCACAAAAGTGTTTGAAATGAATGTTGTTGCTGCCCGCCACTTTCAAACACCCAGCTCCGCCTCCTCCACCTTCTTCTACTTGTAATATTGCGGCAGAACCAACACAGCTGGGATTTCAACACTGACCCCTACAGGATAAAAAAAATACAGCATTCATGCAAATTTTTGTACTACAAAACCTTTTAAAAAATCATTAAAAAATGTGTAGATTCAGAGATAAATGTGTCGGTAGTTTTCTTGATGAAACTATTCAAGCCAATTAAAGGAATAAGCACAATTTCTAAGTAAAACAACCAAAACAAGGATGTGAAATAGAGTGAAGAAATAAAAGTCTCAGCGTAGATAGATTTTCTACAAGAGTGCAAATAGATGGGGGAATATCAGGCAGAAGATGAATGGGTGACACAAAAATCCCTTTAGATGAGATGAGTTTTCAGCCTACAATGGAAAATGAGGGGTGACTCTTCTGTTCTGGCTGGAAGAGAAAGGTCATTTCACTGGGAGCCAGAGGGGAAAACAGCTGAGTCCAGATAAAGTGATGACAAGGTTTCTGCAGGGAAGAGAGAACAAAGCAGGCAATAGTGGCAGACGTCAGAGCCGTGAACTGCTGTTCTGCATCTGAAAAACTTGCATTAATATTTCCAGAAATAACCCCCACAATGCTATTCAGGATTCAAGAGCTTATATTGTCACATGTACAGCAACACAGCAGATGGCAACATTGGAGGCAGTGAAATTTGGCTTCTTCGAGCGCTAGTTCCAGTTAGAGTATATAATAAAATATTTAAAATTATTAAACAAAGAAAGAAGAGAAATGTATATAAATATACATTATATTGCAATTGGATATACATATAAGCATAAGTGTCACCAAAAAATATTTCTCCTTCATCCCGTTTATTGTCCTGCTAATGCATGAGGATTTATTGAATGTATAGGGCAAACAAGCACTCACAGCAATGTTGTGACCTTGTGACTGCTGGGAACTGCAGCAACATTGATAGAGCTTATCCTCTCCAACACACAGATGTCTGGCTGAGCCTCCACCCCTCCTGTGACAGATGCTGTTAAACCCCACATACAAACAATGAGGACACATTTTCACAGGATGAATGGGTGAGCTCTGGGAGCACATAGAAGTATTTTGTTATGGGCATGTGTTATTATATCATGATGTAAAAAGTCTTTTGACACCGGTCACTGGCATGTAAAACTATGACATTGATTGCCATTTAATCACACACATCACAGAGCAGTTGAAAGCGAGAAAAGAGAGGGAAGTACTAACTGGGTCATTAGTATTTATTTACCCCTGCTGATCTCTATGGCTGCTTGGTCTACACATTCAGTCCAAACATACAGTATTATTTTGTATTTTCTGTGTTGTACTTTTTTTACTTTCTGTCTATTTGAATTATCATCCTAGCTCACTCTCCGTCAGTCAACTACTGCACACATTGTCTCGGAGACGAGTGAGTCGTGTCCTGCTGCTGTGGGAAATTCCACCACAAGGCCTAATAACAACATACCAGATGGTCCCTGCATGCTCCCAAGAATAGAACAGACAGTGAATGAATGGAACAAACCAGTCAATTTGCTCCATATACATATTTGCACTGAATAATGAGTACGCACGCCAGAATTTATTCTTGAATAGGGAGATTACAGGAGGAACAATACATGCTCTCAATTCAGCCCGTTTGGCTTACTTAAAGTCACCCAGGCCTTGAACAGCAGTGCACACTCATACAGTAGCTGGAATGGGAGGAAAATTCAGCCTGCTCACCCCTTTTCCTGTTGTAGTTTCAAAAGATAATCTGGATGAGGGAGGGGGGGTTGCATTGCAATGACATCACTCATACCTAAAATCCAATGGTTGCATGAATGGGGGTTTTGTCAAGAATACAGTCCGCTCAGCTGTACTAGGCTGTGTGTACACACCAGCTTCATGCTCTAAGCTAAATGATCCCATTTAACTGTTAAAAATTAAAGTCTGATTAATCTACTGCATGTATCAGTTGAGTATTCTGGTACAGATATTTGTTATTGAAAAGTGCACTTTGCTCAAATTCCACATCAGGGCTGATTGATCTATAGACCCTATATATACATTCATATTACTACTCAGTACAGTACAGGTGATGGATGCCATGTGTTGCAATGATTTTCAATTGGTCTAAAACAAGTAAAACCATGTCAGACAATCAGTTGCTGTATCAGTTTTCATGCTTTTCCAAAATTCATTTACCAAGAAAAATATAACATAACTGTCCAAGTGATTCATGCAGTAGAAATATGATTTGATGCTTCACCAAATCTTCGCTTTAACTAAAGTTATTTATCCTAAAATGTACTTAAAGGCTGCCCAAGAGTTACCAGGCAAATGCTCAGATAGCCCCTATATGCAGTATCTTCAAGGGCCTACAATTATTAGTTGTAAACTTTACACCAGTCTTGAGGCTGCATGAGGCACTTTAAGGGAGTGGTGATGGTCGGTTACTGCTTACCACTCTGACCCAGATAATAACCTCAGTTGTGTAAATGGGGGTAAAGTGTTTTCATTTTCTCAATCCAGAATCATGAGTCAGGGCTGAGCTCATCATCATCAGCTGATCCCAACATGTGTATTAATCACTGATATTTAGACGATGCCCACTGCCCTTTTTTATTGATTTATTTCACAGGAATAATTTAAGACTAAATGTGTATGAAAAAGGAGCAATGGTGCTGAGGGGTGATGGAGTTCGCCCAGAGCCGGATGGGCCACATCTGCTACAGATTACAGTATCAGATGAGCTGTGGTTATGAGGCCTATATCTCTAACAGCAGAGGATATCATATGTATAAATATTGTTCTTTCAGAAACCGAAAATGACATATTATGTAATCAGGGACTATTTAGAGTCAAATATGTAACCTAATATTCAAGGTTATCTTAGTTCGGTGAAATACAACGACACAAACAAATCAATTCAGCATTCATTTACACTAAAATAAGCATTTAAGGATCCCTAAACTGACCACAGACATCCATTTGATAAGATTTATACTTTTTGATGTTTGTTATGGTTGATGTTTAATTTTTGATCCCTCTTTTTGCTGGGCACCTCTTGGAACCCCCTCAAGGACCCCTGTTTGCACCCCACTTTGAGAACCACTAAGCTTTTGGTATAGGGCTACTTTTTTGCTTGCATGCACGCAACGTACAAACGCGCACACACACGTCATGGTGCGCGCACGCTTTCAGAGCACCGTATATTTTCTTCGGAATTGCAAATGTGATGCTCCAGAAGCTGCGCATTATGTGTAGCAAGTGGGCGCAACACAATTTCCTGAATCCGGTTCCGGCGTGCCGACGCCACCGATGCCTGTGTGCCCACAGACTGATCACAGGGCTTTTACCCGAACAGCACTGAATGGTAGCAGCTGAGAGACGGGTGCGGAGCGAGGGTGGCCAAACCCGGAGGCTTTCTCACGGCTCACGGATTAGAATGCTCTTCTATATGCATCCACATACACGGATGACAACCTCCAAACAAACCTATACTGAAAACTTTCAGCTCTACATTTGACGCGGGGGGTGTTATTGAGATTTTATTTTTTTTAAATCAACCAGGTCCAAGAGCAGACCATCATGCAGGTGCAAACTGTGGGCTAACGTTACTGAAATGACTTGCTCTGCGCTGACGCGTTTCATTGTGCCATGCCAGCCCCGCATAGTCAGTCAGATGCCATTTTACTCTGCGTTATCCCAGCGTCTGGACTTCCAATATACTGGGCCTGTTGTGTAATTAGAAGTTCGTGAGGCAGTGGCAAAACAAGCTGGTGCAATGAGAAGCTACGTTGTCCAAGGCATTGTGCGCAATTTGTGCTGAAGCTTTATGGGTCCTGCGTACTCCAGCTCCCGGCTTCCACTTGGAGAGGTGTGTTGCGGGGCTACAGCGCACTGGCTGTCAGCTTCACATCTGGACCGCTTGGATACTGTCATCTGCGGCCTGCTCGGACTGTGCAATCCCTGAACCTGCATGTTTTGAGGGGAAGTGACTGAGATCGCCTCGGATGGTGTCGTGTTAGGGGAACGGGATATATATATATATATATATTAGCCTGTGACTTCTTGACGTTAATCGGTGATCCACTGGGGAACACCGTTGTCAAAAGCTGGACTGGCTGACCACTCGAGGAAAAAACGCCTGTCAAGCTATGGATTTTGCGTAGCGAAGTCACGCATTTTTAAAGGCAACGCTAGGGTGACATTGCAGTCTTCTCACCACATCTATTATTTCGTCGTCCGACAAAAAAATAAAAGAGTGAAAGTGGAGTGTTGTCCGTCATACGCATCAACGCAGTGGGATTTTTACGTCTGGTCGGCGTTCCCCCCCACCCTTCCCGCGGTGACGGTTATGGGTCGGAAGCGGTGTGTCGGTGCAGATTGTTCCAAGATGGCGGCCGGGTGCTGCGGGGTGAAGAAGCAGAAACTGTCGGGATCGCCCGGATCGGGGGGTCCCGGCGGGGTGGGGGCGGGAAGCGGGGTGGCAGGAACCGGACATTGTGGATCGGAGTTGGGGATTGGCTCCTCCGCGACTGTTGCAGCAGCGGCGGCGAACGTGAGCAGAGCCAACGGCCTGGGGGGACCCGGGGGTAACGTTAGCGGCAGCGGTAGTAGTAGTAGCGGCAGCGGCACAAACGCTCTGTCCCCAGCCCCGGCCGGTTACACTTCATCCGGCCTCTCCCCGAATCTCAGCCCGGGACCTGGCTCGGGAAGTGGAGGCAGAAAAATGGTTGTCTCCGCGGAGATGTGCTGCTTCTGTTTCGACGTGCTTTATTGCCATCTGTACGGATACCAACCTCCGAGAACACCCAGGTTTACAAACGATCCCTAGTAAGTATTTCTGTCTTTTGTTGTTCCACTTGCATGTCAAAGCACAACGCTGTGTTCGCTCAATAAATTACATCTGTTGTGGCACCTTTCGTGGGGTTTATCTCTGGATTCAGCTTGAACGTTGAGGACACTAACTGTCACACCGAAACAACATTTCACTTATAATGATTTTAATGGGGAAAAGCCGAAATTTGGCGAAGTTGCTTGTTGGGCCTTGTCTGCACTGGCCCGCAGATAACACTAGCCTTATATTAAACGTTACAAATAAATGACTTGACACGCTGTCATTAAGTTATATTACCTACTGCTCAATTATGTACTCTCAAACTTTTAAAATTACCGTCGATATTCGGCGAAAAAAACCATTTACGAGTCTGTTTATTTAACTCTAATAACACTGGCTAACGTTAGCTAAGCCTGCTTGCTAATGCTAGCCACTAACATTTGGCGATAAAAGAAAGAGGCTGGAATGAGCAAGATAACATGGCATTTTTTTCCATTTTAATAGCTAGGATAAACATTTTAAACCACTATAATATAAAAGATCAAAAGTTAATGTTAGTGTTGTTAATCTTTTAAGTTACCCTCAATGAACTCTGGCTTGTCACATACTAGGCTTAGCTTTGTTAGCTTTAAGCTACGTTAGCTTAGTAACGGCAGGACTAATGAGCTTGTAGTCATTAACTTAATGGTAACGTTAGATGTATTAAAAAGTCTCTGATATCACGGCCAGATACCCTTTCAGATTACTCGTTTTTCAGAAGCTTTTGTCTGACAGGGGTAAGTGTACTGTCGAATTAAAGGACACTAACAACTGACTTTAGCATCAACTAACAAAGAAAATGTGGCTGTTGCTAAGTACAAGCATTCATTTACAAGCATTCCGAATAGCTAAATTTAACCAAAAAAATGACTAGTGGCAGTGTTAAATATTTATACCAAACGGTGTTTTAAACCATTTGAAACATTCATTGAATATTAGATTTTTTTTTTCCTTTTTTTATGACCACATTTACCATAAGAAAAATATCTTTGTATGTTTTCTGCCCGTAACCGCACTCCTGCGCCCTCCACTGAAACACATTGACCCCACCTTTATACAGGCGTTGTAATGTGATAGCATGTGACTTATGGCCGCTTGACTTACATTTTGCAACCGTGTTTGACTATTCAGTGTATCGACCTGACATGGGTGAAGAAACTTTGGAGTTACTTATTATTGTTTAAATGTTTCTAAAGAGTATTTTGCTACTGTCATGTGACAGCAGTAGTATTAAATTCAAATGTACATTGTAAAATATAGCAAAGTGTGTATTTAAAAAACTCCAAGGTGTTTGATGGTTATCATGATTTATTATGGGAAACAATCCCATATACACGTGACATAAATTTTTTTTTAATTTTTTTTAATCAATAGTCTTATTTGATGATCGTTGAATTTGTCGAACTGCTATCTTGGCATTTGAAAGGGAAATCCCTCATGTTGGAGCCTTTTAATTATAGAAGTGTATCCTTAAATGGGATCAGATCTCTTTATAGACTCTATCTCAAAATCACCTCACAAAACCACACCTCAGACAAGATGTTCAAATACAAGAACCAATCAAAAACTCTCAGGTGTGGCGAACCCTGAATAACGATGACACGTCTCAGACAGGATGGATACAGGTTTGGTGTTACCTAGACCAAATACAATACAAATACACCACTCCAAAAAAAAATCATTCTTCATTTAAATATCATACAAAAAAAAGATTGGCTTGTTTTTTTTGTGTTTGTGTATCCTTTCACATTTTCAACTCCATGCATGGCCGCCCCCCATAAATTTGTGTCCATGTGTTTTCCCCGCCCTGATTAATGTTAACACAGATAACACGGACAAAATCATCTTGCGTTCCCCTAAATTATAGCATGTCTGCAGCACAAAATAAGTGTCTTTCAGTCGGTGTATTAAATCAAAATTGCCCACCCAGTCCCAGTGTTTGTTCTAGCACTGAACCCTCGTAACAGTAAATAACGTCATCTGTGTAATCAGGATAAGTGCTTCGTTGCAAGAGGTTGTCAGCACTTCAAATGTCTAATCAGGGCTGTGACAGCTTTTTGTCAAATCCCATGTTACCCGGGCGAATATGTTTCTGAATAATACAATATTAACTTGTATATTAGTCCTGTTGGTTGATTTATAAAAGATAAGACCTAAGAGCTTTTTTTGTTTTGTCTTTTGAGGACACCGTGTAACACATGAATACATTCCTATGTGTATGATGAGGCCACTTGAAGCCTAAACCCAACCTAGTCATGAAGTAGGAATGTCACAGGCATGTAAAAACTCTCACAGGTTCGGGGAAAAGACGTACTTTTTATGATGTCCTCAACATGTCCTTCACTTGGAGGCGCTGTCAGAATGAATTATTGAAACACTCGAAACGACAACATCATTTGACATGGACACATTGCTCTAAGTTATTCAGTAAACAATGCAGGGCTTCAGACTGTGACCATTCTGTCACGTTTTGTGATTATGTTTGGAAACGGTGATACAACAAGACTAGGTCAAAAGCTAGAATATGGCTGGACTATGTATGAAAAACTAGACGGAGAGAGAAGCAGTAAATTACGTTATTCAGTCTGTATCTGTAATGAAAATCCAGCTTGGTAAGATAAAACAAAATGTAATATAACTGTTTATTTTAATACATTCAGCCTATATTTATTGAAATGTGGTTATTTGTACATATAAAGCCTCAGAGGCAGCACTGTTCTGTCCAATAAAAACACGAAGCTTCATTTTAAATTCAAACTAATGTGGCAGTTACAAATGCTAGATTTCATCTGTGAGACAAACATTTATCTTCTAAAGGGAATTATATGTCAAAAAGCTTCAGAGACATTAGAGTCAGTGGTAAATTATCAAAGAGCTGCACAGATCAGTTCATTGGATCGTGTTCTTCCCGGGATGATGGCGATGCGCATTTACCAGTCGATCATCTCAGGAGTCGGGTTGCTGGCAGCTGAGATGACCGGTTGGTCTCACCTGGCCAGCGGCTCCTCGCCTCTAAAAACGTTATCTTGGATAAACTGATCACATATTGGGAATCTAAATGGTTACTTTCTTGCTGGAAAAAAAAATATAATAAATTATATATATATATTAATAAATTCTCAAAGTAACAGTCGTACAACGAAAATGACAGCTTTTAGCCTGGTTTAAAATCTCCGACATCGCTGTGCATCGCTGCCGGTTGGTGCGAAATGCATTCTGGGATGCTTGGCTGTCTCGCTTCGACTGCGTTTGGCTGACCAATGGCGTAACTTCATCACTGAGTCAGTTAGCATGGACAGAATGAAATACAAATCGGTTGCTCTTCTGTATGTATGTACCCTTTTTTTCTCGAAGTCATGATGGTACATCCATCACAATTGTGAATCACCTGGAGAGATGGTGTATTGTTGCTGTCTAGCTTACTTTTCAAAGGCATTCAGTAAAAACAGGAAGTCTTTTCTTCAAAATGTATTTGCAAAACTGTCAACATATCAAATCTAAAGAAACTAGTGCAACTAGAGGACTAGTCACAGACTAGTCCCAGCCTTGTCAAGCTAGCATAACTGGTCAGCGCATTTAGCAAGCTAAGATAATAATTCTTGGTTGTGTAACTTGATAAGACTTCTGTAGTTATCAATATCTTTGTATTGTTATGTTAGCTAACATAGATATTGTATATTGTAAGCGACTTTTATTTTGTAGCTAATGCTAACTGAAATGTAAGATTTTGAAGGTAATCCACAAGCTAGCGAACATGTTGGCTCGTTAAATTTATGTAATGTAATCATTGTGCTACCAAGATGGTGAACACTAGCAGTCTTTCTTGTTCCTTTGTAATTTACATTTTGTTTTCGATCATTGCTGCTTCATTGAATCAGAATTTTTTTTTCCGGTTTTTATATGTGAAGAAGTTTAAAAAAAATAAAATTTAAGACTTGTTCAAAGGAAAACTGTCTCATGTACATTTGTTTTTCTACAATTAGATTTTCAAATCCTTTTTGGTTTAACTCGACACTAAACATAAATATAAAAACTGGTTCAAAACCATTGTGTATGAACCAGTATAGAAGTTGAAGTACCAGTATTGATGCTGGTATTTTTTCTTCTTCTTCTTTCTCTTTTAAAATTTTAACACACTCTGTTTTCATGAGTAAGATGAGTAGCCTCAACAAAAAGGGCGGAGGCTCCACTGATCCATAAAAAAAGAAAAATAAATATGGGAAACAGTCTCTGCGTCATCAGTGTCATAAGTTTCCAAGAAAACACTAAATCAATCAGTGACATAAGTAAGATGGTATGAAAGCGTAGAATTTAAATTTGGACTGGTGCTTGGTTTTAAGGGGAAAAAAATGTCAGCAAAGGTTTGTGACTACACAGTAGAGCACACGGTAATGTGCAATTTCCAAGTAACATACACATTATGTTTATGAATAATGTTTAAGGCAAATAACCAACGATTATTTTCATTATCTATTTAATCGGTTGATTATTTTCTAGATTAATTGATTGGTCAAAAAAAAAAAAAGTCTGAAAATACTGAAAGCCGAGGTGACGTGCAGAAATGTGAGATCAGTGTTTCATGGAATCAGTGTTTTTGTGCCGAGGCGTATTTACAGGCTGATGTTGACACTATGAACAAAAGCCTGCAGCCTTCACGCTGTGAAAGACATTAGCGGCAGTTTGATCTAATGTGAATGAGAACTGGACATAAAGCTAAATCAGAATTAACATTTTGACATGTTATTCAACTGTGGTTATTATTATAATATAATATATAAAGACGACAGACTATTCCTACAGTATTATTCATCACCTGCATTAAACATGATTAAAGTTGATGTGCTTTAACCCGGTCTCTCGTTCTTTCTTGCTTTTCAGCCCGCTGTTTGTCACATGGAAAATAGGCAGAGACAAGCGGTTGAGGGGTTGTATAGGTACATTTTCTGCCATGAATCTGCACTCAGGACTCAGGGAGTACACCCTTACCAGGTGAGTTATTTTTTTTTTCTTATACATCCAAGCTGTAGACGAAGTGCTGTGACGCAGCATATTGAAATCAAGAACCGTAACAGGGGCATCTTTGTCTTAACTTGCTGTACGATAAAAACAATAAAAACAATAGGGTTGATGTAGAAAGCTGCTGAAAATGTGTTTATAACCATATATGCTATACCTGTAAAGTGTGGATTATTCTAAAGAAGTTTAATTTTGAAAATGTAAAGTTGTGATAATAAAGTTGTGTATTTGTATTGGACAGTGACGCGGATTAAACCAGCATTAGCGGTTGATCTAACCGGTCAACGTCTCGTCCTTCCCGACACCCTACGTGGGATTAGAAATTAATTTAAAATCTACTACAAGGTGGCACAAATGTGCATGTGTGTGTGTGGGCAGAAGTGCAACTAAACCTGTGTTTGCGAGTTATATACTGTTTGTAGTTACTTTTTGCATTCTTAATTTGCAGACTCAAGCCCGAGTTGGTCTCTTTATGTAAACAGGGCCCTCTGTAAACACTTGGTGTGGAATTTGCTCTCCAGCAGTTTTTGACCTGAGGGCAGACACGGCTGACGTGTCGAATACATGTAAACACACACACAGCTCCTCATGTAGGATTACAGGTATTGTGTCCCGATACGCAGTGTCGGGAAACAGCACACGACCAATGCTACGACCACGCCATAAAAGTCAGAGATCCTACATATGGAAACCAAACTACAGGACTTTTTTAAAAATACTCGACTGATAACTGTTTTCCGAATCACCGCTTTTAAAAGGCGTTTTCTTTGGGCTTGTATGTCCACAGTGCCCTTAAAGACAGCCGCTTCCCCCCCATGACAAGGGATGAGCTGCCTCGCCTCTTCTGCTCAGTGTCTCTTCTCACCAACTTTGAAGATGTCGGCGATTACCTTGACTGGGAGGTAAAAATATAAGTTCCCATTGAGAATTTTGATGGCTCGCAGCAGCTTCAAAGCTTATTCAGAGGCATCTCTTTCTTTCTCCTGTTGACACATAGCTGCTTTTCCGCATTTTTTTTTTCTTCTTCAGGTTAATATTTTTCTGATATTCTACCTGAAAGCGTGCACGGACTGTTGAAAGAATACTGGTATAATTATTTAGAGGTTTAACCTTTTATGTAATAAAAAAAGGCTTTTACAGCTTTAACTTTGTTGGATGGAGAGATTTATCAGGTTAAAAATACATGATTTATTTTTTCCTGTCTCGAATCCTAGGTGGGTGTTCACGGTATTAGGATAGAGTTTTTCAATGAAAAAGGATCAAAGCGCACCGCCACCTACCTACCAGAGGTTGCAAAGGAGCAAGGTGAGATCTGTTTGTGCTCCTAACAACCAATCCTCATGTACGCTTTTCTAAAATAAGCAGACTGTGTATAATCCTAACTCCTTTTTAAAAAAAAAAAAAAAAATCTAGGTTGGGACCACATTCAAACCATAGATTCCTTACTACGAAAGGGAGGTTACAAAGCTCCCATCACAAATGACTTCAGGAAGACCATTAAGTTAACCAGGTAAGATGATAACTCACGCCTTACAGAATTTACATGAATGTTAAAGGTGTATGAACAGATATGGGATCTTATTCTCCATCAATGTATCCACGATCAGTCAACTTGCTTAAAGGAGACATTTTTCATTTATATAACGTTGTGATGTCTATGTGAACGTTTGTAAAAAATGCTCCCTGCAAGTCAAAAACCAGGGCTTCAACCTTTCCCATCGAACTGACCTCTGATCGCACACAAACAGCCACCCGTTCTGTAGTCTTTGTTGCTAAGGTCGTCGCACGTGTCGTTTACGTTGTCCACTCGCTTATTTCAGATCATATTCGGCCTTGGAAACGCGTAGGAATGTATTTAAAAAGTTTAAAATTTTTAATAAAATAACAAGAAAAAGAAGCAAAATCCAGAGTAGGCTGAACTGTAAATCGATATTCCAATAAAGGCCCAGATGTAAATATTGACCCTGTAACCATGTGCATGAGACATCCTCTTTATCCGTGTTAATCACAGACTGTGACTGATAACAGCTTTCCCAACAGGACAAGCCTTCACCAACACATCTGTTCTCATGTCCAGGTACCGTAGCGAGAAGATGACAATGGGTTATGCAGAGTACATCGCCCACCGCCAGCACCATCACTACCCGAACGGCATTGGGCACCCTCTACCACCCTACAACCATTATTCCTGACAGCGAGCCGCATGACCAATCACTGGACCTCTCCGCGGACCTTTTCCCAGGAGAGCCTGCCCCCTCCTGGTCTAGCTATTTCTACTACTGTACCATTTTATGATGATAGTTTCCGTTGCCATGCTGGCCGTCTCCCAGACGTTGACATGGCAACGGGTGGCAACGAAGCATCATTTGATTATGGCAAGAAATCCACATTTTTTTCGTTTTCTTTGCCTGTGGTTAAGTTTTTGCAGCATATGTATACATATATCTATAACCCCCTTCATTCATATTCTTTGAAAATTAAACAAATATAAGATTTTATTAATCTTTTGAGCAAACCTAATCAGGTGTTTGATTCTGTGGATGGAAGGAAGTCTCTTACAGTGGATTAGTCTTGCGCTTATATTGTTTAGGCTTTGCTACGATTTTACATTTACTTTGTTTTTGCCTTCCTTTTTCTTTATCTTACTATCCAGACATTATGTATACCATGTAGCAAGGCAACTGCAGTTCTCAAAGGCTGTGTCGTCTCTATTCTGATTCCTCTCAAAAAAAAACAACAAAAAAAAAAACAAAGAAAAAACAAAAAAAGGTCGACTGTTGAGGTTGTTTTTAGCCTTGTAAACTGTAGTGTTGTAGTTGGGACTATATATATTGGGATCTGTATACTCCAAAGTATAGATAGTAGGCCTGTGATGCCCTTTGACCAGCCTTCGCTGGTTGTGTTTATTGTTTGAGCTCACAATCGTGTGTGTGTGTGTGTGTGTATGTGTGTGTGTTGGATTTAATCTAAAGATTCCCATCAGAAGTATTTTTTGTTTTGTTTTTTGGAAACCTTCCCCCTGAGTATTTGTAGTGTTTTGTGGTTGAACCTGTAAACCTTAAACTGTGTTCATTTGGCTCGAGCTCACGGCAGCGTTCCCACTTTGTTTGTTTTTTTCTTTAATATTTACGGTAACTGCGGAGGAAGCCATTTTGTCTGACGATAATCACGTCCGTGCAGGCGATTTGTTAATTATCTTTGTAAAATGGGCTACAAGTAGGTCTGATCTCCCCGCATTGGAGAGAGAGGGAGCAGCCATAACTACAGGTCCCTAGAGGAAAAAAAAAAAAAAAAAAAAAAGAAGTAAAGTGCATGCTTTCATATGCTTTCATTGAAATTAACTGTGCGTTGGTTTCTGAGTTTACTGGCAGGGAGTCACTCGACAGGGACATGCTATAACTACTTAAAGCCATATTCTCTTTTTATTCCACACTTTGTAAGAGTGGCCAGTTGTTTGGCTTGAAGTGTTTGCATTCGGTGCCACTTGACACATTGAAGGTGGTGGTGGTGGGGGGGGGTTCATCCTCTGAATGCAAACTTACACCAGCCAGCCTCAGGCGAAGGCTGCATCACCGAACCCGTCGAACCCCCGGCGGTTTCAGCCATCTGTCCGATGTCTTGTGTATGTTGCCTGCGTCCTTGTGGATTCATTGTCTTGCCCCTTTCAGATTATAGCCAATCATTTGTCACTGGTTCACAAAGTATGATGTATTCAAATAGTCTTTTTTTTTTTGGATGAAAACGCACAAAAGGAAGTGATGTAATCAACATGTTTGTGTCATTTAGAGCTGCATGTGCTTTTTTTTTTTTTTTTTTTTTATATATAAAAGATTCGGTGTTGCAGTAATGCATCCGGTACATTAAACTACCACCGCTCCCCTCTGACGCTTCGCTGTTCCGTGAGATCCTGTTTGATCTGCGTGTCCCCGGCGCAGGAAATGTTTTGATAAGTCTGTTTTGTCAGCTGTTTGGCAGCAAGTTAGAGCAGACACAGTCAAATTAGTGTTTGAGCGGAGTCTCTTGCATGGGGGGCACCAGGGGCGGCGTGCAGTTGAGGTCTACAAATAAAAGAAAAAAGAAAAAAAACAAGCCAGAGCTTCGTAAGGACTTAAGAAGCCATTTCCCACCCAGATATTCCTTGTTGTGAGTCACATCCACACACACACTAGGCTAGTCGGATACGCTCTGTGGAATGTTTTGAACTGTTCGGATCGCCGCGTGGTCCAACTTGTTTTTTGGGTTCAGTTTTTGCTAACTGGAATTATTGAGAGGTTACTTGACCGACATCTTTCTTTGTAACAGCCTTTACTAACTGACAGGTTATTTTTTTTCTTTTATGCAAAACGTCAAGGGCTTTTGGCACTCCATCCACAGTAACCCAAAATGACCCAGATTTAAGTTGTGTTGCCTTAAACGAATGGTTTTAACAAAGTGATGGACCAGTAGATGCTCCTGTGTGTTCCCGGTTTCCGTCTTCACACCGTGGGGTAGGAGAGGGCCTCAGATGGTGTTTTCCCTCACTTCAATGCTACTGCTAATACTTTCTTAGACATACGGGGGGCTCCTGTATGCCTGGAGACTCCCATTTTCTCACATCGTATCCAGCTGCTGCTCCCCAAGCCTCTTCATAAACACATTTCTCTTTAAATAATTTGGCGCACCGTGGCATCATTTTAAACCACGGGAAGGCAATTTCACGCCTCTGGATAAATACACTACACACACACACACTTGACGATGTATCAGAGGAACAGCCAGGCTTTCATTTCCTGGTCCATTTAATACAGCACAACCTGAATTTTTTTTTTCTGCTGCAAAACCAAATTGACCATGCTCTTTTACATATATGTCTTTGTATACACATGCAATGTATTTTGTTGCATGTACGTATGAGTATGAGACCTATGGTTTTATCCATGATATGCTTGATCTATGGCTTAGACACTCTTATTAACCATTAAGAGATTTAAAAGACAAATATGGTGCTATCGGACCTCATATTGGGGTGGTCACATCTCGTGACTGGTCATGCGGACTCATCGATCATATCATACTTAAAGATGCTGCATGTAAGATTTTCTCTTTTTTAGTGTATTTCTGTGAAATTGGTCACGACGGCACATTTTCGATATCGAAAGGATGTGACCGTCGCCGATGCACAGTAGCCCCAGCTCTCATTATGTCCGATGTTTTTATTTTGTTTTTGTTTTGGAAGGGGGAGGGGGGGGTCAGTTCCCTATGGGAAAACCAGATACTTTGACATATAATGAAGGAAAAGTCCCAGCAGCAAACACGTCATCGGGGCTGGAATGTACTATCAGTGGTTATTATTACAATTTAACAGTGATATGTCGAGAGAAAATCCTACATGTTACATTTTACTATCCTTGATATATGCAGATCTGTTGAACAGGTGTTTTTTTTTTTTTTTGGTTTGTTTGTTTGTTTGTTGGTTTTTATTTTGTTGTTTTTTCCTACCAGTGCAAGTCAACACCCCTGCAGGTTTGAAAGGACAAGAAGTCACACGTTAACCTCCTTCCCTCGATTACTCCACACACACTGTGGCCCAACCTCATGGCCTAGTTTGTCAACGTGTGTGTGACGTGTGCGTCGTTCGGTAGATAGTGGCAGTAATAGCGGTCGTTGCCTCTTCCGGAAGGTCGGATGTTGCTTCTTTTTTTTATTTTTTATTTTTCAGAGCACATCCTCCGTTTTTTTTTTTGTTTTTTCCCTCTAGCTGCTGAATCCGTTTGACCTCCTCTGAAAAGGCGCGTGGTTTGATTTTTGTTGACCAAGTGGAAAAGGTCCTAAGTGGAAGGTAAGCATCTCCTCTACCGGGGAGTTAATGTTTTACGTAGAACACGCAGACTATAGTTCTGCTTCTGTACTGATGAACTGTTTTAAAAGCATTGATACCTCATGGGATATTATGGAACGACATTTGTAGTTTGTTGTAGCAGATCGTGTGTTTTGGTTCCATACCAGGGTTTTAGAGTTCAGCTCATGTTACCTTCGTATGTTCGACTGAACCAAAGATGCCAGCGGCCATGCCCAAATGCTGCTCTTCAGGCCTGGCTTCCTGTCCTTCCAAAAGACACCCCTGCAATTGACAAAAATGTTCTTTGTCTTTTTTTGTGTGTGTGTGTGTGAGTGCGCGCGCGCGATTTCTCAACTGTCTTGACTTATTAAGCAACCCAATTTTTTTTCAATGAATGTTCATTGAATCTATCTCTGAAGCCATTCATGGCATCAAGGATGGTTTAAAATGGTTGCAAATTGTTGTTACTTGTTTTGTTTTTTATTATTATTATTATTATTATTATTAGTAGTAGTATTAGTATTATTACTATAATTTACAAAAATGAAAATCCCATGGTGTGCCTCCTAGCTTTATGGGTTTATAAATGTTTTTTTCCCTAAAGACCAGCAGTTATACTTTGTAAAAAAAGGATGGTTTTTTCCTTATTTTTTATGCCATTAAAGATGAAAAAGCCTGTTTGTTTTTTTTTTGTTTATTTTATTTTATTTTTTTGTTTTGTTTTGGGGTTTTTTGTTTTTACTCTGGACCCAGTAGCTGCACTGGTATACAATCGCACTGATAGATAAATAATTAAAAAAAAAGAAAAAGAATAAATGAATCAATAATAATAATAATAATGATAATAATGAAAAAATAAAATAAGAACTACAATAAACTTGTTTGAAACTTTTTTATTATTAAAAAAAAAACTATAAAATAAAAAAGAAAATGACTGTTTTTGTACATCAAAATAAATTCTTTTCAAAAGAATATTTTGGATCTAGTTTCAGAATTATTTTAGTGGTTTTCTATGTTCTGAATTTTTGAGACACTGACTTCTGAAGATGTGTCACTGTACAAAATGAATTTTTTTTTTCTGTTGCAGTGGCCTGATGGGCTGGGAGGGTTGCCTGGTGTAACTCCTCATACCAACTTTTATTTCTCTTCCGTTCGGTTTTTTTTTGGGACTTTCTTTCTCTGCTTTAGTAACTTGAAAATGTTGATGGAAAAATATGAACTGGGAACTTAAAATCTATCCCCTGTAGAGCTAGACCCTTCCTCCTTTCCTATTGAATTGCTGTTAGTGTGACAAGACTTGAAATGGGCATTTATCACGATAGTATGACTCCAAAAGAAAAAAAAAGCAAACAAATACAAAAAAAAACAAAAACAAGAAATGCAAAAAAAAAAAAAAAAGAATTGCAAAAGAAAAGTGGGGGGAGGGGTGGGGGGGATTGAAAGAATATATATAGATGGGTTATCTGAGTATGTAAGCAATGGCTGTGAAGATAATGTAGTTTTAAACATTGTTATTACCTTTTAAAATCATTTATTCAATAAAAAAATACAAAACCAACTGAAAAGAGAAAATGTGTCGTCCGATTTTCTTTCAGCACACACGTCCACATAAATGTTGCATTTATTTTAAATGCTGCATCTGTCCAAAAAAAACCCAAAAGCAGAGGATGCGTTCACAGTCCTGTCTTAAATCTAAACATCTACAGTCTGTGCTCCTTCCAAAACATGTATTCAAATGCTTATTTGAAGGTAACGTGTGGCTACAGGCTTCCATCTGTGTTAAATCAACTGTTCAATAGTAATCTGGACAAATAAAATAAAAAAAAGTGGGCTAAATTATGATTTTTTTTCTCCAGTGACTGATAAAAGGTGACATTGAGTGCTCAGGTCCAAAGTCTATAAAGAAAGACTATAAAACATTTCATTTAACACCAAATTTATGCCATAAACTGAACAATGGAGCACTTTGTTCCCCTGAAAAACATCTTCATGTGACAGCAGTAATAAAATATTATTTTGTATTTCGTGACAACTGGCCAAACTTTAACATCTGATGAAGATTTGCTGATAATTTGATATAATCAAAAGCTTCAGAGCTTTGAGGGGAGAATTGTTGTGTTTGAGCAGCATGCTTCAGGATCGTTGGCCTTGTTGAGCTGCCCTCATGGCTTCGTGTGAAGCTGTGACGGTAACAAGGATCCTCACCAGCCTGACCGACGTCTCTGCCACTGAAATGACTCAGTCAGGAGAAACCAGGGCAGGTGTATCTGAAAATACTTTGCTGCCTGTTACATGATATTCAGGGCTGAACATTCAGCGATAGTTGAGCTCAGGGCTGTGATCACATCCAACCAGCACTTTACTCTCTCCTGAGTCTGAGTCTGCCGCTGGGCTACAAGAAAAAAAAAAACTATTTAGTGGCCTGTTGTCATTTGTCTACAGGTCATATAGTACATGAAGAACAGAGCAGCAGATTTCAATACATAAAAAACAAATTGTTTTTACATTTAAATTTTTACTCAGATTATACAAACATAATGTGTGTTTTCTTATTGAATGGATGAACATTCAGTGGTATCAGTCTTTTCATTTAACTTTCAGGAAGAAAACGCTAAAGAGTTTTTCATCAGTGTCAAATTATTCAGGAACTGATTTTTTTCAGAGCCATTTGTAAAACTCGGAAAAGTGATTTAATGAAGTGTAAAATCCCAAAGATGATAGACCCTGAACATGTTTAGAAAATAAAAAAATAGAAAAAACAATGAAGAGTTTGTCAACTAAAATCATTTTTATTGTCAATACAGCAAATACACTCAAACTGACAGAAATACAAAAGTTTGTCTTGTCCCTTCTTTACAGTGAAGTACAGCATATGCTACAGTAATAGCAATAACCTTTACAATAGCTCACATTCACATTCTGTTTCAAAAACGCAGCTTAGACAACAACAACAACAACAAAACAAATGGCAGCTAACCCACTAACGTATAAACTAGCGTAACTACTACTTAAAGAACCGAAAGTGTAACAACTGCAGATCAGTAGTGACATTTGGGTGACTCCTTTTTTCTGTCCTTAAAACTTTACATTTACAAAAAGGCAGCTCTAGAAATAAAGTCATCTCCCGCAAATTCACTTACATATTTCTGGGAATTGTAAACAAAACAAAAACAAACAAAAATCAAAAATCTGGCCAAGTCCACAATATGAACTATAACAGCCTTTGAAATGCCTTTTATGTTTGTGCATGCAAATACTCTGTATGTATGCAAGCCAACTACAACACTAAAAAGAATGACACATTAATTCACTGACCCTGAAATGCTCACGTGTTTCAGTAAAACATGGTTAAGTATTAAAAGATGCATTAAAATACTGATAAAAAAAAAAGAAGAATCTCAGAGTTAAAGGCTTCGTGGACATTTTTAGTCAACTTTCTTGCTGCGCAGTCGAGAGGTGTCCAGCAGGTATCTGCAGAAGGAGCCCGTGTGTTGCGAGAGGAGTGTGAGGACCTTCCCGTGAATGAGGGTCAGTAGGGTCTGGTGGCCCGTCGCCCACACGCGGTACCAAGGTCCGTAAAAGGGATCGGACACGGCCGGGCACAGCATGTTGTTCAGGTTGACCTCAGTCGCCTGGAGGGGAACGAAAGAGACGAACAGAAAGACGATGTTTGAGTAAGTACAAGTCCTAACATGACGCTACCAGTCAGAGTAATAAGTAACCAGCCGGATAAGAAGTTTTCAGCAAATAGCATGGTTGACTTCACCCTATATATCTTTATAATCATTCATTTCTGCTCCAAAAAGCCACTAAATAAATTGACTGAGTTTATAGTTAATCTACAACAGCAGCTTCACATAACTTCATTTGTGACTTTTATTGAGATTTTTTATAGTTTTTCAGTTTTTATTATCTGCAGTAGGTGAAAAAAAATTTGTGTAACGTATAATGTTCAATTTTCTTATTGTCGGGTTGAATTTAATCAAATATAATGTGATGGGGGATAGTGTTTTCACTGCACATAGTGAACTATCATGCACGGCCAGCAGAGGGCTCCATCTTACCAGACCCAGCACTTGCAAGAAGAGGAAGTGATAGAGAAACAGGATGCCGGTGGAGAGCAGCGCCCACCACATGTCCCCCAGGGGCTCCGGCTTGTACACACCTTCAAAAGAAACAAACAAACAAACAAAAAAATCCTCTGAACTCGTAATAACATGAAATGTATCCTCTGTGACACCTTGGACAGAGAAAGTACTAGATAAAACCACATGCTATTTGCTTTTCTCTTCCCCTGTTGTAACAGTTCAACACACACTGCAACATCCTGCAACAACGCTAACAGGAAGACTTGGTGTCGAACTGGATTTTCCTGTTTTTTTACTGCCAGCATTTGTGAGGGTTGTACAGGGGGGAAGGCGTCAAATGTCCAAACCATTATATTTACCTTCAACTAGAACAATGAACCATTTTTTTAAAGGAAACATGCCTTCATGTTGTTACACTGTCCACATGTTTTGAGTTTTGGATTACTTCATACCTAAAGAAGTTGCAAAGCCTGCTGTAGTTATAACCACAGGAGGAGGTTCATTAGCACACACTTGTTCTGTGGAAGAAACTTTAAGAGAAAACCAGGAAAAACTGAAAACTCGAACAGTTTTTCACTTAATTGGGATGGTAACACTGATGAAAGGCCCTTTCATTTGCAGCGTTATGATTATCACGAACCGGCTGTCGGTGGCGACTTTTCCCGACATGCGTTCAAACCACAGTTAGTGACACAGTTTTACCCATCAACCCGGTGGTTGGTCGACAAAGGTCATAACACACCTGCGATTACAGCTCATCGCCATATGGGGGCGCAGAAGAGAACGAAACGGACATCTTCCGAGATTATGAGGATAAAAGAAGTTACGGTATTCTGAACTAGCTCGGTTGGACAGCGACAAAGGTTTTTTTTCATTGTGCGTCTTTGTGTCAGTGAAACAACATGGCTGATTGTAATTACTGAAGAGCAACACCTACCTCCTTTCCTGAAAAGGTAAAGAGGCACCAGGTACAGCATACAGTGCTGGATGTAGTAGATCTCCTTCTCAAATGGCAGCTGGGGAGAGAGATTTAACCATTTCAGCTCCTTACACACATACAGCTTGAAACAAGATACTCGCAAGGAAGAAACATCTGAGGTGAAGTCAGAGAAAACATCCCAGACTAAACACAGCTGACTGCAGTAAATAACTACAACTCAAACAACAGTAACTTTAGCTTTGACTGCTTTTCTCTGTAAATGTGTACTTCTTTCATTTTTTAAATCCATTTAATGCATAATTTAATGTCCTCAGTCGATTCCATTTAGTCCTCAGACTTGAATACATGCTGTGAAATTTATTTTGAAGGATAAGCTCACCAATCACAATGTTAATAGATGCTTTAAAAAAACGCTTTAACTGCTCTGTGCAAGGCAAACGTTGGTTGTTTGAAGTAACAAGTTCTTTATCTAATAAGGAAACGGTTAAGATGCTTTACTTTTGATCTTCACAGAGATCGTGTTATAACTGGACGTTTTTTTAAAATCTGTTAAGCTTGATCTCATTTGTGCAAATTGTGTTTTAAAGTTAATGCATTAGCGCTAAACCGCGTGGTCGTCATCTTCTCTGTGCTTCTTTAGTTTCTGGATCTATTCACTATAAAACGTCACATTTTTGACAAGTTACTTACCAGTCTAGTGTTGACTACTGGAAACATTAAAGCGAGGAGTGCACCGTTCAACATGTGGACCTGCAGCCTGAAAAAAAAGAAAAAAAAGAAGCTGCATTAGTGAATGCTACTACAACAACATGGCCAAATCAATGTGCAACTTCTCCACCATTTTTCCACATTGCACGCATTATTGCATTGCTAACATATTAGTTTGAGTTGATTAGTACAGATATAAGCGCAAGAGGAACAGGTGGAGAACAATGCAGATTATGTTTTATGTTGCTGGAAACCAATTAGGGTCCTTCCTAATGCTGTTAGAAGCAGCTTTCTCATTCGCTGGCAGGGTCAGTTCCTTTGTGGGAGTGTTGTTTGCGAGAAGTCAGGTGACTGCTGGTTCAGGCAATTCAGGCAGATATGTTTTTTTTTTTTAAATGAACCTCCCCATTAAGAAATCACACAAAAACTACTGCTATGATTACGACAAATCAGTCACTGTAGCTATTCATTCATAATTAGTATGATTTGGACGTTTTTTGCGAGCCTTTAGTTAGCGCAGTCAGCTGCTTTCATCTCACTCACCATCCAGTACACACACAGCCTGCCTGCTCCTGCAGACAGAGGTGATGCTTGTTCAGAGCGGTACATCCAGAAACGTTTCTTTAACAATTATTCTAAGAGTCGCCGTGTATAAAAACCCAGGAGCGTATGTGTCACTGTGCAGGGCCGACATCTATCCTCCTCTGACTGCTCTCTTTTTTGTCAAATGAGCCAAAATGACTGTTGTGACAACCAAGGTCGAGCCTGAGAAAACAGCAGTTATGTAGGAATGTCACTTCAGATAAGCCCAGTTGTCACTCCGGGGGCCTCCGGACCTTTTCTTTGTTTTGTTTTTTTCTCCTCACCACATTTATTGATCATAGCAACCTTTGTCTGATTTGACTTTCAATACGTTTTGAAATGAGATGAAGGTTTAGTATGTGAGTGTGAATGCTACTCTGTCATAGGATTGTCTGATCGATACTTAAGACTTAGCTTTTTTACTCTTCAATCTAAACAGGTCAGTTATTAGCAAGCTAACATTAGCTTTTTTTACTCTTCAATCTAAACAGGTCAGTTATTAGCAAGCTAACATTAGCTTTTTTTACTCTTCAGTCTAAACAGGTAAGTTATTAGCAAGCTAACATTAGCTTTGTCAGTTGGTTCTTTCAGATACGTAACACATCAGTTCCAGTTAGTGTAAAAACTCACCGTTAACATTCATTTACTTTTTAAATAAGAACTAGTTTGTGTGGAGCAAACAGCAGCTCCAGGTTTAAGTTGTATGCACCTGTCATGTAAATTCATAAAATAAACATTATAAAATATCCATAAAATGATATAGTATTATATAAACTATTCCACTATGTGAAAGAACATCTTGCTCAAATGGATAAATACCAGGTAAAGATATTTAGGCTTATACATGATGGTTGTATCAGGTAAGAAACAGCTACAGTGTCAGTTCACTGTGTGACTGCTACGAGCTGTGGTGACAGGAAGTGACCCTGCTTGTATTTATTTCTCCACTTCGTGCTCCCACCGGCAAAAACACAATCATTCCTCCTGAATAATTAAGTACCCAGACCGGGGCAGATATTGTAGAGACGAGAATATAACCTCCAACAAATTCATGACAATGAAACACAGTATAAAAAAACAAAACAACAACCTACAGCTACAAGTAATTACAATTAATGTGTTTCATTTGGTTTCGTCTGCCAAATTATTTTATAATTAAGGAGGAAGCTGGATGAATAACTGATGACTGATCGTTGGGGTCCAAAACCACATGAGGTGACACATTGCACTCACCTAAATACAACCATTGCCGTTTTACATGGCGGGCAGGCCAGCAGGAAGATCTGTGGATGAGAGCAAAGAAATCATTTTTTTATTAAACGCATTATGAAGCAGCTTGAACGCTTGCAGCGCTCAGAGCTGGAAAGTAAAGAAAATGAACTAATTGCTTTAACAAGGTTTGAATATTATAATAAGAGCCGGAGTCTTGAACAGAAACGTCCTGCGGGGGCGTCTGTAAAAATGCAGCTTGTTTCGAATAATAGGAATAAAAAAAAACAAAAAAGCAGAGTTTAGACTTCAGGAGTCCGAGATGCAGTCACGGTTAGGTTCGGTTTATGTGCACACGGTTACATGAGAACGAGTCGGTTTACCTGGAAGGTAGAAGAAGTACAAACAGAAGTACAAGAACAGCAGTCAACTGGAGATCACCTGTACGCCTACCAATTTAGTGAGAGGAAGTTTTATTTCTAGCACAAAGTCAATTTTCATCTGTAAAAACAAACGATCAAATGGTTTCAATAAAAACTCCTGTACTTTCAAAATACATGTACACAGTTTGCAGTCCATAACATAAGTCTTTTCTACCTTGTCAAAATAAAAGTATAGATTAGTAAGTATAGATAACATTTTGCTGATATTTTCAACATGAACATTATCAGATTGTTTATGAACACAACTCTCACTCCCCGTTTATGACAGTAATGAACGTCTGTAAAGTCTTACTATAGATTTGCTTATGGATTTCATGCAAATTACTGTCGATACTGACTTGTCTGACTGGTTTAATGCTTGCTGGTCCTCTCTGAAACGGATCCATGCATCCGTGTGTCACTGTTGACGCCCGGATCTTTATTTAAACACTCCCATATGCAAAATCTAGACCTAATAATTAATACAAAAAAAAAAAAAAAAAAAAAAAAATGAGTGGAAAATCCAGTTTGAGTTGATTTGAAAACAGCCTTAATCCTTGTCTGGGATACAAGCCCATTAAATCAGGATCTTATTTATAAATGAGGAGCACTGCTTAAGTATAATCCAGTGCTGTATATATTAGAAGACAAGAATAACATAGACGATACATCTTCATCTAATCCATTAGAAACACTAAACATATCAGGGCCTGATCTACCGCTAAAGGAAGTAGAACATTAGAAATACTAAGAAATAAACTGAAAGTCCTTCAAATGTTAAAAAAAAATATGTGATTTTACAGAATGTGTTGGTATTATGTGGGTGTATTAGTCCTTTAGCAAGGCAAGGCATTTCCTACTATGTACTTTTACTGTTGCCAGTGATAAATCTGCCAAAACAAGTTGATTAATGGATTAATTAGTATTTACTGTTGTGATAATCGATTGATCGTTTAGGTTGTTTTTAAGCGTAAGGGATTTTTCTTCTGCTTTCCCTTCGTCTTAATGCGTTATGTGGGGCTGCAATTAATTATTATTTTTTTATCATAGATTAATCTGTGGAGTATTTTTAATTATGAAATCGGTTTGCCATTTGGTTTGAAAATTATCATAATCATAGTCTCCTGAAGCTAAAGACGCAACCTTGTTTTTCACAGAAGACTAAAGAAACCAGAAAATATTGATATTTTTTAGTAAACTGAATATTTTTTAGGTTTTGGACTGTTGGTCAGACAAAACGTGTGACGGACCTTTTCACTATCTTCTGACACTTTATACTGCAGACGTAATGATTGATCGATGATGGGCTCAGATGATGATCAACATGCACGATCACCGTTATGAGAAGTGAATCAGCCTCGACGCTGTTGTTGCAGCTTTTAAGACACAATTAACTTTAATGACTACATCTCCCCATTCATTTTTAATGTCTTCATCTTGTTTACAAGTGTGCAGCACAATGTTTCAAAGTAAGAGTACAGCTGTGACTATATAATCATATTTTAAAGCTGAAGAAAAAAAAACTGTTAGGAAAAAAAAGATAAGTGGATTATTTATAGAACAGGAGATTACTGATAAAAACTGCCAAACTTCCTTTTTTACAAGTAGAGTCATAAAGTAATACGATATATCTCAACCTATGGAGCAAAGACACAGCACAAAGTCTCTATAACGATTACTGCGATGTTTTTACAAGCAGTATTTTTTTTTTTTAAACTGTTGTTGAAACCTGCTGCAGAGACGCCCGAGGCCTGTCTTTTTTTTTAATTTGATTTTATTTTAAAAGGATTAGTTATCGTTTCCTGAAGCGATATTTATCCTCATATGTCAAGCTGACACAAACATACAAGGGAAGAAAGTTCACTTGATAAAGAGATTGTCATCTTATCAGCCCTCATTAAAGAGGAAACCTCCATCTCCTGTGTTTATGGACTCCAATGAACCCGCATGACAGCAGATTGCTCATGCGGACAGTCTCACGGTGAACATGGCTGCTCTTGTTTGATGCAGGGGGGGGGGGGGGGGGGGGGGGGGACCTGGTCTGTGTCGACAGATGTGAAGCGTCGACTCGTCAGTCATCCGACTCAGTGGGGCTCTCTCACCTTTGTACTCGATGCGTGTGTGAAAACTCATTTTCACCACCAGGTATGTTAATTACACGCCTGAACCTTCTCATCAAGTTTTATATACGTGACTGTAGTGAGCAGCAGTATACTCTTTACAGGTTCTACTATACCATAAAGAGGAATTAAAAAAAAAAAAAAAAAGGTACCACACCCATATACTTTCAATCCACCAACTCTTAACTGGGATTATAAAGTGAGTCCTGTATAAACAGACTCAGCGAACTTCAAACAAAAACAAAAGTATTTCCTGGGAAGCACTTTTCCCAAAGTCTGAACCCGTCATCGCCTGAAACTCCTCACACCTTTTATTAATGTTTCATTTCCACTTCTAACCATAACTCAAGTGTCGAATGTCAAGCAAATGATGTTAACCTTGGTCACCGTTCATGAAGGACATTTCGCTACCATCAGTCACCTCGTTGTCATCACACTTCCTGCGTGTTAGTGATGTTTCGTGACAACCGCAGGCAACGGCGAGTCGGCAGAGACCTGTTACTGTGACCCTGTGGTTTACAGTCATGTAGCATGAAGGTCGAGCAACACAGAGAAAAAAAACATGCAGGTACTGTGTGTTCCTATAGCAACATACCCTGATTCAAGACCTGTCAATGAAAAAAACAACAACAACACACTCATTCAAACCCTCAACTTTGATGTGTGGTTGTAAACTAAAATCGCTCAGACTCCACTTCTCCTTCAACAGTCACCGACGCTCATGGGTGCAAATCAGATGACGCCCAGGTCTTGCTGCATTACTCAAAAGGCTGAAATTGAGAGTATTGCAGCACTGACCACTTCTCCAAAACAAGATGCATGTCAAAAAAAAAATGAAGAAAAAAAAGATGCTAAACTAAATCATTTATCAGATTCTACTCACTAACTGTGATTAATATTGATAATACAATTGATATTGATTATTCTTTCCCCTCGTCTTATTATTAGTAGCCATAGTGCTCTGATGGCCAGATTTTGATGAATGGATTAATCTCTATAACTTAACATTTTCTTACAGTTTCTACTTCTGAATATCATGTTTTATTATAAATTTCAAGAAATTGGTCAAAGTGCCATCAAAGTCAACTAATCCTGCAATAAAAAGCATAAATATTGTTAAGAAAAAGAGAGACATATGTTGAATGGGTGGGTCTCTATCATCACACACACACACAAATATATATATATATATATATATATATATATATATATATATATATATATAGACAGCTGAAACATCCTTACCTGAACCATGGTGATCACATGGCAGGGATTCAGTAGATATATCACAGTCTTGGTGGCGAATTTGAACCCAACCTCCACACCAAAAGTCATGCAAAGGGCGACCAACAACAGGTTCTTGCCCAGACTATCCTCCTTTGTCCTTACACAGTCTTTCCCCACCACTTTGAGCTCTTTAGAGATGTTTATCTTCCTCAGCGACACGCAGATCTCCAGTATGGAGATGACGACGATGACCAGACTTTCACTGATGCGCTGCTGGGGCGCGATGAAGGCGGCACACTCGGGGCCCCCGTTGCCTTCAAACTTCGGGTCCACCCCGCCATAGATCCAGTCTAAGAGGCTGTATATGTTATATCTGGACATATTCCTCTTCTCGTGCTGGAAAAGATACGAACAAGACGGAATAAAAGACGTCACACTGACTTCTTGGCGAAACATGAACTGCAAGATTTCCCTTTCTAGGCTGGTGTCGCGGCTGAAAGGCAGACATGTATCCGCCCGCCTCGGTGGGTTTTCGGCTAAGCTAAATTTCCGAACCACCTCCTCCACAGATGGATGAGGAACTTGAGCTAGCAACAGAAATGCAGCTGTAACTGCCCGGAGCCGCCGTCGCCGCTGCTGCTGCTGGTGGTGGTGGTGATGATGATGATGGTGGGCAGTGACAAGCCTCTCCTCTTCCACGCCTCTGATAACCGACAACAACCGACCTTCCTCACATTTACAGTCCGTATCACACGGACCAAGCAGGCATGTTGACTCTGAGTCACAGCAAGCGGCTGCGGCAGTTTGATGGAGGGCGACTTTTAGCGTGAGTTAGCTAAAGCTTAGCTAGCGAGCCTACCTTGCTGAAAAGGTGCCGCTATACATTTCAACCCTGAATTTAGGCTCTCAGGCTGAGCAAGAATCTCATTGGTTCTCATAACAGGTGCTGCATTCAATGACCCTTAGTTTAAGTGGGAAAATGTATAAAAGTTAACGGTCAAATTATTCCTGCTGCTTATTAAACTTATTACTCGCTACTAACAATGTGTATATATATTAACACTACTATAATTATTTTTCCACAAATGGCATTTATGGCTTTTGTCGGATATTTTAATGTAACTTCGTAGCAGGAAAATCTGCCCCCCGCCCTAGTTCCCCTCCCCCACCACCACCACTCTAATGTAGGTTGGGCAATGCCTGAAAGTCAAACCTGAGGGAACCAAAAAATTACGGTTAAAGCAAGGATATAACACACGTGATGTTAAGGATGGTGCGTTCAATAATAAACAGGAAGTGAGTAATATAGAATATTATGGTATATAACGGGTTCCTCAACCAACTGAGTATTATAGAATATAGCTATATAAAATATTTGTATAATATAATATATTAGTGATGAGACGTTGCACATTCATTATTTTGACAGTAGTTTTATTTTCCTATAAGAACAAATATATGGTAAAGTTTCTATTTTATTCTATAAATTAAAGAAAAAGCTTTGAATATCAAATATTTCCTTGGAAATCACTTAATCAAGTATGAAGCATCATTTGTAAGCTGCTTTCCTGCATGCTCGTTTGATATTAGATTTCCGTTGTGGTAGGGGGAAATGACGTAGGCACTCTCTACATTATTTGATTTGAATTACAAGTTCTTTTTACAAACATGGATTGAATTAGGGTGCAGGGAGTGCAAGAAAAAAGAGAGAGAGAGAAACTGTGCCTGTGAGTGTATAATCAGTTTCTAGTCTCACAAAGTTATTGCATGAATATGAAAACAGGTGAGTTGAAAATGAATATAAACCTGAGACAAATGCCTCAAATATACCTGATAATACTACAAACCTTGCTCCTGCGGGACCCCAGTATGGAGCTCTGTGCCGTGGGGGGAATCAAGCCTTCTGCTCAGCTTCACCACCAACAGTCTTTCTAACCATCTGAGGGCAGCACAGACCTTAAAAAAAGGCCTAAAATTGTTTCTATTCAGAAAAAGGTTTTTCTATTATTTTCTTTATGTTGTGTGCTCTATGTCATTAATACTGTAGCACATTGAGTTTCACTGTGAATAAAAAAGTGTGGTACAATTCAAATGTATTACTATTATTATTATTTAAATAAATGACACCCATGAGTGGACATGCAGTCACATGTTACTATCCAGTAAAATAGATGCAGACTTTGGTACAAACACTTATTTTTTCCCTTCGTAGTCTGTGGTTAATTATTGGATTTTTATCCTGTGAAGGTTCGTGTGACTCGATACCATTGATTGATTATAGGTGGACAATACTAATTGGGTGCTGTGACCTCTTCTGTAATCATGTTATATTAAAAGTCATAATGTAAACAGAATCAACCTGGAAGAAAAAAGTAATGCGGTAGGTTCTCTTCAGTCTCATGAGGGTAAATATGCCCATTCAGTATGCTGGTTTAAGTCCAGGCCTCGCTTCAGGAGGTGGAGAGGAGCAGAAAGATCAGCTGGCCTCCCAGCACTTGATCCCAATGGATAAAGCGTAAGCCAGTCCCTTGGCTCGAGATGTGGAAGTCCTCAAGAAAAAAAAAAAACACTGTCAGATAGGAGCAAGTTGAAATCAATACCCTCAAGGTCTGGTGGACCTATTAATTTAAAAGTGAGAAGACGGAGAAAGAACAGCTGGACGGGGAGAAACAACAGCTGCACAGCTTCACTTACTGTATTTTTATGGACTATATACATAATTTCAAGGCTGCATTTTTCAGGAAACACAGGAACCAGGAGATCAAGATATGGAGAGATATGAATATGTTTCTCTTCCCATCTAAAAGCGGCCATTTTCACCGTTAGCCTTCTGCCTTTTAACAACTAAAGCTAAAGAATATGTTTCCCTAAAAGACTGAAAAATGTGCAACTGCACATAAAACACTCGATGGGATTTATTTGACTGTGCTAGAATAGGAAAAGTATATGACATGACATGCTTGTGTAGATTTATTTTGCAATGTTGATTTCATTTATTCCTGTTTTGCTCATTGTTTGTTGATGGCTTTTTTTAAACTTTAAACTCACTTGTTAAGCTCATACAAAGAAAAATATGATCCAAGTGAATCAAAACCTCATGTTCAAATATAGAATGGATTACATCTGACACACACACACACACACACACACACACACACACACACACATATTCCTGTATGACATTTACAAACTGAGTTTTCAGCCTTTCCTCAGTGTTGTTGGTGTCACCAGGGGGCGATATTACCATTTTTCCTCCCTGTTTGGATTTCACAGGAGGCTTTTTGAAAGAAACCTTCTTGAACTGGGACCAAATTACAGAACCATTGCTTATAAGGTTCTCGTTCTTTAGCTTGCAAACATGCACTAAAATAAAAAAACCAAACATTTTTACTGCCGTAGTATCACTTTCTCACTCTAAATACTTAAAGAGTTATGAGCCAAATCAACCCTGCGCTGCTGCCAAAACCACATTTGAAAATCACATTATGTATTAATCATTGTAAGCCATTATTTCTCAGCATGAATGTTCGCGTTGATTGTGTTTCATTATAGTATTTATAACTTTGTTTATTAAATGCTGATTTGCTCATTTTGCATTTCGCCACAAGACGATTAGAGCGTCTACAGAAGAAGATAAATCGTGTCTCCAAAAATAAAATCAAGTAAATAAATAATCAATTATTTGAAGAAGTCAAAGTGTATTTTCATCATTTTGCATACATTTACATAACTGATCCCACGGTGGATCCGGTTAATAATAATATCTCTTGACAGCACAGACTCAACAGACACAGACAAAGTTTATAAAAGGCAGATGTGAACAGCTGGACCCGAGGAGGTGGCATCTAAATGGATAAAAAAATGAAGTATGTTGTGGGTCCACGAGGTTTATGTTTGTCAGAATGGTGTGAAAATCAATGGACTCCTGAGGGGCCGACTGTGCTCTGATAGGCCTTCTCCTCTCTTCACTGCCGAGCAGGAATCAGTCAAGGATATTAATCTAAACATCAGTCATGCATGGGGAACACCCCACAAGGAGAATAAGCTTCCTCATCCATGCATCTCCTGGGGGAGGTAGGGGGGGCTTGAGGAAGGGAGTTGAATGGATAAGTGTGTCAGGTTATCATCTCAGGAGATGTAATGTGGGCTGAATTTAGGTACACAGACAATAATAAAAAAAACAAAAAACAAATAACAACCCCGAATTGAAGATGTCTGCACCATCAAAACTGAAACGTGTGTGCATAGTTCACTGAACCACATGTTAATCTGTGTTACCAAAAAAAGGACAAGAGAGAGAGAGAGCTGAGAAAGTCACAGTCGCAACAGTGAACAGAGAAGAACAACACGTGGGGAAAAGAAAAAAAAAGTTATATTTCTGAGTTATATAATAATTCATCTCATTGCAATCTAATCCTGCAGAGCCATTGTGATAAAGCACACAAGTAGCAGGAAATATTAGAATTCAGGACTAGTCCATTTTCCTATTACATATATAATATGCTGCATTTCATTTTCTCTCATCACCTTTTACACCTTATATGCTCTGCTTCTCTGTTTCGCCTGCTCACATTCGGTTATGTTTCCCGAGGACGAGTACAGCTGTCGAGGTTGTGTCGTCCGTGAGGATACCCCTTATTCTGACTGCGGGGCATGAACTTTCCACTCCACAGCTAATCTAATGACTGTCAAGTGTGTTAACTGCAACAGAAACATGCCAACATATTCCAGTTTTAAGCTGCTAATCGATGGCATAATCAAAGCTGAATTAAAAAAAAAAAATCAACTCCCAGAGGTTAAGCTGCATAGCGAACGTGCAGCATTTTCATGTGAATGAAAACACAGCTGTGGCATTACAACAACAACAACAACAACAACAACTGTTGCCCATATAAAGTTTAGTCTTGTTCAAGGACACTTCAAATATAAGTTCATGCAACTCATTCACATAAATCTATGTTTATCCAGTGTCTCCTCTTGATTGAAGGCAAAAAAAACAACAACAAAAAAAAACAAACTTTTTCTTCAAGTCAAGTTATTTTTGGGTCATAACATATTTATTTCCAAACCCATTTGTCAGTCATCCACAGTCTGAAGCCAGCAGCACGAGTGTCGTGTCAGAACTGAGCGGCAGATGAATACCCCACGTCGTAATGTTTAGACAAGTCAGTCTGCTCGCTTGAGAAATCATCAGAGATTATGAGGCAATCTCTTCCCGGAGCACATAAAACGACAGATCATCAAACACGCCTGCACACACACACACACACACACACTCACAAATTAAACATTTAAAAATGATTATTTTGTCACTTTTCCCATGTAAGATAGGTGTACAGTGAAAGATACAAGGTCATCATCACATACATCACTCAAAAAGTCCTGGATTTCACAATAAAACCCACCGTGATGTCTCACGAGTCAGCAGTTCAGATCAGAACCAATGCTTTGTTCTATTATTTAGTCTGTTTAATAAAATAATTGCTCTCAGGGTATTCATTTATTGATTGCAGGTGTTGAGTAAAGTATTTATCATCATCATCATCATCATCACTGGGCTGAGCTCCATGAGGTTAAATGAAAATTCAATCTAGCTGCTTCAGTTTCAAGGTCCTGCTATTATGCATGCTGGCTCACACTCTGTCAGGGCAGTTGGCACATTTTGGAACAGCACAGAGCCATTGTCAGTGTTATTAGTGTGTTTTATACCAGTTTGTGTTTTCCTTCTGTGTCAAATGACGTCTGCAGTGAAAAAAAAGAAAAAGGTTTATTATATCTACCAACTGAAAATGATACACTGGAAAAATTTTTTTTAAACTTTTGTTTGTGAAAAACGCTCCACACAACGTGCTCAGTTATAAAACGCTGGCATTTAATATCGTTACCTGGAACCTAATTAACACACAATTCCCCCAGGTGGAAACACTAAGAGTCCAAACTGTTCACACACAACTCAGAAGCTTCAGGATAGATAGATAAAAGGGTCAAGGGTCAGTTTTTTTTTTTGGAAAAATAGATCCACAAGGACCTGAAGGACGAGGAAGCGGACGCTGGAGACGAGGTACAAGGGGACAAATAGTTTCTGACAGAGAGGGAAACTGTGCGAAGGGTGCAGCCGGCGTCTTTATACTCGACCTTTTACAGCACATACACGTACTATACTGTTCTGTAGTCTGAAATGCATTATGTTACTGTATCATGTCACATGCAGCTCCTACTTTGTAAAATGGACAGTTTGCTGTAATACCATCAGTACCTATTTTTTGAGCAAGAGATGGAAAATCATGGATATAATCAGCCAACAATATCATTCTTCTTGTCGCGTGAGATACAAAGGCCACCGTTGCTCTGTGAGATCATGTGTACTGACTAGACCCACGGTGGGAGCCAGCACGACAGCAGCAGCCACGCTACGCTGTCATTTGAGACAATGTCAGTTTCCACCACGCTGTTTTAGTCGTTGTTTCTATGCATTTTCCATTTTTGAAATTTCATACTTTTCCAGACTCAAAATTACCATATTTGATATCGGAGTATGAATAGATGTTTATTATGCGAATAAATGGTTTTAAAATCAAACATGTATGTAACATCCTGACTATGAATGCTATTATATTGCTTAATAATTCACGTATTATTGTAGCTCAGCGCTGTAGCTTGTAAAAAATCTATTAGTACCAAATTAGATTTGCATTCATTGTGGTCATTCAGTCCACACTTTACTCATTATTCCACACTAACATATTCAGTAAATAATGCTATATTAGTCCTCCTCCTCATATTTGTTAGTCTCTTTTATAAATAAGAACCAGAAATGTGTTGAAAGAAATTAAATTAAATTGTCACTACATCTGTGCAGCCTTGTTTATTCACTGTGTCCATGGAAACGACCACGAAATCAGCCATAAAAGACAAGGTTCCCTTACACAGAAAAGGTTGTCGGTTTCAAATGTTCAAGACAAGCTTAATATTTGGTTATTTGTGGTGATATGTTGCATTTTCTTTCATATTAATTTTTGTAGAGATGTAAGGCACTTGCAGCAGGCCTTTTTTAGATGTAGATGCAATAATCTGGAAACACATATATTTTTTTTTCCATCCTGGAAATGACTCAAATCTAATTTTCCTACTTTTCTGTCCTGCGTAGGACACTTGTTTCGTTCATAACTGGTTCATAAACAACCCAAGATTTAGCAACATCTTTCTACCTGCATATTTTCCCTCTCTAAATATCATAGAGGTATCTGAGAGGTGTATGAGACTCTGAGACTCCCACATCCATATTCACCTCCTCCAGGCCGTGCAGGAGGCTTGTTTGGATATTGGCTAATGATCACCTGGGATGATCCAGACCAGATATGGGATGCTGAGACGGAGGAACATTTTTAACATTTATACATTATATTACTGTAGTGTATGTGTATTTGATGGCTTTTGTGTGAAGTATGAAGTTTGATGTTTGTGAAAGTTGAGTGTGCAGTTGTGCATTTGTGTTTAGGGTTTTTAGGAAATGGAGCATAATTACAACAAATTGTCTTGGCAAAAAACTGTACTTGAACCTGAAAGTTTTCAGGTTTTGTACCTATGAATCCTGAGTCATGAGAATATGAGCATGAGCATGAGAATAGTACAAACTAGAAATGAAAGGAGGCAATTCAAATATATATATATATATATATATATATATATATATATATATATTTTTTTTTTTTTTTTTCACTAATACACAACACAAAATAAGCAACCTAGTAAACAACAAAGCTACAAAAAGCCTACCTCGACAAACCCTGCAGGCAAAATATCTGCCCGCGGGTTTCTAGTACCTGAACTAATCGTTGAAAAGCAGCATAAACAAGAGCCGGCGGTAACTCGCTCAGAGCTGAGCCTCGGTTCAGCATATACGGCGAGCGTTATATATCACATGGTGTCAAAGTAGGGGAGACCTTGAAGGAAAAGAAGCCAAATTAACATTTCAGTTTTAACCAACATGTTTACATGGTTTTCAATACAGGACGTACAAGGCACCTGATAACAACAAGGAAACATGTACTTTGTACTTTGTACTGTCCTTGTACTTTGTATCATTATCTAGTACTTTATAATGATAATAATAATAATGGTCAATTACTTCCACTAGCAATAATTAGCTAATAATAAGAAGCCATAACATTCTTACAGACAGACTTCTGCAGACAAATGACAAGTGGCTGAAAGGATAAATGCCTTACTTACTTTCAGTGGACACTGGACCTAGAAGAGAGACATGATTGTTGAAAAGGGATCGTGTACAAATGAGATTATGTTCACACTCGGATGGAATAATTAGTACAAACTCACCATAATGGTTGAAACTGAGTATTAGAGAGAAGCGAAGCAGTCGGAGCTGAAGGGAGAAACTGCTCCAAGGGCCTCGAAGATGCCAAAGCATTGCATCCTGCTCCACTACATAGCTACAATTAAAGCTAATAATACTGCCTTTACATGTGCTCGTCAGAGACATCAATGGGCACAAAGGTCAGGCTTTTAGAAGCCGAGGTTCGTTGGAAGATGACTGACTCATTAAATGTCAGTTCACATTGATGCAGTGTGAATCTTTTATTCACACCTCCACATGCATTTCCAAGGCTCCTCAGAACTGTCTGACTACCTTGACGACAGCTAAGCCATTTAAAAAAAAAAAGAAGAAGCTTTTTCTTTCCCTCAAGGACAGATTAGCACTTCCATAACTTGCTAATGTTCAAAAGTTTCTTATATAAATATATATATATATATATATATATATATATATATATATATATACACATATACTGTATGTCACAATTATGTAGGCAGATGGACCGGTTTTTGGCACCTTTGATGTATAAAATTTGAATTAAAAGTAAATATATAAGTTGTCATGAGCAAGAGACGGCTGGAGCAGGCAGGCGCTGACATACAGAGAGAAACACAAGGACTGGCTGACAATGGAGACAATTAAAGTGTGGTAGAAAACAACACAAGGGCCGAGTAAATGAGATTAATACAGGACAGGTCTGTAGGGGGAAATAAGGCTGAACAGGGCTACGGCAACACAAGAGGTACAAAACTGTCTAAAACAACCAATGCAAAACAGAGATAACAAAGCACCCCGAAACAAAACGCACCAAAATCAAGCGATAAATACTAAACAGGCTCAATAACCATAAAGTGGAAGTAAACAGATACGCAGAGTGAACATAAGAAACAATGAGAACGAGTCCAAACAACACGAGTCAAACAACACGAGTCAAACAACACGAGTCCAAACAACACGAGTCCAAACAACACGAGTCAAACAACACGAGTCTAAACAACACGAGTCCAAACAACACGAGTCAAACAACACGAGTCCAAACAACACGAGTACAAACAACACGAGTCAAACAACACGAGTCAAACAACACGAGTCAAACAACACGAGTCCAAACAACACGAGTCAAACAACACGAGTCAAACAACACCAGTCCAAACAACACGAGTCCAAACAACATGAGTCAAACAACACGAGTCCAAACAACACGAGTACAAACAACACGAGTCAAACAACACTAGTCCAAACAACACGAGTCAAACAACACGAGTCAAACAACACGAGTCAAAACAACACAAGTCCAAACAACACGAGTCAAACAACACAAGTCCAAACAACACGAGTCCAAACAACACGAGTCCAAACAACACGAGTCAAACAACACGAATCCAAACAACACGAGTCCAAACAACACGAGTCAAACAACACGAGTCCAAACAACACGAGTCAAACAACACGAGTCCAAACAACACGAGTCCAAACAGCACGAGTCCAAACAACACGAGTCAAACAACACGAGTCCAAACAACACGAGTCAAACAACACGAGTCCATGACACTGTTAGAGATATTGTTAGAGATTTTGGTTTGTGTCACTTAACTGGAAGTGTCTGAAATCTTGCTTGCTTATTCAAATCCTGTGATAGTTGCGACCTATATCTATAAATGTCGTATTACTGTTACATTACATGGTTGAATTATGACCTATTTGTCCCATTTTGGATTATTTATTAATCTTTGTTTAGCAGCTGTGACTCTTGGAGTCTCTTCAACATTTACAGATTTACTTTGACAGCAAAAACTGCTATGACGTAGGACAATTTTGTGGGATAATGTCGGCAATATTAAATATTAAACATTTAGAGACATGTGTGGTTGGTTGATATATCTCAATATAATTCAAACCCTTTTTCGTGGCTGAAAATCTTGACCTGTCGAAGCAGGAAAAGCCCAGGTGGAATTAATAACATCAATACTGGCTGCATTGTGTTCAGATGCTCCAGCTCTCTCTCTGGTATCCACTGACATGGCTTACAAGGACAATTAATGGAGTTAATGGAATTGAGCCATTGTTAATGTTATTATCTACACCAGTGCTTTTGGCTTTGATAAGTGAAAACGTCTGCCGTGAAAAAGGGGTCCGTTAAGAAAACGATTGCAACCGTTAAAACTGGACTCTCCGTAGATCTTTATCAAAGAAACGTTTGATCATGTATATGCATGAATATAATAAAACTGACGACGACCAGTGGTGGAAGAAGTACCCAGATTCTTTACTTTGGTAAAAAATACTCCATTACAAGTAAAAGTCCTGCATGAAAATCCCACTTAAGTATTACAGTAAAAGCAGTTTTGTCATATTATTAATATTATTATTAATACTGAAGCATCAGTGTGTAAGCAGCTGCTGGAGGTGGAGCTAGTTTCAACTACTTTATATACAGTTAGCTAGTTTAGTCCAGTGGTTCCCAACCTAGGGTTCGGGACCTTCGAAAGGGTCACCATATAAATCTGAGGGGTCGTGAGATGATTAATGGGAGAGGAAAGAAGAAAAAAACAAAGGTCTGATACACAAATCTGTTTTCAGTTTTTGCACTTTTTCCTCTAATCTTTTATTTTTGGTGAAATATTATTAGTGACATGTATTTTTATTTTTTCACAGCATGAAAAGTCAAAATATTGTGAAAAAAATGTCAGTTATATAAAATGTCAGGAACAATGTTGACAACTGAGCCGCTCAGCTCAAACTACACGTGACACACTGTGCTTGCTGTGACATTAATCAAACGCACCCTCAGTTCATTTTTTTTAACCCTTTTAGTACCCGCCCACCGTCTTGCTTGCTAATTAGCAGACATGATGAACACCTGCTGCCGGCTCACCTGTAACACACCTGAGCTTCAGGACGACTTTATGAAGGAATCACCTTGTTTATTTGTTGCTGCCTGACAAACAACAACAACTTTCCTCAAATATATTTCGCTCATGTTGAGATGTTGAGGATAACTGCTCCACTTCAGGAAGCTGGGTAAGTTTTTATTTACTGCTCTGTGTTTGTGTTTGGTAAAATGGCTGCCAAAGCTGCTGGTTGTTGGTTATTTGTTGTTTATTGTTTGTTGTTTGTTGTTTACCATAGAATTGTTTTCTTCTGCTGGCTCCTGATTTGCGCTGTTTATGATGCCTGAATCTACCTGAATCTACCTGTGTGTTTGTGTTATTGAGCTGAATTATCAGGTTGTTGTTGTTGTTGTTGTTGTTGTGGGGACTTTGCTTTTAGCTTGTTGTGGAGAGACTCTACACACACAGTCTGTTTGCTTTCAGGGTGTAAATGTGACAGTTGATTATTATTATTATTTATTATTATTATTATTTTCCTGTAATATTGGCTTCATGGGAAGCTAAATGTAGGCGGCACATTCACATTTTCTTTCCAGGTAACTGAAGGAGGCCTGAGGATGGCGATAGCTTTGTCACTGTCTCATAACAACCAAAGCCCTTATGGTTGTTATGGTTACCATGACTGTGACATTAATGGATGTAACATTAATTACGTGCTGTGTGTGTGTGTGTGTGTGTGGTGCAGCTATTCCTCAACTCCTGTGGTGTATATTGGCAACTCGTCTGTCATGCCTGCAATACAGGGTTCATATCTGGCTTTACAATGCTTTCTCAGCTAATATCATGAATGCTTACATCCATATACATATCCATATCCATAGCAATGTAAACCACAGCTGCATCTGTTACCCTCACCCTAATATCTACAGTCACAGCTCCAGCCGCAGCTTGAATCATAGCTCAACTCACTGCTGCGTATAGCCAGCTACAGCAATAACTGTATATGATGTGAAGTACACATCATCTTTGTGTTGTATGATAACGGTGTGAAAGGCTGACCCAACACACCAACCTTTGCTGTGGAGGGATGGATGGATTCATCTCAGTTTAATGTGGCGGCTTTCTTTTCTCTTCTTTCTTTATATCCTAATTGCATCAAAATTGTTGCACGTTGTACAGCTTATGCTGCTGCTGCTGCACTTACAGTGAACATAAATTCATGCATGTACTTCAGGTCATCTGCTGCTTAACAGCGTGCCATAACAATTCATAAGTTTTTTTGCTTACTGTTACTTCATTGTGATGTTCGAGCTTCACCGTGCAGAATGACGCCAATAAGGAGAAACTATACGACTTGTGACATCACAACTATTTGGTCCGTTATGTAACTTAATCAAACATGATGTGGAACCTCTGAGCATCCGGAGAACTGATTTGCATTGCAATAGATCCTGCAGTATAATGTGGGGAAAAAACAAAAACCCTCATTATTATTCAAAGCAGAGTATTGCTGTGTATCATAAAAACATATCTAGAGGGAACTTTTTAATAATTACCGGCTGCATGGATGACATGTGTTTGCCTGCTGCTGCATATCGGGTGGATATCTGGGTTAGTTGATGTCAGTTGATGTGATGGCTTTTTCCCAGCAGTGTGTGGAGGAGCTTTATTAGGCAGCAGCAGCAGCCACATGGCAGCTCCTTCACTGAGTGGATTCTCCATAATGTGGCATCAGGTTGTATGATGTGATTTTTTTTTTTTGGAGGGCTAGAGTGTCATCCAGCTATTTCTGCTGCGCTGAACTCTGGATATTTGTACATTCAGTGAGTTTGCTGTCTAAAACGTTAAAATGTGTCTCTGCACCTTTTGAACTACATCTCAAGTGCCCAGCTCCTCGCCAGCTGCAGCATAATGTTTTTTATTTATTTATTTATTTTTTTCTTCCCTGTGCAGAACTGCATCTGTTTGAGATTGAAGACTCCCCTGAGTAGCTTTTTGGTGGGCCAGACTATTACTGGGCTCGTCTCTACTGGGCTGCAGTATTTTCTGTAATGTTTTTCATTAACTGAAATCAACAGTGCATTTTACCAAACACTCACAGTCACATGAGCGGACGCGTGAAAGCATCTTTTATCTTTTTATTCACTGTAAAGAACAGCAATTCCTGGACAAAAAAAAAAAATGATGGAGACAGTTTGTCAGTAGCCCCACAGTTAAACCTCAGGAATAGAAAGGTGGACACAAAGGTAGGAAAAACAAAAAGGGAAAACGCCTTTTAATGTCAGGATTGACCTGCATCACCCTCCATAAGAACAGAAAACAACTCTTCTTCCTCTTCTTCTTCTTCCAGTGGTAACACCATGAACTCTGTTTTCTGATCTTCAGGTCTTCATTAGAAGCACGTTTAGCCCTGTTTGCATGTTTTTTTTAGTGTGAGCTTCCATCGACTTGAACTGTCACACTGAGGTCGTCGGTTTGTACACATTGCACACTTAAACAATGACATTGCACTTTTGTTCATGCATGAATGACTTGCACAACTCTTAACTAGGCATTTAAAATAAAAATAGAAATAAAAAAGCAGGTTTGTTGTATGTCAGGTTGAAACATGTTTTGTGAGTTTTATGGCCCAGTTTCTTTTATTGTACACAGACTACATAGATTAACACTTTCATCATTTGTTTGTGACTCTACTTCATATAATGTGTATTGCTTTGTGTTTTTAAATGCCCATCATACACCACCAGAACAATAATTCATTCATTTGTGTTGATTTGTCTTCTCACTGTTTTTTTGTATGTTACTGTCTCTGAACTAATAGAGCTGTTGTCCTTCATAAGACATGCATACAGGTCTTTCATCTCACTATAAATATATAGATTTTTTTAATGTTTGAGATCAGCGAGCATGAGCACAACAACAACAACTATAAAGCACTATTATGGTCCTGGAGCTGGTATGAACAATATCCACTAAATGTGTAATGGATTGTTTCATTTATCATAGCAAGCACGAACAAGCAAACAACCTTTATGTCCATGTGGGGTGCTTTGGAGAGCTCATTTTCCCCCGGCATGCTGAGAAAAATGAGGCGTTTTTTTAGCTTTGAACATAATAGTGTTCCTGAAGGCACCTACAGGGCAGCCAGGATCGGACCAGAACCAGGCGGTAACAATAACCTTCAAAGTGTGCGTTAGCAGCACAGCGTCGTTTATTGAAAATATTCAGACATGTTCATAATGAAACTGTTTGATTCACTGCTCTGGAGGATTATTTATCTATTTTTATTTTATTTTATTTTTTTTTTACGATTCTTAAAATCAGTTTTTGTCTGTTCCATTACGGTTCGGAGATCTCAGTGCTAGATAGCGATATTGTTTATTATTGATGCTACAAAAAAAACAAAAAACAAAACAAAGCTTGTTGGCAGTTTTCTCATAGAAGGACTCTGTTGCAAAAATCATTGAAGTCAAGTGGCTGCCTTTAAAGCAACAACTCACCCGCTTGGGTTAAGGGTCATTCACCCTCTAACTGCAGTATCTCAGCTTTATACAGTGTAACTTCTGGCAGTTTTCATAGGACAAACATTATGAATACTGAGATATATAGAAATAGTGAAATCATAAAAATGTCTGGCGTAACCTGTTTTTGTGTGTATTGTACAGTAGTGAGTTGCATATTGTTCATGCACGACTTCACAGAAATATTACGAGACATTTCAAGTGGCTGTGCTTTGTGTTTTTGTTCACTGTAGGATGTTACGATGTTCTCGCTGTACTGTTTTTGTTTTTGTTTTTCTGTATAAATCAGAGTCAACAATACAAATAAAACGACTTGCATGCATAGTCCAGACAACGGTGGAAAACACAAAGACACACACAGGTTTTCAAATGAATGTCACATGAGTCCACCGTGTTGAAAATAATGCACTTTTTTTTTTTTTTTGAATATGACCAAGAAGGGCCTTTTTTTATAACTCAAAGACAAAATACAACGTCCTCTTTAATTCCCATTTTTCCATTTGCTACATCTCAAACAGTAAGCACATGAATGAGAGAAGGAGAGAGCAACATACATACAGAGTCCAGTCACTGAGCATATAGAGAGCAACTTCCCAACAAAAACGCCAAGTCCACCATGTTCCCAGAGCTGTCTCTGTCTTTGTGCAGGAAGTCTTTGATCTCTCAATGCGTCGGGACATGCAGTGAAATTGCTGGAGAGAGAACTCGGTGTGTAACAACTCTTGCTTGCAGACGGCTGCTAATTCACAGTTAGGTTTTTGAAAAGTGCACACGAGGTACTGATCTTGTAAGTAGCTTGATGAATATTATCTCTACTGTAACGTCTTTTTTTTTTTTTTTTTTAATACTATAACACGTAGTGTTACAGAGCTCAATGTAAGACAGCGGTACTTATCCGATGTAAAAATAAATGACGTGACATATATATTAATATTCACAAAAACTATTAGATTTCACAATATCTACAAATTCACAACTTTAACACTATTTCGGAGCAATTAGTTGCCATTTAGTTTAATAATTGGATCAGTTTATCTATTTGTCTACGGCTTTCTACCCATCAAGAGATTTGCATCAATGCTGTAGAGGGTATAAAACATATAATATTTAATGCTGTACTGAGTAGCATAAATATATTCATATAGTAATATACTGTATCTTATAGGATGACGTGTGTCTGCTGACGTTAACTCTGGCCCTGTGTGAGGAAAAGATTTTTTGCCACATGAATCATATGATCATAACCTAAATGGCAACAATACTAAACCAGAGAACCGAAATGACCACAAACTCGTCTTAATACACAAATTGCAGATGCATACTCGTAAAAATACTTCCAAGTTAATCAATCACATGGTTGTATTAAGAGTCATATTTGCACTACTGCATATTTATGTCCATTCATACATCAGTGTGAGCAGTTTGGGTGACAGAGGCTCTGCTGTAGATCAGAGGTTGTGATGATTTTGTGGCTCAAAGTGTTTTTTTCCACCCTTTTTTAAATTATTTTTTAATTTTTTGGGTTCCCACAGACCCACAAAAAAGCAAATCCTGCTCATAAAGAAATGGAAAAATCAACCGACAAGGATGCCTGGACATAAGTATTAACATGGTACAGCAAACATTCACAGTCACATTACAAATACAATAAGAGTAGAACAAAGTCACCAAATCTCCCGCTAAACCATTTTGTCAATAGAACTTCAATGAGGCACATTTGCTATCCTAATGTGACATGTTGAAATGTATAATTTATTTTATGAATAGGTATTGATGCATTACTCCATTAAAAATCAGTTCTCGATGTTAATTAAATTTGACTTTTTTTTTTTTTTTTTCCCCACTGTGAAACTGCTCTAAACATCTTAAATTGCCGTATAAATCTGTCTTTGGTTTACAGCATTACAGAAGTTAGCGATCACATCGGCTTTCTAAAAGGCGAGCGTGCTCGTTGGTGATATTCATGACTAAGACGGGCGTGTCACTCAGAGGACGGCTGTGTTTGAGGCGAGTTTTTAAAGCTGTTTTGAATATTAAGTGTTTTACCTGCAGTACCTCGATCGCATTACTCATAAATAAACACCGGCCCTTATGTGTCATCGCATCTTTTAAACGCACTCAGCAGATGCGCGTCATTAATCAGGTCGTTCGAGACGAAATGATAGAAATCACAGTAACAGTTAATGAAATGTATCTAAAGACGATACTGTGTGGGCAGTGTGTCGTCTGATCTTTATGTTCCCATCATGTTGAGAAATGTGGGGAAATAACAACTATTAAACAATGACACCGTCACCTGGTTTGTTATAATTAATTTCATTTCTTTACAATTTTTTTTTTTTTATGATTAATCAAGTCAATTTTGTGTTCAAGTTGAATGTGTTTTTTTTTTTTTTTTTTTTTTTTTTTAATATGAAAAAATGGTTCACCGGGAGATATTCATACTGATCCATTTATGTTGCACATCATATGTCCCCTGAAGTCTTTTGTGGTCCACTTTTGACACTTTGTTGTGGTAAAACCTTTCAGTCAGTATACAGTATGAATAGTAGATATCTAATCTGTTGTTAATTTTTGCTTTTCCAAGGTGACAACCAAATCAAGGACTGTATTTTTGTAGTTCAGTTAGTTCATTGACCTCTGCGTGCTACCAAATAAGGGTTAAAAACACTTTGAGCACTCTTTAACCAACCATAAAAAAATATTGGTGTCACATAAATATGCACAAATAATTGGGAGTTTAGGTTGTGTTTGTGCAGATGAGATTATGAATAACTGGGATACATTAATACTAAGCCCTATTATAGTGTGACAAACACCATTATCAGAGGTTGCAGACATACACGTGTACAGATTGTCATGCATTAACCTATGACTGATACATTGCACGTGGTTTATGACATTTAACACGTCGTTTTTAGAGAGACCACAACACATCTTCCTATGCTCACCACTGAAGATACAGTTTAAAGAGACCGACTACATGTCGAGGTGTTGAGTCAACGAGTCTATAACTAAGATGATGCAAAAAAAAAAAAAAAAAGTCGTATAACATCTGTATCAACATACACATAACAGAAACACAACTGGAGACGGATTTGATCAGGAAACAATCACTTGTTGAGAAATATCAGTTTGACTGTTAGTTTGTTCTTAAGTGTGATCACAATAGTCACATTTGGTTTATGTTGTTGGAAATATCAATACATCTATTTTCTAGTTTCACACAATTCGACAGCATCGTGCTGCATTAATACAGTCTCCAGTGTTGAAATGTGTTCAGAAATACTGTATGACTGACATATTGGCTTTTGTTTGTCTACTACAAAACACAAACGGTAAACACCACCAATATATATTTACACAATTAAATATAAAAAGGACAAAAGTATAACATGAATTAATTAAATCATGACACGGCAGAAAAAAATCGTAACGGAGCCCAAAAACAAACGATGCAAATAAAACAATGTGTACGTAAACAAAGGACGGGGGTTTTGCATTTCCATGGAAAACACATGATGAACTGTAAGTGATGATTTGACTTGAGTCTGAGGTAACGTGGTGGTTTGTGACTGCTCGGCTCGTGGCAGCGCAGCACCATGAGCCAAAGCATAAATGCACACGATAATTGTTGTGGACTACGCTGGATCCTTTTTATCTCTTTGCTTCATCTTTTCACAGGCGGCGGTCTGTTAACCTTCCGCACTAATGGGCAATTTTACACTTGGTGACCATGCCCATAGGCTGTGGGTGGGTGGGGTGGGGTTACAGCCACATACTGCAGTGTACAGAGCCTGTGGACACCAGTATGTGTTTGTGTGTAATGTACACACAGACCTTTTTTTTGTGCATATGTGTGCTGTAAATGTGAGCGTGTCAAAGCCTTTTTTTTTTTTTCTTTTTTTTCTTTATGATGTGTGTATTCACCAAGGCACATAGCTTCTCTGTCATTGAACATACTCAGCCAGTTAAAACAATAAGGACTACTGGACCAGATAATGTACAGGCAGCCCCCATGGGATGAGAAAGCAATTCTGGATGATACTGCGTTTGGTCTGTTGAAATTCAGTGTGAGCTGAAGGCCAGACACTGACGATTATTAATGATGTTCCTATGGAAGTATACAGGCTGCCCCTGGCTAACAGAGCGCCGTAAAGCGACCGACGAATGGCTCTGCCGGCGTTTTTTTTCTTATGCATCACCGTGTGTCTCTGTTGTTGTTGTGCGTGAATGTTGTTAACTCGATGGGACATGTCAAAATCTTATCATTGGTAACGAGCTACAATGAAAAACTTTTAAAACGCATGCTCGCTTCTAACTTATTTTTATAAGCAAAGCGCAAACATTTCAAAAACATAATGAAAACACAATTTGACAAAATTCTACAAAAAACGGCAAGCAGTCGAGATACAGCAAACGGAGCACGTGGTTACTCAGGACGGGGGGAACAGGGCCAGAGCTAAGCGTGGAGGGGAGAAAAGGAAACGCAACACAAACGCAGTCGTCTGATGTGAGGATGTGCTCCCGCCAAGGTCCACTACGATATGTTAATCTACTGTGTTTTTTTTAAAATTTGCTTTCCATCTATACAGACGTGCAAAATATCAAACTCTTAAGAAAAAACAGACACACTCACACACACTCGCACACACGATAAGATGTTATGGACTTGGCCTCATTTCAAACCTGTCTATGCACCAAACCGACCCGGATCAAGCTTAGCATCTGGTCAAATTCAGTTTAGGTTGTTTGCCTTCATGATAGCGGGCTTTCTGTTGACATATGTGGCCCAGTAGCCTAGGTTGAAGATGAAGAACAGAACTGGGAAAATGATGCGTGATATCTTGTCCACTTTGCTGACACGGTTGTAGGACTTCCTGGCCTCCAGGTACGGGTCATCCACTCTTTGCAGATAGGGGTGTTTGGCCGACGCTCCGGTGGCGCTCTTGGAAACGGTCGTCACGCCTTGGTCTTTAGCTACGTTGATGGCGTAGGTGGTGCCAACAATGTTGAAAGTGTTGTTTGCCTTTTTGGACAGAGTTGCTGATTCTCTCCTCTGCAAAAGAAGAAGGCAGTAAAAGTAAAGGTCGTCAGGAGCGAAGCACCAGACTCAACAATACTTCCATTTGAACTCATGAAGAGGAAATAGAAGCAACACCACGAGACACGACACACACAAGAACAAAACAAAAGCCTAACCATATCGTTAATCCTGGCCATGTTAGCCTGAAACGGTTCCTGAAAAGAAAAGTAGAAAAGAAAAAAAGTTTACCAATTATATTAAAATTACCCAACTTACATACTCTATTCATCAGTATCTAGCTGGAAGTACTTTGGAACATTTTACACTCTTCAAGTCAATTCAAGTCTGCATCATACAAATCAAGGGTTGGGTACCGAAAAGCCGATGCCAATCACAACGATGCCAATCACAACGTGTGTGTGTGTGTGTGTGTGTGCAGTTTAATGCTTGCCGCCTGCTGATTTAAAATTAAGTGGGTTAGCGACATTGGGTTAGCCTATTGTGATGGAGCATAAACCTGACCAGGCTCATTTAAGGTGGGTTGACATTTAAGGTGGACCAGTTCTTCTCAGCCACTAGAAAGAGAACAAACTGGCTGCCGAGTTTTGCTCGGTTATTCAATTCATATATTTATATAAACTTTAAATTGTTAAGAGTCAATATAATGTTGAATTAGGAGTTCAAATTTGCCTTTGCAATAAAAAAAAGAAGCTATTCTTTAATGTCGTCTGTTATTTCGTGCTTTTATTTTTCGGTTTAGGCAACAGTACTGTTTTTAAAAGTATCATTTTTTAGCACCGGGGGATAAAAAAACCCCCAAACGATACCCAACCCTATTACAAATCTGGATTGCAGAGGAAAAAAATAAAAATAAAAAGCTATGATAAAAAATTCATGACTGGATTTATTAGGCGCATAAAATTAACTGTGGAAACAGTAACACTTTTATTTAGCATCATTGCAGGACCAGGCTGGACTGTCGTCTGATACCGCTAACAGTCGCAGGATTAAAAAAAAACGGAGCAGAATAACGGTGCCTGCAGACGTGTCTGACAAACTGTATTAATGAGAGCAGCCAGGGCTCAGGGCTCTTCAGGCAAACAGCTTGCAATAAAACAAACAAGACAAAGGCTGGATGTGATAACGCTGGCTGCAGGAACTGCTACCAGAGAGAGATCTTCACTGTCTCTCATGTTGAAAATGGCACAGGGAGACAAGAGTTTTATTTGCTAAATTAGTACACGCAGGTACTTGCATCACCTGAGGATCCTGTCAGCCTAAAAGAGTGCCGTCCCCTGCAACACGGTACATGTGAGAGAACAAGTAGGGCACCAAGATTGATCATTGGGCAGAGTTTTAGTTTCCTGTGGGGTCATTTTCTTTACACCATTCATCCCCACTGTGGCCACTTTAAGATCTGCAGCAAAACTAAAGCTGTGTGTGTGTGTGTGTGTGTGTGTGTGTGTGTGTGTGCGTGTGTGTGAGTGATGTAGGCTAAGAGTGTTTCTCTCTCAGCACTCCCTGATTTCACTTTTGTTTTGAGCCCAGCTTTAATTTTTGCTCTACTTTTTCAGCTTCATTTAATTTTCTCTCCTTTCCCTTTCGCTCCGTCTTCTTAATTACCATAACTAATGTCCCCCTTTTTTTTTCTCCCCCTCCAAAATGCTTCATGGTGAATCTCTTTCCACACACAGCTCATCACCGTTTGGTTTTAACATTCGTGTGTGTGTATATATCTATATAAATGGAGGCAGAAAAATACATTTTTAGATGTGGCTAGAGGATGTACTTTATGTTTGTCACCATTATGCATAAACAAACTGGACAAACTGTCCAAGCTGACGGTGGCTGACGGAGGAAACATGTTCACGGCGTTCAGCGTTTCCTTCAAGCTCCTCTACAAGAACGGCGAGGGTTGCGTAGAGCTAACAAAGCCAGCAGACAGCTGACGGCATTAAACAGACAAATGGCGAGTTGCCGCCTGAAGGGGTCCATCTCAAGTCAATTACTGTGGGGAGACAAAGAGTCACGCCAATGCCCCCCGGATAGCCAGATACTTTCCCAGGACATCAAGGCCTTCTCTATCACATAAATGGCTTACTCAGCAGGAAAAGCGAATGACTACAGTAATACGTCATGTGACCTTTTTAATCGTGTTCATCTAAACTCTTCAGTCCCTGGCTTTTAGAAACCTGATAAATGAGAAACACAAAATAATGTTCTGTAGCTACTTAGCTGGGCTGCCCTCTGCAGTAATTCATATGGTCTAATTATTGGAGAAACTGCATGTGGCATTCGGCTGTGCACATGTTGTGTTTTTATTTTAATAACACACTATTGAAAGTCCTTTTCGGCTAGCTGCAGGCACAAATAATACTCCCTGAAAACAAAGCATCTATTGACCTTGTCTTCTGCAAATTGTTGCGTCAGAATTTCTTAATGAGTGTGATTTTTTTATTTTTTATTTATTTTTTTATTTTTTAATATCCTGGGGATAAATGTGCCTCGCTGTGTCCTGCTGTTTGAAGCTCTGCGTGTGCATGTGTGCGTGTACCTGAACCTTGTGACAGTCTGTCCCTGTCTAAGATTGGAGAAGAGGTGTTGGCATATTTTAATAGCCTCAAGTATGTGAGCGTTAAGGGAGCCTGTGTGTGTGTGTGTGTGTGTGTGTCTTTTAGTTTGCGCTACCACGTTTTTTGGAAAATCTGGTAGTTGTAGAGCTTGATTTCATCACGGCAGGTTGTGTTCAGGTTACCTGTCAGTGAGTGTTATTACTTCAGAGCAAACACTGTTTCCTCCAAACACTCCTGCTTCTTTCTTTTTTTTCTTTCTGTTTCCGACTCGACACATCAAACATCTTACACAAACAAACTGCTTTTCACCAGGTTTCTAGAAAGATCTACTTGTCATACAACAACACTGCATTGATTTTTAAAAAACCCTGCATCACACTAATATGCAATTAAAGACAGTTTAGGTTAGTCAGTCAGATATTACAAAGGTTATTGCTGGGAGCAGCAGAAAAGAAAGAAGCTTGCTAAGAGGCAGATATTCATGCATACGGACACATTTACCTCAAAGAACGGTTTGGTGAAAATAATTCCTAGTTACTATGAACCTACTGAAGCTTTGTTTTGCTACCAAACTAGCTGCTGTTCAGTAAGGTTGAGTACCGGTGACGTGCTGCAAAGTGGATGCAAGGGATGATGATGATGATGATGATGATGATTGATGATGACGGGCTGTCTCACCACCATTATCTAACCAACTATTGTACACGCAGTCAGTTGTGCTGCAGGTGTAGATACGAGGCGGACATGTAAAACTGATCATTCAATAGCTCCAGAAGAAAAAGCCCCCCACTGCACAATGAGCCAGCGCTCCCACCTGCACACAATATCTAACACAGTACTGTCCAATCATGTGTCACGGAGAGCCAAGAATACACAGGCTTTCATTCCAACCCGAACTCCCCACCGGCTAATTTCTGTAATAACCGTACCGTCAGCCAGCGAGGGAAGAGCTAATTAGGTAGATCGCTTGTCAAACAGAATGTTAGACGACAAGAAAAAAAAAAAACCCCCTAAAAAATGGCATCGAATCTCCATAACTACCAAAGTAAATTAGTGCACATCGACTCGTCTGCAGCTCAACATTTCAGACCTAAAAACGAAGGAGCCCGGGGGCGATGAAGTCATCGTTTGGTTCCTGTGAGAGTGGTGGCTGAAACCTGGCCGCTGATGACTGTCGACTTACTGAGCTTAAAAACTTTCTCCTTCCTGTGCATGTTCCCTGTATAGGAGTATAGGGCCTCTTATGTTTAAAAGATAAAAAGTGTGTGTGTAGTGTGATTCCCTTTGCTTTCCAGTATAGCTCACTGTAGTGGGGAGTATGATGGGAGTGCCATGTCTCCCTCTGTGACCCCATTCTTTTTTATCTATCATGACAACTGCATGCTCATCACAGCCCTCCCCTCGAGTGTACAGCCCAGGATGTTGCCATTAAGACGAGGCATCAAAAAGTGGGGGGTGGGCTGAAAGGAAAAGGGAAGGGGGGGAAAAAACCCCCCACTCTGCTGCAATGTAACGCTGCAAAATAATCCCACCGACTGAAGCTCTGTGGCAGCAATATGCATTTCTGTCAATCACTCAGAGCACCAAATGTCAAGCTATGAAAAAAAATAAATAAATAAATAATAGAAAGGCTGTACCGATTGTGTCAAACAGTTTGTACATTAGTAGCAGAAAATAGATCTGTGGCACCGTCTGTCACAGTAGAAAGAAAATACGATTCTCTCTTTATGTTGCGTCTGTTGGAGCAGCAACATGTAACTGTAACAACAACCAACCGACCCAGACGGCCATAATTAGCCAGCGCATGTTTTTATTATGACACACCGTTTTCATGCAGTCTTCTTGATCGGATCAGATTTTAAAGAATAATTTATTATAAAAAGTCCTGCACTGCAGTTTCTCAACATATAAAATGCACGGCGGTGTGTTTGTCGGCTCTCTCGCTGTCAGTAATCAGTGTGACTTTGTGAACTCTGCATGTGGTTTCCGCAAATTATACAGTAAACCAAAGTTATTCTCCATGTGCTCAATCACACGCGTGGGCAAAAACGTGTATATGGATAAGTGAATGCAAATAGAATATATATATATATATATATATATATATTTCTAGACAGAAGGGAGGCATATTTTATAGTTGACTTGTCATTCAAATCACAGTAGGATATAGCAGCGCCTGATTCTGTCGTTAATGTGATCCATACTGAAGAAGGAAAATAAATAAGTTGCAGAGAAACGTGAGTGTTTTAATTGTCCTCATTGCTTCTGTGTGTCTGCCTCGTGACTCTTAATGTTTCATTTGATGTGATCAGCTATAAAACATCATAGAAATTGTGTTAAATCTAAGCGTTTTATTTATTTATTTATTTATTTTTTAATGTGCCTTCATCACAGCATCGAGAGGAGGGCAAGTTTGTTCCGACCGCTGCATCCACATTTGACAGTTTCCTCCTAATGAAACCATAAATCCCTTTTTTGACTGGAGCCGAGCACAAAAGGAACTATTTTGTGCTAAAATGCTCTGAACCCACATGTGGTTCAGCTGTCTGACGTGAGTTCGCTCCCCATCCTCTGTGCTCATAAACAACACGGATCAGCCCAGACTATTGAGCAGTCTGTACGTTATTATGATTTATCAGACTTCACACCAGAAAAATAAAAATTTAAATCATGCACACTCAATACTTTTTAATTTTTTTTTTTAAATATGCAGACTAAGTGCAAGGCGGCGGCCATCTTTCCCGGGTAGAATGAGCCTACACTGACTTTAAGATGAGACTTGAACATATGCTGCCGTCATAAATCAGGGCCAGTATCTCTGGGAGTTTACCTCTGTTTCTGTTCACTGTCCCCGTTCCATTTAGCTGTTAATGAATAAATAAAAGCTCTCTTTACAGCCTTTTATAGAGTTCTCGAGGCTGCTTTTAAGGAGGGAACTTTATACCAGTTTATTTGTAATTTGCCCTCATTGCTCCTCCAGCGTGCTGTAAAATGAGGACTTTTGGAGCGATTTGAAGCATTTTTAAGTTATCAAAACAATGTAATAAGTTGCAACAGAGAGACTCTGTGGCATTTAATTTCTTAGACGGCGCGTTTTGTGTTTTGCTCATGTCGTACTGTGGCGAACAGAAAGTGCAGGTTGATATTAAAACTGTTTCAAAATAAGAAACACTCACCCTTATTTCCATGCCCTCTTTTTTCCCATCCCACGCCCAGCTGCGCTTGGTGAAGTAGTTGACTGTGGCAAACTCAATCAAGGCAGAGAAGACAAAGGCATAGCACACAGCCATGAACCAGTCCATGGCGGTGGCATAGGCCACCTTAGGAAGGGAGTTTCTAGCACTGATGCTCAGGGTGGTCATGGTTAGGACAGTGGTGACCCCTGAGGATAAAACGGAAAGATCAGTTAACACACCAAACTTTATTTATTTTTATTTTTTCTTTTACAACTTGGGTCACATTTACTATAATTATTCATGGCTGTTGTTTATGAGAGTCATTTTTACACAGGAAGCAGTATGACGCAGCTTTAAAACAGTTTATGTCAGTCATCTAAACTGCTATTTTTAGGCTTAAAAAGTAAAATGAAAGTTGGGTTACAATCTAAAAATGATTATAAATCTTCACATCATTTACTGTGTGAAATAAGCTGAGCCGCACACCACTAAAACGACTCATTGGTGCATAAACATCACACGTATGCACAGTCCATCTTGCAGGTTCAAGCATGAACTAGCATCTCAATGCAACGAACCATTATAATGGGTGTTTTGGGCTGTATTTTTCCTCCTGGCACCAATAAATGCCCTTTTTAAAACATTGACCTGAATCCAGGTCTATCTACAAACTGTGACAGCAAGACCCAAGTTGTAAAAAGTTAAAATTTATTTTACCTAATACACAAACAAAGACACCTATTGTCCTGCAGGATTATGTGTCACGGTTAGTTTAAATTACAACACTCTTGAAAATGGATCTCCAGCTACTAAAGTGAATAAATCTGGAAAGTGAATCTTTTGGCGTATAGACTTTGTAACTTTTGGCAGATCATTTCACATCCTGGCCGTTATATATTCGTTTGTTGCCGGGGAATGAAAACGTGGCTCCGGACAAAAGGCTGCTCATCCAACCACATCAAAGCAATCGCTTCACCTGTTCCAACCCCTATCTCATCTGCTGGACAAAATAATGCACAGTAAGCAAAAAAAAAAAAAGAATATTGTAACGGAAGCAGCGAGGTCAGCTCATTTCAGAGGGCCATGGGTAAGAAATTAAAATTTGTGACAAAAAGATTGATCACGTTCTTTAAGGACAAAGATTGATTCGTCAGAAACTTGTTTTTATTTAAACTCGACTATATTGCTTCTGTTCAGTGTATGACTCTCCACTGACAGAAAGTAGTCCCTTGATTAGCACGGCGGTCAATTAATGTCAGATAATTGGAGGATATTGTGGCGCTTGTAGTCTCAATGAGAATATTACAGTGTGTGTGTATATATATATATATAATTATAACACATAACGGCTAAGAGTAGAAAGATCCTCCTTTCAGCTGATCAGATGTTTCAGTCGTTCCACTGAGATAAATGACGCTGATTACAGCTTCTCTTCTCGTGCGAAGGAAATTGTTCTCTAAAAATGGAATTTTTATGCGTGACTGAAATGATGTTTAAATGACTGTTAAAGGAAGATGTGTGTGTGTGTGTGTGTGTGTGTGTGTGTGTGTGGGAGCCGTGGTTTTCCCGACCAAAATGGTGAAAAACTGCCTCTTTTGCATGTTACCCAACCTCCATTGTACAATGTGCACTTCATTACTAATTCAAAATGCTAATTATTCAACAAACATCAATATACACAGGTCAGGGCTCTTTCATAGATTATGCGGCGCAACAAAAACAGAAAGAAGAAGGAGGGGAGGGACGCAAAATTACATCTCATCTCTGAGTGTGGGGTGTTATCTAAGCAGACAAAATGTTCTTAATGTGAATGGTGCTGGCTGGATGAACAAATCAAATCTATTATTATTATTATTCACAGGATAACACAGTCACGTATGTCACAGAGAAAATATGTTAGAAAAAATGGCAGTTTACTCCTTTAAAGTCTAAGATACTCCTATAAAAGCTTGGATTCGATTTGTTGGTGTCCTTTGGTGCATCAGGGACACTCGATTGGTGAAGGATTGATCTTTTGTCCAAGATTTATTTTCTCCCCACACCTGTAAATGTTTAATTAGACCCTTTTCCAGTGGTCCGTGGTAACTTTGATGGGATTATCTCTGTTTTTAAAAAAAAAAACAGATGTGTCTGGTTTTATCCAATTTCCTGCAGCTAGAGCCCGGTGAGTAATAACACTTGAAACTAGGCTGGCTGAAACATCCTCCTCCTGATCACCTGCCACACTTTTTTTGCTTCTACTTACCTTTTTGTTAATTAATATAGGCACAAATCAATACTGTGATTTAAAAATAAATAAATAACTCATTCACATGTGCACCTAAATGCAGCAACTTATGTTTTAAACATTATGTTGGTAATTTTCCACCTTTGCTTGTTCTGCTGTTTGCTGAATCATCTGATGCTCTGCACATTTATTTTTTTTTTTTTAATGACAATTTAAAAGTTAAATTTTTTGCTGGTCATCAAATCATCAGGTGTCATCAATCATTTAAGGCACTTTTGTTTTTTTTTTGAATGAAAACACAAGACAGCACTCACCAAACACAGTGCGCGCAGGAACCGATTCTCTGTTTAGCCAGAAAGAGACCTGAGACAGTATGACAGTCATGATGCACGGGAGGTAGGTTTGAATCACAAAATAGCCAATTTTCCTTTTCAAATGGAAATATGTTGTCATCACTACATATTCTCCTGAGGGAGAGGAGGAAAAAAACAGAGACAGAGATGGAGAGAGACACACAGGATCATAATTATTAATACAGCTATGTGCAGTCGGCAACAATACGGGCTGAAATATTACAAAGTTAGATTTGAGTTCGAACATTAATGTGTATGCTTACATCGTCAAATGAGCTCATATGTTGTATACTTCAGTCGTTTAGAGAAGCCATTAAGACAAATGAAAATGTTTTAGAAATGTGCTTAGAAATATCCCAGAGAGGTTGTAGAATAGAAATGGGAAGAAATGAAATGAAGGACATCACTGATCTGAATAGCTTAGGTGCAGATTTGATGACGTGATTTCTGTAGAAAAAATAAAATAAAAAAAAGGATGTCAAGGCAGCTGCTCCTGTGGACAATTAGGCATCAGAGGAAACCTTGAGTTGACAAACAAATACGCTGTTGCCACCCTTATTTATTTTTATTTTTTAAATGTCACCATTATGGTCATAAAATTATGTTTATCATTAAGAACTTGAATACTCCACTTACAATCCATATTTGAAGCTTTTGATTCTCCAGATTTTCAGTGGCCTATTCCTTTAAATATGTATTTTACGTTTTCCTGTGGCTCCCCTTTTTTTTAGTTGTAAATATGAAGAGCCTGAGTCATTCGAACTCGTGGTATTAAACATTTTCCTTCAGCTCAGATTTTGTCAGCAAATGGACAAATTCACAGTTGCCCTCAGCAACAGCTCTCATTGCCACGTCTGTAATCTGTGCTGCAAAGATATGAGAAAAACAGCCTTCGTTTCCTAAAGGTGTTTTTACCGAGCAGATTCTCCCCAGAGCCGAGCTGGCGTCAGTCCTCCCATCCCCTCAGCTCACCGTAGTCCATTAGGTCTTAAAGACGTGGTTTTGAATTTTAAGGCTTGTAGTCAAACTTGAGTTGCTCTTATTCCTCGAAAATACCTCTGCGATTTTGCTATATCGGGTTCAAACCACCAAATACCCTCGCACAATAAAGAAGATGAGCTTGAGGAAGGGAGGTCTTCTGTAGAGTTACACAAGTGCAATTGTTTTAAATGGCTTTAAACGGGCCGAGTGCCATCCGATAAAGTGGTGTCAGTGAGGATTTAGTCTGCAAGCACAACTGAAGTCTGACAGATCTCTGTTGCTTTGCAGTAATCGGCACCTTATCCAGTCTCCTCACACTGAAAGCTGGTAATTGGTTAAATGTCATTTTCCTGATAGATCTCCTCGGCAAACTCCTAACTACTGATAAATATGATCAAAATTACATCTCTTTTTCTTGCGGTGGCTGAACTCTATTATATTTAAAGTGCTTTTAAATCTACCAGTGTGGCAAATGATGACAAAAAAAGTGATTTGATTGAATGTGACAGATAAAAGGTTTCTGCAATAATTTTGACAAGGAGAATATGAGATCAAATGAATATGTCATCAAAAGCACGAGATGGCAGATTTTTTATTTTAATTCTGCACTTATTAAAGTTGACTCTGGACTATAGCCCGAACCAGAATGGAAAGTAAGACTTTCACCTCTGGCGTACCTCTTCATTTTATCTTTGCAAATATGCTGAATAGTTCCCCCCCCTTCCCAAAAAAAAAATCTGATAAGTCATCATTTTCTTGATGGACCTAAATAATGCAAGCTGACTCCAAAATGACAGAAACTGGAGAAAAAGTGCAGACTGTTAAAATGTAGCGGTATGTGTCAAAAGTAAAGGAGGAAGGCAATTTCATTTGCTTCAAATTATATGTAATAAGAGCTTATATTTCAAAGGTAGGAGATTCAAAACTCACTTTGCTATCAAAATAGAATTTGGTGTGTGTTGTTGTTTCTTTTAGGACTAAAACCTTTAAACCTACAGCATTTGATTGCATTTAAACAACACTGTGTAGTGTTGTCTGGGCTGTGCAGGGTGTGTATGTATATGTTGTACCTGTGCTGGAACTGATGGTTTCTTTGCCAATAACGTGTCCCAGTAAGTCATACTGGTTCAGCCTGGAGCCGTCCTCCGCCACCGCCACAGACCGCTCGTCTCCCTGGGTCCAAAGGTAGATCACCTCGTTGTTGGTGTAAGCATCTGGGCAACAGTGGAGAACATTTTGTCCGTACTTTCATGGTTCCCAGAGGATCCTCATACTTTTCATCTTGCACCACCAGCATATCGAAGTACTTGACACTTAACATGCCGACGTATCGACGATATCGATCTAGCTTGATCAATATTGGCCCAGACAGCTTATCAATCAAGCTCTAACCCGTTCCTCCAAGATTTCAGATTTTTTTTTGTTTTTTTTGTGCAGCTTTTAAAATTTGCAATGTTTAATTTTTGCTCTTTAAAATTGTGGGAATTGGGGATAAATTGCAAGCAAAGGAAAATAATGCTAATTATTTATTATTTGTTAAACTACTACGAAGCAAACATTCATGTTAATTATTGTGTAAACCTCCTGGAGGGACTTTTTTTAATGAAACTGTGAAAACGTTGTAAAATTTCAAGCCCCCACAAATATTGTGGAGACTGAAGATTACAGTTTCCTGCAGGGTTTGTCTAACAAACAAGTAGAATGATGTTCCTTAAATCGTGTTTAAAGTTTGGTCCAAATGCTGGAAAACATTTTATAATTTGCTTTATTGAATTTTATAAGAAAACTCTCATTTCAAGTCAGTGTTTACTTCTGTTATGTTGCCAAAAAAAAGGATTATGTTTCTAGTGTTCAGTGCAGTTTGAGTCCTCTGAAGTTTTTCTAGGACAGGAAAGGTGCCCAACACCTGCAGAGAACAATCTCAACTCGGCGGTGCAATTTTAGATTAAATGCTGTTTTGTTGTGACCATCTGGACTGACTTACAACTGCCAAACTTGAGAGGACAGGCGTGCGCATCCATCGGAAAATCCTCCAGGTGCATGGGGCACTCGGCATGAATGGTCAACCTGAGGGGGGTCAGAGGGAGAGAGAGACGGGGAGAGAAAATACCCATCAGGCTGCAATAGTGTTGAGGTGGACATTATAAACACATCATGACATGAGACACAAAATGAAGGCTGTATTTTTTTTTTTTTTGATGCATAATTCATTCTGCTCAACATCTTATTTTATTTTTTTAAGAATTAAACCATTGTCAACCTGAGATATAACCACTGATAATGTATAGTCAAGACAATATGTGAGTTTAGAGAAGGACTAGAGGACGAACAGACTCTTCCTGTCTCTCTTCACCCCGTCAGTGGTAACTGAGCGCTCAGCTGGCTGATGACGAGGAGGAAAAAAAAAATTAATATTTCATTTGGTCAGATGGCTCAGTTGCAAAAAAATGCACTCTGAGGAAATAAGAGAAATTGAGCATATTGTCTCACTCGTGTTTCAACATGGGGATTACATTAACAAACAAAACAGCAACCAATAAAAAAAAGCATCCTGCAGTGGACTGAGTTACTAATAAACAGACCACAGAGTGGGTTATTGTGACTCGATTACAACTTTTACAGTCCAGCAATCCAATTTGAGCAGCCGAGCATGTACGTGTAGCTTATTTGTAATTCTCATTTGAAAAAACATTGATATGGCTTTTATACACATGCTTACTTTCATAATTTTTGTTAGTTACTGTAAATATTGTTTTGTTGCCTCGGTAGCGCGTACAGATTTCACATGAAAACGACGTTTCTGCAGAATATTCCACATGTGAAGTTTTTAATAGTATTAACAGCAGCAACATCAGGGATGCACTTGTACAGACAAACTTATTGTTTTATAATTGGCTCCTTTTCATGTTGCCCTCGCAACAACCGCGTGCCCTCCGTCTTCCACCCGCACGGCTGCTGCCTCATTACTGGAAAGCGTCTCACTAACTACGCATCATACTAATTTCTAAGCTGTACTGACATCCTGACGGAAACAAAGAGAGAGAGAAAAACAAAACGCGCATTAGAATTTCTTTGATCAGACTACAACAAGACAAGTTGTCTTTGTATAGTGACAAAACTTCATATTTGGTGTAAAATGAAGCAGACGACGCAGACGAAAGCCTCGCCGGCGCTTTGTGAGGCTCTATTCAGGCACAGCAGGGCAGGGAGATAATGTTAGCATGTATGCAAACATAGTACATGGCACTAGTTCACCCTATAGGAGGGTATGTATGGATGTCTGAGATATTTCACACAAATGTATAACCTGATGGTGGCGCTAGAGGAAAGGGGAAGTATGGTTCATACGCTGGTAACTCTGATTCAGCTACTGGGTATCGGGTGTTATCGCAAAAAGTTGCAGCCAAAAATAAACTCTACTGCCTTTTTTGATGAGGACGTATTAAACCCAATATAAATTAATATCTGCTGTCAGGGGAGCCACATTGCTTTAGTTACCACCGAGTTGAGAGTGAGTGATAAAATGCTCTCGCACAAAAAGCAGGACTGCAGCAGTACGATCAGACGATACCAGCTCCCTCGACTCAAAAACTAATGACACAATCCTGCAGGACGGGAGGCCTTCGCAGCGTTTGTCAATTCAGATGCAGTAGACGTGCTGATTACATGGATTTAAGCAGTGGTTTAGCGAGGAATGGCGATCAATACCTGGTGCGACGTTGAGACACCTCACACTTGACTTCCAATAAAACTAGATGGATTTATTTTCTAATACCTGCAAAGTTATCAGTCTTACCTTGTTGACAGTTATCGCTCATGACGGTAAAGTAATGTAGCGCGTGAGCTGAACGCCTACGGGATTAGGATTTCTTATCACATTTTGTATAGTGTCAGTTTAAACATTAAAAAAAGCTTTTAATACCACAAATAAAAACCCCGTGATATTAATAAACACTGGTGCAAATGCAACACAACTTTTTTGATCTATGACGACTGCCACGCTCGTTCCAAAAAAACGCTTTTTGCTTTTATATGACAGGAATCGATCATACTTTGCTCCCTCATACAATCTATCCATCATCTTACTGCATTTTAACTTGTTCATGTCCATTAAACAAGACGGTCCTTGCAATAGTCCATTAAAGCTCGGATGTCATTCTTGGCCTTGGTAGAAACGCCACATCATCAAATCTGCTCATGTGGGACCACAAAATAAGATTCTTTCACCATTTATTTTCACATAAAAAATCAATACAGATCTTGTGTGAGAAGCATCGTGAAAATAATTTTTTTTTTTTTTTTTTTGAAGTGATTCGAGGCTCTGATGCCGAGCTGCAGTGAAGACTGATTGACAGATTCAATGATTACGGTGGTTTAAACCAATTAATTATGTTCCCTCCAGCCCTGCAGATTACAGTACTCACTGACTGTGACTCTTAGTCGCTGATTCAATTTACAGTCTACTTCAGGCACTGAAATACACTGGATGTCAGTCCTTTTGATCATGTCAATGTTATTCACTGATCTTTCTGAGTTGGAAACATTTGTGGCCCAAACTTGTCTGCAAGTCTCTTATCTGGCTGTCAGACAGAGTAAATGATCAGAAATGATTCGGGTACAAGCAGCTGCTGCGTCATTGTTTTTGATCCCTTCAATTTTCATCGAGCGCTGGCTTTAAATGAAATGTCTCACTGCTGTGATATCGTTCCCCGCAATATCTGAGTTTCCCCCTCGACGACGACATCGTTTCTGGGGATGCAACTAATAATTCTTTTCCTGTTTTCTTGATCAATGGTTTTTTCTCTATAAAATGCTAGAAAATAGTCAAACATCTAATTCAGGTTCCCAGAGACCAAGGTGATGTCAGTAAATGTCTTTTTGTCTGATGAAGAATCTAAAGATTTTTTTAGTTTACTGTCATAGACTTAAAAACGAGAAAATATTCACATTTTAGAAGTTGGAAGACTTGTTGACATTTTAACTCGGAAAAATGGCTTAAATGGTTAATTGAAAAAAAATTTGTTGATCGACTAATTGTTTCACAAATAAGGTATTAATGCCGTTAGCATGGCAGGATGTCTCGTATAGTACAATATTAAACATATAAGTGCCAGTGTTGACAGCGTGGCTCACCTCATAGTGTACAGAAGAGTGCCGTTGTCAACCAGTCGTAGCAGTTTGTTAGGAGTCGTCATGTTGTGGGCCACAGATTTCTTTCCGTTGTGGAAAAAGGTATCGGGTGTCCAGATCTTACTGGCCAGGAGGTTGTTGAGCGGTAAAACCTGCATGGGCCCGTCAAACTTGAGCCTCTCGTCCCGCCAACTCTGACGGAAGAAGACGTCGATGGTGTACTCCTGACGAGGAGAGAGCGAGAGGGATTAGTCGGCAAAGAAACGGGGTGCAGAGTTTGGAAACGATACGTAATATTTAACACGTTAGATATGTTACTTGCAGTATAGTAACCTTTAACACTCACTGATCCGCTTCAACTAGACGTTTCGATCAAGTAACAACTGATGCAACTGATGCAAAGACGGTTGATTTTTTTTAAAAGGGGGGAAAAAAAATGTAGTGAAACCATCGCTTGTGGCAAACGATGTAAAATTATCATGAGTCAGTCATCTTTTTAATAAGAAATACACAGATGCGCCGTGCTTTGCCATCTGTCAACCACAAACACAAGCTTTAAAAGGAAAAGTGTCCAACATCCTCTCCCCCATCCAACACGGTGCTCACTAGTGTCAGCCAGAGCAGTAATTGGAGGTGGGTTGAAAAATATTCCTGCGTCACGTAATTACTACTCTGCTAACAACAGCTGTTATGTTTCAAACTTTTAAGTCTAAGCATTGGCTGAGACACCAATTAGCTTCAGCACGAAACTTTGTAATACATCTGTTTCATGTTTTATTAATACGCAAAACAATGAGAATCTAAACAAGATGAAATGAATGCAGGAAGTAGCCCGTCAAAAGGAATTTATTTCACATTATTCGTTCAATAGGACTCGGTGTCCTAGCAACAGACTCATCAGCCTGCATGCAGGCGGCGGCGGCGGCTGCTGCACAGACCGATTGCAGAGTGAGATGTCTGTATCTTTTATGACTGTATTATGCCACAAACCACATTATTGGTGATCCGTAATTGTCCTTTTGCTCGTACAGTGAAAGGTCACCTGTAGCTCACCTGTGAGCTGTAACTGGTTTTAACAACAGGAAGCCATCAACCTTCAGCAGGGGGGAGGGGGTGTGTGTGCAGCTTCCAGTCAACAGCGCAGGATTGATGTCTGTTAATTGGTAATGACTGACCTCCTGATGGCCTGCAGACATGCAGTACTATAAGAAACCTATTCAAAGATTCCCTCTCACCTTATATTTCATCTCAAATCGCTTTAGAGGAAAAAAAATCTGCCATTTCTCACACAGAAACGGTGTGTGTGCGTCGTTTTTGTGTGTATGCATTGTTTATTCATGTGGCCCCAGGACACACACACGCTCTATACACTGATTTAGCAACAGTTGATGAACGTTCAGAACCCGGTTTTCTTGAATATCCTGCAGTCATACTCTAATATTCACTTTTTTTTTTCTTTTTAATGACATCCAACAACAATCCCGAATCTCATCCGAATCATTGTAAAAACTCCCAGTGATAAATGGACAGACAACGGTGTGTCAGGCCCAGCTGGGCGAAGCCATCGTTAGTTTCTTTTGGACAGTAATCTCTGGTAAACACAGGGAATTAATTTAAAGATTGACTATAGTTTTCCTCATTCCTGTCTTTGAAGCTGCACACAGAGCCAAATGGCACAATCAGTTCAAATGCCAGCTGGTGTTACTCCAGGGGCTGAGTGATTGATTTCTCTGGACAGAGCGGCGCCTCTACACAACAGCACTCTCCAAATGTCTTTTTTTATTTTATTTTATTTTATTTTATAGCAGGGAGGATCATAAATGGATTTACTGTAAACAACTGTAATCTAAATGACATTTTAAAACGCACTCGTGGCACCTGAATGACAGTTTTACAAATACACTCGTGAATACAGAATTACTCTTCAGATATACAACACGTCCTTTTTTTTTCTGTTCATTATTTGGCATCTTGCCTTTATTTGAAAACACAGTGAGGAGATGCAGCATATGTGTGGGGAGAGAGAAACACTTTTGAACCAGGAACTATCTGGATGAGGCAGATCTGTTGCTGCTATTTAAATTAAATCAGATTTAAAGTATCAGATTGTCCCCAATATTAAAGGACTCTGATCACGATCAGGACCAAAACAGATTGATCGGGACAGATAAATATTGGTAATTAAGAATGAATGATAATGATAATTCTGTGAAAGTCTCTGGTGCAGAAATTAGTCTTTTATGAATTCATACATAAGAAAATCAAAATCTTTGAAAAGCTAAAACAATTAAATTTGAATGATTAATTTTCTGATAAATAAAATAGATTAAAGCAGGTCGCATGTATACAACAATTAATATTCTTGCATGGTTTGATTTCTATAAAAAATAATACCCTCATATATGGCATAATTAAATGTGTCTAACGAGTGATGTTGAGATTAATTACTGAACTCTTTGGGTAAATACTGTAGGAATGACAGCAGGAAGTAAACGCTCAGACAGATACAGACTGTCACGTACACAAAGAAAAGGCTCCTTTGGTTATATGTGAGAGTCTCTGGAGAAGGTGAGGAAATGAGTAAAGGCTGATTAGGTGGTTAAAGTAGGACGTACAGTAGACTGGGCTAAATGAATCTAGGGTGTCTGGTTCCCTGATAATGGCAGGAAGGTTGCGTCTAATATCTGATAGAATATTAATGCAACCTTTTTTATCTTGAAGTAATGAGTTCATTAAGTTCTCAACATTTAGATTTTATATCATTTTAATAATGTCGCCAGGTTTTAGGTTTTTTTTTCTGCCTTATTTCAGTATCCTGCGTTTTTAACACTTTTTCTTTGTATTTTAGCTACATAGCTGACAGTTTAGAAGCTCATCAGTCTTTTTCTTTAAGTTAATGACAAAAAAACCCAATGAATCTCTCATCTCTGAAAGGAAAAATCACCTTCACACGTTGCTCTGTCAAAGCAATTGAAATTGCTGCATATTTGTGAACTGCATTTATTTTCCAATGTTCTTACTCGGTAACAACATGACACACACACACACACATTGTGTTTATCTACATTAGCTGACTCATCTGACAGATTTGATTAAACGTCCCTGACAAGATATTGTATTTTGCCATTTCCACAATTTCTTGAGCAGAAATGTTATGTGTGATATATGTGACGATGTCTTGTTTTTGACAGCTCACAGCAGGCCAGAGATAACGCTCTGATCAGCTGGCGTGTTAATGACGCAGGGTACTTCCTGAAGGAAGCGTATCTATTAGTCGTGGCTCTTCTGAACCTCACACACTCTGGGCATTGTAATGATTAGTCAAAGATTTGATTAATGTCTTAATTATAAGTCCTTCTCGCTCTCCCGTTGTCAATTATTCTCCCACGCTTTTGCTTTTTGTGTACAGTTCACCTTTCCCTGTTGGGAGTGTAACCTGTGCGAGACTTGCAATGAGCTGTGAATCCCATACCAACTCCAATTATCTTCAGTGTTCGCCAGCGTCTGCTGCTCTGAGGTGTAAACACGTTTTAGCAAACATTTTGTCCCACAATTATAACTGGCGTATAGAATCAGATGACAGCGAACGACTGAAGGATATATTGCATGAACATGTTTAGGCCATAATTTAAGCAAGTGTAAACATAATGCATTTTTTAGATTGAAGACACATTATTGGTTATTTTGAGCTGCTCTCAAGGAAACAAACATGTGGCTGATATTTATAACGAGAACACTGACCATCACGTGCAACCATATCTTTTACCTTTTACAGTATAAACTACTAATTGATTTTTGCCTGACATTTTAAAGGAAATGGAATTGCTGTGTAGTTAATGTTCAGTAAGTGCTACATTATTGATCAGGATGGATGGTGGCGTAGGGCTTTGATTACAGAGACTACACGTTCACCAGTAATTTTCTGTAAAACTGGTCAGACATAAAGTAAGTTTTATTTCTGTCACATCAAAATCTCAGCCAACACTGACATCTTTAACATTTAAACAGCCACCATTAGGGAAAATTGGACCTTGACAATCTTCCAAAAGTGACCAAAGCTGTAAGTCAAAAGACATCTGGTCTGGGTAACCGAATACCGGGACGGATGCCACATAGCCGTCCCTGGTTCGATACCTACCAGGGACCTTTTGTTGCACGTCATGCCCGTCTCTCTCCCCCCTCTCTCTCCCTCCCTCTCCCTCCCCCTGTTTCCTGTCTGCCTCCTCACTGCTCAGTATCCAACTGGTCAGCCAGTTTCCTCCCAATTCTAAATTTAGTTGGGGCTGATCAATTTGAGGTTAGAATCTGGCTTAGTCTGCCCTGTGACAGCTAACTGACCTAAACCTCCGTTAACTGATTAATGTTTACTGTCTTTTTTAGTTACGTTTTTGGTCTCCACCAACTCCTTAAGGAAATGTCTGACTTTTTATCTATTATGGTCATCAGCTAGTTGTCTACTTAGAGAACTGCTACTTGCTGTGCCTGGAAACAATGCTGATGAGAGCAGTGAGAGTGAATGTGTTTCCACCCTACACATGAATCATACTGAGACTTTAAGGAACACGTTGACCTGCATGGTGAGACAAAAAAAAAGTGAATCCCATTTTAAGAGTGTATGTTTCTCTACTGAGGGACCAAGACAAATAGCCAAATCTCTATATTCTTGTTAAGAAGGGCTTAATAGGCCTTGCTAGTCTTTGAACAAGGGTAACATGATTGATGCAGCATCCAGAGGTTCACTTTCCAATTTCAGTAATAAAAAAAACCAACCTCCATCTGTTCTGTTCGGAAGACCTTGAACTGCTCAAGCATTTCAGAGTTTGAGTTTTCTGCATTATAAACATACTGTCTGTGTGCTGAAAAAAAACCCAGCCATTCAAGAAATGTTTACCTTCAGAGACTGTGAAACCTGGGCAAGATCAGACCATCGCTGATGTCTTTGTGAAAGCGGGCTTCGGCACAGTACCTGTGACAGCCTCATTCGCTTCCCATTTCATCAGAGCAGAGCCGTCAAACCCTACCGCGAAACGGGTAAATGTGCCTTGACACTTCATACATGTGGATGAGATGCGACGTGTAGAACTTGTACGAGGAAGGGAGGACGACGAAACAAAGGCAAAGGGAAAATCAACAAGAAGTAGTGAGGAGGGGTAGGCTTGAGGTAGAGAAGCACAACCCACCTACTTACTAGAGATCAGCATCAAGATCGTAACCCACATTCAGGGTCTTCTGACACACTGGAGAAATCTGCCATGGTCACACACTCTAAGCTCCTTGTGGTGACTCTTAACAACGTGCCTTGTTATTGTCCTAATATTTGGCGTTTCACTCCAATTATGCAGTTAGCTTCCCTCCTGTTGGGATTGTGTGACACTAAAGGCAGATGTGGCTTATTGGGGTCCAAGTGAAGGCTGAAGGAATGGCCCTTAGTGCTAGAAGCAGACATTTCTGGGACACTTGATGTTGCAGAGATGGGTAATTGGACCACTGGATGTACATGACATAAAGTATGAGATGCCTAGGGTATAGAGTGTACTCTGTCTAGGAACATTTCAGTTTTAACAATTTCTCCAAGCGTTTTAATGCTCCACATTTTTAGCCGTGGCGCTCGTGGCGTAGTGTGGCTCAAGGGATGGCAAAGCGAATCAGCCGGTCCACCGGAAGTCCAGACTGAAACATCTCAACAACTATTAGATGAACTGTCATGAAATTTAGTACAGACATTCATTGTCCCCACAGGACGAATCCTAAGGACTTCGGTGACCTTCTGACTTTATATCTAGCGTCACCACCAGTTCATTTTCACTTATCCAGTGAAAGTTTTTACATCTACAAAGCATATAAACAGTTTTATTTTCTTCACATTCATTTTAGATATTGATCCTGCTCGTGTGACTTCAGTTCAGTTTTCTGCATTGCATCAAAAGCAATGGTGACATTTATAGAACGGTATATTAGTTTATTCACTTTCAATTTAAAGCGTATTATTCCACTATTATTATAATCCACTCTAGAATGGGAGCGACTGTAACGTAATCCAATTTTCCCATTGGGGATCAATGAAGTATTTCTGATTCTGATTATTAAAGTGTTTAATGAGCTTTATTTAAATAGATTTAAAGGGATCTACGGGGAATCGTCTAGCTTTGACTAAACAATCGCAGAGTAACATCATAAGAATTGGATGTATTATTATATGTATATATATTATTTTGTTTCAGAAACATACAGCTGATCTTCATCACTTCATTTTAATGGCTAGATAGTTGCCCCTGATAAACCTGTTAAACTGACAAATTGTCTATGAAACAGAACACATGAAGGAACCATCTTGAAAAGCCTCTTTTCACCTCTAAAATACCTCCAGGATTAGTTGTTTTGCTCTCTCTTTTTTTTAACTGACCTAGAAAACGGGTCCCTGCTTTTGTTTCCCAGAACTGTTTACTGCAATACTCCAAGGCTATCCCTCTCACCACATTTAAATATCACATCTGACTCATTCTGAACTTGGTAGCCTCGAAACTCATGAACCCGAAAAGACGATCGCACGATCCCGACCTACAGTAGATTTGCTTTCATTGTCTGTGTGTATGTGGCAGAGCTCAGTGTCTTCGAAACCCAAATATACTTCATAAAAATCCTAATAATAACTTGACCATCGGTCCATCTCGGCTTTACCTGATCTATAAACCTGGTCCAGTTCTCCTCTCTGCTCTGTCCTTGTTATTTTCTAAACTCAAGAAAAACTAATTCCACCTTCCCACCCACTCAACCTCACAGGGTGCCCTCCATTTTGGAAACGGATACCAATTTCAGCTATTGAGACCCCTCATTATTAAAGTCAGGAGTCAAGACCTACTTATTTAGTGCAGCCTACTATCAACATTTGCTCACTGTACTGTATAATCTCCATTCTTGTCCTTCCATTCCTTTACTGCTTATCTGTGACCAACTTTTCATTCCTGTGGATACATGCCATCCCATACAAAAGCCCTGCAGCAAATTCTACCTTTTTCTTTGTGATGGTAGAATCTAGTAGATGTAGTAGGAGTGCTGGAGAAAATGTGCAGTGAATTTCCATAATTTTTGTTCTAAATGTAAAGTGCACAAGTACATTTTGCCACATATGCTTTGTTGTAAACGTTGCACACAATTTAGGTTCTCAAAAAACCTGCAAATGTATCTGGATAAGACTTTGCATTCTACAGAATAAACATGGGAAAGGTTAAAACTGTAAAACCTATACATATATACAGTCAAATGTATGTGTGTGTATTTACAAGATGATACTGGCTCGTCTGCTCCATACTGTGTTGCATCCTGAAGGCTAAAGCTTTTATCGACTTTTCAGGCTAGACTGTGAAAAATCTTGAAAGGAAATGCTGGAAGCCTCCATGCAGTGATTCTGAGAACGAACACACAGTGTAGCCACAAGCCAGGGGACAGCATGAGCCTTGCTGGGGTAATGATCAGTGAAATCCTGACATCAAATCTAAAGCTAAGCAAGAAATACAAAAATTAGGAATAAAAAAAAAAAATCTATATGTTGATGCTGTGTTTCCACATTTTGGAAGAGTCAAACTGTGGCAGCTATTGTACATACAGCATTGTGGCCAAGAGACCAATGCAATTTCTAATCTCTGTCTACACTCTGACCAGAACATTTCCACAAGTGGGCTGCAATGTCCCGCGCAACCATTTCATGTGCCACTGTCTGTGCTCTGTGCTGTTTGCCATTGATTCATGATGTTGCCAAGTGGAGCATGTGAAGAGAATAAAAGATTGGGGCTAGAATTGAGCCCAGAGAGACCCCAAAGGTGATATCTGCTGGAAAAGATAAAGTACTGCCTATTGTAATAAAAAGAAGAGGGCTGACACACTCTCACAAAGCAAGTCAAGCATACTGTATTTGCACAATGTCATGAAGGTAGTGATCAAACACGAGATATGCGTTTTGAGTTGTAGAACTGTTCATTCAAAAAAATGCTGGCCGTTTTGGAGCATATTTGTTTTGCAGTAAATCGTTCCTTCCTGTTGAGCACAATCCATGACGTATGGATGGGAGCTATACATTAAACCAACTGAAAAGTACCTCAAGAGTACCCCCATCAGTTCCTGCTCCATAAGATGGTGAAAATATTTTCTATTGACAGCCAGGCACATGTCACCCAGGGCAGCGCTGATGGGGAAAAATGCTTGCAGGCTACTGAATCAATCACTAACTGATGTAAGCTACCTGCTATGTGAGTGTGCAGATGGATGGTAATCTGTACAAGCACATCGGTCAAGGTACTACAACGATGAGTTAGTCGTTACTTGACATAATTCTGGCACTGGCGACCAATTGATTTGCACATAATCTGCTGCTAATAATGCATGAAAAGTGTTTTTTTTCTGTCTACCCAGCTGCTGTAATTATCTTCACTTAAGTCCACGAGATCTTCATGAGATCCTCATGGACTCGTATACAGTTTGACAGCCTAAACGAAACCTGCACCGGAGCAGCTTACGCGTAGAGCCCTGTTATAATGTGAAACAACTCCTCTTGTGAGACCAAAAAAGGGAAGAAAACTCGGAACACACTAATCTCGCTACGTCACACGGGCTGTCGAGCCAGCTCAGAGCTGAGCCAGAGAAAGTACCCAGTGCTCAAGGCGGTCAATTAGAGCTGCATGATCAAATATGTCAAATGCCCCATAAGCTCCCAAGACAAAGGGTGAACCATCTCTAGCATCTGCTGTTTAAAGGAGGTCATCCAGGGCGCTACGGGGAACTTCTCCAGAATAGTGCTGTTTAAAACGGTAGCACTCTCTGACTCCTACAACTTTCTTGATGTAATGCAATGACTTGTACGCTAAATGTTGTCTCCTCCCGCTTTGAATTAAGCATTATTTTTATTAAGTAGCCGTGTAATAAGTGGTATAATGGGCTTTGATTACATTTTAAATCACATTAGAAATTATCTTTTTTTTTTAAATCTAATCATATCATTCAATACTAATTGTCCAACCAAAATACTGCAACTTTATTAAGTAAATATAGTTGTCACATTCGATTTTTTTTCAAAGGTTACTAGAAACGGCGTCCTAGTCTGTACTCAAACTAGGTGTTTCTAAAAATGTTGCGTGCATGAAAGTAGAGAAAGTAGGAAAATGTGTCAGTAGCCACATAACTACATATAAAAAATAAATGACCAGGACCAACGACATCAGAATTGTCTGTAAAGGACTTTGTAGGAGCTACATCATGTAGACGGGTGTAACGTGGCGTGTGGAAAGTGGCTTCAACACAGGAGTTATGGTTTAAAATAGCTGTAGTCTGTCAGATTGTGTGTGTGAATACACACGAGAAGCCGGTTACCGTCATTTACTCGTTACCTTACCGAATTAAGGTCATAGATCTTAAAAAATGACCTCATATTTTAAGCTAGACTCTGACATGTAAACAGATGACATGTTGGCAGAACGGAGGAATACAGTCTGGTAACTAGATTTGATGAGTCATGATGAAGATGAAGAGAGTAATACTCACCATGTCTGTATCTGACACCGGCCCAAAACTTGTCACATAGATGTTTGTCCTCACTTCCGTCACACTCTCTGAGGAGAGACACAAAAGGAGACGAGGAAACATCACAGCGTGCAGTCTGTGTACAAAAACACTTATCGTCATCGTTTCAACCATCCGTAGCTGTACTACAGGCTGCTGGTTTAATATTAATCTGGACCAGCTGTACTAGGAGGGTTTGAGCAACTTCACAGATGCTTTTATAAAGTCTTTTTATTATCTTTTTTTTTTATTGTTTAGTAAAACTGCTATTTCTTTGGCTCAAGCTCGTTTTGTCCACTACAGCATAAAATGTGCTTTGGGTCAGGACCAGGTCTGTATCTTTTGGAGAGAAGTCATCCTTTTGACCCAAAATTATTGTAGTTGGCCTGCCCCTAAAAACATTTAACAGTCCCCGAGGGACTGGCTCAGGAATAAAATGTAGCAGCTCAGCATTAAGTGTGTGTGTGTGTGTGTGTGTGTGTGTGTGTGTGTGTGTTGTTCGAATAGCAGGCACACTTTGTTGGCATTGCACAATTTTATACACGCATTATAATCACATTAGACATGATGTAGGCTATTGTAGTATGAATACGGTATGACTGTTACAAGGCTTTTCTGCTCGTGTTCTTTAATTATAATTGCATGTATCATTGCACCTTACATCACATTACAAGCTATATAATTGCTTTTCTTCTGTCATAATGACTAATAATTCATTCCCGATACTGTAACAACAATCAAACTTGATCATTTTACACCGAGTCAAGACTTCTAAATGTTGTGATTTCCATTAGGAGCGGTGGAATAATTGTTTCCAAATACTTCTCACATAATGTTAACACGGCATTAAGTAGGCCGTGATATGAAAGTCGTGACGGATCAAAATTTCTTCACTGTGGGCTGAATCAGCTCCGCTGGGGGAAAATGTATAAAGCAGGCTTTTGGGCCATTGGTGAGACAAATAGCTGCTCCCAGTGGTGCAACAACTAGAGAGTGATGAGGCTTTTCTCCAAAAGTGAATAGATCCTCGACTCTAACAGTGTCCCAGATCTAAGAGACCACCCACAGGTGATGTCTCCAGTCCTCTGGCAAAGGGCCCCCCTGCGAGAGGAGATCCACGTCCACATTAATCATTCCTGCGACACAAATAGCTCGCACAAATACGTGATTATCACAACACCAAGTCAGCAGTTTGCATGTCAGGCGTAGGCGGGGAACAGAAATGAGTTGCCCCCTTTTCTGTTTGCAACAATGCACCAGAGCATAGGGCAGAGCTAATAGATGCTGCTGAAAATGAAATTAAATGGAGTTCTGTAGTTTCTATCCAGTGTGTTTATCTGAGATGGTCCCACATGACTGTTTCTCAAGAGGGTGGCGGGGCGTGGGGGGTGGCCAACACGGAGGAAGATTGGTAGCCTTGCTTTAGTACAAGCAGCAGCCTTTGACTTTGACTGAGCATGCCGGCTGTGCTAAGAAGAACCCCAACCGTTGTCTGCTTGCATCCAGGTTCACGATCAATACCATTAGAAGCATCGTCTCTGAGGGAACAAATAATGACTTATTTATAGACAACTTTTTTGTAATTTCACTATATGTTTAAACAAATTAGATTAGATCACAAAATGACTTTCTGTACTACAAAAAAAAATACTTTAAGAACGATAAACTGGCATAAAAACAACAAAACAAAACCAGATGAGGCTGTTCTGTTATTCCAAGAATTAATATCTGTAAAGAAGAATAAATAAAAAAGGTCCCTATATGTGACTGCCTCTTGTTTTCTGATGGAAAAGCGTGTTTGTTTTTCCGCTGCAGTCCAGGAAACCATTATGACCACTGTAAGCCCCGAGTGACGCAGGCCCAGCAACTTCTCCTTGTTAACCTCTGAACGTGACGTTAACGTTTCGTGGCTGCTTCCTCTCCCTGAGAGCTGCTGAGGAGTTCAGGTCATCCAGTCTGGTAGTCACGCTCGTGGCCTCAGCAGTAAGCAGCAGAGCAGAAATGACCATTCCAGCTGGCCGGCTGAGAAATGGCAGAGCTTGCTCGAGCGCATGTGGGCTCGCTGGTAAGCAGTTTGTTATCCTTAGGGGCTGAATATTTGGATCAAATGGCCTAAATTAGTGAGATTTCCGCTGACATATGTTCGTATTTGCCATTTGGGCATGATTGAACAAAGACTCCCACCCAAGGGAAGGCACATTTCTATTACAGTGCTGCACGCAGGGACCTGATTCTGGTGTCGGTGAGCTGTCTGTACAAGTTACCATGACTCCTAATGTCCACTAGCAGCAGATTAAATGGATAGTGAATGAGAGTCTGTTTGGGGTCTGTAAAGGTCGAAAAACCGCTAATAACCACATCAAAAAATGTCATGTATGCTATTCATTGAATCATGTGGAGAAGAACCTAGTGATCGGTCCCTTTGGGTGCAGAAGAATAATTCAGATTCAGATTATAATGCTTATACGTTAACATTATATTTAAGATGTTTTTTTAAGACGCAGCGAGCACTCTGGTCCTGCAGACTTGTTGCTGAAACGTATAGCTTACCTCCCAGCCCAGGACGTAGCCTGTTGTCATATCCATCCAGCAGCCTGTCGAGGATTCGAGTAAAAATGGTGATATTGTCTTTGCTGTCATCAGGCAACGGCTCTCTGTGTCCAACTACTGCCCTGCAGGAGGAATGGAGAGAAAAAAGAAAAAGAAATAAAATGTAATGAGAAAGCTGATATGATGTATTGATCTATAATCTCACAATGGATGTGCATTGTGTGTTTCTCCACCACACGCCGTGATTTATTAATGAAACATTACAGCTGTATTAATATTTTGATCACAAGTGGATTTTTATTTTGGAAATTAACCATAAACTCATTTGAAATGTTGATGCATTGTAATACTGTAAATTACATCATTTTCTGTTAAGAGAAATATATGAATCACGGTTCATCGTTACACCAGCCTGCGTAATATTTCTCTCACAATGAGAATCCCGCGTTAGTGATCTGCCGCAGGCTTCAATCAATATTTGGATAATAATGTCTTGTTGTATTTGCTTTCTTATATTCTTTTTTTTTTTTTTTTTACCTAAAGAAAACACAGAATTTATGGAAATGAATTTTTTCTAGACGCACTCTGCAGTGTTTCGTTAGAGGATCCATCATATGCTATCAGCCCCTAGTTATTAATTTACATGGCCCACAATCCCCTGCGGAACAATATTGTGGTTGGATGAAAATGCCACCGTACTGTAGGTGGAGCACTGACGAGTTAATGAGTAATGTCTTTAATTAAACTAAAATCCCCCTGAGGCAGCTGATCTATATTATCTGAGTAATCCCCATCAACAACAACTGCTCCATGCACCGATGCACTATCGCACACAATAAGGAGCGAAGCTTTTAAGGAATTTCAGGCTTGAGAAGAAACCCTGAGATTTCCCTTAACGTTGCTTTAAAAGGACCTCCTTTAGAAAGTCTTTCTGAACCATAATTTGACCTGCAATAACAAATCAACATGAGAGTCCATCTGAGCTTTAACCCTCCATCCATTAAAAACACTTACTGGGTGACGGTCACTGCTTAAAATGTACGCGGTTGCAATTATCATCAGTTTGGGGTGTTTTCCAGAGTTTAGACTCGCATTGCTGCATGCTCTTTATAAGAAAACACATAATTTAGAGGCATTTGGGCGAATTACATCAGCCGGCTAAGTGGCTATTATGCAGGCAATAAATACACATCAATTAAGCATCATGGCTCCCTTGTGTTTAAAAATGTTCCTGTGATGTGTAAAAATATATTAATAAACCAATCCAGGAAGATTTATGAAGCCAAGAAAATACAGGAAAGAAAAAAGTTGCATGTTTACTTTGGAGAAGAAGGAAGAGGAAAAGTTTTGACTGCAGCAGTAACACCAAACTCAATAAATATTGGACCGTTCTGCTCTGTCAACATGTAAACAATATCTTGTTTGTGTGGATGCTGAGTTGTGACTGCGCATGATGCAAAAGGATTAATTATTAATTGATGGCAGCAAAATATAAACTTTTTTTAATTTTGTTTTGACTTTTTTTTTAATAAAAAAGGTGCAAAAACCACCAAATAGAAAATGCTTTAGCCAGTTATTCAACTAGTTAAATATTATCTCACTTAACATGAATCATATATTAAACAAAAAAAGCCTTTGTGGCTTCTCTGACAGCACCAGTAGAAATTCAAAAATTAATGAGAAACCTTTAAGTCCCTGAGAAACTGCTCTAACAATGTCTGCTGCACGCTAAAATATCCACTTCAGAAAAACAGAGTACCCGTGTAGTGTGTAGCATCTGTGTGTTTTACTGAAGCACACACACTCACACACTCTTGACACACATACGGTATGCGGCCCACACACACACACACACTCATCCTAACCTCCTCCAGTAGCAGCCAGCTGTTTAAATTCACTGACGAGGACAAAGAAATGGGACGCTCCATCTGCATGTGAAATGGTTTTTCTTAAAACACACAGATTTTCTAATCATGCCAGCTGCTTGTTTTACTTCCTCAATAGCCTTCATTATTCATGCTGTCTCAATACAGACAGAAAAGAAAGGACAGAACAGTCCGTTATATTCCTGAACTATTCACACATAAATAATAATAATAAATAAATAAATATATATTTAAAGAGAACAAACTAATTCATCTGAATTTTTGCAGAAGTATTGTTCTGTAGGTGTAAACTGCAGATGTGTCAGTGTGATGTTAAATTTGACACACTGTGCATTTATAAATGAGTCATGTTGGTCACGGGTTTACTTTATAAATAATGTTAATTTTTAATAACTGCCCTGCTGTCTGGTTGCATTATTCTTGTAGTCCGTGTGAAGATCGATGGTTAAAAGTGAATTGTGAGTATTTGATCATAAGATGATTGATATTAACCAATGCTGTGTGAAGCGAGCGTGGAAAAACTGTGTGTGTGTGTGGGGGGGAATACTTTTTCACAAAATTGTGAGAAAGTATTTTAATCGAAAAGCCAATTAACTCCTTGTGGCAATCTTTTTAGGGAGAGGTGGATGGAGGTTATGACACAACCATGGACCTATGTTAGTTTCACGTTTCCAAGCACGAGTCAGGACAGTTTTTATTTTTATATTTTTTATTTTATAAAAAGCATATTGATCTTTCCCTGAACCGAACCAAGTGTTTTATTTTTTTGTGCCTAAACCTAACCATCTTTTGGAAAGTACAAATTATGTTGTCCTGCTGATTACTGCTGTTAGAGGCGCCAGATTAGAAAAGGAGAATGCATTACTGTGTTGTGAAAGCTGTAATAAATAAGACTGTTAGAAAAGGACTCTCTCCACAGAAGAACAGTTTCCTCTGAATATTCGATCTGATTCGAGCCTCCGTGTCGTTCCCTCCTAAAACTACAGCATGTATGTCACAGTCACTACAATTAAAACCTCCTACAGACACACCAGTTTTACACCCACACAGATGTTTGCATTTATTAAACCTGATTAGACCTCAGAGTGTGCTTGACTGACATCTGCCCTACTGCACTTTCAAGCTCATTATGTCTGTAGGAGCAGGACAAGTTGCATATTTATTATTGATATAGACAGACGTTTAAATGGCTTTCAGCATATTCAAGTAATTCAAGCAACTTTATACTGTGTGCAAACAGACTGAACCTTTTGGAGAAGTTTATTCTCTCTGATGAAGATGCACTCTGCATTGAAATAAAGTTTCTTAATTGGCCATGTTCTCTTTAATTATTGCTCAGTCCCATTTCTGGAAGACACTGTCTCTCTCTCACTCACTCACTTACACTCACACACACACACACACACACACACACACACACACACACACACACACACACACACACACAAAGATGAGGAACAGAAATATTTTAGGGATTGAAAAAATGTTTGTGATGGTCATATCATGTGTTGAGTTTAGGGAGGAGCTCAGCAGACTCAGTTAGTGGAAAAGGGCATGTACTGAGTGAGTGGACTGGCTCCAGCCCAAGATTAGTGCACTGAACCAGTGTGACAGGTGAGGGATTGCAGGCTTGGCTGGGGAGGTGATGTGGTGATGGACTCTTAGGGCACATGGTGCCCGCTGCCAGCCAGGAGGTGTGTGTGAAGCTGTTAGCTTCATGACCTGACAGAGTGATGGCAAATAGACTCGAGTGAGGAGGAGTAAATGCACAAGTTACAGTTAAAGTGTGCTGCTGTGTGTGTGTGTGTGTAAACTTCAGTGACTTGTTTCGTAAGGTCAGTTATTTTATCTTTTATCTTACAGCTTCTGAATGTTGAATATTTTGAAGCCGTGGGAAATAATTTGAATTAAATCCTCGGTACACACGGCAGGGCGCACACACATTTCATTATGAGCTAAAGAAAAGATCTCTGAGGGGACACTTAGAGAGGCCAGCAGGAAAGCCGACCAATTAGGACCTGAGTGGAACTGTGGTTAAGCTGGTAATTGTCCCCCTCCCCCTCCTCCCCCTCCTCCTCCCCCTCCTCCACCTGTCACCTGCGCAGCAAAGCTACAACCGACTTAGGTCCCATGAAATGCTATTACTACTTTCAATATTATGTATATCTATTTAAAACAGCATGTTGGAGCGGCACATTAGACAGCGAGCGATCAATTTTCACTAAAATAATGAGCTTGAGGTAGTTTTATCTGAAAGAAAGGTGGGATCGTTGAAAACTGATGGTGTACCAGTGCAGTACCACCAATACATGTAAGTACAAGTGTAAGTACAAGGGAACCATGGGAAGTTTGGGAATAAGGAAGGTAACAGGGTTGGTTACGGATACCTACAGTAAAAAGTTCCCGTATTGTTTCGAGCATCTTGAATTCAAAGCCCAGTTACTCACCCACCTTGTCTCTGGGTAACTGTGTGTCACCCGCTCTCTGGAGCGCCGTGTGAGCTGGACGTGACTGATAAGCACCCTGATATCCATCCGCCACTAAAGTGCCCAGACGACGTCTTGCTGTTGAGCGCCGTGGGCGACTGAAATCAAGTTGAGGGGATTAATGAGGCTGTTTGGTGCTTTGTGGAAAGGATATATATGAGGCTGATGCCTAACTGCGGTTATGGGAGCACCGGTTTGTTTTTTATTTTTATTTATATATATCAACAAATATGTAACTCCATCTTGCTGTAAACCTAAACGGGAGGAAAAGCACAGGGGAGGTGACGTCTAATTAGCACATTCTTGATTAATAAATAGTAATTTCTAAGCTTGAATTGATGCATGACTTAACCTTTCCAACGTAACTAATCTTCCTCACCAGATCCTCCCACTCACATTCTCGCCGACATTATATTGATAATGTTATGCAGCAGTGTATTATGCAGCATATTGTCTCTTACCATTGGATGCCATGTATCATTCAAGGCCTTTACAATATGACTGATTTTCCTTTGTTTAGTTCTTTTTCCTGTCTTGCACTTGCCTGTTTTGAGCAGATAGTGTGTGTGTGTGTGTGTGTTTGTGTGTGTTTGGGGGTTAAGGAGGTCTACAGCAATAGCCTCTGACATAGAGTAGCTTTGGCTGACTACAGGGACATCTGCCATATCTACAGTATCTAGGACGTTCTGGAGATGAATTACTCTGAAAATGTATTTTAGATTTTGTGCAATAAAATGCGCTTTAAATTTAAATAAACAGAAGCTGTGGTTCTTGCATACTGAATCTCCATGCTTTTTGCACAGTAATTCACTGCAGACTCATCTGTCCATCCACTCACTCCATGCATCCGTCCCCCTTTCCCCTCCCTCCCTACGGGATCTCCAGGCGCTCCCCTGCCAGCTGGGCTGGAGTCCCTCCAGCATGTTGTGAGTCGGCCCCGGGGCCTTTCCCCCAGTTGGCCGTGCCTGGTACATTTCCTGAGGCAGGCACCTGGGGGACATTTTAAGCAAATGCTGAAACCACTTCCACTGGACACACTTTGTAATGTGTGTTTTGCATTGGATGCCAAGTGAGGCTACGCGTCCACTGGGAACATTACTTCAGAGCACCAACTACTTTCTACCAATTGTATTGATTTTTTCAAGAACAAACTGGCACAATTTTCAGACGGTGTCAAGAGATTTGCATCAACGTTCCTGCTCAGAGCAGAGGGCTGCTGAAACAATTTCAGCTTGGGAAAAGGTATTCAATAGCTTTTCAGCAACACTGACATCCATGGCCAGCACTTTCTACCCAACATTTGTTTAACACTTCCACTTAAAGCAGGAGGTGGAGGCCAATTTGGGGCCTTCTTAGCCCATTGATCACCATTAGAAGCCAAACGTTGGAGACTTGTTTAACAGGCACGTCTACCCAGAACACAGGAACAAGGTGAGGGAAATAAAATCGATAGGTAAAATGTTAATTTTCCAGCTGGTACTACCAACAAATCATCCAAAACTGCTGTTCTCTACCTTTTATATTTAATGGTATGGAGAACAAAAAAATGCTGTATGTGACTGTTTGTGGGAACTGGCTCAATAATTGCTCATAGCACTTTGCTGTCTCATCTCTGCATAGAAGTTTTGTTTGGTGAAGTTACAGAAATGTGTGTTTACAGCGTGTGTGCATGAGATTTTTATGTTATCCGCTGAGAAATCACTTGCAAGTATTGTGCCGTGACTCAGATAAATCTACTCAAATGTCAAGCTGTTTTTTTTTGTTTTGTTTTTTTAATTCGCACTGATCATTTGGTTCTAGCACTGTGTTCCTATTTGCATTCAATACACACACACACACACAACCTCCCACGCGGAGTCTCAGTTTCCCAATCCGTGGCTGTAAAAGCCTCTGCCTTTCTTGATCTGGGATTTTAACAGTTTTCGCCTCTCTTGTGGTCCTTGATCTTTAACCGGCTTTAATTCACAGCCACGACAATCAAGGTCAGAGGGAGGGCAGAGAGATGTTGTTGCGACGTCTGCTCAGGCTGCAAAGCGGAGAGCCGACGGGCCATCTGAGAGGCTTAAAGATGCATGCAAAAAGCTGGAAAAACCGGAGAAATGTTATTTTAAAAACAATGAGAGCTAGGTCAGGAAAGTTCAGTGTTCCCATCATAACTCGAAAATGCAGCCCAGGCTCAATAAGATCCACATCATGCTTAAAAGTAATGCTATATGTTGAAAAAACACTATCATATATGTAATGATGTCAGTGGATTTTGAATAGAAGTGGATAATATTAAAATACGGCACCACAAATAAAATATACGGATCGGTCGAAACACTCTTTATGATGGCAGGAAATGATCAAACATGCAGATAATATCTGAAACGTGTGTTATGTGTGTATCGCATGCAGCACTGATGTCTACAGGGATTACACAAGTGCAATCAGTTGCATCAGCAGGAATGACGGGATCATTTATAACTGTAAGCACTGCATGCCACGCAGGCCTGTAAAACCCGACTCTGGGAAAAGATGTGGCCATTTTTCACGGAGGGACCGGTGGACCTATTTCATGTGTTTTAAATAATTTCCTATAAAGCCGCGGGAAAGCTAGATTAAAAACAACGTGAGCGCTGATGATCGTGAGCGCTGACGATTTTCTTATACAAAATCTCATTACAATTTCCAAGGAATACAGCGTCATTCCAGGTTATGGAGGAGGAAAGCAGCAGAATCCAATATATCAAATGCTGAATTTATTGTAACAGGCCAACACATAAATCCTGGCTACACAGGCCATAACTCACTCCATCTGTGGAAACTGGAACCCGGGAGTGTGTATATTTCTTATTTTATCGCCTAAAGTGCCTTGACTTGGTGATCCTGAAGCCACAGGTAAAGGACACATACACTTTTTTTTCTTTTTTTTCAGGATTTATGGCTCTGGTGTCTTTTTTTCTGTCATATGCGACAATGTTTGACAGTTTTGACTCAAAAGATAATTCAACTTGTTAAAATGTTTGCTGGCAGTCAACTAATAAATTATCCAAAGAATCCTTTCAGCTTTAATAGAAATAGTTGTATAAACTGCTCTCTGTATCTGTATGCTACCAGGCAACATTATAATCACTGCTTCGCACCTACTGTATATGACAACCTGGTACCGAACATCACACCTTACAACAAAAACTGTGAAGGAAGTGCTATCACAGTGCAATTAAACAGCTGCAATTCACTGGCGTTTTCATATCACCTTGCTAATTGGATAAAGAAACAAAAATCTGATTAATATATATATAATTTTTTATATATTTTATTTTGTAGGATTCCAGCAATTATTTTCCTAAGTCTCTAACAAACTAACTAACTCTCTGTTCAGTGGAGAGCAAATAAATACCTTGAGATTTCTCTTATTTCCTCTGAGACTGTGTGGGTATGCTGCAGAATACATCTATTAGTGATAAGAAAACAAACAAACACTATGTGATGATTAATGGTGTTTGATGAAAGGATTATGCAGGGACGATTCGGACGCTGTCTGTCTTTAACCCTCTGGAGCCTGCAGGGCTGCTTCATGTTGTTAAAACATCACAAACTGTTTACTTTGGGCCAGAGCGATCATTTATTCCCCTCTCGAGTCCGTAGACATCCCTCTGCACAGTGTGCAGCATCGTTTCTGTCTATGGGTCAATTTAAACAACAAAGTGGATGCTATAAAACTGCATTTGTTTAACATGTCCACCATGTTTTCTTGTTGTTGTTTACAGATCCGTTGTAATTGTTGTCATCAGTGCTTTGAGTTTCCAGTAATAGGATAAGAGTGCGTGATATAACATGTCATGATTTTCAAACGGTGTTTATTTACAACAGAGAAGTATTATAACACAATATAATAACCCCGTTTAAAACGCAAAATGCCTGAAGATTTCTTGTTGTTAAATGTTCAAATCAAAATGACAAGCAAACCCTTTGTTCACAACACTTATTCAGTCTATGGTAGATTTTCAGAGGCACAGTTAGGCTTTTAGAAATTTTTAATCTGCATCGACCGACCGGCCTGTTTATCCGCAGCGTTACTTCAGACTCGGATGCAACTTCAGAGGGAGTCGGGGGTGGATGTTGCTGCTGGCGAAGAATAAAAAAAAAAAAAAAAGCTTGGAAAGTGAGTCAGAATCATTCCCTCAAAAATAACCCACGTTAAAAACAACAACAACAACACAGAAAATACTGCATAAACTACTCTAATCACTTCACGGATTGGAACCGTTTTCAGCGTTTATTCTGACAGCATCAGACATTAGTTCAGCATTATTTCCTCTTGTGTTTCCAGGACTGACTGATCTGTGTTCAGTGTGCAGCTGTGCAGACACTTTCTGGGAAAATCCATTTCAGCTTCCAGTTTGATTCATGCCAGCTGGGGGGACGTCTGCCAATCGCTTACTTTGAAGATTATCGGTGGGATACTCACTGTATCAATAGGAAATCGACTCAAACTCAAAATGAATTAGGGCACAGATCAATTACATTATTTTAAAAGTTTGGGACGATTATTAACTCTGGTTGCTAAGCCGCTCTTTTGTCTTGGAAATGAAGATTTTGTATTAGTTACTATTAATAGAATATTGACACACGCTCGGGGTAGTAACGATACAGATCAATACATTTTCAAAAGAATTAAGAAAAAAAAGAGAGAGAGGAAAAATCAATATTATTCATTTTTTAAAATCAATATAGGTCTTATTTTCATGGTTTTGGGCATCATTCCTCTCAGTTAAAGCACAAACAAATCCATTTTTTTTTTATTTTTATCTAAACCATTAATTTGTTAGTGAAAACAAAGGTGAATATTAAATTTATTCCCGCTGCCATTCAGTTCAAGCATCCATTAAATCACACGGCGCTCGTTTTGGCTACGACTCAGACCATCTGTACCGTAACTGTGTGCGTATTAATGGATATAACGGACGTTTTAAATGCTCACTTGGATCTTCACACCTGACCTGTCCACTGTAACCAATTTCTCACCAGTTCAAATGGCAAATAAGCGGATGCAGTACCTGAAGGACCCACTGCTTCAATAACATCCAGGATTTTTGGTGGCACATAATTGTTTTGTTGCCGTGAACTAAAGGAAGAGGACACATTCACTGATGATTTATGGTTTAACATCAGTTACACCCAGTGAATCTTTTCCACTTTCTTTTCTTTTTTTTATATCCAAGTAGATTTGGTCGTTCAATCAGCAAAGTGGCTCATCCATGAATATATTACCCTCCTCCAGACCTATGACACATTAACCTTGACAACACTACCGAAACACAATGTTATCTATCGACCAGGTCACATCTCAAAGTGATGCAACTCTCTGCCGTCCTGTGAATAATTAATGCGAGACGGGGGGGAGGGAGGGTGAGAAAGGAAAAGAGTGTCGATCTATAGGCAAAGTATACATAGAGCGCTCTCATCCTTATAGCTATTGATTATGTGCCACGTTAACCAGCAGCTTGATAAGAGTGTGTAAACAAAATAGACAACAAGACGAGCCGGACTGACTCAAGTGTTGAGTGTAAAAGTCGTGGGATTGTTTGGAAATAAACACAACCATCTTATTCATATGTAATACACGGATTGCTGGAAATAATAGCTTAATCATGCCCCGTCTTTCAATGTAAGTGGGGGGGAAAAAAAGAGGAAATTTGGTGACGTGACAGAATGACAGACCCTTTATATAGAGGATTTGCCTGTTACACCTTAATCCATTAGGAAAGTCTCCTGCCTCAACTGTAGTAAAGCCGATTTGGAGGCTGCTGATAGCATCAGTGAGGTGGCAGTGCTCAGAGAAACGGCTCTGCTGATGCTCAGATATTCTGAGAGCGTCCTGACGTCTCAAAAGGATTATTTATAAAGTTCAGCGACTTGAACTTTTCAGAGACAATTGATATATAAATTTAAAGAAATCTCAGGTTTGGATGTTGTTTGTTTTTCCCCCTAAAATTAAGTAAAATGAATCTGGTTAAACTTAAATAAAATACACTATAGTAAAGACCGCTGTGCAAGGACTTTGCATATGTGCACTACATCATGTCTCAAGTAATTGCAGAAAGATTAACATTTTTGAAAATCCTCATCACGTGCCGCGTGAGGTCCATGCATAATAAATCGCACCGAAGGCTGAAAAAAAGGGTTCGATGGCAATTTTCTGTCCCTGAATATGTCAACACTTGATGCATCTCAATTATTAACCTGCATGCTCTCATCACATCTAATGAATATCTATATCTTTTTGTTCATTAACATCCTGAATATTGATGCCAATAAATGGCCTCACGCTGAATGATCAAACCAAGAAAAAGCTTCCAGCGGTTTTTTTTTGTGTAACTAAGAACACCTTAATTACCTATTAACAAAATGTGTTTGTTAAAAGGTGAAGGTAGTATAGGTAGCAGCTGTATTAGATAAACCCAGTACTCTGGGAAGACTTTCCACCAGATCCGTTTTCAGTTTACCTGACAATATTCACACTTGAGAAGCTGCAACCAGTGAATTCATCACATCAATCAATTATAGCTAGCAATTAATCAATTAATCATCTGATTATTGCAGCTCTTGTGTGAAGTATCATTGAATGGTTGATTAATCCAACCTGTGAAAAATAGCCAGAAGAAAGAAGACTGAACGTACCCACACATGTATGTACACAGAGGTGTCTAACAGCAGGCACACTGGCCTTGTGTTGATTGGAAATGTACAATAAGATCAATGCACATATTAGTGTTTGCTAGCACCTACCTACATATTTAATATATGTAATTACAAACGCTGTGTGCTTGTAATAAGCAAGGAGAGCCAAGAGGCACAACGAGAAAGCAAACTGGGCTAATCTCTGTCGCACTGTTCTGATTTCTCTCCGCAGCCAACCTGCTTTTCCTCCAGGTTTGGTGAGCTGTTCCTGTTATAGCGTGCAAAATCTTAAAGTGATTTACACTCCGCCGCGTCACCCTGCCACAACATCTTACCTTATCAACAATGCAAACATGGCAACCTGTGCAATCTCTTCATTTGAAATTACAAGCAGGGTGGCTGGAGTGACTCCTAGACATGCTGGAGCTTCTTTTTTCTTTTATTTATTTATTTTATTTTTTTGCTGACTCTTGACACACAGACTGAAAAAAATGTGCACAGGATGGTGGAGTAAAAATGCTGTGAATGGACAATTGTAGCTGTGGTGTCAGTGGAAATGAAACGGATGCAAGCTGCGTTTAGATGAGAGGATAAGTTCACTTTATTTATTTATTTATTTATTTATGGCCTGATTTAGGACAAGGTGCCACAGGCTCTATTTTAATCCTCTACAAAAATGTGAAAGTCACCGTGTTGTCCAGGTCGTCCTTGAGTGCAAAAACTAGTGAGAGTGCAAGAGAAAAAAAACGTCCTGCAGTAACACCACAATATAATGTGGTTATTTAATCTGGCAAATGGACAGTCACAGCTGAGCCCATCTCCCTGTGTAATGACCAAAATATATTTAAAATAAAATAAATTTTTTCACAATATAAATGAACTTTTAATGGTGTTGGCTGTGTTATGGTGTCTGTCTCCTGCAGCAGTGAGTCTGAAGCTTTAACAGGAGGGACGGAGGGTTGAAATAAGTCGAGAGGAAGTAAAGAGATTCAATAGCAAACAAATGGAGGGAGAGACAGGGGGGAGGAAGGGGGGAGAGAGAGATTGGGAGGTGTTGTTTTACCTGGCTTGAGGAAGGAGGTTGAGGAGCAGAAAGAAGATCCACAAGCCCAAGTCCAGTGATTTAGGTTTCCAAAGTGCAGCAGCCATATCAGTTCAAACAGAAGACTCCTGTAGAAACGACAGAAGAGTGAGAGAATATGTGAGCTACAGTATTAACAAGGGATCAGTAGTAACTCATCACAAGTGATGCAGATGAGGGGAAAAAAAATGTTTTTAGGAACAATAACAAATGCAAATCTAATAAATTTAAGTTTTGGTTGTTATACTAATGTAACTCAAATCCAGTTCATTGTGCTGCTGGTGGCCACGTTGTAGAGCAGCCTGCATCCCCCTTTCTTTTTTATTTTTAAAGTGAATACTTTTCACCATTAATGGTGTCATTTAAAGCGTATTCAGTAGATGCAGAACTAATGTCGGTTACAGTGGATTGATGCTGATATATTAAGAGGATCCTTTCATAGAGCACAGCACGTGGTTTTCTTTTTTGATGGAAATGAGTCTATTTCTTTTTCTCTGATTTGCATTGTTTCGTATTTGTTTTATAATGACGCCTGATGGTGAAGTCATTAAATAGAGCGTCGCCAGTAAAACCCGTCTCGGCTCAGTACGCTACCAGTTGTTGTTTATTCAGGAAACAATATTTTTTTGAGAAGCATAGTGAGAGAACAAATACGGGCGGATAAAACGGGCCTGTTGGGCTTTATGGGAGACACGCAGGTCTCCCTCTACATATATATATATAGGCTTACCCTACTTCCTGCAACAATGGGCTGCTCCCACAGTAATTCTTTATATTGTAAAGATTATGTTCATAGATGCTTCAAGAATAATCATATTGTATCGGGTGCCTGTGCTATTGGAGAAAGCACCCCCTTCGTTCATATCAAGATAACAGATACAGGCAACTCTAGTAGGCTTGGAAGCTGGCAATATTTTAATGTGATCTTATTGATACCTTAAAAAAATAATTGTATTCAACAGCAATGGCTAAATTAGAGATAATCAACATGCAAAGCAAAGTGCACTAGCTGGAAACGACCATGTTGCACAGTGGCTATTTGTAACCTGATACCTGAGACTTGACTACTTAAAGTACAGGTTATTTTGTGTTTTAATATTGTTTAACCCCTTTTTCTTCTGCACATCAGTGAGCCGTGCACTAAAACCATGATGTGACACATAATTAGCTCGAGTTAAAAGATTTGCCAGCGCGCTGTTTGGCACGACTGCCTGAGGAAACGTCCCTTCTGAGTGACCAGCTGCTCCCGAAACATGACTGGTGCCTGGTTTGTTATAAAATTGGCATATTGTTAATTTCACTTCTGGTTTTGTGTACTGGTGGCACAGTCTGCATTGCACCATTGTGAAAATTATTAATACCCAGCTATCACCATCACAGATGATGTGCCTAATCTCCTTGTTTAATATATTATATCTGTACAGCACCTCCAGTAATCATGGGGGTTAAAATATTGTTTGTTTGACCAATCACCACCAGATTAATACAACTGGAAGAATTATCAGTAATTATTACACAGAGGTTACAGTCTGGTAATTTAAATTAAAAACGCATACACTCAGTAAAATTGTCTCGCCTGCTATTGAATGTAGCCTAGAAACACCAGGAAGAGGAGAGAAATAAGGCCAAATGTCCGAAAATGAACGAGGTGTAGCAGCTACATGGCTATTCAAGCATGCACACACACACACACACACACACACACACACACACACACACACACGTGTAGCAGCTGTGTCATACTTAAAAGGCTTTCATTGTTCTTTTGTGAGATTCAGTCTCCCTTTTATTGCCACCAACCATACAGAGAGAGAGAGGATCAAACACTTTCCTTGGGGTAATCAGTGTTGCCTGTGTTACTGTAGAGGCCTGATCATTACAGGTATGAATGTAAGCATGCACTCGCTGGTTGGTGTTCAGACAGGAGGCTGCATCAGCCGACGCTGCTGCACCTTCGTATTGACTCTGAGGGGAAACCATTTTTAGAAATGTCGTCTTAATATTGATCGGGGCTAAATTATTTGTGTCATCATGTTACAGTGGTGCACTTTGACATTACAGACAGAAGCCTTTTTTACTGTGTGTGTGTGTCGGATTAAACTGCTGTTGACTGCTACATGCTCTATAAAACATGCTGCGATGAACAAAATATGAAGGAAGGAAGGAAGAAGTCGAGCTCAAGATGCCTTCAGGCCAAACGGAGAAAGTTTGTTGAAATATAATAATCTGGAACCAAGAATGAAAAAAATATTTCTCTTATTTCTAACGAAGGGAAGATAAATTTGATTTTATAGTTTAATAAATGCTCGTACAGTAAAATGTGCTGCGTCACATCAACCTTAGAGAAATGTAATGCTTCAATAATTTATTCTATTAGCTTTGTTTACGAGACATGTTGACAATCGATGCACTAACGGGGGATTTGACAAGCATCAATATGCGTTGTCACTCCGCGTCACGAACCGAAGAGCCACGAGGTGTTATTGATGTAACAATATTTACAGTCATCATTATTAACCTGTGACTGAGTATCCTTGGTGCCATAAAAAAGGCCTCCTTCCATCCATTTCCTGTGCAATCATCAGCTCAGCCGTCCGTCTTTGACTGAGAAATACTACCTGGGGCAGAAACCTCGGTCTCCGTCGCAACGGCTGCGGAAGTCGTGTAGAATCGTTGCAAATTGAATCGGAGATATGAATAACCAATCATGGCTCGTGCCATAAAACAATAGGACTTTTAATAACATTACTTACTATTAAAAGTGACTTTTAGCATGAGCGGTTTAAACTATAAGGAGGAAATGACATTAGCGTTGGCTTTTTTCCTGTGCTATTATTAGTAGCTAACTAATTGCTTTCGTGCAGCACTGAAATTCATCCGACAATAACAGATGAACATGAGTCAGAAAACATAGTAGCTACATGTATGTGTTTAATATTAAATAATCAATAGTTCCGGCTAGCATTGTTGCTGTAATACGGTCGATATATGTGCTCTATATGTACGTATAAGTATCATGCTGTGATTTGACGCTAGCTAAGCGGCTAACATTAGCCCTGAGTTTAAAGCGTTCTCACTAACGTTTTCCTGTTGATCAATGCTATTAAATGCATTATTGAACTGTATATCAAAGTGTCAATAATTAATTAATTAAGACATTTGATTATAGTTGTAGATAGTTGCTGGTGTTGTGGGGTGGGGGGGGTTAACTTGTAACTGTGCTCCCTCAAAAATGTTGAATGCATGACGTCTCCCTTTCATCAGATGTCAACGTAAATCTTTTTAAGCTCCAGTGTTTTCACTTCATCTCCCTTTTCTCTTATTTTGCAAACTGCGCCTTTGTTCAAGCTAATCCCAGATTGTTATCCATTAGACATTTTATGTTCCCCCATAAAAATGCGCCGCGCCCTCCGGAGTCCGAGGTATCATTTCCTCGTCTTTAATGTCTCGCCGAAAATCGTGTTACTAATTTCCTGACGCATATTGCCAACTAGTCGAATCGCTTCCACCCACACGGGAACCATCATCGCATATGTGTCATCTTTAAGGCTCTAAATCTCCTTGGATGCCGCAGTATGCCTCGAGGTTCAGTCATAACACGGTCTAGTTTTACCAGTTTCACCAGCGACTGTCATTATCGTTTGTAGTAGTTTTAAAGGACGGACGAATTATCACACTGGTCGGCTCTGATAATGTGCTCAGTAAACACAGTAAAACTAAATTTCGAAGGGCTGAAGAAACGTTAGATTTAATCATTGTCATTAGTCGCTCCACAAACTCCATCATGTATCAAATTTCCTATAGGATCTCCGTTCTGTTCTGTTGCTTCTATCCAAGTCTCCTCAACACGAGCACTAATTAGAGCTGCGGCGGTAAAAATCATCCAGAAAGCTTACTAGACGGCACTCTTACAAGTGTCTGCAAATCCTTTCGGTAAGAATAAGACAAACAGGCTGCTGCCGGCCTGTCGTCTACAGTTCCACACCTGATTTTTTTCTAATACCTGTCATGCAAATGAGGGGCTCAGCGGCTCCCGGGGCTCAGATTCAGCTCGAAACAGAGAATAGGGAGGGATGGAAAGAAAATTCATGCTGTTTTTTTGTTGGTAAATTAAAAATAATTTGCCTAAGGTGACAGTAGACCTAAAGCACACAAAAATCCCTGCTCGTCTAACATTTGTTTTCCGTTCTATTGTCGGTTTATTTCCTTTATTTTCTGGGGGGTAAAAAAAAAAAAAGCATATGCATTGATTAATGTAATCATATTTGACATAATTAAAAGGCTGTAAATGCTTTTGATGGAAATTGACTAAATAATCTATCTGGACGACTATGCTGAGCGATTGGTTGAACAGTAAAGATAATAAGTGTCAGGCCGTAGTTTCTGGCTACAAAGATGTCAGCCGAGGACAATTTAGTTTTCATTTTTTCTTTTTATAGTTTCTCTGTCAGTCGTGACCTGAAGCAAACTGCAGCTCAAACTCTGATATTTTAGAAAAGTTTGTGGTATTTTCGTTTCTATGCAAATACATCCCCCAGGTGCAGTAACTGCACGGTCCAGGATGTCGAGGAACAGCTGACGTCCAAAAAAAAACCTACCAATACAGCGGAGCTCATCAGCCAACAAACGGTGTCGACTGCAGTGATTGTTGAATTTAGGACACAGCTCTATGGCCATGTAATCCAAGAGGCTGTTAACCATAAATAGCAATAAATCCTGTCACATTTGGTTTGATGTGATGGTCATACACTGAGCATCTAGCAGTGATCTTTGTGGTCTATTATTTAACCGCAAATAAATATAAAAAGAAGTTTAAACTGCGCTGTTTATTGGTTTTTGATGAGACTCCTTATTGCAGCTGCAGGTCAGTCATTTCTGCACTAACTGTAGATTGTAAAAAACATGTTTTATGATGACAGTGAATATATAAAAACAAAAGGGAGAAAAACGGAGTACTGCCGGAGATGAATACTTTTTACAATCCTCAGATCATGGTGACATAAAGGAAGGATGACATGTAAACGATGCCCTGCACAAGGCACCCAGGTGCTTCTCTAATGACTGAGCAAAACTTTTCCCGTCTGTTTTGGGACTTATTAATTATTATTACGAACAATATTATCATCATTAGGCTGCCAAATGATCAATGTATTGGGTTACCGGGCAAAACTGTTACCACCGGGGCTTCGCTGTGATGCCGCGCCAGTGCTAATTCGTCAGGAGTTAAGTTTGTTCCTCACAGACATGTAATGAGAGTACAGTGGATCCATTATGAACACAGCACTACACGACAATGAGGCTTTGTTGCTGTTTTTAGGGCAGAGGAAAGATGGATTTCATGCTGTCAATTTTATCTTGCTGTGCCAAGGTTTGGCTTGGCTAATGCTCAGTGTGAATATACTGTTCACAGGTGCTGAAAGAAAGTAAAAAAAAAACCAAACAGCCTTGGTGGTCCAGTTTAATCAAAGCCAAACATATTTAATCTCCTCTTAGTTTAAGGTGAAGAGACTTTTTTTATTAGTGCTAAACTTGGCAGGAATCTACAGTAAGTCATAGTAATTAGGTCTCCTGCTTGCTGGTTTCCATGATCTATTTTGAAGGGGGAACTCTCCACTGACTACACGTTGACGGAGGTGGCAAACTGTACGTCCTCTTGAAAATGTATCATTTATTAGCATATGAAAATTAATTAATTAAAAAAAAACCCCAACCACAGAGTTATTTTTACAGAGACAGATTTGTAATTTTCATGCTGTGTGCGTAAATTTAGATGACAGCAGAGAGGGAATAACAAAAAAAAAATTAAAAATTAAAAAATCTGGTTTCCAAAAAAATGAGGCCAAAGTGGTTAAAAGCAAAACGCTGTCACAGCCCTTAAACATTTGTGTTTTAATGTTCAGAGGGAGCTCGAAACTTTTCTGTTTAGCAAAAATACAATCTAAACTGCAAGCACAAGACTTGTGGTCGGGTGTAGGTGCGGTGACGACGCCTGTGACGGTGAAAATGATACTTGACAAGGCGGTGCTTTCAGGGGTTTAGGGGTTTTTTTCCCCCTCAAGGCTCTGCAACGACAGAGAGGAGACGAGACGAGCGGTAAAACAATAACAGAAATGGCAGAGAAGTGCAAATTCCTGTAAGTACCCGCAAGTACTGTAATGTTTTAAACCCACTGACATGTCACATTGGCTTCCATAAAAACATGATGACTTGCTGCTTGGGGAATAGCATCATCTAAGACGACTCCCTGGCCTTTATGAAACATCTCAACCCATTTTTTTTTCTCTCCCCCCTTTTCACATGTAAAAGTGAAGGAGGAGAATCCATTTGCTGTTGGATGGATGTAATGGTCCCCTCTGTGTCTAAATAAAGCCGGGTTTGGTTAACACCTTGATTCAATATTTCTATAAGCCATCAACAGTTCCCACCTGTCAAGTTGCAAATGGCTAAGATCTATAATGCTTACCCAGTTGAGCACGTTTGCACACACAGTGCACAGCTGGGTAATTCTCCATAGATACCGCTGAGTCTACAATATTTAACATCCATTCATCAAATCTGCAAAGTATACAATATAGAAAATGACTTGAGTGAGTTCCCAGACACTGATGCCAACAGAGCTCAACCCATAACCCTGATGATTTAAAGAAGCCCGTATCTCATAGGAAGCATACCGTTATTTATAGACTATTCATTATTTATGACTGGTCACAATTATTAGTTATTTTTAAAATAACCTCCAATATGTACTGTTCAGTACTTGTGCAATCACACTTGATTAAAAAATATATCATAATAAGTCCATTGTTCCCTCAATAACATTGTTTATGTTGCTGGGAGGAAGAGATTTGATCACATAAATAGAATCATCATGCAAATCAGTGTGACTTTTACAATTGAAGACACTGGGAACCCCAAACTGCTGCAGATCTGCACACAAGTCGCTGCAGACTTAATTAAAAACGGCGACAAAAAAAAAACCCAACTAGAAAGCAGATGTTGAGGCAGGGACGGGGTGTCTGCCTCGTAGGTGAAATCTGTCAGAGTTTATCAAGGATTCCTGATGAAGAACAATACTAGCAATCACCACCTGTACACACGCGTTATCTTCGACCTTGTTACCGCTGCTGCTAATACTTTACATTCTGCTTCTCCCTTTAATGACTGAATTGATACAGATTTTTATTTATATTTAAGAAATTATCCTTTTACATAACAGCAGCAATAAATAGAAGATATGCAAGTTTTCCAAAACAGCAAAAAAGGTCATCTTTTGAGGGTGCAAGTTTAAGTAAGTCTCTACTAATGCAATGGCAAAAAACAACTGGCATCATTAGCAGTGGTCCTAAGATACATTCTTAGCTTTACAGCTAAAATTATGAATAAGATTCCTCTTTTTCCTCGTATCCTTGGCAACATCCATATATCAAGTGCTTTTGTATTGACTAATTTGTAATTTTTAACTAATTATCTGATATTATGTGTTTTATTTATGAACACTGAACACAATTTGTCCAAACATCAGGATGCATATTGTTTTGTGCAAATACTGTACATTCATTATTACAGATAAGTACAAATGTAATCCTCAAATTTTAGTGACATCTTAACAAAAGCAACAAGCTGTCTTATTGGGATGATGTCATTCTTACACAGTCGGCGCAAATAAATTCAAAGCGAGAATATGGATGTCAAACAGAACATTTGTGAAAGGCTTAACCAGACAAGATTCCTTCAAAGCTGATAGCGTTACATAGCCATCAGAGCGAGGCCCCACGCGGAGGGAAAATTAATATCTCTGTTCACACTGTGACAAGTTCTGCATCTCCTCAATGGATTACGATTACAGCTGGAACAAAGTCTTTGTCCATTAGGAGGGTTAACCCAACTGGCTGTTGACTGCTCCAAATGGGCACCAGTTGGAAAGAACTGCAGAATGAGATGTTCAACTTACAGCTACCAACAGCCTGATCTGGTGATTGTCCAACACTCATGGCAGGTTTCCATTAGGCTGGAGACTTGTGTTGTGACAACTCACAACTTTTGATCAGAAGCTGGGATGCTGTAAACAATTTAAGCCATTTTTCCATGTGACTGGGAATATAGGGAAAAGGGCTTTTGCTTTTTGGAGATTGCTATATAGTTTATATGTTGTACATCTGTATCTCTTCCCCGCATTCCTTGCAGCATTTGCAAATGATCTATTTAATTAAAAAAATAAAAATACAAAGATCATTCACAGGAGTAATTGTATTTTAAACAAGGATTTTTCAAGACATCCAAAAATGCTTCTTCTCACTTGTGACCTTCATGGTGATACATGTTTAGACATGTTTAGCCAGTCGGTTCGCAGCAATGTTGTGCTCAGAGAATGATATCGCGGGTCAGCACAGCAACCCACTGCTGTGAGGATGCAACGGGAATACAAATGAGTCAGGCATGACAAAGCATGCAATGGATACCAGTGGAAAAAAAAGGGATATAGGACTGAGATACACTGAAAAATGATATTAGTGAGAATCATGCAGTTCTCTTAGGGACCAGAGGAATGAACGGTGAGGTTAAAAAAAAAAAAAGGACTCGGGACACACTTGACTCTCTGCAAATCTACATTATCCCTTTAGGTCTTTGTCAAAATCAGGCCACTGTTGTTTAAGTTATCACCTGAGAAATCACATCTGAAGTGATGATGCACTCCCACTAATTGGCCCTGGGGGTGCTTGCATTATTCATGGTTAACAGCGTGTTCCACTTGTTTGCGTGGCAGTAATTGTTTTATGATTAACCTGCTGATTGCTCACTTGATTCATTTTCTTAACCGTTCTTGGCTTTCTCACTGGTGTCTCGATGTAATTGACTTAGTTTTTGAGACGCTTGGCGGGCTGCTTATGGCTTGCGGGGTGTTGATGGCGTCGACTGGTTTCCGTAAAGCTCCTTACTGAGGGTGTACAAAAGTTAGAACCAGCGTGTCTCCAAATCAAATCTGGGAGAAAATGACTCATTGACCTGAAGTCTAAATTCAATCAAAGAGATTTCTTTGATTTCAAAGCAGTCTCAATACCTGGAGAATTACCATTGCAAGAACCTCTTACTATACGACAAACTTCCACCAATAGAAATCTATATTATCATAATAAATCAACTCATGATGACATTATGTGCTCAAACTAATTATCTGTAATGTCATTTTTTTAGAGAGAAAACATATCCATCACTCAACTGTAGACAAACCGTTGTCAGCTGTTAGACGTTGAGTCACCGCTCAATGACGTCAAGCCAGGAACAACAACAAATCAGTTTGTACAGAAAAGTTACAGACATATGTTTTTTTTAAATATTTAGTATCTGATAAAGTAAATTGCTAACAAGACATTTCAGGACGAGCCCAGAAGCAACAGCAGCGGTTTTATTTAAACTTTCACACCGTCTAGTTTTGTTATTGGGCTGAACCCTTCGTTTTAATCTCATACTGATGAACCATTTGTTGAATGTGCTGTTTTGGATAACTCACAAGCATCAGGGGTTTCAGATTTGTTCCCTTATATACTATACTACGTACTGTAGTCTTTGCTAATTGATGTGGGGCCGAATGGCACCCATTTCCTTGTTGGTCCCAAAAGGTAAAAAGAAATGCGTAACAATGGAAACCATAAGGTCATTACCACTGAAACCAACATGGGTTATATTGTGTTACAAGTGAAATACATGTCTAGTAACATTTAATTGTTGGTCCAGTAACCTGGTACACCAGAATGAAAGCTTCTAGGTTATGATGAGAGTCAAAAAAAAAAAAAAAAAAGTGACGGTATTAATATTTCATACAACAGTCCATTGAGAAGACTGACAATGTACTGTTTGGCAGTTCTCCAAAGTAATGGGACAAATGGGGTAAGATAAAAGAAGGGGGCACAGGATAAACGTGTGTGTCTTGTGATTTCACTGGGAATATAGACGCACCAGTGCAAGAAGATGACACGGGCTGTTTATTATCCGATGGGGACTTCAATGTCATCGCCATCAATCAAACGCTCAACATATCACTTCGTATCACCGCCGCAACAAAGACGGCCTGTGCGTGAACGTGTCAGCTGTTCTCCAGGCCAATATTCACTGTCTCTACTTCCTGTACATCATCAGCCATGTTGGCAGCATTGATTTATAGGGATGGGAATAGTTGGTCCACCAACTCTCAACACGTGATGGATGGATGGATTGGCATAAAATGAAAAAGAAGATATTCATGGTTCCCAGATGATTTATCTTAATTACGTTAATAATCTTATGGCTTTTCCTCTGATGAATTGACCTCAAACGCAAACATCCATCTTCACTTCAGGATAAATTGTTACGACTTTGGATTTGTCTTTTCCTCTGGGTCAAAAGTCCATCAGCCTCACAAAGCTGAGTGTTTAGTGCTAATTAGCAATTGTTAGCGTGCTAACAAACTAAAACTGGTGGCCATGGTAAACAATTACACCTACTGTTTTGTATTGTGAATGTGTTGACATTAGCATTTAGCTCAAAGCACCACTGTGCTTAAATACAGTTTAACAAAGCCTCTGGCTGTAGAGTGTTGTTGGTATATAACGCAGCCCATGAGTATCTAGTTAATGTATGAGATAATGGATGCTGCGAGGGGCTGGTAAATGATGAACGTGTCTCAAATTAAAGCAAGAGAGCTATTATCAATCAAGCAATAACATTGTCTTTAATGACTCCTCTTTAATATTTTAGAATCTGCGACTGTGATCCTGCTCATGTTAAAGTAAAGCCGACCGTGTCCTGAATCTTTACACTGAATCATCAAAGTTAGACGGATACTCCTTTAGGTTGTGGCTCAGTCACATATTGGCATTTAACTTAAAGGTAAATGTAGACTACCGTGATCGACCTTGGCGTGCACATTAGAACTCCTATTTTCCAACATGCATACGTCATGTATGACATCCTACGTCTCTGTTTTGATAGTCTGCTTATTTTTCATGTGAGTCACACCACTGAATTTCTTGGGATTTAAATCCATCCAATTTACAATAAGAGCGCGTCTCTGAAGTGGCTTCATCAGTAGCGACCGATCGATCACGCTAACAGGCGTAGTATTCATAGACGGGCTGACTGTTCAGTGCAAGTAGAAGCGAGTCATTACTAACGTCGATGACAGCTATATAGCCCAACTGTAATTGGGATGCAAGGTTTCACTCTCTAGTAATAGCCATACAAAGAGCAGTAGAGTTCAACACACACACACTAGACTGGCCCAACAGAATAATTTAAACCATAAATCAAACATCCGTGCTGTGATTCACCTTGAAGCGCTTTAGGCTCGTCTTTGCTTTTCTTAGCCAGATATTGTGTTGAATATGTGTTCTTGTTTTCTTATCATAGCCTAACAAGGATATATTGTTTTATATACAATATAACAACATGAGCAATAAGGTGCTGCTTTGTGATGAATGAGGCCCGGTTCTGGCCTAAATTTTATCTGATCTGATGGGTTTAAATGGAGAAATATAGTAAAAGCCTAATTCAAGGATAACATGAAAGAGGGCTTTCTGATATTATTAGAGACAATCTGACAGTATTGGATATTCAGCATTTTATTTTATCGGTTTTATTAAAAACCTACGCTTGTGAAGGACAGCGGAGGGCACCGCAACTTAAATAGAAGTGAGAAAGCCTCAAACCGAAGCCACGTTTCCATAAATATGAAACAAACCAGCAGCAAGCAACACAGCAGCGTTCAGGTGTTTTTCACTTCATTAGGTGTTTTTAAATTACCCTTGAATATTTAATGTTTTCAGTGTTTGCAGATAAGCAATTTATTTTCACACTTCAGAAGCCACTGAAGTGTATCAGCATAATCTGATACAGTATACCACTTTGAACAAGTGATTCAGTGTCGTGGTTTTTTATTATAAATGTCCATATATTGAACATATACTGTTATTTGAGAGAAAATTTTAAATAGGCAATTCATATTTTAACTTATCGTCATTCAGCCAGATAGGCGTGCACGCCACGGGCAAGAGTTGGCCACCCATTTTCCCCGTATGACACAGAGGGATCTTACTGATGGTGTTCTTCCCTGAAATGCATTAAGCTTGCGAGAAATATTTAATCTTATCTCAAAAGCAGATACTGTGCATAAAAAAAAAAGACCTTACGCTGCAAATGTAAACCCCAGAAATCTGGAAACACACATCAAGTTTCATTACCTTCATATTACACCACACAGATGGATAGAAGACATATTTAAATCTAAATTTACCGACGCCCCGTCTAGATAATCGATTTTTCCCTCGTGTGGGTTGAGGTGAGTGTGACTGCACTGTGATCAGCTTTGGGTCCTGCTGTGAGTCTCTGTGTGGATGAGATGTTTACTGGGGCTTTTTGTGTGGCCAGTAGGATCCCACTTAGTGTGAATGATGGCAGCTGTGAGGGTGCCTCTGGCAAGTGTGACTCCCAACTATGGCTGCGTGGTCTCATGTAGCATACAGTGCCAGCTGCTCAGGCTGTGTAGCACTCCAGTGAGCATGACTGATTGTGGCTGAGGTAAGCACGTGTCTGGTGGAAAAAAAATGATGCCGAATGATGCTACAACTGTGGCAGATCGCGGCAGACAGCAGCTCGGTGCAGCTGGCCACTTGGACTGTGACTGCATCAGCCCAACTATGGCTAAAGTGTGGCTGAGTATCTGTGACGAGCATTATTCTAGATGCTTCTGTTTGGGCTGCTGTGGCACCGGCTGACAGACAGCGAGTGAGCGATTCTGGTGATCAAAGCAGCTTTGACTGCTGGTGCAGCAAGTATCACTTTGGTGGAGTTGGCTGGGTGGGCCGAGGCTACTACAACACTGTCAGTTAAGCATTGTTCATGCAGGTTCTGCTGAGTGAAAAAGCAAAAAAAAAGGCTTATTTTTGTTGCCACTTAGTAGCGTTTCTACTTTAAAGAATAGGGCGGTGTGTACTGTTGTGTTTGCGTAGCGTGTGTGTGTGGTGTGGTTGAGCATGTGAGTGTGCAGCACTCTCTGTCTGTCTTGAAAGATTTTGAGCCAAGTCATCTTCCAAAATTATATACATGAATAAAAATGGGAAATGCATAAGCCTGTTGAAACCTAAAATAGACAGCGTCCTGCTTCTATCACATAACAAAAAGATTATAAAAGAAGACATACTGGTACTCCTGAAGCTGACGTTGGATGTTTTCAAGATAAATACTTTTCTTATGTTACCCGTCCATAGTAAGTTTTAATTGATTATATTAACTTTAAAGAATCTACATAAAATCATCACTCTTTTTTTTTTTCCTAAAGAAACATCATCCTCTCAAAGAAAAGGTAGCTTTCATTTATTTCAGTAGCACTGATATATAGTGAACTAGTAAGATCACAGTCTGGTCTCAAAATAAACAGCAGACGATGCTCTCAACAAAGTGGCGAGTGCTTGCAACTCCCTGGACGCTGCTCATAGGGAATATTGTGTTCTTATCATTCTCTCTTCATCACTTCAAAGATTTTTTTCTTTTTGTTCAGTTCTGTGGTTCAGTAGAAAATAACGACATGGAGTACTGTCGATATCGTCATGGTAAAATTGAAGTGGAATATTAATACACCTCAGTGGCATAAGATTGACCATGAAATAAAATATAAAACAAACAGCTGTCACATCCCATCTATTAACACTTCAACATTTCATCATTCTTTAATAAGCTGGCACAGTTCTACTAGAAATTAGAATATAAAAATTGACCCGACGGCTCTGTGACAGCACGAAACATGAAGTACAGCTGAAGCTGATGACGATATTTAATAGTTATGCACATTTTAAAATTTCGACTTTGCCGAAGAATCGCCGAAGTTTTTCATCCCGAGTGCGGCTGACTAAAACATGCAGGCAAAAAGCACCGGAGTATTCAGTTCTTAATCATACTGCGTAAACCAAACCAATTTATAATCAATAAATCATCGTTTTCAGGCAATTTGGCAGTTGGTTGTTAAACATTTTATGCCCTATGAGAAAAAGGAACTTATTACAAAAAAGTACTCCAATATACTACAAAATTGGGCATTATATACACATTACTACTCATGGCACTAAATGGTGATCACCAGTCAATAAAAGACTCTATAAAAACAATTGATCAATTGAACAATTAGTCAAGTGACAGAAAGTAATGAATGGAAATGTTAATAATGGATTCATTGCGTTGGCCTCTTTGTTAATTATTTGTCATAATTTTTTAATATTTTTGTTTTAAATACTCAATGTGTTTTATTGTGTTGCTTGATAATTTATAAATAATTTATTTGTCATCCATTTGCTGAGTTTAGACTTCAAGGCCGATGAAACTCCAACAATAGCTTTCATGGAGTTTGTATTCACTGAGACTGTTTTTTTTGTTTTAAGACAGTTTTTTTTCTTTCCTCATCCATAATTGAAAACCTACTTCTTGAAAAACCCTCCCTGACTGTTACCAGACACTGAATGCTAAACACAGAGCGCCAGGTCGTTCCAGTTGAGTGTGTGTGTAAAATTCAAGTCTGCCACATTTGAAAATAGGAGCAATCAAATGAGTTTAGCCGACAGGAACAGGCGGTATTCACTTTTGTATGATAATCACTTGGACCTGAATATTTTATGAGGCCATCACAATACTGGAAATACAAAAAACTTGACTGGAGTCATCTGAATACTTTTTTTTTAGCACCTTGTTTACAAAACAGGTTAGTTTATTAATAGTTAAAATGATCTGACTGAAAATGATTTGAAGTTAATGTTTAGTTTATTGCATTACTGCCCAGCTCTGCTATCGTATGCATGTATTACGGAGGAGGAAATGTTCTCCAAGGTAGCCTGTGACAGGTTTTACAGGAGGACAGAGTCACTGCTGCTCGTCTTCCTGTCCTCACACAGAACTGTGTTCACATTCTTGGCATGAAGTCAGACTCATTCAAGGTGGGTGTCAGAGTCCGACAAAGTTGTCCCTTCGCCTGTATCGTGATGTTCAGAGATATGCATCAAGGCAAGGGCTTGAATGCTGCCAGCTCAGTGACGGCAGGACGGCATCTATACTGATTGTAAAAAAAAAAAATACTAGTCCTATTTTATAAAAGCTTTCTAGAGCAGGTAGAAGGACAAACTGACATTGCACTGACTTCCCTACACAGCCCCAGTAAGTATTATAAGGACTGCATCAGTATTCATTGTTATGCCCCATGGCTGCTGTGAAGGTCTTATACAGTTCATGTTTATAGTTTATATATATATATTTTTTTTTTTCAGGCAGGGTGCAGTACAATGTCAATAAAAACTCTTCTGGCAGGTTGATATCTAACAGGTAAAACTCAATGAAATATGAATGATATTTCATAGTGCATTGCTTGCAGTGCTTGCAGGATCAATGAATTTGAAAACTGTTACCATTATAATCATCTCAGTTGTGAATATTGTATAACTGTCAAGTCATCTTTAAATTATAACTTTATAGATTTTTTTTTTGTTGCTCATGATTTACCTCAATAATACAACGTCTACCTTATCAGCTGCTACGATGTGTTCAAAGTGCTGCAGCAAGACCTTTAACTAATGCAAAGAGGCAGGACCACATCTCCCCTGTTTTAACATTGATATTTTTTATTTTTTTTTACTGCTATTGTCTTTAACCTGTCCCTAAATGTCTCTGAACGTATTGTGTAGCCTGATCCCCTCAGACAGCAGCCTCCTGACAGTTCTTGTGTCAAGGTTAAAAACTAAAGGTGACCATGCTGTTGCTGTCAGAGCTTCCAACATAGTAACATCACAATTCTTTCTTTAGAAACCATCTTTGACGTTTCTTTTTGTTGCATCTCTGCTGCTTTGTCTGATCTTACTGTTTTCCAATTGCTATCCCCATGTCTTATTGAGGCATTTAGATGAGTCATTAGGTCAGTCATTAAAACCTTAACTAATGTATTTCATGTGGCAAATGCAGACAAGCTGGTTATTGTTTTTGACAGAAACAATTTATGGCATAATTTAAATTGTAAATCCCCTTGTGCGTTTAACATATACTGTATATTTCATCATCACACCTACATCATGTTTGAGCATGGCGACGCAACGGTGATGTAAAAATAATCTCTTTAAAAGAAATATCTCTTTCCCATTCGCTTTACTCGGTTGCAATGAAGAGTAGGCTGAGACAGTGTGAGGGTGGCCAGAAGCATTAAAAAGCCCACAGTCATCTGGCAGGCTGTGATAAAGAAATACTACAGCCTTAGTGGTGAGATTACCTATTAAAAAAAAGGCACAGAAATCAACATGTACTTTGAATTACATTAAAAACACTACAGTCCTCTGCACTGGTTATAAAACAGGGTACAATCAAGTTGTGTGAAGACGTGATGAAGAGTTGCTCAAAATATGAAGCTCCTACTGCAACGGCAGGAATTACATTTACTGTCTACTATACATACTATACTATATATACTATACTATATACTATACATACTATACTATATACTATACATACTATATCCTATACATACTATACATACTATATCCTATACATACTATACTATATACTATACATACTATATACTATCATACTATACTATACATACTATATACTATCTATACTATATACTATACATACTATACTATAACCTATACATACTATACTATATACTATCCATATTATATACTATACATACTATATACTATCTATACTATCCATACTATACATACTATATACTATACTATAGCCTATACATACTATACTATATACTATCCATATTATATACTATACATACTATATACTATCTATACTATCCATACTATCCATACTATACATACTATATACTATACTATAGCCTATACATACTATACTATATACTATCCATACTATATACTATCCATACTATACTATACTATACATACTATATACTATACATACTATACTATATACTATACATACTATACTATAGCCTATACATACTATACTATATACCATAGGTCGGCAATAGGCGGCCCGCGGGCCAGATGTGGCCCGCAAGCAAAAACATCTGGCCCGTGAGATTGTTTGAACTAGAGAAAGAAAATAAAAAGATAAAATATACTTTTTAAAAATCGGACTGCCAGTCTCAAAAATGCTCTTTATTTGTAAACTTCATTTTCCAGAACAGAAAATTTTCCTCAATTTAAATGCTTATTTGTCTAACTGGATACAGAGTGAATAAGCACGTCGACAATTGCACCCTGCACCGCATCAGACAGCGCTTCTATGCGGCGGGCAGCGGACCTCGCAGAGAGCGACATCTGTTTCACTGACCCGATCACATCATCCATCGACTTGTTGGTATCAAGTTCCTCCAAAACTGTCACATGCTTCGTTTCGTGGTGCCGTCTAATGTTGTACTCTTTGCATGCAGAGACACCCTCGTTACAGATCAGGCATGTGGACTTTGCATTAATAAAACTGGGGAGGATGAAGGCATAGTTTTCTGTCCATTCATCATGAAAGATCCTGTTCTCGCTGTTAAGTTTTCTCTTGAGATTTTTTGATAGTGCCATTTTTCGGACAGCTAACAGCAACAAGTGGAAATGTTTTTTTGTTTTTTTTTAACAAACAGGCATATAATTAATAGCGCCCCCAGTGATCAGTCCACAAATTTAACCTACATCAGCCCGCTTGAATGTCTCAGTGCGTCTGCTCCGTCATTTCAAGATCGCCTATCATTTTCAGTATCATCACCCCCCCCCCACCCTATTAATTCATTATATTAGCCATTGTTTTGGTTGTGGCCCGCCATGTAATGGCTTGGAAAATATCTGGCCCGAGGCCAAACTTAATTGCCGACCCCTGCTATATACTATCCATACTATACTATCCATACTATACTATATACTATCCATACTATACTATGTACTATACATACTATACTATATACTAACCATACTATGTACTATACATACTATGTACTATACATACTATACATACTATACTATATACTATCCATACTATACTATACTATGTACTATACTATATACTAGCCATACTATATTTCCACACTATCTGACATTAAGACCAATGCCATCCTTCAAACCAGAGCTGCAATAATTACTATTAATTTAATCGTCAACTACTTTGATAATCGATACGTTAATTTCAAACTTCCAGCTTCTCTTGAATATTTCCTGGTTCTTTTAGTCTTCTATGACGATAAACTGAATATTTGTTGGTCAGAACCAAACCAAACATTTGAAGATGTTACCTTGGGCTTTCAGAAACAGCGATTGAAATGTTTTCACCATTTTCTGACATTTAAAACCAAGAACCGATCGATCGAAGTAATCGAGAAAACAATCAGCGGATTAATAGATAAAATAATTGGCAGTTGCAGCCTCAAGCGAACAATGCTCATTTCTTGATTGATAAAATGAAGGAAATTCAGTAAACGGCACAAACTTAGGAGGCACAATCTACATGAGGCTTTTATTATTTTGCACTGTGGTGCGAGCAGATGCCGACCCAGTAGGGGATACGTCAAAAACTGCAATTTTGATGTCAGGATTCAATCTTGCGCTTCGAGAGCAACTTAACACACACCAGAATCACAGTTTTTTTGTTGAATAAGATATTGTGCAGCCAGCACCAGGCTGTAGCTCCTGCGTGCTTCATTCTGGTGCAGTTTTTTTTTCCCAGATGATTTGAAATCATCAGTGTTGAAGATGACGACACCCTCGTGACACGCGCAGATCAATTAAAGCCTTTCTATCTTCTTAACGTCACAGAAACAACTCAAGACTCTTTGCTTCCCAACAATCACCTCTTTTGTATCTACAGCCAAAAACACCGGGTTGCCGGGGCAACAGCTGTGTGCATCGTCCTTTTTTTTCTTCCTCATGTTGTCTGACAAATGTAGAGCCTGAAGCATCACATTTATAATTGCAATGGAGGTAGACCTGTGATGGAGTTGGTGTGTAGCGCATGATGATGTGGTAGTTACTGCAGAATAATAGCTTTTTATGGAAATGTGTTGGCTACATTTCATTAGAGATATCACAGAAAACATTGATTTCATATACAGAGGTTTTTGCAGATCATTCACAAGTAATGAGTCTCAACTTATCTGGCTCTGGAACAAAATCTGTCCAACCATTGTCTTTAAAAAGCCTAAAATGTCTCTTGCTCCTCTGCCAACGTCTGTCAAAAGTTCAATATTTAATGCTTTAATTTCTTTTTATCGCCACTTGATCAAATTAATTTGTATCTGGAGCAATTCTCCACTGGACAAACAAGATTTTCAAAGACAGTTACAGTTTAAAAAAAATACACCATTTATCTTTCCTCAACACCGTTCGGGTGATAAACGAGTATAATAAGATCTCGGACCGTTTGATTCATTTTCTCGGGACCTGTAGACATTTCGTCTGTCCAGTATAGCTCGCCCTAATACGAAGACTCCTGGAGGATTCTGACATTTAAGGGATTTTAACTGTCAACCTCAAAGGTCACAGCAAGCCCTGAAACACTGTACAATTTAAGAGAGAGGATGAAAGTAAGCATGAGCAAGGTGCCGTTATATTCCCTGCAGTTTTATTATGATTTATCCCAACAATGACTACAAAGAAGCTACGAATTTACAAAAAAAAACACTGTGGATTCTCATCTCAGTCGACCACATCGGTCCAGATTTTAATATCTTGACAAGCATTTGATGAATTGCCATTAAATTTAATACATATTTTTTCACTTATCCTGTGATGTCTCAACATCTACTTGACGGATTGGCACAAAACTGGGTACAGACGTTCATGGTTTCTAGATAAAGAATCATTGGGCCAAAATATTTCTTTTTGTCCAGTACTTACTTACTGCTAATTAGCAAATGTTTGCATGCTGACAAGCTAAACCAACATGATAAACGTGTTAAATCTGCTAAATATCTGTTGTAAATGCGATTGTTGTCATTGTGAGCAATATTCATGTCTCTTGGCTGTGTTGGATCATATAATGCCAGTTTTCTCATCATTTCCCTCCTGTGCACTATAAACAGAGCGTGAGACAAAAGGTGCTCATCTGTGGTGATGTATTGTTAGGGAACGAATGCTCACGAATTTATTTGGAGGCAAGTGCGTTAAATTGTGAAAAGTGTTGCACATATTTCTTTCTTTTTCTTTTTTTTTTAACGGTTATTCTACACACCTACACACCTGCTGACATGTGCTCTAAAACCAAATACGATATACTTTCAAATGCACACTTTCAATCTCAATGAAAGCTAAACAAGAAAACAAAAAAAAAGAATTGGGTAATGGTGCAACTATGGCACAAGCTCCAACAGTCATTCATCAAACAATAGTGGATGATTTGCTCTGCTCATAATGGACTTGTTGAAAGTATTTTATGCAGTCTTGGCAAGCAATTTTAGTCGGTAAATTACCGGGATGTGCATTCACATGAGATCGTCCTCGTCAGGAGTCTCTGCCAAAATCCAGTAATACAGGTCATTTGTTTGTCGAGTTTTTTTTTATGTAACAAATGGTCGTCGTGGAAGATTTGTGCTGGGATTAAGATCGGTGACAATCACAGAAATTATCATAAATCAGTGGGCGTAACATTATTTCTAAACGAATGGAGCTTCGGTGATTAATCTTACTCCTCTCCTGCACATTTATGGGGAAATGATGGAAGCTCACCAAGACAGAGGATGAATGAGGTAAATAAATACAGTTCTTGGAAGCAGCAAGTAAGTGGAGATATTCAAATGTGAGTAACCTCAAATGCAAAAAGCACTACAACCTCACTTCGTGCTGCAGATTATGTGAAGTACGTGTGTCTGTATTAACCCCAACATGGCCTTCTTATTGTCCCTTGTTCTTCCACATCTCAAGTCAAGCTGTAAATTTCCCCTCAGAGCTTCTTGGTCCTGACTGACATGATCATGGTCGATGCTTCAATGTACTTAGGAGGTTCTCGTGATTACCTCCTGTCAGCTGTTATCATTCTCATCACACCCCCCTTCCCCCTCCCCCTCTTCCTCCTATGTGTTGGACCTCAGTACATATTGACATCCCCAAAGCAAGCTTATCAATTCAAGGAGGGCAGTGTGTGTGTGTGCTTGCAGTAGTGATGTAACCCTATTATTTAACATACCGAGTCATTCCCAAAACATGTTGTAGACATTAAAATTAATTTATGGGCAGAATATTTGCCTCCTGCAAAAAAACTAAGACAGTGCTTTCCCTTAACGCTCCGGGAGACATTACCCTTGTTTATTTTGTAATCACTTGAGATACTTTGCATTTTACTGCTCCGTGCCTTACTGCGCCTCGAGGAACAATATAGGAATGCAAATCCCTGCAACAATCGGCCTGTGTTTCCACTCCATGTTTTTATTTGACTGCATCCAGTCTGGAAAGAAATGGCAGAATTACAGCTCTTCTAATCACGCTACTTCAAATGTCGCAGGTTTACGAAGTCACGGTGCAGCAAAGCACATCCATCTGTAACTCTCAGGAAAAGGAAAAACACTTTCTCCAACACATATCTGCTCTCCCTCACACGGTCCCTGCTGGACAATAAATCAGAGTTTGCATCCCTTCCACCACGCAGCCATTTACTGTGAAAAGCAGGGTGAGGAAGGGGGAGAGGGAGTCTCCGCTCCGTATGTCTCAACAGATGAAGAAACTGGCTGAGAAAAGTCATTTACTCGTGGTCACACTAATGAGTCCAGGGAGTCATCGTATTATGAGACTCGTAGCATGCAGACTTGAGAGATGGCTGCGAGCGGCTACAGATGACTGTGCATTACATCAAACGAGAGGTGTGGTAAAAACACGAATATCTGATGTGCACAGGAGGAAATCCTGAAAAAATATGGCAACTCAAATAAGCCTTAAGAGCGCGTGACGTCTCATAACCTCGAATCTGGATGATGTTCAGTAATTACGACGGGAGCGTGGCCTCTGACGCTGGCTGGTTGGAACGCGTGAATAAATAAAGCGGAAAAATTAATAAAATATCACACAGTGCTGTAGCTGCTCCTTGGCTGAAACGTCTGCATCATGTCCAACCTCCTCTTTTTTTGACCCGTGCATGCACATTTTTACCAACAGGTTTGTTTCTTTATGAATTCTGACTGGAAAAGTGCCACTATGACATTTAAGTACAGAGACTCATCAAAATAATCCATTTATAAGGGGGGCGGGACTTTATCCAATACTACTTCTTTGTTGCCTGTGTGTGTGTGTGTGTGTGACCATGTCTTAATGTGCAGGAAACAACAGGAATCCTGGGAATGTTTTTTGTCTGTTATGACCCAGTTTCACACGGTCTTTTTTTCTTTCCTTTTTGGAGATGTAGCGCCTACTTTTGCATCCAAGTTGTTGCATCTGATGTTATAGAAATACATATTGCTCAGCATATGTGGCCGTTGACATTGCAATATATCAAGTCCTCTGACTGACAGAGAGGAGGGGGAAGAGGTGAAGAGAGGAAGAAGGTTGTTGTTGTTGTTGTTTTTAATGAGGCTTCTGCTTTTACATTAAAAACACTGTTTTGTTTACATTATTAAGAGATATGAAGCACAAAAATGAACAACGTGGCCACATGGAAATGTTATTTTCCTCCTGTCGTCACCAGTCTGATATTTTTTGCGTCAGTTGAACTTATCAATATAACAGAAACACGGAGCTGCTGTTCGTTTTCATTGTTGTTGTTGTTATTTGCTATAGGGGGGGGGCTTATCAGACCCTTGCATATCGGGGTTGGGGGGGTTATTTATTCCAAGGTTAAGTTATCCTGAGCTCAACAGTCTTGTCACTGGTTGCGGCGGCTGGTTTCGGACCTGCTGGAGTTTCAGTGCAGGTGCGGATTTATTCACACAAACGTCACCGGCGCCATCGTTTAATTGCTCATTGACGGAAAGTAACAATTATCGCCGCGGCCGTAGTGTCGCATTGTGTTGCCGTCCGACCGTCCTGAGAAGTCCACTGAAGCTGGAAAAAACCACTGACACCGCCATTATCTGAACTCCCTTCCCTCTAAAAAATATAAATAAATACATACATATACATATATATATATATAAGTCACACTGTCCAAACAACACTTAATTCCCTGCAGCCACAGCAGCCTGTGATACTGCATGCAGCGCCGCATCCTCTCATCAGCATCATCTCCACTCCAGCAGCATGCCATGGAAACCTGTTAAACCATCAATTACACTGCAGCACGCACGCAAACAGCAGTTGTTGCATGTGAATGAAACATTGCTGTTGAGCACATCTTGCAACCGTCTCCAGCTTTTTTTTATTACTGACAGCGACATGTGCGAAAAACCCTCACACAGATCACGGTACGTTGAACGCACCATAGGTAAATGACTATAGCATTAAATACTACTTATAATAATAATAATAATAATAACCATGATCTCACCAGCAGGGATAAGAGCTGTTCTGGTTGTTTCCTCTCTCTCTCTCTCTCTCTTTCTCCCGACCGGGTCTTCTTGGAGTTAATGAGGTTTTGACGTTTGGTCCGACTGATTTCTCTCTCTCAGCCTTTTTATTGTCCAATGGGTTTGGATTTTCTTTCTTTTTTTTTTTTTCTCCCAGCGGTAAAATAATAAGGAAATCAGCGTCCTCTCGCAAAGCTCTGCCCTCTTCAAACTAACCTTCCCGCCCCCTCCTTCTACCCATCTCAGATTGGTGCTGGCCAGGAGGGGCAAACCCTGAACCCGAGGGCTGCTTTAAAGGCGGATCAATGTCCACATGGACATGCGGTGGACGTTTTGCGGAAGGCTCACTGTTCACCGACCAGTTTGTCAGTGATGCTCTCGACAGCTGGAAGAGGCTCTCAACCTCCTCCCTCCCCTCCCCTCCCCTCCCCTCCCCTTCACCCCCTCCCTCCTTGTGCGCACAACAACCTCTGAGGCGAGAAACGGCAGTGAGTGGGCCCACTTGTTTAACGGGCTCCCCGGTTTAAGACACTGACGCAGGTGTCCAAGGTCCAAACACCGTTGACAGACAGAGATGGCGAGCATGTGAGCTGCTGCTGACAGTGATATAGCTGAGACACTGCAGTAGTAGGAAATAGGAACAAATCATTCCCCGTTCTGTGACCTTGGGGTGGTCTAATCAGAGGGATGAGCTGTGGAAAAAAAAAAAAAAGACAAATGAGAGTCACCTTGGTCTCAGAGTGGGCTCAAGGTGCCCTTGTGTAATGTCACCTCTTACCTGTACTCACACCGTAGCAACTCCTGGGTGAGTTTGTGTGAATGTTTGTACGAGCAGCAAGCGGACTCTGACCTGATTCTGTTTTCTGCTTGAAGATGAAATGTATGTTGTAAACATGCAAACCTGTCCTTGATCCAATGAGATCTTGACATGTTGCAGCTCCATGAATGTGAAAACAACAGAAATTAATTGGTTTTCTATTAAGATTCATTGTCCAGTTTAATTCTGAAGCCATATCGTGTCCTTTCTTATACATACATGTATAAATACCCTGTTGTATCTTCCTATACATATATGCATGTATGTGATAGGCTCCTACAAACCAAGCTGGCACATGTTGCTTACATGTAGTTTTTTGCTTCTAGTTAGATGAACATGAAAATCTAATGTACAGGTTGTCTCTGCAATGTAACAGTGATGGTGAATGACAACAAGTCCTCTGAATTAAACATGTACCTGCGCTCCACAACGACCCACTGGAGCGAGTTATATGTCATAGTTGAGGTCTGGTTGGCGTTAGGAAAAGATCATGGTTTTGATTAAAACGTCCGAGCATGACTCGATGGTCTCGAACAGTGCTCTCCTGATGCTTGTGAATCTTTATCCCACTTTCTGCCGTCTACCAATCCAGTAAATATCCAGTATCACTGCTAAAAGATCCATCTACAGTATAAAGTGACAATAATAGTTTCCTTTTTAATGGTTCTGGTTGCCGATGCTGTCAAGGTACTGTAGCCAGCGGCAAACAAATAAACTCTTAATATTCATGAGTAATAAAAGAGAAAGTTTTGCAGCTAAAATCCTCCTGAGATTTCAATTATCAGCTCAAACGAGGCCTCAAACTTTAAGTAACTTTAATAAAACTACAGCAGTTAGTCTTAAAATGACTTCAGAGGGTTGGATGATTAAAGAATTAAAGATATTAAAGGATAGACTGTTAAATATATTTGTTTCCTATCATTTACAATACTCCATAGGACAACTTTGCCAATAGCTTAATTTGTTGAGAAACTCTCTCATATTCTGCTGCAGGGCTTTAACACAGTTCAATAAGGCAACTGTTAAGCTTCAAATACAACACGAAAACCAAACTCCCATTTATACCCATTTATTGCGTAGCTTTCAGGGAGGGGGGATTCAGGGAGGGGGGATTCCTCTCTGTGAGGTCCAGCCTGAGGTTTCTTGCATCTTGTCCCTAATTAAGTGTCCATAGGAGGGTTTCCCCCTCCTCGTTTCCACCGAGGGTCTAAGGTTGGGTGATGCCATTCCCATTTATCATTTTCATTTATTGTTTCATTGCGACGCCCTTTGAGACTGTAATTGTAATTAGAGGCTGTAATAAACTTGATTTGCTGTGGGGGGCGAGCGGAGTAAAGAGGTGGCGAGCGCTTCGGCCGAGGAGCCCGTGAAGCTCGAATAGAGACGGTTTATTTTAGGGTGAAAATCATCCATGTTCCCCAAAGTGAAAGACTTCCCTACATATATGCCACCTAAACTATATCTTTAATCTCTTTCCTTTTCTGCTTTTTATGTGTAGCTAATCCACTCCTAGTACCTACAAATGTGATTAATTCGGTTTTTACAAGTTTCCCCAGTTCCCATATCTCCGAGATGTGTGGCTGAGCAGGAGTAAAATGAATCGAGCACAATGTGCCATTTCCACGTTTTCTGCAGTGACCAAGTGCCTCACAGTTAGCTTCCTTTCATTAATTCCTTAAGCCGGCATAATGATGTCCTGCAGCTAATAATTATAAACTCTGGCACATCTGACACTGAGGTATGTGTATGTCTCAGCTGCTTTTGTTAATCAGTCCCATGTTAACCATGTTACATTAAAAAAACTTGACTTGGCGAATACTGAATAATGTGTATATGAGAAAGATTTATTGGCTAACAACTCCACATTTCTGTATCAAGTGAGATGATTTTATAGTAGTAAAAATGCGCAGTATCATTTGCAGTTTGTTGATTCGTTTCACAGACTGATTTTTGCGTCATTTGTTGCACGTTCCAGCTCACTCGTGAGTCTCGAGAGGTACGACTGACTGAAAGGTTGTGATGGGCAGCTCAAATGTGAACACATGTATCTGAATGTCATGTTGTCTCATTGTTACAGCCATCCTTTTGTTGTTTTATTTATTTATTTATTTTTATTTCTCATGCCGCCTTCTTTTCCCTGCGCCTAATGAGTGTGACCTTTTTTAAACATTTTGTATTCTTGAAAATGAGTCTCTTGGCTGCTGATTTTTCTACATTCATTATCGTATATTGAAAATGCAACAGAGGGGCTCACGTTCTCAGTTGTCTCTGTGTGTGTGTGTGTGTGTGTGTGTGTGTGTGTGTGTGTGTGTGTGTGTGTGTGTGTGTGTGTGTGTGTGTGTGTGTGTGTGTGTGTGTGTGTGTGGCCAGGTCTGAGCCACAGGTGCCAAGGTTGTCATGGCTGATAAATAAAAGCAAGATGATTTGAAGACTTGATGCTTTTTCCTTTCATGAAGATGGAGCAACGTGTTAGATACTTGCAGATGTGCTGCATGGCGCTGTCAGATGAGATCAATCACTGCTTAACTACCCACTGTGGAGCCCCCTTGTGGTACCTCTAAATAGCTCCTTCAATTGCTTAATAATAATAATAATATCGATTGTATCAGTGTGCATAAAACATTGTTGTGTACATTACGTTGTGACAAGATGTGTGCGTTTAGACAAAGCTTTGCACAAGTTCAGGCGGGGGAAAACACAAGCCACGTACGCCACATCAGCTAGCCATCAGCTGATCCTCATTAATGCTAATTACTTTGTGCATTTAATGCCAGGCAGTTCATCAGCACTGTCAGCTCTTCATTTAAGCCGTCGGCTCGTCCTCCATTCAGATTCTGTCACGCTGCTCATTGTGTGACTTCACCAGCCAGCCTCTTCCTCTTCTGGTTCCCTAGTAATCAAATACTCTTGCAGTGGTACGTTTCTGCAGGCGCTTTTCTTCTCATAATGACGTGCATCTCGGCGATGTGTGTTTGCACAGCTCCGTTCTGTACAACACCGATGCAATTTGATCCTGATCTGTTTGGATTCTGACAGGAAGAACTGTGTGAGTGCAGAATCTGAATCTGTGTTGCCAAACTTTATTTGTTTTTGTGTTGTTGTTTTTTTTTTTTTTTTACACTATTAGTTCTCACTTCCTGACAGGAATATTCCCACAGAGCCAAAGTCTGTGTTTAAAACGTCAGTATATTGCTTTAGTGGGAGTCTGAGTGTATAAGGAAAAGTGTCATTGTCAAGCTCATAATTAATCACCAAATGTTTTGGGATTCAGCACATAAACGCTGCTTGTCATGGTCCAAAAAAGAAGCTAATTGCTTTTGAAGTAAGTATTGTTGCTTGTTAACGAGTTCCCATCCATCCATCAACCCGTCTACTTCCTCCGGTTCACACTGGTCATTAGAAGATCCTTTCATAATGCATTTGCAATGTAAGTGATGGGTGTGTGTGTGTGTGTAACATCTAGGATGCACCGAATCCTTCTGTGCAAACATTTATTTAAAAGTTTATCTGAAGCTTATGTTAAAGTTTAGCCAACCAAATAAGTCAAATAAAGTAGATATCTTTCAGTGTTTTTAGTGCCAAAGTCTCTGTTTGTGACTATACTTCCACTGCAGCAGGGAAACACTGTGGATTTTAGCCTCCGTTACTTACACTGAAAGCACCTTTTTGAAAAGGGATCTTTAATTAGCCGAAACCTCTTCCAGTGTTCATATGGACACCTGACTGCTGATTTTTACACAGTTATGTACAGATCAACATTATGGTTCAAGAAAGCCAACGTTGATTATTTAAATGTGTAATGAGACCATAACTCCCCCTTGGTGTTCATGTTGCACAAATCAAATGCCCTCAAAGACACCACAGCGATCTGATTTCAGACGATTTAGCTCAAAATAATCCCAGATGGGATTCAAGACACGAAGTGCGTAGCTGCTCCGAGGACAAGAGGTGCTTATGGCCAAAGATGTCGCTCAGCAGCAAAGCTTCTCAATCCTGCTTCCTGGCACTTAGGACTACTGTTGTTTTTCTATCCTATCACCTCATTTAATTGCGGCTCACTGCATTTTCCTGAGTATTAAAATCCTTAATCAGTCCTTGATTAGATGGCTGAAATGAAGGCCAACAACATAGTTAGACAGTATATATATATATATATATATATATATATATATATTTTTTTTTTTTACACACACAGCACAGTGGCTGTCGAGTGCAGTGCAGACGTTTACATTTGTTCATAAAAAATCTCTCTGTAGATATCTGGAGATTCAGTGAGTATTTAAGCTTCTGAAGCTAAATAGAATAATAAGGACACAATGAATAATACACATTTAATGTTAATATTAAAGTAGAGAAAGCACGGTTCTGTTAGAATGCAATGGTGATACTAATAACAGCGATGAATACTACGGACGCTGCTCATAAAATACTTATAATGTTGGAAGAAGAGCTACATTATGAATTCCTCTTTTTAAGCCGAGAGAGAGTTACTAGTGCTAGACTGGCTGGGTGATGGATTTTTAAACTCATGCTTATTGTTTAATTTTCTAATTTGTATTTTGTTTTTTGTTTTTTTTTCTATATCACACAGATCCAAGCAGACGGTCAGGAAGGATTAACAGGATGATATTCAGCTAAAGGAGTATCAGAACGGCGCATTTGCAAGGTACACACATTAGACCAGTAACATATGGTTTACAGAAATGTGTACATGTACACACAGGTGTCTCCTCAGCACACACAGGATGCATATAGGTTCTCCTGTAGGTGTGTTGTAATGCTGAGCACGTTTAATTGCTTTCTTTCTCTAACATAAAGTTTTTTTTCAAGTGTAAAAAGAAAGTTCATATAGTATCCGTTTTTTTAGATGTGCATCTTCAGACACGTCCTGGTGGTTTGAGCCACATGTAGCATCACTGAGAATGAAACCTGCCTGTCTGCCAGATCTATAGGCTTCAAAGAGGTTGCAGTAGTGATGTGGATTTTATCAAGCAGAAACTATGCTTTCAACATTTTTGGGGATGGATATGAATACCCAAAAGAATGGCTTTCATGCACATATGTGTGTACACGGCAATCATACCGACCTAATAACCTCAGGTCGTTGAATTAAATTTAAATTGAATTTGCAGAAATTAATTTGTTATTTAGCAAATTAAACACATTAACTGTATGCAGCACAAGTTGACATCCTGACTTCCTTTTACTGCCGCTGTTCATAATTCCTTCTGTCCAGTCAAATATTGCTGCTGTAAATAAAGGTTTTATTAAAAAGGGAAATCACTTTGTCAAAGATATTGCTGTAAATCTCCCGTCATCGCCAAAGTTTCCCATGTTAGCAAAGGATATTTGATGAATTAAGAAAGTGAAGAGGGAAAAGAAGCTTATCTGGAAAGAGGAAGAGACGCAGCAACGCTAACAAAATATCCTAAGAGGATGCAAATTTGGTCTTTCTGTAGATACAGTTGGCAGCGTAACCATTTGCTGCAGTGCTTGCAGTAGTAATTCAAAGTAAACCAAGAGAGATTAATTATTGATGTGTTATGAGAGACAACCATACATCATTATGGCATTTAGGTGGAAAGAAAATAAGAAAGAATTATTGAGTAGGCACAAGTTAGGTCAGTCTGGCTCCACACGGGGAAGGGGAAATGCAAACACACAAAAACCAACATGAAAACTAGCATATAACACCTGACGTGATCTGCAAAAGCTCTTAATTCAGCTCCGTGTTTACTTCAGAGAGCTCGCTGTGCCATAGGAAGGCTTTAGATCAGGCATATGGACCTAAGAAGCATAAATACAGCAGTAACAGTGAGCCTGCAGCCAAGGCTGAACAGTGAACAGTTAATAACGTGGAAAAGAAATGTGGCCTGGGCTTTCATCAACAGCCAAAGGCATCTTCAGAGGCACATAAAAAAAAACAAAAAAAAAAAACAGAGCAGCGAGTGGCTGAGGTGGAAGAGAAATGACTGCTGTGTCTGAGACCCAAAGTCTAAAAATTAATTTCAAGGGATAGGTGTCTTAAAGTAATTTATGATATGACAGCAGCTGTGGTTAATAAAATGACTTTACTGAAAGCCAATTTAATCTACTCACTCCAGGCTTGTTTGTGGGCGTGTCCTGAAGCTGATTTGTTGTTGTTGTTGTTGTTTTTTTTATTCATATACATCATCGCAGGATCTTGGATTTCTAAAAAAAGAAAAGAAAAAAGATTGATTATATTCCATTTTTTGGCGATCAATAAAATCTGTCAGATGGCTGGAATTGATCAACATGGAGGGCGACAAAGGGGTCGCGACCTTTACAATCGCTGAAGGAGTTATGGTAATGAAAAGCTCCGAAGCAATTATCTCGTCAGCTCTGGGATTTTCTGCGTGATCAATGGACCAATATGGCCTCATGTCTAGAATCACCTCAAGTCTCCGGGAGCCTCCTGAACGTCTTCAGACATGTCACAGCAAACATTGAGCATCCTAAAGCTCTGCGTAACACGGGTCACGATTTCCAGCAGCTATGTTTGTTTGTTTGTTTGTTTGTTTGTTTGTTTGTTTGTTTTGTTTTCTCCAGCGCACACACACACACACCCCCACAAGAACAAAAAACTGGTTTTGTCAAATACATATGTCATATGTGTCATATGTGTCACAGAGATATGCGTAGGCTTTAGTAGAAGCAAAATGTGTCCATGTGTATTCAAGACAGCAGCAAGACTTCCAGTGAAGCGTGTTAAATGAACAGAAGCGACTCTGCGGTGGGTCTTAGTCATCCTGTGGTTTGTATCAGAACAGAGAGCGTACCCATTATCGTGAATATCCTCACGGGTGACTTGAAAACATTGTCTAGCTCCTATATTGATTATCTTTTATTTATTTTATATTGCCACATACTTAAAAAAAAAAAAAAGTGTGTCCTATCTGAGATACAATAAAAATATTTGTTACTTAACAAGTAATGTGAGGTAAAGTGATCCTGTTTTATTGCCATATTAAGCATATTTTGATGATTATTAACATAATCATGAAAACAATTATTTTGACCAGGATAATTATGACATGATTTTTTATTTTTATTATTATATTATATTATATTTTATTATATTATATTATATTATATTATATTATATTATATTATATTATATTATATTATATTTTTGGATAATTATGACATGATTTTTTATTTTTTATTTTATACCGTCCCATGCTTAATACCCACATTTGAGAACAAGTGCTTGTTTTTACTTAAAATAATTTCTCCTGGTGTGTTCAGCATCGGCGGCTGCCTTTTGCTTTGTATTGAGAAGTGTTTTTTAATATTTTTTTATTTTTTGATATTCCACATCACCTCATAGAGTTGAATCACTGTTACTCTGTGTCAGAGCCCAAACATACTCAATTTATGCTTATATAAATTAAAAAAGAACTGCACATTTATTACCTAATACACTGATAACTGCACATTAATATGGCCCTAAAAGCATCAGGTTTTCTATTACAGAATCACATGTCGTTTAGCACATCAGGTGTGTTAATAAGATTTCTGTTTTAGGGTCTACTGCAAAGAAAAAGTAACACAAAAGCTACTAAATTATACACAGCCTCACACGGTTGCTGGATTTTTTTATAGATTGTGGTCTGATTTAAATGTTCTTTTAGTTCAGTAGATCACAATGTTTTAATTTTTCTGATTAAAGCACTTCCCAGCTCGGAGATATTTGTGATAATTATGTTTACTGAGTGTAGAGCTTGTAGCCGATATATAACTTTTCTAGAAACTAACAAAGCACACTGGAACCATTATTCCTCTTTATGTGTGCTTTCCCCACACGGGACAATTACCAGAAAACAGTGTCAGGTTTACACAGTTGATACTGTAACACAGGACCTGGTTTTTAAGGACTCTCTGTGCTCTGAATTTTGATAAATGAATGTTTTGATAATGAGGAGGCCGTGTCGTCACACTGCACGACGCTATTTTGAATAACGCATTTCAAATTGGACAAAATAACCCCGTTTGCTCTGGGCTCAGAGTAGGAGAGGAGTACTGTAACAAGCTCGTTTGCCATAAATATAATCCCCTACCACTGGGGCTATGAAGCTGTAATGTCAAGGTGACAAATGCAGACTTGAACCTGGAAGACATCCACTACTAATGATCAGATTTTCTTAGGAAAAATATGTGTGGAGGAAGGTTAGTGAGTAACCGTGTACCCAAGAGATACCACGGTGGGGAATTACCCCTGTGGCATGCATTCATGCAGCCAAGACTCTCATTAACCCTGCACTGGAAACAGCATTATTTGGTGGACAAGAAACTGAAATGCTGATTCTTGCCAATAATGTCTTCCATGCCTTGGCTCTGTAGAGGTGCCACTTTATTTTTTTGGCAACTGTGTAGTATCGTGGTGGCAAGTGTTTCTCTGCTTCACATAAAGTAAAGAAAATGGTTTTGAGGTAACTGCCCTGCTTAGTTTGTCACTGACACATCTCGCTTTTGTCCACTTTCGGGGCAACAGCTCAGCTTGTCAGTCCAGCTCCCGTTTACTTGGTGTAGTTCAGGGTCACAAAATAAAAATCTGCTACCATAGTTTTACCCAGAGGTTTGCGTCATCCGTCTTGTTTTAAAACTTTGCCTTCTGCGCTGCCTGCCTCTTACAGTACGTTCTCTACATAATCTCCCTCTTGTTCTGAATAAAAGCGGCGCGTTTGCGGTGCATTTCATTTGACAAGATAAGTGCAGTAACCTTGTCGGTGGTGCAGAATATAGAATCTGAAAGCTTGTCGGGGATCTCGCCACGGACAGCAGCACGTCTAGTGATGTGGGATATAAATTGTGTGGAGGGTTAACTGTGCTTATCCCCCCGTTGCCTGAGAGCATTGTGCTAATACAATAGGTTAGTGTTACACTGGTCTCTCTGCTTTATTCTTTAAAGGTATTTCCGGACCTTATTTGGCTTCATTTTATAGCTGAAAGTGACCGACAGGATGTGATTGTGAGGTGGACATGCAACGATGGTCCCAGGCTGGATTTGACCCAGGGATGCTGCTTTCATGTTACACACACACCTGGTAGCTTATCTCACATAAGCCACCAGGACACTCGTTCCAATCTCCCCTATTTTAATGATCATGTGAAGAGGTTGGTTTAGTCTTTCTCCTTTTTTATTATCCTTTGCTGACCTTAAAGTTATTCCTGCTTTCATCTCTCGTCTACATTACTTGAACTCCCTCTACACTGCGCTCAGACAGAAATCCCTCCACCTTCTGTAATTAGTGCAACATGCAGCCGCTGTAATGTTAACCAGTAAGTTAGGCTGATATCATGCCCATGCAAGCCTCCCTACGCTAGATGTTTCAGAAAATACATTTCAGACCCTTTAATTCCTTATGAGCCAGCGTGCAGCCTCAGATCTACTGGGCGGAGGCCTCAGACTGCTTCAAAGTCCAGGGTACAGTAGCTAAAACAGTTGTGTGTCTTAATTCTTTTCTTCAAAGTGGATTTCACAAAATGTAATGATTGATTGTACAATCATTACATCTTTAAATCAAACACGTCTGCAAACATTTATCAATTATTTACTCTGAAAGCTGATGGAAACTAAAGTTTTTGGTTTTGGTATTTTTTAAGATTAGGGAACTATATCTTGGGTGAGGATAAGACTGTTATCAGTGAATGTGGATTATTGATGCAACAGGATACCAACCAGAAGAATACAACGTAAGAACAGTATTTATAGGAAACTGGGTGTAAAACTATGTTTTCTTCTCGACTTCTAGCTGCCAATGAGCACTGTGGAGTCAAGTTATTGGCGGCCTGGTGTTTTCCCGGGAACAGCGAGTACAGCTCGATAAGGCAGGAAGAGACTGCTCAAAATCAGATTCTGACACCGCCGACGCTTCGTATCTGCTGCTGTATGTTCTCAAAAAAATAAATAAATAAAATCTACTATAGTTTACAACAAGACTCTGGATTAGGCCCAGCTGTGCATAGCATGACTCTCCCAGCAGCATTATTGAAATACCTGCCAAATGTTTTATCACAGCTGATAGTGAGAATACATGTTGGGCATTTCTTTTTATCTAACTGGAACAACCCCTCAGCTTGCCAGCAGCTCAACTCGGGAGAGTTTGTTTTTTTTGCTGAAAATAAACAGTGATGCTATGAGGAATCTCTATCAGATGTTTAAAAAAATATATGTATATGTGTGTGGCAACGATGAATATTAACAATAATCAGTTAGGGATTTAATTCAGTTAGTGTGGTGACAAGAAAATACAGAGGAAAGAACTGAAAAAGGCACTTTTTTATTTATAATTTTTTGTGTAAAAGTAATTTTTTCTATTCAGCATTAAGTACTTAAAGAATACGTTTTAATGGTTCATGTAACTTACAGATTTGACTTGTGTTTAAAGAGTTTGAGACGTAAAAGACGAAAAAAATAATGAAAAAAATATTACTATTTTGTGACTTAATGGCATTTTACTTGGTTACATAATTACTCCAGCACCCCCCTAATCATATGCTGAGCTGTAATGTTGGGGATTAGCCTTGGCCTATTTTTCCTTCTCTCACTACAGTACAGAAGCTCCTCCACTTCTTCATATGTCTCCATTTTCCTTCCTCATCCTGCTCCTATTTTGCTCTTTTATTACAGCACCACAACTGTCAATGATCTTGCAGGAGCCCAACAACACGATAATTTAATCGTGTGCCGGTGCAGCTATAATGCTAAGCTGCAAAGCTGAAGGTATTTTAGTGTGTGTGTGTGTGTGTGTGTGTGCGTCCTTCTTCTACTTTTATTTTTCAACGTTTATTCATAAACTATGTTCACGTTACACTATGTCGAGCTGAATTCAACACAGTATATAATGGAGAGGTGAGTGTTTCTTTTACTGATGCACAGCTTTCACTCGTGTCCTCTCAGGTTGATTGGCTTGTCAGTGACTATGTTCCTTTTATTATTTCTGCTCTTTCAGCTCCAGAGGCTAAAATACACACAGTAATTGTTTTTTTGTTTTGTTGTTTTTTTTTTTTGCTATAAGCACATAACATCCAAACTTACTTTGGACAGCTGATGTGTGACAGCAGCTTTTTGTTCTTTGTGTTTCTCCTATTTTTGAACACAGTACTATGATGGATATTCTTGTATTCTGCTGATCTACTGATATATTGTGTGCTCAGGTTATTTTAAGAGCTGAAACAAATAGTTGGAAAGAGTTTTATGCTGGTTTGAGGATTCGCTGCTCGTCTCTGTTCTCTCACAGTAAACTGAATATCTTTGAGTTTTGAACTGCTGGTCAGACAACACGTGATGTTTTAAAAATGTCCTTCTTTCTTTGGCTCTGGGAAATTGTGATGGATATTTTTCCACTACAGTGTTTTCATAACTGTCATAGTCTAAATGATCAATCAATTATTTGAGGAGGATCATATGGCAGAATAAGTAAAATGAAAAGCAGCCCTATTTGTTTTGCTTACATGAGTGCACATCCATTCCCTTGCTACATATTGCCTACTGACGTACATCACATCTACCTGGAGATGCAATTTCTCAAACCGCATGCACGAAAATGGGAGAGAAATACATTATCACGCTGTGAAGACAAAAGCAGGAACAGGCAACGCTTTTGACATTGAAATCAAGAGATTATTTGCCTCCCTGCAACAATGCAACAGTACTGTACATTTAGGAAATGGTGTGTCCATTTCACGTCACAAAGAACTTACACGGTGCAGGAAAGTAATCTTCATATTGCTCATGTCTGCAGCACATCACCTGTTTCAGAGTTTCATGACGTTCTTCTGCTTCTCTAGATTATTTCTGTTATTTATTTTGCTTAAAAGTAGCTTTAAAGTAGCTTTATATTATTATACAGGGTTTTCAGTGTTGGCTTGTTGCATATGTAGAAGGACTCCCTGGCGTGACCTGTCTTCATGTCACACGCGTCATGTACATAGACAATACGGAGCCTTTTCTTCTGTTGGGACAAAGGGCACAATAGACGTGTCCTTTATGTTAACAGCCAACATCTTACAAGAAAGACCGGACAGACTGACTATCTGGATTCGGTGAAAGTGACCTTGGCCATGTCTGGAATAGTGATACAGGAGGAGAGAACTGACAGTGAATGTAAATCATGTAGCCCTTTAGCTGATTAGAGTGCCGAATGCAGTCAAACGGAACAAAATATAGAGGACTGTCCGAGGGTACGAAAAGTGCCACAAATAATGCATCTGCCTACCAAGAACAGGTCTCGAGAGAGAGAATGACAGGTTTATGTGGTTTTTTTTTAAATGGTGTGTGTCCTTCGTAAGGAGAGCAGGCGCAGAGTGCACTCGCCATCATAACCAACATGACAAACTGAGGTTGCGGCTGGGAATACCAAATGATAGAAAAGGCAAAGGACAGACTTTTATCAGCAGACGTGCTGCGGAAAGAAATGTGAGGGGGGGAAGCAAATGACGGCAGCAGAGGAGGCTGCAGAAGTGTTTGGATGAGTTTACTGTACTGTATGTGTGTGTGTAGCTTGTACCCGTCTTTAAAAACTTCCCCATACATAAGGGCCTGAGGGAAATTATAGTGATGAGAGAAGCTACGAGGTGGCTTTTTGCAGTGTAAGCTGGGGGGGAGATGCAGTGTGAATAGCTGCATTCTCCGAGATGAGAGGGGCTCTCTTGAATCTGGCTGTATTGAGGCATTTACAGTATTTAGTCAAGCTCTTCACCATGAAATGTAATTCTCAGAGTGGTAATGAGGCAGCTTTTTTTTTTTTTTTTTTTTCTGAGGCAGTTAGCGAGACATTAGGACCAATATGTGTAATACTGCTGCGGCCATTTGTGTATCCACCTAAAGTTTTTAATGTGGCCCAACTTCAAGGGGTCTTTAACCATGACCTGGGAGCCTCCTGCAAGAAAAAAGAAAAAAAGAAGAAGAATAGCTTCAAACAATAAACTCCCCTGAAACCACCTCAGCAAAGTCATGAATCACGATCACTATTCCAATCAGAGGTTTCATTGTCTCCTCTGTTATATCTCCAGTCAGAGCATAAAATATGTTTCTGAAGTAAAACAGAAAGAAAATCCTCTGATACACAATCCAGGGAAATAACAATCCCTACTAGCTCAGTGTCTATTTGTCCTTCGCAAAGAGTCTGTTCATTTACATCTTTGGCTTCATGATGACATCACACATCATTGATTTTTTTTAAATATGCTTGAAGTTGAAGAGTTCAAACATGACTATTTAGTATTTTTAGACGTGTTATGAAATATAACCTCAGAACCTTAAACAAATTGTGCTCAAACCCGATGTTTCTTCTTTACTCAGTATTGATGCTCCTTGACCCAAACTATCTTTATTTATTTATTTATTCATTTATTTTTAGGGTTCTTTTTTGTGCCTAGAGTTACCTAGAAGACCAAACAATGCTAACTTTATCTTTCTAAAAACAGATGAAGGGAGCAAATTGTTGCAAGAGCAGCCTGCGTCTCTGATATAATGAAGGACATAGAAAAACATGCATGCTACTGTACAGGTTAATAGTTTACACCTACTTCTAATAACAACAGCCAGGCTCTATAATTACAATGCTAAATTAGAATTATATCTCTTTAATGTTGAGGACAATTAACCTCTAAACATAACCTACAAATAATCTGAGTGCCACAAAACATCATCTTATCTTCAGCTTTACTCATCAGCAACTCACTCAATGTCTGTATTTATTCATAAATAAACATTTCTTTTTTGGTTTTTTACCTTAGAATAAATTCAATTTGCCTTGAAAATACAATTTAGATACACATATCTGTCGCTGTTTCCTAATACCACTTTATCAGGAGGAACTGTAATGAAAATAACCTTTTATATTGATATTTGATATAATTGTAAGTTGTTCTGTTGATTGAAATACATATTTTCCTTTTACTCTTATGTAGAAAACTGCCACTGGTAGCATCAGGATTCATTTCATAATATCATGCTGGGTGTTAGTTGTCATAGGAAGAAAGCCTGATCTCGTCTCCCCCGCTCAGACAGGGTCAGAGGTCAGGGTCGGCTGTATGTGTCGTCCCTGAAGGAGGTAGTTTTCAGAATTTGACGAGAAACGGTGAACGGAAATGGGGCCAATACACGTCCTTTTTAACGGAGGAGTGCATCCGTATGAAGCAAAGAGTAATAGTGCCAATAATGCTGGCTGTCAATTCCCGAGACCATCATCGAGGAGGAAGGACCACAGGACTGAGACACCATCCAGAGGATTAGAGTGGTATTACAAGGAAGGAAGCAAAAACACAACACCTCATTCATCTGCTCGAAGGCTTCCTGAATCACAGCAGTGGTCACCAGATGGTGCTGCAAAGGCAGGTTTGATTCATGTGTTGCTCGACCAGTCAGGAGGATGAAGGAATGAGGAAGCAGAGGGCCACTCGTATCAAGATAATCATCATAACTCTGGTGTCTGGCAATGCAGATAAGTGACTGATGGTGGCTTTAAATCCAGCACAAGAGAAAATAGGCTATTATATATGCCGTGGAGGAGAGTGATGCTTTGCACTTGAGAAATTAGAGAGGTCCTGGGGGACAAATCTTACTTCTTAAGCTATATCATCACCACAGAGAATTCTTACTATACTCATTAGTTTGAGCATCATATGAATGAAAATTGGTGAGCGGCAGCGGGTGGATTGTGGGGAGTCTGTGGATCTTTTTATAGAGACCGTCTAAAATTATACTAATGACAATTAACAAGAAAAGAAAATTGTTAAATTGTCAATATGTTGGTGGGTAGTGGTTCAGACAGACTTCCTCACACTGTTGTAAAGCATCTGAACTGTTTGTGTAAATACTGTCTGTAAATTGGCTACTTAGCAGGTCAGTAAATATGCAGTAGTGGAGTTAAAAAAAAAGGCAAAGGTCTAAAATGTGATGACGTAAAAGTATAAAACCAAATCTGATGATTTGATTTCACGCACCAGAAGTTGTCAGTGTCAAATGTTCAGGGCATTGTGGATGTTAGTGTAAATAATGTTATGAGATCCCAGACAGCAGGGGAGCTCAGGACATTTTTCAGAAGCCCAGAGGTTGGTGCTGGGATGGGGGGGAGCAGATGGGGTGTCCCATTAGCGGTTGTCCTGTTGGCTAAAGCCAGCTGCCACTCTCTGGGTCTCTCTCTGGGCCCGTCCTCTCTCCTAACTCAACAGAATTTTTTTTTTTCTCATTTTAAGTTTGCTGTTTTGATGGCCTACCCATCAAACTTGTAGTAGGTTATACAGTCATAGTCCAAATTGTTTTTCCGTTTTAACATTTTGCAGGTTTTCCTCCTACCGGGCGCTTAAACACACAGTATTTGAAATGATCTGCTCACATCTTGTACACCTTTAGTACATTATCTGCCAAAGGATTGCCTAATGGTGTTATCAAATGGTTTTATGATCTAATTCCCTGATTTTTAGCAGCGATATCAGGCCAGTGTGAGGAGCAGCTGTACACATCATATCTAACACACCTCAGAGGCAAAAAGATAAATACATTAAATTAAATTATAGAAAACATGCTTGTTAACTTATGGCCTAAAAATAGATCAGAACATTGAAATGTTTTTTTTTTTTTTTTGCTATGATAAACAATATTACAATGATACTTTGGATAATAATAGATAATACACGTATGTATTAGGTATAATCAGAAAAATAAATGCAATGAGGTGTTTTTGGATAATGAATAATAAAAATATTTCTTGTCACAGCATACACACACTAAGTGCATGATGATACAATTACTATTGATAATGGTAAATATAATACTAATAAACAAATAATAGTAATTATTAATTACAAATTTATAATACAAGAGAAGAAGAGGAAAAAAAACAGAGGAAGAATAAAAGTAATATATAACCAATGTATGTGCTTGTTGTGGCGAGTAAAGTTCTCTCATTCTTCTTCTGTCGCTTTAATAATGCTAACTGGTAATGATGGGATTTCCTTGGCCAGACACGTGGGCTACATCTGTCACTCACTCTGCTCCACCATTTGACAGAGAAACATGGTTGCCTCACACCATTTCATTCACTGGTCACACACACACACACGCACACAAATACAGACACAAATGTACACATGTCCTAATTTTTCCATAACCACCTCCTTCACTCATCTTAACTTTTTTTTTTTTTTTTTCTTAAATAGCTCTTTGTTCTCTTCCCATGTCTATTTTTATCCCAGCTTTCATGGGAGGAGTCAGAGAAATGACGAGGCTTGAGAGACTTTGCTCATCTCCATGGCAACTATATTGCCAGCCTTCATTGTCTAACATAGTGTCTTTTTTTCTTGTTATATACCTTTTGTTGCTCTTATCTTATTATCAGATTTGTTCAGGTCCATATTTTATGACATTTCCTCTCCAGATGCTATATGGCCATCTTTTTCTTTTTTTCCTCCTCCCCCCATGCACGCTTCTTCCCCTGGATCCTCATCTCTCCACGCTGTCCACCCCTCAGCAGCCCCCTCCCCCCCCAGGAGTGGATTGAGCTGTCTTTTCCTTTCTGAACCAATGGGCGTGCTGTTGTAGAGTAATTCTCTACTAACCCACGCCTCACTCATGAGACACAGTTTGGATGCGGTTCGTTTTGCTACCACTGTGAGGCCTACTTTCATGAGACCGAAAATCTCTGTGGGCTTTGTTCAGTTCAAGGGGGTTTCCCCATTTTTTCCCCTTTTTACTGGATCCTGCTGAGAAATGCAAATTTACTGGCATCTTCCCCAGTTAATAACTGTAGTGTGGCATCCTCTTTTGAAACACATGCTGTACCACTGGCGTTGTCTATGATTTGATTGATACAGGACATTAATCACTCTTAGGTTCATTATGCTTTTGCCTACCTGGAAATATAATGCAAGTTAAATATGGCATCCTTTAGGCATCTTGATATAAATATATATATATATATATGCAATTAGGACCCTGCAAAAATCCTGATGAATTGTTTAGTCAAATATATTCGTGTCACTGTGTGCTCTAAATTAAGCAGCGCAAACAAACCAGCATCCGCATTATTCCATCACGGATTTCCCAGCCATTAGTCATCTCTTCATCAAAATATTTTCAACCATTATGACTCGCTGTCTGTTTTGAGATACAGGAAATGCATTCAGTTCCACTTGCGGGATTCCTTCTGGTCACGTGGCCTGGCAGCACAAACATATGCTGTCAATGGAAGCTTCTGTGTTCAGAGGCGTTAGGTGCACAAAAACACACACACATAGGGAGGAGGGAGAAGTACAGACAGTCATAGGAGCTATAACTGATGCACACCCTCATATTTAATACAGCCTGCACATCATTAAAGAGTAAAAGAATATGCTAGCACCCAGACTAACAATGCCAGGTGAGATAATGAAGTTAATTACGTGTTGTCTTTTGTGCCAGTCCACAAGCGCCGACAGATGCCAGTAGCCCCGAGGAACTAAGTGCTCACCCATGGTCCTCCAGATTGCCCCTAAAAGAAAGCCTTTCACCAGTCTGCCCGTTCCCTATGGCAACAGTCGGCACCCTGCGCGTCACCTGCCAGCAAGGGAGCAGGTGGACCCAGCAGGGCCAGGTGGAGGCTTCACCTGTCACGCTTCCAGAGCTGTCCTACGCATGCCAACACAAACAGAAACGGAGGCGCAAAATAGTCCAAAGCTGCAATATCTCAAGCAGGTTTCATTATGCAAAACACACGGAGCCCCGCTGCACACCCACCAACACGTGTAAACATGCAGGCGTTTATAAATAGCCATATTTACATGTAGTTGGAGCGCGTGCAGACTGCAAGGTATAAGACAGACCTATAGGTGCTGATTTAAAGAAACTTTTGTCATCATCTCTAAGACGGCGTCTGTTTGCATTTCACAGCTAATTTCATCATTACAATAGATATGTATTTGTTTTGTATTTTCCTCTCCTTAGGTCTATAGAGTGCATGCATAGCGCATTTACATATATGATGCAGATCCATCTTAATTTTGTAGCTCTCTACATTGAGCTGAGGAGAACCGTGTGAGTCCAAAGAGGACACCCTTGATAATCAGACAGAGTGCTCCTCGTGAAGAATAAATAGGAGGATGTGATCTTATGCCGGTGTTACGGGCTGTATGAAAGCTGCATGTGACCCTTGATGTGAAGTGAGTGACAGCCAGGCAATCCACAGAATCTAAGGTCAGCCCCCCACCCTGAAATACAGCGCAATCAATACTGGCAATGAAATGCGGTGTGACGAGTGGTCTATCAATACCCCCGGGCAGAAGGAGGTAGATTCATAAATCAATCCTCTTTCAGGTTCTGATTGTACAAGAGCACTTACAATAGCAGAACAAGGGCATATCAGCAGTTTACTGTTTTTTTTTTCTCCCCAAACAAAAACAAACCTAAGTAAAAACTGTTAATAAAATCTTATGAAACTGCTTCACTTATTAACTTCTACATTACTGCAGAGTGTGTAACAGAGATCCATTAAAACATAACGGAGAAAAAGATCTATTATGTCACGTTGCCCTATTCTGCATATATATACAGTATTTTAGCATCAAAACCAATACTGCTGAATGGAGAAAATACAACATTAGACTGCAAGTCTTTGACTCAACTTGACAAACAAATTGATGATTTCAAGCAGAGAAATGACAATGATGGAACACGCCTTGATATTAAACTACTGGTCCGATGAATGGTACTTGATGTTTTAGCATTGACAACTTAAATCAGTTCCAGAGGCCATTAAAATGATATGTTTTACTCTTTTTTTTTTTTCCTCCCTTCCTTTAACTTTGCCTGCTACCCCTCAGTGGTTAATGGTATGATAAATGTGCAGTGAGACAGTCGCACACCACTTCTCAGCTGACAGTGTGGGACGAATGATGTAGTGGCTTCTAATACGCTTTACCAGAAGAGAAACCAATAGCTTTACTGGACCACTAGACTAACCAGTGTGTGCCAAAAGGTTGCTTTTTGGAATTACATCTATCTATCTGTCTGCCTATCATCCTATCTGGCTCTGAAACATCCTCCTCAGTACGTTTTAAAAGCTGCTGCTCATTCAGGTCGGCTGACACAAATGTTGGCACGTGCGGACAATGTGTGATATTACACTCGCTGTGTACATCTTAATCACCCAAAAGGGTGAATATCTGTGCAAGGGTACTTGCGCCCTGACCTCTGGTTCCATAGTTACCCCCAGTTGGGAAATCAATGAAGCGCGTGCGCAAAGAAGCTCCCTTAGGACAGTTCACATCTGCACAAATCAGCTCTGTTTTGTCACCACCATTTTTTCTTGGCTCTGTCAGATGAGATCTGAAGGCACAAATGTGCCACATTTTAGGCACCTACACTGGATCACACAAATAACCATAGGCTGCCCAGGGGATACGAGATTCTGGCCATACTTCCCACGTCTCAAAAAATAAACAGCAAGAGAAGTAGGCCACAAAAGTGACTAAATTCTTGATTAAAATATAATCCCCACAATGCTGTAATTGTATTATGACTAATAAAACGAGAATAAAGAAATGCTGCAGTACAATATACATTTTGCATGCATCAAAATCAGATTTTTACTCATTTTAATTCCTCACAACCTGCACTTTACAATTTCTCTTTCAAATCTTTTTTTTTTCCTATTTGCTGTCATGCTGCACAATCCATTTGTTTTCCAGACCCCTGTTCAGAGTTGGCCCTGGTCTTTGTCTTTGCTTGATACTGTACAGTATATGAGTTTCTTCCCCCGGGTCTCTCAGACATGCAGAATACTGAGCTGTGCACATTTAGGTTGACAGATTAGTTTACATTTGGTTTGACACCACAAGAGAAGGGCTCGGCTCGCCTGCAGTAACTACGGCTACTTTCTGGGGTCGGTTTAGTGTGAAAGCAGAGCCTGCCAGAAGAAATATGGAGGTCCAAACCCTGACCCAGTAGGACCTGCCCATGAGTTCACAGCCCCGCGTCTTTGGAATATGAGGTGAATCATCTATATGGGAGTCCATATATACCAAGTAAAGCAGAAAGAAGCCCGGGGGAAGATTCTGTTTCTAAATTAGTGGCCACTGAAGGCCGCATTACGGAAGAATGCATAATCAGGCTTCAAGTACGCTTAATTCAACACTGACCATCTCAGAGAGAGAGAGAGAGAGAGAGAGAGAGAGAGAGAAAACAAGTCAGTCAGTCGTGTCTATTTGTGAGTACACTATATGCATTGTGTGCTTAATTATGGTACAAATCATTTAATAGCTGATTGAGCCAGATGTTGCTATATCAACGTATGTTACATAATTTTAATTATTTTATGCATTTAGAACTAGGTTTATATGAGCTCTGTTATTATTATTATTATTATTATTATTTTATCTTTCCGACTGTGATGAGCAGACATATCAAACTAATGTGTGCTGCTCATACCAGATAAATTCATTCCCATCTCTGTGAGGCCACCCCTCTAAGAGTAGCACAGCTGCTTTGAGATGGCTCAGGTCCCTTGGATGAACCCCACCACACACACAAACAGACACACACACACACACACACACACCCCTCCTTTCCCTAGTGTGGGTTCCACAGCTGTTCCTGTTGGGAGTCTGTGTGATTTGGATCACTCGGGCCAGAACAAAGTCTACATCATTTTAGGAAAAATAGGTGCCTCAAGGAAGATTAGTGTGAATGAACACAAAATATATTTAACAAAATATATATCTGTGAATGTTTTTGGATGCTTTTGGAAATGTCTTACAAGTATTATAATTAACCCAATGAAGTGCCCATAAGCAAGGCATTTAACCCCAATGCTTCAAGTGACCATTAAATTAGACTGTGGCCGGGTTTGGAGAATAGTTAATTTGGTGGACGGCAGGGATTCATCTGCGCTAGTAGCTATAGTCCATAACAAAGAAGAACATCTGCAGATTTACTGTTGTTCTCATATTTCTTATAATTATAATACTATAGAGTTTAGTTCTTTCTTTTTCCCATGCTATGCAGATGATACTCTGCTGTATCTTTCTGTGAAAAGAAAAAAACTAAAGATTCCAGGTAAGGCCCAACTTGACTTGAAACAAAATTATTTATTTCAAAGTCTCTCTTTGATTATGTGCTGAAAGTACACCTAAAATCAATTAATATAATTAATCAACATATGTATTATATTGATTGTGCTAATTAATAAAATAATTAATTAATTAATAAATATATTCTTATACATGCTGACATTACTCAATCTAATGGTACAGTTTTAAGGAAAATAAGATATTTAACACCCAGCCTCTCCCTCCGTCATTCTATCAATATATTGATCGCATCACAATCAGTGAGGCCAATGAGGCATGGACAGTACAGTTGTTGCTGATTGTTTACTACTAAAATGGCATTGGCCTAAGGTCATTTCATACATCTGTTGTATTGCGAATTGCAAAGAACATGCAACGTCTCGGTTAACCGTAAATGTGATATGACTCCTTATGGAAATGATTTTCTTACACTTCAAATGCAATCATAATTTCCCAAATTCACAGATGAAAATAAAGTATATTAGCTAAGAGAACAAGCGTCTCAACAACACTTTACAGATTAAACTCTATAGTCACAGATAATGTCTTTCTCAGCCCAGGTCAACAAAACAAAACCTGTCTTGCAAAAGTTGGCAATTACAAAGTAATGCCTTAATTCCATTAGCAAGGGCAACATCCTATGCATTATCAATGCAGAGAAATGGGGAGGGAAGACAGCAAGGAATCTATAAAAAGGGTCAACAGTGGAACTGAAAGTGGCAATATGCCACTATGACTATGCATACGTTAGTGTCCAACATAAGAACTCTTGGCATGGTTAGCATTGTGTCGAATGGGCAGACCAGGATAGATTAACTGGTGAATCAGGGTACTTGGATGAGTCAGATGATGGACTTTAGATGGTTTGGCTTGTATAGTGATCTGAATCATATTGTCACTCTGCTCCTGTGAGCAATGTAACGATAAGAAGGAATGGCGATGTAATAGTGAATCTTTTTGTACTCTCTAATACCCACAAATGTAGCATCCCAACAACCTATCGTAAAACTTGAAATGAATCCTGTAATTAATTATACTGTGGAGTGATTGGTATTTAGATACCGCCACTCAACATCCTGTCAATCATCCTGCTCTTTAGGATGACCTGAAACATCTCCACAGTAAGGATCAAAGTATGTTTTGGGGTGCATGAAACGGTATATCTGGCTTGTACAGTCCCTCAGTACTACAGTCAATGAGGAGTTTGTGCCCATTTTACTTCATATTTAAATAATATTAAAAGTATCTACTGGGAAATTCATAACATCTGATATGATATGAGTGGCCATAGCTAAGTCAGTACCTTGTGCAGCGGGTAAAGACTGTGTTCTGCAGCACCACGGCTCTTGTGAAAAGACAGGTTTTGTGTTTGAGTAGAAGCATTCAGAGATCCAGACAAACATTTTTATTGCCATTAAAAAACATTTGCTGTAAAACCAGCACTGTATCTGATAACTAGTCTGATCTCCTGTTTCATTTGAGGAGGGATTTCTTCTTTTCAAATTACACCTGTGCCGTCCCTGCTGCTGACGAGATCCCAGCATATCGTACTACATCACAGCGGTCGACTTATTACCCGTGTAATGTAAGGTGGTGGCGTCCAGGATGTCGGCAGTGACACTTCCTGATAAATGATGCAATTTATACAGATTATGAGACGGACCTGAACGTAGATGCCCCACCCCCCCGCACAATCATAAAGGCGTCATAATGGCTTGTATGATCTGTAGTCTTCAATATGAAGATGTTTTTTAGATGGGTGTTTGACTCTCCAGATCGGTTAAACAATGTTGGGTCAATACCATGGAGGAAACTATTTTGATTTCATTCATGAGCAGCAAACTTGTAAACTATTGTTATAATTTATTGACTGGACCACTTAATGACGCCTTAATTAACTAAGTTATAGCTTTAGCAATAGTGCACCAAGACATTGTTCTTGCTCCAGTTATTTAATGCATCCCCAGTATCAGATTCTGTGAGAGATCTGAGAGTTTATAGACTGATTCTATCTGTGTTCCTCTGTGTTTTCTATGGCATGTCTGTCTTCTGGCCTCAACCGTTGTGAATGCACCTTTGCAGTAGTCATGTGGGGCAGCCGTGGGTAGAAAAGGCCCAGAGGCTTACTAGCAACGACTGCCTCTGTGTAGACTGGGAGTGTCAACTACCTAATGATGGGGGTTCATTTTTACCAGTCAGCCTGGAAGAGGAGCCCTGGGGCCGTCATATTTGTGCTGGACGTTGTTCGTGGCTTGGCTGAATAGATCTCTTAACTCTACTAAGACACGATAATGGCGGTTATTGTCGGTCATTATACACAAGCCATCTGTCACAATGGCCCACCGCTGTCTCTCACGCTCCCTCCCCCATTAAAAATTATACTTATATTAAACAGGTTCTGGGTAACAATGGCCATCCTGGGCTCGGTGTTCCTCTCCTGTGACCGACCTTTGGTACAGGTCAGCCAGTAACATGATGTACAGTAGCAGGTCTGGAGTGAAGCAGCTAAGCTCATTGTTCTGGCTCTGAGTGTGTGGGCACAGTAATTTATCTGTCCAGCTGTGCGGCTGAGGAGTTACGAAGGCCTTCTTCAGATTTGTGGGTTTGTTTGCTAACAGACGGTTGGTCTTGGGGGGAGGAGGGGGGCAAATAGTCAGCCTGTATGGCTCCAGTCTCCATCTCATCAAATTATGGGCAAAAGGAAGGCTTAACTGGATTCTTGGGAGCACCCAAATATGGGTTTAGCTTGCTGGAAAAGTAAAAAAAAAAACAGGAATAACTGCAACTGAGAAAGGAAAATGTTAGCGTCCACTAGCCAAATGTGGAGGCGCGTCAGTGGAGCAGCCACCCAGGCCACATGAAGGCAAGATGATGTACTGTAGGCTGACATGTGATTAATACCTTCAGCCTTGGGTTGATGCCTGTAACAGAACTGAAGCAACATGATAAATTGAATTTATAGGTCGCTGAGATGATATTTGAGATTCGGGGTGGATATTCCCGAAGCCGCCCAGAGGGCAATAAAATTTGTGTGCCGTTGTTTTAATCACTGGGAGAGAGGAAAGACGAGCATGGATTTGTTTTACTACAGAAAACCTCAGTGCACCACTGCAGCTATCCGCAGCTCTGAAACATGGTCATTTTGACAGAGATCGCTGGGTGTGTCAACCAAAGTGGATGTGTTGACAGAAATGGGCATCTTGACAGATTGGCTCTGATTGGTTTGTTTGGGTCTAGGCAAAGGTCTGAAGGTCAGCAAGCAGCTGTGTCTGAATACATGTCCTTGAACCATGATATGTGCTGTACATTACCATTCAATAAAACAGCAAAATTACCGACTTCTTCATTGATCAACATAGTAGAGTCAGAACACTAAAGCACGGGGGGCATCCAGCGTCTCATAGTTCAGTGTTTCCCATCATTTTTGGCTTGTAACTCCTTAAAACACCCATCATCATTATACAGTATGTGAAGCGTTCAAGTGAGGTTTCACTTACCAATTATTAAAGTTAAAAAGTATTGTTGACACATGCATATTTACCAGATTTGTCCTTTACTGAAATACAGTAATTGTATTGACTGCTGCAGTTTAGATTACATTAAAAATATGTGAAGACAGCACTTTTTATCCCTCCAAACGCTACAGACCAACTACATAAAGAGAGTCTGATTGCTTTTACACCCACTGAAATTATAACCCATCCATTTCAGTGACATTTCACTTTGGTACAGCATTGTCACCGTTTTTATTTACAGTCTTCCTCTTTGTTAATTTGGGGAAATAACTTTGCTGAAAAGTGCTTTTTATATCAAGGTTTCAGGACTGTGTGCCGTATGTACAGTGTGGTGATAACACAGAGGCAGAGCAGATTACAAAGTGAATATCAGGCTAAATAATGTCTGCAATAAATAACTGCTCCACATTACAGTAAAGGCGGTAATAAGTAAGATTTTACTGCCCCCGTCATGCAAAAATGACCATAATATATCAGCAGTGGGTTGATAGGATTATTGATCAATACCAATGAATCAACATAAGTCACCAGGTGCTGAGATTTCCTCTTTATTTTGGATCTGAATCTTTGGTTGTCTCCTCTCCTACCTTCTTCCATTTTCACCTGGACGGTGCGACCGACTGGCAACACGAGCCGTTTTGTTCCTGAACCTTGTGATTTTTGTGTTGTGTTACTGTATATTATTACCTAATCATTCTACATTTCTTTTGCAACTCTGCTCCCAGGTGTCCCAGGTGTGAAAATGTGACTCCATGGTTTATGTCAGTGACAGTAACTGCTGGTTGTCATTATCCCGGAGGTGTGGGTGACAGGGACTTGTGACCTGACAACGTTGGTGCTGAAAGACGGTGAGAGAACTCACAGCAACCTAAAGCTGTGTAAGCCTACCTAAAGTAGTCAAAGAAGTTTTCTTTGCATGAGTTTTTGTAATTAAGGCACTAAATTATGAATAATAGCTGTTGTTTTAAGGATGCTCAATGTTCAATCTTCCTTTTTAATCGGGATTGTTGCTCTGTCACGTGTATTTTCACCGGGTTGCATTCAGTTTCTGAAGTTCTACTAGTTCTTGCACCAAAAAACATCTAAAAACTAAAAAAAATCCAAATGTATGCATTCATTGTGACGAGTTCTTACTTAATGTTAAAAAAGCAATGCCCTCCATACATGGCCATCTGGAGCAAGACTTGTAATTGCTCAGGTCATGGATGAGAAAACATACTAAAGTTAAAAATATGCCAGATGTCCAGGTTACTGAGCCCAGCAGGTGTCAGGAGCAAGATCTTTAAATCATCCCTTCAAATTACAAAAATGTTTCTATGTAATCGTCAAGTCAATTTTATAACTGCCCACATCAACCACTGTTTCTACCCAGGAAAAGCCAGTTTCTACTGACTCAGTATACACTGTGTGTGTGTGTGTGTGTGTGTGTGTGTGTGTGTGATTTGTACAAAAAGACATTATTTCTTATATTAAATCTTTGTTAATAATCAGAAACATGAAGATGTTTGGAGTATTTTGCACCATTTTAATGTCGCTGTATAAGCCTGGCGTGCAATGTCTAGCTATAAAAAATGATAGTGTACATCCATGGCTCATTTAGCAAATGAGATAATATCACTTCACGTACCTGCCTGACAAAGTCACAGAGCCTCCCACTAATTTTCTTTATGACTTACTTTTCTGTGCTTGGGTGATAAGCTATGATAGTCACCTAATCTTGTAACTCGGGGCAGCTGTGAAGCGATCTCATCAATTAAACATTCCCAGTGGAGGACTGAATCCCAAAAGGAATTACTAAAGGAATTATCCAATTATGATCTGCTTACAGCTGTGTAATTATACTTGACCACACCTCGTTGTAATTAACCTGAATGCATGTGGCTCAAAAACTTAACAGAGTAGGCCAATGCACTAGTCTGAGTTCAAATTATGACACCGGCCTATGACATTTCTTGAATAATTACAGCTTATGATTGTGGATTTCTGATAAAGAGCACTTATTAATTTCTGTCAAGTGACTGTGAACACTTGTTAGTGTTGAGATTTGTTTCAATTTTTTAATTTTTAAACGAGGAAAAAAGAGAATTTGAGAAGCAACATCAGCAGATTGCAGAATACAATTTTCTGTCTGACTGTAGACGAATACACCAAAACAAAAGTAAAAGAAAATATTTCAATCAACCGACAACAAAGACACTTACAGCTACACTTTGTTACATTCCTGCACATAATGGATGTTTATGTCGTTGCCATATCACCGTATACAGTGTATGTATTTCAAAAATTGGAGCACACTACACACTCAACTCAATCCAGCGTAATGGACAGGACACATGCTGATGGAATATGGTTCAGATCCTGGGAGAATTCGTTGGTCTTTTTTCTGATTGGACGAGAGAGAGAAAAAAAAACAACCTCAAGTGCATGAGAACCTTTTACTCCAAAATGGACAGAAAGCCACGTGGATTTCTATAAGTCACAAAACAGGCTCAGCTATGTTTTCTAATGTTGCTGCATGTCCCTGTTTATTTATCTTTTCCGTTTGTTTGTTTGTTTACCGAACATGGCGCGCTTTATGTTTGCTGCACCTACATTTCCTTGCATCACTGTGCCAAGTCCTCTCTATGGACATAAAAGCTTTTTCAATGCATCTCAAAATATTTATGAATCTAAACACAGTTATTTGGCTTCAGCAACTGAGTGCCAGCGGTAAATGCTGCAGGAACCAACCTATAGAGTCATATTTGCAGACCCAAGCATAAAAGTCCATTTAGGTAGTGTGAGGGACTATTGACTCACTATTGGGAGGACGGTTAATGGCACTAAAAGAACATGTTTTTGTGCTGAGGTGGATTAGCTTATCCCAACAGCACATGGTGTACTGTACCACCTATTTTGAAATCATAGAAGGGATTGTGTAATCTTAAAGGACAAATAATTATTGCATGTGCACATGCACAAAATAGGTGTGTGTGTGTGTGTGTGTGTGTGCAGCCATGCATGGTTTTGCGTATTTGTACATTTTTGTATTTGAGAGTGTAAGCAGCATCGCGGCCCTCAATCTATTCCTTCTTTTTCAGCTCTACCGCGAGGCACATAGCCTAAGGTCTGTTTCATATTGTGAATTAATTATTCTCTGCTGGAATTGTGTTAGAGTGTGTGTGTGTGTGTGTATGTGTGTGTGTGTTTTAGTGTCTGTGTGTGTACTTATTGCAAAAGGAAATGACAGAGCAGAGTATTATCTTCCATCTCCCACATCCAGACCTCATATTTTTGAATGCATTAACTCCATGGCTATTGCAAATGCATCTCCAATGCCAATCACATTCCTTTTGAATTTGAAAGATGGGAGAGGAAGGGAGGGAGGAGGAGGAGGACCGCAGGTGAGGGTGCAAGGTGGCTGCTCCTAACTCTTTGTGGCTCTGTGCTTGTTAAAAAAAAAAAAAGAAAAATCTTAAATGCAGCTATGTGCACTGGAAAGCTTCTGCTCACTGAATTTTAAAATACCTTTGGCACCATTGTTTTTTTTGTTTTTTTTTTCTCCTGTGTGTATACAAGCTGCAAGCAGTCACGCAGCTGTTTCCATGGCAATATCTATCTGTGTGAGGAATTCATTAACCCTTTCTCGTAGGAGTTCCGTGTAGATAGGAAAAGAGGAAGGGATGCTACAGTGCTATTTTTGAAAAAAAAATGATACTATTTATGAAATGCTACATATTTTTGGCGTATAGCGTTGACATTCATTGCTTCCATGTTATTAAGACAACTGAGTGCTGTTGCATCAGACTTTGACATTTTAATTTTAGGAAAACTAAAATGACGACTCTCTAAAAGCAAATAAGGACATTACACAAGTTACCCTTTTGCCAGAGGAACAGCAGAAGCATTTACCTTTTCAGCTTTAAGCCGTCCTCACAGGTAGAAATAGTACGACTGTGTTCGATAAAAGATAAATTAATGGCATGCTGAAATCCATCTTGCTGAAAGACGACATAATATAAAAGATGGATGGAGTGTAAAACACGAAGAAGGATATATGACATCCACATGCAGACAGCATGTACCTACTCATACATGCAATGACAAAACAAGCACACTTACATATACACACACACACACTCTCAAGAGGGAGACGGGAAATGCTGTTACCGACTAAAGACTTTGCTGGACAAGGTAAGGTATGCATCACAGACATCACTGTTTTGATATTGATAAACCATTGAGAAGATTAACCTCATGCCAGACCTTTACAAACACTTAATTATTCATTTTGATTGTATCAATAAAAAGGCCATGAGGGTCTGGTTAAATATGCACCACCCTAAATGTTCTATAAATGAAACGCGCTGAGAGTTGCAAAGGGACATGGGTAAGGCAAGGGACAGAATTACGGATTCGTATTAGTGTTTGTCCTCCATCAATAGCTGTTTAGCATCAGGTGTTGCGCCTCACCCATGCTAATTTTGGAGCTGGCGAGCCATGTGACTGTTTTGGGATGTGCACTGCTCCGGTGTAGAGGACGGATGAGTGTTTCCGGTCAGTTACAGTAGTTGCATGTTGCCCGCGAACCTTTGAACAGGATGTTATGACACATCTAACCCTTGCTTAGCCTGATTAGTATTATTCAGGCCCCCTGAGGACGAGCACCTCATGTAATCATTATTGATCTTTTTTTTTTTTGATTTGATTTTCTTGAAGGGCCATGACTTTCATGTTTATGGTCAACCAGGACATGTTCATTAATTCCCAATTATGTTGCAACATTGATACACTGCTGTGAGCTATCTAACATCACAACATGAAACCATGTAGTAAAAGTTGACGTTGAATGTATTTCATTTTCATGACCATGTTTAATAGTCATGAATAGATGTCTTTCATGCCAGTCTGAGGTCATAAATCCCACCTGGCATGCAGTAGTGTATAGAGGAGACATATATTGGATCCCTGAGGTGGACAAAGTGGAAGAATTAACATGCTTTTTTTTCCTACTTCCCCCTTTGTGCTTTCTGGGTTTCTGAGTGTAAACAGCGCTCCTCACAAGTATTTGGAACATTGTGGTTCAGTTCAGCTTCAACGAGCAACACACTGCACTTTGATTGGGCTTTCTATGGTAGCATAGCAACAATTGCCTGGTAGCCTGCTCGGAGGTAGTGCTTCAGAGCCATGTACCGTGTGCTTTCAAAGCCTCCAATCTCATCACCGCGGTCAATGAGTGGCATGATGTACATTGAAGTTGAATCTTCATTTTCTCAAAGCTTGTCAGGTGCGCGGCTGCACAGCGAGGAAGTGAGCTCTAAGCAGGGCTGATTTGACTCGCCGGTGTGATCATAGTGTGAGATACCACAGCGAACGGTGGCTAAATATGAAGCAGTAGCAGAGTTGTACAGTATACGCTGTATGAACCTTCAGCTCAAAGCATATTAAAGCTGATTCACCTGCTGTCAAACTCCTGCTTACAGATCCTGGCACAGTGCTTGCATACATCACATGTTTTAACTTGACTCCGACTTAACAGGGATTTTAGAAGTCGATCTTAATGAAGTCACAAGTCAGAAGGTCAGTCTGGCTTATGTGTGGCCGGGATCATAGACAGAACTGAAAAACACCTGTGGATCTTAGAAAGGTGGGTTACCGAGTTACACAACACAAGTGAAGACGCAGGTCATCGAGTTCAGGCCAACCTTTACCTCTCTATCTCTGCGTGTCCAGCGAGATATCTCAGTCTGCTTTTCCACACCAAGGTGAGATAGCTGTGAAACCGATTTAATTCAACAAGTAAAGCCTGACCAAACATGAACCCCCCCTCCCCCTCCCTCCCCCATCATTACAAACTACATGAAACTTAACATCTTCACGGGATTGTGTTCTTTAATCAGTGTCGGTGTACAAAATCCCACGCCGCATAAATGTTAAATGAACCCCACATTAAAGCTGCTGCTCTCATAATAGACACGTTCTCACTTATGTCCCAGATTGATGGTGAAGTTGCAAGAAGTGAAACATCTCTAAACACCTCAGTCAAATATATCATCTGTTACATGGAGATGATCGGGGGTGGGGGGTGGGGTTGATGGATACGAACGGCAAGAGGGAAAGCGAGTGACTAGAAGGCACCAATGCATTAAGCATGTGATACTATTTATATCAGAGGAGCAAGGGTGACCCAGTAACTCACATGTGTTATGCAACATATGAATGAAGCAAAAAAAGATCATGGTACATGCACATCTCAGAGGCTTGGATCTCCTTGTCATAGATGCCAATTATAGTTAATTGGAGTAATCAGGGAATGTGGCGAATCAAAGCAGTATTATGAGTGAGAGTGACTATGGAGGTGAGTGCAGACTGAGCATGCCCAGAGACTGAAGGGAACCATCTAGTGTGCTGTCACACAGGTTCAAACTGCATATTACTCTCCGTGATGTACTGATGCTGCTCTGTCCTGCCTCTTACCATTATAACCTCAAAGAATACATATATGCACAAGCCCATTTTGTTTTAAAAATGACCCAGCACACACTTAGTTTTTTGCTGTGGCACCTTACTCATGATACACAGGAATACATCAAGCTAGTTTAACCAAATTGCCCTGCGAATAATTTGCATTTACGTCACTGAATCCTGTTTCAAAAACTAATCTGCTCTTAGTTGGACAAAAGCAATTTTTTTAAGTTAAGTGAGATGCAGATGCATTTAAGATCTTGGGTTCTTATAAATGCTGCTCCGCTGCAACCAAACTTACTTTATCTTGGTTGCAAGTTGATGACTACAATAGATTTACATGGTTGACATTCAGAAACCAGATAACTGACAGGAATGAATTTAAAGAGATTTTTGAATATGAAGACACTTATTAGATTATGATCACTCTGACCAAATCCATAGCTGTGATTTCTCTGTAAATTATCTAGTTCAGTGAACATTTATAAACAAACATTTAATAAATTGTTTATAAAACACTATAATGTACTTGCACATATATTGTTTATTAATGTATCTGTCAACAACTATAACTAATATGTTTGAGGCTGCTGTGTAAACGGATACTGAATGACGATATAGTGAAACACAGCTCATAATATAAAATATGTTTTCATGCAATAAGTTAGTTGTTGTCATACTATTATTTATAAACATTTAAATTACAAATGCATTCCTAATATTCAATAATTTACTACATATATCTTTAAATTAAATAAACTAAATTGTCTTTTTATGACTTATATGACTTACAGAACTTTTACAAACTTTCTAGACTTTATAAACTTTATTGACAACTGTTCTCAATGTCATGAATGAACTCTTGCAGATCATGTTAAGTTAACTGACCACCCTTGGGTGCCAGGTCATGGTTAATAATAGTTATTATTTCCCTTCTCTGCCAAGTCATATCATTTCTGCTCAATGCTGTGACATCACCTAGGGGTGGGACAAATATGTTATGCTTATGGAGGACATGAGAGAATATTCATACCTGTTGGATATAACATGTTCCAAATCAAGAAAAAAAAACAAAAAAAAGAAACAACTCTATGAAAAGATATACAGACTGATTGACTCTGTTATTTGTCACAGTGCTTGTGGCCCTGAATATGATGCCGATGAGGATGATGGTGGAGGAGGAGGATGATGAAGCAAAAGCAGGGTGATATCCCTGACACGCCACATTTATTTTAGATGTATTATAAGCAGACCACCTTCTCCTCTTTAACATAACAGAAATGGCTCCATGGTACATCAGTTTGCTGTCTGCTTTTGTCCCACTGACACCACGGCGGTGATGGTGACAGCATTGGGGTCTACTCCTTTAAATGAGCCTTTGCGCATAGCCTTCGAATCACCACAACTGCATCAGTGCTGGATGGGGTTGCTTAGCAACTGGACAGCACAGCGATCCCTGAAGAAAACCTCCTCTGTATAAAACACGAGCTCGTGTGATTCTTGAATTGTGATGTGCGCGTGTTTGTTTGCACTTTCCAGTAGAGGATGTATCAAACACAAAAGGCGAGTCCTGGTTGGTGAAAAGGAATTAAATAAAAGAGGAAGAAGAAGAAAAAAAAACATGTGTGCGCGCATGTTTCTGTATGTAGAAAGTGTATGTGGGTGCGTGCATGCGCCTCACTCTCTCTCTGTCTCTTTCTCTATTTCTCCCTCTCTCTCTCTATTTGTGTGTGTTTCAAAAATTGTGGCAAAGTGAAAAAAAATAAATGCATGAAAACGCACCGACACACACTCACAGCATCCTAATAGGTTTCATAAAGAATAGACAGACAATTCAGCGCATGAACAGGCTGTCGCTAAGGAATTCACCTTAGGTGTCCCCCCCTTCTCCCCCCTTCTCCTCCCTCCCCCCAGTAGGACATTATTTTAATTTCAACTAAGAACTTTAAAAAAAAAAAGAAAAAGAAAGAAAGGGATAAAAAGAGACAATGTGTGCTCATCATGTCTCTTTGGACTGTTGAATCTCTGTTGAGTCTCTGTCATCTGTGCGGTGTTTCGAGCAGAAGAGAAGCGGAATCTTAATTTAACGTGGGGCAGCGGAGGCAAGTGGACTTTTAAAATAGGTTTGCATCTTTTTTGATATGAAACCTGACGTTGTGATACATAGATTGGCGTATCAGGGGCCATCCATATTTCTCGGCATCTTAATTTTTTTTTTTTTTTTTTTTTTCTCCAACCAGAGGAGTGATATAGCCTGCTCTGACGTCTGCATCAGATATTACCCAGTGCTTTTTCAATGTGCATTTTCCCCTCAGTGACTTTGCGCTGATCTACATCATCAGCAGCAGCAACGGGAGAAAGAGAAAAAAAGAAAAAAAAAAGAAAAGAGAGGGGGAATGAAGATTTCATTTTTCTTTTTTTTTTTAAACGTACCGCTCCCCTTCAGCCGACCAGCGTTCACAGCTCAAACAAATATCCTTTAACAGCAGCACGTTGTGGAATAGTCTGGCGCCGGAGCATCGCTGGAACCATGCCTCTTCTGCAGATTTGGACTGGGAAATTGCATCCACCAATTTGATCGTCAAGAGGCTGCTGCTCAGTCATTCATGCCAGTGTTTGTTTTTTTAAAGGGAAGAATACTTGTCATCACTTTTAAAAGTATTGTGTATGCTGTTTTTTGAGCAAGATGTCTGATCTTCTGGTGTTGGTCGAGGGGCTCTGTGACCTGCACGGATTTCCATAGCTGGGGAAAACAGCGGGGGCCAATTACGAGATATTTGTTTTTTGTTTTTGTTTTTTTTTGCTTTTTTTTAATTTATTTTTTTGTAAATCAAGAAGCCTACTTTAATGAAGACGTCGCATGCGTAGATGTAGGCTAGTTTATTCGACATTTTTTTTTAAATAAGGCAATTCTTTTTTTTTTTGGATTGCCAGTTTTTACTTTGTGCATTTTTTTCGGGAGGACCACTGGACTGGTTGGATTATAGAAACTATAAATAAGGATTTGTGGAGATGTTGGGTCGTCAAGAAGATAAATTATGTGGAATTTTCTCTGCTCTGGCGGCTTTGTCCTTCGCATGCTTTGTTCAAAGGTAAGAAAACGTCGCTTGGAAATTTAAAAAAAAAAAACCTTTCACACCAATATAGGTGATTACCGGTCAATAAAAGGCTGAGATGTGGCCAATCGCATTAACGGGGTACCCAGGTGTACTTATTAGGAGCATTGCTGCCAATATATGATCTATTAGATGGAGCAGTGGCGCGCGCGCGAGCGTAAAAACATGCGCGTGCACGACATCAAGCCTATTGTGAATCGTAACCTACTCCCGATATCAAAATGGGGATATACATAGACACTGTGTGTGTGTGTGTGTGTGTGTGTGTGTGTGTGTGTGTGTGTGTGTGTGTGTGTGTTGGACAGTGTGATACTTAAAATGACAGACCTCAGTAGGCTCCAGGAGTCTCAGCCGATGATTAGATGATGGGATCAATCAGCCGACGATCGATTGATTACGCTATGGGTAGCTAAGCAGTTACATGTAAAAGTCTTCAGTGGCAGGACCACTTGGCCTGTAAGCCTATATATTTATTTATTTATTTATTTATTTCTACATCTCAATACATAACCTGTTCCTGTAATCATCTTAATTGCCCATTTTATTGACCGGAACCAAATCAATCAAGATCGAAAAATAATCTCAGCATGTCATCAGCTGCTGATGTGCTCGAGATAGGAGGCAGTGTGTAATAAGACTAAACATTTCAAATCATATCTTCTCGTCTATAGGCTGTATAATGTTTCCAGTATGAATTACTGATTACTGATCAATTCCTTTATGGTTTTGATATATTATATCCTCTGGCCTGCTCCTTTTCCTTGCCTGCAGTAACCCACAGCCTTACTTCTGACATGTAGGTAGACATCAGGCTTTTTTTTATTCCATTATAATAACAAAGGAAAGGTGCCTAATCTTGTACAGTATGCGTTTCAGGTGTCATTCATATTCTCTCATAATGATGATCTCCAGGTGTCAAACCCACAAGTCCGGTAGCCGGCCAGCTTGATGAGCAGCTGCGCTACCTATGAGCTAATAGAACAAGAACAGTGCTTTTCCTGACTGAGCCAAGGGGCTATTGCTCGTGCCAGGGGAGCAATTTCAACCCACTTCTTCCCCTTCGTTCTCTTCACGTTTCATTCCACATCCTCCTCCCTGTAACAACCAACCTCAGCTGGTCTCAGCCAGGTGATGCAGGTCAAGGCACCAATGTTATAGGTGTCACTCAGACCAGTGAGGACTATACGTTCCTCTTGGGGATAGTCTGTCTCCAGGCTCAGACTGATGAGACCTGCGTCTCTGACTAGCGTCACCCTGATCATATTTAAATACATGAACCGTTTTAGAGCATTAATAAAAATGCTCGACAGGTGCATTATCACCATCACATCTCCTCGACTGATTAGATGAAAATACAACGTACAATACTCCATAAGTGATCGACTAGAGTATGCTTTTAATATGTAGGATGTCAACGCAATATATTTTACTCACACAAAACACAGTCACACAGAGCATCTATGACTTGAATCTTTGCAATATGAAAAAATTAATATTTACTTCAGAAGGCTCACCGTGTTGACGTAAGGGCTTCCTCTTCATGTCATTAATATTGAAAGCAGAGAGTGCATACAGTCATTCTCAGGTTTCATCGTACAGTCAGTGAGCTATAGAGAAACATGATATCTTAACGTTTTGTGGTTTCTGCCCGCAGCTCCTCCACTGGAAGCACCGGAATGTCTGTGGCCAAGACCACCGTGGACAAGTTGCTGAAGGGATATGACATCCGATTAAGGCCTGATTTTGGAGGTACATGTTGCACCAGCATCCATTTAAAGTCAAAGTTTGTACATATTTCCAAGTCATTCATTTGAAATCAGTCCAAGAGTTGCTTAGCATAGCTTTGAAGTGAGTGTTACCATGGCGTTACCATCTTTATGTCACTGTTTGCATCTATTTCACATATATTGAAGATGGCTGCTCTTGGACAAGTATGGCACACATGGAGAAGAGCAGTCAAACACTGTTGGGTTTTTTTTTTTTAATCAGGGATAGTGAATGTATTGATTTTTTTTAATGCATTACTGATTAGAGATGTTTTATGGCCTCTCTGTATTACAGTACATAGCAGTTGTTTCTGGGCGTTTGATTTGCAGATCAGGGAAACACTTTTGCCCCATTAACTTTTATTGGAAACTGTGCATCTTTTACATCTGCTCATTAGAATAATGGTGATTTTGATAATTGCAGAAAATAGAAGGCGTGTGGTGTGGTGGGGTGGGGTGGGGGGGCAAGTCGTTTGGGTTGATTGTTTTACTGAAACTACTTAACCGTTTAACCACAGTAGATGTTAAAACGTATAAAAATAGTCGGATATTTGGATCGTATGCTCGGCTTTTGCTAAACGTTGAGCTACTGATTCTACATAAAATGAAAAGTTTAGAGAAATTTTGAGGCAAAAACAGTTTTTGCTGTGTGTGTGTGTGTGTGTGTGTGTGTGTGTGTGTGTGTGTGTGTGTGTGTGTGTGTGTGTGTGTGTGTGTGTGGTACGTCTTATAGCTTTGGATGAATTTAAAGAGGTTTTCATTGTCTTGATGTCGCCGTTGACAGTCATAATGATCGCTCTAATTTCAGAACGTATACAGGATTTATGATTATACCCGTTTCTTAGCATCTAACTTGATGTCAAAGCATTACCTTCTGTCACAGTACAGCACTGCTCTCGTTGACAGCTGGATACATATCTTCATATTTTTTAATATTTTCTAATTGTTTTGGATCCTCTATTGCTGTTATGCGCAGTGTTTTTACTCTGTGAACCTCTCGTTGTACGGAGCGTGGATTATGCTAAAGATCATATCTCAAAAACACACTCTTCTTCATGAAGCGTGCGGTTTACGAATAGTTCATGCAGTTTATTGAACGCTACTTAGAAACAATCGTACAAGCAAACGTCACGGAGCAAAGTAAGAGACCTCCGGGATAAAAAAAAGCGAAAAAATGTTGTTGCATGAAGCCCAGTGTGTGTCATGACTCACCTACAGAATATCTGAATATGCTTTTCAGCAAGGTTAAGTGTAAAAAGGGGAGACTACATTAAACAAAATCACGTTTTCCTTATGATTACACAATACATGATGATGCTCATTGCCTCAAGAGCTTCACATATCCTAATTCACTGTGGCAGTTTGGCTGTTTTTTTTCTCTGTAATGCTTATATGTTTTGGATATTGAATTAGTTTAATATACTTCTAAATATAGCAGTACATTTATTTAGATTTTGTAGACGTAATTTGCCTGCTTATTATTATATTTAATGGATAAACCCTACATTGTGCTCATTATTTTTTTTGTCAGTCCTGCACATCACGTTTGAGGAGAATGAAAGCAAGCGGTGAAAACATATAGCAGGTGCGCCTCCTCATATAAACATCTTCTAAAAAAAAAAACAAAAAAAAAAAAACCAGATGCTCCAATGAAAGCTTACGTGCTAAAATATGTTAGCTTGATGTTAGCCATTGTAAAAATATGAATCTTCATTCTGTGTTGTTTTCATAGATTCAGTTGAAGAAAGTGAGATTAAGCACCGATGGAACGTCTCTCTTGAAACAAGCACATGACGCTCAACAGTAGTTTTGAACATTTCACATATAAGTATTTAGTTGCGTTACGTCAAACAGCCTCATTATTGTCGATGCGTACTCGGTGCTATCAAATGCTAACATTTTGTGTTTGGTGTTTCAAGTAGAGCCTTCAGTTTGCAGCAATTTCAACTAATCAAAATTACTTTAAACTGTTTTATTTTCTATTCATCAGCAACTCACCACTCATACAAGTCAAAGAAACAACTATATATATATATATATGACTCTCAAATTGTGCGACACGGGCCAGATTCAACATGCATATCGTTTTTGTCTTTTTGTTTTTTTCATAAAATCATACGTAAGAAAATCTGTACACACAAGGTAATTTAAAACGCTTATCTTGTCCACAATGAATGATGAAACAATGCATTAATTATAGGCATAAGTAAGGGTAAATTTGCATTGCAATTTGCCCTTTATCTGCAACAGAGGAAGAAAAGGAATCATATTCTGACTTCTCGGTGTAAATGTTGGGAAATGAATGAGGAATCATTTTGATTTCTGCTTCTGGATTAAATGTTATTTGTATTATACTTCTTTATCTACGTTGGTGTTTGCTGGCAGCCAGTGAACGCACCCGAGCGGGTAGAGCAAGTTTTAAAGAGTGAGTATCCCGGGCAGAGAGTAGCTGTGCTTTCCCCTCAGGCCAGGGAGCTGTAGTCCATCATGTCTTGATATTTCCAACATCAGTCAGCGACACAACCGCCAACGACCTTCAACTCTTCGAGATTGAACAAAGACTTTTCTCCAGAATATCCAGATGAAAAACCCCGTGTGCAGTCGCTCCACTCAGACGCTGTCCTCGTCTCAGACGCTGTCCTCGTCTCAGACGCTGTCCTCGTCTCAGACGCTGTCCTCGTCTCCTCATTGATCTGGAAGTTCTGACGTGGTCAACAAATTCCAAATGTCAGGTTTTAGTTTCTTTCCACCGACATTCTCAGCTATTCCATTATTCAGGATTTCGCAGGGGAATTGAAATTATAGTTTTTATTGTTATTATGATAAAACTGTTTGTGATTTTTGTTTCCCAATGCATCAGTTGCAAATGGTTTATCAACAAAAGTTGTGCTGTGATAGATGACACCAGGGGTTGCAATTCACTTTGGGAATATATATATATGTTTATCATTTTTTTATAAACATATACTGTTTAAAAGATATGAAATCTAATACATTTGTCAAATTTGACATTGCTTAAGATGAACCGAGTTGATGGTGTGTTTAGGCAGATTAGACAGATGGTTCAAGTGGATGTAAAACAGTGTGATGGGCTACATGGCACAGTAGTCTAGGAGAGGCAGTAGGTTTGTGAAAAGATGGAGAGATTGAGACATGGCACATTGCTATTGGGATTAAACAGACAGGACTTGACAGGTGCAAAGACCAGTAGAGCAGGCAGCCAGTTGATATGAAAACAGCTGGTTAATGGCGTGTCTTCACTCTGACTTTTGTGTTGCATTTGATGACTGGCCGTGTAGTTTTAATGGTGATGGCATACAGTGCCTTCTGTTGGAAGAGTATCTGACTTTCAAGACATCTGAGATTCTCTGTGACCTCAAGATGACTGCAAACAAATAATCAAAAGGGGAAACAGATCAATATAAATGTTTGTGGTTGCTATATTTGACAAACATGTGGGACGTCATTATGAGACTACAAACCTAGCTGGGACCTTATGACCATGAAGAGAAAAGTATAGGAGGATTATGGAGCATTTGCATATCGGACCAGTGGGTAGCACTCATTGTATTAGCAAGAAAAATGACATAAGGCCAACGGTGAAAGACACGAGGATTTGTTCAGGTGTGCAGAAGTAGCCAAACATGCCGTGGAGAGCCAAAAGTCTGTAGTTTTACCAACCAACCAAAAAATCCTCCCAATGATTAATGGTTGACTCCAAAGAGGAAGAAGTCATTGGTGAAACACCTGCTGAGGTAATCAGATTGTCAGCTCAATGACACAACGTTAAGCCATGGATGTGGATCTCCAAGACATCCTTATAGTACAATGACACAGGCTGCATCACATTTGATATAATCTAGTGGGATGAACAGTTCAAAAGTCACAGAAAAGTCCCAAACTGCAGCCATGTTCTTCAAGATAACACAGAAAAGTTTGTTCATATTTTCTTATCACTTTTTGTATTCAATCTATCATTTGCACAACATTTATATTTACACACACACACACACACACACACACACACAGAGGCAATCAAGAGTGCTTGAGACTTTGCATGTCTCCGCATCAAATGATTATTTCTCTATCGAGTTGTCTGCCACTGCAATAAATGCTGCCTATCCCAGATGACGCGGCCCACCTTGATGCCTTTTGAAACAGATGACATGGCTTCTCTCTGACACACGGCCTCAACACGCGTGAGCGCGGTGGATTGTTATGTTGCATGATGAAGTGGTTTTTCATAAAAGTGATGACCTATAAAATGTATCTGAATAAATTTATAAAGTAGAGTAATGAAATACATGACCTAGCTAAATCGGTTTCATAAGAGGCCCTTTTAAATTATTAATCGTTCTCCTAATACATTTACAAATATAGTATTGCCTTCTAGTAGATGATTTGATATGTTCACTTATTTTAGATAAATAATGAGAAAATGAATGTTTTATAGTTGTTTATTTGAGATTGTTATAATTTCTTCTGCCGGGGTCGTGGACTGTACTGTGGGCTTTGTACTGTTGGTCAGGAAGAACGGCAGGGTGATCTAACACTGCTTCTGTGGCCATTATTGATCCCAACATGGGAACTAGAAATATGTGGAATAATGGGTCACCAGTGTGCAGACTCAGCCCGAGATTCGAGTGAGAGAAATTCACTCTATTGATCTCATACTGGACAAGAAATATAAAATAATAATTAAAAAAACCCCACAAACATGACGTCCAGTCAGTGTGAAGAAAAGAGAGCGACCCGTGCTTAACTCTCACCTTGTTCACACGTTCGTCCTTCTGGAGGACATATTTCAAATCAAGCTGTCATCATCACAGGAATGGGTTTTATGATCTCAGCTTCTACCATTAACAAAGCACGAAGGGTGACATATCACAAATGCTATGAACATGCCGTTCTTCCTGCTGAGCCCTAAAAATGCATGACATCCCTCGACTATGAAGAACAGGTTTATTTTTTTTCAGATCTTATTTAGCTACACTCATCAACATCACAGGATATATTCAAAGTTAAAGTGCTACGATGGGATTTATTTTTATATCTTTATTTTGACAAGTAGACTGTGTATAGAATTGAAGAGTATAGAGTATAATGAATTTGACCCCCCTCCTCAGTAAATGTAGTTGACAAATATCCAGGGAGCTTCTGAGCAAGCACTTTTGAAATGGTGACTTTGGGATGAGCTTGTAGTCATATAGAGAACGTATGTTTAAATGGCTAACCCAATGTAGACTAGCCTTAGCATACAGGCTAATTGTAATTTAACTGTCAACTGACGCACACACACACACACAAAACCCCCCCATCATATACATATAGCCACCAACATTTCATTATTATTAATTTGGTGTTGCTATGCTGAAAATGTGCATATTTCTTCTCTCCTTGATCGATGCACAGTACAAACCGCAGAGTTTAATGGGGCTGCAGAAAACTGCAAGTTGCACGACAAGCAACTTTAAAGAGGATGATCACTCAGCAGTGGGATTGAAGCTCTTTCACTGATTAAAGTCCACATTTGTCTTCGTCTCTTCCTCACATTTTGCATTTTTATTTAACTAACTATATCTGTTTGGTGTCAACTGACTCAGTCATACAGTGTCGACCCATAAACTGCAACTCAGCAGTATAGTTAATTTCACTCTATAGTTTGAGCATTTCCGCAATTTTCCATTTCCACATTTTTCAGTCCAGTTGGATGGTGCCATATAAATTGTCAATTTTTCCATGTAGAGGTTTTCTCTCTTAAAGGGGGAAATATAATTATATTTCCAGGCCTATATGTTTATTCTGGGGCTCTCCTGGAATATATTTGCATGATCTCAAACATATATACGAACATGTTCGAGTCAAAATGTGAACAACCCGTGGTACAACGTGTAAGCAACAAACGCTACAGTTGATGTCATCATCACGAGGAGGAAGTAGATGTAACTTTGCAAGCTTTTGAGTTTTGACATTTAAATCCTAAGCAGGTGACAAGTTGGCAAAAGCATCAAACACAGTTTTATATCTTGAAGTGCTGATGCACACTGCTGTAGACGTTCAGTACAGTTCAGCTTCTTTGCAGGGCAGGGCGATTAAGTCAGCATTTTCATTGTCTTTTTCTCTTTCCAAAACTGAAACGTGGAAAATAATTTAGATTATCAGCACAAATACAATGTTGTGATGCCTCCCTGAGATACTCTCCTTCCTTATTCTGTCCTCGCCTGGTATAATAACCAGTGATACTGGCTAAGCGTGTCTTAAATGGTATCTGTCAGTTGTGCTGCAGAGAGAGAAAATGAAATTCACCGAGCATACTGTAGATATGCATTAACAGGATGGCGAAGAAACTGGAGAGCCTGTAAATGTCTAACAGAAGGTGCTGTGCCGGGTTAATTTATGAAGTGTTCTTGTGGATAGCACTACAGATTTCTTTTAGAAATCCATGTGACTGCTCAAAATTGCCATGATTATTTTGGATAACTTCAGATAAAGTGTATCAGACTTGCATTTGGTGATGCGGTACAGAAAAGGCTTCTGTACACTATGTATTAATGACTGTTCACATGTACCTTCTCAGGCAGAAAGGACAGAAAAACAACGCATCCTGTCCAAGGACTGTAAAGTCACAACAATGTACGTATAGGTCCACAGAGAATAAAACAGAAAAGATGAAAGAGGCGATTGTGATGGTCTCCAGGGATTTTTCTGGGCTTGTGGGAACATTTTCTTTTTGTTTCACAGTGTAGCTCTATGAAATAAAAATAATTTTGGTTGAGAAAGCCTCATGTAAACACATTTGAGCGACATCCAACATATAAAACGTAGACCGTAGTGCCTGTGACATCACCTATACCTTTCTGAAGAGGCTTCTTGTAGCCTGGAGCTGGGCCACCAGCAGCCAGAAAATACAAATTTGGGCAAAAAGATCAGATGTCCCTGAATTTCTCCGAACACACCCTTCTTTTATTGGAACAATGATTTTTAAAGTTGCCACCAGAAAGCAGAAGTAAAGAGAAAAAAAAAAATCCATCGTGACTCTGCGTCAGTAATTTTATATTTCACTGACCTGGTTTTGTTTGTTCTGCACACTTGCATATACACTAAATTCTAAATCATCTATTACTCTAATATACAGTAAGTCGTGCAGCTTATATATTCGTGCATAATGCTGCATTCATGTTTCTCTACAGCAGGGCAGCTGTTTTTCAGTTCTCTATGGCTTGACTGGGTGTTTATCACCAGCCTGAAAGAGCATTAACGTACATTTTGCAGTTTAATGATCTAGAACATTAAAATAATATGGCATCAATGGCATCAATACGTGCCAGGACCACAGGAACGTGAGAGCCAGACTCTCACTGTAAGGCAGCTTGTTGCCATGATCGTAAACACCTGATCTCTGGCTATGGGTAGCATTCGTTTTACCAGTCTGATGCAGCTTAGTGCCAGTTCAGCCCGCAGCCATGTCATCAAAGTATTGGTCACCTGTCCCTGTCTGCCGTACGCAGCCTGGGTTTTTACTGATCTCATTTGCCATTGACCCAAATGAGTCCTACCTGCAGCTTGATCTTGTTTGTAATGGAAAAGCAGTAAACGTAGCCACGAAACTGCAGATCAGTTGCAGTGAGACTGGTGAGTAGAACAGACACTTAATTGACCGAATATGAAAGCCTGAGAGCCTGAACACGCGTGAGTAAAAGCAGGAGCTGCAGCACTTTATATACAGTTTCCAATGCGCTACTGTATGTAATGCAAAGTGTAATTGATCTGGGCTATCCTTTCAGTCTGCCTACAAGATAACAGACTAAATGCTTCTTCACATATCTGTGCAGCTATTTACAGAAATCACTTCCCGCATGATTCTGTTGCCCTTTTGTGAACATGACCGCTGATTGATGTGTGCAGGACATCAGTCGCAACCTGCAGCTATTAAATGATATATAGCAGCAGTTCTTTCCAGACCAATCGACACTTTAGCAATACTGAGGGCAACCTCTTCGTCCGTTGTGCTGCCACATGTCAAACGATGGGCCGTTTTGCATACGGGCTGATAGCACAGGCCATCGTAATTCAGTCTCAATGTAATGCCTATTCAGCGCAAAACAGGAGTGTGTTGTCAAGAGACCCAGGATGGATGTTGGGCCATGTACAAGTGATATCTATCCTGATGAAGAGAGAACGCCCAGTGATTTATTACAGAGGAAACACAGGAAAAATGCTCAAGCTGGGCGCTTTTCCCCTTTTCCCTTCACTTAGATTTTCTATTTGAATTAAATGAGGTGTGTATGTAGGCAGGCAGAGGGGGGGGCAAGGGTGGTGAGAGATGGCACGCAGGAGAAAGGACATACTTCATCTTCCCATTCAAAGTGTTGTTTTCAGCAACTTTGAAATGAAGGAGAAAAATGCTGATAGAATTTCACCAGAATGTATCGCAGTGGACTGCAAAGTACAAAAACCCTAGGTCAGACACCGGGGAGGCGTCCTGCATGCGGGGCATTTATTTTTTTTTCCTCCCCCGTTTTGACTCCCCTTCTTTAGGTCCCCAGTGACTCACTTTTTTGAACCCGCTGTGATTGATGGGAGGTGTACCCTTGACAAGGGCCATGGATAGGCTGGCCAAGGGCAAGATGCAGCTATCCAATTGTTTCACATAGATAAACAAGGAAACGAAATGTCATTTACAGCATCTGGAGAGAGCGATGCCGTCAGCCTCACTACCAGGAAGCACGCTTAAAAGCCCATCTCATTATTGAACTTCAGCAGCCAGCCGTGTAACACAGGTTTCCACATAAAAATGATGTGTGCTTCATGCAGAGCTGGAGAATACGAAACAAGATAAGTGTGTACAATACAAGACAAATATTATAAAATATAAATGGTAGATTTTTATGGTAGAGCTTTTGCTACTACTGTAAAATGTTGTATGCTAATTGCATTGATAACTGAACACGCTCCATCCATTTTAAGGATTGTAATCGATAGGATTGATAAATTGTATAACAGGACATATTATACTAACATATTAAACACAGCGTACAATGTTTAATGAGCGGCAGGTACGCATAACAACAGTACTTGTACTCCGTGCTGTGCAGACCATGGTATAAGCATGATAATACACTCTGATGTGTCCTGATACAGAATATAACCGCGACACCGTTTTGTGTATCATTGCATGCATCGACGATTTATGTACAGTGATAAAGTTCAGTGTCAATGGAGGAAGAGACGTTCAAGCGCTTTGCATAGATCCTTGACTTGTAACATAATACACATTGGCGACATATGATTTATTCCCTTTAGCTTTACCCCACAACAACAACAGTGTTAGAATCACATACATTAAAGAGCTTTGTCATCATCAGTTAAAGAACTTGTGTAGCTGGATGTTTGTTTGTTTTTTTAAGTGCATGCTTTCAAAAAAAAAAAAAAAAAGATCCGTTATTTAAGATCTTTTTTTTTGTTGTTAGGTGGAAACATCGTGTCTTTGACGTTGCATGTACACTTAGGCTGCTTTAATGGAGTCATCCGTTTCAATCAAAGATCGCTATGCAAACATTTAGAAATGACTTTAGCATATCTGTTCGGGTCAGCCTTACCCAGGCTGTATTTCTGCTGATGTGGTCCATAATGAAATGGCCTCCAGATGAACCTCAAATGGTCGGACATTCTCCTTTTCACAATATATAACTGCTATATGCATATATCAGGCATATATCTATCCGTACAGTAACCTTAAGCATCTACTGGACTATCTATTTACAACCTGCAAAGTGCTCATTTAGATTATAATGTATTCTGGCTGGTCTCCATTAAATGCAGAGGAAGCCCATCTGCAATAGATATATCAATTTTGCCTATAAGGTCACATGCATCTACAGTTCAAATATAGACATATATCAACTGAAGTTTTCCTCTAGTATAGACACACCTTCTCTATTTCTGTCTCCCTTCTTCTTCCTTTGAGTCTTTGAACACACACACACACACACACACACACACACACACACACTAGACCACGCTATCACTTTTCCTTTTGATTCCAGTTTTTTCATTTCGTCTATGCAAGGTTTTTTTTTCCTAACTTTTCATATATGCGGCTTGTTTTTGAAATGCTAATTTTCCTTGTTTTTGAATTCATCATTTAGTGTCTGTTATCCAGATGTTGACTTTTATTTGTCATGTCGATTTTTTTTTTTTTTTTTTTTTTTTTTTTTGTTTGAGGTGGGTTATTTTTCCAAGTTTTTTTTTTTTAACTTTTCCCCTGCAGAATGTGACTTTGACTGGTCTTTTGGTGCATCGTCATTTTATGTGCAAATAAATGAACTCTAAACTCTAGATGGCAGTGCAGGAGAAGCAAAGAGTATTAAGTAGTGAGAGTCACATGGGTAAAAAAAAAAAAAAAAAAAGTTTTTCATAAGTCATACCTCAATAACATCATGCACTACTTAAAGACAGTGAAACATTATTTTTATTAGTACGATTTTAAATGGCATCTAGAAAGAAAATTTGCTTGCCATCACACAAAAGTATGTTTTACATTTGAGCCACACAAAAAACTTAATTTAGATATTTAAATATAATTTTGTTTTTCAGAGCGTTACTACGTTGCTCCAACTGTCGTAACAACTTGAACGAGGTCGTTTAATAACGCAACGTATTTGTCAAAATGGCATCCAACAACACGTTCCCAGTCAGCAACAGTCACAAATGAACATATTAATAAAGAACTAATTCATGATTCTTGCTCTCTTGAGACATATTAGCTGTGATCGTTGAGGGGGATCTGCACATAATTACAACACATTAATATAATTAGGCAGGCGGCTTCAGCAGGACTTCAACATGCCACTGAAGTAACTGGGATTTACTGTACATGTAAAGGTTACTCGGGAGATTAGCTTTGAAACATGGCATCAGTTGAATGAGACAGACGGCTGCACTTGCAGAAGAAAAGTAGCAGTTACCCGAATATATATTTACCTTTCCCACTTTTTCCATTTTTATTCTTCTTCACGTTCGCTTCAAAATTATAAAGGGACACGGAAAATAATGGCATTGATTAAAAAGTGTCAATGTGTGGACTTGTGCTGAATAAATTAAGCCGAGTAAATAAATTACAAGTTGGACCACAAAGGGCTATTAAATGAATAATATACTTCTTTAGCCAATAAGTTTCCTGATGGCTTGAGGATAAATCCTGCATTGGGCACAATTTGTCCTCGAGTAGCCTACTGTACACAGACGTACTGCATTTCTTTCTATTAGTTTTCACCATGGATGAAGACATTTCAAGTGTCCTTTATTTATATTTCTCTTTAAAATTTGAGTTTAAAACAGAACGTGGGCAAACCGTGACTCACACCTGTCCTTGTGCACATACCTTTCTCTGTACAATACATGGCTGTCAACTCCAGCTCTGCTCATCTTTCGGCAGTATGAAGCATCATTTTGAGGCATGCTGCATGTTGGTGTTCCTTTACTAGAACCATGTTTAGATATATCCACAAAATGGACAGATTATTCAACATCTCGCACGCTACAATCATATTTACTTACATCGGTAGTCTATTCTATGAATACATTACTCAAGTAAGTATTCATTCAGTAATAATGTTCCTCGTGGGATTTTGATTTATGAGCTGGAAAATCCGCCGGTAATATGTAGCAGTGTTTCATAATTCACTGACAAAATCTGTGTATGTAAGTAGAAAGCATTGTTCATGTTATGCAGCTTTTTAGTGTAGAATCTAAGTAGGTTTCATATATCAGGTCCAGGGTTTTGTGACAAGATAGGACGATAAGATGAGGCCACCTTTACTTATCCTCTGTCTCTCTGACTTCCTGTGATGTACTGCCTCTGCTCTCCTGTTTTACCTCATCATTTTCTTTTGCCTCCTCTTCTGTCCTTTTTCCACTCCTCGTGCCTGAGCCGCTTTAATGATTTCCCTTTTATTCACCAGCTATCACTGATCTTACCATGCTGTTTCTTTATCCATAGTTCCTTTTAATAGTATGCTGCATATACTGTAGATGTTCAGTAGTGTCTGATAAAACACATTTTCATTGTGTGACTTTCTGAGCATATAGTTGTCAAATGACATTATTGCACCAGGTTGACATGCATGGTAAGTGGGTGTTTTTTTGTATTTATTATTATTTTAATGACATAGTCTAGTTAGAGGTGGAAATCACGTACAGTACCGTATGCAGAACTGTTGAGAGAAAATGTGCGGCTCAGGAAGTAGAGCAGGTCAAATCTACCGACCGTTCGGTCAATCAGGGTACATTAGTACATTTGTGCTGAAATAGCTATCTTACCACTTCCAGGATGAACGTTTTAACTGCAGACTTAATAGATGTGTCTCCATTTTATTCCTAGACTGCGTAAGATAAACATGAGTGTATTTCTTCCTTTTTTTAAAAAAATTCTGTTTTGACCAGAACATAAACGTCTCCTCTTGTTTGTCCTCCAACTCAGCCTGGTCATCACCATCTTTGTGCACATCCCCTCACCAGTCAAACAAAGCTCTTAATGCAGTGTAATGCTGTTCTGTGTGCAAAATCTGCTGTCTGGTTATGGTAATTATACCGTCACCTTATTTTATCATATTTTATATTTTTCTTCTATATAACAGATGAACTTTAAATGACATATTTCATATTATAAAAGCACAAAAAGCCTTGACCTGGTTCATACAGTCATGCAAAAAAATCTGGATAATATGCTTTATTACTCTACAGAATACACGGTGGTGAAAGGGACAAACAGTAATGAATCGGTATATTACAGTAATGCTGCATATTGTACATATAATTAAAAAAACCATTCAGTGGAGCAGTAAAATCCTGTTTTTACACTATTTTTACTTCCTTAACCGCAATGCAGGAAAGCAAGCATTTCTTTGTTTATTTGGAAGTGGTTACTAATGGTTACAGGTGGCCATGTTGGAGGAGACATTTTGTGGTAGGCCTCAATATATTTGCCTGAAGAGATGTTTTTTGTTAAGGCAATTTTTAAATATTTATGGTGACTGTGCGGTTAGCTCTGTCGCCACACAGCGAGAAGATCCCGGCTTCAGATCCACCAATCTGTTCGAATATGGTGCGATCGTTTTGTGTAGCGTTTCCATGTTCGCTACCGTGCCGTTTGTAGTTTTCCTCCGGCTGCTCCAGTTTCCTCACACAGTCTAAAGACATGCAGGTTAGGTCAACTGGAAACTCTTAACTTGCCTGTAGGTGTGAATGTGTTTGTCAGTCTATATGTGTGTGTGTGTGTTAGCCATGTGATGCACTGGTGACCTGTCCACGGTGTACTCTTTACATCCTAATGCATGCTGGGAGAGGCTCTAAACAGGAGCACGTATAGAAAATGGAAGAATATTTATTAAAAAAATAACTGCTATACATTCAAGTATTCTCAATTCGTGAGCTTGTGTGGATATTTAAGATCTTGAGGGTGCAGTATGAATAGATTCGACCAGCACAGGCATCTACAGCTGTTCCCTGCACTCTTAACCCGGATTAGTTGACTTTACTCGCAAATCGCGTGGAAACCCGTTGCCCTATACCACTTTAGTTTTTACACAAGCTGAAATTAAACATGTTGAGCTGTATTAACATGGAACTATAACTTTTTCACAAGCTGAAATTAAACATGTTGAGCTGTATTAACATGGAACTATAACTTTTTCACAAGCTGAAATTAAACATGTTGAGTTGTATTAACATGGAACTCTAACTTTTTCACAAGCTAAAACTAAACATGTTGAGTTGTATTAACATGGAACTATAACTTTTTCACAAGCTAAAACTAAACATGTTGAGCTGTATTAACATGGAACTATAACTTTTTCACAAGCTAAAACTAAACATGTTGAGCTGTATTAACAGCAGAACCTTAAGTTTATTATATATATTTATTAGTGTGCACTCAAAATCATTAGATAAAACTAGCTAATATGACTAGTTATTGCTACTCATCATCTATTACAATTACTGTATTTTCCTCTAATGGAAATAAAGATGGAAGATGGAAATAAAGAAATACCTCTAAATGCTCCAATGCATTTTATTTTTAAGAAAAATGGCAAAACACAGCCAAACTTGCTATGACAAACTTAACATCAGGTCAACCGCAACATGTTAAACCTAAAAGAATCTGAAAAAGGTTTTCTCAAATTAAATGAATTTTAAATCATTGAAACAATTATGTGTGGGTGTTGTACAAAAAAATATGGATGTCCCTTGAAATTAAAGTGGTAAATCCATTAAACCCAAATTCACAAGAAACCCGCACTCAAATGTGCAAGAAAAACACTTACAAAACTTCTCTTCTCTGTTTTCAACGTGAGCTCTCAAATAAGCTACAAAATGTTCCATTACAGCCTAGATTGATTGAGGAAATCACACTGTGGTTTCTTAACACAGAATATAACACCTGAGGGTCTGTTTTAAGCCTCCATCACAGGGTCACTACTAAATTATCCCCATATCTGTATCCTGAAAGAGGGAAAATATAATTCAGCTGAAAAACTCAACAACTGAAACAATTATGTATTTCTGCTACAACTTTAACAACAATTTTAATTTTCACACAAGTCACATGCTTTAACACGCTTCCTACAGCATTGAAGTGTGTTTAGGTGTGTATGTGTGTCAGTGTTGTTTGTGAGTGTGTGGGTGTTGTACGTGTCTGTGTTGTGTGCGACTGTGTTGTTTGTGTGTGTGTGTCTGCGTTTTATGTGTGTCTGTTTGTCGGCTTGTTTTACAGAAAATAAAAAGGTTTATCCCACAGGTCAGAAAGTGTACATGTTGTTGTGGGAAAAAAAAAGTAGTCATGAGCTTCTTACAGTAGACCTGACATCTCTTTACACTGCAAGCTGATTTTTTAAAGTCTGTAGCTTTGGCTTTAGGACAGTGTGGCCCAACGAGAGCAATACCTGTTGGATGAACTGAAATGTGAGCTTCATAGTCTTGGGGTAGTTAAGATGGTGTGCATATGTGAGTCCAAACAGAATGCACATTGCTTTTGGCAGATCTTGAATGTTGTCCATCACAACTTCTCCCTCAATGATGATTTTCAACGAGGCTGGACTGAGATGCTGGGAAGATGTGAGCACAGTACCATCACGCTCAATGAGAAGTATCCCAATGTCAAGGTCATGAAAGGAATCATCGTCATCAGAGTCCTTTATAAAGAATAACAGAAGAGCACAATCATTATATTAGATTTGAAAAAAAAAACTATAATCAATATAAGAGTGTCATGGTGAAAAATAAATAATGATGAAAACTATAAGAAAGCAAAAGCTTACTTACAAAATCTGCTTTAAAGAAGTTTGTGGGGTCGTCCCCAAGAATGATAGGAAGCCCCCTGAGCACCTTTGTCCGGATCGCAGTTGGATCTGTAGTCTTTTGGGAAACAAACACAATAACACAAGTTAGATAGCTAAAATTAAAAACAAATAACGATCTATAAGAAAGCTTAACCAACCAAGCATTGTTTGGATTGAATTAAACAACTTATAGAGTAGGACTGTGATGTGATTACATAACGTGTATGGACCAACCCTGGTCTGTTGTGAAATCTGTGTCAACAACTGCCCAACATTCCCTCTCTTGGATCCAAATATCTCGAGGAGACGAGCACTGTGCCGATCGATGCTCTCATAGAATTCCTGCTTGAGGTTCTTGCCCACGATCCTGCTGAACTCCATGAACACCTGAAAAAAACAGAGAACAAAAAAATGTTGAATGTGCACACACATTCTTGGTGTAAGCAGGGAAATGGGACAGTTCTACCATAGTTTCCGTGCTTTAACCTATAATGTTTTAAAAGGCATCCCCTTTTCTCACACATAAACTCACAATACTTACACTTCCACAGCATCTTCACACAAGGATCTGGAAAAATAGAGAACAAGAAAACTTTAAGCTCAACAACTCAGCTCAACAATGTCACTGTTAAATACAATAAGGTAATAGAACCGAACCAACGGCATGTAAACCATTGGTGTGTGAGAGAGCGAGCGGGAAAAAGAGAGCTGCCAAGGAGTGGCCGAGTGGATGGAGTTGTGTGCAGCCCAACATGAACACCTCCACAGCGCCTGCTACACTCCTTTGCCCTGACTGCGGTTGATCCGCTTTTCTACCACGCAAAATGACAGAAATATAAAAAAAATAAAATTACGTAAAAATAAACATTAAATGACAGAAATATTAATGATACAGTCGCACAAATTTGCCGGTATGTAATCAATCTTCAGACTGTTAACACTAAGCTAACATTTAGCTGACCCTTTTTTTAATGGACATGAGCTAGCGTTAGCCTGCTATAAACATGTATTTATACCATGCACACTTTCAAACAGTAACATTTGACCTAAGCTGCGTCAACGGGTTATCTCAAAGCTTTTGGGTACCTATTAAAAGTTCCCACAAAGATAACTAGGTTACAATAGTTATTTTACATACTAACCGTTCCACTTGAAGTAAGGTTGTTTCCTGGTCTGCCATCAGTGCCTGTGCTCATCCCGCCAAGTGTAGAGCTCCGTGGACGCACAGTTACAAGACGCCTTGTTAGATGTCCAGTCATGTTTTTGAATTAGGCCCCTCCCTTTTCTTATGAAACTAAACATACCAAGTTATCTCTGCTAAACATGATTAGTGCAATGAATTTTTTAGCCCGATTAGTACAAACAACTAATGTTGTTTAGTAATGTGGCAGGTTTTTACAAAACATAAAAGAATAAGTAATGATCACTCAGAAGTTTAATTGGAAACAAAATCTGGGTTTACAGTGTGTGGTGACCTAAATAGCTTCATTCATAAAGACAATCTACATTCACAACCTTGTGGTCTAATGTATCGCAACTGTACAACTACTTCCCTTTCAGTGGCACTCAATGTATACATTCTCACTAGTGTTAATATCGTCTCCTAGTAAACAAGCAAGGTTTTTAATCAGATATTAGTATTAGTTCACATGTTTAAGTGTTTGACCAGCCTTTATACTCGAACTGTGTTTGCCCGTCATCTTTTAGTGTATGTTGTGTGTTTAGGATGTATGTTCATGTATGTGCTGAAGTGATGAGACGCACACAACGCTTGTTGGACGTCACAGACAGACATTACACTGTATTTTATTGTAATGATTTTTATTTAGATTTAACATTGCATGACTTTAGTCACTCGCTCAATTGAGCACATATTTACTATCTGTCATTTGTTGGGATATACTGTGCAAGATTAATCTAAATGACGTATTTAATTTAAATACATTGGACTCAAAATCATTGAGTTTTTTCACAAAATGAATGATTTATTCATCACAGCTAAGGCTAGATGTGTTTCTGAGCTCGTCACATTAGCAAACATCATTTGCCAATGTACAGGATGGACACAGTAAGATGAATGCTGGTACAATACTGCAGCTAAATTCAATACGCCAGTGAACACTGTGTTCAATAATTAAATTTTAAGGTGTCATTGTTATTTTGCACATCTTGTATATTTGGTCACAATCAATGCTCATCAAAGGTATCTTTTGGTTGTATGATGAAAAGGTGGCTTCTCTGCACTTGTTGTGGTCGCTCTCTCTCTTCCGAAATTGGAAATAATTGATGAGGCCACCGTATTAAATGCAGGGGAGGAAATTTGGCGCACGTTTGTTTTATTTGTTCATTTCTTGAAGGAAAAGAGCTTCATGAGTGCAGTAGCCATTGAAAACAAAAGCAAACACAGAGCCGACTGGATAAATCATCATGCTTCTCTTGCAACACTGTAGGGAAAATGCTGCACAGTTGCTATGGAACCCTCTGTTGCTAGGCAATGGGTTGATTATCAGAGTTTTTTTTTTTTTTTTTTTTATATAAGAGCCAGAGTGGTGTTTTCTTTGCTGTCCAGCAAATTTGTTTTCAGAAGGCTTTACAACTAACAGGATCCGTGGAATAACATGACAACGCTATCCTGAGTTCGAATGCAATTTATCCCGTTTGATGTTTTTTTTAACTCTGGAATGAAACACTGACTATATAAATGCTTTATATCTACATGAAATGTTAACATCGTCAGAGGTTTCACTGGTAAACATCGGTGTACGGGATAAGCAGTGCTTCACTCTCCTACATATACCATACAAGACCATATCTGTGACTGTCGAGCTTCCTTAAGGAGCCTCTTTAATCAGATTTCATCATGTACTAATGCTGTATGGGGTCGAAACGAGATGTCTTCTCGTCTGTTGAAATCTCATTTTCCTTGGCAAGAATAGAGAATCAACCCAGATGTGCCAAAAGGCGTTTACTCAGCCTCTAATCTAAGCACCTGTATGCTGGTAATTTATGCTGCTTCATTTAGTAAAATATCCAATTATATTATTATATTATATTTATTATATTTCTGCACTTCCCTCAGTTAAAGTTGGGATATGTCTTTTAATCTTACGACCACACTGGACTTATAGTGTTTTCATATGACATGCCATCACCAAATCAAACATTAAATAGGGCAGCCTCACCGCCCACTACATCAGTTTAGCTTGTCTGCCCTGAGGCTAAATAAGTCTGTCAGACTGGAGGCTGAATGTGGCGACACATTGTTGGAGTCGAGAGGACAGCATACATAGATAATAAGCAAAGGAGGGGACAGCTAGGCTAAATAAAAAAAATAAAAAAGCAACTGTCAAAAAGGAGTGAAAACATGATAAAGATAGCGAGAAGGATGACGGGCCGGTGTTTGGACCATCGAGTGAATCTACAGCTGTGGCGATCACAGAAATCTGCCTTCTAATGATTCCTTGAACTATCATCCAGGCCGATCATCCATACAGAGACCCAATTTAAGATAATGTGATAATCGTAAACAGCTAGCACAGGGATCATCAGGCAGGCAGCACCATTCACTAAGCGCGTAATGTAAATGTTACAGGATTTAGTTTCAGAGTGCCGGTGTATTAATATTAATAAGAGGGAAGTTTTCTATTCAAGATACTGGAAGAGAAATTAGACCCATGACACCCCAGAAGGTTCAGCAGTAGTTTTGACATCTCAGAGTCAACCCTCACATCATAGTGCTACAGTCACCTACATTATCTGTATTCCCCCTTTAACCTAATTATGTCTTATTGAAGATTTTTGCATGATCATTTCTGGCATTTATGTGTAAGAAGAGAAGCAGCAAAAACTGAAGCAGAGATGCACCAGTCGTGTCTTTAGTCAGTACATTTAACCAGGCCTCTACAGCTATGCTAGCAGCAGCTATGCTAACATGTTGATGCTTATATGTTTACCATGCTCACCATGTTAACTGAGGCTTAAGGGAATATCATTAGTGTTGCAGGTATTTAGTTATAAAGTATTGTTTAAATTTTGACATGAAAACGTCTTTCTTTCAAAACATCAGCTAAATTAGAAAGTCTATAGAAATTAAATGTGCCTCAGATGACTTTATTGTACAGCTTATAGTGTTAATACTCACACTGTGAATTAATAATAATCACCTCTGTTGCCATAGTGACAGATGGAGGATAAAATGTGCATCCTGCCATTATGCCCACCCCCAGTAGCCCTGATGATGTAGTAAACTATTGAAAAGACATGTCAGAAGATCTGAATATGCCCAAAGCAGAATTTAGGTGACAATTGAAGCTTTTTGTCATACACAGTCATACTTTCTTGTTTTTTATATTAAAATTTGTGGATTTATATGGATAGTTTGTTGCCATGGGAATACCACTTCATTAAAAAAAAAAGAACAAGTAAGAAAATATAAGGCTACAATCAGCATCCAGTTAGCCTACGTTAGCATAAAGGCCAGAAATGAAGATGACAAACTCTACAACAAACAGTTCAGGGGAACAGTAACGTCTCCACTCATGACCTTTACTGACTGGTTCCCCTTATTTCAAGTCTTAATATAAAGCTAAGCTAAGTAGCTCTCTGTTGTTACCGGGCAGACATAAGAGTGGTATAAAACTTCTCGTCTAAGTGACTCTCCTAAAATGTAAAACTATTACTTTAATGAACTTAAACGAATCACTGCAAAATGTTGCCAGTTTTTTTTATTGTGTTGTTAAACTGCTAACTCGTCTTTATCAGCTGTTGGATTTACATTGGTCTGAAAAGCAGCCAGCGCCAGTTGTCCATTCACGAGCTGTGTGTGAGAGAGAGAGAGAGAGAGAGCCACTAAAATGGAAATGCTCCACCAAAGTAGCAAAGTTACAATTCTCTCTCACTCAAAAGGTATTAAGTCTTAACGTATGAAACATTTGCAGACCCTTTTTACCACCATCAATTGTTACCACCCATGGTGCATGCTTGTGTGCATGCTTGTAGATCATTACTATCATGCTAGTGGTCCAAAACCCCTACCTTTAATTTTGTAATACCTTAGTAAATCTGAGAAAACAGTATAGTGCAGAAACAGCAGGTTTGCTTTGGGATGTTATGATCTCTTTTTCTTGCTCACGGCTTTTTGCATAAAATCCTAACTAAAGGGTAAACCTAAAAGACGACTATAGTTGGCACTTTGTTTATCAGTTCTTAATATAATTAAATTTCCAAGTATTCAGTTTAAGAAAAATATATTTTTATTTTTTTTAAATGTCGGTTGATAATTAGCAGAGAAATGCTTATTTAAAGATCTTAGAGGACTGTCTGTTGTTTTTCTCCTAACTTGTGAAGTGAAAGAGCAGGTGGCGGTTTTATTTTGAGATGACTGTGGTGACAAAGTGAGTGCTTCTGTTTCACTAAAGCAGGGTCGAGAGAGAGAGAGAGAGACTGAGAGAGAGAGAGAGAGAGAGCTTTCTGTTTTCATCTAGCGAACAAATGTACTTTGACATCTCTTGGGAAAACTGTTACTGGTTGCCTTCACAAAGTGCGATGGAAAATGGCCCCACTTTTCCCCCTTTTCTTTCCTTTTTTTTTGTTAGAACGAGATGGTCAGGCGATATGACAAAGCTTCAGGGCATTCAGTGTAGTGGGAATATAGAGGATCTAAAAGAGAGCGGATAGATGGGTCTTCTCAGTCAAGTGGTTTGCTGGTTAATATTTTACTGTCAGTATTTTGAGAAACATTATAATTAACCAATATCTTCAGGAAGGACCCCGTAAAAAGAAATGAGGCATTTTAATGAAACGGGGCTCATCTATACATTTGATAATGGATTTAAGTTGGACTCTGTGATGTGGTACATTCATGACTGTCAGAGTTTCCTGACCCTGATAACTCATTGTTGAGCATAATACAGGATAGTACATGATTTTCATTTAGATTATGAAAACTAATGTCGAGGTTTGTCAAAACTTTGACCAAATCACCCTGTTGAGACCATTAATAACATATTATGAGATGCAAATTAAATTATCTGGTACTGCTGGCGTGTCTGCTTTGTTCAGACGTGCAACTATTTTCCATTTAAATCCACTGAAATTGAATTCCATACATTGACTACATTACACTTATGACCTTTATGTAACTCCTGCACATATTAATGTTGTACTGTGTCCACATATGCATACGATACCCACCACACAGCTTCCAAGCATTTAGCTATATTATACACCCAGGTGGTGTTGAGCACAGATATATGTACGTTCTGCGTCTGACCCTGCCCAAGCATGCAAACAAGGACGCCTGTTTAAACCTTAGTCAATGATGGGTCAGTGAGTCTTTAGGTTCTTGCAGGTTTAGTTAAGGAAACAGAGAAATATTTAATTACCTAAGTGGACATTGCACTTGCACAATTGAAAGTTCGGTCCATCGGAGCAAACTGCAGCTTCGATAAGATAACTGGCCATCAAACCAAATGCTTTTAGAAATATTTTTTCATCAACATTTTTGTTCAAAACAAAATGTTTCATTCCTCTCTTATTTAACAGCATGTACAATGAGCTCTATGCTCTGAGTAATTGGCAGACACACAATTTGTGGGTCTATGCTGCTATTAGAGTGACAATCACTATAGTTAGTGAGGGTAAAGTGCAGACAGACAGATTTGACTAGAATGTATTTTTAGCTGTATGCAACAATCAGATGAAGGTATGGCATTTTTATGCACCCGATGCCTTTACTTAAAGTCGGTAAAGAAATGAGGACACATTAGGGTTATATTACCTGTTTCATACATTGTTATACATCATCATACATCGTTATGGGCTCTGAACTGCACCCATGACTTTTGTTATCTACGGTAACTGTCAAAATCCTTTGTCCATTCTCTCGACGTTGTATTTTAAGAGGATTCAGAAGGAAGGGAGAGTTATAATGGATCTGTTCAAGTCAAAGAGAGACAAGAGGTTGACTTTATTATTATCAGCAGGTCAGCAGGAGTTCAAATGCACCAATGAGTAGACACAGCCCGGCCTGGCTTTTGTTTTTGTATGATTATTCTGGGTGAGCCGGCTAAGATTTAGGTGGCGCACAGGCACACCCGTAGCTACACAGGTATCTGTGTGTGCAGTATATCCGTCAGCTGAGCCCTGAGTCTGTGAGTCACGGTGGCTCATACTGAAACTGTCTGTACCTGATCCTGTTGTTGTTAATATAAAACGTGAAAAAAAACAATATTACCTCATAGCTTACAGCTGACAAATATGTTTAAACCTTCCAGTGACTGTATCTCACAGATGCTGTTGGCTCATGATGGCCTTGGGGGGGGAAAAAAAACCCCAAAAAACAAAAAAAACCCAAAGAGCTGTGAAAATAAGTGATATAAACAGATGTGCAAGAACAAATCTGACAAAGAACAAACAGCCAACCTCTTGCTGCTTCTGACCAGGGTGGTAGAAACACTCTAACTTATATTTCTTGAAAAGGATGTAGACAGAAAGCGTGTCAGAGAGAGAGAAGACTGAATACACAAATATACAGTACATAAACAGTATTGCAGTATATGCCGCTGCCATCCTCCTCTTAAGAAGTAGAGAGCCATAAATTCAGTTTCTACCTGTTAAATTTGATGATGCACGTGATAAAGCACATACTGCAGTGGAGCTATTTTCTATGTTGTTTATGATCCTTATGCAAATGGATTTTTTTTCTACTATTACACCATGAAACATTACCTGAATATACTGATTCAGCACAGCCACATGTACAAATCACCGAAACACTTTCCGCTCTTTCTATTTTCTTTGTCAGTAATTCGTATTTTTATGGCCTAAACACTCACTCCTCACTTGAGCAACGCAAGGCAGACGTGGTTTGAAGATGTAGAGAAATGTGGTGTTAAGCAGTTTAGGTGATAAGGATCACAGTAGGACTAAATCTGTGTAGAAAGAGGGAAAAGTTTTAATATAAAAAACACTGAGAATCATTGTCAATAAATCAGTTTACTGCCCAGGAGGGGTAACAGCTTTTTGATCTGTGAGTGCCGTTTTTCTTAAAGTATCTGCATCTTTCTCTTCCTACTCGCCAGACAAGATATCAACTGAAGAACACACACAAAGGAAGAAAAACAAGCAATACGTAGTTTGAATAGACTCTTTCTGTAGTCCTTCATTTAGCTTACTTTAGCGTTACTGTCTGTGTTGACCAAATAAGGAAATATGGCTGTAATATGATGCAAATATCCCAATATCCAAATATGGATCTGACAGACCCAACAAGATCCATGAATAAACTCTGGGTTACCATCTTGTAAGGAAAGCTCCAGTACACTCTCCTGTACATGGCAATTTATTATGGCAATTTATGTAAAAATATATTGTAAGCACACAGTTGTGAAGTATGCATATACATTAAGTACTAAAAACATTAGTTTAATCTTATCGGTGTCTTTTATGATCATATATCTGCTGTTGGTTAGTGTGTGTACAGTACATGGATACTCTGAATGGATTATCCTTGTAAAGCTAACGTTGTCTTGAATATTGAAGTGGGCTAAGTGTTTACAGAGCATGTCGTTGTGCATCGCTGTTTACATGTCTACAGCATGTACTGTAATCATGTAAATGAGACATAGTTTGCTTTTCCTTTTTCCTTTACATGAATTGCTAGCATAGACATTAGTGTGGATGAGTGCATTTCCTCAGCGTTGTTTGGGGAAGCTTCTCAGAGTAACTGCTTTTATATACACACTCTTGAAGAAGCAAAAAAAAACAACCAGATTTAAATGTGCTTTGTCACCGCTGTATTGTACACTACAGAGTAGCCTATGTATTTCTGCAGTAGTTTGTTTAAACATGTCATTTTTCATTAACATAGTTTATATACTGGCAAATAATGCATGATGCAAGTCTTCTTCTATGTTTCTTTTTTTAACTTGCATTCGAAGTATATAAGAGTAAAATGAATGCAAATATGTGTGTTTTGCACCTAAAGGTGCAGTGCATTTTAAAGAGAAGAAGATTACAGTTAAAACAAGGCTAGCTAACACTTCTTATTAAGGAAATTAAGGTCGTAAATCAAGAGGTAATTAAAATGAATTTGAACCTGCAGTGTGGAGCTTTTGTCGCCCCCTCCTGGCAGTGCGAGTAATTACAAAAACACTGTCAACAAGTGGCTGACCGTAGAGCAAGCGCCGTAGTGTTGTATCAAATGGGCTTCGAAGAAGCAATTATTGTAATTTGTTTATTTGAAGCTTTCCTTTGTTTCCTCAGGTCCTCCAGTCATCGTAGGAATGAGCATCAACATAGCAAGCATCGACTCCATCTCAGAAGTAAACATGGTAAGACACCTCCGCCTTTAAAATGTGTCCAACTTTTTTTAAAAATTCACATTACACAGTTTTTTTTTTTTTTAAATACACAATACCCAACAGCATATATTCCTTTCCACTGGGCTTGAACGTGGTCAGAAATATAGGCTCGATTGATGATGAAGGCGATATGGCTGACTGATGACATCATTCTCTTTATTTCACTCAGCATAATATAGTCATAATCACCCATAGCAAAGCTCATAGATATGATTGACAAGGTTGGTTTGTTTATCAGTAGTAAGACTAAGAGCTCACTAACAGCTTTGTGTTTGCAAATTTATTACGTTTTGAGAAAAAGCACTTTTGACACATTAACAACAAATAAGGACGTAAGGAATACTAGATGTCTCCTATGAATCATACCCAGTCACATCAACTGTGGGGGATTTTTTTAAATTTCTGAGATGTATGACCAGACGTTGTGCAGTGAGATTAAGGTTAAGTGTTTATGGTACCGCCATCACCTGCGTGTTGCCTGATGTCTAACAATAAGCGTGATAATGAAACAAACAGAATCATTCTGGACTGTGTGTGATATATTAAACCAACGTGCATCTTTCGTGATTCTCTCTCTGTAGACTACAGTACTTTGACCAGAGGGACAATGATGCATTAGCTGGCAGACATTAAGTCTCCACTTGAGCGCTTTTTCAGTTAGATACAGGACAGTACAGCTGTATTTGTTGGTTTGCTGCCCATGTCCTATTCTACAAATGCTGAGCTGTTTAGTTTTTTTTGTTGTTTTTTGTGTATGAAAGCGAAATGATTTTCATCATGAAGGCATATAAATACTGCTGTGGTCTCCATATAGCAGATGCATTTATTTTTATTGCTGTTGTAGCTATATCAAAGTTACCCATCATACTCTTTGCACTTTATTACATTGTGGTAAAACACTGACTGAATAGGAATTTTTTTATTTATTATTATTTATTTTTACATGCACACACACACACACACACACACACCAGTTTCTACTTTCCTCTACATAATAATATGTGTCGATTGTTTTGTTCATGGTTTTTTATTTTTAACCGAGCAGTAATGTGCCTGTGATCACATCTGTTTTCATGTGTTACTCTCAGTTTGATGAACCACGCCTGCTATTTCTAAAGGACAGATATGACTTTTTTTGTTTGTTTGTTTGTTTGTTTGTCTTGTCTTTGACTTAATTCAAGTGTCTTTTTTTCTTTTTCCTAGGACTACACCATCACTATGTATTTCCAGCAGAGTTGGCGAGATAAGCGTTTGGCCTACGGTGAGCTGAACCTAAACCTGACTCTGGATAACCGTGTAGCAGACCAGCTTTGGCTCCCTGACACCTACTTCCTTAATGACAAGAAGTCCTTTCTTCATGGTGTGACAGTAAAAAACCGTATGATCCGACTACACCCTGATGGCACTGTCTTATATGGGCTGAGGTGAGAACAGCGTTTATACAGCGTCGATTTCATATGCAAGTGAAACATTTTGACAGCCTTTGATCACAAGTGGCTGCTGTTGGTATACACCATTTGGGCCTGTGGCAGGATACTTATGACAGATTTTATTTTTGACTTTAAAGTTTTATTTATAAAGTTAAATGTGACCCAAGACCAACAATAACAATATTTTAGGAGAGAGGGGCACATTCAATCCAAAAAGTTATTGACCCAGAAAGCTGAAAATAAAAAGGTTCAAAATTCTCACCTAAATTAGACAATTCAGTCAACAGTACATGTGCACAGAGGGACTCATCTAAAATCCCTCGAGGGGCTTCTAAAGTAAGAATTGTTCAAACTCAGGATAAATTTCTCCTTTTTTTTTAACACGAGACGTTAAAATAAAGTGGTTTGATGGAGGCGAGCAAGCTAGGAACGCGTTTTGTTCCGTGAATAAAAGGAAATGACACTGACAAGGTTTAGATCATATGAGGTAATGAATTATTAATGCAATAACCAGTATTCAAAAAAACTCTGAATTACTGACACTAAATGAGATGTGATGGCAAAAGATGTTTTTTTTCTTTTTCCTTTCATGACTCTTCACAAGGCTGTTAAAGTATCAGCACAGTAGAAATGCAGTCTCTCTGCAGGAATACATTTACAGTAGGTAGAGTTTGGATCAAATCAGAGGCAAACCCTGCCATTAAAATTACTATACGTGTGGCACCAAATAAAGCAAGTAGGAACAAAACTACACCAAACAAATGCAGCTGCAGCACATGTAGGTTCTTCTGGAGCCTCAAAAAGTACCAAAACGGGCACAAGTGTAGTAAAATGGCCTTGTGCCAGAAGAAAAATGGCATTACACCTGCATTTGCTCTTCCGCTGGCTTTCTGCCCGCATGAAACAGGACTGTTCCAAGGGACATTTCTCCAACGTCTCCAAACACACCACACAGGGGTTTACTCTCATCACCCGCTGCAGTAATGATGTACCGCAGATGGCGTCAAGCCCTTGGATCTGTCCTCTAGACAGCATACAGTAATTAGAAGCAGAGCATAATATACATGAAGTGGTGATTTCAGGACCTTTACCAGCGTTACCATGTAATTAAATTGCTTTGTTAAAATGTTTGACTTTGCCCACTGTTTGTGTGTGTGAATATGTTTTTTCCAGGACAATAGATGTAACTTTAACAATAGATGTTATATTCTCACTTCAATTCATTTCAATGTTGCGCCTCTTAAGTTTGCGCCTCATTTTCTTGTACACACCGCCTGTTTGAATGCATCCCCTGTGCCGCTCTTGAGCACAATACAATACAAAGTGTGGACAATCACATTACACACACTGCTGCACCTTTGGCTGCGCTCTCACCTATCCAGTCACTGTGAAATGTGCTGATACTGGCATTTGTCTTTTTTTTTTCTTCTTTTTTTTTTTACCTTTATTTAACTCTGTTTCTACTGCTTACAGTGATTTTATTCAGAGCTGTGCTGATTTGTGTTGATCAACCAGTTTTATTTGTATATTGATTTTTCTCACAACTGCATCCTCGTCTTTTTACTCGCCGATCGTGAATTGAGTTTTGAATGGTGCATTCTCCGTACCTGCAGTCCCTATTCTGTGGTTAAACTACTGAGATTGCATCAACTTTTTTTTTTTAGACTGCACCAGTTTTCAACAGTATTTATCTGAAAAGAAAGAACTTTTCTTTTTATGCTATATGGATGCTATAATCCAAAAAAAAACTCCCCAGGAGTGACCGTGGACTGATGGTGCATGTATACTGTAGGAAAACTGCTCTCCCACCCATCACACTACAATTAATTTTGTTCTTGAACTGCACCGTAGCAAGACTTACACCTTGTGCTTTATTTTTCTACGGAGAGGAAGGGAGGAGGCTGCGTCTGAAGACTGCTGAGCAGTGCAGGAGGTGCAGGAGAGTGTTTAGGTGTTGCAAAGAAACAAAGTCATTCGAAACATCAATAAAAGAAGTCGGTGTCAGTAGAAAGTGTAGATCCCGGTGTGCACGACGGAGCAGGTTTTCCTAACTTGCCAGTGAGTTGAGAGGCTGAATCATCATTAGCAAACTGACAATCTAGTTTGGTGGCACGCTGGGTCCTGTGAGCATTGAGGGCTTTGTTGAACTAAGCTTTGGCCAGATGGTGTCGTCTCTCTTCTCATTTCTGTGAATCTGCTCCTTCATGTTCCTCTGTTTATTAAACCACGGTGTAGCATTATGATAGTACAATGATCTCCTTTGGTAAGCAACGCAGGAGTAGACTGTGTAGGTGTTCAAAAATATTGCTCACATATCTGAAGAAGGCCTCCCTGTCTGGAGTGGCGAGCTGCTGGGATCCACCTCCAGATTGCATTCAGTTGTCGTGTAGCGCTGGCACGAACATGTCTGCTCAAAAATATCAAGAGACGCCTGTAAAAAATAAACCGAATGCACCTTTAATTTGTTATATAAAAATAGTACTTCAATTGCTACATTAGTCCTGCTACGCAGCCCTTTATTTTTTCACTAAGGTTCTTTACATTTTAAAAAGTGTTGTATTTTATCACGTTGATATGTGGAAAGTCAACAGACTGCTGAGTGTTGGACTGCAGTGTCTGCTCAGGTCTGAGGCTGCTGCTGACCGTCTCTGGTGGGGCTGTAACCTGTTGACCTACATCTACATTTCCAAATCCAGGTTGTTGCTGTGAGCCGTCCTAACTTGTGCCTACTCACTGACGGTTCTCCCCTGACTTGTTAACTGTCAAACATAAAAGCAGTTTTATTCGTAGTGAGGTTGTTTTTCTTCTTCTCCTTCTTCTCCTTCTCCTTCTCTTTCTTCTTCTTCTCCTTCTCTTTCTTCTCCTTCTCCTTCTCTTTCTTCTCCTTCTTCTCCTTCTCTTTCTCCTTCTTCTCCTCCTTCTTCTCCTTCTCCTCCTCCTTCTTCTCCTTCTCCTTCTTCTCCTTCTCCTTCTTCTTCTCCTCCTTCTTCTCCTTCTCCTCCTCCTCCTCCTCCTCCTCCTCCTCCTCCTCCTCCTCCTCTCTGCCAAGGGGTAAAGACTTAAATTCTGTCCGTTACTCCAAGTTGTTGCTGTTGGGATTTGCCTGCTTCACTATATCCTAGCAGGCGTATTGTCCTTAAAGAACTGTAACTGTGTCTTGACAGGATGTGTCTTCCTATTTATGATCACAGAGCACACATGGGCCTCACTTTAGCTTGAGGCTGAACGTCGTACAGTAAAGTCTCTTATGTTTTATTTTGTTGCAGCTTTGATTATATATTTACTTTACTTTAGTTCCATTTTTGCAACAGTTTGCTTGGTAGCGTGGTTATAATGTCCTTCCATTACAGTAAGCTTGAAATGAATTATTAGATATAATTCCCTACTATAACTGCATAACAGCCACTATGCACGCATGCTCTAAGTTATTAATGGCAAACTTGCTTTTTGTTCAACTTTTTGTATATAAAATCATGATTGCCAAGTGACCTTTGCTATTGATGTAATTAGGCATGATGTTATCTCCTGTAGTAGAGGAGCGCTGTGAGGTGCAGTACAGTAGAGCCATTTGAGCAGCTTAATGCTTGTGCAGCAGAATGCAGCTCAGTGTCACTGTGAATAATAAATATATATACCTGTCACACATTTTGTTTATGTATGTTTTTCTTCACCCTTCTGGCGCCTTCTGCGATCATCATGCGCCGCATGCTTGTGTGTTAATCTTGCCCAATCAGCTTCAGTAAAACATATTTTGTTTTCCAATTACCCGCCGACAACACTCTGTTCACCCCACCATGACCAATTTACAAACTTTGTGTTCAAGCAATATATTTCCAATGAAAAAACAGCTCATTATATACTGTGTTACTTATTCTGTGTATACTGTAGATGTTGCATTTGCGTGCTGCATCTATGGAAAAACCCACACGCTGCAGCCGCATTGGTGGCTTTGACTAAAGCGTGATTAAAATCCAAAATGTGAAATGTGCTTTTAAAGCGGTAGAAACTCGTCATGCTCTAACATACACTTAGACATAAACTGTGCACACGTCCCCTGTGAATGTACTGGGTGGCTTCTGACACTGAGATGATGAGCTGAAAATTAATTTTTTCTATTTCACTTACACACGAGGGATGGTAAGCGAATGAAAGCTGGTATGATGAACACATACCAGCTGGTATAAACAGCAGAAATGTAATTACTAAAATGTGCTGCACCGGTAAATATCTCAGTTAAATGCCAAAGACTCCTACATGTATAATTTGTAGCCAGAGCTGTTTTCCTGGGCTACTGGATTTATTGACATTTATAAACTGCTATGCATACATCTTTTTCTAAAGCTACCTGGCGTATCTCAGATACTAGCAATAAATAACACACACACACACACACACACACTGACAAAATTGCATACAGATGCTGAGCAGTTACTAATCCACAGAAAAGGAAATATGTCTCCAGACTACTCATAGAAACTTAGAAAGTAAATCATATTTAAGAATCTCTGCATTTCATAAAACCTAATGATCACTTTTAAAATAGGAGCACAATGCCACGTTTACAGAAGAAGACTCTCCAGCTCCCGTGACCCTTAAATGTTCTGCAGCTGCATACTTGAACCCACTAAGATACATGTGGTATTGGCAAAATGTCATCACATGTATTATTGAACTGCTTGTAGTGCTTTTATGTTTTTGAAAAAAATAAATAAATAAATAAAGAGTATAATTTGGACTCTTGGCTCACCATTCCTCACTATGACTTCCCTCTAACCTCTTCTCTCATCTGTGGTAAAATATTTTCTCTGTGTTGTTGCCTGTCTGTATCTTTGTGATATTCAAGTGTCTGTTCTGTTTCTGTCCTCCTCTTAGAATAACAACCACCGCTGCTTGCATGATGGACTTGAGAAGGTACCCTCTTGATGAACAGAACTGCACCCTGGAAATCGAAAGCTGTGAGTAAAAATGCTAAATAATCTATTTATGTACCGTAACTGCATAAGACCTTCACATTGCGCTCACAGCAACCTTCAAATTCAATAAACATGATCACCAGCTACCTTTAAAAAAAAAAAAGCACAACACATTACCTCCAACAATTAATTTAGTGGCGGCATTGGTGAAATATTTGACCATTCTGGTCAATGTGTGCCATTTGTTTTTTAAATCTGGAGTTGATGATTGCCTTAATATATAAAGAAGAAATCATGGCGCTCGGTGTGATGTGCATCGATTACTATTCCATCAGTGTGACAGATAGACAGGGCCACCTCTGGGTCATTGAATGGTGAAGTCAAAATAATAACATTAATACTTGACAGCCACTGCAGCCCCCTTAAATCACATTGCTGTCATCAATAAATATAGTTTTATATTTGCTCACACCCACCTCATAATTCTTTTTTTTTTCTTTTTTTTTTCTTTTTTTTTTTTTTTGAACGCTTTGTACAGAGGACACAAGAATAAAATGTGACTAATGTGGATGTGACATGAAAGTAATAATTAGTTACTGGTTTAAAGCCATTTAGAATCTGATTCAGAGATTTATATATATAAATAAAAAGGGGTGAGGATGTAGTTTCTGAGATATCTTGTTCAATAAGATCATATCTAGCAACAAATCATTATCTTCCATTTAATCCTTAATTCAGTGTTATCTCAAACAGTTGTTTAGTTGGTTAGAAATTTACCTCCTTTTTGTACTTGTTCCTTGTATTTGTGTTGATGTTATCATCAACTGCATGATGTGTGGTTTTACTGCTGCATAAAATAACTTTATTAAATTTCCAAAATCAGCGGGAATTTATCATAGAAACTTTAGATTTCTACTTTATCTCCAACGGCGCTGCTTTTCTGTCTTTCTGAGTATCATAAGAAACAACGGATAAATGCCACATATGGGATGTTATGCTGCAGGGTTTTCTCCATTTGCATATCGTAGCGTTAAACATTTTGGTGTGCACACTGGTGTTTAAGTTAAAACAGTCTTTAATATAGTTACAACATCAGCGAAGAGGATTTGGACATGTGAATTTGTAGTTTGGGATCTTTAATTGTCACCTGCATGTGTATCTGTAAATACGTACACACATCATAGAAGAAAACAAGAAAAAAAAGTAAAACTTTATATGATATTATACAATATAATTTTATTGACATTTTCCAAATATTTTAATTTAGATAAATCACTACCCGGAAAGGAAAATGTGCTAGTGTTGTAATTAAAAAAAAAAAAATCGTATGTGCTTGATCATTTTCATTGACCACTCCATCAATCAACAACTTGCTCAATACAAACAGATATTTATAGTTCTTGTTGTTCATGATAAAACTGCAGAGTGTTTACCCTCAGGGGACATCAGTAAGCAATGAAATATGGATATGGCACAAATTAAAAAAAAAAAAAAGTTGCAGGAATATCTGCTATTTATGCTCATGGCGTGCTCCACTCTGGTGGGAATAGTGCATGTTAACCATCAGTGTGATTGATTAGGCAGGTAGTTGTTTCAATTTCATGGACAATGTCACATTTCCTTACCCTATAACCTCAGAGAGAGATTTAATGGTAATGAATCCCGGTCCCTTAGTGAGTTTAATGCCATCCAGGTCTGGATGTAAAATGTAGTAACACTTCCCGGACTGAGAAATTGCTCTGCGGTGAATGCATACCGGACTATTGACATAAATCTACTGCTGTGGTCACTTTCAATTGCGCTGCCAGTTGAGAATGTATAGGAGAGCCATACAGAGTGACACATGTTAATGAATATTCATGCAGCTGGTAATGCATGCAGTGATAAAGCTCTGTTGGAAGTCTGGACAGTGGAGCATGTGATTGGAGGCCGACAGAACAGATAGATTTAAGTCCAAGGCAGGAATATTTCACTGAAGTTTTGTTTGTTCTGGTGCTGTCCTCAGTGCTGCTGTTGTCCTACTGGCAAAAACAGAAAAAGTTTTATTCCATTTTTTCATTATTATATTTTAAACCATTTCACCATAAACTTTTACCTGAGCACAATAACAAATTTGATAAAATGTAAAAATAAATAAATAAATGAAATAATAATCTAATGACAATGTAAATTTATGGCAAATCAAATGTTGAAAGTGTATTAACCAACAAAGATTCAGGATTCAGGGTAAGTTGTTGCATAAAGTCCCTTACCACTCAAACATGTGTTTTACTTATTGTTACTTCAAATCTGATTGTAATGTGTGTACTACAACCAGTGTACAACTTACACAAGTGTGATGTACAAATATACACGGAGCATTGAGATACTTTGGAAATTGGAAATTTACATTTTCATATACTATGAATTTGAATACGTAATATAACTGTCAAAACGAGGTTTCTAATCAAAGACACTATTTTCAGCTCTGAATGATGCCGTATAGAGTAGTTAGAAACTAGAGTATGATTTGTCAGAGCGACCTCCTTATCCCTACTATTAAAACAGACTTTAAATAGAAACATGGTTCATTTTAATGGTTGTTTCTTCATCACATTTACACTCCACATGTTCTCCTCTCCTCTCCTCTCCTCTCCTCTCCTCTCCTCTCCTCTCCTCTCCTCTCCTCTCCTCTCCTCTCCTCTCCTCTCCTCTCCTCTCCTCTCCTCTCCTCTCCTCTCCTCTCCTCTCCTCTCCTCTCCTCTCCTCTCCTCTCCTCTCCTCTCCTCTCCTCTCCTCTCCTCTCCTCTCCTCTCCTCTCCTCTCCTCTCCTCTCCTCTCCTCTCCTCTCCTCTCCTCACATAGATGGATACACCACCGATGACATCGTATTTTTCTGGCAAGGAGGAGACAATGCTGTAACAGGCGTTGACAAGTTAGAGTTACCTCAATTCTCCATCGTGGACATCCGCCTGGTGTCCAGGGAGGTCAGGTTTACTACAGGTAAGTCTGTCATAACAGAGTGACAGTCATTTCATCATCTGTGTTCCTTCCTCCTTCCAGGGACTCCCAGGGGTCCTTTAGGGAGTTCCAGGTGGTCCCCAGAATCTAACAACCAAAATCTTTTCAGATGGAGGTCAATGAAGTGAAATCTAACCGAGGTTCGAGAACCACTGCCATAAGCAAGCTCACGTCTCTAAGAGGAAGACGCAAGTCAAATTTATTTGTTTTATGTTTGAGTTTAACGAAATCCGCGAGCATTTGTCTGCACCATTAATCTGAAATGTACTTGGGTGATCTAAGGCGTTTGTCTCACACTTGATGAAGTATGTATGCTAAGGTATTGATTCATTCAAAGATTTACAGAAACCTGGAGATGATGAGGTCATTCATCACTGTGTGTTCCTCATAGCAAATAGCCTTTTAGATTAAAACCATCACACTTATCTGAGGCCTTTTTCTTTTTTCTTTCTTCTTCTTAGGTGACGAATTGGAAATAAAACTCTTGAAAGAAAACGATTATATTTAGAGCAATACTTCCTTTGTAGCATTTACTTTCTGTGTATACGTCAGTACTTCGTTCTTTTTGGTAGTTTTAAATTAAAAGTGTAATCAAAAGACTAATTAATGTCACAACCAGCTGACATTTTCCTGTAAACTCGACAGTGAAATGACCCCACACACAACCACACATACTTACATATAGTTGTTTCTCTTTTAATGTAACGCCATGCTTTGCGATGCTCTCTTGACGGCGATGTTTAGAAAGAACAGAAAGTGTGAAAGAAAAGCCGAGCATCTCTCTGTGACAATTCTCCGAGGATTGCTGGAGCTGCCTGCTGAGATAGAGGGTTGCAGAAAAATCTGCCGTGTTTGCGACTTTCTGCCATGTTTAATTGGAATCGAACTTGTCCCTGGAAAGGAATCCATCGCTTTGGGGAAATTAAGTGCTCTATCTGAACAAATGGAGAAATGACTATCCTGCGCGTTGTCAAAGTGCAGACTTTAAAACTCCTTAGTTGTGCCAACATTTTCCCTTTCTCTCCCTTTCTCTCCCTTTCTCTCCCCTTCTCTCCCTTTCTCTCCCTTTCTCTTCCCCTTTTTTTTTGTTACTGATGTGTTTTTACTCTGCCTTGCTCTTTCCTAAACTATCACTCCACGCTTCCTCCGTACAGGTTCATATCCAAGGCTTTCGCTGAGTTTCAGGATTAAGAGGAACATTGGATATTTCATCCTGCAAACGTACATGCCCTCCATCTTGATCACCATTCTCTCCTGGGTCTCCTTCTGGATCAATTATGATGCCTCTGCAGCTCGGGTGGCCCTGGGTAAGACGACCCCCCCCCAGTAAAATCCAGTGATTATCACAGGAACGGACAGCATCTAGTTGTCACATATTAAATGTTTCCTTGATTACCACCTGACTGTAGCAATGACACACCTACAGGCTACAAGCTACGTCACTTGTTTTCATTTACTTTTTGTTATTGCTCCTATAGAGTTTGTGTTGTTCCTGAAAATGTAACTAAGCAATGAATAAATACAAATATCTAGATCGCACAAGTATTAAAGTATAAAAGTACCTGCATTATAAACCTGAAACTACCTTTCTGTGGTAATTGTACCAATTGTATTTAAGTAAATTAAGATCATAAATATGATGCATTCTTATAGATGAAACAGTATGGGAAATGGTTATAACTACAGTAAAATGCTGCTTATATGCCAATACATCATTAGTAATAATTAATAATATTATATATAATAAGAGCAACCTTTGTCAGATAATATCAGCTGATTTTATATAGTGAAATATAAATTCGGTGTCTGACGGTGAATCCTTTCTTTCTGTGTGTGTGTGTGCCCCGCCGCATTCAGGTGTGACAACGGTGCTTACCATGACAACAATTAACACCCACCTTAGGGAGACTCTCCCAAAGATCCCGTATGTGAAAGCCATCGACGTCTACCTCATGGGCTGTTTTGTGTTTGTGTTCCTGGCCCTGCTCGAATATGCCTTTGTAAATTACGTGTTCTTTGGCCGGGGCCCTGCGCAACAGAAGAAAATCAATGAGCGGCTGAACAAAGCCAACAATGAGCGCACAAGATACGAAGAGAAGCGCCTGAGGGAACAGGTTTGCATCTTCATCCCGCCGCCTCTCGTCGTGCTGTACTTCTCTGTGTCAAGAGTTCAAGTACAAAAAAGTTCTACACATAACGTTTCTAGCTATATAGTCATTCAAAGATATACAATACAGTAATCCCTCAGCATACTGATGCCACCACAACCCAATATGCATTCACCAACCTTCATCATCCATCGCTTTCCCTCAAGCACTGACAGCTTTTTATCGAGCGTAGTCTTCCTCATTGAGATATAGCGATTCATGTGGCTCAACAGTGGTGTAAACGTTCTCATTTTCTTATTTAGGTTGTTGTCTATGTTTTATGCTGAAGGCTTCATTCATTCTCAGTCTGCTGAAATGTAATTTTAACACTTCAGTCTTCCAACTCAAATCGGACAAAACCTTTAAAACGCAGCGTGAGGAGACGTTGGCAATGTGACGATATGACAATGGCAGATGCTGAAATGGTCAGACTGAATGAAGCCCCTTCTGATTTTGTTTTTTATTTATTTATTTTGTGTGTATGAAGTACTAAATGCTTATTCAAAGTTGTTCTTGTTAACTTTATGTCTATTGTGTAAATTTAATGAAAATGTGCTTATTTGCCGGTATTTTATAGCCATTATATAATGTTCTCTTCATTTTTTCTTTTCACATTGCAAGGACTCCATTTCCGCGCCGTTTCAAACCAACACCTTCAGGTCATTTACACAGCGAAGAAATCTGTATCTCGAGGAACAAAGAAAAGTTGGGGTACATTTATTTAGAAATCATATCAGCTGTAGGCCAGCCCTCACTATAACAAGTCAGATGTTCAATTTTACTTGTACTGTATCACTAATTTATGTCTATATAAAGAAAACACTTTAACTATTCCTGTGGCATGCAAGAAATTACATTTCATATCATCCCTGCATTATGATTTAGCTTTACAGCCTGGGGAATGGGTGGGAGGGGGTTAATAGAAGTTTTATTATTGAGGGAATTTGGGGCTACTGCTCGACACTTCAGCCCTCATTAACACTCGGTGTCTCTCCACCTTTTTCCTCACAAGGTGGATGCATATGGAAACATTCTCCTCACCACGCTGGAGATGAACAACGAAGTGATGCCTTCAGACGTCGGAAGCAGTGTCAGTGACTCTCGGAATTCGGTCATGTCCTTCGACAGCTCCGGGGTCCAATTCAGGAAGCCCATGGCGCCCCGAGATGGCTTCAGCCACCACTCGCTGGACCGGAGCGCCATGCGGAGCCGGGCCAACTGTCGGCTACGACGACGCTCCTCCAAGCTCAAGTTGAAAATCCCAAACCTGTCAGATGTTAGCACCATTGACAAGTGGTCCCGGGTCATTTTCCCTATCACCTTTGGATTTTTCAACCTAATCTACTGGTTGTACTATGTGAATTGATGTGCATCCCACTAGGAATCATGGGCCATATTTTGAGAGCACATTAAATTGGCTTTGATACAGTTCCAAAATATGTATACACATATACGAGTTGAACATATGTATATGCATATTTCTATATATTATATTTCTATATACACACGTGTGAAATCTGAAAAAGGACCTTTCTGCTGTACAAAGTATTAATAGGATGACTTGAATGTTTAAGAATAATTGTGAGAGAAGAATTTCAAGGCTTTGAGTTTCTTTTTCCTCCTGAAACAAACAAACAAACAAACAAACAAACACAAAATCCCACCAAGGGGTTTTTGGAACTAAAGACTGCATGATATTTTTGCTAAAAAAACAAAAAATAAGAAAAGAAAAAAAGAAAAGAGAAGAAAAAAAAGAGAAAGTGAAAAGCTCTTGAGAGAGAAAAGATGTCTCAGAGTCCCATTGACTTTTTATTGATACTTATTGTAATCCTCTACTGCAGCTCATGAAATCAGTGGTGGCTTGTCTGTTCAGGCATCAGCTGAGTGAGATCCTTGACACCCCCCCTCCTCCCCACCTCCTCTCCTCCCCCGCCTCCGCCCACCCCTCTACATTAACCATGGATAACATGCACGGAAATCTCCGGTTCTACTATGTACAGCAACCTTGTTTGGATTATATGTGTTGTTTCTTGGGTTTTTTGAAGTGATATCGTTCTCTTTATCAGACATCAGCTCTGGCCTAATGGTCTCCATTAGAGGAGGACGTGTGGATGGGATGTTTGACCGCCGCATTCCCGCCCGGAGTCAACGCAAACTTGTATTTCTTTCTCTTCTCATGTTATTTTTTAGACAAGTCCTGTGGGGGAGGGAGGAGGGGGGGTACTTTTCATTATGGTTCGAAAACAATGCTGATTATTGTAGATATGATTTTGTCTTGAAAAATACTGTGATTTCAGAGAGTGTCGGGACATGTTCTAGCGCTTAGGGCATTATGATAAAAGAGTCAAAGGTATGCATTACTCATTTTGTAATTGTTTGGAGAAAAAAAAAAAAAAAAAAACATATTCTGTACATTTTATCATTCAGTATTCTCATGAAAGTATACTTGTACTGTTTATTTCCTCCTATTGATTGATCCACACGCTCTTTAGATGCAGAGTTCATTGACGTCATATCCTGCTTTGTGTTTGATAAACAGTAATGGGTGGTGGTTGGGTGGGGGAGGGAGGGGAGGGAGGAGGGGAGGGCGGGGTTTTTGCTTTTGTGATTTGTTTGAAATTATTCCACAGTGAAGATGTATGAACATGTATATTTAAAAGAGTCAACATATCAGCCCACAGTTTGACCAGTTGTCATTCGGTATACAGTATTTTATTTGTTTGTTGAGCATTTTTTTTCAGTGTCAGAGTCGCAAGTTTGTGAAGGCAAGATTATTATTTTAGGGATAGTAATGGGCAGCCCACGTAGAAGACAAAGGATTCAATATTTCACTCACTAACTCGACCTGTTGCCGTTTCTACAAATGCTCTGAAACCCAAGAATCATAAACTTCGTCAGGACTGATCCAGTGATTCTTCTTTTGAGAGGGGAGGGTGTGAAAAATAGCCATGAATTGAAATGACAACCAAAAGGCCTATAATCCACATGCATTATCTCTCACATACACACATACTGCATTTCCAGTGCTCAGGTTCATTTGCAAAGAAGGAAAAAATTGTTTTTGTTTGTTTTTTTTGTTGGTTTTTGTTTTCTAAATCAGACTTGATATCCCTGTGTTTTTAGGTTTGCAAAGTTAAAGAGATAAAGATGATGTCAGAGCATTAGATGGTTGAGACAGACGTTGTGGGAAGACGGAAAATAGCAAAAAATTTTAAAAAATGATGCTCGTTTAGAGCTGCTGAAGTGCAGATCAGCATCTTCCTCAGTGGACCAAGATGCTTTGAGTAAAACCTGGACAACTAAATATACCGTTGGGTCACATAGCAGAGTGATGGGCTCATTAGAGTGCAGCGTGGTCCCCGAAAAGCAAACAAAAGGAACAAAGAGAGGCGAAATTGTCATATACATAAACACATGGGGACAAGATGAAGATGAAGGGGGCTGCAGAGTAATGAGATGAAGATGGTAAAAGTACCAATTTATCATCTGAAGTATCCACTCCCCTCTGGAGCGCAGGGTGTATATGCATAAGATGTGTTCAAAAAGAAATACTGACCAGAAACCAATTTGTCTTCGTAAGTCATAGTGACGTTTGTACAGTGATGTGGCCCCGAGCTGTGATCAAAGTTTAGTATTTCTTTTTGTTTAAATTTTATGCATCAAGTAAAATCTATAAGAGCTGAGATTTAAACTGTGACGTCCAAAGGATTACATGACCAAAACTTAGTGATTTAAAAAAAAAAAAAAATAGTTTTTATTATGTATGAGATGAGTGACAATGAGTGAACAAGAGCCACAGCGGACAAACTTGGCACCAAATATTGTGTAAATTTTTACCATCTGGAAGCTCAAAAAATTTAATTTGTACTGAAGCAGGACCTAATGTGTTATACATAAAAAATATATATATTCAGTGTTATACGTGACTGACAAGTAAAAGACGGTAATCACAGTCTGTAACCTTCGCAAATGCAGAATTCTGCAGAAGTTGCCGTATAGAAAGTGAGTTCAGATTGAAATGCAGTGAAGTTGGATACAGTGGAATCATGTAGATGTTCATATCTAGTTTAAAAAATCCTTTATTAAAAATACGACATACATGACATTTCAAACCTATGGAGCTAAAAGCTGTTCTGATTTGACCCATTCCCAAATTATGTTATTACTACATATAATTCTCTTTTTGCCAATCAGGTTTTGCAATCAGAAGCTTTTGAGCGCAGTTTATATACATATATACATATATATACATATATGAATCCATGGTTGATATAAGGTTAATGTTAGATATGGATCGAGGTGTCCAAATTAAAGGCACTTTTGCATATTTCAGATGTGAGGTGTTGATTACTGATGTGCACATTGTTTCAGGTAACCTTGTCCTTTATGGTTTTTAAACACATAGAAACAAAGTAAGATGGTCATTGTTAGTGGATAACACATACATTAAAAAAAATAGTTTATTTTTGTTTTGTTTTTTCCCCCTATCATTTCATCCCGGTCTGCACACTAACAGCTTGTCAAACTGTTCAAAGGCAATATGATGGATCTATACTAAGAGTTGAGTCAGACTATGAGGCAAGAGGATGCTATTCGTTCCAGTGCAAGAAGAATACATATTGTTTTCTAAAAATATGGGACAACCATAAGTGGTTATTATACCTAAAATGATGGAACATGTTCGACCAGAAAGAAAAAACAAAAACTAATCCATTTATTCTGTGTTTCAATGAAATGCACTTAACATTTTGTAACACAAAGTAAGACAAGTATATCAAACTCATTCAGGTTGGTTCATTCCCAGACTACAAAAATGGGTTTTTCTTTTCTCTTCTTTTCTTTTTTTCTTTTGCTCATAGATCCATATCTTTAATGAACTCCAAACACATCCAGAGGAAGAACATTAGCAGCCCTTTGCATGCTCGCAGTAACTACATCCACCACTCATTTCACTCAGAACATGTTTTACCTGCTTTCTGGACGTAGAATCAGCACATTCATCCCAAAAGCTGTGAGGATCTTCTGTTCAATGCTTTACTTTTAGGATATTTGCTTCGACGAGAGAGAGAGAGAGAAAATACGTTTCTTTTTTTTGACACACATGTTCAAGGAGCAGAGGAGGAGAAAAAAAAAAAGTGTTGAACTGATTTCAATGTGAATTTTCTTGCCTCTAGTGTATATGTGTAATTACATGTGAATTGTACTGTAAATATGATATCTTTCACTTACTAGTTCTTAATGCATGAACAAAAACATGGCAGTTCGTAATACCAGCTAGCCTCACTGCTAATGGCATGGACAGCTTCTCTAGCATTGGCATACTTCTGCAAACGAAACCTAAAAAAAACAAAATGAAACACGAGAAATGCATGGTGTGAACAAAATAATGGAGAAATCAACCGCAAAGTCCTCTCACGGTGAAGGAGTTTCTGGTGGAGGTTCACCTGTTCTCTCAAGAACAAGGCCAACGTTAATGATGTAGACGAATCCTGGCCTCGGTTCACTGTCAGCGAATAGGATGGTGCCGTCGTGAATGAAATTCTCTGCTTTGGTTTTCCCCTTTTTTTTTTTTATCATATCTGAACGAACCTAGCGGGAGATTTAAGCACAGTATACCTGCAGCGTTTACCTCAACCATCAACAAATCACTGAATCATCCGCGTATCTACTAAGAATTTTTAAGGGGCATTAAATGGCCTATAGCTGGCTTATAGAGGCTAGAGGAGCAGGGTTGCCTTAAGAAGGCGAGTGGGATGTTCTTTCCTGTTCCTCAACACAAAAAACAGTCCTGTGTGCCCTTGAGCAAGGTACTTAGCCAATTGTCCAAGTGCAGCTGCTCACTTGCCAACAATAGAAGTCTGTGCAGGCTACCTCCCGGGAAGTAAATATGTTCAGCTATGTGAGGGTATGGATGGAAAATTGTTCCCTGCATTAAGTGTAAAAAAAATAAATAAATAAATAAACAAACAGATAAGTAAATTAAACCCATTTTTAGTGTAGTTTGATATGTTTTGGTCAGCTTAGGTGGCTTTACACTCTTTGTAATGTTTGTGGAAAAGCACCATGTTAGATGCCATTTCATATTTTTACCAGCTGGGTAAATCCAATTTGAGAAAAGTTTCATGTTAAAGCGTTTCATTTGGGACTAACGCCACGCCCAATCAGAATTAAACAATGATATATATATATTTATATATATATATAGTTATTAAAATCCCCGAGGCTGACCTCTAAGAAAAGAGTGGACCACAACCACACAAGAACATTTCATCCACCCAACACCAGAACAAGGCTGACAAGACTCCTGTTGCTGTTGGAAGAACTTTTGTTGGTGCTTCATTACTTTGTATACACCTTGTAGGTTTTGTTTTGCATGACCTGAGTTTTGAAAGGTTTATTTTCATATATTTTTACTCCACAGACACACACAGACGCACACACAGACACAGACACACACATCAGATTCATCTCCACAGCCGGGAAAAAGAAAAGATCCAGTGTTTACATGCTCAAATTGCACTTGTTTTACAGCCAGCTCTATAAATCGTGTGAAACAAACTGCTCGTAAACACACAGAACGTACATCCTGTGATTCGTGTGAATCGCGAATGTGTGCTTCGATTTAAAAATAAAAAATAAAAAAATGTTACTTACTGTAAATCACCGCAATTTGGAATAGATGCACAAAGGTGCATGCTGTAGTTTTATCAGGTTCAGCATAAGCATTAACATCAATCGCCCTTCAACTACAAAGGATGTAAAGGATGCTCACCAGTAGCATCTGAACGTAAGCCATGTGATTGCACACTGAGTGGGTGTTCCCTGTATTTTCTCTTCAATAAGTTGCCTCTGGTTATGGTCTGTTGTCGATTACTGTATGATGATGATGATGATACTCGCCAGAAGCTGTGCTGATTCCCAGTTACACATCAGTATACCTCCCATTTTCAAAGAGCCGACCAGGGGAGAGACTATATCGTGTTTATTAACCAGTAGATATGAAAGATTTTCCAACACTTTCTTAAAAAAAGAAAAGAAAAAGAAAAATGAAAGAAAGAAATTGGCATTAAAAAAAAAAAAAGAAACCCACAAAAAAACCAACAGCCCATTTATTTTTGAATATGAATTAAGTAAATGATTTAATTCATTTCCTGTGTTCATTTCTGATTTACTGTATTTGTTGCATTCGTTATGGATTGTTATTCTTACTGTCGTTGTTGTTTTATCATAAGAAGGAAATGTAATTCATCTGATATACTGGCACTGGAAGAAAAATGCATTTGGTTTTTTTTTTGTACTGTAATTGTTTTGTTCACATTTGGGCGCTTATTTGATTCGGTTGTTTAATAAGGTGTTTGATTTCATTTGGAGTATCGGTACTCATGGAATCAACATTTGTGTAGTATGAAGTTGTATTTTTATTTTTTATTTTTTTTATTTTTTTTGTCAGTGCAAATTAATGTTATAGTGTCAATCAGCTTTTTTAGGTGTTTGAACAAAATGTGTTTTTTACAAATACAAGGTGTTCAAGTATGTGGTATAAAAAGGGTTATCATTCAAACAACAGACTTTTTACAAATAAAGGCTTATACAGTAAAGAAAGCTAATGTCTTTTCATTTGCCCTTTGAGGACTAATATACAACATTGTTTCCTTTGACTTTTTTTTCTTAATTTATTTTAAGATATTGGTCCCCAAAAGGTAAATAGCATCAGGTATTTACCATTACTACTCCAGGTTGTTGTCAGAGCTCTCACCTCTTAGTTGGTGTCTTGCTTTTTGATGAGGACTGTTGGATATGAAAACAGTCCAATAGCAAAATTTAAGAAAAAAAAAAAAAAAATCAAAAGTGTCTTCTTCTTTTAATTTGATTATAAAACATTTGCGCGTTTATGAGAATATACCTCCTTTCATACCCTATTTCCTGAATAAAGACGCAAAGTGACTCCTGCTGACACGTGTAATATATTTGCCCCATTTTCAATTCAGGAAATATTTAATATTATTCTTTTTTTTTTTTAAATATAACATGAGCAACAATGGAGTAAAAATAGGGACAATGCTACGACTGGTGCAGTTAAAACATAAATACAAGTGAAGGTTGAGCTCTGGATAATTAATTACTTGTCCTTGCTGAGACTTTTTGTCCTCTAGTTGAGGACATGGTACTCTATAGGTCCGTTTCCACCCCAGGAACTTTTACAGAGTGGGGACCGTTTCCACCGCAGGAACCATCAGTAACCTTCTAGGTCCCTGCTGTGGGGTAGGTACTCAAAACGACCCCGAAAAAAAGTTGTTGATTGGATAATACGCAAGGGGAAGGTGGGTGACGTCATTGGAAAAAAAAAAAAAAAAAAAAAAAAAACGTCAATCCTTTACTGCGAAAAACTTCATTTACCGTGCAAACCCAGAAGAAGAAGAAGAAGACTGATGGCTCTTCTGTTCTGCTTCTCTCTTTGTTTCTGTTTTCATCACACCCAGAGCGCGTTAACTTTACAGGAACCTTCCTACTCGGTGGAAAGCAGAGGACCGTCGAGAAAGAAAGAGAGAGAGAGGAAGAGAGGAAGGTTCCTTCTTCCTCCAGGAACGTTCTTGGTGGAAACGTGTCTTTATGGTAGAACATATAGAACGTGAAGAGAGCGGCCTCTAAATGTGACTGCACCTAGAGCACGGAGAACTGTAATTATCCAGTGAAATATTATGTTCCACATATGCCTTTAAGCATTAGGGAACAATGAAAATCTCATCTTTCTTATACTCTGTATGGATTTCAGGGCCTTTCTATGTGGATGTTTCCTCAGACCAAAGACGACTGGTCGACTGGAGACTCTAAATTTCCTGTAGGTGTAAGTGTGAATGTGTCTTGTCTTCATGCGTGTTACCTCTGTGATAGACTGGTGACATATCAGGGCCCTGTCACATGTCCAATGCATGCTGGGATGGATTCCAGCATCCCTGCAACCTTTTAACAGCGTTAGCAGTTTAGAAACTGGATGGATGGATGTACTTTACACGGCAAACTTATATGTGAATATCAATGCACTTGTAATTTATATGGTCAGAGAAACATCCTGATTGGACCTTTAAGTCGTTAACCAAAATCATCACAAACAAGAGCGTATTGTTAATTGCGCATTGATGGCTTTGAAAAAGTCATCAATTCCAGGCGTCATTAATGATTTCTGAGCAGCCGCATCCCCCAGACACTAATACTTCACTGTCATCAGGAGCAGGACCTGCGGCCTCGTGTGTAAATAGTGTGCCGCACATGCATACAAATGATATGTACACAGAATAGTACGCAGCAATCAGGATTTACAGCGAGGATGATTTAGGAAAAGGATTCGGGGGGTCTGGGATATAGCGATGAATAATTTACCAATGTTATTGCCGTACAAATTCAAAATGAGTCATGATGTGATGGAAATATTATTTTTTATTGTACAATCCAAGGCGTAAGAGATGAAGCTGAATAAGAGAGTATATTATTCCCTAAACTATTGGCCTAGAAATCCTGAAAAAAAATAAAAAAAAACTACAAGCATTTGACACATTCATTGATTTAAATGCAATTGTTTTAGTGCAAAAAATAAAATATAAAACTAAAAGTTTCGTCCGTTTGGAGTTGTTGGAAGAGTGTGTTTGTTGTCATTTCTTTCTGTATCTGCTTGTTGTTGTTTTTTTGTTATTTTGTTGTCAAGTTAACTATGCTGCCAGCAAATCAGCCTTTTCCACTGCAGATACTTCAGGTGTTACTAATCACATTTTACGACAGCTCTGTTCCCAGTAAACCACGATGCCGGGGCCTTGAAAACCGAAGCAGCTAAATAGGATTCAGCAGTCATTAATTTTATTATTTACTCTCGTGCTTTTCCTACTGCGTGTACTGTAAAAGGTCTTCCATGAAAAAAAGGCCCATCAGAGGCTGATAAATTATATTGTTCGACCCCGTTTCATTAAACATAAGCAGGGAAACATAAGAACCAAATAATGTTTCATGAAACCGAAAAAGAAAAGATAAAATGGATGAACTTACTATATTACAGCCATCCCTGATCAGTTTCTTAAAGTGTACTCTAGTATTTGTTTTGGTTTTTTTATGTGGTATTTAAATGTGATATATTTAAATAGTGGAGTGGAAAATAATCTGGAGTAGTCAGAATAAAAACCTCTAGTTGTTAACAATGATCCACTAATCCTTTTGAAAACACTAAAGTTGATGTATTATTTGAAAAAAGAAAAGAGTTTGGTGAAGCTACCGAGCTGGATAGCAGCTGTAGTTCTTCAACTTCAAAACATGCACAACAGCCAGCGAGCAACCATTAAAATAATAGCTACAAGCCGACCTCGCTCTTGTTTTTCACCAGTTTTTCCCCGTTTTTTTTTTCTGCTCCATATATCATTCTTTTTTGAGACATGGCTGTTTTAATATAAATAATGCAAAGGGGCAAGAAAAGGCATACGGCAGCACAGTTAAGAGGGAGAGGACCGTTCTCTAAATTTACAGTATATAAACGACATCGTATGCGTACCAGTGCGTTTTACACGAGATGTTAAAATCAATACGTATTTATTTGGATTATTTCTCAATTGAGAGGGAAAAAAATAGCTGAAAATGAATAGTGGAAACTTTTTTATGTTTTTTATTACAAGTGTTATATCTTCATCACTTGTGTGTTTTTTTAAAAATGCGCCGTCATTGTTAGAAAATCTCTGTTGTCAAACTATTGATCGGTGACTACAATTACTCTTCTCCTTGAGCTATTAACCCTGTTAATACCAGACTTTACACATATTAACAAGACCGATATGAGGTCAGAGGTCAAATATTGATTCCAACGAATGAAAACAGATAATCAGGGGGACCTGGTTAATACTAGGAAACAATCAATCTCACTGATGCGTGAGCAGGTTGTAAAAAAACTGTGATATGAAGCAGCTTGTTTAAAATGTATGTTTACAGCATCGCCGATAAGGATAATAGAGCTGCAGTTTAATGCTAATGTATCCTTGACCCAAAACAACTATTAGGATCGTCTGAAAAACAGATCATGTGATCTGATCGTGGTGCTCCAGCGTGTATACTACTAGCACAAAGTTAGGCTTGAAATAAATGGACTTTTTGAAGTTTTGCCAAACTATATCACTATACGATCTAATTGCACTTGGATACAATATGTTTTTTATGCCCAAAGGTGCTTTTCTTTCTTCCTCTAAAGTGGCATTTATTGAAATCTGACCACAAATCTTTCGGTTTAAGATCTATGGCCCTCAACTTTCACAGGGTGCTTCATGGCTCTGTTTAAACTTACTGTTGTCTAAGGCGTGTGTGTGTGTGTGTTGTGTTTCATCATGCTTAGGCCACTCTAGTAGCTGTGACCTGATCCCCGATGTGTCCTCCTCCAGATACCAGAGGGGGAAAGATTTAATGCACATCTTTGTCTCATCTAATTGATTTCTTTTAATTTACTCTCAGTCGACTTTACCAGGCACTCGGACAGTTGATTACGTTGGTAAGTGAGTTCACCTTGAGAGGAGCTAAAGTATATAAATAATGCATCTGATATGCAGCGGTGTATAGAAATCACCTTTGTGAAATCAAGATCAAATTATACCCTTCACAACTCATTACAATTTACTGTAAGTCACCTTTGAAAAAACCACAACAGCAGAACAACAATGTGTACAGGAAATGCTGCTGTGGGTGAAAGATTAACACAATGATGCTCAGCAGGTTGCTGTTCCTGAATTTGCCTGTATTTTCATCTCTCTCTCTCTCTCTCTGCAGATTGGCTCTTTCTGCATTGGAGAGCACAGCTCTGTTAAGAAAATGGACACAGAGCAACTGAAGCTCAGCAAAATGTGCCTTTCCACTTCTGTGTTCTATTGTCAGCACTCCATATAAAAACATAAAATATTGAAAGGGTGCATTAACATGGGTCAGAAATTGATGGCTGTTCCATGTGTGTGTGTGTGTGTGTGTGTGTGTGTGTGTGTGTGTGTGTGTGCAGGGAAAGTGGTAAAAAAAGCAGTGGATGCTTCGGTTTTGTGACTCTGAACGGCTGCTTGTGCTTTCTGCCACTGACATATTTTTTTAATAAATTGTCTTCACTGATTCTAACTAATGCACTAAGGTTGACCTACAGTTTATATATATATATATATATATATATATATATATATATATATATAAATCATATATCAAAGTAGAGTTTGTGGATTAAGGCCAAATGTATACATCTTCCGAAGGATTGGCTAGATAGATTACCACTAAAATTATCAGTTATTTGGCCAATAAACAGTTATATCTGTTAGGACAGGAATTTCAAGTTCTTCAAATAAAAGACGCAGTTTTTGACGTGATAAAAAGTCAAACCATGCTCCTCTGGTAATCTGGTGTGTCCATCTATTTTCGTTTTTTTTTTTACAGGATGTTCAGCTGTGTTGCCATGGAGTTCTTGTTTGGGGGTTGAGAAGCGAGTGAAGAGACGAAGACGAGTGGAAACATAATGTGTCTAATAAAATATTAAGACACATCTCTTTTATGCAATGTGACCATCACTGAACCACTAAATCCAACCCGCAGGGGCGTCATTTAGAAAATCCTAGAGTATAGCAAAAAAAAAAAAAAAAAAGAAAAGATGGTGTCAGTGGGGCAGTTAAGGGTGAGATTATAGTCACATATACAGATGGGTGAGTAAATTAAAGGAAAAAACCAACATAAAGTGTCTTTATAAGGTGTCTTAGTAAGCTTCAACGTGCCTTAACATTGACTCTACAAGTCTCTGAACTCTACTGGAGGGATCAACAACATTCTTCCAAAACATATTTTCTTCATTTAGTGTTTTAATGATGGTAGTGGACAGCGGCGTTCAACACACAGGCCAACAATCTCTAAATATGTGTTCAACTGGGTTAAGATCTGGTGACTGTGAAGGCCGTGAGATTCACGTCATTTTCATTCTCATCAGATCATCAGTGACCCCTCGTGTCCTATATATATATATGAGGCACTGTTATCCTAGAAGAGACCACTCCCATCAAGATATGAATGTTTCATCGTTATGATAAACGTGATCACTCAGCAAAACTTTGTATTGATTCACAGCGACCCCAAAATCATGCAGCAAGATGCCCTCCGCAGCATAACAGATCCTCTGCATTTGTGTTTGTTTTTTTTTACCTCCACTCATTTATGCAGATTGTTCCTTTATTTTGTCATCCATCTGTATGTGCCGGAGACAAAATGTAAACTCTGCATTTTTATGTGATGAATCTACAGTGAGAAGCGTATGTATAATACAATACTATCAGTGTCAAAGCGAGTTTTCATAGTTTTTTTTCACAATTAATTGTGTGTAGATAGCTGGCATCCAGCATTTTGTCATGAATATCAATCAGTGCACAGGTTCTCGTTTAAAGACACGTAAATCTTCAGTGTTTTTATATTAGAGGTAGATTTTAGATGATCGTGTCATCAGACAAAGTGTCTCAGGAAAGTGTAATGTTATAAAGGGTCAACTGTGTGTACTGCCAGCTCTTTATGAAAGTTAAAGCTCAAATGTAACATGACAGGTTGTCTATTACTGGAGTCTGTTTGCTGATGTAAACTTGTTTCATGCTTTCATGATAGGTCACCTACGCCAATAACAGACTGAAGTATCAGGAGATGTTGCCTCTGACTGTCAGTGCCCCATTTATTTATTTATTTTGCACAATTGTGTCAATCTCAAGCAGTGTTTCATGCTTGCATTTGATGCCAATGTGAGATGATATTTCAGTGTCACTGCATTTGCTTTTAGTACCAAGGAGACAAAAAAAAAAAGAAAAAAAAGCAATGCAAAAAGGAGACCCTTTTTTTTTTCCTGCAGAAGTCAGGTGACGTTTCACACTATTGTTTGTGGTTCTGTGGTTTTATTTTCACATATTTGGTTTTGTATCATCACTATTTTTTTTATAAGTGGTGCTTGGTAGCTGCAGGGACAGTGAGTGAAGTCATGCTAAATGTCTGGCCTATATATGCTTTTTTTTTTTTTTTTTTCTAAGGCTGTTGAGAGTGGGAGAGAGTGAGGAGGAGTGAAGCCTGCCAAAGCCAGAGTGTGGCGCTCCCGTCTCTGTTGCCATCGGCTACCTCAACACACACACAAACACACACACACACACACAGAAACATAACTAACAGCCTGGCCTGTCATCTGCTGGCCTACATCTAAACTGCATCCTTGCTCCCCTTAAAAGCAGCAGCAGTCACAGTATAGCAACCAACCTATACTGCTACTAAATACAGTGAGTTTATAAATACTTCAAATAAAATAATTCATTGATAAATACTTGATTATATGTTGTTTTAATTCCAACGCTATCATCAGACATGTCTGTCAAATAGAATAAAGAGGGGAAAAAACAAAACGCCACGCCTTAAATGTGTACCCGCCCCAGATTCAGTCTGCTGACACGTAAAAAAAACACAGGTTGGAGTGGGTGGATGAATAAGTCTGTGTGGAGGTATTACACCGAAATCTGCTGCTGTAGGTCTGATCAGGACACAGGTCCAGGCCCAGCAACTTTCATTTTCAATCTATGAGACAGCTCTCAAGGTTTGTGCATGCAGAAAGGTGGATTAGTCATCGGCCCTCCACACGCATTCAAAGTAATGACTGAAGAGTCATCGGTGTGTTTGGAATATAAAAGTCTGGTATGCTGAGAGGTGAATCAGTCATAAGATACGGCAACGATGGAAAAATTTTAAAAAATATTTGGATGGGCTGCTATGATATTTAACACAGATATTCATGGTCCCCAGAGGATGATAAGGACAACGCGTATTAACCCGAAATTTCTGTGAATGTACCAGTATTTTTAATTTCTAAGATGTTCTAAAAACCAATGAAGTTACAGGTGGAAACAAAAAGCAATCTTGGGACAATAAGATGAAATAAGAAGCATTCAATAAAAAAAAAAAAAAAAAAAAATTGGAACAGGCATCCATGTTGCTTTTACTTTTCTTCTGTCATCTAGTGTTATTATTATTGTGAGCGTGTTAGCATGCAGAAGTTGGGTTTTTTAAAAATCTTTCTCCGTCTTGGATGCTGATAAGTCGGTAGCTGAGTCATGCTGTTGAGTTCATTTATTTAAACACGTAACTGCCAACACGTGTCCAGATAAAGAAGTTTTAAGCCACTGAGATCGTCTAACTTGTCCAACCGATCAAGGGCCTTCTGGATAACGAGCTCTACGCGCCTTCCTCCATTTTTCCCACATTATCCACAGTCCTCCTCCCTCACCTCTTCAGTCACCCCTGATCAACATTTTTCACATTGTTAATCACTTATGTCAGCTTCTGCTAATTATAGCCAATTAATCATGTGTGATTCACTGTCTCTCTCTCTCTCTCTCTCTCTCTCTCTGTCAGCGCTGTGCTCTGCACTGTGTGTGAGCGAAAAAAATGACAAAGGTGAAACTGCCTTTATTAAGTACGCAGCACCAGGGAGTGAACTCCCCAATGATAAGCAGCGTGTTGCAGTGCTTTGGCTTACACTTCCTCCAGGCAAGTGATAAAGGCCAGGTGGAGATTAAATTACATTAATTCCTTCGCCAGAAGCCCTGACCGAGAATGACTTACAAGACAAGGAGGATGGAGTGATGAGCTTGAGCTGTAGCTAAACTACTGCCAAAGCACTGAAAAAATGAATTAGCCACCAGTGACACAACACACCTGCCGCGTAAAGCCAACAAACTGCACGCTATAGGCTGCTTTAACTTCTTTAGAAATTCAAAAAAAATACACACTGTATTCACTCACGCCCGAAAAAATTATTAACGGCTAAATCTGCGTTGTTTTTTTGTTTTTAAAAAAAAAACAGAGTATACACACCCAGTCTGGCAAACATGGATATGCAAACACTGTGTTATCAACATGCGCAGTATCAGCCAGTCCATTACCAGACATAATGTAACCTTACAGTATCGTAGTTGCAGGCACTCTTACTCTTGCAAGAGAAAGTGACTCGTCTGTGTTTGAGATCTGTGAGCGTACGCCAAACGTTTTGTGAAGATGTGCTCCATGCTGCGCTTGTTGGTGCTTATAAGCATAATAGGTAACTACATTTCTTTTTTAATTTTTTTAATTACACAGTGCTTTTAGTGAAGACGTTTTGAATTGAACCAATAATCTGATGAATTTGTTTTGTTTTTTTGTAGGATGTGTTGAGCTGATCACAGTCACAACGCCGCAGAAATATATCAATGTTACCACTGGAGAAAGTGTCCAACTCCAGTGTAACTTTGTGACTACAGAAGCGACCACCCGTCTTACCATCCAGTGGGATTTTGTTTCATCGTCGTCGCTGTACCCACAACAGGTAGATACACACACACTGCTGTTCAGATCCAAGGTCCGGATATGATCAAATTGATTAAACTGATTGAGCACAAAAGTAATCATTTTCCTCAAAGTTTGTCCAGTAGCTCACTGTGTTCGTTTAATGACTGTGCGAAGCAGTAAATCATCAGTTATTAAATGTCTTATATATATTTTATGCTCGTGTGCTTCACTACCATCAAGGTCAAAATTACAGCTTCACTAAAATATGGCTGACAGGCATTTATGTCATTTTTGGGCCTAATTACTGAAACGAAACTATAGTTGGATTCACGCCGGGTGGAATCTCATCACAGAACTCAGCATTTAGGATGATATTCAAAGTTTAATTTGCTTGTATTTTTGCTTGAACATTCAGCAAACACACACACACACACACACACACAGGTTAGCGCTCTTTTGTGTCGCGTTCTTGACTGAACTGTTAGGAGACACACCTTGTTGAGACAACAAAGCCTGTGGCCCTTAGGGTAACTTTTCTGATAATGAATCATGCAAAGAAAATCATTTTTTTTTTCAATGCCAATTTAATCAATTCTTAAGAATAGTTTTCATCCAACTGATATAAAATGCTTTTAAAGAAGCACGTCTTTATTTGTTGTTCATTTCTTGCCATTTTGCCTTTCAGATCTATTACTATCAAGGAGGAGACGTCTATATTTCGAAATCTTACAAGGGCCGGTTTCAGCCTCCACCTGCTCCCACCAAAAACGCCTCAGTGACAATAAGCAACATGCAGCCATCTGATACCGGAGTCTACACCTGTCAGGTTCACAACCTACCTGATGTGTCGGGACAGTCTGAGGCCAATATCATTGTGAATGTTCTCGGTAGGTTTTAGTCTAGCTAACTATTTTAATGTACCCTCTCATGTGTAATTTAAACACCTTCAATATTTAAAAATTTCAAATTTTACTTCGTACTACTGGACCACACCCGTTAGCTGTATCACTTGTATATTTGCATTATGAGAGGAAGCAAAAGTAGCTGATTATTTTTGTATGCTCCGATGTTCTGCTTTTAAAGTAGTGCACATGGGTGTAGCTTGACAGCATGAGCTGCTGGTGCGGTTTGAAACAGCTTTTAAGGTGGTGGAAAGGTCTAATCTCTTGCTTGTAAAGGTGTGGCTACCTGGAAAAGGAGAGCCAAAGCACACCAGCAGTCTCTTCGACGTTTCTGGTCTCTGAGAATAAAAATTTTTGCAGTTTTTATCATGTCTGAGTGAGCTACTCTTACTTTCAGTATTTTTTTTTTGAGTGTGGATTCCTGTGGGTGAAATCCAACTGAAGCACTTTGATTTCAGTGAAATATTTCAGTGTTTTTTTCCCCAAATCTGAGATTACTGCATCTATTATCAGTGTCACATTAACACATCTATTAAAATAGTGGCCCTGAATAGTGCGATTAGGGAATTACATTCAGTTTTGAATCCTTTCATTCACCGAGTTACCAGGACAACCTCGCAGGGCCTCGGTATCCTCAGTAGTTTCCATGGTTACTGCAGCAGTCTCCTCATTGTCAGTGTTGGAAATTAGAGTAGTGACTGTGACTACATCCTCGTACTGAATGCAGAATATATATCAGCATCTGCTGCATGCTAAACACACTTCTCGTACTTCATATGAAAACGTTCGCAGGACACTTTCTACACGCTGAATGTGATGCATGAATAAGCGACGTATGAATATGTATGGCTGTTCTCACGCCGTTTATCATGGGATCAAAGACGATTTTCATCACTTACTTTTACACATTATACTATGGTAATATTCTAAAGAGAGTTTTCTTTCCGTCATGAATTACAAATAAGTGTGAACGTTTTTTTTTTCTCCCCTGCATTATATTATATGGTTCTAATCAATATTTAATTAATGTAAAAAATGTTTTGGCAGAAGTGTCAAATCCATATTTAAAAAGTCTAATGATGAGTAGGAAGGTACAGTAAGGATTCAGTCTCCACTCAGGAACAGAGACTTATAAGGAAACTTCCTGCCTCATGATGACTAATGATGAGACACGTAACGCTGTGTTTGATTTACAAGGATTTATAATTTCTACAAACTCAAATCTGAGAACTTTTTTTTTTTTTTTTTTAAATAATAATGTCATAACTGAATATAAACTCACCTAATAATCGTTTGCATTCTCGTGGTCTGGCAGAGACACCCTCTGTTCCTTATTGCGGCGTCCACGGTGACGTGGGATCAGGTCATCTGGTCACTCTGACCTGTCACAGTGAGCGTGGGAGCCCGACCCCGACGTACACCTGGACCAGGCTGGATCAGACAAAGACAAGGAGGCCTGTACTGGGAAGAAGTGAGTATTGCTCATTATATATATAGTAAATATGTGTACATTCATCTTTTTTTTAATGAAACATGTGCACTTGTTTCTTCAGCGAGCAGCACTGGAATATTGGAAATCAGAAACATATCAGAGTTTGAGTTCGGGGAGTACCAGTGCAAAGCTACAAATGTGGTGGGATTTTCAACTTGTACTGTTGAACTGAACGTTGGTATGTTCACATTTGCTTTTATTTTTTGAGAATATCTGTGCAAAAAAAAAGTACATAAGTGAGGTTTCATGGATATAAAAACTTGTGCTTGTGCAGAAGTGAGAGACGGGGTGATTGCTGGTGCAGTGATCGGCGCCTTGCTCGGGTGTCTCCTGATCATCCTGGTCGTGTGGTTCATCGCTCACAACTTGAAGAAACACAAATACAGAGCGGTCAAAGCGCCAGAGGCCAACGAGATGAAGTGAGGGTCATAATGCTCCTAATTCATCATGTCATTTTGATAACTGAAGGGTGTAACGTCAACACCTATCTCTGTCCACTAGGAGGAGCTCTCCTCAGGCTCAGGAAGCCTCAGCCTCAGACAGCGTTACCGCAGCAACCACAGCCGGCAACCTCCATGCTGAGGCAGATGAGCATCAAGCCTAAAAAAAGCCTGGTGAAAACAACTGGGATGGCGTCACAGTTCTGAACAACAGGATGTTCAGGATGTTCAGGCTTCAACAGACGTCATTCGCAGACATAATCAATACGATGAAAGCTCATGTTCATTTTCATTTAATTTTTTTTTTTTTTTTTTAGCTTGTTTCTAGTGCTTTCATTAGTTTGTTTTATCATTTGTGACAATTAATGCATGTTGATGACTGATTGGCGTTAAAAATCTGAATTTATTTTAAGAATCACTACATGAAAATGTGTTTAATAACACGTGCCGAGTCGGCATCACGCTAAAGGATCAATGTGATGAATTGATCCCTGCTGTCCTGCTGATAATACTGGGGGTCACAATATCATTTGTTTTGTCTTTTACAGTTAGTTTTTTTTTTTTAGTTTGCTTGTTTTTTTATATTAAGACATTGTTATTGTTTCCAAACTTAATGATAAAAATCACATCTTAAATAAATGAAATCCTTTTTCATTACAATCAACATTACACATTGTTTAATAATGATGATTAAATAATGGTTTGCTTTTTTTTTTTTTATATATATATAAATTGTTGCTCTTCCAGTTTGACTGTAATTGACAATATCAAGTATCATCTAGGTGGCAGCAGACTGACGCTGGAGCCTCGCACTAAAACTCAAGCATGCTGTCATACTGTCATGTCTATGAACATTTGACACGAGGGTTTCGGTGTCTTTCTTTCTTGAGAACTGTGAGGGGGGGTCACATAAAACCATGTGACTACCTGAAAGGAGAAAGAAAACAAGCCTTCTCTACTTCACACAGGCGTGGCACCAGCAGTAATATCTTGTCTTTATGGTTAAGATGGCATCTCCAACAGCTGTATATGAATTATGGATATTTTCGTACTACAGATTCAGGGCCAACGTTATTAAAAGCAAATATTGAACAGCTCAAACAAGCGACCAAATCTATAAATAGAACACAAATGATCCCGTGTACCCTCAAATTTATGAACTTATTAGGCAGCTGTGAAGGCAGCTGGAGACAAATAGTCAACGGCGTTTGTCAACCATCGTTATGCTTAGACAAGAGGCTGAAATTCTGATGAGGTATAAGCTTCAAATAATAGGTAAATAATCACAAATTTAAGTAAGCAGTAATTTATTAATACATTGTAAATGAATAATTACTAATGATTTACATTTACATTTGATGTAATATTTCCAAATATTTATCTCCATTAGATTCTGTATTAAATAATTTTATGTGACCATATGATCGTATGAGTTCAAGATGTTTCGAGGATTTAATTGTTTCAAGTGGTGTAATTCATGAGCCATTCATCCAATAATTAGTAGATAAATCATTAAAATGATTTTTTTTTAAATCAACAAACAAACATCGATTACAAAAACTATAGTACAACATCCCCCGGAGTGAGACGAGTTGCTATTCTTGCAGATATTTAAACCTACTGCACATTATGAACTAACTGATAAGGAACCGAAGTGTCCAGGATCATGCCTGCAGACCGAAGCAGCGAGCAGCGCTGAGGACGTCGTCTCTGGTCAGATAGCATCCACAAAGTTGCCTCACACCGGTGAAAGACTCCCTCCCGTGCATGACACGCCAGTTGTCAATGAAACTCACCTCACGAAGACAAACACGGGTAAAAAAATCCTTAGATTACACTGGATTACATTGACTCTTCAGTTATCTTAAAGCTGTATGTTCATTGATCGGTGATTTATAATTATTGTTTTCTGGCATTCGCTTGCAGATGTGTAACCTTCTTACTTTTCCTGGAGTCAGTTTCACCCACAACTCGTTCTCTGGCCGCCTTAGTTCTGTGGTCAACTCTCGATGCGCCGCATACCACCGCTGAACAGCGTCATGGGGGATTGTGTTAATCACTGATCGGTCATAGTTGTTGTATCTGTAAAAAGAAATTTAAAAAAAGGATGTCTAATAATTCACCGTCGCAGAGACATGAGTACGTTCAACGTTAAATCACTGACATACCGGATCATGTAAACTTCACTGTTCCACGGGTAGACATTAACCACTGGGCCGACGCCTCTCATGTGGTTTCGGTGGTTGTCAGTGGCTTCAACGTATTCGTGCCTGATGGGTGTACGGGCAAGAACCTCAAAGTTTTCGGGCGATTGCTGCCGTACTTTTTCAGCAGCGTAGAATCCATCCACGAGTAGCGTCCGTCCTCCGGTTCCTTCATGCTTGAGGCAGTGGAAAACCTGAATTCTGTAACAAAAACTTGGTATATTACACAATATTGTTTCCTTTCCCCGTCAAAATGCTTTGGCGTTGTTCCTGCACTTACCCACATGGTTCCTGAAAGTACGAGGTGTCAGTGTGACGGTCCAGGGCCTCCTGGCTGTACGCGGTGTCTCCTCTGGAAAAATCTGAAGTGAAGCACCACATTCGTCCATAAGTAGTCTCTCTTGTTGATGAGTAACACACAAAACACAAGCGGATTAGGAATAAGCAGACAATGACATTTCCTGTATATGCCAGTAGGAGACATAGTTGCACTGAAGCCAAAAGAAGCATTTCATACCTGATAAGACTGACTCTCTGCGTGACTGCCTCTGTGGCCTCAACTGTAGCTGGGACGTCGTCTACAAAAGCAACCCCATACTGAAGATAGCTCTGAAGGAACGTCTTTAGTTCATCATCACTGCTCATAAACTTGTCCCATTTGGCAGCGGGTATGTTTGCTTTCGTGTAGATGTCTAAATTCCAGAGGATGCGTGGCTGCACGGTGCTCTGCTTCTTTCTCTCGTAGCTGTTCTCAGCTAGCCAGCTCAGGCTGTACTTTGATACGTGACCACCAGGCCCTGGAAAACAAAACAAAAAAAGGAAAACATTAATTATATTGTCAAAATGTGCTAACTTAATATGTTGTTCAATATTAGCAAAGAACATCTTAAATGTTAATAATAATGATAACAGAAGACTGTTCATGGATAGACTATGGAGATTCAGCTGACCTTGAACATGCACCACTAACAGGGAGAGACATAATTACCAGTACGCCCACCAGAGTATGTGCATCATCGACTGTCTTGGGGCTGGTGGGCCCGTATTTGACAGTGTCACTCCAGTGAGTACATAAAAAAAACAACAACACATGTGACAGTTGGACCTCGGTGCACAGAAATGCTAGAGCAGCCTGCAGGGAGGCATCAGTTTTTAGCACAACCCCAAACAAAAGAGAAAGCACAGGCATCTCCAAGCTAACCGGACTGCACAAGCTATGATATTAAAAAGGTTGCAGTGATGATGGTATCCTCCTGGTTTAAAAAGGCTGAATGTTTCATTCAAAGCTGCCCCAGGCTCGAATGAGAGGTCACAGAGATTAAAGCTGCAGGAATGTGAGTGCTGGCAGTGGATTACATTACACGAGGTGACACTGCAATAACATTTATGGGATTGTTTGTTCCTCTTACTCATAAAACTAAACTTTTTTTTTCCCCATTGCGTGCAGAAGCCGACCCCTACTGAAGCATCTAATATGTTTTCACTCTCTCATCTTACATTTACTGTTTGAGTTTGCTGCAATTAATCTAAAATCCAGGTTACGTAATGCACTTTCATCTTATGCTATAAAACTTAAAACTGCCAGAGGTGCTATTTCATTACCTGACTACACCCTAGGATGGCATGAGTGAATCTTTAGACAAAAACACATCGCAAAAGGGAAAAGTCCACTTCGCTTCGTTAGTGCAAAGAGGCACAAGTCATGATAGTGTAATAATTACACTAACATGTAACTGGTGTAATAGATAGATAGATAGATAGATAGATAGATAGATAGATAGATAGATAGATAGATAGATAGATAGATACTTTATTAATCCCAAAAACTGTCATATATATTTTCCTTCTTATGTGTTGTGTGCATGCTTCAAATGAATTATGGTTTGTTACATGGAAAGATACACGGAGGCGAATTCCTGAAGTACATGATTAGATCCGAGCTGTTTTTAGTACTTATTTTCTGAACCTCCGCCTACTCAGTACAAATCATTACTTTTGTCAATATTATATGTGTACCATTATGAGAGTAAACAAGCTGTGATTCATTTGAATATCTAACCAACAACATACTAGTCAAATAAATTACGTCAGACTGTATCTATATGCTTTTGTTTTTAAGTACAAAAAAACAATGTAGAGCGATTTTTAAAAAAGCCGGTTTTATTAATTGTTATTAATTGATACGAGCCCCTGGGTAGTGTAGTACTGTATATTTCCAGAGTACTAACCAGTGCTCATCTGATACGGTGCTACCTTTATTAAAGAATATGCACCACATGTACCACATAATATAGTCTTAAAAACAGATTTGGACACATGCATAATAACAGGTTATTCAAATAACATGCAGTGGACATCTGTGTCCAGTTAGTAATCCAACCTTGTGTAATGACCTCATGACTGAGTGGTTACTATGCATTTAATATGAATGATGTCTTCATAGCTGCAGACTTTAACTTTCCAGACACTCAGTTTTTTTTTAATAGTGCTGGACTTGTGTGAGTGACTTACACGTGAGGACGAGATGTCCATCCTCCACTCTTGTGTTATCAGGCCGAATAGTGAGGTCTATACCTCCAGTGTCCAGGTTTCTCTGGTTCGTCCTGGCGTTGTATGAAGAGGCAGAGCGGCAGTGATCCCGAAGCCACACGTAGTTAAAATGCATGGACGTGCCTCCATAGGTGAGCACTGGTGGATTCAGATTCAGAGGTTTTAATAAGATAAAAACAAAAGATTTGTCAGAGAGGGAAAAAAATAAATTTTGGGTTATAACAACATCATTATAACTCACCCAGACAGTCATCATGTAAGTGGAAAGTTGCCGCAGGCGCAGTGCAGACGCGGCTCTGCTTCATGCGTCTCCAGAGCTGTGAGTTTCTGAAGCCACAGAGCAGCTGAGTCTGTTTACTAACAGGCTGCAGTTTCCTACTCAACGTACCAAACATCTCCAGTGTAAACTAATATATATGTTGACACAAACACACAAACAGCCCAGTAGTGGTCTTTTACTTTCACACATGCAAGAGTTTAGTCTCATAAAAATATGTCAATCTGAAAAACAAAGTCCGAGATTAAATATTAAACACTGCATGGTTGGGTTTGTGGTTAGGGTTTAAGGCTGTAAAAGCGTGTCGCTATAGAGCACACATCAATTTGAACTTCCAGACATGCGCGGTTCACTTTGTCCAAAACCCGGAAGTGATGTATATACCAGGGTTGTTACACATGGATTTAAAGCGACCTGTCCGGGTCTGGATCTGCTGTGAGATGGTAAAGTTTGTTACAGTTAATGTTAAAGTTTGTTAAAGAGAAATTACAAACAAACAAACAAACAAACAAACATATTTTCTCATGCGCCTTTAGTGGTATAGCTCTAATTCTTCAGGTATGGGATATTCATTTCTGTCACCACAGAATATTTAACCAGGAAGATACAAAAAAAAAAAAAATTAAAGTTAGAAATTCAGTATCACATTTCCATAGACTTATTTTTTTTAAATTGTAAAAATAATAATAATAATAATAATAAAAATACACCAGAATCCTGCATCCTGACTAAAAGTAGTCCCTAGTATAGATATTAAAATCCCAGGATCCTACATGTCCCATAATGCACCTTGATAGCATTTTCTATTCTAATTAATCTAGTCTCTAATTGGCTCATATATGATTAGTCTTCCCCATAACAAGGAAACTACCCTGTAAAATTGGTGGCGTGCCCCTTTAATTAACTGTTGTAGTAAGCTATGTCAGTGAATCAGCATATTCAACATTAAATAATGTTATTAATTACACATGTGCTTCTTTATCTGTACATGTTTACTTATTATAGCATTAAGTTACTGTTCATGTGTCCCGCAGCCATCAGCCAATTTTTGATTTTATTATTTACACCTGTCTTATTTACAGGTGCGCAGAAGGTGAAAAAGCTCAAATCAAAGCTCGAATAATAAAGCTGATAAAATACCACAGGAACGGACATGACATGAGGATATTAATGATACAACAAAAAACACAGCAGCTATAGAGGACTAATCAGGCGAAACTGTTGCAGAGGCCTTTACCTCTAAAAATTCCCTCTTTGTGTTTCCCTGTTGATCTGCAATAGAAGTATAGTAACAAAAAGAGGGACTTTAGCACCTAAAAGACTGTAACGCTGATCAAATATCTACTTGGTTTGACTCATTTCCAGCTTTAGATAAACTTTAAGTACATTTTGGCACAGAAGGAGAAGCTATTTGATGAGCCGTGTTAGTGGAGGATGGCTGGCTGCTGCTAACCAGCATGCTGGCTCCCTCTGGAGTCCTCTGTGGAAACTACCGTAGCAGCTGATCTGGCAGCAGCTCATTATCTGGCTCAGTATGCTTTTCTCTATCCCCCTGATTAACAGTCTATTTTGGTATTCTTCACAGTGAAAAGAAGAGGGCTCAGCTTTGGGCACAGCGGTGTTTCCAAAAGAAGAAGAAGAAGAAGAAAAAAGAAGAAGAAGTTCAATGGGATAATGTACATTATCTGTGTAAATTGATATATAACACATGATATAGCACCCAAACAGCATCAATGTTTTATGTGAAGCAGACAGGAAGGAACAATCTTAATTTTTTACATTTTCTCTGAGTCAACTGAATAACTTTTAAATTAGATGTTATACACGTTAAATAATGTTTGGATATAGTCAAACTTCTCTTTAATGTTGTTTCAGACAGCTTATAGTGCTGCTTGTGTGGAAAATGCAGGAAAAGAGACTGAAACCATGTAAGAAATATCAGAGTTTTCACATTTAAAAATCAATTTATTACCAGAATAAAAAATGTATTTGTACTTTTTAAGTCTTATTTTTTTATATAACACTAAGAAGAGATGACTCATGAATACATAACCCACCTGGCGTGAATCATGTAATCATGAATACTCTCTATTTGATAATTGTTTGTGTTTGTGTGTTTGTGTTTGTTTGTGTTTGTGTTTCTGCACCCATCTACTATATTTGGCTGTTTCGTAATGACCACGGGACGTGCAAGCCAGCTGCATGCGATCACCGTCAGTAGGACTTGTTTCTCTTCCTTGTGTCTCAGTTGTTCAGCCCTGCTGAGACCGCTGCGGTAATGATGCGTTCAAGTACCGTGGGCAATCTGTTAACCCTCCACGAACTGCTTAAATTTAGAGGTATGCCAGAATTTGAAGCTTAGGGGTAATAAGAGTATCAAAAAGAGGGCAGATTATGCAACAGACATATAATTAAAAATAAAACTTAAAAATGCCAACGTGGAATATAAAGAGTAAAGAGAATATAAACCAAATACTAAAACAGAGCGAGGCAATTAGTATGAGTTTTGTTTTGTGTCACTTAGACAACAGTTAATCGTCTTATTAATTAATTATTTATATTGATTAATTAAGTACGGATTGATAGATAGTATAAAATAAGTGAATGGGTGCTCACTTAAAAGCATACACAGTTTAAAAAGCTATAATAATAATAACAATAATAACTATACGATTTTAAAAATAAAACACATTTTGCTTTAATTTGCATGTGGGAACAATTGAATCCGCGGTGATATAAACAGCAGGAGTAGTGTGATTTGGGAGCTTGCGTGGAGCACCTGAAGGCAGCATGAGCCTTCCCATCTGAGCAGCAGTCGGTTGCATGTTTACTTGCTTTGTCAGCGGTGTCCCCGCAGTATATGTCTCATGTACTTCACCTGCTGCTGATCAGAACCTTGGACTCTTATCTGAGAGAGTCATTTATCACATCGTAAGGACTCCTTATCAGCAGTTTCCTCCTTTGCAGCATTTTTTTTTTAGCGCCAGCTTCTTTGCGGACCTTGAGCGGGGTTGCACGTCGGGTTCACGTTTTTTTTTTTTTTTTTTTTTTTCCTTTCCGTAGCCAACAGCGAAAGATGACGTTAAAATCCAATAAAAACGAGCCTGCTGTGATACTTGAGTCTGTGAACAGCGTCCGGACAGCCCTCTCCGACCTGTACCTGGAGCAGCTCCTCCAAAACAAACCAAAGTCTGACCTGGTAGGATCTCTGTTTTCTTTTTACTTTAATCTTTTATGCTCCCCTTCAAAAGATTTTTGCCTGAATATTTGTTTCCTTTCCCGGAAGCAGAAATGGCACACATGACATGTTGTTTGTTGCTTGACTATATCTCTAAAAATAGACCCTGTCGTGTTTTCATAGATGCAATTTAAAGCTGTTGATCTCTAAAAAAACAAAAACAACAAATAACTGTGCATGTTGATGTTTGTTCTTGAACCAGGTCCTGTAACCGCTGCATTGCTCTCAATGTTTAAAGAGCTACTAGACATTATGTTGGCAATTTCACTTCTGCATTTCCCCCCACAAAAAAAAAACAAACAAAAAACGACACAAAGGAACCACATGTCACGATGGAGAAATGAGATTATATCACACAGCATGTTTCAATCTGAGATCATAAGACTGTGAGTCAGATAATCCCACGTTAAACAGTGGCAGTAAAGTAGCATTATTATTATATATATGCATGCAAGAAGTAAATGGATATCCAGTCTTGATTTATAATCTATAATCTAATCTCTGTGTATTTTCTGCATACAGACAGTGATGATCTGCTACTGAGGAATTAGTGGAAACAGTCAGCTGAGGCAATGCAGGTTGTTTACTACATCACAGCCTGCAGGCTGATGGTTCAGACATTTGTTCTCGCATTAAAACCAGATTACTGTCATTACACAACAGCCTACATGTGCTGTATGACTGCAGAGTAGCTACGAAGGCTTAAAAACAGCTGCAACATTTATGTTTTTTGTTTTTTAAAGTGAGTTGGATAGTGACATGCAGGACGAAGCCTTGTTTTTAAGGCCTGGATTTGGCAGACATTAGCACATCAGGGGAACTTTTTGTCCTGAACGTCTTCTCTGAATTTGAACAGTCAGCATTGAGTTACTGAGGGAAACGGTGAAGGGAGGAAACTCCTTTCCTGACATCAGCAGTTCGCAGCTCAGTAGCCTTGAGCAACAACGGCGTGTTCTGGTGCCTCAGTGCTGATTTTGTTAAATCGGCGTCTATATGTGAAGTCACATGTCCTGTTACTTCACAGTGGATGATTTAAAAACCATCACGGGTGATTTCTTATACATAATGATAATATTTGGTAATGATGATGAGTAAAGTGAGACTTAACACTGTGCTCGCTATGTCACACAGTCGTCCGTGCACATCTCTCATAGCTTTTTAAGATCAAGGACGACCACGCGGCGATCTGACCGCTGTCACCGCCTCAGCCTTTCAAAATGAAAAGTTTAAAACGTTAAGATTTGGTGAAACGACTTCAGATCTGCTAATTCTTTCAGTCCAGGTTTGAGTTTCAAGGAGTTGTAGCTGTTAAAAGGCCTGTTACTCTCACACTGTTCATTTATTTTCTAAAGTCCCCATATAGGCCAAGTATTGGATCTCCTACTGTGTCCCTTCAAGAGATCAATACCTCTTTGCTCCCTAAACCCTACAGAGGAGAAAGATTAATAATTAATAATTTCTTGACTTGAGATGCAGATCTGTTGTGTGCCGTGAGAGGATAAGAAAGAGACAGAGTGCATTATAATGTAATCAGTCACCCTAGACGACACTATGTGTGTAGAAACAGTAGGTATGGATTTTTATAGTGTAGTATCTTGAAATTATCTATTTAATCTACAAAGCCGCTATTCAGCCGGCTGTTTGTCCTAATAGTAAGTTCCTGTTTCTTCTCCACACCCTAAACTGGTATTCGTGTTTGTGAGAGAGGGCTTCCTGACCCCGGTTATAGTAACAAAGGCAGCGAGTGGAGCACAGTGCCAAAAGCCCAGATAAATACTTTTCTTTTTTTCTTTTTTAATCATGTGTTTATCTCGTCACACTCTGATAGTGTGAGTGAATGAGCGTATTGTCAAAGTCATGATGAGACTCATTTAATTTAGTTAATATATTTAGCATTTAGCACTCTGACATACTTTCCCTCTATTAAATCTTGGACAGATAGCTTCAGTTGTTTTGTGCCAAAGCAGATTATCACGGCGATAATGTCTGACCTTTAGATTGAACCTCGCTCAGTTTCCTTCATGCTCAGTCTTGCACTTTGTTAGGAAGGAAAAAAAACACAAAACGACCTATGTCCTGCTCTGTGCCTTGAGGGAAAACTACCCAATATTTGTGAATACAGTAAAAGTTTCTAACATCCTTCAGTAGGTGTTATCCTTGCCTACAGTTGCCATAGAGTTGTTCCTCTAAGAGCAATAGATGTCGTCAGAAGAACGATTTCAGATACTTTTTTTACACCGTTTTTGTGGTTCATAAAGTTTATTGGCGGTAGACATTATGCAGATCTACAAACTTGGTTTCCCATTGTCCTTGGAGCTGATATAAACTGAAACATTTCACTCTAGGAGAAGGAATAACATGTAAGACATGATATATATATTTTTAATATCAGAGTTGGAAATCAGTGTGTGCTGCATCAGGATGAGATAGTGATGATTTTTATCTGCAGATAAAGATTGGTGTTGTGCTGATTTCTTTCCTCAGAGGATGTAATTTCATCTGTTTCAACACAGGACCATCCAAATGTTTCCTGACATATACAGTAACAGCACAAGGCTGGTAAATAACTATCATATTGCACAGAAACACAACGGTCATCTCTGAACTCTCCATCCCTTACTATAAATACATAAATAGGAATATTGTGGGGGTTTTTTGGGGGTTTTTTTTAACCGCATTTAGACCACCATATTCGGAAATTAGATTTTGAGTTAATTGAGTCAAAATAAAGTGCCGCACATGTTTGTTAAATATGATAACCTTAAAAAAAAAAGGGTGAAGTTCCTGGCTGGATTATAAACGCCAAACCGCTGTTTTAGGGCTGAGCTCGTGGGCAGGCAGGACGATGGTGACATTTATTGTTTTATTGTAGTGCTGATAATATATTATTTGCTGATATGTGATTTTTTTTTTTTTTTTTTTAATGCAGAAAGTTTGTGCTGATGCAGTTAATCTGTTCCTGATGTCATTACAGTGAGCGCTTTATAAACCTTGTTTTTATATAACATGTGAGTGATGCGTATGGAAAGCCACATTTTTTCCTCCCCAGCAGTCATTGAACGCTGTGTGATTGTGTGCTTGTACATGTCTGGTGTGATTTGCCCAGAGGAGCTCTTTCTCTCTGAGCTCTGACTGGAGGCCACGTTTGTTGACACTTGTTTTTTTTCTTTTTTGGAAGAAGCGAAGAAATCTTCTGGGGATAGATATTTCTTGCTTTTTAGACTCGTTTGTGTAAAATGATCCAAGACTAATTAGTTTCATTACATTATTCTTTGATGTGATGACTCGATGGTACCGGTGGTATCCATGACCACATGAACCTGGCGGACCAGATCACTGGGCGTGGTTAATGAGGTGCTATAACACTGGGTTAATTTTCAACCTTGGACATATGTTGAAACTGCAAAATGAAACATAGCTGTTGGCACACATCAGCAAAAAGCCTCCTCTGAAGTTATTAGGAAACGCCCGTTTGATGATAATGATGAGGAAATGAGATTATTTCCATAAAGGAAGGTAGAATTTTTATTTTAGTTTTGTGTAGGATAAATGATAAATGTTGTCTCTTCTTTCTTTTAACAGGCAGCTATACAAACGTATGAAAGTAAAGGAGCTGAAATGTACACCAACGGTAGTTCTGGACACATGAACAGCAGAGAACTGCACACGATGAAAGAAGTAGCGTTTGAAAAAAATCCCTCAGAGCCAATGGTACACCTGATACTCTACCTCTACACACACACACACACACACACACACACACACCATTATTATACTCTTCAAATGCTAATTTGTGTTACTGATATCCTCCCTGTTCCTTGTTTTATTTTGTAGGGGGTCACTCTGAAACTAAACGACAAACAAAAGTGCACTGTGGCCAGGATATTGCACGGGGGCATGATCCACAGACAAGGTAATTAATCACATATTGATTCTGGTGTGGATGCTAGTGGGGTGTTTGCTTGCTTGCTGACCTGGTTAGAAAAAAAAAAAAGCATCAGTAAAATATCTTGAATGCATATCCCAACTGTATATAACATTTATTTTATTATTATTATTTTACATGAGGTCTGATTTGCCACTCAATATTATTATTGTCAGTAATAATATTATTTTATTTTTAATACTATTTTATTTCTACTCCAATTATTTTGATACATGGTTCTCTTGTATTTTATTTTATTATATTTTTTGCTTTTTTTTTTTTTAAAGGCTTTTCTTCTATAAATATAAATAATCAGTATTATTTCAGTGGCTGTTAATACATTCAGTAAAAGGACCACATTAACTGGACCTTCTGGCTTCTTCTTCTCCTCAGGGTCCTTACATGAAGGGGATGAAATAGCAGAAATCAATGGACGCAGTGTGACAAACCAAACTGTTGATCAGCTACAAAAAGTCCTGGTAAGTCGATGCCATATAACTGAAGTTGTGGCTAATCTATATTTAATTACTGCACTCGTTGGCTTTAATGTGAGTAAACCTGTGTCATCTCTACATACAGAAAGAAACCAGTGGAGTAGTCACAATGAAGATCATCCCCAACATGCAGAGTCAATCCCGAGCCTGCGAGGTAATCACATGACCAGCAGAATACGACCTGGTCTTGTTTTTGGTAGTTACGTTTGTTCTGCTTCAATTTTGTATCTCATATTTCCATATTTCCTCTTTTTTTTAAATTAGCAAATTTAGCTTTAGATTCAGACCTGATGGTATCATCTAGATCATGAGTTTGATTTGCTTTTCTACTCGTCTTTTCTTCCTCAATTTATTTATTTATTTATTTATTTTAAAGGATTTTGTTCTTTATCAGGTGAATCCTGTTAATCAATGAACAACGCAGGTGAATATGAAATTAGTTAAAATTCAAACAATATCTCTCACATTAGTTTTGCTAGTCTGACTTCAAACACGTTGGTAGCGTGTTTCATTCTGCCATCTACTGGCCACAACGCATCATTTCCTTGCTTTTATCTTAATGTAGTTTATTGCTGCATTAAGTTCTGTTCTTTGCTGTGGTCTGTGGTGGCAGTCTACAACAAAGCTTGTAGTCTATTAATATGTAGACCTAGATCAAAAGCCTTTCATAATTTTAATCTCCAACATATTTTTTGGGGACCCAGACCACTGCAGTGGGTGTAGTACTAATTCTGTGTGTGTACTAGCAGAGTAGTTTGGAGGAAGCGTGAATGTTCACGAACTAATTACTAACCTTTGTGATAATTTACCCTGAAGAGAATCTACATACGTTCCTGCTGTGATCTTCAACAGCTAGAAATTTATTTTGGGATAGAAATAAACAATAATTTTGCAGCAGTTAATCAGACACTAAATCTGTAGTGAGGATGATTTCTTCTTCTTCTTCTTTTTCTGGTGCAGATCAGATCCCAAATGTAAACTTTGATTTGATTTCATTTGCAAGTGTTAATTTTCACACTATGAACTGAGCAGTCCAAGATCCAGTCATAAACTTGTATATTCTGTTTTAAGGGTGAATTTCCAAATTAACATTTGTAGAATCTAATGACGCGTTTCAAGCCCCAGTATGAATATTTCTTTACGAGGATGCTATTTATGTATGTGTACAGGTATCGTTATGGTCACAATATGTGCATAATGTTACGTTCTCATTACAACAATATGGATGCATTTTGTTCTGCAGACAAGTTGTTAACAGCTTCTGATGCTCTGAAATACACACGAGCGGTCTCGAAAAGAGCCGAGGTTGAGATTTTGCACAAGATATGTGTGGCTCAAATATTTAAATTTAAGTTTTGAATGATCTTATAGCAGTTTGTCCAGTAATTAAATAAATACCAGTCGCTTTATGTGCTCTCAACCTGCAGATGTACATGAGGGCCCAGTTTGACTATGACCCCACCAAGGATGACCTCATCCCATGCAAAGAGGCGGGTCTGAAGTTTCAAACCAGCGACATTATTCAGATCATCAATAAGCAGGATCCGAACTGGTGGCAGGGCCGAGTGGAGAGCAACGCTGCGGACTTCGCCGGACTGATACCTTCCCCAGAGCTCCAAGAATGGTAAACATGATTATCTGATGATTTAATCCTGCAGTTTGAAGTCATATTGAACATGACATACCAATGATAAGAGATGATATGATGTTGTCACATCAGCGCAGACCGCAGAGTAGAGCAAAATGTTCCCGGCTTAGCCTAAATCAATGTTTCCACTGCAGGAGGGTGGCAAGTAAAAGCAAGGCCAGAGAGGGCAGTCAGTCCTGCAGCCCGTTCGGAAAGAAAAAGAAGTGCAAAGACAAGTACCTGGCTAAACACAGCTCTAGTGAGTGTTTCACTGAAAGCATTTTTTCCTCTTAATCATGCAGTAGTTTGGTTTTGTTTAAAACAAAATCCCTTCTGTTGCAGTTTTTGACCAGCTGGATGTGATTTCTTATGAGGAGGTTGTCCGGCTTCCTGCTTTTAATAGGAAAACACTGGTGCTTATTGGTAAGCGTCCTAGACCAGCATGCATTATTTATAAGTGGATTTCTATATAATGTTCTCGACATTCTTGGACAGATATGAAGGTTTGATTAAAATGTCCTTTTGTAATATTATTTTGGAAATTTTTTTTTTTTTTTTTTTTTAGGTGCTCCTGGTGTAGGACGAAGCCATATCAAAAACGCACTATTGACCAAATACCCTGAGAAATTTTGCTACCCTGCACCACGTAAGTACACCCATATATCTGATGTTTTTCTCTTAAGAAAGCAACTAAGCTTGTTCAGCTGCAAAAATAAATATAAAAAAAAAATATATACAAATTCTACACAGACACCACCAGACCCCAACGCAAGGACGAGGAGAACGGACAGGAGTATTATTTCATCTCCAACGAAGCCATGACCAAGTGCATCTCTGGAAATGAGCTACTGGAGTACGGCAGCTTTCAGGGAAATATGTTTGGTACCAAAATTGAGACCATCCAGAAGATCCACGAGCAGGGCAAAATCGCTGTGCTGGATATAGAACCACAGGTGGGTAAAAAATAACATGAAAGGAATAGTTATGATTTAAGGAACCTAGAAGTGGCTTTTAAACGTCTTTTGAGAAGTCTGAACATATTTTAAATGGTGTTATTAACCTACATGAACTCACTAGGTAAGAAAACCTGTGATTCTAAATGGTTTCTAAACGGTGCGTTCACAAGCGCATACGTAATCTCATTTCTTTCATGAATAATGAATGTGACATATCGGCAGTGTGAAGGTGCTGTATGTTAGACCCTACAGTCAATATTTACATTGAGCTGCCGTTGAGGAGACTCGATAAAGGTGTCGACTGTATGCGTTTCCCTCGCTCTGATTAAAAAAAAAAAAATAAAAATAAAAAAAAAAACATTAAAATTTAAGTCTATAAATTACCTAAAAATGTTTCCCTATTACAATAAAAGACGCTCTGCCTTTAGGTGAAGGTGGGGAAAATGTGATCCTTCTACAAGCTGTTTCAATGTAGTTAATTAATCTAACACAAATTCATCGTGTCTTTTCTCTCACTTTTCTTTTTCCCACATTTTCCTGCAGACTTTGAAAGTCTTGCGGACTGCTGATTTTGCACCTCTTGTGGTGTTCATCGCTCCCACCAACACGGCTCCCCAGGTGCTAAATCTTTTAATCTAAATATATAATTTTAAAAAAACAAAAAAAACAACTGCTAATCTTAATGTGTGTCGTCTCCCAGACGGAGAACCTGCAGATGATCCAGAAAGAGTCGGACGCCATTCTGGCCACGTACAGACACTTCTTTGACGTGGTTCTTGTCAACAACGACGTGGACGAAAGTGTTAAAGGTGTGGAGGAGGCCATGGAGCGCGCCACCTCCACCCCACAGTGGGTGCCTGTATCGTGGGTGTACTAACTCGCCAATGTAATGTTTGTTTGATGAAATGCAGTGCAATATCACTCCTTACAAAACCTCTGAGTTAGTGATGTCCCAAGTGTGTATTGGTTTACTTTTAGTTCATGTTAATTGTCACTGAGATTTTTTTTTTTTTTTGCACAAGTGCATCCAATAAAAAAAAAAGCAATATATAGAAAGGTTTATATTAGAAAGTTGAGAACCTCACTTGGGACGTTTCATTCGGTTGTTTAGACGTGTGTGCTTCAGGGTTTTTAGGGGGCTACGGGATCGTTTTGGTGCCACACACCCGTGTGATTGTTGGAATGTGAGCAAATGCAAACTAGGACCACAACTGTGAATGAAATCCTCACTTTTTAAATGACAGGATTTTATCATGTCTAACATTGACTCCAGATTCATTGTAATTTTTCTCTTTTTTTTTTCCTGTTTTTTTTTCTTATTAGATTGTGCCATGAAATTTTAATATTCTGAAACCGTTTGTTTATGCAGTATGTGTAACTCTATACAATAATGTCCCCCAACACAAAACCTTCATGTCATTGACAACCTCACCTGTCACATCTCATCAAAGTTGTATACCTCATGGGGTACTGTAAAAGGCACTTTTAAACAGAAAATAAATTTCCCAGCTCTGTTGCAACTGCTTCTTTTGTCTATCGTTAGTGTTGAAACCTGTTTCTCAAAGCCCTTAAGGGAAACGATGGCAGTTTTCTGTCAGTTAGGAATCTGCAAAGTGCACAAAATTCCTTTCACTAGCTCACATAAAGTCAGAAAGTGTGTCAGTTGAGAAAATCTTAAAAATCTTACCTGAAGAGAGAACTTGCTGTTTTTAATGTGCCTAAACTCGAGTTAGAACTACAACATCTCTGTTTCTGGGAAACACGTGACAGTATTTTAACATTTTACACAAACTATCATCAGAGTTAAAAGTAAGTTGAATATAAATATTGCTGTTTCTTTCTCTTGAATAGGAACTGGATACCATTTCGACATTTTCTATGCGGTTACACACATCAAGTGTCTCTGCTCTGCATTAATGAATTATATTAGTATCAACGTGGTGTAACATTTTAGACTTGAACTATTGAGCACAAGAATTGCGAATCCAAGAGGTTCATGTCTGCCTTCATTTTTCATGGCTCAATGCTTTGATCAATCATAGATAATCATAGATCAAGACTTGTATGTCTGAGCTGTATAACACAAATAATATACCTGTGTGTCTCTCACATTACAATTCCCCCCTCATCCACAGTGTGGGTGAGATATTTGCAGGTTATACATGATGAATTTGTTCACAGCATCCACCCAGAGCAGCTAATTATTTTATGTGAGACATATCAACCTAAGGCAAAAAAACAAAAAGTATCTGTTGTTAACTAAACACATACTTTAACACTTTAAGACCATTTTAATGAGTTTGAATCTGCCATGTTTCACTCGCATTTTTAATAGATTATATCAAAATTAGATTATAAATTAAAGCAAAAATCAATAACAGAACATGCATACGGAGTACTACAAAGCAAAAACATCATACAAGGTTGAATGAAAACGGTGCAGTAAGTGTATGTGTATATATATATATGTCAATACAGTATAAATCAAGAAACATTATCATTGACGTCACTACTGTGAAGGAGGCAGCGGATAATGAAAGGAATAACACAAGGTTGTCCTGTGGCACCACCATGTGGTAGAGTCTGCACAACCAGAGCTATTCTTTAACATCTTCTTATGTACCACAACACTGAGTCTACATCTGTCCTGTACATAAAGTGTTCGAATGAAAAATCTGTCAATTCTGCGGCAATATTATTTACCTACCAAACCTACCCGAGTGTAAATCACCCGGAGAACAAGTTATATCATATCAGAAATGACTAAAAGACTAATAAAGAGTTCCTGAGTGAACGAACTCAGTCAATCAACAGAGGAAATGACTGTTACCTGCTATTCAGCCACAGATGTTGCAGCTACAGGCCTGTTTATCTGTTACAGTGCTGCTTCTTTAAAGGCCCAGTCTGTAACTTTATTTTACTCTTGTATGTTTCTCAACTGATATGATAATTTAAACTTCCAGTATTAAATAGATGAGCATCAGGTATTTTCCCCAACATGAGTCACACTCCAGTGTGTTACTGAACACAGTGGTTATGGATATTAATAGAAAGAATAAAAAGAAAAAATTAGACAATATTTTAAATGTATTTGGTCGAGCCAGAGTTAAGTTAGGTTTAGTCGATCCTTAATGTTACTGGATGTTTGAGTGATTAGATTTAACCTAAGAATTCATTCTGTGTTAATTACAAACACAACAGAAGACACATTAAAAACAATTTCATATTGTTTTACCCAGTAGAGACGTTTATGAAATTCTACATAATCTAGCCAGGAATCTATATATATTTCTATGTATACTTATTTATTCCCATCACATGACATGTTGATTAAGCTTTTTTCACATGAAATGAACTGAATGAATAAACTTAAAACATTATCATCTTTCAGACTTTCCCTGTAGATGAAAACAAAACAGACTCTTAATACTAAAATGGAAATGCACTGTAATGCACACTAAGACTATTTATTTAATATTTAATTGTCTTAAACAGCTGTTGTACAGAGGAGACTAAAAGGATGTTATAGGCTCCCATGATGTCCACTTCTGGTCACATAAAACCACCATAATAATAAATATCATCATACTTTTTTTTTTTTAAGTACAAATTTAACATCCTCACATTAATTGTGTCAGACATTTATAATTTACATACCAAACATAATGCAATTTAAATTCATTCATTCATTCTCCAAACAAAAAGGTTGGTAAACTGTTGCCAGCTGGGTTCGCTTCCCTTTTTACATCTCTGACCATGTTTACTATGAATGATAACCAGCCACCTACTGACAAGCATGGCCACACCCCCTTTCAAGGAACGCCATTTTGTTGACATACAGACTCACAATCAACATAAGCTCCTTATACAGGAGCTTTTAAAACACAACTATAACCATGACATGTAATAAAACACGCGTAAAGCCCCCCCAAAAATAGCATCATCTACACGAAGACACACACTGTTATGAGCCATAAAGGCGGCGTATCTGAAGTCTCCGACCACCCATCTCCAACATGAAACTCGCCTGGATTGACGTCACCGAGCCATCTTTGTCCACCTAATCCAGGCGGCCGTTTATTACACCTTCATTACTGCTCGGACTGTGACAGCGCCAGGCTCTAGTTATATAGCCTGCAGGCTCAGCATTAACGTAGAAATAGGAAGAGGAGGAGAGAAAAAAAAAGAAAGAGAAAGAAATAAAGAAAAGGGGGTTTTTGAAGCTAAGGGGACACATCTCAGTGGCAGATACAAGCCAGTGCTCCTCCTAGGCTATATAGGCAGGGAAACGCCACAATAACCATCCAAAGGGTGCCAGAGGGTAGAGAGGAGCGCACAAGGCGAATCACATCCATCTGCCAGCCACTTAGTCCGCGCTAACGTTTCCAGTCCGGATCTCAGCACAGCTGTCTAGCCAACACAACCAGGGAAAATGTAAGTACAACGACGCTTCTTGTAAATCCTCATTTATTCATGAATACCAGTTTTGTCCTCACGACTTATGTTGGCAGGGGTTTTTCTTTTCTTCCCATTATTTTAGTGTCTGTATGGTCCATCTAATTCTAATTGCACCTGGTGTCACGACAGTCAGTATATAATGTGTATATATATATATATATATATATTTTTTTTTTTTTTTCTTTATTTCACAGCTTCATATCTGTGATTATGTGACCCTAAACGCAACTGTAGAGGCTAACGCGTCGGCCTAACCTTGGAGCAGACGGCAGCGTCGGACTTATCCGCTATTAAACACATTATTAGCCTCATTTTGTGGCGTTTACACGTCCAACAAAGCTCCGTATTTCTCGCCTGTCTTCTGTATTGTGTCGTCTGGTGCTGTTTTCACTGGAGACAGCAAGCACGCATTTTTTTTAATTTTTTTTTTATCCAGTTTGGACTGGTTTGATTTGAAAAGGACACCGTCTGTGCGATTATATACAAACTAATTTAAACCACATTAGTAAAACATTATATACAAATAAAGCCTTTTTGTCCATATATAACATTTCCGGGGCTTATATTTCTATATATATATATATATATATATATATATATGTGTGTGTGTGTGTGTGTGTGTGTGTTACTTGAACCGCAGGTGACGATTAGGCTAATTCAAGAAACAGCAAGGACATACTGTTGAACGAGCCATATTAACTGATACAGAAGCGTCGGGATGCGTTTAGGGCCCTGTCGGACATGTAAAGCTTCGACATTATTCGACGAATACTCCACAGATCTGCTTATAGACGATGATATTATTAGCTCTGAATTAGGCTTAGGCCTAGTTTACGTGATATTTGCAACCTACAGCGGGGGGTGGGGATAGCCTAGCCTCCTACTGTGTGTCGTCGATTGTCGTGCGAGGGCGGACAGTTATATGTCTCACCACATTTCAGGCTATTTGTGTCTTTAAACCTGTAAAAAATGTCTCCCTTACAGTCATTCTGTGTGTCTCTTTGTTTTCGACCTCACATAATAATAAATATATCGAGACAAGACTAAGGAAAGATAGCCGTGACAACCTCGCAGTTTTTTTTTTTGTTTTTTGGGGGGGTTTTTTGCATAGCAGGCAACACTTGAAACAGCCAACACGCGACATGTCATTGAGCTGTGGCATTAGCATCACCTCTGTGGGCTCTAAACATAAAATTCGTCAGACATTTGTGTTTATAATTCATAATAGTTCATCCAAATGCTTAAAATCCATCTCCCATAAGGAACCTCCCCACCCTCGATGTGCCAGGCTGTCACTGTATTTACTGGCCCGTCGTGCTCGTCGTGAAACGTGATGTTTTACAGGACGTTAATGTAGGACCCGGTGTGTGTGTGTGTGTGTGTGTGTGTGAGTGAAAGAAAGAGTCCAGTAACATCAGACGGATGGTTCTGGGGCGGGCTGCTGTGACGCTGTCCGGTGCTGAAATGTCGCTGTCCGGTGCTGAAAGACAAACAGCGTGGTGCTTTTTCATGACCACACAAACAGAAAGCCATTAGACCAGGAACCGTTTAAATAGTTTAGTTGGAATCAAATGTAGGATGATATTATGCCATCTATCTATCTATCTATCTATCTATCTATCTATCTATCTATCTATCATATCAATACACATGAATAGGTAATATATAAATATAAAATGTTGACATTGCAGTTATGTTACGAAATAGTTAAATATGTCTCTTCTGTTCTGTATGTACGGTAAGTGTGTTTATGTATCGTGATTAGCACTGTGCTGATGGTCAGGCGATTGATTATCTATCTCTGTATGTACGTTTAGGCTTCATTGGATGTAAAAGAAGTGTTTAAACTCATCCTCATTTCATTGGGGAGCTTTGTAAACCTTGTACAGACACACTTAATGGTTCAGGAGCACTTTATGGAAACCACAGGCCTAGACTATTTTTAAAGTCTTGAAAGAGGGTTGAATATATTTAGTTTTGATCTGACAAATCTGACATTGGCAGTAGACTGTAGAGAGATGAATGTGACACCTTGTCAGTTAAACTGTCTTCATCAGATCAGAGTTCTCCTTTCACTTTTGATTTCTGTTGTTTTCCATGATTATGGTGCTGCTATACGATGAGGTTGAAACATCTTGGCGACAACTCACCTCTAAGCACAAATTTATTGGCATGTAGAGGCAGTTTTTTATGAAAAAGCTGAGAAAACCAGTGAAACAGGTTACATTTAACAGGTTTCTTTTGCCATCAATGTCTGTCTCAAAGTGGTATCGTTTCCATTTTGACCCTACATGGAACACAGTGTGTGGTATTCACAAGATGTGGATTCTGGTGAAAAATCTAGCAGCTCTTCCCGGTCGGTAAGGAGAGGTGGCGAGACTGCGAACCTTCGCACACATGACACGTTTGTGGTGATACTCCTCGCTGGCGAGAGAAAAGAGTGCAGCAAATTAATATTAAGCAGTAACTACCATCAGCTAACAAGAAATAAAATAATATACGTTTTCTAGATACATATCTTTGCTTAAGACGCATCATAATAATAATAATACACCATGACAGATGTTACAGGTAGCCTCAAGTGTTTTACAGTGTCAGTTTCTGTTAAGGCTGGTTGGAAGCTGACAGGGACCACCGGCACCATCAGGCCAACTATTCAGAAGGATTTGTTGCTGTTAGAGGATTAGTCATGTGTGTGCGTGGAAAGGTGACCTTTATACAGAGTTTTGTCTCGTACTAGTAAGCTATGCAAAATTTAAGCATTTTTATCAGGGTTTTTTTATGTATCCATCACTACATGGAGGTACTGCTGCTGCATCTGTGTTATTGAACATATTGTTATTGAAGGTAAACTGATATTAGTAGGTTGAGATAATCATATTTTATGTAAATGGTAAAAGTATTTGACACTAGCATCTTGTTCATTTTTTTATGGTCAATTGATATTACCTTTTAGTGCCTGCTTTCCATTCTGCTTTTCAGTGGTTCATAAGGGCCCTGTACCGATAATGCATGTTTGAATTTGATGATTTGAAAAAATTTTTGCTGATACTGTTTGTTTATGTTGTGGAACAGATGATGATGTTTCTGTTTTTGATGAGTCGTCTCAGATCACTAATGATTCGCCTGCGTGAGATGTCAACACAGATTAATACTTCATCTTTCGTGTAGGTTTTATACAATAAACAACCTGAGAGAAGAAATCCAATGAAAAGAATGATTTTCATAATAAATAAAATGATGTAGACATCACTGTATATTTTTAAATATTTCTGGTGTGTTTGCTTCTCCGAGCTTTCACTTTTCAGTGGTAAATGACACTCTCTTTAAACTCTTTGTCGCTGAGTGAGGTCATTATTGGACATGACTACTTGTGATAGAAGGTAATTATCTGGACCGTCCAGCTGGAAAATATAGAAATTTATTTTTGGAACTTTCCCAATCAAACAAATTAGATCTGATTCTGATTTTAATCACAATAGCAACATGTGACTTTTCCATACATCCATTCACCCAGATCTGGTCAATTCACAGCACTAAAGTGAGTTCATATATAATATTAAGGTGTAAAGCATCTACCTTATAGAGCAAGGTTGGGATAATTAAATACACACCATGAATCACTTTAGGCCATAAAGGTTTTTCTGACACACCCACAAAAAATCTGATATTTGAGCAGTTTAGCACACTGATGTTGAGTAAATGACATTGAAGTTATGAAGAAAAAATACACTGCAGCAATATTAATTTACTTTCCTGTAATCAATCAGCACATCACACATCTGAAATCTGCAAAAAAACATTCATATCTATTTCCTGTAATAACCAAACATTCTTATTCTCTCTCTTCTTACATTATTTGTTTATTGTCTTTTCCTTCTTCCAAAATCCTTAAAATACAAATCACACGATGCATTTAATATGTGTAAATTATTATCTAATTTATGTAAAAAGCCTATGTCCTGAAGATATTTTAGTTTTGTTTGTTACTGAAGTGCATCATCGTACCTTTTTTTTTTTTTTATCATTCTAGGTCTGCCCCAGCTGGAGCCCCTGCACCAGAGGGAGGGAGTCAGGGCCCTCCCAACCTCACCAGCAACCGTCGTCTGCAGCAGACACAGGCACAGGTGGATGAGGTGAGTAGCTGCCAGACTTTGATGTTTCTATCTATGGTTTTCTCATTGATTATTGGTTACTCAGTGGTAACTCAATCCTTCCCTCCTCCCCCCTCAAAACTGAAAATCAAATCTTTCATTGTTAGGGATACGTTCGACTCTAGTCATATATTTAAAGCTCTAAACTGCGGTCAGATATGAAACTTAAGAAACAACTTTGAATCATAACCCACATCTAAGCAAGCATAAAGCCCATCCCTCATAGAAAGTCATCTGTGCCAATAGCTGATAACCCTACATTGCTCTGCGTGTCTTTCCCCAGGTGGTGGATATCATGCGTGTAAACGTGGATAAGGTTCTGGAGCGTGATCAGAAGCTGTCAGAACTGGACGATAGGGCCGACGCCCTGCAGGCTGGAGCCTCTCAGTTTGAGACCAGCGCTGCAAAACTGAAGAATAAATACTGGTGGAAGAATGCCAAGGTGAGGACATAATGTCCAGACGTTATCACGCAAACAGCAAATACAGTATATTTATATAAAGGCAGCCTTAGACTGTACTAGTGTCAGAAAACAAAAAGTAAAGCCTTCAGGAATATCTGGCAAATCACTTATATCTAGTTCCAAATATTGATTTCTGATCACAAACATACTTTTACTTGGATATCAGTATCATTGTGTTACTAGTTGTTCTTATGTAGAAATCATAATTACCATCACACATTGGCATGTTACTTCATATGTGCATGAAGCAATGTTAGAGAATTGTTACAGTGCTGCAGGTTGAGCTCATTGTTCATATATTTTAAGTTTCATGTATTTTGTTGCTGTTTGATTAAAAATAGGCTAAAATGTTTTCTAACACGTTTTTCTGAAAATCCACTGACTACAGATGATGATTATCCTGGGTGTGATATGTGTGATTGTCCTCATCGTCATTATTGGTAAGAATCCTTTTCACTTTCAAAGTAACGATGTAATTAATCAGTTGTAAAACCTTTAAAAAGAAAAAAAAAACATTTTTTACATATTATACACAGACATACATGTATATGTATATATATATATATATATATGCCCCTGAATAAAAAAAGACAATTTACAATTTCCTCTCTTCTTTCTGTCTACAGTGTACTTCAGCACCTAAGAAGAGTTGCTCCTACCCCAGTCTGATCCCAACTTCCTTGCTACAGAAAAAAACCCTCAAATTGATGACAAAATTAATCACAGATAATTAATTATCCCCCAATTAGCCTCGATATAACACCCCTAAACCCTTCAGGGCCCCATGGCTCCCCCACTTCCACCACCTCGCCTCTGGACCCCTGTCAATATTTGTCCTGTGAGTGTGTGGCCCTGTCTCCTTTCTGGGTACTCTTGGCTTTTCTAACCTGCCGTACTGAGAACCAAACACTTGTGACGATGCAACAACAGAAAAGGAAACAACGATTGGCGATAATTGTTACATAACTGATATATATATATAGTTCTTTGTAGAGTTTTATTCTATATACTGTTTTGTAGGTGTGTGTGTGCGTGTGTGTGTGCATTTTGTATTTTTTAATTTTTGTATTAATTTTACGTATGCTTCAGCGTTAAATACTGCCTATTAATCAAAGTGTGTATCTTGCATGTTATCGTCATCTATCTGTCCCCTTGCCTACTCTCTCATTTTGGTGTGTTTTTGCACAGTTGAGTTGATTCAACTATTGAAAATACCAACTGATTTGCGAGTTCATCTGTGTTACTCATGTCCAAAATATGCCAGAGAACTAAAACTTAAAAAATATATATATGATCAAGTTACAAAAATTAGAGACTTTTCATAGACGAAACTGCCCTTAAAAATTCACCAGGTTACTCCGTCAGTCACATTCTCCACATCTCTATACGTTGATGCCGTCAGAAAGTCTTGGAAAGCTGGTTTTTCTGACAGCGTTAGTGTTCACTGATATTGATCAACTACACAAATAATGCATGAATTGTTAAAGTCCATTCTATCTTAACCCACCCATTATCTGAGTGTCATTCTTCTCTTTAACAACTGTAGTGTCTCCCCCAACCCTCTTCTGTCTCGCAGCATGCTTGAACACCTCAATTTCTGCTAATAATTTCAATACTGCCATAGTACAGTCGGACCAATGTCTGTAGATGTTTCTTTTTTTATTTAAATATTACGTAGTGTCTTATTTCGAAAACATTCCTTCATTGCAGTATAGTGCAAATGCTCTTACTGTAGCACATGTAAGTGTAAGTATCTTTAAAAAACAAAAACAAACAAAAAAAACAAACAAAAAAAAACAACAACATGCGATTAAACGTGTCGAAAACATCGGTCATACAAACCATAGGCGAAAATAGTTATAGTTAATAGCTGTAAGGGTACGTTTTGGATAGACGGGATTACAAATACAATCTGTCCAAATGATTTTCTTTTGTAATAGTCGGTGATGTTATCTTAACATTACACTTACAGTATACTGTGGAGATGTCATTAATGTTCAAACTGTGGATATGGGTTCAAAAAACAATTCTAATGCCAGGGGATAAAAAAAAATAATGGCACCATTTAAAAATAATAATAATAATCAATAAATCATCCATAAAGCAAAGGTTAATTCTCACTGGCCCATTACATACGTGGACACTGAAAAGCCTTACTCTCCAGTCACTTCTGTTAGTTACTGTAGGTTATTTCCAGCCAAACACACCCTCACACTTGTAAGTGTGTGTCAGGGGAGTGTGTTGACTGGTGACAAATGAAATCTGTTTAAAAATGCACAAACAACCTTGTTTTTGATGGCGCTGTCTGGCTGGTCATTAGCCTGGCCAAAGGAGATCCTCATGCAGCAAAACCTCTCCACATGAAGAGCACATTAATAAAAGAAAAAAAAAGAAAGAAAGAGAGACAATTCAGCCTTATTTGCAAACCTAGGAACAGGGACAGAGGCTAATGAGGACAATGTCAAATTCACGGCCGAGTTTTAGTTCAGCGGGCCGCTGTCCTGAGTGACAGGAGAAGCAATTGTTAAAAAAAAAACAAAAGAGTAGCATTCCTAACAAAAGCTAACTTTTGCTAGCGCAGTGGTTCTGTCTCAGTGTTTCTCCCTATAGTTAAGGCCTTTTTTTTTCTTTTTTAAATATAATAGATTCTATTTTTTATTATAGTATATTTTTGTGTGGAACAGACAGGTAAAGAGGAAGTGTGCAATCAGTACCATTTGCTGCCAACAGCAGTAAGCTCCTCTTTACCTCTGTCTGGTGTGTTTTTTGTAATTCAGCTCTGTGCGTTATACACTGCCAAGCAACAAGGGAGAGGCTTCTATTGTTTTAGTCCTTATTTGGTCTTTTTTTTTTCTTTTGACATTAACTCCTGTGTATTCTTCCCTTTCTGGCTATCTTATGAGCTGGAGAACAGGGGCAATATGATGCACTTGAATTTTCAAATGCTCTGTCAAACTAAGGCCTTGTACACGTAAGCCTACAATTCCTTTAAACTGCAGAAGGCATTTTTTGAGGGGGCATTTGAAAGAATTTTACTTTATTTACAGGTTGTTTTTTGTTTTTTTTGTCATGTGGTTGTGGTAAATCTAAGCTATTATTCATTCAAATTCCTGTCGCACGAAAACGGAAACGCTTAACAGGAAGCAACTCTACAATGTGTAAATGTAGCTTTCAGATCTTAGGCTACAGTCACTGGGAAGCTTTAGAAACCACAACAACACCTACAATATTTCAGAAGTAGCGTGTGTACAGCCTTAGTAGACTTCTCTCTTTTCAACATGACTTTTTATCTTAGCCACCAGCTGAATAGACCAACCTGCCCCCCTTTTGCTCAACTCACTGATTCAGAATCCTACAGTGTGTGTGTGTGTGTGTGTGCGTGCGTGTACCTGTGTGTGTATGTATGTGTGTGTGTGTGTGTGTGTTAGAATAGCTCCGTCTTGGGAATATCCCCAGATTTATCCCGACAGATTAGGCCGCTTAAACCTCAGAGTGAGGGCACGTTGTTTCCTTGACCACTGAAGTACACAAGCAGAGAGGTTACAGATCTGCCGGCCAGTTCTATTAGGAAGGACCCCGACCTTTACAAAGACACTCCTCCCCGCCTCCCCTACATGTTTTCCTCCAAACAGAACAAAAAAAAGTAAACTGCAGAAGATTACCAAAGACCAGATTTCCATGCTTACGCTGCCAATTGCCATCAAAAACAAGCGGAGAGAAACAGGTTATCCAAACTACCCTAGTCTGTTTTAAATAGCTTATACCGTTATACACTATATAACCACAATTGCAGGACCTTTTAACTATTAACACTGTTTATACGGTGTCAGTTTGGCTTGTGAGTGTGCCATTCTAACATATGCAAGTTAAACCAAAACATAAGGACCGCATGCTTCAGATCTCAAATACAATCTCCCCCTTACCATGTGTATCCGGGTCTGAAGAGAGCTTCTTTAAATCTGTAACAAGTTTTTAGCCACATGATCCTATAACTAATAATAGCACAACTTTTTCCTTTTTCTGTGTCTCCATTTGTGCTGCAAAGATTTAAAACGAAAAAGACTAACTTTAGCTGTTTAGACATAGAAGAAAAATGTTATAAAAAAATCTGCATTGTTTGGTGTTGTAATATGGGGGGTGTTTTGGGGGGTAGGGGGTCCTATATCCTCAGGTTTAAGGTATTATCCAAAATATATATGAGGACAAAAAAAAATAACTATATAAACAAACTGTAAAATTGGGGTTTTTTGGCAATAGAAAACCATTATGGGGTTACAAATGTGGTCCTTTTAGCCATCTGGCAGGAGTTAACCACACAGTGGACTGAAGTGACGTAACATTGCTGATTGGGGTAGGACTTCTGTGTTCTCTATAAATCCAACTGTTGTCCTGTGAGTGCTCAACCAATTTGGTCACAATGGTGAAAATGAAGTGAGTGCTCTCTTTTTCTGTTGCATTATTGTCTGTATGAAAAGAAGTGCGTATATATTTTAACACCGTGGCACTTTTTTTTTTTTCTTTTTTTTTTTCTGTTGTGATTTGTTCATTTGGTGGGATGGGAACATGATTTGGCGGAGAATATTGTCTTTATGCCATCCTCAGGAATCGTCCAGTGATCTCGACTTAACGCTGCGTTCAGGTCATTTGCGGGGGGGAGGCCGCTCCGAATACAAAAAGTGTTCAGCGAGTGTCATGTAATATGTACAGAGCGGGAAATGTTCATCCCCCAAATGGGATGAATGCAGCAATAGGAGGGAACCTATTGAGTCTCTGAATGTTCATTGGATGGTTACAAACGTACAATATTCTACTTAATATATGTTTTATTTTTGAACCAAATATTGTGTTTTTATGTTGCATCAATTTAGTAATAACTCCAGATGTCACTGAATTGTGCGTGTGTAAGCACTGATGGGTAAAGGTAAAGAAAATGGGAAGCTAATAGGGGGGGGACGGGGGAGTATTTTTACCTTCAATTGTCCAGAATGCTTAGAATGATTCTACAGTTTACATCAGATTGCTGTTTGTATTTACAAGATATATTTTTTGTTTAAATCTGTTTATTTTTGAGGAAAGATTTTGATTTCTCTTTGGGACTGGGGTTTGGCTCATATTGCCCCTGTTCATCTGGCCTTACAGGAGGGACAGGACTGGAGGATCATGGGCAATGTGCTCAGTTTTATTTATTTATTTAATTTTATTTTTTTTCCCCTTTGCTTTAATTTATTGATAGATTTATTGTGCTGTCATTTGGTATGGGATTAGAAACTAAACAAGGTTGACTCAACGTAAAGGAGAGGAAACTGAATGAAAAGCTAAAGTACATAAAATAATTGTAGTGTAAATCTATCAATGTCTTATTATATTGATGAACATCATGAAATATATGTATATTGGAAAAACAGTATCTATGACAACTTGTACTTTTGTGTGTGCTTCATGTGCTTTGTGGGTGTGCAACAATGGGCAGATGCAATTTTGACTGCAATTCTGGGACCTTATCTGACCTGTATGAAAAAGCATAAATTTATTATCAATACAAAGATAAACCTCTTTCCTTAATTTATCCTAATTACATGTGAGTGTGTGTTTGCAAGCCTGGAGCTGCACAAGGGCACATTTCTGCATCCGTCCAGAGTCAGTTAAGATGTCGTGTTGTTTCTACATTAACAGTGATTAACCTCCACATCCTATTACTACACAGACCACTAAATAGTGTTTGCACTTTGTCCCATATATCTGCCATGGAAACTATAACCCACTGTCTCAAAGAGAAGAAAGTCTAGTCATTTTTTATTATGTTAAATCTATGAAAACCATATCGTCACCATCTTGGTTATTATTAGGAGCCAGAAGTGACCATATTTGGGCGAGAAGGAGAAGCTAGCACTAGCACTAGCATTAACGCTAGCAGTAGCACTAGCATTAACACTAACGCTAGCGCTAGCACTAGCACTAACGCTAGCGCTAGCTAGCTAGCTAACGGTGTAAACCTAACTCACATCAACTATGATAATGCTAATTTTGGCTAGCGGAAAAACTTGAAATAAAGTGTACATATCGGAAAAACTGAACCGCCGACTCCTTAGAGGGTCTTTTAGTGAAGCCAAAAACATTTTTAGGCGACCAAAATGTTAAAAAAAAATAACTTATAATGATCTGAAAACACACTAAAATAACGACAGCTACGCCCATACTCCTATTCTGAGTTACGATATCTAACGTACGTAAACCAACGTTGTCGCACGTCATTCATTTTATTCGCTTTGTCAGAGCAGGGATGGCTATATCACACAACAAGGTAGGTTAATTATATATATAAATATATGAGTGTTTGTGAAGGATAAAAGCTTCTGCATAGCAACTGAACACAGTGGAGTCGAATGAACCAACCTCTCACAACAGCTCCACGACGTAGTTCCTCGTTTTCACCACCAGGTGTCACCATGACGACAGCGGCTTCCAGTACGGATGTAAACAGTAAACTGAAGCTGACTGTTTGTTGTGTTACAGGAAATGCTTCACAGTGTGGGAAATCTAAACATTGAATGTTTATGTTTTAACACATCCATAGATTGAGATGGTAGCTCAGTTAGCTTCTACTTAAAGGCAAAAGGTGATGAAAATGAGAGAAGGCTTTATTTTTAGCTTTGGATTCACTTCAATGTTAATACCAGATGAGTTGCTATGAACTTTTTAGCACACTGTTCAGTCCTTGAATGCACAACATATCAATTTTTATGAAGTACACAGTGTATCCAGGAAAAAGCTATTATGCTTTAGTGACTTCCCTCTTTAAATCTGAGTGAAGCAGATGAGCCAGAAAATATGTTTTGTTTTGGTTTTTTTAAAACCACGAGACAACTTAGATGTTATTTGAAAGTGATGACAGATGGTTAATATTTTAGTAAAATGAAAAAAAGATGCTCCGGATATCTTGTACTGTCAATTCAGTGTTGACTTAACCCAGACTTACTCTTCATACTTACAGTTTGGATCCTCTTAGAGCTCTTAATCTGTAATGATTTTGTAGGATTTGTCTCATTAAAAGCAGGATATCATCAATTCTAGTTAAATGCTTATCTCTGTGCATGTGTTTCTGTTTATTGTTGAGGTTGTGAAATGTGAGCCTACTGTACTGGGCTGCAGGATTTAAACACTGGTCTTTTTTTAAACTAGAGAGAGTGAGAGGATCTGAGAAGAACCACAATTACAGAGAACAGACGGGACTAGCATTGTTAGGAAAACATCAGTTTCACCTTCTCTGCGTGCATTCGTTTCTCATTCTGCTTTCCATTTGCCACTTAAATAGTTTACATGACTCACATTAAACAGTTTTGTTTTTTTCTTTTATAAATCGAAGTGGTCGGCTCGGACATGATAAGGTAGCAAGTTGCGACAGGAATCAATGAGGCGCGGGTGTGACCTCACACCAGACTGCATTCAAAAACAACTTTTCTCTTTCTTAAACTCTCTTTCTCAGATGGTTTTTAAGTTTGTTTTCCATTTTTCTGATTTCCCCTTCCCCCTCTCACCAGTCACACACTCCCCCGCTGCTATTCCCATTGACTTTCCAAATAGGAATGCACGTCCAGCTTGGAGGATCCATCAGGAGTTATTGCAGAAACTTACACCAGTGGCTTGGATTCCTGCTAAGTGTAAAGGTCACTGTTACTCCTACACATAATGGCAGTGGCTGCACACTCAGACGCTGTCCGCCCCCCAGCAGACTCTGCACGTCATTGCATTCCTGATCTGCTGCCTCTTATCAGGACTGTAGTTTAACACAGCCGTCCATGAGCACCAAAACTGCCCGGTAAAGTCTTTACCTGTGGAAGCAAAACTATTTCAAGCAGGCTGCAGGCCTGAGTGAGAAGTCATATTTCACATGTAATTAGCGACACAATCTGTGTGGAAACTTTGGTTTGTGTTTTTATGGACTGCTCGCTGCATACATACAGCTCTGCAGTGAAAAAAAAAAAACAAGGCAGATTTTTATAACATTATTGAAACAGCATCCCCTCTACAGGCCTCAGTAATGTAGGCCAGAGGGTTGGCTCATCAGCTAACCTCAACAGAGGAGGAATACTCCCCCCATGTCTGGAGTATTATTGTTGCCTTGTTGGATTGTGGGGGCAAACAGGCACTCTCAGCCTCAGATGTTATGGAGCCAAAGGAGCCCCTGGGGCTTAGGGAAATACGGTAAGAGGGCGGACATCATTAGTTTTATGATACATCTATGCCAAAGTCTTATTGGAGCTCCGTTAGACTGCTTGTTTTGTTGTTTTTTTTAAAGTTGAAAATATTCGAAATGAGACTCTATTCAGCAACGTGAAGGTGTCACACCTGGCCTGCTGTGGAATGTAAAGATTTATGGGCCTACTTGTTGAGCGCTTCAGCCTCAGGCTCTGCCTCCACCTGCATAATGATCAGAGTCGACACCACACTATCCACAATCCACACAGATTCCAAGTTTACATTTACCTTCCAACCGCGTGGAGAACCAAAGGCCAATAAAGCACAACTACACTTTGGTTCCTTCTTTTTTCCTAGATGCCCCCTCTGTTATATTGAAACCAGGTTTATTATAGAGAAAACATCTGGTTATAATTAAAGTCTTCTCCTCCCTCTCCCCTCCCTCCCTCCCTACCTCCCGCCCCAACCACACCACGCCCCCACCCCCCCACCACAACCACTGCTGTCCTCTCAGCATCTCTGTCCGTCTCTTTATCCATTCGAGCCCCCCCCCCTCCCAGTCCTCCCCAGTCATTCATTCTCTCCGCCCACCCTGAGCGAGCTGCCTCCTCCTCCTCCTCCCCTGCAGTCTTTCACCTCTTGCTTCCTGCTCCTATCTCCCTTCTCTACAATAGTTTGTTGCTGTGTGTTGCACGCTGCATCATGATGCATATGGGATGCGTGTGGAGTTTCTCCTTGTTCCTGTGTCTGAGTTTAAGATGGACGAATGCCCAGGAGACGAACTACACAAGGTGAGGTCTCAGTGTGTGTGGAGAATGTGTATGATGTGGCAGGGGCAGTGTCTTCTCAAGATGAATTATTATCTTTGGAGGAATGATATTACTCCTCATGACAATGTGTGTTACTTTAGGATGAAACGTCCCTGCTCTGAATTCTTTCCTGTCTTTGTAAGTAAATTCTTTCCAGTTTAATGTTTGATTGGGCACTGAGTTGTCCTGTTGGTATTTGGCTGGTGATGAGAGTCGGCGGTGGCTGAGCCTTCACAGATGTTTATGTTTTGGGATCTGCCTGTGGGGTCGGATCACAGCAACTTGGCTCTGCCTCTGGACATCTTGGCTCTAATCAACGGGACTTCGCTGGGGGTTCGGCTCATACTTATGTGGGGAAAACTACTTCCATTGCACCTAGGTGGGGTTTGTCCTGGTTGTTATTTTCTTTTTTGCAGAAAAGGTTGTTTGCGTACAAAATGGGGAATGAAGGACAGATATTTTAGACATCGTGTGAATCAGCGTAATTTCCACAGTTTAGGTTAAAAACCACAAACAGACTGTAAAAGGCCGGAAAAACACACACACACACAAAAAAAAACTCCCCAAACGTCATAATAACGGACGTGTTCTTTTTGGCTCAAAAGTATACAAACTTGGCTTGTTTATTACAGCTGGCGACAGCCTGAAGTGGGAAATTTTCCCTTCTGTGGAATGAACTCTGACATCCAATAAGCTCTGTGAACAATTATTGACACAAAACTATAATGCGTCTGTCAGCTGTAAAATGTGCTTTTCAGCGATGTCTGAAAAAATTGAGAATTGGGTATTAGCACTTGACTTTAAATTAAAAGAGGCCTAAAATATATGTTGTGGCTATATTTAATTAATGATTTGAATTAATAAGTATGACTAAAGAAGGGACTGTGTCAATACTTTATCATCATCACATGTTTTAACCAATCTAATTGCTGTATAGGCTGTAAATGTAACATCTACACCCCTGCAGAGGCGAGTCATATAATGAAAATCCTTGTTTGTTTTTTTACAGCACACTCAGTTTTTCCAGTTTTCTGAAATACCTCAGTGGCCAAAAGTAGTTTATGTGCAGTCTGCTAAAAGTCTGTGTGTCTGTATCTGTGTATTATTCACCTTGTCCTGCTTTCTTCATCTCAGGCCTGTGTTCTACTGTGGCGGAGACCTGGTCGCAGACACAGGCTTTGTTGGCAGCGAGGGCTTCCCAAACTTCTACAAACCCAACAGCAAATGCACCTGGCGCATCACCGTGAGTCACTCATGTTTAAATACCGACTCTCTCAGTCTCTCAGCTGGCTGACTCACAGGATCTCTCTTTGTTTCCAGGTCCCAGAGGGGAACGTGGTCACACTCACCTTTCGCATTTTTGACCTGGAGGCCGACTCGCAATGTCGCTACGACTATCTGGATGTTTACAATGGCCAAACGAACTTGGTGCAAAAGTTGGGCCGCTTTTGTGGGACTTTCCGGCCCGGTTCTCTCATCTCCACCAGCAACACCATGATGCTGGAGATGGTGTCTGACGCAGAGACGCAGGGTAGAGGGTTCGTGGCCTATTTCAGCGGAACCAAGCCATACGTAGATGGTACGTGGTCATATTGTAGAGTGATAATAAAGACACTTTGCCTTTTATTCTTAGATAATTGTGTTATGCATACAAATATGTCCAGACACCATAAATATATATAATATATAATACATTAATTCAGATTCTGATCTTTACGTTAGAATATTGTAAGTGCATTATTAGAAGATCCCATAATGCACTTACAATATAAGTGATGGGGCCACGAAAAAAAACTGCAGACCTCCTTCTGTGCAAACATGTATTTAAAAGTTTATCTGAAGCTAATTTGTCCAAATCAGTTAAATCAAGTAGATCGTTCAACATTTAAGTCTGTCTTAAGAAACACAAAGAATCTGATGCTAAAAAGACCTTTAATAGCCAGTATGAACAGGAGGAATGATTATAACCTCTTTGTTTCTATTTGTGTTCATATGGGCACCTGACTGTGGAAAAACTGTGTACTTATCCTTTAAGTCTTTGTAGTGTTTACGATGCAGAATAAAACTAGGTCCTACTTTTCCATTTCTTCCAGATTACACAGCTATTTTTCTTCTGAATACTTTTGAATCTGTCAACATTTAGTAAGCTTAACAATACAAGTAAGATGTGTGTAATTGATTTAACGTCTGACCAACAAGGGACCCGATTCAAACCCTGAAAATTAAAAACAAAAAACAAAACACAACCACAAATTATTCTAAAGTTAATGATCAGAAACAAACCTTTGCATAACAACAATCAACAATCTCCTGTTATCTTCACCATTTTCCTCATGGACTGTTACATGTTGTAGACCAACAGTTCTGTGGGGGGAAGATAACAAAAGCGCAGGGAGAGATCATGACGCCCAACTGGCCTGACAAGAAATACCCACCAGGAACCAGCTGCTCCTGGCTTATCACCGTGGAGCCCGATATGGTCTGCAGCACACTCACTACCAGCGCGCAAACATCTTATTTCATGGAAAACTGCTCCACAAGTGCTTATTTTTATGCATATTTCTGTTTTCGTTTGGCTACCAGGTAATCCAGGTCAACTTCGATAAGTTCATCCTGGAGGCTGACACCTATTGTCGTTTTGACTACGTGGCATTCTTTAACGGCGGAGAGAAAGACGATTCGCGTCTGATCGGAAAATACTGTGGCGATAAAGCCCCGCAGTGAGTGACAGATATTTCGTCGACCGTTAGAGGAGTCTTAAATCTTTTTTCCAGCTCATCGTCTCCATTTCTCCTCCTCTGCAGGCCTTTTATCACCAGTGGCAACGTCCTACTGGTCCAGTTTGTGTCTGACCTCAGTGTGACATCTGATGGATTCATGGCCTATTATACCAGCGTCCCACATGGTACTCAACTACCAACGGTTCACGCAGGATCTGGTACGAGGTCTATCCCGTCAAAACCTGCTGTCAAACCCGCTGCACCTAAACGCCCTGCCACCACTGAAAAGCCACCCGCCCCTACCGCCAAATACGTGCCACCTCCTGCGCCTGAGCCCACCGAGAAACCCAAACCAGTCAAGCCGACGAGAGGCCGTGGAACAAACACCAACGGCCAGGACAGGAGGGTGCCTGTCACAAGACCAAACGGAAAGAAGCCCGGTGGGTCAAGATACTGTAAATACACGCTATGTTTGTATGTAAACGCACAGCGGATGTTTAATCATGTATTCTTTATGTTTTTAGCCCCTCAAAATCCGCTGTGTGCCAAAGCCTGTAAAAGAAATGGAACCATAAAGAGCAGTTTCTGCGCCAGTGAATTTGGTAAGTTTCCTACCGTTTGTGTTTACAACAGGGAACCAATCAAACGTTGCGTCTCTCTCTGACTGAGCCTTACCTTTCTCCAGTGATAACCGGTAAGGTGACTTCATTGACCCCCGGGCCCCGTGGCACACTTTATGTTAGCGTCTCCCTCATTAAGACCTACAAAGCAGGCCGTCTAACCATCACGCAAGTTGGAGAAACCATGGCAGTGAAGCTGCAGTCACAGTGCAAGAAGTGCCCGATGTTCCGCAGAGGTATGGATGTCTTAGACTCACACACACGCTCACATACACCACAAATCAATAATGTAATACTGATCAATATCTCTGGTTGTTTTGTATTTCTTTATTTATAGGTGCCAACTACATTATCATGGGTCAGGTGAATGAAGAGGGACTTGGTACCCTGGAACCCGGTGCATTCACTGCTCCATACAAAGCCCCGCATCACAAATTATTAACAAATATCAACAAACAACCCTGCTAACATCACAAATCTGTCCAGGCCATGAAATCCAATCAAATCCAGAAGTTTCAATGTGAAATACAGATGTTCTCTTAAAAGCAACAACAATTTCATTATAGCAGCAATTTTATCCACCACATTAAAGGAACGCAAATACCTGTTTTATTCAAACACCTGCCAAACCTTATGTTTGTAATTTATATATATGAATAAAGGTTTTATATCTCTTTCACACGGTTTGACTGCATCATTATTTATACATTTGAAGCTCTTTTTTTTCTCCTCTGACTCTGAAGAATAATGACTCTGGTTCCACCTATTGGATTTGAAGCTTAATAGCACTCGAGATATTTCTAATCCTAGAAAATCTTTTTTTTCCAAAGCATCAGTGACATTTTGTCACAAGTTCACTATTAGTCATTTGAATATAACTGGAGTAAAATTAAGTAAAAAAAAAAAAAAAAGTAAAATGTCTAAAACAAATCATGTTCTTGCTGTAGATTGCAATCAAAATATTCACTCTTACTCTTCCAAAGCTGCTCTTCATTTGGTATCTTTATACTGGTAACCTGTGTAGGATGTTTCCATGGTCCAAACTGAAGTGAAGTGAACAAATTGCAAATACTGTATTGTACATATTATACATATTGCCATTGCAATAATTGTTGATTGTTAATACTACTCCATCTGTTCCTTTTATCTTATATTCATCTATTGAAATTGTTCTTAGCATGCACACTTATTTCTGCTTTACCCTAACAGATAAAATACACTTAACTGAATTAAATCCTATGTTTGTAATGTCTATCAACATGTGAATTATTATTATAAAACTTAACATATCTGGTGAAAAAGGAGGAAAGATCCAGACACCAGTCGGTTCTTAATGTTTGCTAGATGTCCACAAATAAAGGATGTGATGTGTGAAAATACACTAAATATGCAATACAAAAAAAAAAAAAAATTAAAAATTGAAAAAAAGTTTTCTTTCAAGGTATGTCTTAAAAAACATAATTATGAAAACAAATGTGGCTGTACTTCCTAACAGTCACCAACAGAGGTGGATAAAGGTCCTTGAACACTGACTATAGCTTGTGGGTAGTTTATAGGTGTTTAAGTAAGTGTTTATAGGCAACATATGTTTGACAGCTAAAGAACAGCTGTGGAAACATGTCCCATAAATGCCAGTAATCCTCCTATCATTGATTATTCTGATGGAAAAATCCACAGACTTACAATAATAAGACATTTGCATTCAAACACACGTTTTAACTTTCGTTCTACGTAAAACACAAAAGCTCAGCTGTCGAGTGACACTTTATTGTAAAAATGTTCAATCTTAAAAAGTACATTGGTATAGTACACAAAAAAATAATAATAATATTGACTTCCAAACTATCAGTAAAAACGATGAAATATAATGGATTTTTACAATGGCTTTAAAAATAGTAATACAATGACAATCAGTGCCAGAAGGAAACAATCCAACTCTAGTCATCCAGCAGGGATACATATAACAAGCATATACACTCCTCCTCTCCTACACCCATACGCTACCCTTCCCCTCCCTCTCTGAAGCTCCCTGCTGGCCGCAGCAGCCTCCTGCACGCCTCCTGTCACGTGACGCTGGCAGGTTCTTGTAGACGGCGCGGCTGTAAGGAATGAAGCACAGGCCCAGCTGGAGGTGTCGAGCCAGGCGGCAGAAGGCAGCCAGTGCCAGGACCAGCAGAGGGGTGAGCAGCAGAAAGCCCACCACCAGCAGAGCCACGCAGCCGGTGTCATCCAGCAGTTCTGAACAGTACAGAGATGTTCCATGAGGCTGCACCTGGAAGGCAACACAGGAGGACGGATATGAACAAATGACCTGCGTCCCAATTCCATATGACACACTGCTGTTGAGTATGTAGTTAAGTATAATTAAGTCTCTGGACTTTTCAGCAGGGGCGCAACTACCTCCTTTCTGAGGGATATGCAGACACATTACAGGTGCCCCCCCCCCTTCAATGTTTACGTGTATACATCTTATTTATTCATGGACTTATAAAATATTAGACTTTTATTACAGACTTTTGTTTTATGCTTTTACGCACTGCACTGTTACATTTCACTGCATTTTGCACACTGCATTGTTACGTTACACTGCATTTTACGCACTGCATTGTTACGTTACACTGCATTTATTGCACTGCATTGTTACGTTACACTGCATTTGTTGCACTGCATTGTTACGTTACACTGCATTTATCGCACTGCATTTTACGCACTGCACTGTTACATTTCACTGCATTTTGCGCACTGCATTGTTACGTTACACTGCATTTTACGCACTGCATTGTTACGTTACACTGCATTTATTGCACTGCATTGTTACGTTACACTGCATTTGTTGCACTGCATTGTTACGTTACACTGCATTTATCGCACTGCATTTTACGCACTGCACTGTTACATTTCACTGCATTTTACGCACTGCATTGTTACGTTACACTACATTTATTGCACTGCATTGTTACGTCACACTGCATTTATTGCACTGCATTTTACGCACTGCATTGTTACGTTACACTGCATTTTACGCACTGCACTGTTACGTTTCACTGCATTTAACACACTGCACTGTTACGCTTCACTGCATTTTACGCACTGCATTGTTACGTTACACTGCATTTTACGCACTGCATTGTTACATTTCACTGCATTTTGCGCACTGCATTGTTACGTTACACTGCATTTATTGCACTGCATTTTACGCACTGCACTGTTACGTTTCACTGCATTTAACACACTGCACTGTTACGCTTCACTGCATTTTACGCACTGCATTGTTACGTTACACTGCATTTTACGCACTGCATTGTTACGTTACACTGCATTTATCGCACTGCATTGTTACGTTACACTGCATTTATCGCACTGCATTTTACGCACTGCACTGTTACATTTCACTGCATTTTGCGCACTGCATTGTTACGTTACACTGCATTTTACGCACTGCATTGTTACGTTACACTGCATTTATTGCACTGCATTTTACGCACTGCACTGTTACGTTTCACTGCATTTAACACACTGCACTGTTACGCTTCACTGCATTTTACGCACTGCATTGTTACGTTACACTGCATTTTACGCACTGCATTGTTACATTTCACTGCATTTTGCGCACTGCATTGTTACGTTACACTGCATTTATTGCACTGCATTTTACGCACTGCACTGTTACGTTTCACTGCATTTAACACACTGCACTGTTACGCTTCACTGCATTTTACGCACTGCATTGTTACGTTACACTGCATTTTACGCACTGCATTGTTACGTTACACTGCATTTATCGCACTGCATTTTACGCACTGCACTGTTACATTTCACTGCATTTTGCGCACTGCATTGTTACGTTACACTGCATTTTACGCACTGCATTGTTACGTTACACTGCATTTATTGCACTGCATTGTTACGTTACACTGCATTTGTTGCACTGCATTGTTACGTTACACTGCATTTTGCGCACTGCATTGTTACGTTACACTGCATTTTACGCACTGCATTGTTACGTTACACTGCATTTTACGCACTGCATTGTTACGTTACACTGCATTTATCGCACTGCATTTTACGCACTGCACTGTTACATTTCACTGCATTTTGCGCACTGCATTGTTACGTTACACTGCATTTTACGCACTGCATTGTTACGTTACACTGCATTTATTGCACTGCATTTTACGCACTGCACTGTTACGTTTCACTGCATTTAACACACTGCACTGTTACGCTTCACTGCATTTTACGCACTGCATTGTTACGTTACACTGCATTTTACGCACTGCATTGTTACGTTACACTGCATTTATTGCACTGCATTTTACGCACTGCACTGTTACGTTTCACTGCATTTAACACACTGCACTGTTACATTTCACTGCATTTTGCGCACTGCATTGTTACGTTACACTGCATTTTACGCACTGCATTGTTACGTTACACTGCATTTATTGCACTGCATTGTTACGTTACACTGCATTTGTTGCACTGCATTGTTACGTTACACTGCATTTATCGCACTGCATTTTACGCACTGCACTGTTACATTTCACTGCATTTTGCGGACTGCATTGTTACGTTTCACTGCATTTAACACACTGCACTGTTACGCTTCACTGCATTTTACGCACTGCATTGTTACGTTACACTACATTTATTGCACTGCATTGTTACGTCACACTGCATTTATTGCACTGCATTTTACGCACTGCATTGTTACGTTACACTGCATTTTACGCACTGCACTGTTACGTTTCACTGCATTTATTGCACTGCATTGTTACTTTCACTGCATTTGTTGCACTGCATTGTTTCGCTTCACTGCATTTGTTGTACTGCATTGTCTCACTGCGCTGCACTGTTACACTGCACTGATCACCTACAGCAGGGGCGCAACTACCTCCTTTCTGAGGGATATGCAGACACATTACAGGTGCCCCCCCCCCCCCCCCCCCCCCTTCAATGTTTACGTGTATACATCTTATTTATTCATGGACTTATAAAATATTAGACTTTTATTACAGACTTTTGTTTTATGTATTACAGCAGGTGATCAGCTCAATAAAACACAAAAAATAATGTATAACAATGTAATAACATAAATAAGTCCTCTACCTACCACTAAATTGTTACATGTCGTGCCCTGGGTCAGGCGATCATTGCTCATACTTGAACGAAGGTATGTTTTGATAAGCTTCAGCTTACTGAAGGATCTTTCTGCAGATGCAACCGTCAGAGGCATGGTCAGGAATACTCTAAGGGCTACTGTCAAATTTGGGAACACCAAATCAAGATTCTCCTGTATGAGGAAATTCAACTTCTCAAGAGCCTTGTAACCCTTCAGTAGACGGCTTGCTGGGTACATTTCTTGAATGATATCTCTGGAAACATCACAGGTAGTCAGGGCATATCTGGTAACTGATTCCTCCAGCTCAGCTTGTGTCATGTGCTCCATTTTAGTGATGAATTTAAATTTCTCAGACACAAGCTGAAGATTGGAAAACCTGTCAGACAACTCTTGCAGGACTGTGTCGACAATAACATTGAAAACCATGCACCTAAAGTGCCTCTCTGGTTCCTTTTTATGATGACCAGTGCTGGAATTATCATCATCATTAACTTACATGCAGGTAGGTAGGAACCAAAAACAAAATAAGTAGGAACTTATATTAAACATCAACTGACACAGAGGCAGTTATATCAATAATATCTCATTGGAAACGAATCTAAAACGTCACTAAATGAAACCATATTCCTGACATCTAAATAAAGTGAAGTTTTGAAAGAATGAAGAACGTGTATCAAGTCCTTCCTCCCACAGTTGGACCTGTCGTTTTGCTAGTAGCTTTGCTATCCTGAATATTTACAAGCCTCCTCTTGATACACTGACATAACTTAACCACTGTCTTTCCACCACCTCGAAAAGCTTTTTTTCATCCCCTCAAAACCTTTCTCCTTCTCCCTCTTCCGTTTTCTGCTTTGTGCTCTGGACAGCTTTTTTTCTGCCTCTCCATCTTTAGCTGTGACAACGCGATTCAAATGAATGGAAAAAAAACCGCGCCAGCGCGTGCCCGGAGGGGCGCGCACTGGAACGCTTATAGTGTGTGTGTGTGTGTGTGTGTGTGTGTGTGGGAGAGGAGGAGAGGAGAGGTGAGGGAGCGAAGGGGCGCCTAATTAGTGACATGCCCCTCTGTTATTGATCATATCATTTACACATACACAAACAGCTGTTAAATACAGAAAATGCCGACTCGAAATTATTGTTCCCCCATCGCTTTGGCGCCCCCTCTAACGCGGCGCCCCTATGCGCCGCATATAGTGCATACCCACTTTTTGCGCCACTGCTTTTCAGTGTGCCGTTGATGTACACTTTTGTCCCACAATGCATTGCAAAAAAAAAAAAAAAAGTAGAAGCTGCTGCTCACAGCTGCAAAAAATTAAGGTTAAGCTCTGGGAAGATCCGGTAAGATCTTGGAAAATAGTATCAAATCTCTGGAAAAACATTATTCTTTCTCTCTGTGGAGTTTAATTGGCAGTGACATTCCAAAATCACACGTTGACTGACAGTCTTCTGCACATATAAATCATTTCCTGTCAGCACAACCAGTAAAGAACAAGAGATTTCCTGTATACTGACTTCAGAAACAAGTGATATGATAGTTAGTACATGCTGCATAGTGTTTTATTTTAAGCTGAGTCTTACTGTGGAGTGGCAGAGGAATCCGAATGTGATCATGGCCAGAGCAGGGGTAAGGATGGTGCCGAAGATGATGCTGGCCAGCCCGGCGTTGATCAGCGCGATGATCAGATTCTGTGCAGTGACCAGCACAGAACATGCCCAGCAGTCCAGAGAGCCTCTTAACTCCAGGGGGGCGTCAGCGGCTTCGCTGCCGCCGATGGAGTATGGAGGCGGCACCACGACCCCTGACCCCGCTCTAGAGGGGGAACCTGGGTCAGAGTGGGGCTGCTCAGATACCGTCTTCTCCAGCGTCCCGTTCCGTGACAGACTCATCTTTGTAGTGGTCTAAAAGGCAAAAGAGAAACTTTATTGGACTGAGGAATTTGATGTAAAAAAAAATAATATTCCGGCTTTAATTTTAATGAATGGGAACAATTGTATGCACTGTTTTCTTTTTCTTTTTCTTTTTTTTTTTTTTTAGCTAATGTGTATTTGAAGGATAAGAAGAAATAAAAAAAGATGGAAATCTAAAGAATGTCGATACATTAAGTAAAGTTTTTTTTTTCTTTAAATGATGTGGTGAAAGGTGTGGAAAGTCAACAGAGCTCTAAGTGAGAGGAAATGGGCTCCACCGACCCCACCTCCAAACTCCATCAGCCAGAACAATAAGCTATGCAGGAGCAACTGGAAAACTCTGAAAAAAACCCCACTAATCACTGATTTAAGCGCCAGAACAATGTTATGACTGATTTTGAAACATAATATGATTAAGTGGTAGATATTGTGCATGTGTGTGTGTGTGTGTGTGTGAGCCTGTATTTCTATTGTCACATTTCATTTGATTGCAGTTTCATAGACTCAGACATGTTCTACAAATCTAAACATTTCCATGTGACAAATTACAAGTGATGAGAAAATGACAGAGCCGGTTCCACCGCTTCCTTCTGTTTGTTATTAAGCCAACTACCACATGAACACATCACCAGCGATCCTTCATTATTATTGGTGTGTTTAGCGAGAACATTTTATGTAAATGAGAAGCAGCTCATTTGTTTGTTTGTTAAATAAGTTAAAAAAAAAAAAAAAAAGTTGTGTCTTTTTGTTGTCTTTTCTTAAATCGTATTAGTAGCAATAAACATTTTTTTATAAGTTTCTCTGTGATGATCAATACAGCCTTCCTGTCTTTAGACTGAACTTGATCAACTTTATAAATCAATTAAATCTCCAGAAACACAAGAAAAACACACTCAAGGTGTTTTATTATCCTTATAAACTTCATACATGCAAACAAACTGATACTTTTCCTTTAAATGAAAAAAAATTAAATCAGTAAATCATTATTGGCATTTTTCTGTTATTTAAAAGAAATAAAAGTTGTGTTTTACTCACGCTGTGGTGGATCTGATGACCTGTCTGTTCGATGTTAGATGGTAAGTGATGGGACTCAAAGACCTGAGGAGCGCTGAGCGGTCAGAGACCAAGAGAATTTGAAGAATTTTCCTCCTGATGTGTGTCTCTCTGTTCCTTCTTCTGTTCCCGGTTTTTGAGGGTGGTCTCCACGTGAAGGTTGAGTCGCTGCTACTTAACAGAATTTAAAATGTTCTCCCGTTTATTTTATTTTATTTTTTTTTTCTGTATTTTGTTTTCTGATCAGTGTCATGAACCTACAGACGTCTTCCTCTCGGAGTGGGTTAGAAAAAGACTTCAGGCAAATTCTGCTTTCCCACCGGCTTCAGTTTCCTTCCCCGACATTCTGTTTCCTCACTGTGGACTTCAGTTTTAAGATATGATTAAGTGTACAAATAGTTATGAGTGTGTGTGGGTGTGTGTGTGTGTGTGTGTGTGTGTGTATCCTGTGCGCCTCTAATGTGAATGCACAGAAAGCTGGCTGGGCTGTGTTAGTGTCTGAGCAGGGGGGAGCAGTGGAGGGTTTTCTGTGATAACCCTCAAGCCAATGGAGCCAAGGGGAGGGAAGAAGAGTGTTTATTTGGAGAGATTAGAGGAGTCAGGGTATGCTGCCCAATTCACGACACTTTACACCCTCACTGAGCACTTTCTCTACTACATCAATTAATCATAAAGCAGGTTATGAAATTCAAAACAAGCTGAGGTGGTTTAATATTTTATTTTATTTTATTTTTTATTTTTTTGATTCCCCCAAACTGAGTCTTTTTTAGATTGTTTGTTAAATACAATGTAGGGCGTGCTACATTAATTTACCGTAGATGACGAATGTGTGAACAATAAGGAAATATCCTGCTGCGGCTCCACATTATGACACATGAAGGTAGAAGGTTTTTTCACAAGCGGGACTGACAGAGGTTTGGCCCTTGACCTTTTGATGAGAAACAGAGCACAGCTTTTTTAGAAAACATAAGGAAATGAGGATTGACTAATTTGGTGGAGTAAAGAGGCTACCATGGGACTGATAAGAAACCATAGGGGCTCAGTTCAAAGGGTGAAATTAGTATTTTGATATGAAGTCTCGTTTTTTTTCATTCCGCTCTGGACATCTTTGTTTATTTATTTCTTCTCGGAGGAGATATATATACTCCCCGGAGAGAGCAGTGGCAAAATTATCAAAGAGCCCATGGCATTAGTGCTCTGGGTACGAAAACAAAAAGAAAAAAAGAAGAAAAAAAAGTGGGAGCAATGGTTGTGTTTTTGCCATTAACAATGTCACTGTGAGTGTTGTTTATATGCATGCCTGCATATGCGTATGTCAAGACATGGAGGGGGGGGGCTGGTAGAGGAAAAAGCGGCCTTCCTGTCCTTGGAACCGGGATATCCGCTGCTGTGTCGACGCTCTGCGATGAGCTGTCCCCGCATCTGGAGTTTTGGCATTCTCATGTCTGAGAAAGAAAAGACACGTTAACAATAGAAACCAGGAAGACAAAAGGCCAGAAAGACACACAAGCACAAACGATAAAGAGACATTGCGTGCGGCGCCTAGATATAATATCAGGTTGGTAGCTACGTGTTAGTGTATATGAGCTGTTTATTTACCAGTTACCAAGCTGTGGGTTCACTGTTTTCCTTCAATCATAACCGTTCACTGTTATCTAAACACACACACACACAAAAACAGCGTCAGAGATTTCAGTTTGATTTATTATTCAGATGATTTTAAGTTACTTTTTTTTTTTTTGCTTTTAACTGAACTGGTTGCAGCTGGAGCCTGCTGTTATGACAAGATGATATCAGGAAAATGTTGGAGGGAAAAATAAATGAGTAAAGGTCTCTCCTCCCTCGAGCAAACTGGTCCAGTGAGACACACACACGCACACACACACACACACACACACACACATATATATATATGTACATATATATGGAAGTAAAGGGCTATGCTGTATTTGGGAATGTGAAATTAATAATGATGTTTTGGTCGCTAGGGTAACAGGTGAACTGGGTTATCATGGCAGCCAACACTCCTCTACGCTGCTACTGTACATGCAGCTGCAGCCAGTGTTGATGTGCGTACTGAGACGTACTGTCTCCCTCTAACCCTTTTACAAACACAGCCCAAGAACAGAAAAGAAGCTCACAAAGGGCCAGAAAATAAACCCAGACAGTTACTGCTACTTTAATAAAAGTGCAATATTTACATGTTTCCATTATTCCACTTTATCAAAATCAGTTTCACATGGAAATGTTTTCCTGGGGTTCAACAAGCTTTCTTTTATTTTTTATTAGACAGTTTCATGCTTATTCAGTCGATCTTTTTCAGAACAGAAAATCTTGATGAGGCGAAGGTTTTCAACTGTAAAAGAGAGAAAATGTAAACCATTTCTTCTTCTCCAAGAGATGATAACAGCTCAAACTCATATCCAGCACATTATTTTGGTCATATAGGAATAGGCATATCTGCATACCCGCAGACGGAGCTGAATCAATCGGCGCTGGAAGGCACCTCGCAAGACTACGTAAAGGAAATCATAAGGCAGAGACCCATTGTTGAATAATTTATCAAAACATTTTTATTTTAACAACAATACAATATGTCACAAAAAAAAACAAAAAACAAAAAAAAAATCACAGAGGGATTTAAGACAGGTCTGGCTCAGGTTTTCTTCTATGTGAGTTCTTTTAAAAACAATAAGTGCAGCATAAATCAAAACGAGTCAAGAGGAAAAAGAGCATCGTTACATCCTTCAAATGATACTAAGAATGAGGACAAGACACAAAAAAAATAAAAAAATAAAAAATAAAAACCTCGACGCCATTGAAAGTCACATCCCTAAAAGTCTCTGCAAAAGTGTAAAGAATTACCACTACTGCTAATGTTCATAAAACCACTAATGCCTCACAAGATTATGAATTTCATACAATGGAAAACAAGTTTAAAAAGATCTTGTAATTTATCCGTTACAGTACAAAAACATCTTTCCCATTTCTGGTACCAGTAAACTGTGGTGAAATGGTTCTAAGCACCAGCTTGAGTTGTGTCTCTGACTTATTTTCATACATCATTATATGTTGTTTAATGAGGGGGGCATTGAGGCAAGGAGGGGTCTAGCACCATGAAAAATTAAACCGCTCCCTGATTGCACTTCCCCCATCTACACATTATGACCATACTACATCTTTAAAATACCTTGTAGCCCCTTATCAAGTGAAGTACCCTTTGATATGCAATAAATATATAAGAAAACAACCATGTACAGTATAAATAATGTCACAATTTACAATTTTTCATTTCCTCTGGAATCCAAAAAAAACAAAAACTGGCAACAAAACGAGGTATAAAAGTGGGAAGAAACTACTGTTGCAGTAATTGAAACTAGAGTGAAACAGGATATATTTTAGGGTGTATTATAATATAGCAACAACAAAAACAAATGACTGAGGTGGACAAATGTGACCATATACAAATTAGATTTTTGATTGAGAACAAAACCACATAAGTCTTCTAGTAAACCTGAAAACAAATACATTATGTACATTAAATGGTGTGCACAGACTGATGAGAGCGAGGGGAGAATCTGAATGCTTTCATTTGTGGGTATTTTTGTTATAATGCGTTACGCAGCGTCAATTTAGATGGTGTAAAATAGGTCTTAACCTAATTCTGTCAGCTAATTAATAGCATGTGAATACAGTCCAGTGTGAGTAATAATCACATTTTATGAAGAAAGTTTTTGAATGTACTTTTGAAAGTCTTTCTACACGTTGGAGAAGAAACAAGAAGAAAAAAAAGGTCAGAATGACTGAGCCTTACCTGTCATGTCTCAACTCACGTCCTCTTAAACATTGTTTAAATATGAACTGAGTCTCATCAGGATGGATGTTTCCTATAAAATAAAAACACCGAAGAAATGCGCCGCAGTCTGGTCGTTGTTTTCGCCCTCACTGACTTTTTGCATTGTACGATTATGATTGCGTGCCTCTTTGGATGTGTGACTGTGACGGGCACTTCACCAAACACAAGCTGCAACAGTGATTCCTCCTCTCTGTACCACGTCTATGCACACCGCACCACTGTGGATCCCATAAATTCATTCACAATTTACAGTTATTTATTTTCTCTGTCATCTAGAAACAAGAAACAAAAAGAGGTATAAAACTGGGATTGTCTTCCCATTCCCAAAAAAATAAAAAAACACCACTGTCTGTTTTCTGGGTGTATCATAGAAACCACACCAATGACTATTTAGCTGGACTAAAAAATTTGAATTTTCCATCTACATACTTGATTTCCAACAAAGAATGAAACCATATTAGTCCTCTAGCAAACCCGTATTTTAGAGAAACTGATACATTTTTTTTTGATTTGCTTTTTTTTAATACTTACATAAAACCTTATGTGTGTGTGTATGTGTGTGTGTGTGTGTTTAATCCTCTAATTACATCTCCTCTAAATACAGTTCACAAGGCCAATGTGGTGTACTTCTAGGCTGGTAAAACGTTTTTAAGTATCTAACGAGAATAAATAAGATTGGAATAGCACCTCAAAGAGCTTACAGACAGGAATTACAAATGTCAAGAGTTTTACCTGAATACCAAACAAAAACAGGAACTAATACAATGCCAAATGTGACAATCAGCTACTTCTCCTGTGAAGCGATTCCCCTGCTGGTACAATAGAATCACAGCAAATTCATGGACATATAGAATAACTAGATTGGTGTACAAAAGTTCTACTGAATTTGCATAAAAGTACCTGAATCAATACACAAAGCCGGCTACTTGACGCTTTTGAATCACAGCAGTGTCCGTTGAACATATAACCTGATTTTCAGTGCTAGCAGTGCTCACATTTTTTTTTTTTTTTGTAATATCTTAAAATGCTTTTTATGAGAAAGTACCAGTCTAGTCATTCTATTTCTAAACACCAAGTCCAATCAGCAGCTGGTATGGGGAAGACAGTGAGCTATAGTTGGATTGGCTGAGTATCCATACCTTATTGTGTGATGTAAACAATACTGAGTAAACGTGGCTGATTCAGAAAGTGTTTTCCAGGAATAGATTGCCTTGAAGACAACATTTGTGCTGCCATTAGAGTTTTGGTTATGGCTGAAAGACACCAGGGAGGAGTCTTCACTTTGATAATGGTGATGGAGCCTGAAGAAGGAAGAGACAGAGCAAACAAACAACTCATCAAGACAATATCCAATATACAAAGCATATATATTTATATATATATATAGTATATATAAGTTCATGGTAAAGCAGTATGAAAAACTTCTTGCATATGCTTAAATTTTACTCTAGATATGTAATCGACGACAGAAAACACTTTGCATGACTGTCTGATAATGCAGCTTCTAGCAGAGGAAAAATCTTCCTATTATAGTGTGAAGTGAATGGAAGACAAGGGACAGGCAAACATGGATGTTATGAAAATATGTAGTAAGAGTAAAGGAGTTGCTGTTGGGGTTATTAATATTAGTTCATATATTAGTCTTTGCTTGTAGCTACAGCACAAAGCAATAATAATACAATCAATTACATTTGTGTGTTTACTGTAATGGCTCAACTATCGCAAGCAACTCTTCCTTCAAGCTATTTCTAACATGAGCTGAACTAATGGGGGTCTAAAGTTTTATCTTTATCTAAATGTAGATTTTATAAACATTTCATTTGCAGCCTTGCGCTAAATAAATGACGCTATAATAAGTATAAAGCCTAATGTGGTAACCTGTATGTACCTGCTCCAGCCTCTGAACTTTTCACTGTGCCATTACTGTTATTGTACAGCATTACAAAGTGAGACTGACCAGTGTGAAGCTGTCATAGATTCTCATCAGCTCCTCCATCCGATACTGTTCAAGCACCACGACTCTCGTCAGCGACGGGCTGTTGGCTCGGGCACAGTCCTCGCAGTGCACCACGTAGGACTTCTTACTGCTGTTCTCACTGGTCACAAACAGCACGTCAAACACTTCCACCTGCACAAACACAGTGCATATTCTGTTCACGCTGCATCAAATACCACATATACAAATGCACAATTTTTACTGTGTGGACAGACAGCGAGGGTAGCAGGAAGAGGGACTCACGTCACACTCATTGCAGTAGTAGGCCGGCTCGTCCTTCACACGACTCTGGTAACAGATCTTCTTCCCTGCAGCCACCAGCTGGTCTCTCAGAATCTGGATGTGCTTGATGGACTGCATCAGGCAGTGTCTGAGAGAGAGACAGGCGGAGGAGTAGAAAGTGAAAAATGTATACACACGCTCACAAACACAGATAATCACTAAGCGCGCATCTTACTTGATCATCTTGAAGGTATCCTGGTCGGTGATCTTGATGGTACGAGCCACATTCCAGGAAACGTGGATCATGGGAACGATTGACTTAACCTTCTTCACCTCGTTCCACTCGAAGCGCTCCAGGGCGAGTTGATATTGGTACGCTTAGCAAAAAACACAAACTGTGGTGAGGCTGAGAGCAGGCATAATATTTAAAGAGCATATTTCATTTGTAATTGCAGACAAAGAACAACATCTGCGATTTTTCTCTTTTTTGGTCCTTATTGTAACTTACAGTTGAGAGGTCCCACATTCCAGGCGATGTTGTTGCACCAACCCACTGCTTGGACCCAGTGTACAGTCCCTGCATTAATCCACACCAGGTCACCTGGCCTCTGAATGAAGCGGTACACAGGAATGTTGGAGCTGTAAAGGTCTTCCAGGACTGGCCACCAGGACCCCGTCAGGTAGTCTACTCGATGCCTGAGAGAAACAGTTTGCTATAATGCAATGCAGCACATACACATACTGTAGCTTATTGCTACATCTGCTCTTAAAGTGACCCTACTGAAAGCTTCTTCACTCACTTCTCACAGAATTTGTTGATAGCTGACCAGTAGTGCTCATGGACAGCAAACCACTCGCAGTCGCCGGGCCCGATATTGATGTTGACTGAGCAGAAATTGTTGTTCTCTTGGTGACCTGATGAGAAAAGAAAGTTCACCACTTTCCTCATTTGAAACCTTAAAACTAAGTACTTACTTCTAAAATTCAGAAGATTTCTAATGTTTCTAACTGTGATGTCAGACACACACTGACCTGGCGTGCGGCTGCCTGGCACCTTCATGTAGAGCTGGACAGTGTTCATGCCCAGGATGGTGTGACCGACGTGACTGAGCATGTTGTTGCTAGACTCCACACGCATGAAAGCTGGCAGCTTCAGCAGTTCCTGTAGCTGCGGTTTCCACCTTTATAAAAAACAAAAACAAAAAAACAACAAAAACATAACTAGTAATGTGAAAAAAGGACCCATTAGTGAGCTCAGTCCAGGTGAGCACAAGTTAATATCATAATCTCACCTTTTAGGGTCTGAGAGATCAATGTTGGTCCCAAATTTGATTATCTTTCCGACTGTTTTCGGCTCTGAGCTGGAGGGAAGAGTAAAGTCTGAGTTGAGTATTGTTGTCGGAGGATTCAACACAATAAATTCTTGATACAAACAGATCACAGTTTTGTGCTGACCCGGGCGTGCTGGTGGCTTGAAGAGCTTGGGCTTTGCTGAAGGCGAGAGCAGAATTGGCTTTAATGGTAGTCGAGGCGGGACTGCCTTTACTGTTGGCTAATGTGAGATCTGCTTTTGTGGTGGCTGATGGGTCTGGGGGCTCTCCTTCGTCTTCATTGTCACTCTCCTTCTCCTCCTATAACACATCTACATGAGCTTAGCTGACACGTTGGCCAACAGCTAAAGATGGATAAATCATTATGTTTAAAAAGATTATTATTTACCAACTACATGTGTGGATTACATTAGTCTATACAACTGTAACAGGTAAATTAATATAAAAAGAGAGCATAAACACCATAGGTGACATAAAGACAACTGTCCACTAAATATTGAAGTGTGTGTGTGTGTATGTAGGTATAAATGTGTGTGCCATGAAGGAAAATGTCTACCTGCAGACTCTCCTGGAAGCTGGAAGCCTGGTACTGGGCGTATTTGGCAATGGTGGTGTGTGAGCGGCTGCTCTCGCACGGCCATGTCTGTGTGGAGCCGCTGGGATCCCAGTTTTCATCAGCGGGCTGCTGAACCTGAGTCCTCACTTCCACTGCATGCTCCGCATTAGCCTCCACCAGGGATTTGGTAGAGAACAGACCAAGGTCTCACATAGGAAGAAAGAAGAGCATATGAGATAATTATCAGATAATTAAGGCCCAATGAAATTTACCCAGTACAATTAGTTTTTTCTCCACTCTTTGTATTTAGATTGGACCACTGGAATTTTTGTTACCTCAGTTAATGTATAACTCATATAACAATGCATGACATAGACAAAATAGGTGAAATATACTAAAATATGCAAATTAATTCAAAGTGGCCTCGGTCATTAGACAGCCTCCTGGTGTCCTGAGCCATTACATCATGCTTCAGCATACATGGTCTGCATTCAAATATGGATCATAAAGACACAGCTGTGATGTGGCTCTGACAATGGGGCGCTGTAAGCTGCACTATACACAACACAAAGCACTTCCTACTAAACTGATCTGCCAGCCCTGTGTTTGCAGATTGCTCTTGTGATGATTGTGAAATGTGTAACGTCCCTGTCATAGTGTGGAGAGAGCGACAGCTCAAAGAGGTGACACATAACAGTACTCAGTACAGAATGAAACCTGAAAACCATACAATTTATGATATTATGCATGTAGATGTGAAGAATTAATGCCTTTCTCTTTCTATGTTCCTTGCATGACTATCTCCTTAATTACTTAATGTATTACTAATCACTAAAAAGCTAATTTAGAGTGGATGGCAGGTTAATTCTGTACTGCTGAAGAGAGTAAATGAGATGGGTTCATTAGTTGTATGAACTTACTAAGGCGGAGGGAGCCAGCGAGGCCTCTGATGACAGTAACAGCATTTTTGGGATCAGTGCAGAACTGAAGCAGAACTGGAGAGAAGGCATCTCTCTTGCTCTCCAACTGCAGACACAAACAAAGTACAATCATGAGCATTTAAACGAAGCAAATTAATTAATTTATGCGTCTTGAAACCAATGACAAATACTGACAGGTTGGAAATGTGTAGATCTTGAAACAAGGTACGATAATGCAGCTCACTCTGTGCTGCTATCAAGAGAAACGACCCAAGAAACGCTTCAAGAATTATGGAGGTGGTTTAGTTTCTTGTTCATATAAGAAAAAACAAGATTTTAGGATGCAGTACTTGATATTACAAGGTCGGGTCATTATGCTAATCTGTGTGGACTCACATAGATGCTTGGGGTGGGAGGGTTAAGCTTTTCTCGAGGAATGGGGGTCTCGATGTTAATGTTAGGTTTGACAGAGAGGGCAGGAAGCAGGTACGACTCCTTGAATTTCCCCTTCACTCTTGTCCCCCTAGGGAAACCAAAATGGAAGAAAAGAGTGTATTAAAACCTATTCTGATATTTTAAGGATCATGTTTATCAGAATACTCACTTGCAAGCTCTGATCACTTCAGCGCCTGTGTTTTCGATGCTGATCTTAGAAAGTGGGATTCTTTGCTCTTCCACCTCCGATATGTTGAATGTTTGTCGACCATCACTCTCCACTTTAATCAAGAGGATCTTAAGCTCCTTAGACAAGCCCATTGACAATGCTTTTAGTTTCAGGGGATCGACTGGAGCTAACGAGCAGGGTTTACTCGCTGGTGTGGAGACACATAGTTTGGGTGTATTGATTGTTACAGTTGACGCTGAGCTTGAGGACTTGGTATCTGTGTTTCCAGTTGCTGATATCGTATTTTCTAAATGGACGACTTCTTCTTTCTTCTCTGTTACAATCTTTACCTCAGAGTTGCCACTGTCTGCTTTTTTTTCTTTATCTTTGCCCTCATTTTTCTGAAGAATCTGGCCTTTCGCACTATCTTTGAGAGGTCTGGGTGAGTTTCTGGAGATGACTGGCACTGAGGATGAAACAGGTGTTTTACATGCTTCTTGTTCTTCCAAATCCCTCATTTCATTCGATTTGTTTTTAAGACAGATGATACTACTTTCTTTTTTCTTCATCTTAATCTTGATCTCTCCATCTCTTTCTTCATCCTTATTCTTTTGTTTTCTTTTTCTGTTTGTGACTATGCGTTCTGTCTCTTCCCTGTTTGCCCTCTCTTCCTTGGTTGAGACAGTGAGGAGGCCGGTGAACGAGGCTGTATGTGTGGTGGTCAGTCTCAGCTCTGCACTTAGTGACTCGTCCAAAAGAGATGACTGTGCTCTCTCGGGGAGGATCTCTGTATCTTTAATGTCTTGTTTCTCTTTTATTTCATTCTCAGTCTCTTCCTGCTTCTTCTGTACCAGGGCATCTGTTTGAGGATCACACAGATTTGTTGGACTATGGGATCTAAAAAGTGTATCTGAGGTAGTGTCAGTTGGTGATTGATTAACGGGTAGGGAGGATGCAGTGAGATCAGATTTTGGGGAGAAATCTTGATGCTCCTGACAGTGGATGTCTGGGCCCAATGCAAGAGAAGAGGAGAACTTTACCCCTCTTGGTGTGCTAGCAGGAGGCCCCCCAAATGGACCGCCTCGACATGTGACCCTTTGACCACCAAGGAAGGTGGCCAGGCTCTTGAAGACATCATCCAATCCTGTTTTATGGTGACGAAGCTCATGGAGAAGAGAGCCAGAAGTTTCCCTGCTGCTATCCACCTCTTCCTCTTTTTCTTTCTTAACAACCTTTTTAGTTGGTAGATCACAGGGGTCAATCATGCTATTTTGAGAATAATCGGACAGTGTACTTTCACAAGGTTCTTTATTCATCACATCAGTGCTCTCACTGTCTACGGGAGGAGTAGGAGGAGAAAAGCACTGGGTGGGGCTGGGCTGGAGGACAGGTCTACTTATCACTCCCTTTTCTAGCTCATCCTCATCATCTCCTAGAACTGATACTGGAGAGCCCTGCCAGCTGAGTACAGGAGGAGTGTTTGCAAGATTGTCTCCAATTTCCCTCAAATTTCCCATCACAGCCACAGGCTGCAGGTCAGGGGCGTTGAGAATCCCTTCGTACCCGCCTTCTTTGCCATGCATGGGCTGCTCTACACTAATTGAACATGCTGTACTGAGTGGTGCTAAGGCTTTAAATAAAAGAGAAGGCAGTGTATCATCAGGCTTTGCTCTTGGGACGTCTTCTGACTGAGATGAGACGATGGGGGGTCTCTTGCTGGTCTTTTTGGAGCTGGTGTTCGTGCTTCGAGACTGTGTTAGTTGTTCCTTGCGTGGGAGTTTCGGGGGACTGACGATCTTTTTGGGCATTTTGCAATTTTGTGATTTTGAGGATGGTTGAGGTGAAGTGCAGCTAGAATGAGGAGCTTTAACAGGGACATTGTGATTCTCTGGTGTATTTTTAGTATTTATGGATGGCCTGTGTGATGTCCTCTCCGTTCGTTCACTCCTCTCCTGGTGCTTGTGTCTGGCTGGGCAGGGTGTTGACTGACCTTGATTCTCTGAAGTCAGAGTTGTAGCCTCTATTTTAGTCATTTTGACCTCTCCTGAAAAGTTGGAAGTAGCGAACATTTCCTTCTCTGTGGTTTTAGTTTTAATGCCTTTAATTAATTTTCTTTCCTTCTTTGCTGTTTTATCCCTTTTCTTTTTTCTCTCGCCTAACCTCTTTTCCTCTTTTTTCTTCCTCCTTTTTCTTTCTTCACCCTTTCTGCTTATCTTTTGAACTTCGCCCTTTCTCTCCTTTTTCACCAATTTCTCTTTTTGTTTGCACTCTGGTTTTTTGTGTTCTTCCATCTCCTTCTCAGGCTTGTTTGCTCTAGATCTGCTGTGGGGGGACTGTCGTGAGCAGAGGGGCTGTGAGGTCTTTCTGTATTTGACATCTGGAAACCTGGATTTTGGACCAGTACGAGGTGTAAGAGACGTGGTAGATGTCAGGCTAGGTCTTGGGGTGTGAAGGGGACTTCCCTGGAGTTTCTGCTGTCCACTGAGGCCAGGACTACACTGATGAATGATTGATGGATCTTTTCTGCCACTGGACACTATGTATGAGGGACTGGAGGGAGATTGTGGACTGCTGGCAGTAGAACCTCCATCTTTAGGACTGCAGAGGAGGGATGAATATGGAGGAGAGTCTGCACCAGATGACCTGGAGATGGCTGGATCCCTTGAATTGCCCCTTGGATGAGTACGCTGAGGTTCCTGCAGAGTTAACATTATGTCTGTTTAGACTTTTGTTCAAAGTTAGGAACTAGGGGTGATAAAATGACAAAAAAACTACTTTTTCATTTGATAATCGTCATGCTATTTAAATGGTTTATTACTCACTGTGCTTTGTTTGTGATGATGGCTCCAGGAGTCCTTTTCCTCCAGAGGGTGTAGCGGGGGGTTGTGCTGTGGGGCTCTGGGGTGGCCTGTGTGCCGTTGATAGTGGTAATGATGGTTTTGGTGGCTGTAAGGCACACGGGTGTGGTCTGCTGGTGAAGACGAGATTTTCCAGTCATCATTCCCTCTGTTTCCATGATGTGGTGGTCTTTGAACTGTTGGGTTACCGTTATAGAAGCCATGTCCTCCAGCTCTCAGTTTAGAGGTTTCCTACAAATTACAAAACCAAGAACAGAAAATTACCAATGATCACCGTGTTTATATTTTGTTATGTTACATTTTAAACAAGCTTACCTGTTGCTGTGTTACTGAGGTCCTGTGGGCAGAGTGGTGGAAAGGAACTGCCCTGTCATGAAGAGGCTTCCAGTCATCTTGGTTGCAGCGGTGGTGGCGAGGCGGTGATGGGGCATGGGCAAGTAAAGGTAAGTGCCTTGATCCAGGATGAGATGACTAAACAGAGAAGCACACATATCCTGAAATACTACAGTGGATGGGATTTTACCAATGGGTGGTGCTATTGCACAGAAATGAAAGACCACATAAAGGTAAAAAGGCTATTTTTAGCAAATGAATCAAAATTTGTTGTACTAGGTCAACACTCTACCTGATCAGGGCCAGATTCCCTTCTTCTCTTAGCTAGACACTCCTCCCTAGGGGATAAAGGGTGCTGTGGGGGTGGACTGTGCTGGTGTAGTTGATCTCGCCGCTGATGGAGTGCTGGTCGTTTCCAGGGTCCTGGTCGGTTGTTTATCATTCGGCCTGGAAAGCTCCTGCGGCAGTCTGAGGGGGCCCATCTCTCTGGTGTGGACTGCAGTTCTCTGTTGTTGCGATGCAGGCGAGGACCCCCATGCTATAGTCATAGACAAAAAAGAGAAAAAGGACAGTTTAGATCAAAAAGTCAAGTAAAGATACAAAACTCCAGCTGAAAAAACAATATGAACTGATCCTGAAAATAATATTGTTCCATAACCTCCATCTGCAGGTCTTACCAGAGAGTTGTTGACATTGTTGTCCCAGTTTGTGTAGCGCTCTCCTGGTCCCGTTGGATAGTCATTGTTACTGCCAGCTCGGTTGTGGAACGAGCGTGTGGAGTTGTGATGCCAGTTCTGGGACTCAAACAGCTGCTCTTTACCATCCCAGAGACGCACATGCTGTCTGTGGCCCTTAGAAATACCCTTGTCATGGACATGGATGGTTCTCTCCCCCCTAAAAGACCAACTGAAGTGAGTAACAAGTTTCATGGTATAAAATGGATTTAAGTCAATGATGCCACAGCATGACATGTTATACTGTCCTGTTGCTTAAATAGTAGGTATGAATGATGCTTATACTGTTCAACTCACCTATTATAAAGACGACTTGACTGTGGATGATGTGACTGATTGCGCCCTTCTTCGTATCTGTAGTGAAGAAACTGCAGTTACTTTTAGCAAAAAACAAAACAAAACAAAAGCAAAAAAACATACTTACAAACATACAGAAAATCTTCAGTGTCTCATTAATGCAACTAATAATGCAGCAGAGAGTTAAAAATATACAGTTCATGTCAGTACGCAACAAATTTGTGAGCTCTGACTTGTGTTGTTGGTTAGCTAGAAGGCAAATTTAAACCAAAGTCTGTTGTTTTTTCCAACTGTTGACATAACCAGCCATCAGTTTCTTCCGAGTGTTTGGTGTACATCAATGCACTTTCTGGCCTTAATCAAGGGTACCTTGCTGATACTTGACTCATGATGAACCATGACAGATATGATGAGGAAAAGCTCAGTCACTGGAGACAATTTGCAAAGCTCGTTAATACAACACCTGCATGGTTGAAGGATCACATGACCCCCAAGCAGGGTCAGGGTAACACAGACACTTAGAATGAAGCCTTTAATTTGATATTTGAAGGATAATTGTAGCTTGTATTACAAACTATATTTCTCAGTGAATAACCTGTCAGCTCTATGCTTTTACTTTCTCAAAAATAATTTAATGTTTGGGAGTCACAACTGGTACTTCTGCCATAAACCACAACCACATACAGGAGCTAAAGTTACAGTCATATTCATTAGTCACCCTCAACTCCTCCAGATGCGGCTTCTCTCAGCTGAAGCTAAAGATGTTATGGTTTCATTCTCCAAATTCCTTCTTGTTTAAACTAAAGACAAGTTCATGCTCTCAGCTGCAGCTGAAGTCAGAGCTTTTCATAAAAAAATGCTCATCACTATTTCAGTTAATCGGTCTCTTAAAGTGGTGCATTTCTTGAATTAGTCCACACAATAAAGGCTGGTGTCCAACAATGTCCGGTTGTTCTACTATCTACTCCCACTGGATTAAAAAATATTTTCAGGAATGTTTCAGTCATTTTTTATCCAACTGTCTGAGTGTTTACAAGTATTTACAAAATGAAAAAACAACACTGTGTGTGTGTGTGTGTGTGTGTGTGTTCTGATGGTGCTGCTGACCTTTGTGTGTTGTTCCAGGGCCGACTGTTTACAGGAGCCCATTGTCCTCTGTTAGGTCCTCCAGCTGGGTAGGAGTCCCATGTGTTACGGCCAGAGTACAGCTCTGCTGGGTGATACATGCAGCCTGGAACGGAGATGTTGTTAACTATTTAATGTTAGATTATGATTTCAAATAAAGAAATGTGATATCTCACTTAACAAAATGCAATGTTGAAGTTTAAAAACAAAAAAAAAAACTACGCTACTGATTCATTACTTGATTGAAGCCTACATGAAGAGCCCGGTAAGCATGTAAAGTAACACTATCAACTAACAAAAGTACAAAACAATGTTCATGTGCATTTCTGCATCATCCTACCATCTGTGACATTTGCACTAAGCTGATTACTAATGCTGAGCGTGCTTAAATTAGACACTGGTACTTTTGTAGTAGTAATTTTGTGATACTACATATAAAGTAGTTCTGTGGTGTATATAGTGCATGTTTGCATTTAAATACATAGTACAGAGACATAAACAAATGTGGGTACCAGTCTAGGGTCTGTGTTTGGGAGGCCCTCCACTTCCCACCTGAGAGCAAAAACACAACCTGTGGATAAGAGACAAAGGTGAGTGATACAGTCTGTATACTGCCAGAAAGAAACATGTATTTTTATACCATATTTGCACAATAATTGCTTTTTTGTTCTAGCTTAATAACAAATAAGCTTCTTATCCTTGTACTTTTGTGATTTACACTGACACCAAAGTGCCCTTTTGTGTTTTTCTAGTAGATTTTATATCCTCATGTTGTATTTTCTGCTGCACTCTATCTGTTCAGCAGTCATATCATCAGTCAGCCGGAGCTGCATTGTGCATTCAGCCTCTCTCTAATCATGACAAACCAGCAGTCACCAAAGCCAGTGGCTATGCAATGATAAAAACACTAAGATGAAGGACCATGGCAACCTCACTTTAAGAACAAAGAAAAGCAAAGAAAAACACAGGGTGGGCTGCAGTATCGTCAATAGGGGCCTCACCATTCATTATCAGCTACATTTGCTTCAAGTAGAGCAACTCCAGAGGCACAATGAGCTCTATAACTACCAGCTGAACCACTATACCAGGTCAGGTGTTCAGCTGGTTGCAAGTGTCTCTGGCAGAAATGATAAGATCTCTTAGTGTTTTTATTTTAGCTGACAAACACTTGAGCGCTGGGGTTTATTTTGTTGAAGTGTGCTGATTTCAAATTTGCAGGCTGCAAAGAGCAATGCTGTACAGGTGACAGATTGCACTTCTATATGCATTCATTTCCCACAGCCCCTATATTGTATGAAGAACTGTCGTGCAACATGTTACCCATTTCCCTAGTGGTACATTTTTTTTGTACAATTGTTCCATACAGGTATGCTTGTGGTAAGACTGTTGCAGCTGTGTTATAATAACCTGAGTGCTGAATGAGGTAAGTGAGCAACGTTCCTTCTCTCTCTTTGAGCGTCTGTTTCCAGAGCAACTGAATACAAGATAGTTCTTTCTGCTTTAGGCTTTTTTAGAGTCAATTGCATTTAGATTTGTTTTTGGAGTAGAAAGAGGACACAAAAGAGCTTGTGTGCATATTTTATACAGTTAACATACAGTAAAGTGCTTTTATTCTAACATACAGAGCTGTATGCCATCAGTAACTACATAAAGCTGTACAATATATCTAATTATATCCCCTCTAATGATCACATCAACTCCTGTTTCCGTGTTTCTCTGTTAACGTTAAAACGGCTTCTTCGTCAATGTAGAACTTTCTTTTTCTTGCGATCTTTGTTGTATGACTTTATTATTTTTGTCCCAAAATACTAACTTCATTGTCCATCCTGAATTAATGATAAAGAAGTATGCTGCGTTCATGCTAATAACAATACTTTATGTAGTGTTGCCACATTTTTAGACACAGTGTTTGAATATTCCTTTTTCCTTTGACAAGACAAGATGCTTTATTGAGCTTTTAACCCTAAATCATTCAAGCAACGTGACACAAACAGCAGATAAACCATTTGTTTTAACCCCCCTCCTGCACAGTGGAACATGCACTTTTCTTACAGTGTTGTAGGAGGAGCTGTCAGTCAGCAGCTTCAATTTGACTCAATACAACAATGGCTCTGCGCTTCCAATATTAAACCCATCTGTGCAGGGTTAATGTGAGACATCTGGAATTTAGCTCCGAGGCCGAATGATGTCATGTGCAAAAAGGGGTTAAGATGCTGTTGGGTAAACTCTCTGCTTCACAGTAAAGTGAAGTACAGTGTTGAATATCAAATGTTTTGATGTGTACAGTAAAAATTCTGGCCATGCTTTACAAATAACACAGTGCTTATGCTGGTGGTTGATAATTTGACACCTAATAAAAGGTTAAACCCACTGTTTGCAACCCTCAATCTGCACCTCCCTCCCTAACTCCCTCTTGTCACCAAGGAAACCCTGGTCATCTCTATCACCACAGGGGGATAACCATGCATCCATTCATGTCTCTGCTGAAACCCCAATTTGTCTGTCTAACCTTTTTAAATTTCACTACACTACTAATCCTCTTTGCCAAAGTGTAAATTGGAGACATTTATTTGAAAAAAATAATAGCTGCATGTGCATCCTTGTAACCAATCCTACCTTGAAATGAGAGTTGAGAGAAAAGGAGGAGACAGGCTCTCTGGTCCAAATTTGATGATGCTGCCAGTCAGGAATAGGAAGACAGCAGACCTGTGTAGTCTCTGATTCCTTTAAATAGACATGCTCCGCTATCTGGCAAACACACAAAGACACACATAGCAGAGAAAGTGAGGAAATACCATAGTCAGTCGGTGCACAGATGTACAAGACAGGAAGGTTTTATTGTTTCAAATCAAGGGCAGAATCTCTCCTTCTTCCCTCAGGTATTCCTGCTATTCTCTCACATTGCTTTCACAAACATTTTCACTGTTGCAAATCCAACCTTCCCTAGACAAAGAAAAGGAAAGTGGTGTGAGAAAGAGATGGGGAGAGGAAGGATGGGTATGATTTGACTTCTCCTGTCTTTCCTCTCCATGGCCCTGCCCCATGGCCTTTGCTATCTTCACTACTTGTTTCAACAAGGCTCCTATTCTTTCTCGATACCTAATATCCCAGCCTCTTCCTTTCTTTTTCAGGCTCTGTGTATGCCTCTGCCTATGCCTCACCCTCCCTCTTCTCTGCACGCTGTGTCCTTGTATCCCTGGCAACCGATGATATCATTTAGTCCAGAGCTGGGAGCAAGGCCTCAAGCAAGGAGGGGTGTGTTTGCATGTGTGTGTGTGTGTGATTTTGACAGACAGCGAGAGAGAGAGAGAGAGAGAGAGGGGTGGGTTAATGTATACTTCCACATTTCTATGTGCTTTTCTATGTTCAATCTTCTGAAGCTGCTGAAACAAAATAACTGAGCAGTGAAAAAAAACTGCAAATACACTCCAATTTGTGCTCTCATTTGGTCTGTCACCTGTCACATTCTTGCATATCTCACACTATGTGGAGATGCTTAGTAGCTGCACTGAAACACTGCAGATGTGCAGTGCTCCTGTTGAGACTTTATGTGTGCATGTGTGTGCATGTAGGATGGATACTGATCCTATACCATAAAAGGAAGGATGGACTGCACCAGGCCAGGCCTGTCTCTGGTGGCTTCTACTGTAGACTAGCTTACACGATGAGCATAGACATGAAGAGAACAGATGGAGGGAAAGCGAGAAGTGACAATGTTCAGGCAGACAGCGACTGGACAGATAACCCGCGCCTGAATGCACAGCACATGCATGGTTTTATTGGATGTAGGACAGAAATAGCGTCACAATCACAGAGAAAGAACGTACAGTATGAGCCGAATATCAATCACATTTCTAAAAATAACATCCCTGCAGCCCTGCTTCCCTCTATCCCCTTCTCCTTTTCTATAATAGCAGCTTCTCCTGGTGTATGCTCCATAAAGCACAGCCCTCAGAGGGGTACTGGAATGTACCAAGGCAAGGTCAAGAGCAAGAAAGAGGGGTGTCTTTTGCAAACAATGCAAAATCTACAGCATTTTATGAACAAAGACAATGAAGCCGGTTAAGAAGTTCAAAGACAGAGCTGGAGGCACGTGCATGAGTGTGTGTGCATGTGCACCAGAAAGCTGGCTTGTGTGGGTAATGGTAACCTAAAAATCGCATGTCAATCATGTCAACTGAAAGCATACACCTGGGTTGTGTTACACTAACTCCAGATGTCCGTTGTTTATTTTATTTCAAACAACTCAGAAATGAGTCAAACATTTCAGTCAATTATTATAAAAATAAATAAAATACAGACTCTGATGTGTCAAACAAGCTGAGCACAACTTTCAGTGAAGCCAGGTAAGGTACTGTCTGTGACAGTTATTATTAGTCATTCCAGTGTAGCTTCTTACTACTGTAAACACACACACACACACATGCTGATATTCAACAGTTAAACGTTCCAGTCGAGCTCACATGTAACCACAACACAAGTGTAACCGATACAGTCCCCATTCACTATATTTTCATCGTTTTTGCTCTTGCACTGTGTCTGCACGTGAGCACTGCACTTGTGTGTTTGTGTATGTGTGTGTGTGTGTGTGGTTGATGAATGTGCAGCACAGTGTGCAGACACACACTGCAGTATGCTCAGCCAAGAGAGATCATTTAGAACAATGACAGAGAAAATATTTTTTTAAATCAACAAATGAAGTCAAACACAGTACAGAAAACACACACACAAACACACACATACATACACAAACACACACACATACACTTCTTACACACTGTACAATGCATGCAGTATATTTCCATTCAGCCAAAAGCAAATAACATGTCAAGTGGCTAATCTGCAGTGCTCTTTTACCTCTTTTTTTGTCTTTGTTCTCTTTGGTCCACACACCCCTCTGCTCCCCTTTTCCTCCCTTTCACTCCTCGCCACCTTGTCTCACCCGATCCTCTCCTCTGTCTCCTTTCTTCCCCTCTCCTCCTCTTCCTGTTTCCACTCCACTCTCTGATGCTCCGGCTCTCATAGCAAACCGACTGGGGCGGTCCCATAAGCTGCCAAGCACAAGAAATGAGCCAATGAGAAGAGAGAATCTCATATCTATCACATTTTGCAGTGAACAGGCAGGAGGCAAGAAGAGGGGGGAAATAGCAGACAGAGGCATGGAGGGGCTCTTTTTATTTCTCTCTCTTCCTCTGTGTGTGTGTGTGTGTGTGTGTGAAAACAGTATGTGTGTGTGCACGTGAGAGTGAGAACAGAGAGGGAGTTGGAACATGGCCAGTACAGTAGAGGAGATATTTTAAATCTCTCCACAGCTGTACAAGAATATTCTCGAGCAGATGCAGACATGTTTTCCACCTATATAACTGACACTCATTTCAGTCTGAATGTGATACTCTTTATTGGCTTTATACATGTATAATGCAGATTGATATTTTTCTCCTTCTTCTTCTTGTTACCACATTTTTGCTCATGAGATAAATAACTTTTTTGTAGGTTTTTCTACAGGTGTTTGATAATACTACTGAGGTTACATTTACGTTATTCTTGCATGCTACACATCACAATACCAGTATGAACAATGTGAAAGCTTCTCCCATTTTTTTGTGTACCTTAGTGTAGCTGAATACTCAGATACCTTTTCCGGATGAATTGGGATGTGAGGTGAAATGGTGACAGACGGGCTGCAAATGTTGGCTGAGCTCAAATGTCAAGTGACAGGAAAACCAAGGTAGGTGGGGCTACAGCTATTAGTTCATGAGGGAGGGTCTAGTCTTTGTGGCTCACAATGCAAAACCACCACTCACCCCTCTCTGCTCATTTCACCCATCACCGACCAATAAAAAGCAGGCGGAGCTGACGGCCCTGAGTGCACAGTAAGAGGTAGAGACGGAGGGCGAGATGATGAGGAACCAGACGAGTAGGCACAAGTGCTTTAGTGAAATGGTGGAAGCAGACTGCTGACAGCTTTTTGCCTCTGAAGTGCCATAGCAACAGCCCCTGATCAGCCCAAACTCTATTGGTCACTGCTCAACCCCATGTGGGTATTTGGACCAATCAGCAAGCTTTGGTGCAGAACTAAGTAGGGACAGCTTCACAGGCCAGAATATCTGCTAAATGATGCCCCCTGGTGGCTCAGTGGAGGCCGAGAAGCTTCTCAGCTGGTTTCTACAGTGGAGCATCTGTTACCTGTTCTGCCTTGACAGTTTCATACCTGCAAGAGAAAAAGAAAAAAAAAGCTGTGATGCTTGGATCTAATGATACAGTAATGCTGCAAATATTTCCCAATAATTTCAGAAAGAATTACAAAATTGTACTAATATGAATTTTGGCTTAAGGTATATTATTCAATCTTATACATCTACATGTACATGTAGCTTGGATTAATGCTTACCGCACATCAGTATTTTTACTTTTATTCAAAATGATCGGTAAAAAAATAGTAGCATTAGTGGTTTTGATTTCAGAAGAAGTTAAAGAGTTTGTATGTTTGTATGCATCTCATTATGTAGAAGGGAATGAGAACAGGCAACAAACAAGCCTGCACTGCCTCCAAGTGGCCGATACACGTTACTGCAGGATGATTTTTTATAAACATGAAGTATGTGGACATTTCTACTCGTTATATCCTTTCTGGTTAATTGCAGTAGAGGATAAGAGACTTAAAGAATACAGGATACACATAATGTTATTTTGTTGTTATCTATTACATGAAATTGCCATACAGTGTTTATATATTTTTAAGATAACTGCATATAAGTCAGTAAAATAACTGAATGATATTCATACTTGTGTGACGGTCTTATTCCAGGTCAGCACAGTTTGTCTTTTAGTTCATCTCTGATTGGCCACATTTTCAAAACTGTCTACGAAACAGAGTTTTAGATCCATGATATTTATGATTATAAAAGACTTTCATTAGAAAAAACGCTAAATTATAAAGATTTCCTTGACATTTTTAAGTCTCGCCACAGAAACAGATAAACAGATATAGAGGCGGACACATAGAGATAAAAATGTTAACATGGTTTCACACATTATTTTTAGCCAATAGTTTCCCGTCTACGCCAGCGAGCTGAATTATTTATCAGCCAGTTTTAAGAGCAAAGCATTTACGTGATCTATTTACATCACATACGGTATATAAGGGATGGTTTTATCACATATTGGAAAATCAGAAAATCCTATGACTCGCACTGATAAAAGGATTATTTGAAGAAAACACGGACAGCATCTCGTCTCTGTTTACAGTCAGTACATTTTCTATTAAAGAGCTGATAAACGACGACAACGCAGCAGCAGTAAAACGCTCCTTTTACTGACGTTGAAGCAGCAGAGGGCAGCCGAGTTGGGTTCGGCGCTCGGTTTGAATTTAGCATAATTTTAATTGGTAAAAATGCTGACAGCTGAAAAATGTCTCTTCACATAACTGCATCATCAGCCCCGGCTACATGAGTTATGGTTGTCATAACTCAAGATTCGATCAGAGAGGCGAGCTGGTCCCTCGATGAATAATAACACTCAGTCACTCCAACTGACTTATTAGGGCAGTGAAGGATTGTTACTCCAGCTAATCTGACAAACAGTTCCTATTTGCATAGAGAGACTTGAGCACAGGGCAGCTACTGTACGGCTACTGATACGCAGCACATTTTATTTCAATTACATTTTTAGACACTTTGATTATAATCTAAAGCGTGCGTGGTGAGATTGAGGACACTTTGACAGGACGTGTGGTTGTTGTTGTTGGAGGGTCAATCTAAATGATACTTGTGCACTAAAGAGCAGACACAGACATGTCCTCTGCAGCATTGGAGAAACCCACAGCTATCAAATAAAGAATTTGCATTTGTGCGTCTAAGCTGTTATGAAGGACAAGAAAACTTAATAGAAGAGTTTCAATTGGACTCACCTCTCCTCTCACAGTAAGCACTGAACACTGAACCATTCCCTGTGAAATACTTCCACTTTAAATGCTGTTTTTTAATGGCTATATGGGGTACTGGTTTATTTTATTATATTGCTTCTTATTTTGCAAGACACGTGAGGACACCTACAGTATACACACACTTTAACTTCTGGTGCACATACACTCTCTGTCATAGTTTCATGCTTTATCTCTCTCTTATAGAGAGATAAAGCAGTAACATAATACCTCTGAGCCGGCCTTTTGTTCTTCACTGAAACAGATTAGACAGTTTTTTGCATTTTACTATTGCTTTGATAGCATGTTCCTGAATGTAACGTGTTTCATCACCACACTCTATGAGAGTGAATTTTATTTATTGCTATATATCCACATCTACAGCAGGAAACTAATATGCTTATTCCAGTAGAGGAAAAGGATGTTGCAAAGTCAAAATGTTTTTATAAAAAAAAGTTATTTTGGCAGGTGGCTTATAGTCAGCACAAAAAAGCTTCTACATTGGTTGGTTTTTATATTCTGTGTCAAATTTAGGCTTCACAAGTGAAGTGGTGGTGAGTTTCTTTATAAAATGTGTATTAGTTGAGATTCCTTTGTGCAGATTAATATATATTTCATACAACACTGCACCTCCAGTGGGTTAATGACCTAGTATCTAGATGTTTGACCATTTGATTGTTTCAATGAATATAATATAATAGCTTCTACAAAAGTATAAAAGTAAAACTATAACCTCAAAGAGACAAACATGTCAAGATAAAGTTTCCAATGGTCAATGAGATGATGTACTTAATCAACACAACCTGAGACACATCAAGTGAAGGGGAATATTTATAACAAAGGAACACACACTGTTACTCAACAGAAATTCAAAGTGTAGACATGCTCTGCACATCCACGCCCACATGGTTTAGGAAGCCTGTCTTTTGATCATACCTGGTTTGCATATCTGCTCCGTGACATTTAAATCTTAACTCCAAACATTTTTCTGCCATTGCTTTGCAGAGACAACAGCAGGAGACGTTGAGGAGACGTTTTAACCATGAGTTTGTTAACAACTTTAGATTTTGCAGCTTTAATAATCTACTGTTTTTTGCCTCTGATGTCAACAACAGTGGTTCAAGATTTTAATCATGTGGAACGGTGCAAAGACTCCCTGTATATGGGGACACCACCGCGGGGGATCGTCGACTCCAACCTTAAGAAGATCTGCCAACGTTACGCAGACAGACCTCGCTTCGTCACCCTGTACGACCCCCACAAGAGGATCCCGGTTTACTCAGCTTATACCTTCAAGAAAACAGAGGGAGACAGACGTGTGGACTACCCTTGGATGTATGAGCCACAGGTCAGTGATGTGTCTTTGAGTAACTGCTCAAGTTTGTTTTACAAAAATGAAAAAAAAAAGGGGGAATTTCATTTATTAATTCTTTAAGTTGCACTTATTGTTAAATCAGGTAGTTCAAAACTAGCTTTATATTATTTCCCAGCAGCATTTTCCCATCAAAAACTTGTTTTAAGAGCTGTTTTTGTCTCCTCAGCTGGCAGAAATCGATGGAAATGGAAACATGCTGCCTTTCCCCACTGGTTACCTGCACATGAAGTTTGAGGACAGCCAGGCAGTCCTGGATGACTACTCTGACGTGGTTCTCTATGAAAGAGGTCACCTGAACCCAGACCAGCACCAGTCCACACCACACGACCGCGCTGCCACTTACACCCTGACCAACGTGGTCCCAGAGATACGAGAGTTCAACATCGGGCCTTGGCGTGAATACGAGGAGCGGATCCGGGTTCGCCTCAACAACTTTTGCCGTGGAACAGCCTTCATCGTCACAGGAGTGACCACCAGAGGCAACACGATCCGCCGCAACAACCAGGACCGCGTGGCCATCCCTGAAGATGTGTGGTCCGCCTACTGCTGCACAGACTACGACCGCAACTCGCCCCATGATGTTCGCATCCGCTTCCCGTCACACGCAGCCTTAGCCAAAAACGCCAAAGAGAGCAACAGTGTTCACGAGATGCCAGTACAGGAGCTTGAGATCTTTCTGAAAAATAATATGGATGTTGACCAGAACCTCCAGATCTTCTATGACAACTGCATCTCTCCCTCTCCCCTCCCTCTGTACCTCCAACACACCATCTAAGTTCCCTGCCAGCTATATTCCCTGTGTGCACATGGGTTTTTATTCACTTTCAAGTTAACATTAATAATAATAATGGTAGATATTTGAGCTTTTCTTTTGCTAAAGATGTTTTTTTCTCTTTAAAGGTTCTGCAGGGATTGAATTGTTTAAATTTATCATATTAAAACCTGAAAAATATTTTACAGCAAACCTACTTTGTTTTAAGAGGCATTCAAATACTGATGTATGGGAATTTAAAGGCAGTTGCTCTATTAATAAAATATATGAATTAATTGGCCTGTGTTGTGTTTGTGTTACTTTCCATTTATACAGTAAGCCTTTTAAAATGTAAAAATATTATCATTACTATATATATATTCTAGCAATTTGTCTATGTAAAGCTGTAGTACACTTACAAACCAATTCCTTTCTTTTAAAATTTGAATGTTTGGTCAGCTGTAAAAATTAATTTGACTTATATGGCCGTCTGACAGTCTCTTTAATTATTTAGTTAATCTTTGAGTAATAAAAGTCCTTTGACTATAATAACACATTCTATAGATAATTGCATATATCTGTTGTACAGTTATTTGTTTTTTTAGTAGAAAATTTAAAAGATTCATTTATTGATTTTAAATGTTGAAACATGTCATCTGTAAATATATAACAAAGACATATATTACTCCTGTTGTTCCTCTCTTTTTTCACAGTAAATATATGGTCAGATTTTATTGTTTTTGTTATTTTTTTCCCAGTAATTACTGTTTTATCTGCAGTGTTTTTTTTCTAAAGAGGAAGATGTTTTCTGAGCTGTAATATATATTTTATATTACAGACTGGTTTTCTTGAAGCAGTCGCACACTGCCATCTAGTGAGAGAGGAGAAGTATTTTCTGTGACGACTCCAACAGAGTGTTATTGTCTACAGAGCTAATTAGGTTGAATGCAAAAAGAAATATGCTATGAGAATAAAAAGTGCATCAGTCATCTAAACAGCAGCATCTGAAGCGAACCTATTAACAACGAATCTGCTGAAGTTATGACAAAGATGATGATGATGAATACAGTGCACATCAAGCATAAATTAAGAGTTACTAGACCTAGTGGGGATTAAATTAAGCTCTTATTGCAGCAATATTTCAAGACAGTTATTCAAAACCTTATTCTTGTATAAAACTTTCGACACTGCTTGCAACAAAGCCACAGTAATTATCTGTAGTTTACCTGCAATATTTACAAAAGCAATGATGTAATCAAAAAGATAGTTGGTCATAATGTGACTTTGGGGAAGTAAGAAGAGGTACAACATTGTCTAAAAGTGCTTATTCACCTGTGATAATACAAAAAATTCCACATCAAGGTTTTAAATGAACAGAAAGCCGTGCATTTGCAGAAATGCTTTATCCAACAGGACCAGAGCATCAGTCTGTTCCTGTATATTTGCTGTAATATTGATTTACTGTGTACAGCAGCTGAATAAACAGAGATCAGAGGACAGTTCCCCACATGGACCTGGTGCTGCCAACCAAGTTGTTTTATGCTTTAAAAATGAAAATCCTTAAGATACCTTAAAGGCATGAAAGTCACATCTCAGGAAAACACAGGGAGGAAGGGACCATTGGGAGGTTGACTGTGTGGCGAATGCTAGCTGGATGCTAAAAACAACAACAACAACAAAAAATGTTTGCCATGTACTCAAAGTCTTGCTGGAAGATACATAACAACAAACAGGATTAACATCAGTGGGATTATTAACTATAGTTGATATCGTTAGAAATAACTAATCAAATAGAAATAACAGAAACAGCTGTCAATAATCTTACTGTGTCTTGTTCTTGGGGTTAGCCGTCCTCTCTCTGTGCAGCCGTTGCTGTGCAACAGTTGCTTCTTTCATGAAAGATGAAAACAGTTAGCATCATTAAGCTCTTTACAAAAAAAAAAATTACAAAAAGTAAAAGTATATAGTTTGTTGTCAACCCTGTTATTAAAAAAGTAAAGAAAACGGTTCTTATACCTCAACACTACTAGCTAGATGGAAAAATACAATGGTAACAACTGAATTAAGCTAGCTAGCTGTTGAAAAAAAAGTCAAAAATATAATATAGCAGTTAAACACAACGGTATTTTTTCAGGAGTTGGTGGAGATTAAATCACAGGTACAAAGTAACGCTAAGTGACACAAAATTAAAGCTACTTTAGCTCCTGCTGGTTGCGTAAATATGTGGTTAGCTAGATGCTAAACAACGTTTAACGGCTGTTCTCTTCATCGATTTATTATGGAGCTCGTCTGCCCCCAAGTGGACAAAACATGTACAACAACTTTAAAAAAAAAAAAAAAAAAAAAGAATTAACCTACATCTGACAAAAATGATGGCATAAAAAGCTTTTTGTTTAAGAATGTCTTTTAATGTTTTCCAGTTCATATACACAACATACAGTGTGTAATAGCCTCTATTTGAAATAGAAATATTAACTTTAATTCTTTCAACCCCCTTCTGGTCATTATGCTCTTCAAGCAGGTTACTGAATCCGACTAAATGAAACAGACAAACAGGTGCAAGCCTTCACTTTACCAGTCCAGCAATACATGTTGTAATAAGAAGGTATTTGGATCCTTGTAATGCTTTTTTGTTGTTGTTTTTTTGTTGTCCTTACCTTAAGCCAACATTAAAACTGTAGTGTAAACATGTAAACTTGGTGAGTGTGCTTCCATTATATGCTGGCTGTCCAAACCTTTGTTTCCCCCAAAAAAATAAAAAATAAAAATAATAACAATAATAATAATAATAAATAAATACTGTATTTGTAATGCTGCTTTTGGAAGCAGGGGCAGATCAAACTCACATCAAACAGATGGGTCAATAATCCCATAAACATTGTGCAGACAAAATTGCAAAAAGGTAGCGAAACAACCACCATGATTAGAGTCTCTGAAATAAGACCAAAAGAGTACAAAGGATTTCACAACCTCCCAATTACAGGTTATACTGTATGACAACGCTCAAGACAATGCGAGACACTAACAATTAAACCCAACAGCATCACAAGTAAAATTACTTGATTTGTGGTTTGTTTTGAGCATATTTTAAAGATCTGCTCTATCTCTGGTTTTTGTTTTTTCTGCCTCATTTTTCCAAGCATCCATATTCCTTCATCTGTTCTCTGCAGCTGTTCTTTGGCTTTTTTTTTTAACCAATGAAAAGGACTCATTTTAATTCAAAAGCTGCCTTGATGATTAATGGGATAGTGCCATTTGTGTACGTTTTTGATTTAGACAGCCATATATTCAGTAAGAACATTTTTTTTTATCACCACAATATCGAGGCGAACCTGAGCCGTATCCATTTCTTTTTGTGTTTATCTTGACCTCAACCATGCTTTTTTTGTTGTTGTTGTTTTTTTTATAATCAACAGATTATTCATGTATGTTAACAAATGTGTTTGTGTGTCCATAACCTATTGGAATTAAAATAAAATAAAAAAAATAAAAATTAAAAACATATGCATGAGTGCTAAAATCATGTAAATCATCAAAACTTGCACCTGTTGTCACAAAGAAAAGATCCGGCCAGTCACTCAAAACCAAACGACAAACATAATATTTACAAATTCCAGTTTGTTCTCTTACACTTAAAAAAAAAAAAAATAGTACAGTTTTGTTTCATGTGGTGTTTTTTTTTTTGTTTGTTTGTTTGTTTGTTTCTTTTGTCCTCGCAGCTCGCTCCAGTCCAGTGTGAGAGATGGCAGTCTGGTGGTCTCCAAAGTGTCGTTATCCTAAGCGGACAGGATAGAGAACGTTACAAGGAAGAGGAACGAATCCCGCTCGCTTGCTTTTGTGGTATATGGTGTATGATTGATGTCATTAAACATTTTTCTTGTTTAAAAATCAGGTTTTTAGTATTCATCCTCTGTGCATTCGACAGATCATTGCTGACTATTTCTCCATCACCATTAAATCACTGCCGGTCGTTTGTCCAAGTGTTTGTCCTAATGTCACTGGATGTTTTTTTGTTTGTTTTTTGTTTGTTTTTTTTGTTCAGAATTGTCCAGTGTGTGACCCGTCTCTGTGTTCAATTGTGCGAAAGATGTGAAACGCGCATACGAGGCATCTCTCTCTCTCACCTTTTGACCTTCATAAATATATCTCATCCTCATTCTCCCACCGTGTAGAAGGGAGAACCACGAAACAACAAAAGAGCAGACGAAAAAGATAACTGTCAGGCAGTCTTCAAACACTTGAAGCATGTGGTTCATGTCCGTCACAGACAAAAACCTTATTTAGACTATTCATGTGAAGTAGTCGTTTCTTTTTCTTATTTTCTTTTTTTGTTTTTTGTAACTTAAAAAAAAGTGCTATCTTCAGGTGAGATTGAGACAGTGACTGTGCAAATGTCACAGTTGCAAAAAAAAAAGAAGAGAAACAGCAAAAACAGGGAAGGGGGAAAGAAAAAGGCTTTCATCAGTCTTTCTGGTAGATTTGCGGCACAGCCTCTGTGTTAGGAAATAAAAATAAAAAAAATTATAAGGAAATATTTACTCTCTTTGTTATAATCATAGTTTTACACAATATTCATCTCTTAATACTTTAATACTTTTTGAAGTACCACGAAGTGCAGCTGATATTAAAACAGGAAATTAAAATTATGTTAAAAAAAAATAATAAAAAAAATGAATGAAGAACAAGATAAATCATCAAAAAGACAAACTTCTCTGTCCACACTCTTTAGGAAAAAAAAAAGAAAGAAAAAAAGAAAAACATCATGCAAATATTCCAGACAGCAAAGTAGTTAATAAAACTTTATATTCTTTTTGTTTTTAAACGAGGAAATGTTGAATCTGATTTCTCTTTAAAGAAGAGACCAGCCACAGTGCAACATGTGTGTGTGTGTGTGAAAGAAAAGAAAAAAAAAAAAGTGTGTGGATCAAAAAGAAAGATGAAGGGGTTGGCACTTTTTATGATGGTAATTCCTTTTGTAAGATACAGTCAGGATGGACCTCTTCAGGCCGTCCACTGGACGCCAGAGAAAGAGGAACTTTATCACAGTACTTGGCACCAAGAATGCTGGTAAAAACGAGATATCAGAATATCTTTTTTTTTTTTTTTTCATTCATATCCTTACAATTTATTAATAATACATCATTTACATTTGTGTTTTTTTGTATAAAAGACTCCAAAAGGAAAAAAGAGTCTAGAAGTGATTGCATGAAAAGAGGAAAAGAGGTGAGGATAGAAATGGATTCATGTCAATGGTTTAATCAAAAAGAGCTACTGTATGAGGGCGGATGAGGAGGGAGAAGAGAGCGAGGCAGCGAAAAGAGAGAAGCAGTTCAATGGGCAGAGATGGTGGACACAGACATGAGAGATAATGAGTGAGAAACAAATAAATTAATGGACATGATTAGAGCCTGGGTGGCCGAGATGGGCAGCCTGGATTCCAGGTTGCATCCCACAGACTGAGTATGATTCAGTTATTTCCTGTACTGCCCAACAGTTGAAGCCCCAATCTGGAAATGTTTTGAAAGCATCGATAGTGAGTATAAAGACTTTTTTTAAAATCATCCGAACTGAAAAAAAACAGGTATACAAATTTGGGAACTCATTTTGTTTTTTGTTTTTTTAAACTTTTAGCCCTGTCAACACGCTAAACAAACGTCTCCAAAATCAGAAGTCAAGAGACAGCCGCTTGAGACGTAGCGCTCCAACGCAAAGGTGCCGAATGTTACTTCCAGATTGGGCCTTTAAAGCTGCAATTTGTAAGTTTCAAGAAACCACCACTTCATGACGGAGCCTGTTCGGGGCGTACGTTGCCTCGTTCAAAGCCGCTCGCTACTGTCTTCTCGCTAAAATGAATGAAAATGAGAATATTTGTATTCCATGTTGAACATAGTTTTACACCGACAAGAACAACACATGTGCAAAACAACCAAGCTACACATACGATGCCTGACTGATTGTGATTAGCTCTATACCTCTTTGAGGGAGAGCTACGAGCTTAAAGCTGCATTTTTTGGTGGCTCATCTGAGCACCAAACACTGAAGGAGATTTAACTGGGCAAAGCAATATGTACCTATGATGACAGGCTTCTGGCAAAGAGGCTTTTTTAATCAACCCCTCCTTGATTTATGATTACACTTTAGAGGTATTTCACTGCTTAAAATCTTACAAACTGCAGCTTTACTTGAGGGCTTAATGATAAAAGACATAGTAAAGAGGAAAAGAGGGCGGTGAGAGTGGAGTTTGTATGGAGCAGTTTGTGTGGTGCGTCTCTGTAAGCCCAGAGTGGGGTAGCAGAGGTTGTGCCTGGTCCTATACACGGGTGGTGGAGTGTTGGTGTGGCAGGGCATTGTTGCTGTGGCTGGGGACGGGTGTAGTGGACGGGGCTGGGACAGGGGGATAAGTGTTGAAGGGGTGGAGGGGCTGCATGCTGCTGATGGTGCTGGGGATCATGGTGATGGTATTGGCTGTCATCAATGGCACATCCTCCGGTGCCCGCCGCAGGGCCAGCGTGTAGTCAGGTGGGCACACGGGAGGCCGCAGGGGTTCCAGGTCACCGTGGACGCCGCGGGAAGGGAGGGGCGTGCCATGCTCCAGCTCCACTCGTTGCTGCTTCATCTGCAGCGACATGAGCTCCTCTTCCTGGCTGAGCGCCAGGTCGTTGTGCGGTGGGGCCCCTACTACTCCTAAGCCAACGCCCATGCCCATCGTCGTGCCACGCTGCGGGGACAGTCGGCGGTGGCGTCTCTGCATGAGTTCGTGGCGCTTGTCCCGTTTGTAGTAAAGCGCAGCAAAAGCCAGCACATTCAGGAAAAGAAGCGACGCGCCCACAGCTACTGTCACACTCAGCTCGGTGGAGTAGTCCCTCGTCACGCCGGGGAAGGGAGAAGAGCGGGGTCTTTCTGAACCTTCGGGCTCAGGATCAGGCGGATAGGTGGAGATTACGGGGTGTCGGGTGGAGCGGGTGCCAGGGCTGGGCCCCTTCCAGCGGTTGGGGCCTATGGGCGGCAGACGAGTTGTGATGGAGCTAATGATTTGCTTGTGGAGGCTGTGGAGATGTGGCACCAGCTCCAGCCAGAAGGCCACCTTGTTGGCCCGGTAGTTGTCTCTGACCCGAGGCTTGAGGCCAATATGCAAGTACTGCTTATCTTTAGAGCTGAACTTAGTCCAGATGACCTCCTCGAAGCGGTTCGGCTTGGTGTGGATGAAGGTGGTGTCCTGAGGAACTGGTAGGTTAGGATCCCTGGACGAGAGAAAAAACAGATAGTTTTTATGTTGAGCCTTACCTGCCACAGCCTTACCTGTGTTGCTAATACAGTAATTCAATATACCAGGGGCTGACATGCTATTTGGGCTATTGGGGAAAAACAGGTAGTGTACCATATATAAACCCTGATGTGTCCCACGACATATTCGACTAAAAAGATTCTGTCATCCCAGAATCACCCTAAATCACTAAAATCTAAACAGAAATGATATGTTCACCCTCAGTAGCTTAAGTTGACTTCATTCAGTAGGCTATAGTAAGGTGGCTGAGACATGTCTGACACACTGCATATCCAAAAAACAGAAGTGCACTGACAGAAAACACAAATGCATAACAAGGTGAGCAAAAATGGATGTTGACAATAAACCAGGAAACAGCGAGTTATTCAGTCCATCAGGGGGAAAGCGAGAAATATACACTTATCTATTATATTGTAATTTATTCCTATGCTTGCCGCTCAGAGTAATCTCAGTCAGCACACAGGCAGGAGTGAGAGTGAGTTACTATGGTTACGGGGATGCTCTGCATCCCTGTCACTCTGCAAATTATGTCGCAATTCCCAAATAGCAACCTCAATCTAACTAGTGACTGTGTACAAATACTTTTTTCTAGGGGTGGACCCCCAGATCCCCTTTTGGATATGCAGTTAATTTGACACGTTGGCCACTAGGGATAATGAAATACTTTTCATGCTATATATTACTTGATATTTTGATAAATGCACTTGATGATGTTTGAACGTTATCCTTAAATTTGGCATCATACTAACCCTGTCTTGGCAAAGTTGGTCCAGTATGTCATGACCACAGCACTGAGCATTACATCGTTTTTAGAGAAGTTACAGGGAAACAGGTCTGTGGCTCCCACCATGGGAATCCCAAACACATAGGGAATCTCATCTCCATGGGCCGCATCTGCCCATTCTGGCCGCGCCTCGGTCTGACAGTGGTGGTGGAAGGTATAAAAGTAGACAGGCGACTGGAACTCGGCATGCAGTTTGGCAGTGGCGACAGCCGGGGCCACCCACTGATGGTCCGTGAACAGAGCCAAGAGGGTCTTCCTACGCATATCACTGTTGTCCCTGTCAGCCCAGTCTGTGTACATGAACTTTATGGTTTCCCTCAGGATATCTTTACCTAGGAAGAAAACAAAAATGATTGTGAATATGTGCATAGTGGCCTGCAACATTAGATGATTGTAGGCTAAAATCTGTCATTTAAAATTTTTGTAAATTTATGTCATCTTCATGATAGTGTATTCAATTTTCTTTATATATCTTGTCTGTGTGCTGCTATTCAGTTCTAAAGCTTGGAGCTACTTCTTTAGTGTTGTTTTGTAACATCAAATAAAGAGTTACTCAACTCGTGTAACATTATCATTGATATACTCCCGGGTGCCAAAGAGGCCAACATGTGGAAAGCTGTAATATGTACATAACGTTTTTAAGGTAAAATATAGTTGGAACTGACCATCAGGGTATCCATACAGGTTGTCCACAAAGTTGGAGATGGTGTAGTCAAATGAAGCTGCTGATATTCCATCTTCACCTTCACTGTCATCCACAAACTTCAAGCCCTCTCCCTGGTTGACCCCCAGCAATATGTCGTAGTTCAGAAACTCACCCTGGTGTCACAACAAACACACACACACACACACACACAGCGTGAAGTGACAGAGCAGAACGTAGCAGTAATGTTAAGGCATTATTCGCACCAAATTCATGCACATAAACAATCCTTCACTGGATGATATGCAGAGAAATCAGCGCTGACCTGCTGCATTAGAATCTCAGGGTCGTCCGGCACCACATCCCCGTCTACCACAGGTCCAAAAGCGATGTGGTAGCGTGCAGGTTGGATGTCTTGGTCCACCAGCTCCCGGAAACTCTTCCTCCTCAGGCAGTCCACCAACTCAGCCATGTCCCCCAGAGTGCAGCCGACCTTCCTCGCCAGGATCTTAGTGTACATCACCGGTCGGTAGTTGACTGACCAGCTGGAGATGGCTGATCCACTCTGAGCGATGGCTCTCTGGAACAAGCCTGTACAGAGCAGGACCATACACAGCATAAATCGGTACTGCTTCAAGAGAACACAGAAAATCACTTGTTCTCTCTCAGTGATTTTTTTTTTTTATCCATCTGACATACTTTTTCTAGCAGCTTATGAGGCCTTCAAGGCCTTTACAGTATGAATGCTTTAAATAATGCATATTATGGAGGAGGAACAATTGTAGAGCATTACATATATGAAGCAAGATGAAGTAGATATCCTGCTGCTTTTCATAGCTGGAGAAAATCTTTATTTACATTAAGGCAGGAAAATGAAGTTCTTCTGTTACATACAAACGGGAGACAGCAGCAAGAAAAGTGTTGACAACTCCACACACAGCAGTGGGCTCGTGTTGGGAGAAAGACAAAAAGAGACAGGAGAGAGGGACAAAAGGAAAAAAGAAAAGTGCTTTCACTTTTGCACCGCTGCACTTTTATGTAAAGTGGCTTGCTGTCCCTCTGTTTTATCTGCAGATTCTGTCATTAATAATTAAGCCCCCCCCCCCATATTCTGCATGTGCCCCACCCCCGCTTATCTCCCTGTGAAATCAATTAAGAAGCCTCTCAGCTGCAGCTCTACTCTTCATCTCATCTCTCCTCTGCACACACACACACACATTACCTTTAAAAAGTCTTCATGCTCCAACTTTTTCTGCACTTTGTGAGTTTTAGAGCCTGACTTCAAAATGGAGTAAGAGATGATTTTTTGCTGAAAATCCACACATAGAAACCATAATAATAATAATGATGATGTGGATTTTCCATTCTTATTTACTGATATTAAACCAACAGTCAACAAGAGCAAAAACTTACCAATTTCTTGACCAACAATGACCAAAAAAAAAGAGCCTTATGGGAATGTTGTAGTAAGTTATGAGTATTTGTCTTACAAATCACAAAACACATTCACTAGCTGACAATTTCTGATACACAAAAAAGTGTGGATAAAAGAAAAGTATTATTTTACCTGTACAAGGTCAGAATGTCACTGTGAAGGTTAACAGGTTTAGTAATAACTTAACTTAATCTGAATTCTTGGTAAAGTATAAAGTGCCAATCCCGTTCACATCAGTAATCAGAGGATTACTGATCAAGCATCTGGTGGGTATTTTAGAGAGCTGTTCCATTGTTCTGAACAAACACTTTAAATTTTAAATAAAATTTTGTGGCTGGGGCGCCTACCTTTGACATGCAAACTGAAGACTCTGTAATTTGGCTTTTAGAAGCCCGAATTGCAATATTACTGTTCAAAAGAGGCACTTTATTATTTTAAAATGTGACTGGCAATGTTTTTGGTCCAATATGCAGTACTCACTGAGTCACATGCTGTCTCGGTGAGTACCGCCTAGAATCACTATGGTAACAGTGTTCAAAACTTACCTACATTATAAATATCAAATCCAACAATAAGACCCTATAATATGATACTGTATATATATATTTATGGTATTTAATACAATAATAAATATCACAAGAGCTCATGATGCTTTTTATTTTGAGTCAAGGATATGAAAGTCAGTAACATACAGTACATACTGTATCTGTTCCTAATGCCTTGTCCAGACAGGATTAGTTTTATTGGAGAAGGACAATTTTGTCAGTGCAGTGCAGTGATCTCAGTCCCATGTGGAATAATATTATTTTGGATTATTGCAGTGCCTCTGTCCCAAGGTGAGTAATGGTTTTACGGCAAACAACCTACTTCATCCATCTGTCGACTGTCGCACTGTGCAGAATGAGGAGTCTGGTTTTCTTTTAAACAACTGGATCGTTTTTCGTGTTTAGTGTATATTATATTGTTATAATATATATACATATACACACACACACACACACACGTTCCCTGGTTGCAGTCCAAGCCTCAGGCCCAGGTTCCTAGCTACCAGTACTAGTTTCCCTTGGCCTGCTTTAATAACTTCATCCTACTGTGTCACTGTCTCCTTGCCTCTTTGTGTCTGCACTTGAGTTCACCTGCTCCACACCTACATAACTATAGAATCTGGCCAAAGACATGAACCCAGCAGACATTCACCTGCTCTTACCTTCTGCAATGATTTTTTTAGGCCCCTCACTGCTATCTGAAAGAAGGATCCTGAGTTTGCCCTGGAAGTAGCTTTGTTCAGGTGGAAAGTTACTTTAAACCCTGTTTCAGACCCTGTTCCTCCCCGGCCCACCATTCCAGTCCCCTGTGTTTCCCCGAAGTCTCCCAACACAGCCACAGACTCGGCAGCCAAGCAGATTTCAGCTTGCTCTTTGGTTCCCAAGCCGATGGCCGTCTCCACCGATACCCAGCATATTCCCGATCCATCTGCTATTTCCACCACAGCACCAAACCTGTTCCCAAGCTATTGCCTGCTTCTGGTCTTCTGGTCAGCCTCCTGAGCGACTCCGCCCATCATTCGTGTCTTCTGGCTGCCCTTACGAGTTCATCCATCGTTCCCGTCTTCTTTTCTCCACCCCAAGTGACTGCAATCATCTTTCCTGCCTTCTGCTTGCCCTCTCAAACGACTCTGCCCATATTTCCTGTCTTCCAGTCATAGTTTCCAGCCACTGTGCCTGGGCTACACTGCCTTACTTATCTCCAGTGTCCAAATCATCCATCATCTTTGTTCTGCTCCCTGTCTGCTCTGGCTCCCATCCCTCTCTCCTAATATTTGCAATCACATATGATCCGTCTCTAGTCCCTGTCTTCTGTTCCCTGCAGTCCCATCTGCTCTGTCTCATGTCCCTCCTGGCTCCCAGCTTCCAGCCCAAACCTCGGACCCAGGTTAAATTATTAATACATAATTTGTCCAACCATGTCCATGTCCATGTCCATGTCCCTGTCGCTCTGTCCATGTCTATACCTTTATCTGCATTAAGATGTCTTGTTGAACCTTACCCTCCGAGTGGTGGGACAGGATGAGAAGGTTCACACAGGCGGCACCGGCTCCTGAGCCAAAGATGGTAATTCTCTCTGGGTCTCCTCCAAAGTGGCCAATGTTTTCATTGAGCCAGCGCAGGGCCTGGATCTGGTCCAACAAGCCATAGTTCCCCTTAGCAGACTGGTCCCCTGTGCTCAGAAACCCTACATGGTAAATTAGGACAAACACAGAGAGAAAAAGAAAGAGAAAATAACAGTTTACAGATTATGTGCGAAGAGAGGGGACAGGGCAGATATTCAGGGGGAACAGGATAATAGTCCCGTGCATTCATTGCCTCTAAAATAAATCCCATATAAACAGGAGATGGCATCTTGTCATTGTGAAGAACTTCTCAGCCTCCGACTCATCGCAAGTCTGAGGCGATTTCACACAGTGAGTTTGCCAAATTACTCATTTCTAATACCCACGCTGGAGATACACAGTTAAGAGAACTTGTCAGCACAGAGAGGAGGGGAGCAACAGAAGGCATGTTTCACCTACTTCCAGGACACACATTTACACAGTAGGTGCACACCCACAACAAGATAAAATAAACTGAACAAAATGTCACACACGCGTTCACTCACTCACACTCTTTCTCTCTCTCTCACACACACACACACAGACAGACATACAGAAGGTTTTTGTTCTGCTAACACTTACAACAACACTTTCTAACATTGAATTGCAGTACATTACATGCGTTTCATGCAGCACCAGGGTATATATTCCTGCAACCAGTGTAGTGCGGTTACTTGGGGGGCAGTGGAAACAAGATGTAAACATTACATATTTTCACCAGATTTTGTGCTAATACAAAAATTACTGATTATATTAAACTGAAGCTGCTTTAAGCTTGTAGTTTGTGGCTACAGTAGAGAAGATGGCTGGACAGCCTTTCATCTTTACTAGTGCAGATTTAACAGATAATAAATAAATCTTATCTTGTCAAACAACCCCGCCTATACTGACTTATTTGTATAGCCCGATATCACAAATTGGACATTTGCCTCAGGGGCCTTAATAATCTGTACAGTTATACAACATCCTCTGTCCTTAGACCCTCCATTCATATAAGGAAGAGCAACCCCAGGAAGGATCCCTCTTCTGGGACAGACAGACATGCAATAGATGCTGTAGAAAAGCAGCATGGAAAACAGAATGATAAAATTATAACGGATTTGATTTTTTCATTTTTTTTTTTAAACCGCTTTACCCCGTGTCTAGACAGAAGAAAACATAGCGTAAGCAGTATATCAGCAGAACAGCAGCACACTGGAGGTGTTCAGGTGCAGTATTGAGTGGAGGTTACCCTCATGTTGGAAGTGTTCAGAGACCAATACACGACTGTAGTGACGTGTGAGTGAAAAAATTTACTTTTGCAAATATATGTACAGTATAACCCAGTATACACAATTTATATCACCATTTACTTATGCAGTATATTCTAAAGGGCAGTGGGGAGAGAAGTGAAGCCGTAAAGCACAGCATAGGAGACAGCTGGTAGAAGAGGACAGTCAGCACGTTTTCAAGTGTGTTGAACAGCAAATTAAGTTTTATTGTTGATGATTATAATGTAAGTGGTGGTGGTGATGATGATGTTGGTAACAGCGGTGATGATAACCTGTCAAATTGACCTTTCTACAACAATCAGCGTGACACGCACGTCTCGTTCCACGCTCCTCGCTGTACTTACACTACAGTTAACAGCACTTTAAATCTGGAGTGTTTTTTCGGTGGGTTAACCTGGCGTAATTATAATTCATATTACAGTGTCCAAATCACTTTTGATTTTTTTTTTTTTTATCAATGTGGTTATTCGCTGGGGTTCATATGTTTGGACAAGGCTTATTGTTGTGAAATATGAGAACAATATGTAGTGGCTAGTAAGACACTAGAAAGTCTGATAGTTGAACAATATGCAACCACAAACACTGATCCAGCCTTGAGAAAACTATAGCCTTCCTTCTTCTTACCGAATGATAACGACAGTAATCAAGATATAGTTTGTAGTTACTGTGTAATCGTGTTATCCTTAGATCAGGCCGGCACCTGATTGGCTCTTAGCCTGATGTGACTCTGACCTGGTAACATATCAGTGTTGACCTGCGCCTCTTATAAAAAAAAAAACCATAGACATGTGGACGGTGGACATGTCTGCTCCACGGCTGCCCGGCTGAGTGTTGAGCCGGCTGCCACAGTTGCCTGGCAACTGTCCAGAGCTTCAGGCAAAATGATATGGGCAGACACTCACAAAAAACACTTGCATACACACATTTAAAGCACTTACATATTCAAGTACACAAACAGCTGCATGTAAACACACAAAACAAAGTGAATGCACAAACACACACACTCCCTCCTGCAGTTTTCTTTGCAAGGGTACCATGAAGAGAAAATTTTCGTTTTTTATCGTCCACAATTGCAGATAAGTCAAACAAGTTCCCTCTTCTCCCTTCTTTCTCTTTCAGTAAGTTTTCTTTATGATTCCTCCCATCTGCTGAGTTGGGCTTCCTACTGACTTTAGCGCTGAGAGCAGCAGTTTATGAGACTGAACTCATGCATATTCAACACTTGCTTTAGGTAACGGCCAAGGAACTGTGAGGAGAGTCATCAACCTTTAACTAAAGATACAGGCTGAAGACACTGATATTGAATGAATAGTGAGCAACTGATGGAGGGAAATTTGAAACAGAAACAAGAATATCTGACAGTAACGGCTGCTTCGGTTCGTATATCTTCCCTGTACAAAGGTACAAAAAATATATATATTGTTAAATCATGAAAGTATAATGACTTTAATCATGACACCAAATCCAAAAAACTAGTAGGAGCACTAAGCTGTAGCTCTAATGTACACTGATGAGATGAGTCACGGTAAAAGCACTTACCATTATTGATTTTGTATTGCATCTACAACAGGAAGATATATTAATACAGTGAAACGGACATGTATTAAAAAGGATTTTTTAAAATTTTTATTTTTATTTAAAAAAAGGCTGCAGCTCCACATCAAGTGGATGCTCAGCATTTTGTGCGGTATACCTGCACCATTCACAAATTCACAATGCGGTCAGTCATCTGATTGTTTGACTACTGAGATGGGAATATGCAGTCGTCTTTTTCTGAACAGAATGACTGCAGCGGGTCACTGAACATATTTCTGTGAACAGAGAAGAAATAACAAGAGGAGAGAGAGAGAGAAAGGTTGGGCGGGGAAGAGAAAGGGATAAAAATAAAAAAAAATCCAGAAACATAAGACAGGTATTAAAGTGAAAATTGCCCAAAGCTACTGTCAGAGTCTAAATGACATATTGAAGGACAGATTATATAATTTCACTGAGACGTCACACAGAAGATGACGAGAGATGTCAAAAATCAGAGGGGATATATTTTCTTTTATATATATATATAAACAGAATATGTGATTGAAGAGGGGAAACAAAGCAAACCCTGCTGTATATGATGATGATTATTATATCACTAATATAATCAAGCAAAATTAGAAAGAGTAGAGGAAAAAAAAATTGTCAGCAGATGGTGAATGTCAGTAGTTTTGATCACTCTTGTAACTGTGGATCTCTGCCATATGTAAAATGTATTGGCAACATCGAAGTAAGTTTCTATAAAGGGTGATTTTTTTTTTTCTTCCTACTTTTTCTATCAAACATTTGGCTAAGAGAGTAAAACCCCCAGAAGGCTGAATTTTCTTCTTCTTCTTCCACGGTATAAAATTGTTGTATGATTATTTCCATTTTCTGATTCAAAGATCTGCTGTACTTCACCTCTCAGATGAAAAAAAAAAGTTACTTCTTACCTGGCAGAACTTTTTTCCTACCTTTTCACAGAAGAAAAGAAAAAGGATTTTAGAAGAATTATCCTGTCAAAACTTTTTTTTTTTTTTTTTAATTTTTTTGCCTGTTCTTAAGTCATAAACACAGGAGAAAAAAAACAACTGAGATCGGACTTAGAAAATGGATCACCAGATTTTTTCTTTCTTCTCACTTGCTTCCGTATTAATGTTCTTCTTGGATTATCAAAGTGTTTTACAGAAATCTGTTAAATCTCCTTGTCGGCACTGGAAGATCAATCTGAAGTGCCGTTGTGCACAGCTCCGAATCTTGTAAACACTGTATGGGGTGTGTGGTTGTGGCAGGGATCAAAACAAACAGAGAACCAGCACTCACAGATGAAAAGTCTTTTATGTATTGTGGGCAAAAAAAACCAAACAAATGTGTTTTAGATAAAAGCCATCAGCATAATCAAAACCAGAAGAAATGACAATTTATAGAAACAAGTGCGGTCCAAACAACAGCCTGCTGTACTTCACCTGTTGAACACGTCTTGGATTATCAAAATGTTTTGCATGAATCTGTTAAATCTGCTTGTTGGGGCTGGAAGTTCAATCTGAAGATCTGCTAGCAGGTCCATTTCAATTATATATGATTATGTATGTCAAGTATACCCAGAAATAAAATTATATTGTAATTGGGCTTTCTTCCCGCTGAACTAATGTGATTTCAGTCCACCGCCCATAGGCTTCCAGTGTCATTGTATTTATTACCTCACTTATCTCACTCAATTTTTACTCTCAAAAGGTCCACTCAAATGGTACCAAGCTGTGCAATAAAACCAAGCTGTCATGCAAATTTGAAAAGTAATGTTTCGAACATCTCACCGTCACAGAGACGTTTCAAAGCTTCTCAAAAAATAAATAAATAAAGTTCCATTTTAGAAACAGCTGATCATTGATCAAAACCGTTGAAAACAGAGAAGACAAAAAAATGACTGTTAAATCAAATTTAAAATATTAAACCGCAACCTTGTTGGCAGAAAGAACGTTTAATCACAATGTTGAGACAGATATTTACTGGTGACATTAGAGGTTATTGTTTAGTATTGTTAAGTTGGAAAAATCACTGTGACTTCAACAGCAGAAGATACCAAATAATGCCTTTGCAAATCAAAGTCATCACGACACAAAATCATTCAATTAGACATTAAAAGCAAGAACCTTCCACCTAATGTTATATATGTACATGCTTTAAGATACGAATGCACCTGTAAACAGATGCTTTGATATAAGCCGAGTCTCTTCAGCAGCAGATTGGCTCTTGTATTTAACATGGGTGTAAAGATATCCTCTGGAATTACTGGATATTACTGGATATACTGGGAAATCCAGCCCCTCCTTGTGCTCCAGCTGAAAGTGATGCTGATTGCGAAATATTTTTATCTTATTTAAATGATAAAGTAGAGTCAATTAGAGCCTCTACTATTCCCAATACCACTTACTCTGATGTCTTGCACCCGTAACAAGATACCAGTTTTACCCCGTTACCTTGTTTGAACTTTTAGAAACAGTATCATATATGAGAGCGTCTTCCGGCTCTCTTGATGTAATGCCAAGAAAGTTTGTATTAAAAATAATGGAATCTAGCGGGCCCTGTTTGCTTTCTGTCTTCAACAGTTCCTTGTCTAATGGTTGCGTCCCTGAGTGCAGCCTTTGACACGATCGATCACAGCATCCTGTTAGACAGACTGAAGCACTGGGCTTTAGAATGGTTTCCATTTTACCTGTCAAATAGTAGGTTCTGTATATATATATATATATATATATATGTCTCTTCATTTTCCTCTGTTAAGTATGGTATACCTCAGGGCTCGATTTTGGGACCAATTTTATTTTCCTTATACATACTTCCGGGCACATTATTCATAGACATAGTGTCGCTGATGATACGCAGATGTACCTGCCTGTTAGATCCATGGCATGCTGGTTTCACTTCTCAAAAAAGTTTCTTCAGCTGATCTCAAACAAAACAGAGATCTTTGTCATTGGGTCCCAGCACATGGCAAAACAAATTCTTAAATATACTTTATCAGAGAGCCTTTATCAGATTTATTTATTGTTTTCTTTTTAAAACCTTACGATTTTATGACTTTTTATCATTATTTTGCTGCCTTTGTGAAGCAATTTGAACATGGATTTTGAAAAGTGCTCTATAAATAAAAAACATTATTGTTATTATTAATGTTATTATTATCATTTGAGCTGTCATCACACAGTGCACTATAGGCAAAATGAGGGAAAGAAGGGTTCATGATTGCCTGCAGAGTGGGAAGACTGTGGCTCTGTGCAGGGAGTGGGAGGTGTGTTTCATTTGTATTTAGGAACAGCTGGGTTGTGAGAAGGCAGCGGGCTGAAATTAATTCACCACAAAATCTGCACTGGCTAAAAATCACATTCAAAAGTCACATTTAAAGGGATGTTTTTTCAGGCAACACAATATGAACTGATTCTCGAGCTCAGAGATATTTTTGGATGTACTGAAAATGTTTGACATGTCTTATGCCAAAAAATGTTTTCATGGGAATGGGATTGTAAAATTAGATTTATTGAGTAAACTTGTGTTTATTTGCGTGTTACAAACAGGGTACATGAGCACACTGCTGAGCCATTTTGTTGTTGATCAACCTGTATTTGATGGGTAAACCAACTGAACAGATTGCAACAAGCTGCCAAGTTAGTGCTATATAATATAAAAAGTAATAGTAGTAGAATTAACAGTATTAAACATGCCCAAATTGCATTGCATTACATGTTTAACTAGGCTTCATGTGCTCAAATTAGGTTTCAACGCTCACACTACAACCTTAAAGCTGCTCTCAATAATTCTATATTAACAACATATGAAATGCTGAAGTGAAAGTAATATGAAAGAGGCCACTCGTAAGATTGAGCCCCGAGAGACTTAATCACTCAACTGTGCAGCTCTATAGAGATTTTTAGCATCTCTGCTTTGGTTTTTACAGCTTTGCCACCTCACTGTTTGGGTTCAGGCTTACTGCTATTGATATTCTTGTTTCCAGCTCTCATAAATTCACTGTATGCTACCTGCACAGCACCAAACAACACACAGACAAAGCTACCAGCTAGCTAGTTAGCATAAAATTCTAAAATGCGCTCAGGCTGCTAATGCTAATGCTAATGCTAACGCAATGCATACAAGTATCACATTTCTGATTGTGTTTTATCTATTTGTAAAGAAGTTAAATGTATTCCAGATTTTGCTGTTGGTTTATTTTAAGTTTTGATGGACATTTGATGAGTCTCTATGGAGTTATTAATTTGTTGCAATAACCAAAACAGTCAGTAGGTGGCAGCAGGAGGTTGACTGGAACTCTCGTCGGATTCAATACAATTTTTAATTATCTGCTCATTTAACCTTTTTCATCAGAATAACAGTTTTCATGGTCGTATGTCTGGGACATGCAACACTTGTTGAATGAGTGCTAATCTAAATTAATGCTAAAGCTGCTCAGCTGCTGGGTGTCTTAAAAGGCACATACACAATTTAAACGTTTAAAAATCGAACAGACCATAAATTAAACAGGATTTTTATGGTGGCAGCATGTACAAAACCTGTTTTATTTTAGGAATATAGCAAATTTTGTTTGTTTTGAAACCTATTTTTATGAGTAATGTTACTCAAAAATGATCATCCAGCGCAACTGTAAATACCAAGAGTACATAATGGCAGGATAATAACCAAATAAATGTCAAATTCATAACTCATTTCATTCTGGGTAAAATCGGCGGTTATTAAATGTGGTGATATTTACTACTGATTATTCTAAGTTACTCGAGTAAAAAGCTGAAATTAGGTAGAAAGTGCAAAGAAACGTTTCCAGAAGAAGTGTTTCATCTCTCTTCCTGAGGTGAAAAATGTTCTCACTCTCCGAGCCCACGATGGTGGGCCTTTCCCCAGAGTTCATTAATTAGTTAATTAGTTAATTAGTCTGAACAGATGGCTATGCAACACAAATTAGAAGGCTCTCTGGGCCCGGAGCAGGAGGAAGGTAGGAGAAGGTGAGCCGAGTAGCGATCTGAAATCTCAACTGTCACCGAACCTCTGAAACAGACTGTGTGCGAGCAGACATTTTCTTCTCATTCACCCATTTTATTTCACAACGGCAGGGCGTATCATGAATTAATATGGACATTCCAGACAGTGTATCATTTGCTGGAAAAATGACATGTGTATGTGTCTAAACCGGTGTCTAAGCAAAAAGCATGAACCCAAATGTGAGGGCGCTGTGGTCGCACTGCAGGAGCATTTATTTGAATGAATAGTTTGCATCGCTGCAGATTTAAAAAAGCATTTTCTGACGGTTTATTTTTAGACTGTTCCCATCTCCCCCCTTCTGTTTCCTTTTCCCCCTCACTGTCTCTCTATGATTCTCACTCGCTCATCTGTCTCTATTCCCTGCTCTTTCTTCTTCCCTTATTCCTGACTCCCTATCACTCTCTTAAAGGCACAGGCATTGTATGAAATGAGGTTGGCATGAGTAAGCTTCTGTTTGTGTGTAAGTACAGGATAATACTGAAGATTAGGACATAAAACTATTAAAAATACGGTATGCTTGTGTTTCTCACTTTGGCTCAAATTCACAGTGTCAGAGAGGAGCGTTATTAAAAATTCAGATGGATGGTGCATTATTCATATATATATTTTACGCACGGCACGCAACCAAGTAGTGCGGGCACACACACACACACACACACACAGGAAGAAAATATTGTGCACACAGGCAAACATGTATACTTATGCTACACAAACATACATACACACACACACACACACACACGTATAATCGCCTTAGTACAGTAACCCATTTAAAGCATATCTGAGAGAGAGAGAGAGAGAGAGACAGAGAGAGAGAGAGACAGAGAGAGAGAGAGAGAGAAAACACATTCGCCCACATACCAAAATTTCCAACAATGTTAAAGGAATCGAGGACACTGCGTCATCCCTCATAATCACTCAGCAGGATCGCTCTCTACCTCTATGTCTAGAGCATGTATTTTGTATTTGTTTTAATGACTCGGTGTGTGTGTGTGTGTGTGTGTGTAGGATGAGTGAACTTCAGACATTTCCCACGTGAATCACAGCAGCTATATGGATGTAAATCGGCCCATGGTTACGGTTCGGTAAAGGAAACAAACAGAAGACACCTCAGAAGAAACGTTTGGATCAGCGTGTAATTCAATCTAACTTTCACCTAACCTGATTTCAAATTGTGAGCTGAATCTCACGCCTGACTTGGTAATGGTCACAATGTTGTCTGACAGCTGTGGAAAAAGACCACATAACAAGCCGAAATGGAGGAGGATGAAGCTGCAGGTCCACGTCCTCGTTTCACAAACTCTCGCTTTGTCCTTGTCCCAGTGTCTGGCACTGTCAATAACGGCTTTGATCATGTTACCCTCTGTTAATACTCACCGCGACTCTTGGATGGCTTCCTAAACTACTCCCATTTCACTGTTTATCATTATTCTGATATGTTGAAACAGGCGAGATGCAATAAATAAGATCGGATTACCCAAACTGGCAACAGCAATGACTGACACAGATAGTCCTGTGTGCAAACACCTCAAAAAAGATGATGGCAAATGTAAATACTCGAGTCCACTGATTTCCAGCAGCACAAGGGCCGGTTGTACACACACACATAAGCACAAACCCACACTCACAGGCCATGCAAGCACTGCAAAGCTCCAACAGAATGGACAAACAGAAAACCCCTTAAACCAAAAAAAAAAACACACTGAAAGCAACAGACGCACATTTCAATTCTGTTTTCAGTGGCTGAATGTACACCGAAGGCACTAAATGGTTGACAGAGTCTCTGAAGTAGTGAGTCAGATCCTGTTTTCTGTGTAGAAGTGCACATTAATACAACAATTAATAAATCCACACAATGTAATTTTCAGGTGACGTGAACACAGAAAATACAAGTGAAATTTAGTTATAGGACATATTTCATAATGCCTTCCAATCGGGCCATCATTCATCCAAAAAACACATACAGTATTTTGATATGAGCCAACTGTAAAAATGTGTTTGGACACTTCGGATCTCTGACACACAGATATTCTCGGTCAAGGTGACATGTCAAATAATGTCTGTAAACATTTACACCATCTGCTGCCTGATAATGTGGCACAGCGCACTTACCGAGCACACCGAGCCGATAGTTCATGGTGACCACAATGACATTTCCATAGGCGGCAAGGACACTGCCATCAAACATGTTCCCTGAGCCCTCCATGTAGGAGCCGCCGTGGATGAACAGCATCACTGGCTTCTTACGACGATCCCGAATATCTGCATAACACAGACAGATAATGGCGTCTGTTATTTTTATGTTCATGATTTATTTATTAATTTTTTTTTATTCTTTACCACAATGTCAGTTTCTGTTCAGTTTAAGATTCGACAGGCAACAGGTAGTCGACCACTTTAATCTGACAGCTCCGGCTTTGTGTAACTGTAGCAATCCTTTAAGTAAAAAAAGATCTATATGCAGCATTTTATATCCTCTTACAGCCACTAGAAAAATGAAGATGAAGGTATGAAACATTTTCAGGAGATACTGGGCTTATCAGTCAGTTTCCCCTGTCCTGTGCAAGTGATGGTACCTTCCTTAAACTGTTATTCCCCTGCATGTGTGGAGCAAATGGTGCAGCCAGTTCTGATGCCCTCTCTGTTATTGGTGTCTTTGTGCCCATCAGTGTGTTGCTATGGTTCACTCTGTCAGTCTGTGTGCACCCGCTTACCAAAACCTCCCTTCTCACAGCGTCTGTGGTATGGTCTGTGAGTCTGAGCGTGGATAAGGCTGAGAGAGCTGCCAGTGCAGCCCAGTTAGGCTGAGCGTCTGCACTGTGTAGGGCCTGTGGATAATTTTTTATGAAAGCCAGACCAAGTGGAAACATAAATAACAGCCACAGCATCTGTTTACCCTGATGAGCTTCAGCACTCAGAGACGGAGGAGACTGAGAGATAGGAGGAGAGAGACAGAGAGAGAGAGAGATAAAGGGGGGTAAGAAAAAGAGAGTGAGGGGATGAAAATAGGACAGCATGAGAGAATTGAAGGTGGTGGTGGTGGTGGTGGTGGTGGGGGAAGTATAGACAAGGGTGTGAGGTTCACACCAACAAAAAAAAACAACAAAACAAAACATGATAACGAGGGTGAAAAAACATGAAATGTTACAAAGCAAGTCATACACAGTGATGTACGCTAATGAACACTCAAATTCACACAGGAATCACACCGTATTCATACAGCAACACACACACACACACACACACACACAAACTCTTGCATAGGCAGCTGCGATGCTGAGTCGCTATGGAAACTGCTTCTCGCTAATAGAACTGCACCAGCCATTCCATTGCACCGACTCACTGAATGCCTGTTGCCGTGGTAACAAATTCTACTCACGTATTTGCACACCCGCCTGCATCACCACCTGAAACTCAGGTTACACACATGCACTTGGGTGCGTCACTCACAGTCGTACGCACACACGCACGCACGCAGATACACACAAGCGCACAAGTGAATGCAGCAAAATGGCACATATGCCTTCAAACATGCGAACATCTTTTACAGGATCATACGAATGACACATACGGGCTGTCTAAAAATAAAAATTTCAGTCCTACACTCACAACGAGCTGCTCTTTTTTTTTTTTTTTCTCTTCTCTTCTCTGGTGTATTCTTGAAGCACTGCTGATTTCCCAGAGGATATGTAAACAAGTTCAATTATCCCGGCATTACCAGGACAGTATAGAGGAGTGACATGTCAGCAGGTCGTCAATATCTGCAAATTAAACCCTCAGAGAGAAGGAACTTGTGCAATGACATGTAACTGTTTAACTGCTGTGTTTACTAAGGTGTCAACGTGCCTCATGTAAATCGTATAAATCTACCTGTAAAGCAACAAAACAACTTACATTTTGAAGTTGTGGCTGTTTAAGTGACTGTCAATATGTCTGCTTTGTTCTACGAGGTGCTGCGGCACCTCTCGTGTTTGCTTTTGGATCACAGATTGTGTGTTTAATAGGGTGCCTCCTTTTCAAGCGAGCCTCTGCTCCATTAGTCTAACCAGGAAAATGTATTTTCCCACTGAAGACTTTTTTTCTTTCATTGGTTTTTCTAAAAGGGATGAAATATGATAGTGGGGATCCGAGTTAAATGGTTATCTGCTGATGCGCTGGACAGTAAAATTTCAGTAATGATAGATCAATTATTAAGTTACCATTTAGCAAGTACAACTCTGCTGTGCACCATTAGCTAACAAAATCCAGTCAAAAACAGTCTATTTGGTGGAAGTATAGTAACAGAAAGTGGCACTAAATGACTGTAATGTTGAAAGATATCGAGTTAATTTGACTGATGCTTCATATTAGCTGCAGATGAACTTTCAAATACATTTTTGCACAGGAGGCTTGTAGATTTGACCCAATCACTTACATTGTAGGTGTATTACAAAGGGATCCTTTAATGGTCAGTATGAACAGGAGGAATGATTACAGCAAGAAAAACATGTTTTAATGTTCACTCGGGCTCCTGACTGTTGTTTTCAGATTTACATAATAATAATAATAATAATAGTGTTCAAGTACATCAAGGTTATATTTTCTATGTTTTTATTCTGTATAAAATGGATAACTTTTTTTTCCTACTAATTCAGTACCATAGAGGTCCCTTAAAAATTCCAAACTGAAATATTTGCTAAGCTCAAAAAAGCCTGAAAAACTAAATGAAAATTACAAAAAAAAAAAGAAAAAAATCCATTCATTTTGAAATATAAGAGAAAAAATTCATGCATACCTACAATACCTTAATGAAAGGTGGAGAGGACACCTAAAGGAAAGAAAACCTCTTGCACACTATCTCATCACCTGTACATGCTTTATTCTAATAACATTTTGGAGGGGCTCTAGACGTTCATCAGGTAAAATATATTAGTGAAAAGATTTTTTCACTAGTTAGAAATGCATGTCACTCTTAAACACATACGTATATATGAGGGAGGTATTTTGGTGAGAATACGTGAATTCATCTGGCTGTCAATGCAGACAATTAAAAAAAAAAAAAAAAGAAAGAAACGGACGTGGATGTGTGTTTAAGTGATGGTGAGACCATGATTAGAGCACAAACAGAGAGGTGATTAGGGGTGCGGGGTCGCAGGGTGACAGTGTTTCACTCAGCCCAACAAGGAGCTCACTGTCTTTCCTGCCTTCCTCCAAGACACTGGGACATTATTCACTCCTCTCCTTTCTACTTAACCTGATACTACCCCCGTCCCCCCCATCCCTCCCCCTCAACCCCTCCAACCCACATACACACATTCTCAATATAATGTCTTACCTCTCAATAGAAACTGCCTACTTCCTACTTTCTCATTCCTCTGGTCCTCTCTTATTCATTCTCTTATGGAAATCTCGATTGATTTGGGTGTAAAAGTTTTTCGCCTGATGCAGCACTTGATTGTTTTTGCACACAAACCCACACCTGAGCAGTGCAAATATCTTTAAAAAAAAAAAAACACAAGATGCTACTAATAGTATTTATTTTTTTCAACCATGTTTTGGAACCTGCATCCAATCTATACCTGAGCAATTAAGTGAGGAGTTCAGCCCTACCAGAGCTCTTCTGATCCTGTCAGGTGTCGGCATAAATGTCAAGCTCTCTCATCCACCCTCTCACTCTCTTTCTTTTTTTTCTACGTCTCTCTCTCTCTCTCGCTTTCAAAGCTCTGTAAATGTCATTTCATCATGCACTTGTCTTCATTATGACGATTCCCCCACCTCTCATTGCCCCCTCATTGCCCTCCCCAGTGCTCTCGCAGTGCACAGCTTTTTTCTTTTCTTTCATCTCTATTCTATCATTCCGCTCCTCTCCTCGACAATCCTGCCGTGAATCCTTCCTTCTGTTTTCACTGTTAAGAAACCACACAATTGGATTAGCTACATCTGTCTCTTTTTAAACCATAGCAATTAGAGATGCAAGAGAGAGAGAGAGAATTCAATACCCAAATAGCACAGAGCTCAAGATACAAAACACACACATGCAGGGACAAATTAGTCTTGTGCATGCACTAGACCTGCATGCACAAATGGAGATTTAATGCACTCTATGTGTGCATAATGCTATGTAATATACAGTATGTCTGGACATGTGTACAGAAACAGATGCACACGTTGTCTGTATAGATTTTGGCTGCATCAGTAAAGAGTAGTAAGCGTCTCCCTGTGACTGCAGTGAACTTGATAATGATAATGCAGAAGCCTACTTTAAATAAAATTATGATGATACCACATAGAAACTGAGAAAGTAACGTAAGAATTTCAGCTAAATGGGTGCTTACAAGAAGCCATGACAGATCTGTGTGCAGTAAACAACGGTGAAAAAGCATCTATTTCCCGTTTATGTCTCCTTACTTGTAAGGACAGTATGATGTGCACATAGAGTGATGAGTATAAGATGAATATTGGCAAAGATACAAATAAAAAGAGATCTAAAAACCATGCAAGTAAAATACCTTCATCCCTCGGTCTGTTCATCGTAGACTCATCTTGTTTTTTTGTAAGCGGACCTAAGGTTCAGGGAAGAAAAAAAAAGGAAAAAGAGGAGACATAAAGGACAGAATTTAAAAAGGTTGCATTTGCAGAAAAATAAAAAAAGCACAACAAGAAAGGCTAGGTTATTTTTCAGGGACTGTACAGTTAAAGACAAAATGTTTACACGGATTACACGCTGGTTTCCAGAAAAGATAACCCACAAACTCATCTGTTTTAACTGCTTAGGATCTAGTCACGGACTGCCTTGTAAATGACCCCAGAGGCCATTTCTCCTCAACCCTTCTCCCAATCAGTCCTGACACACTGCTGCTTTGTAAAGAAAAATCAATGGGCAGAATCAAGCCATCACTCTTTTCGGGTCAGTAAAAGGAACAGAGTGCCAAGATACTGCGTGTCCTGCTCCCGCTCGGGTCAGCGTTGCAGTCCTAAAGTAAAAGGTCCTTACACGAGACGATGTTAACATAAAAAACAGAGCAATGCTGGCATTAAGACTCCGAAACGTGCCGGATCGTTCCCGCTGTTTCTGATATTTACACGGCACGCGGAGGCTCGTGACAGGATCCCCCCTTCGCCAAGGTCAAAGAGGAGCCCCACATTAAGCTTTAATGGTACGCCAGTTAAACGCTCCATAGGGTGCAGCCAATAACAAGTATTTATCACAGTGACCAACCAACGCCCTAGCGCGTCAAGCCCTGTAAGTCTTAACTGATAAGGATCCCATTAATTTGTTTTTTTTTTTTCTTGGTTTCTGTCAGTGGAGCTTTCCATCAGCCCACAACTATCTCTGCATTCTATGTCCTTTTCAGTCACTGTCTCTACAAGGAAAGCCATTAAAACGCACTCACGTTCACACACCTGTAGCCCTACACACACACATTAAAAACGCACACAATGCTACACAAAGCATGTTAACAGCGCCTTTATCATCGGTTGTTGTACTCTTCATAGCCTACCAAGCAGCACACTCCCTGCTCTCCGGTCGGGAGGCGTTGCAGTATCCCATTTTAAAGAATATTCTACGTTGGGTTGCCAAGTGGTTTATCACTCTGCTAGTGCACTGCTGACATGCCTGTTTGTACCATTCTGTTAGAAACCTCACAGTAAAGTGACGACACACGGCCTTTTTTTCACAGAGCTTTGCATTTATTGATGAATGAGACACTTGGCATCGCTGCACTCCGCCATTATAACGCTGCATTTTCACCCATCCCTCCATATAAATGTGGTTTCCTGATATAAAATGTTTATCTTGTGTCTAAATGGAAAAGGATCAATGCTGAATGGATTTGCTGCATCCTCTCAGTACTACCATGCAGGCGCCTGATCCAGAGAGCACTTCCTGCCATAGTTGGAGATGATACAGTAGTTGGTCCTGGTCTACAGAGCAGACAGGTAGATAGACCGGTAATGGATAGAAAGGCACATTAGTCCTCCGTTTTGTCAGCACTTCCCCACTACTTAGCGCCACTCTAAAACCACACCTCGCCCACTTAATGGGGAATGCTCTGAATTTCATTTGTTTTCTAATGCCTAATAAAGAGCTAAACTGGATGAGCTGCGCTCTAAACAGACAGTCACGCTTTGAGACGGACTCCACCCCGACACTTCAGATGGGAACCGTACAGAAACAGAAGTTGAAGCATAAATATGAGAAAAAAAACTCAAGATAATTAAAAAAAAGTTCTAATAAATCTTTAGATGTGTCTTATTGTGTGTGTAACTAAGGATAAGTTTCATCATATAATCTACTTTTCTTAATAAATCAACTGTTCAATCCATAAGAAAGTCAGAAAATCTCATTTCAGACTAACAATACAAAAACTAAAGGTTTAAAAAAAAGTGGGAAAATTATCAAAACGTCATGTCCAACGAGCTGAAACAAACATTTTTTTTTCTTGATGTGTGACTTAAATGATTAATCCATTACCCAATGTCTTGTCAGCTAGTTTTCTGTTGGTCGACCAACCCCGTGACGCTGCCACAGTCTGACGCTGCTAAAGGATCATAAGTGATTGTTATTTAGCTGCTTGGTAAAATGTTACATATTGAGAGTTATATAATGTTATAACTTTGGTGAAAAAGGCCTCTGATTTGTTGAAAAGAGGAAAAAGTGAAATAAAAGAAGAAGGAAAAAAGTAGCCTGCTGGTAGCCTGACACATGTCACATGATGTAACGGGTCGCTGTCCAGTGAAATTCATTGGCCTACGCGGGAGCATTTAGCTTAGGTTGTCCCAGTGCTGTTTGACCTAATGCAGCTCCATCTCTCAGTCAGTCAGCAGCGTTTCTGTTCGGTTCACTGAGCTAGTGGCCGGAGCGCAAGCTGTCTCCCGTCCCTCTCCATTTCCTCTGTGTGGTAAACGGGATGAAGCTGCAGTATGTCATGTCTGTGGTGGCCTGTCTGCTTGACAAGATGTCAGACACAGCTTTGGTTCAACCCACTGCATCCAGGCAGCAACTCCCAGCACATGCAGTCCTTTCCCCCCCTCTCTCTGTTCTCCATCTCCCCTGCCCCCCGGCACCATCTTCGCCTGTAGCGTCCTGCCTCCTGAAATATGGTTTTTAATAAAGAGCACGGTAAATGGCTGCTCTAGCAGCAATAAAAATGAAGGATCTTAGGCCCTTGGCTGGGGAGAGTCTTGAGGAAATAGGAATGCAGTGAGATCGTGCTCTCGCCTCGGTAGGAGGTAGTGAACAAGAGAGAGATAAAGTAAAAGCGTAAAAACTCACTGTTCAAGCCAAGAGAACATTTGTTTTATTTACATTTTTCCAAGGAGTTGTTTGAATTTCATTTGAGTTGAGGAAGTAGCAGGCTACATAGTGGCCTGCTGGGGAAGGGCACTGAGCTCATTTGCATTCAGAACAGTGACCCCTTCTACCGCCATCTGCATAAAGATGGAGGAGAGAGGAGAGAGGCGAGGAGAGAGGACAAGAGGCAGGGATGGTTTCAGGGAGGAGAGAGCAGGAGGGGTGAACAGATGCAGAAAGAAAAGAGAGCTGTGACTTTTTTTTTTATTTTGTCCATAGAATAACACAAAGGACATGTTCAGTAAGATTGCTTGTGGGTATGAAATAGATATAGCAGATAGGGGGAATGACTTATGGTAGAATGGGAAGATAATATGTAATATTCTCTGGAGATTAAATATGTCAAAATCAAGTCATGCAGACGAGATCTGGCACCAAGAGATTTTGATCCAGGCTGCATATGAATCTGTGCTGCCAATTCATTTTGGACCACCTACATCCGCCCGCGAGTGGGAATGCAATTCCTCAGTGCCAAACACAGTACAATACATCCACCCTTTACACATGCCTGACCATCACTCACTGGCACCGACTTACTTATGAGCTAAAAACTCTTAATCTAGCTGTAAAAAAAAAAAAATCATCAGTAGGGAGCTGAAGGCAGGTGGGAAACCAAAAATACTTCTTGGCATGTTTGAGCCATCGGGACAATAAAACTCTTCAAAATATTTCAAGTCAAGTTACCAGTTGCATCTTTTAGTAAGAGGAATATGATGCAAAGGTGAACATGGATATGCATTCACTCGTGAAAGCCTTGCATACAAAACGGCAGAACTAAAAGCGTTTAAAGCCGCATAACTGCAAATCTAACACCATGTAAACATTTTGAAGGATTGTGACAACGGTTATAAAATGTAATGCGTTTGATTTCAGGGACACTTCACTCTCCTCTAGTCTCTACATCTCTCTGTCTCTCTGTGTCTCTCACACACACACACACACACACAGTAAAACATATCCTTGGGGACAGCATCAGCCTTGTGTAAGCAGTGACCCCTGACAGATTTCTGACAAGCAGACAGGGCTACATGTAAAATCACTTTCACTCATTTGCACACCTTTCCCCCTGGGGATAAGACGGGAGCCTTTTACATCATCTGTTCGGTGAGTATTGGACATGTTTAGTGTACAGCATACATACTGTAAGTACAGAGCTCCCATTCCACCACCCATCTACTATTCACATCACACTTTTTCCAATTTTTCCGCCAGCTTATTGTTTCGGTTTTAGCGTTAGAAGACGTTCGCTAGACTTCATATGTGAGCAGCAGCAGTGATGCGTAAATATGTGTTGGTTGTCTCTCCCAACTCTCAGGTGAGCCCATTAATCATAGACTTTTTATTTTTTTAACATTTTATCATTAAACTATCGTCAGCAGCATATGCTCTGCCTCCAAAGTATAACTTTGATCCTGTGTTCTTTTTTACCTACCCATCTGCTTTTTTTAAAACGCTCTCCACAGGATCATTAAAAGGGAGAAGAACAACCAGATAGCCCACAAAGAGGTGAAGGTTTCGCCTTATGGTGATCTACAGTTTTCCACTAATTTCGCCCCGAGAGGCTGAAACAAGGTTATGTTTGGAAATGTATTTATGTTTTATTTTCCAGCAGCTTTCATTACTTTTTTTTTTATTTTCGTCTAACCTTATTAAACCTCAGTATGTATCACAATATTGATGTGTTAACACTTCCATAAAGCATTGTTATTATGCTAAATAAGGGAATATTTCATATTTTATGGTTATGCATGAACATATATTGTTTGCCAAAAAGTAATTCTAGTGTACAGCGTGCCGTGCCACATTACTCATGTTGGACGGCTGTTATGAACAAACGTTCATAAGAGTCCACTAAGAGAAATTATAAAAAAATACTTATTTGAAATATAGGAAAGGTAGTGATGTGTAGAAACTATCATTACATATACATATGAAAGTCCATTATATTTACCTATATTTTATAGCTGGGGTCTCTGAGACTCCAAATAGGAGTTTTGACACAATTCTCTTACTAATTAGTAATTAAGTGACAAAACAACGGTAAATATGTCATTACAGGCTCCTTTAACAGCAATGTAATGTATTTAAATATGAATATTAGATATGAATCAGATAAATAAAATTATAATATGCATGTTATTCCAGTTTACTTGCTCACTATTAAAAGTAAACAACACCATTTTCATATATGCTGTGGATTCAGTGAGGTAATACATAGATCTTCAAATTAAGCTTTGACTTAACCAACACATTGTCTTCTTTTAAATCATTTTTAAAAACTCACTATTTTATACTTGCTTTTTATTGATTTTACTGTTTGTTTTATTATTATATCTATAATATAATATTAGCAGAATGTAAGATACAACAGGTTTAATAAAAAATTGTGTTGTTGGAAAACATACTTGGTGCAGGGACTTGAGATCTTTCTCTTCCGCTGGTTGAGGTTGCAAAATGTTAATGGTGTCAGTGCAGAGGCGGACTTACCATTAGGCAAAGGTCAGTAATTGTCTTATGCCCCAGGCTATGAGGGGCCCCATAAACGGCTCATAAACTTACTATTTTTTTAAGTTTTTGATAATTAATTACGTCTTTCTAAAAATCACTTAAATTGCATCAGAATGCTTAATTCATAAGTGTCTCAGCGGCGCCCCCTTCAGTGCCCGTTGTGTACAGACCGATGAAGCAAAGTCACCCCAGCGGCGCTACGGTGAGGACACTTAAATTACTAAACAGCATTGCTTGAATAAATAAATTTAGTATTTATGAGATACAGGTACTTTATTTTAACATTTTCCATTTTATGAAACTGTATACTTCTACTCAGAGGGATTCGGTTCCTGCTACGACATTTATCTGACAGCTCTGAACCGGTGACAGATTAAGATTTTACACACAAACTATATGATCAACAAATAAAATATGATGTGCGTTATTTATACGTGAAACTATCCAGCAGTATAGAAAGCAGCTAAAATCAGCTCCATCTTGAACAGACATTATTATTATAACATTATTATTGTTATTGTGGTATTAATAGTTGAACGCTAAACACTATAGAGGTTTCCTTCTGCAAAATAAAATCCTGACTAACTTATCAAAACAACACTATTCCAAGGGAGCACTGAAGTACTGACACACATATGGCATCTGAAAATGAGCAGAAAAAGTACAAGCTGTTCTTACACTTTGAAATAATTGAGCCAGAAACTAAACTTTTCTCTCAGTTTGATGGGATCTGATCTCACTCTTACACTGACCTTTTTTCTGACCCACTCTAAATGCAGTATGAGGGTTTTGGTCTCACTCACCATCTTCAGTGGGTACATAAATGTTGAGGTAAAGGCAGTCCTCACTCTGGTTCTGAACATAGGTCGCTGCTGCATCCAGGTTGTCCGTGAACCACACAGGTAGCATGATCTCAGGTAACACCCCGTGCACGTTCTGGGGACACACTGGCGCAAAATGGGTGGCATTGCGAATCTCTTGCCAGGAGCCTGGAGCTTCAGGAGGCTGAAAGCGGCGCTCGCCGATAGGTGCGGTGGCATATGGCACACCTAGGTACTGTTCCACAGGGCCCAAGATCTCATTGTTGAGCTCCTTCCTGATACCACGGATCTTTCCATAGGATGTGGACACTATGGGGTGTTTTAGGTCAACCCGTTGACAAGAGGAAAGGGTCAGGTGTAGCGCTAGTCCCAAGAGCCACACCAGACAGTGATTAGCAATCTGCTGAGAAGTATAAAGGCGTTTGCCACCATAGCCTTGGTGGCTGGCAGCATTGAGAGGAAAAAACAACATGTCCAAAATAAAGGCTCTTTTAGTCATATTACTGGGACTTCAGCTGGGTGTAGAGAGGGATCACAAATTCAGTGGGTTATGGGAGATAACAAAGGCAAAAAGAGGATTTGTGGAAGGGGACACATTAACAGATTTCCTAGGGCGACATGGTGAGGAGGTGGGATAGGTAGCATTCTCAGGTAGGGCTCAGTGGTCTCATCCGCTGTCCTCCAAGGAACTCCTGATGGGTCCAGAGCTGCAGCCAGGAAGCCAATTACACCTGGAAGACACAGACAGGTTGCAGGAGTGTTTAAAAAGGCACAGGAGGACGAGGTAGGTAAGCTTCTCAATGAAAGGTTGATTTTAGTGTCTATTTATACAGCTCAAAAAAAAGGATAAATGACCCTGAGGGACTCCAAGGGTTAAATCTGTTATGTCATTTGATTTAGTGGTGTTACAGAAGATGATTGATTTAATGCAAAAATGTTTAGTCCATGACAAATTACCCCCTTGTGGCAAAGTTGTTTGACTAAATACTGTTGTGACACTGCATGTCTAATACTAACACCAGTGATGCATCTGCACAGACGCTAAATATGCAGACAACATGCAGCACAACCAATGAAACTGAACGAACAATGACCAACAATTATTTATTTCATAGGTAAATATTCAATACATCAAGTCAAATGAAAATAAAAACTTCATTGTTTTTGCTATGTAGTCACCTAGTGATCTGTTTTACGTACTAAACACAGGATAAGAAAGATCGATGCTCTTCACCAAGTCACTCCCATCATCCATCACTCCCCCTTTTAGTCTCAGGTCTATCCAAACAGAAGTAATATATGAATAAAGGATCCCAAAAAAATAAAATACAATATACAATATGAACAAGAACACAGCATAAAAAAAAAAACTAAAACCCTCGAATGCATCAAAAACAGTGAATCGTGAGAAAGTTTCAGAACAACACAGAGACAGAGCATCCCCGTAACCATGGTAATTCTCCCTCACTCCTGCCTGCATGCACACAGGTGCGAGAGGAGAGGAAGAGACGCTACGCTGCTGCCAGAATAACCGCTGACTGAGATTACTCTGAGCAGCATGCATGGGAATGAATTACAATAGATTTGTGTATTTGTGTACATTTCTGACGTCCCCTCTGATGGTCTGAATAACCTGCTGTTGCGCTGGGCTGCTCTGTCTCGTCTGTCAGTTCTGAATATGATTTTTATTTTTTATTTTTTTTACTGCGTGAGAAAATGGACGTGTGAGCGTGTGAAAAGTGTCATTTGTGCGAGTCTTCACGCTCGATGCGCGAGCTGGCAGCAGAAATGGTGTCTTAATTAGGACGTATAAATCTTCACTGGATATTGAAAGCACCTGAAAATTTGCTACTGAGTTGCATTTACTTTCTGGATCACTCACTGTCACTGTGTTAAATTTATCTTCGATGCTAGCCAGCTAGCTCATTGCTACCTGATCAACACATATAAATCACTTCTGCTGCTTGTGTGTGTTGCCTCCCCAATTTATGTCCATTACTGAGGTTTCAGAAAAATGTGTTGCCAATGCCACAAAATGTGGGTATGGGTATGGGTGTGAGAATCTGGGTTTTGCAATTATTACGTGGGAGCTTCTAATGAGCAATGAACAATGAAAGCAGGGTCAAGTGTTTACAAATACTTGGTCTGATTGCAAAAAATGTAATTTGTGTTGCAAAGTGGGGGGAAAAAACAAAGGGACATTTTTATTTCAATGCTTCATATTTTCATCTTGCAGACAATTACAGTACTTTGAACAAGGCTCGTCTTGTAATTAAATTCAACCCACAGAGAACACAAATAAATAAAAGAAGAAGCGGAGCTCCATTGGCCCCCCCTCACCCCTTTTTTTAGCCATCCACACTGTGTCAGAGTAAGCCGTTTCCTCTCAACTCACTTCTGTTGGTTCGTGCTTCCACATCATTACAGATGAATGGGCAGTGCTTATCTCACTCTGGCTTTGGGAGACTGAGTCGTTTAGGTCTGATAAAGGCTTTATGTGGCGCTAACTGTTAGCTGAATGCCACCTCATCCCTCCACCCTGCAATATCCACACTGCCAGACAGCAAGACACAGGGGATATGATGGTAAAAAAAAAAAAAGATGGCATGGCAATATTACGGGATGTTCAAAAGTTCAATGTGAGCGGTAGCCTGATTCATGAGGACAAAACGGGAACAAAAATATTAGGTTAATTAAAGCCCTGAGTGACTCTTGTCTTATGACAACTCTACACATTCTGGTAAGTGGTAAAAATCTGTCAGGACATCAAGAAAAAAAAAAAAAAAAAAGACAATGTCCTTATTTCGGAAAAAGATAGACAGGCCCTTCAGGATTTTGCAGTTCTTTTTGTGATTATTGCAGCTAAAAATACTTAATTTTGCAGTGCCTTTCCTTCCAATTTAAATAAACTAGAGATCCTGTTAGATAGTGACCTTTAGAAGGGCAGAGCCAGGATAGCCGTTTCCTACCAGTTATAAAGCTAAACTGGCTTTATAACTGACAGATATGAATGTGGTATCAAGAGACATGTACAAAACCAGACGTGAAGCATGTGAATAGAACAACATGGTATAGTATATTGTATAAAGCATATATAGCTGCTGTCACTGCTTACATTTGCTATATTTCCCCACACATTTTGATTTTTAAAAAGGAACCACCTGTGCTTGTGTAGTATGAAGTCACAAGCCCAAGGTCAGAGCACCTTTAATATGCACAGTAGTACCAAGGGTGCACACACTAGTGTGTCCTTACTGATGAGGGTAGTACAAGTGTGGGTCAAATGTTCGCAGCCTGTCACATTGTTCTCTGTATCACTCCCCTCACTCACTCACACACACACACATGCATGCGTAAAATCCAATGAGGCATCAGATGTGTCATGTGAGTCAACGGTGAGCACAAATAGGTCCGTTCTCCACCTCTCACACGTGACCGGGCGAGTAGTATACCCTGACATCCGTAACATCTGTTCGTGTCAACCATCCGTGAGCCCGAGATGGCATTGAGCGTGCATCCTCACACATAAAACGGGATAAATTGACACACAAATCACCAGGCTGATGTAAGCTGTTTTCATTTTCTGTTTTATATAATGGGTAGCCCTGTCAGGTGAAGCCGTTGGAAAAAGGTAATGTCTCCGCCGCCAGTAGGACACTTTTATGGGTGCGTTTAAATTGAACGGTCAAAGTGGTTTTGTGAAAACTTTGCAGGATGGTGGCGTCTGAGGTAAAATGCTTTCCGTAAGATTTTATATTGTTTTTCTGTAATTTTCCACACAAAAATCATCACATGCACTATACTTCAGCTGTCGTGCTGCTTCTCCTCTGCTATAGTCAACATCTGCAGATGACAAGCTTAGCAAGCCAGAAACAAGAGTTTTTGACTGAACTTGCAAATTTGCTATATACTGTCACTGCGCTGAGAAACCGGAACCGTTTTTAATTTAAAAAATAAATAAAAAATAAAGCGAACCTCTGATGGCTGCAGGTTGTATTCTCTGGAAAACAACAATGTCTAGGTACTAGTAATCTGTCGTCTTTATGCCTTTATGATCTGATGAGAAAAAGAAAGAGACATCAGTAGAGGAATTTAAAATATGTATGCAAAGAAAAATGAATGAAAATAGGTATGTACAAAATGAGTTGTTATGAATTAACTGCACAGATTGCAAATATGCATTTCAGATTTCTGTAAAAAAAAAAAAAAAACTCTTGTTCTCTTGAAATAGAAAGTGTGTCCAAACGTTTGACTGGTACTGTATGTTGTTGTATTGATTAAAAGAGACATTTACAGGCCTTAATGTTCCTATAAACCTTTAATGGACCAGGTAAGATGAATAAGGCCTCACCCTCTTTTCACACACCAGACATTGAAGCTATCCAGAATCCATCCCAGTGCTTCCCTGTGCAGACCTCCAGGTTGCACCGGGTGATACAAGAAAATGCAAAACAAGGAAAATAAATGGCTTCCACTGCACCGAAAAGTGCAGCATGACATCAGAATTAATTTAGTCCAAAAGCCGCCGTTCTCTTTGTGATCTGTGACACAACTATATGATGCACCGTTGATACCGAGGGCAACAGGCGAAAGATTTGGCAGTCCTACAGCACTGAACAAATGAAAGCATTTTAAAACAAACGCGGTACTGATAGACCAGTTTCAGCCTATTTCTGTCAATTAGGATCACGTGTGACTCATTTGCTTCGAGTCCCTTCAAATCAACTTATATAAAATCATTCTGTGGGGTCATCGGTTAATTTTAGGTCACAACTTTTGAATTTATTTGTAAAAAAACAAACAAACAAAAAAAACTAAGTGATTTAAAAAGTGTCTTTTAATTAGATCAAACAGTTAACGTGTCACATAATGGAGACTGAAGCACTTGAAGACAAGGGGAGGGACTTACGGGGGTAATAGGCAGAGATTCGGCTGACTTAATGTCAATCGAGCTTTGAACCGTTTTAGGATTATTATAATAGGATCACTGTTGAACCTTCTCAGAGGATACATACTAGTATGTATTCTGTAATATATTCTTTTAAACTTTGACGTCGACAGTGTCAATAAAGCCTTAGCTGATATAAAAAGACGTCTGTAAAATATTAAACTACACCCAAGTATGGATGATAAAGAAGTATTGGGATGGGATGATATACACATCATAGAAACACACTGTAAGTATTAGTATTTTTTTTTGTTCTTTAATGAATTACATTTTTGCTCACGATGCTGCAAAGTCAGATGATTTATACATCAATACGAGCCAAAGCAAATATCTCAGTAACTACAGTATTAGCCAAATTGGCATGCGATTTGGAAAGCATAGTCGCAGAGGATTTCTAATGATTTTCATCTTGTACTATGCCAACTTTCCATCAGACATATCAACGCTGAAGGGGCAGATGAACAGAGCACATTCTTCCTCACCAGTAGCCTGTAGCTGAGCGGTACTCGCCATTTTGTTCAGTTATTTGTTGGCTTTATACCACATTAATAATTATGATCACGACTAGTGAAAATGTCAACACGCATCTTCGGAGCACATTCGCCTCAACGAAACGATTTTTTTTTTGCTGATGTCAACACTTTTAACAGTTAACAAGCAACCGAGTGGTACCGGAGGCAATTCCCATCTCAGGTGAATGCAGCATAAAATGCATCTAATCACAGCAACAGTAAGTGTACTGCACTGTACTGAGTGTTATTATGAATGTAAAGATGTGTACTACTGATGTATGTCATAAGAAAAAGTTTTACATTTTTACATTTTATGGGTGTAAATTTAAAGTTACAGTCTACGTTTTAACTAACCTTGATGGTGCAAACTAAGGCTTCTTTACTAAGGTATAGCGAAACTAAGCAGCATTTATAGTTTGGACGCTTCCCGTGAGGTTTGCTTTAGCTCTGTCCTCAGGCAAAATAGAAACTTTGCACAACTACTACTACAACTACTTTCCCATCTTCTTCATCTCACTGCATCCATAAAATAAAAGATAAAAAAAAGTGAGGCTATCAACAAGGAAATATCACTTTAACCTTTATAATTGCAATTAATCCATGAAAATGACTGCAAACATCTCATTCAGTAGGATCAATGCTTGCTGGACAGCAGCGGAGGCCAAATGGTGCTTAAAATGCAGGTCAAAACAAATTCAAATGTCAGTGTTTGTCTCCACTGCGCCGATTTCATCCTAATAATTAACAACATGAAAACGTAAATTATTATAATTACATTAAGTTCAAATGATCAAATAGAAGTCAATTAAAGGGGGATCTTAATGAAGCGTCAACGCAGGTTATTAAAGCAGCAGCAGGGATCATAAAGCAGCAGGCAGTAAGAGCAGATAGAGAAGTTAAGAGAAAAGGTCCTCTGTCACTGCTAGACCCCCCCTAAAAAAATCAATATGTTGCTGTTGGTGACCAGTGTGTTTCCTGCTTAACAACTGTAGATCACATGGAAAACCCTTTATCTTACAACTCCCCACACCAACACACAAAACAAAGAAAGACATCCCGACAGATTCTGCCCATAGACAAAACGCCACTGCCTCTAGCGGCCTGTTCGGATAACTGCGAGCGGGCTAAATGTGTCATAATAAAGCGGAGTAGTGTGTACACCACGGTGACACACTAATTAGTGATGATCTAGGTGAAATGCTAGCTGTGCTGGAGTGTGTATAGGTGTCTGTGTGGCGAAACACACAGTTTGAGGGAACGGTCTGACAGCTGCTTTCCCTCGAGCTCAAAGCTAATTTAAGAATAGAACGGCCCAATAAGTTAAATAGAGAAGCCGGCTCGGCCATGTTGACACGATTGTCCAGTCTCACTGCTACACGGCGGCTGTTAAATGCAACGATCTGAGTGATAATAATGTTGCGGATGATGATGGGTTGTTTTGTTTTTGTTTTTTTCAAACCTACAATCTAGAGAAAATAAGAGGAAACAGAAAAGGTGCAGAGATGAAGACAATGCATAAAGGCATGTCTGGAGGGGTGCAATTTAAAAAAAAAAAAAAGAAAAAAAAGGAGATTTACAGGATAACATTGAATTAACTAGCTTACGTTCCTCAGGCGGGCACGTTCAACGCTAAGCACCCCCTCCGAGCAAAACTGCAATCAGCTTTATTCTTGACTCCAGACTGCAGGAAGAGTCAAAAGAGCCCGAGGAGCTTAGCCTGACAGGAAGCTCAAAAAGTCTGAATGCAGCCATTGGCCAGACGTCGCTTTAGCCTACTTTAAATGTGATCATTGAAATGTGACAATACCAAGTCAGAGCCCTCCCCAAACTTACATCATCATGCTTTATCTTCCGAGTGTTTCACGCAGGCTCTTCCATAGTTTCCCATTCGACCAAGCAATCCCAAATAATACACTGTTGCTGAGCGTCTCATCTTCTTCATGTGGGTGTGTTACGAATATTCGCTGGCAACACGAGTGAGTCTGACTAATTCATTACCGTCTGTGACAGCCACATCCAAACTGACAAGCAAATCCCTCTTCCTATATCTGAAGACAGTCTGAATACGAAGTGAAATGGTGAAATAAAATGGCCAGTATAGATAATTATATATATATAAAAAAGATCTCTAATAATATTTTAATATTTAATAATTTCATGAGGAAAATATCCCAAAATTTACTGCTGAATGTTGAGACTGCACTCTGAAGTATCAGAGTATGTAATTAGATATCTCAAGACTGCATAGGAACATGAAGGGAATATTATACAAGACTTGAAATTTAGAAAAAAAAAAAGTATTAGTTATATATATAATAAATATATAATTAAAATCTTGGCACATGCATCTAGTTTTAATTAAGATCATAGCACCACATGTTGTTCTCTGGTTTGATAGCCTCATATCAAATCTGTCCTCTTATTAAACGAGGTTGCTTTATGTGTCATTCCTTCATATTTTGTTCTACGTTTTAGGTTTTAATTTAACAAGTTTGTTCTAATGCAAAACGCTGAGGGTTTGTGTACAGCTGTGAGGGCACAGGGACAGAGCAAAGTGTGAGGTCAAAATGAAAAAAAGAAAAAAAAGACAAGGAGGAGTAGACAAAAAAAACCTGTCATGGCTAAAATAGAGGCAGGTGCAGGCAACAGGGCTGACGTGTGTGTGTGTGTGTGTGTGTGTGTGTGGTTAAGTGGTTTGCTGAATGTCAAGTTACAGCTCACCCTGTAATCCCTGTTCTTAAAGCTCCACCATACTGATGGTCTGTGGATGCCGTGGAGCTAAAAGATGAAACCTGCTGTATAATTAATGTTTGTATTATTAGACTAAAGCATGTTGAATTGCATGTAATTAAAACCCACAGATTTTCTGAGATATATTAACGCGTACTGTAACGTGTTGTTGTTTTTAGTCCCATCATCTAAAGTCTAAAATCCAAACGGAAAAAATGTAAATAAAAAAAAAAAAAAGTATGTTTTATATTGTAATTTAGCGGACTGAGGATATGAGTGTTTGTTTCAGGAGACAAGAACAAACCAGTGTTTGGCTCTACATTGAGGATCAATGTCTTTCTGCTTTGCTTTAAAGTTGGGTCATTATCTATAAAATAATGGGCTACGAGTCCTGCAGTCCACTTAGTGCGTTGGTGAACATCCTTTAAACGTCCCTAAAGCTGAACGTCTAGCTGGTCGGACGATGCTTTTAGCTAACATTGAATAATGAGGCGTCTATCAACATGTACTGAGGAGATAAACTCAGAGAAAAGACGTTCTTATCTATGTAAACTGCTTCAATCTGATCAAACATACCACAACTTTCATTTGAGCTATGTGCTTAATTGAAACTATCACCGCACTATCTTCGTTGTCACAGTAACAAGAAGGTTGCAACCATGACCCTCACATTGTTCACACCACGTAGTCAAAACCAAAACCAAAACCGGCCAGAATGTGAACTCTTTACATAAATAAATCACCATTTAGATGTTAAACGTTATTAATATATACATATTTTTAAAGCATTTTGTTATACGTTATCCCCACGGTCCCCTGTGTAAAGTGAAATATGCTTTCAGAAGCATCCTGAGCGTGTGCGGCTAAGAGACACATGTCAGCCACACCTGCTTTATTCTTACATAAGATCATGTGAGTACAAGGAAAAAACAAATTAAGGCTGGAAAATGCACACATGGTTGACACCGTACAGCACATTTACACAATAACACTCACTGCTACAGAAGTGTGCAGTCAGTGGAGGGGAGAGGAAAGGGAAGCATAGCTGCAGCCTGGATACTGCGCCAGTGTGGGCAGATGAGAGCTGAGAAGTGAAGGGAGATTTAAGATGAAGTGATGTGCAACAGAAAGGTGGGAACATGGAGTTACTGTATATTAGTGATACTGAGTGATATGTAGATGTAATGAGACAATATACTGCATGTTAAAGTGCAAGGATGGTGACAAAGAGGGGAAACGCAAGGTTTGAGGGGGAGATACCTGGATGTGTAAAACTATGGATAGAATACATGATATATATATATATATATATATAGCATGTAACCATCACCTTGGTTCCATGACTCTATTCATACCTTGTCAAAATACTGTAGGTTCGTGCTATACAGTACAGTCTGAATGACAATAATGATCACTTCACATCAGAGATGACGCTTGTTACGTCTGAGGCTTTGAGGCAGCAGGTTGTAAATAATATTGCATATGAATATTGAGTCAAGGTCTGGTTTACAAAAGCCTTTGCCCAAATGTAATGGTATTACCAGAGGACAATTTATAAAATGATGAATATAATAGAAAGAGCTCATTCACAGTATTGCTTCGATTGTTTTTCAGATTAGAAAGTATCTGATATATATATATTGCACTATTTTTGATGTAATTAAATATATCTTGTGTGTAAACAATAATGGGTAATTTTACGTTGAATGTTCGGAAAATGTTTCATTTTATTGAGTTATATGTTTGATTGTTTAATATAAAACACATCATGCAGGAGTTGAAAGGTATGATGACAGGGCAAGTGGAAGTAGAAAGTTGAATTAATTAATTAAAAAAAGCCTTTTAAATGCAAGTTATTTCTGATAAGTTTACACCGACATGTTAGTGTCTTATGGGGCATCTCTTATGGTTTGTATGTTTGTTTAGTTTGAAACCCTGCTCCATAACTGCTGTAGTAATGCACTGTAGTCCAGCTGTGAGTATCCAAACACATTAATAATTTAAATGTTTTCAGAAAGGCTGTGATAACCTGCATAGTGTGGGGTTTTATTTCCAGTTTTTTCCCTTCTTGAGCAACACACACAAGCCCTTTTCTCTGATAATAAACCAGCGGAGCTTTATATGTAAATGTAGGTACTCCCGCAATATCGACAGGGGATCCCGAGAATAATAAACTTTTTTTTTTTGTTTTGTTGTTTTCTTTTTTTCTTACACTTGAAAGGAAAAGTGGCCTTGCTGCATTTTGATACTCCAAGTTAAAACACAATGCTTTACAGCATTAGCTATTAGTGATACACTGATCTAAATATTTGTCTTTTTTTATTAATCTTAAAAGTTATAATTTCATCAATACCACAGTTTTGATATTATTCATGGAGGCCATTTTTCTGTGTTTTTAGATATTGCACAGACAGGAAAACACTGTCAATCTAAACACACAGAGGAACTGTGGAAGAGATCCACTTTATTTGACTAACTCAGACAGCAGAAGCCTCATATTATCTTCAGATAAATATTTAAATACGTTTTCTGCTCCAAAACGAGGGATGAATTTTGTTCCCCCATCGCTCACATTGGAAACGTATTTGTTAGGGGATCTTCTAAAACAAGTTAGATTAGGTACATCCCCTATTAGCAAAATACTTTCCTTTACATATTTAGGAAAAGCATTGTTATATGTTCTACATGTATAATTTCTATGACGGCACAACATTCAGGGAAACTCTGTAACACTGTTTTAGATACAACACATAGATTATATGTTATTACACTCAGGCATAAATCAATGGATACTCAGAGCAAATCAATATGATAATAGTTTGTGTACAGACATAATAAATACCCTTCTAACCTCACGTAGTCGGGGACATTGTACAAACGGGATAAAGAAGGAGTCGTGGTTGTTATTTGGGGAAAGTTTTTGCTGGTTTCAAAAACAGATGGATCCATCACAGAATTTGTATGCTATAGGCTACGTGTGGGAGAAAGCAGGTGCAGCGTGTTTGACCACAGACAATCATAATAATGAAGAATACAATCATCTACAAATCACGCAGCTGGTCCTATAGCTACACACTGCTCATCTGTTCAGGGAAGGGGAGAAAAAGCCAGAAGATTTGTGCAACACATCCTAGAAAAAAACGGAGACCCGCTTTATTGTCTCACACTGAGGGAGTTTTGACTGAGGATCATCACTCATTTGAGTAAATACATAGAGTTCGCTGCAATGTTATTCAAGCTGCCACAACACAAGCAGCTGCTGAAAATTTAAATGTTGCCTTAAGAGGACTGTCATGTTCGGCGCGGGGAAAGCACACCTTGACAGATGGGCTGGCATGCATTGATGATGTGTAAGTTCACTCAAGTAGAGCGTCGAGACTCGCTGTGATGTGATGTATTCTGCCGAAAATGATTTGTATGCCCCCAAAAAAAAAAGTGTCGAGAGGTTTCCTGTACTCCGAAAAAAGGTACCGCTCCGAGGTCAGCTGAATAAAAGATGGAGGGGTTGTAATTTTGGAGAACTTTTCTGATTTCTGATCATATGTATGATTTCTCATTATACGCTGTTTACATTGTGTTTGATCTCTTCAATTTAATAATCCTTAAATGGTCTATTTTAATTGAATTTGAATTAAAAAAAAAAAAAAGTTGAATATTTTTCTATAACTATACTTCTCTAATATAATATAAGCCGACACTAGAATCTGAAATGGCATCAGCCCCCCTTTGCATGCGTCAGCTGATCAGTATCAGTTGACTCTTACAATCGCCTATCAGATTACAACAAGGTAATTAGGTGGTCTTGATAATCTGGCAGGTTCACACTCTCACTACTGTGATTATTCGTGTCATTGCTTCTGTTACGGGGTCGTACGCCGCACCGAACCTCCCCACGCTGCTCAGATTCATCTGTTTCCACCGAGCACATCTGGATTTCTATTATAAAATATATATATATATATATACACATCCTGAAGTGAACTACCTGACGTTTTGCAAGAGCACTGTGTAGTGGTTTCAGCAGTTGCCAATGTACTCATATGAAACTACTCAGAAATAAGTTATACGAAGAAAATACTGCAATTTCAATTATCTGGATTGTGTGTACGTTAAATTAATCTATTTTAATAATTCATTTTGTCATAATTTAGTCTTTTTTTTTTTTTTAAAGTTCCATTGTAACGACATACCTCGTTTTACAACGCTGACATTCATGTCTGAAATTACAATTTTCATGCAATCCCGTTGTATTATAGAAACACAAATCCCACGATGATTCCCTAATATAATAATCTATAAAACGCATATCATCCGTAATTAGAATTTTCTTACGCAAAAAAAAGGAAAAAAATAGATTTGTTAAACTATAGGGAGCAGTTAATATAGGGAATATTGTAAATGAATCAATTTGGCTGTGTAGGAGAAACATTGCTTTATTCTTAAAATGATATGGGACCCATTATTGCCCAGGTAAATTAGTTTTAATCTGCATTCAGGCTGTGAGCCAGCGTGTTATTTGGTTTCACTCTTTTCATATATCCTGACACTGTCTGAAACTTGCAGACCAACATTTTGTACTGCTGATGTTTTGGCCTTTTGAGAAGACAGTAACCCACTTGTGTGGCTGTTTGGGTGCACTCAGTGGAGCCTAACTTATTATTGAGTTAAGACGAGAGGACGATGATGTTTACCAGTGGCTTTCATATGAATCCGGGAAAGACGAACACATTGAATTATGTGCTGCAGACTTACAGTAATTCTACCATATACTGTAACAGTGCATGATTGGCTTATGCATCATAACATCTCCCCTTATAGGTGAGGAGTAACCTTCTTGCATCTCACATTGAATCATCTAACACTGATCAGATCTGCACAACACACTAACATTGTAACCACAAACAAGTTTAGAAAATTCTCAAATGTTTAGGCCTGATCTCAAATATTAAAATACATTTTCTACAAGGAACACAGCAACCCATGAAAACACCAGGGGCCAAATAAGACTCTGTGTCTACTAAACAGAAAATGCATACGCAGTCTTTCCGTCGGATTTATAAAACTCCATGTACGTCCGTTCCCATGTGTGTGTGTGTGGGTTTTTGTTTTTTTTCCCTCATGCATTTCAATCATCCGGAAATTGTGCACACGTACACAAATCTTCTGATCATGTCCACAGTTTACTAGAAATGTACTTGCCTGGTTTGCATATAGAGGACCAGCATTTAGTTTAGTTCTGAGGACAAATGGCAGAAGCATTTAAGAAGCAATATTAGAAGAAGAAACGCAATTTTTCCCCTCCCTCTCCTCTCTGCTGCAGAAAGCCTCTTTCGCTCCACTCTCATCTCCAGACGAGGTCTCTCCTCCTCTCTGATGGAGTTATAGTTAAAAGTAGGTGGTAGCCATTGGTAGATGTGTTTGCCAGACATTAGCTAAACGGATGTCTCACCCTTGCTCTTGATTAATACCCCCCATTGCAGGTGGATCTTACTCGTTTCAGATGCACTTTCCACTTCAATATCTTCTATGTCAAACGCCATAAAGTCTGTTATCAATTTTGTCTCTTCTTTTCTGAGCACCTGACTTTTGATGATTGTAGGAGGAGGAGGAGGAGGAGGAGGAGGAAGGGATGACTAGATTAAACTTTTGACTTTACAGCAGCATGAAGGAGCACGACCATTTTTTTTTTTTTTGGTCGTAAAGTAAAACTGTATTCAACCACTATGTCAAGGAAAATTAGGAAGATAAAATATACTCCAGCAGATTATTTTAAAGGTTAAAGGTCACTTTTGGGCAACACACCTGACCAGGTGTTCCTCCTGTATGCATGTGCTCCTCTGAGGCTTTGCACCTTTCCCACGTCATGACAATAAAGTTAAGAAATGAATCATCATTGAACACAAAAGCCGGGTATAATTCAGGTCGCAGTATTGTTCACTTCAATGCTGGTGTTCAGCCTCTGATCATAGTTTGGCAGGTAATTAACATTTCATTTAGCACCATATCTCAAATTCATTCAAGCCTCAAACTTCCTCAATGTATCCCGAGCCAATGAACGCTAGCATCAGCTAACTTCTTACCGCAACATTAACTCAGCAATCATGATCCCAGCTGAAAAATGTAGAAACTATGACATTTAATTATTAATAAATGAGCTGCCTCCCTCAGTGTATCATATAAGCTACATTACAGACTGCTTATCTGTACCCGATTCATGTCAACACTGCCCACACCTTTCTAAAGAGCACCAGCTGTCTAATGTGTGTGCTGTGTCATAAACATGGCGAATTATGATGAGAGCGCTTCAGTGATACACGAGCAGTTGAAAGAAAGATTTTTTTTATTATTATTTTTTTTAAAGAATACATGCCGTGTTTGAATGCCAGCTCGAGCTTGTGCATCACTGCCCAAAAAAAAATATCAGAGAATAAAATGTTACGGCTGCTTAATGGATCACATCCGATGAACTGAAGGGCGGGAACTTTACGATTCAGGAAAGGTCACGTGTCCCGTTTTAATGGGTTTGCGTGTATGCTGCTAATAAAGGACACATTAAAATGACCAGATATTTTAATGGGGTTTGGTGTGATATTCTTGCCCAGACTGTACAAGACGGGACAGCACTTATACTGGCTTATCTCATGGAAGACTGTTATGTGATATTGTTCAAAAGAGGTTACACAAGACGGTTACCATGGCATTTGCACAGGCGTTTCTCCAGCTTTACTTTGCTCACAGATAATGGGTCAGGTCATTCTTGCTCTGCTATTCTCTTCTTTGGCTGTGACGTGACTTGAGAAGCTGGGTCATTTTAACCTTTTTTTTTTTCCTCTGACTTGACATCTTCATGCAGAAATTAAAAAAAATAAATAAATAAAATCACCAAAACCTACACCATTAAGTCAGCATACAGTTAATGTTTTATGTAAATGCTGTAGCAGGGTGAGAATCTAGGTTGGTCGTACGGGGTCGATGATGTATGGATAGTAACAGCTGTTACAAGTTCAAGGGGGTCAAATATTTATCCAACCTCTTACCCCAACAGGAATCAGATTTTGAAGAACGTTCGATACACCTCTGAGGGCTCAGGCCAGTCTCACACTATAAAGCCGGTTATAAGTAGAGTTGTCACGATACCAAAATGAGTAACCACGATACTATACCAGACAAAGTATCACGGTTCCGGGTAATATCGCGATACTGCTGCCTTTTTATTATTATTTTTATGAACTGCAATGTATTTGTACATTGCAGTTATAAGTACTTATTAATTACTTATAATGTTGTTTGGTGCATCATAAACATAATACTGGTGAAGTAAGAATTAGACTGAAAGAAGTATTTTTATGAATAACATTTATTAAAAAGTTAAAATTGAAAAAAACAACAACAACAAACAGATCCACTGGCCTTTTCTCTGCGTGTTTGTGTGTCTAGTCAAACTTTGAGGTATTTAACTTAAAGGACAGAACTTATGCAAAGGCATATCAAAGGCTACTTCATTTAACTGTAGCTCAATTCTATAAATAATAACTTAACAAAATACTGAACAATATGTAGAATACAATATAGACAGTCTACACTACTGTTGTGATCTTCTCTTAATTTCCCTCCTTTGGCTCCTATAGCTTGGTGGCAGCGCCTGCGCAGTGGACGGCCATTGTCTGTTGCTTTCCCGTCTGTGCCTTACTTAACACCAAAATAGTTCCAAATGTGACTTTTGGAGTTTGGTTTCTTCAGAAATATTTGTTGTGCTTCGGCAGACTCGCCGCTCGGGCCCGATGCTTTTCGCATTTCGTGTTTGTGACCGTGAGCGCGTCTGGGCGAGACAGCCAATCAGCTAACAGACGGGCGGACCCAGCGTGCGGAAACAGCCTATCATATCCCTGGACGTCACCAGTAACGGGCAAACAGCCAATCATTCAGCAGCCGTGTAATTCGGTTGCAGTTCCATGTTGGTTTGTTTACAAAGGAGTAGCATGCAGTGAGAAGCCGGGAGGAGAGCAGAGGCGACCGCTATGTAGCGAAGACTGGCACCGGTAGTATCGTAATCCACGGTAGTATCGTAATCCACGGTAATACCATCGTGTAAAATTTCTAGTATAGTAGCGACGGTTATGATTTGGCACCGCGGGATACCGGGTATACCGTGGGTATCGTGCAACTCTAGTTATAAGTGCACCATTTTGGACTCCATTGTGGACTTTTTTTAAAGGGCCCTCGATACTTTTGGGTGCACGATCCTTGCAGGCTCTCCTTAAGGGACTGACCTGCAATTCATAGTGTTGTGACATTAAAAGACAGGAATGACAGGGGAGACCTAGAGGCATTTTAAAAAAAAACAAAAAAACAGCAAACATGTACATATGCTGCAAAAATGACATCAATCAAATACTGTGGAGTTCAACGCTTTCAGCATAGAGTGGGTCAGTTTTATATCACAACACATTTGCCGTCGATGGAAAGTTTCTCTAGGATGAACTAACAAGTGTTTACTCTAAATACTTAAAACATCCTCTGGCTTAAAATATTGGACTGACTTTGTCAGCAATACCTGAAAAGGTATCTTTGGCCAAGAACAGAAAATCTCTCCGACCTCCCCTCTGAGGCACAGCCTGGATCTGCTGTTCTTACACTAACTCTACACACTATACTGAAGTCTGAGGGCTCATTTATAAACACTTTTTTCCCCTGTAGCTTTGTATGGAGGCAACATGACTCCATACAGCTTTAAATGCTTTGAGTAAAACATGTTTGTTAATATTTGGATGAAGCTTCGTTTAGCATCGTCATTGGCATCCACCAAATTAAACGAGACAACAGTCTATAGAGATGATTGTAGATATTTACATCATGGATTTGGACGTATACGAGTACATAATTTTATCCTCAAAAAATAAAAAAATCTGTGTATGTTCTACCAGTAAAAACACATCCATTTGAGTCAGTCAACAACAAAACAGCATATTTATGATTCTACTCAGATGGCCACAGTTAAATGGGGAAAAAAAAACAACAAATGCCACTTCAGATTACCAGCTACATCTTGTAGGATACACCCTACAGTCTGGATGTAGTGGTTTGATGCCAGCAGCCTAACATACAGCAACTTGTTATACCAGCTCATCCTGTCTCATACTGTAACAAGCAAAAATAAATAAATGCTGATGACAAATTTAATATGTCGAAGTCTTATTGAGGAATTTAAGTGAAAAAAAAATGAAGCTTCAACCAAATATTTAATTATCCAAGTATCAGAATTACAAAACATCAAGGCAAAATTATCGGACTGTCCCGTTTAAATACTGGTGATAAAAACAACCACATCATCAATACATAAGAAATTATCGATCCGTCACTGTTGGTGGACAGTCAAACCTGCTCACCCACAGATCACCCAAACATACTTCATTAAACATTAAGATTTAACACATTTTGTTCTGGATTGTAAATCTCAATCCATTAAACAGCAAGACAGAAAAAATAGCTGGTAGTTTAGAAATTAGAGCACCTGTATGATATAACTGCATTGGGTACAGCAAAAATATCAGTCTTTAATATAATTTGCCACCAAATCAAACCAGGCTCGCTTGCCGCTAAATATTAGGACAACATATATCAGTAACTTAACAAATAATACAATATTACAAGAGCCCGAATATACAAGTAACCAGGATGATGTGATGACGGCTTAAGAAAGCAAACTATTCCAACAGTACACGAACAAGCCTGACACCAAATTCTGCAAAACACTTTATTAGTTTTCTGATGGATTTTAAATGTCACTCCTCTATAGCTACAGGCAATGTATCTATGAAACACACACACACACAGAGACAAACACACACACACACACACATTCCCTAAAAATGATAATATACCATTGCTCATCCATGACCTGTCAGAACAGAGGTCCTGTTGTCTGCCATTAACTGAGCACTGCCCAACCACCACTGAATATTAATTGAGCTTTCCCTGGATCATCAGAGAGTGTGCATTTAATTCACAATCCTATCTGCATCTTCTAGGGCACAGGCTTTGTGTGTGTCTGCGCACAAGCGTGTGTGTGTGTGTGTGTGTGTGTGTGTGTGTGTTTCAGAGCTGTTGTGGATTTGTTCATTAGAGAGGACATCTTCTGAGTTCAAGGCCTGCCACAGACTCTGGTTGAAATGTTTTATATATTGCAGCATAGCAGCATGTGTGTGTGTGTTCGATCAAGTGGCAATACAGTCATCAATACATCTAATAAAAAAGCATTTATTAACATCACCTGCAAAAAAATAAAAAAAATAAAAAACAAAACAAGAAACAGGCCACTGCTGGATCAATCAGCCCTGTCTGATTGACAGTCTGATTCCAATTAAAAATGAATATAATCTCCTTAATCATGTGGAGATGTGTGACAGCTTATCAACAGGCAAGGCCAATCGAAGACTGAGAAAAAAAAAGAGGAAGGAAATAATGTGCTATAGCAACAAAGTGGCAGGAGGATTTACATTGAAAATCCTCATCCTCTCAATTGTGACAGTGCGTCAAGATGAATAACGTGCGCAATGTGCGAAGTCACCAAAGCGTACATATTGCGCACACGCAAAAAAAAAAAAAAAAATAAATAAATAAATAAATAAAAAGCCAAGATAGACAGAACATCTCTAGTCACGTTTAGGAGCTGGTGGTGAACATATGGCTTACCTACAAGACTCGATGCAAAGCGCCGGTATTATGAGGAGGATGACGATGATGATGATGATGATGGCCCGTCCATCTGAACACGATTCTTCTTTTTTTTTTTTTCTAAGCCTTCTGTCGGTGTGTCGATGATGGCTTTAACTAGGCCATTTCTTTCCCCCCCAGATCGCGGTTATATCTCAGGAGGGCAACGCGTCGCAGGCTCATCAGCACACCTTCTCGGTGTCCGTCTTTCTCCGGCTTTTCCAAAAAAAGCACACCTCATACTGCCCCCTCCTCCTCCTCCTCCTCTTCTCATCCCTCTCTTGACAACACCCTGCTCTGTTCCTTATCCACAGATATTTGACTTTTATAATGTTGAGATGACAGCGGAGAGTATAATTCAAGACGAGGAGGAGGGGAGAAGAGGGGGAAAAACACAGACAGACAGAGAGAGAGAGAGAAAAGCACTCAGAGTGAAATAAATGCGTAACGCTATAGCGTCAAGACTCTGCGCGCTGCTTCAAAAGTCAACGCAGCGATCTGTCCCGTTTTCCCCCCATTAGTCCATGCTGATAATAATCCACGATGTCTGCCCCCGCTAACACTGCGAGGGCCTGGAAGAAAAACAAAAACAAAAAAATAAAAAACAACAACAACAACACGGATTGTTTGTTGTTAAAATGTAAAAGCAGCGCTCTAAAGAAACCCCACAAAATCAGGTGTCCAATCTCTCCTTTACGCGCTTGCGTGGAGCTCTCTCTCTCTCTATCTCTCTATTTCTCTCTCTATTTCTCTCTCTCTCTTTCTGTGTGTGTGTGTGAGTGTGTGTGTGTGTGTTTCAGTTGGTATCTGAAGCTCCTATCAGAAAACAGTGGCTCAGTGTGAGAAACAGATCTGGGATGTTCCGTTTAGCCGTCCATAAAGGGTTTAAATGTAAGGATGCAGTGATGATGGTTATTCTGACGCTGATCCCGCGGCTTCAACAGGCTCCCTCTCCCCCTCTCTCTCCCCCTCTTTCTCCCCCTCCTCTATCTCTCTCTCTCCCTCTCTCGCTCTTATAGGGCACCACTTGCAATATTTCAATCTCACAGCTAGTTGTCATGACGAGGAGGTGCGTGGCTCTGTTGAAACCCTCATGTGAAAAAATGGGTTTGCTGTGATTGTTTGTATATGAGGATGTGCACCAGGCTGACGTCAGATTTGTATTTATTAATTTTTATTTTTTTTACCTTTTGGCTCCATGCATCAGTGTTATGGCAAACATGCTAACTTATCTATTTACACACCAACACCGAGCAACATTAGAAGTAATTTTTTGTCTCATGTTTCCACGTGATGAATGAACGTCTGTTTCCTTTTGGCTCCGTTTTGCTCTCCACCAACACCTGAGAAAAATGTATTTGTCTGCTAAATGCTCCATTGCAGTATTTGAACACCTTATTTAACTCTCTTCTGATTGGTCAGCTCTTGGGAGACTTCCGCTATAGCTACCGAGGCTACGTCAACAAACCAATGCGGCAAACCGCTTTCTAGATACATCGGTAGAAGATCTGAAATATGAGAGCAGACAACATGAACAACGCGTGGAAAAACATTATTGACAACATCGGCAGCAAAGACTGTGAAATGGTCGGTTGTTATTTATGGGCAAGAGATGTCAGCTCATCAGCAAAGACAGAAAAACAGCTTCAGATCAGACTTGAGGGAGCTATGGTAACTTATGGTACTTTAACTATGTTTAGCATCGATATCCAACATCATAACAGACAATCACAAAATTGTCTGTTATGATGTTTATTAAATGTCAAACTGCAGCCTATACATGAGTTGGGATGAGTCTGTACATCCAAGTCTTAGGCCCTGGTACTCTGCTGGAAAATGGTGGATTGTCCCTTTTGGGTTGGGAGCCCCGTGGCAACGAGTTCAAGTATCACGTTCCAACACTGCAACTCTCAAGTGATCATGAGCTCTTTGTAGCTCTTTGTAGTGACCGAACAAAAGTGAAATTGAAATCAAGGATACGAGCTGCCAAAACATCATCATCTTTCACATGTTGTCAGGCCTCGCCCTTTGTGAATATCTTAGACATGCAGAAAGAACCAACGTGCCTTTGTGTTGAACGAAGCCAGTCGAGATGGTTCAGCCATCTGAGGAGGTTGCTCGCAGTACACATCCCTGGAGGTCTTCTGGGCATATCCGACTGGGAGGAGACACAGAAGACACACAAGAGGAATTAAATATTCCATTTGGCCTGGGAATGTGGAGGATGTGGCTGGGGAGAAGGACTTCTGAGCTGCTGTGAAACCCGAAAAGGGATGGATGGATGGATGGATGGTAGAATCGACTTTTAATTTGATTGTTTTTTTCTGCCCTGTTGTCGTGTAATTTATTGCCAGATTTGACAATAAATATATTTAAAGGGTTCACGCAAACTCTAAAATACTGTCTTGCAATGTTTGTAATTAAATGCATAAGCGCCAATAAAAATAAATAAATAAATAAAAATCTTACCTTATTAACACTATTCCCTTTCTAGTGATGTCAATTAAGTATGGATGAATACATACACACAGAATTAACCAGAGAAATACTGTATATTAATCCAAATTAGCTATTAAAATATAAACACAATAAAACAGGACTATATGAGTTGATCTGATTTAGCTGACACATGAAATTATGAAAGTATCCAGTTGCTCTGTGCTCTCACTTTTCTTTTCTTTTTAATAAATACAAAATTACCATGTAATTGTATGACAAAATATAATTTTTTATACTTAAAAAAACAACATTAAGATGCTCTTAGAATAAATCATTCATCAGTTTCTGTCCTTTGAATTAGTTTTTAACGTATGTTCAGAAACTGTTGAGTAATTTCAGTTTAGAGATTAGGGATTATTATTATTATTATCATTATTTAAAATATATTAGATATAAGAACATAATATCATCCCTAAAGTTGCTGTTTTAGATCTTTTTACGGGTCAGGTGTCGTGTTAAAATAAAAGGGGAGATACTGTAGGTGCTGAGGTGCTGCTGGGGCTCTGATAGTTTATCATACTGTAGGTCAGGGAGGAGATTAAACAGCCAACAGCTGAAGGAGTATCATCTGCTTACTGAATATTATTAACCACAACAACAAAGCAGTATCTGTACAGACTGGCCCTGGAGTTTTCCTTCAGAAACCGTGAGTGGGAGTGTTTTTGGTGTTTTTTTTTTCCTGGATTGCATCACAAGTAACAAGAATAATGAAACTTTGCACTGCCGAATTAAATTGTAGGCTGGTTTGGCTTGCATTCAGTAGTGATATAAGCTCTTTTTTTTTCTAAAGCAAGGTTGTGCATGCCGCTCTTCTGCCCTTGGCTGGTAAGAGTTTAAATGCAGCCGGATGTAGCGTATGATTGGAAGACTGGATGAGGTAGAAGGACTAGTTGAATGCCCTCATTATGTATTCAATCATACTTACTGCAGTAAGGTCTGTAATTTGTATGCCTCAATATTGTCCCAACATAAAAAAAAAACAACATCAAAAGGCAACGTTATCTAGGGACAGTAATTATTATCTTTCCATATTTCAAATAACATGACGGATGCCACTAAGTGACTGTTATTAGTAATAATCCTTGGAAGTACAACTACACATGGTCTTGGATTTAATCAACCACTAGTGACTTCACTAAATATAAGTTTTGACAAAATACACGTACTGTCTAAATCAGCAGTGGTGGAAATTAATTAAGTACATTTATACTCAAGGTGAGGTACTTCTACTTTACTTCGAGTATTTTCCAGTTTATGCAGATGAAGATTTGACACAGTGGATAATATAACAAGCTTTTAAAATACAACAAGTTTAAACCAGCGGTTTCGCAACCGTTTTTTTGCTTTTGTCGTCTTACAAGAAGCAGTGTGTAGTCGGGGTCAGATGTCTATGAGCTGTTAACAGCTGGAAGGTTTGCGAACCACTGGACTAAACTGGCTAACTGTATATAAAAGTAGGTCAAACTAGCTCCACCTCCAGCAGCTACAACAGTACCATGCTGCTTATACACTGATGCTTCAGTATTAATGATCCAATGATGTCATATATAAAAAATAATAATATTATATCAGTCAGAGGGATTAAACCACTACTTTTACTTTAATACTTTAACTACATTTTGCTGGATTTTCAATGCAGGATTTTTTTTACTTGTAATGTAGTATTTCTACACTGCTGTATTGGTAGGATCTGAGTACTTCTTCCACCACTGCATACCAGTATAAATACAGACCAGTGATAGCCAATGAAAAGACACGGCTGCTGCTGCTTTAACTGAAAGAAATTAATCTGTGCATCAAGACAACACACAAGAGACTAAAGCTAAGCCACAAGATCCAGTTCAAAGTTGCATTCATGGAGAGATGACGCATTTCCAGCGTTCAGTCGTAGGAGAACAGCTCACTCTGCTGGTTAGATGTTGCTGCTGCATGCTGCGGCCATTTAAAGCAACGATGATGTTGTTTTTTCAGGTTATTGTTTTGTATGTGCTCAGTATTTGTCTGAAGTCCAGTGTTCTTTGCAAAGTATTTAAAGAAGATGCAAGTATGAATTGAATACGAAGCGTCATTGATCAATTATGATATAGAGAGACGTTTTTCTCAGTTATTCTTCCTCTCCAAAAGTTTGCGGTTTGCCACTAAAATGTGCATTATTCATGCCATGAAATAAAACACAGTGGGGAGTAGTATAGTAGGACAGTCTTTCTCAATACTTGACCATCTGGGTTTTGGCTTCTTGTATCAGCAAAATCCCACCATGACATCTGTGACCAACCAGAGAAGAAAACATCAACAGCAAAAAAACTATTGTAATACTTATCGAGCCCATTACAAATACAGTAGTTATATCAGCTGTCTTAGACTTAATGCACCTTTAAAGAGTCTTTGAATCCTACCCTCAACCGAGCAAAGAGCAGATAATCAGCAGCATGGATTACCAATATGTTGCATCTTTCAGTGTGACATTGCCGTCTAATCATTAGAAGTCATCTTTCCCCTATTTTTTTGGCATTTGATTTTCTATAAACCAATAACTTCTGACTGATACGTACAGTACATCTAATTGCTTTGACCTGACTTTCGGTTGACACTCTCATTAATGTTGCCATGAGTGTCGGTCGATGTTGAGAACACAATGTTGCTAATATGCAAAGAGAAAGAAAGTGGTTGTACCGAAAGCAACAAGGTCTAAATAAAAAGGTTGTGGTGGAAAAGCGAAGCTAAAGACTCACGTTATAGCAGATTTTTTTTTATTATAATATACCGCGGTAAAACGTGCTGATGATATTAATAATAATAATGTCAACCATTTCCATTAACATTAACACAGCGAACACAGAGCAGTGCTCCTGCCTTCATTATCACACAAGGAAGACACTTTCTGGACAGGACTTTCTATATATTAACACTGGTTGTTAATGCACTAAAGCAGAGCTGGTTTTATGGGTGTTAAGTCATAACGTTCAGTGAGTCTGAACTCACTGTGTCAAGATCACACACGGGGCAGTCGGTGCTAATGGCCTGTAAGACACCAGTATGTTTACATCAAGTAGCTAAAACTCATTTTACAAATCCTGCACTCCAGAAATCAACTGATGAGTTTCATCAGGATTTTTCAAAATAACATGAATGGGTGTGTAGAATATAAGAGAGACGCTGAGATGAATTTAAAGTGACTTCCAATCAACTCTGTGAATAAAATCCAGAGGCGATCGTGGTGTGAAGTCATTAAAAACTATAACAAGAAAAGATGATTATAAAAAGAAGCGAAGAAGCCAAAGCTGACTCGGAGATGGCGGATGGAGGTAAGGAGACTTGATACGTGGGACATGTCTTTTAGCATTATATCCTGTAGTCATCAAGCACATATTTAAAAACCCCTTGAACAGGATTTTCATTTTAAAACTAGTCAGGTGGAGACAGCATGTTCATCCAGCTCAGAGATAGTTAGCTAAACAAGCTGATTAAATGTGCAAGCTGATCAATATAAGGTTGCTAGACAGTAGCTAAGTGAGGCTTAGGTATAATCTTTATCAGTATATTGTTGTCATTGTTATACCTAGCAACCATACTATAACTGTTACATCATTTTGGAGGAAACAAGTATTTTTAAACATTGCCTTTATGCCATTCCTATTCAAAGCAATACAAATGTTAATATGTTGTCATCTACATACATACATTTCTATAGATCACTGCGAACAAAAACATAAAGTTACATTTTTACATGTCTAAACCTCTTTTTTCCGCATGTAAGAAAGGTTTATTTTGATGTCCATGTGAAAGGAAAATGAAACGATATACGAGGAGGGCAAATAACAAAAAAGGTCATTCAGCCCAATCTACAAGAGATGATGGAGAGAACATTTAGAGGCTTGATTGCAGATAGAAATGGGACTGGAGTGATGATTTGTTCCCTATATTTAACACCCATTTAATCTCTCTCCTACTCGCTTTCCCCTTTCTCTCCTCACTCAGTCCTCCCCTCCCTCGCTGTACGTAACACTTTACAGTCTCCCTATCCATAGCTATGTCTTTAATAGGATGAGGGAAATCATGTTAAAGGATTTAAAAACCTCTGCAGTGAAACGCTGTAGCTTTGCCAAGCTCGCTCTCTGTCATTCAGCCTCTCGTTCTCTGTCTCTCATCAAACACTCTCCTCTCTCTGAATTACTGAGCACGGGCACTCACACTGTTCACTCCCACAGACAATATAACAGGAGGTCCAACAAGGACACTACAATAATAAAAAAAATAAAAATAAATGTGTCAGTATGTTTTCACACTTGATGGATACTACATGCCATATGAAAAGTTCAACAGACAAAAGAGCTCTGGCTCGAGCGTCATTTGTAGGATCTCGGAGAGCATTAAATATTGGAGAGAAGAGTCTACTGTCTCGTTTATTTATTTTATTTTTTGGATGAAAAAACAACAACAACCCTCGTCAGTATTGAGGAGCATGACTTGAGGCTGCTGTGGAAATCAGAAATGTGCCGCGTGTGCTGCCGTGTCCCAGTTTCTTCATTGTAAAATTTTGCCAAAGACCTTTTTTAATTCATCTGAAATCCATTTTGACTGGATTAAATATGAATACATGAAATGATGTTACAATACGATGTTATTATGACATCGTTGTATTAATAGTACACAGATGGAAAACCATGTGGGTTATTCATCTATTTAGTAAAGTAGATGAGACATTTGATTAAAAATTATGTTGTTAATTCTAACTGATGCATGTTTCCACATTGAAAGGGATTAAAAGTGATGCTGCCAACATTTGTCCTCTATTTGCCTTTTATAACAAAGATCATCTCATTAGGGCCTCGACTAATGATTCATTTGATTATCGATTCATCTGCAGATTCATTTTTTAGATTAATCATTTTGTCTAGAAAATGTCCGTCGTTTTGTCCGATCCAATAATCCAAAAAACTCAAACGTATTCAATTAACGAAGATATAAAACAGAGAAACGCAGAACGTCCTAAAGATTTAACCAGCTGGTGTAAACAAGATTGTTGCAAATCCATTTTTTTGTTGATCAACTTATTGATTAAAATTAAATTGATCATTTCTGCACTACAATAATGTTTTCTACATAGAAATCATAACACAAATGATCTCATATGATCAATAAATAAAGCTAACTCAGGTTGTCTGATCAGATGTGGGCATTTCCTAACCTGGAATAATATTGTGAGGTTGATTATAATACAGATATTAATTGGAAATACAGTTTAACTCAAGGACAGTAATAAATATGTATTTGCTCTTAAAATGTCGTTATGTCTACAAGCATATTGTAGAAAACATAAGTAAACAAAGGACCGAGCCAGTGGCTGAAACAACAAATACATAAATAAATAATTAAATAAAAAGGTCCTTGCTGCGTTTTTCAAGGATGCAGCAGACGACCTGCGACTCAGTTGCGTTTGGTGTACAGCAGGAGGTGCTGGCTGACTGCGCTCGGCTTTCTTCATCTTCCCTCTAATCCTGTGGCGGCTCTGTCAGTGGGAGATAGTCACGGTCTGCGAGTAAGACTATCAAGGAGGAGAGGGAAACCAGGATCGAAAAAGGAAGATGGGAGGATACACGGGGACCGGCAAGGCAAATGGTGCTTTAGTAAGGTGTTAAGATGAAAAGTGGGGGTATAGGTGGTGGTGGGGGGGGGGAGTGAATGTGTGTATGTACATGGGTGTGTTTGTGTGTGTGTGTGTGGATGGGTGTTTCTTAACGACATGGTTTGGTTTTAGCAGAACCACTTTTCTCCTCAGTGGCTGCCTCTCTTCTTTCTGTCCTCTTTCTCCGTCTTCCCCGACTGGCTTCAGACCAAACCTTGCTCTAGTGTTACATCCCTCTTTGATGGTGACCCCTATGTCCATCTTCTCTCCTTCTTTCATCCCTCTCTCTTTCTCTCCGTTTTCTCCTTATCACTCTGTGAAATACTTCCTTATCCTATTCTCTCCCTGAGGCCTTTGTCTCTTGGAGTTGCAGGTGAAATTAGAGGGTATAATTTCCTACAATCAGCAGAATCTGGTTCACAGCACCTCACCCCTCCCCTCTTGCCCTTGCGCCATCCATCCCTCCTTTGCTCCACACACACACACACACACATAATATACATATGCGAATCCCCACCATGGCCAGGGGGGAGAGGAACACCAGCAGTCTCAGTGAGAAACCTCCCTTCCCTCCCTTCGTTCTTCCTTCTACATGGGGTCACTTTCATCTTCTGATCGCGGGGAAAGAACAAACCGACACGGAGGAAATGAGAAAAAAAAAGGCACTAATGAGGGTGAAAAGCAGATGAGCGGATCTCGGCCCCGGTGCTAGCGATGAAATGGAGAGAGCGCAGGGAAGGGCGGGGAAGGTGAGGGTCAAACACACGGAAGACGGGAAGCAGGTGAAGGACGAAGAGGAGGAGTGATGTCAACTGGGACAAACTTAAAAAAATAGCCACACATGGACGCGCAAACATCACACGTTGAATCAATCGGCCATGGATAAGAAGATTATGCCTCTGAGTTTTCCTGGTATGTTCTCTGCTGTACCCCCTCGACTGCTACCACCCATCCCCCCACCCACACACAAAACACTTTCTGTCTCCGTCTCTCCTCTCCAGGCTGCGGTGTGGACTCAGAGGCTCGGATGCCCTGATCTTCCACAGCTCCAGTTATATAAGCACAGCCCCATCCTCTCCTGTCTCCCCGAAGCTGCCCACTGAGCACCATCGCGGGCCCCCCCGTCACTCAAACGCTGCTTCCACTGCCCTGACGTCGCCCGGCCTGCAGGAGTTTGCACTCAGTTAGCCTCGTATAGCATCTCAGCTGTCTCAAAGCACTGAGAGCGATGCACCACCAGGAAAAACTTTACCTTTCGTGTACCTCTGTTCTGTTTTCTCTACTCTCATGGAGACGTTTTGTGTTATACTCTTGTATACTGCACCACATTACGATCTCCCTCCAACACCGAGAACAGACAATAAACTGTAATTATTTGGAGAGCACCTTGCTGTAAGGGGGGGGGGGGCACGTTTTTTTTTTATAGGCGTATGAGGATGTTTTTCACCCCAGGACTTAGTGTTTCCTCTTCTCCCGCTTAATGAAATCTATTCATCTTTCAGTCCATCCTGGTTTCTACCCACTCACAGGGAGCAGGCTGCAGCGACCCCCTCCTCCTCCACCACCACCACCGCTGCTCATGATGGTTTTTCTTCTGCTCTTCTATGTATGTTTGTTGCCTGCTCCCATTAATCTCCATTAACACAGTGAGAGTATTAATAGTTTGTGGGGAGATAATGAACAGAGCGAGCTGTTAGGGCTTTAGGAGCAGATTACAGTGGTCACTGAATGGTTGTTTTACATTTTTTGGTTTGTCTCTTTTTTTTAACTTTGTATGCATGTGTGTACAAATTACATTAGGCTACTGCTGCTACACAGTAAGCTATTTTAAGATTGGCATAAATACACTGCAGCATAGATTTATTTACTTATTCAATTTATTTTTGTTGAGTAGTTGTATTAACATATTATCTTAAAAGTATAAAGTGGTTTAGTAGGAATGGGATAAAAAAAAAAAAAAAACACTGGTATGGTCCTTTAACTGAGACGTGCCTTGTAGTGCAGAGCAACAGCATGAATCTTTAAAACGTTAATGGAAATACTGTGCAGGGAATTTTTCAACAGGCTTGATCTGGCCATTCTTTATAAGGCTGATGTTGAACGCCATATATTCAGGTTGGCTAACTAGCTAAAAGATTTATTTTCAGGCTCTGACTTGATATTAATTAGTATTCTCTTTGACTAGTTTTTTTTTTTTCGTTTTGAAAAAGAAACTCTTGGATGCAACATAATTGGCCCTGGCTCAAAACCTTTGAAGTAAAATTGCTTGGGTGAAGTCGACTATTGTAAACTGGATTAAGAGTCAAGGGGGTAATAAGTAATCAGTTTTTTTCATTCTCTATCAACTTTCACTCTCTTCGTCTTCTTGCGTCATCTCTCTCGCTCTGTCTCCACCAATTCTTCCTTCTCTCTGCTCCATTTTCTGCATTATTCCTATTTCAGCAGCTCTAGCAGGAGAAAAAAAATCACAATCTACGGTGCGACCTTTCCTCCCTACTACACTTAACTAAAGAACACAACCAGAAACAGACACATTTAGATCCCCTTTGTGCGTATTGCTGCAATTTTTATAATCATAATGGTTAAAATACTGCAGAATGCATGAAAGGTTGTAGTTACTGATCATTAAATTAGTGACATCTTTGACTTATACAAATAAAGAGACATAAAAATGAGACACGAAGAGGAGAGGAAGAAAAAGACGAGAGCTTGAGAGAGAGAGAAGAAAACACTCCTAGTGGGGTGTGACAAATTATTCCTTAAGCCATGACGCACTAGATGGGCTGCAGTCCTAAAACAAGGGCAGTAATTAGAGGAAGAAGACTTCTCAGACCAGAATGGTCTCACATGATCAATTTGCAACAAAGCAACTGTAGTTGTTAAAAAATAGAAACTGTGGCCACATATCTGAGAGCGCATTATGGCGAGTAACAAACGATATGGTCACTAGATATTTATACTTTTAAACGTATTATTTGTAACACATACTTTAATGGAGACTGGACTTGATCTCTTTAGGTCTATAAAGTCTTACTGTACAGCAGGTTTAGAGATAGTCTTGAGTGTACTGCATTTTATGGCTTCTCTCTCTGGCAATTTGTGACTTGAGATTCATCTAAGTTTATAATGCTTATAGCCAAAAGCTTATGAGGTCTACTTTAGAGGCAGATTCAGTGAGCTATTAAACCCCCCATATGACCAGGACATCATTTTTTACTGCTCTATTACAATGCAAGAGCTACAATATGTTCTGTTTTTACCAATAGTGAAAGTGACTACTACCATGCCTGTGCTGCAAGTAGCTAAATGAAGACTAATAATCACTGAGGAGAAATCTGTAGAGGGTTTATTCATTATCATATCAATGGAAATGTCTATTGATTTTTATCAGTCGATATTAGCAACATTAGACCACGGGGTTATTGAGTTTTGGAGTCTTAAGCCACAGTATTTCAATGCTAGTGTGTGGTATATTCACTTTAAAAAACAAATAAAAAAACATGCACGAGTACAGACGGCTAACAAATGCAGCCACATCATCAGAGAATTCAGGACACTCACATCCAACACTTTGCATTGGTGTCATCTGATAAGAGGACATAAATATCCCTTTGGTCTGCACATGTGTGTGTATGTGTGTGTATGAAAGCACATCTGCACCAGACACACATCTACTAGTGTCAGTGTGACAGAGGAGCATATGCTGGGATATTTCTGCGAATCTATTGGCGAGATTGAAAAAAAAAATAAAAAAATAAATAAATAAAAAGGTATCATATTAATATTTTAATTGCAGGCAGTGTTGAGGCTTCTGTTGAGAGACGGGCTTAATGTGGTGACAGATGAGGGTTAGGGGTAAACAAGGATTTGGCCGTCCTCCACAGGAACTGAGAGGACAGAGTTGGTGGATTAAACTGCAGTTTTGGCTGAAAGGCACCTAGCCTGCGGTGGCAATGGATGCAAATCCAAGGGACTGATTACCGGGGGCATGAGTATTAGACACCATATACCAGTACACATGATCTCAAACATCCAATGTCACATTTCACATAATGTGTGATTAATTCGGGATGATGAAAAGAACTCATTAGCTTGTAGCCATAAAAGCAACACAGGCTGTATGCAACATGCACATTGGAGAATATGGCTTAAAAAGAGGCTTGTGTGTGTGTTTTTTTTTCGTGGGGAAGCCAGCGTGACCGGATGAACAAACACAGGTGTTAATTAAGCTGCATTTTGAAAAACAATTTGGAGCATCACGGTGGGTCGGTGAGTGGCTCTGTTGCCTCGCAGCATGACGGACGTGTTTCCTCAGAGGTGAGATTGTGACCGCGATCGTGTTAATCTGTTGTTAGCCTTGTGATGGACTGCCAACCTGCCCCAATGCGTGCTGGGATAAGCTCTTGTTCTCTGTGAGGTAAAAAGTAAAAGCATGTCATCAGCTAATTTCGTTAAATGATAACGTGAAGTAATAGTACGTGAAGTTTAACGCGATATTCAATCATTTGTTTAATGAAAATTATTGTTGACTTTTTTTTAACCTTGGCTCATCTGAAAACCTAAATTACATGACAGAGATACCAAACACACACACACACACACACACACACACACACACACACACACTTGAATTGTGCCCTAGCATGTACCTCAATACACCTAAAGCCGGATTTAGTTGGCTCACGTGAGATAAACAGCCCGCTCTGACCACTAAATTAAACCTACTCCTCACTACTGTACAGGACAAATCTCTGAATGGTGACCGCTGACAGAAATATTGAACTAAATAAACCAGGCAGTTATTTTGTGACCAAAAATTGTTCCCAACTAATCACAAAAACAATGCACGGCTTACACAGCCCACAAAATAAAAGCCCTTAGCGACACGACCAAATATACACATTTCATTCTCATACACTCCTGGAGAAACAGTTTGCTGATTTGTACCAGCACATGTTAGGTTTTCTCTTGCATGTCATGTAATTGTGCTTCACAGGTGGGACAGTGCTCGTTCAGTGACCTGCAAGATGTGCAAAACAGGAAACTATTTTTGCGTGTGCGTGTCTTCATATCACAGCAGGTAATGAATTATCATACTAAACACCTGTGTGTGTGTGTGTGTGCGCGTGTGTTTTTCATGCAATATAATATATAGACAGTGTCAAGAACAGCTATGATCCAGTCAAACTACAGGACATAATATATAATATAGTAACCAACATTACAATTTACAACAAGTTGGACTCTGGCGATACACGTTGCCATGGAGTCTGAATCATGGATGACAATGTCTTCCTGTTAACAGCTGCTCTGAGCACGGTCGCGTCAGAAAAACCCTTCATTTACATCAGAAAAACAAACATAAGGGCCCATGACAGGGCCATATGCAGGGCATGGCTTCTAGCAAGTTGATAATAACAAAGATCTGCATGGTCTCCTCACAATAGCACAAGCAAGCCCCCAGCAAGAGACTTGACTGCAATATCCATTAATCCACTGCAGTTTCCCACTGGTTCAAAGGCTGTCTTGCAGCAGAGCTGTACAACATCAAAGAGTACTCTCTTATGAAGTGTAGCAGTGAAATGTGGAGCTCTCAGCTCAGCTATCTACCAGGCTGCAGAGGAGTCTTTGGGATTCACCAAGAGATGCAATTAAGACTGGTTTGATTGAAATGACCTCTGCATTTATGACCTGCTGAAGGTGACGAGGAACATAGTCGGTTAGTAGCTTCTTCTTCTATCCCTCTAATGATGACACCCCAGCCCTTCAAGGCCGCCGCCGTCTGGCATTAAATATGATAAATGATTGGCAGTTAGGTCATCTATGTTGCTCCCTAACTTGGTAATACTTTGATGCATTCTTGCACGCCTAATGACTGAATGTGTCATATTAAAAAAGCCCACATGGGAATTTGAAGTGAATATGTTATAGGGGCATATTAGTTTTTCTACATGAATCTTTGATTTTACATTGTACTCCGTCATCATATGAGCACTGTCATATTTGAGTATTAATTTGTGACCAAAAACAAACTTAAAAATTCACACGTCAACAACACGAGAAACATCAGGATTCATAATATATTTCTCAGTAAATTTGGAAATATTATTCAGTTTATACACATAATGTGGCTTCTGCTACCACCAAAAAAAAAATAAATTTTTTTTTATATGGTTTGCCATTTCCTCTGAAGACACCTATCTGCAACAGTGTTGATCTCAAGACATTTTACAATATATCATGTGGAGTATATGTCTATGCTGCTGTCTGGGTCTGATGTTTGAACACTTAATAAACAAGGAAAAGTGAAATCTTTGAACATCCTTCTTCTATTGCCTGTGACAGATTCTGTGTACGGTGCAAAAAACCCTGAATCACAGAGGCAGACGAGAATGACTCACATCCTTGGAGCTTGTGCTGATTTTATATATAAATAATATACTATATCAAATAAGTTTATTTACACACATCAACACTGCGGGGCTGTCAAGTCTAATTTGATAAACTGTTCATGCCATTCACTTTCCAGCTGATTATCTTTTAAAAAGGTCGGGCACACTTGTTTTCCTCTTAGTTTTATCACTTCCTTTCATTGCTTCGCCCTTATAGCTCTCCACATCTGTAAAGGTCATGTTTGTTTCATGGAAGTTGTTGAGCTTTCAATCTGTTTACAGCTCTCGGCTGTACCATAATCCTGCTTGTGCCGTCTCACTGTGAACACATTATGTCTCCAAATGTAATCTGACTAAAAATGCCCACTGGTCTAAGCCTCACAAGCTCTAATGCTTTAGCTCTCAATATATTTTTAATTTGGGGGGACAAAAACAACATTTTGGGGCCAAAATCAAGTACATATGTATATAGTGTTAACTCACATGCTGGATATGGAAAGTGAAAGAACAAAAAAAAAGAGAGGGAGGCTCTTAACTCTGAGCCCTCCCGTGAAGCTGCTTAGTGGCCAACAGATCAGACTGGCTGTACTGACCAGGCCCCAGGTGTTAATGTGTTTAACTGTGAGAGTATGAGCAAGGTGTTCCTGAAGAAAGCAGCACTGCTGTCACAGGAAAAATAACGTACTCGCTTTCGCCTATCCTGCCTCTCCTCTAACTCCACCCGAGGGACATCAAAAAAGTGGCACTAGAAATAATTACACGAGTATGAAACCTCTGGCTAGATTTGATCAATGGCTGCTGTGACCACCTGATATGTGTGACAGATGAGAAAGACAGCAGGAAATATAGTGACCATAAACAGAAACTCATGTCAGTAATAATGACCAAAAAAAAACAACAACAACAACGAGCATCTTGCACAAAGATCAGGGGTGGAAACCAACCTCTCTGCAACAGACTGTGGCATGGTTACACACCTCTCTTGCAGTACGTTTTCCTGGCATGTTTGCAGTCATTTTTGAAACATCAGGAAAGCAGACAAAAGCACAGAAAAATGCATTTTTGCGTGCCTACTGGTTCCTTCCAATGTTGTTTATTTGTATTATACTGAGGTGTATAGCATTCAAGAGAGTCATACATAACCCGCCTTGATGTGAGGAGGGGAGTTTGTTTCTGTCTTCCTCAGTCCGTCTGCTTGTTCTTACACTGACTCATTAAGCCACAGAAGCTCGTCATGAATTTGGCATTTTACCCTTGAAAGCCTTTGTTTATAAAAAAAATGGTAATGCTAGGCTAATGAGTACAAACCCTCAGCGCTAGAGATATAACAGACACGGGAAAGGCATCAACGAGATCGCCTGACTCTAGATTGGTCGACACATTTGTCAAATAACCAGGATCGTTCCGTAGAAACGTGTCTCAGTGTCGAGAGCAGCTGGGGTGGTTTGTGTGCCAGAAGTTAGCTTTGAGCTTTATAGAGGTGTTATGATCTTAATACAGCAGAACATCTGTGATGGGAGGTGCCCATATGAGGACCCCAAGGACATGCCAGCTTACACCTACTGTACCACTTCTACCATTCAAGCTGTATTTCTACACTAGACTCTCACCCTAAAATGGAACGATGTTACGATGATAAGTCCCTCAGCATCGCACACATTCATTAATTATATGTAGCGTGTAGCATGTCCGATGTATTATGATCAGCTAGTGTTCAGTCAACGTCGGCCTCTTATAGTGTTGTAAATATTTGCGATTGATCAAATAAATTAAGTCACATTATTGTTCGTATTTGTACATCTTTTACATAGCCTGCATTTTACTGATAACAGGCACATTCTCGTACACTATAAAATCTGATCAATTGATAGATTGCTGATCCACCTCCGGGACTGATTTGGTAGATCGGTAGACCGGTTTGGTCTCAGCCGTCATCAGTAACAGCAAAAAAAAAATCTGAAACCATCTAGACGATACGCAATTATGTGTTCTGAATCCTAAACAAGTCATTGTCAGTGAGTTATTTTTATAATGTGCAGTAAGTGTCAAGTAGTAAAATGCCAGAAAGACTGATGGGCCACTTGGGAGACCATTAGAAATGCAAAAAAATCAATATTTATATTGAATGCATAGCCAATTTTAAAACCCACTTATTCAACCTAATTTCGCTGGCATAAACAAACAGTCTTGTTTCCACATTCCTGCTCATCTTTTGATTCTCTGCGGATCCTCTTCATATATGCATGAATACATCATAATAATAAAAAAAAGCGCAGTATTAACATAGATTTGTGCACATGTGCAGACACACTTTAAATATTTTACATTTCGGCACTGTTTGTGTTTACTGAGAACATTCTTAAGAGGGATGATGAGATTTGGTTCTAGCGAGATTAGTTAGTCATTATATGAACCCAAACATTTCATTTTTTCATTCCTAATCCATATAATGAAAGGTCATCCTAATCTGACATAGGCCTATTTCTGTTTTCATTCAGTTTTATAGAAATGAGGGATGAAGATTGTGGAGCAGAAAGAGATTGAGGATTGAACTGATCATCCATGCGGCTTGTATTAATCAGACTAAAAAAAACATTGCTGTGGCATATGACAGACAATAATTTTGATTGGATAAAGAATGCAACAATTTACTGGGCAAAGCTGAGAGAACCTCCTTCCAGTCTTTCTTTACACCTTAAGTGTAATATTTCTTATGCAAAATGATTGTAATTTCCTGTTTTACTCATAAACCCGGAGATGTTTAGAGATGCTGAGCGTAATCGTTTGCATAAATTGTGTTTCTGCAGATTATGACACATAGATGTGAAAAGAACAAGCCTTGGTAACAGTGGGGCTTCCAAAAAATCTGCATTCATCGAGCAATCTTTACTGACTCTGAGAAAGGCAAGTTTAATCCTACAGATTTACCTACGGAGACTTTACCTCAGGCGAAGGTTAAGATCAATGAGAAAAGGTAACGTCCAACTTGCAAACAGAACGTGGAAAAGTTGAGTGAAAATAACTTTAGAAAAAATAAATCATGTTCAGGTCATGTGACTGTAACCCTAGATTACAGTGAAAGAACATACTGTCTTCTATAGCTAATATTATGCAGTATATTATCGTCCATAGAGGTTTGCATCTGCTGTGATGTGGTGTATGGTCTAATGGGAACAACAAGGTACAATGAAACGGTTGTTCAACGGTTGTCTAGCAAGAAATCTCAATAATACATCCAATTCAGAAATATGGACAGTAGCCATGATAACTATAAAGAAGTATAATGCTGCCGAAAACAAAGAAAACCGGGGATTATGGCCAACAAACTAATTCCAAGCATGTTTATGCTTAAAGGAACATTCCGGTTTATTTCAACCTGATGTATTTCCCATAAATGACAGCTGAACGACAAACACTCATAAGACTAAAATATTAATTATTGTATTCAGATTATGTAACTGTCACTTAAAAGCAACATTTCAGTATTGTGGGAAAAGAAAACCTGACTATCAGCAAGTAATTATCACGATTAAAACATAATTTACAAGAGACCGATGATATGAACAGGTCTATTATAAAGAACGATATGTGCTAAGCTAATGAGCATCATGGACATTAGAAATATGATTTCTGTATGCAAGAAGCAGGCCTCAGATTCCTACATGGACGCATAATGGAGGGGGGATTAACGAAGAATACCTCCTGTCATCTGTGGACGGTGTGATGAGCTGAGAGGGGATTGAAGGAGAGAGAGGAGGGAGACACAGACAGAACTAGGCCAATTGTTCTGATGTGCTTAACTCTTTCTGGCTGTGTGTGTGTGTGTGTGTGTGTGTGTGTGTGTGTGTTTGTTTTTGTGTGTGCGTTTTTGTATTAATGTAAACATGACTATGTATCTAAACTCGGGCTAATCGGTATAGCCGCTGTACATACTAAACATGCTAAAAGGACAACCTTGCAGCAACCGTTAACGCTTGCAGTGAAACTGAGAACGAACAATTTTGGCACTTCCCATATAAGTATTTTTTGTATTATTGATTAATCTGTCAATTCTTCATATTGATCGAGTTTACTTGCATTAAGGCATCAGATTACTGCATTTTATAAGCGTGTTACATGTTTTTTTTTTTTTATTAAAAACTAGCTAAATATACAGCATTTCCCTTTGAAATGTAAACAAAATATCAGTATGTAAAGTACAAAGTATCTCAAAATTGTACCTCAATACAGTAAGTAAATGTATGTTATAATATATAATAAATATTATTTACCATTTCAAAATCCTTTCATGTGGTCATCTGGTAAAGATTATAAATCTTTGTTAGGTAACATGGAAATGTACCGAAACCTGGAGACCATTATACATAAAAAAACAAAACATTTCAATATACAGCACTTTAAAAACTTCCATCTGCAAAAGAGGATAGGCTGTTAATACCCTCAGCTTCCATGTAAATTGATATGCATGCAGGGATAGCGCGTGGATTGTTTTCAGCAAAACATCTGCATTTAATCCTCTTTTGTGCATTATTCAGATGATAGGAATCTATATGACAGAATGCTTATTTGCTATTTTATTATTTATATATTATATTTTTCCTACTTTCTTTTTAATTTATCCAGTATTTTTTTTTTTTTCTCTGCACCCTACCAGATATTTCATTGATTTAATTGCTAGTTAGGCTGTGCTCATACAGGTGAAAGGAAAAAAGTGGTTTTAATCATAATGAGTCCATTTAATATTTGGAATGAAATATCACTATAATTATGGAAACATTTCCTAACCTTGAGACTGTCTAATGTCTTCTGGTGTAGTGTTGGCATGTACTTGTAATTAGGGAAAGCTAAAAGGAGAAAAACTTTTGGCAATGTGTGTAATGTGACATCCATTAGGAGATTGATTCTTAACCCGGAGTACGAAGACGAGTCGGCGGAGAAAGATGGTGGAGAAAGCAGGCGACGAGAATCGTTAGAAAAAAAAAAAAAGGAGAAAAATATCTTTTCCGTTTTCTTGTCAATACAAACTGCATTATCTCATCTGTGTTTCCCCTCTACTCCCGCCCCCGCCATGCCCTCGTCCTTCCATCGGGACCAAACATCCTGCTGTCACCTGTCAATCAAGTCCTGACAGACAGTGACCTTGCTCGGCATTGTTAGAAACCATTTGAATCGACCTTGCATTTTCAAGTTGCTTCCGCTGCTGGTTTTTCCCCGGCAATTGGCTTGTTAAAAAGAGGCACCACGACAAATAAAATCGAATTGATTGGCACTCAGATAAGTTGATTTATTGGGGTTCGAGTCAGAGATTTCCTCTAGTGTTTTTATATTCAGGTACAATACTGACAATGAATGAGTTTACACATTATGGTCTTGATAATATAATATTTAATCACTTCAAAACATACTGTTTTATTCCATCAGGTTGTCTTTGTTTTGCAGAATGTGAATGCTAAGTGATGCATAAATCTTGTATTTGCTGCAACTCTAGACTGCGGGGCATTGTCATTTACCTGCACCCGCTATTTTGTGCAAAAGTATGTCAGCACGATTTGTGCTCTCTACCTATAACTTGTGGAAGTTTGTTTTGTCCCAAATTACTGGAGAAATCACTTATGTCAGCCCCTGAATTTGTATCTAAATGGAAGCAGGACAAATGAGGGTAGCTGTTCATGAACGTAATCTGCAATAAATGCATGTTTGCTGTTGTGTATGGGTACTTTGAAGGTGGAGAAGGGGGTCTGAGGGAGAGCAAGGGTGATATGAGTGTGTGTGTGTGTTTTGGCAGGGTTAGCTGTCTAACTCAATCTGTCCAAGCTCATGTTTCTGTCAGGGTTAGCGTAAGCCAGCAGTCAGCTATGTCAGACACTAAATGCCAGTTTCAGGGGAATAAAATCCTTTTTGTTTTTTTTGCCTCCATTTTATATGTAGAGCTCAAGTAAAAACAAATCACGGAAAGAGACAGACGATAATGTGGAGAAGCCTGTGAGGGGTTACCACCACTGACTAGAGACACACAATTATACAGCAGGGAAGACTCCACTATAAAATATGCTGATGTGCCCTGTGTGTGCGTGTGTGTGTGTGTGTGGGGATGTGTGTGGCAGGAAGGTAGCACATGGTGATGCCGTTCCTCCAGAAGAGACAGAGAACTGTCACAATCTGCACCTTAAGCACTCTCTCTTTCTCCTCGTCTATCCCCCTGGCACCGTCTCTCTGTTTCAATAAGACAGTCACAATGATTGATTTTTTTTTTTCTTTTTTTAGGGGTGACGTTGCTGTAAAATAACATATTTGTACCCTCTGCGGGCAGTGATTTTGTGAAGTGGCTACTGCCCATCTCCCTTCCACATTTTTCCTCCTTCTCCAAGTCAAGCTCATTCTCACACATCACAGCTTTTCACTCCCTCCCTCCACCCCGTCTCCCTCACTCGTTTTTGCACTCTCTCCCTCACTCTCTCTCTATCTCTCTCTCTCTCTCTCATGAATGTCACCTCTACTGATGGTGGCTGCTGGCATTCACGCACACATACTCTCACAACCACTCGCTGACTTTGGATGGGAGGAGGAGGAGGAGGAAGAGGAGGAAGAGGAGGAGGAGGACGAGAAGGAGGAGGAGGGAGGGGGGGTTCGGTGAGGACTGTGGGAAAAGAGCATGCCATCGGAGGCAGAAGAAGAATCTCTGTCTGTCTGTGTCCATGTCTCAGCTCTGTTCCCGGCTTCATTTCCACAAAAACCATCAATGTCCCGCCTGCTGTTCTACCTCTGGATTTAAGTCGGCTGGATTACCGCTCGGACTCTCGGCTCATTATTCCGTGCTGCCACATTTAAATGGGAGGCAAAGTTGGACCTCCATGGACTACACAAATGGTGACAAACAGTTTGATTTTTCTTGCATTTTTAGGAGCTTCCTAGCATTTAAAATGATTCCACTTTTCTTCAGTAAAAGTGTTTTTATATGTAAATTAATTTGAGCTCCTTCTCTTTGGTATTGTCTATTCAAAGTAGATTAGGGTTTTTTGTTTTTTGTTGTTGTTGTTTTTTATTTTTTTGCAATATAATATTTTGAACTTGGCTGTTGAGAGACATTTTGAAAGATGAGTGGGGAAGAGGGGTAGAAATATGTCTCCATCCTCACCTTTTAAAGTCAGTCTAACCTTGGTGTTTCTGTTATTTTTAAAACTGAAAATGTGACTGTGGCACTTTTTTGTGTGCTCTGTTAGTGTCAGATTTTTTATTTTTTGTCAGAGTGGAGACTTTACACTGGACTGCGGGTGAACTTGCGTCTCTCCCAGTTCTTCCCTCTCCAAAGGGAACCCTCAAACTAAACTCTTCCCTGTTAACCCACTTAGACGCCCGATCTCCCCTGTGGGGGCTTCTCTAAAACGTCCGTCCTACTCTAGTTTTTGAGCAAAGCAAAAGCCAAACCAGCAAAGGGGGTACTGGGAAGGAAGACACCCCCCTCCCAAAGGTGAGAGGGGGGGAAAATGGCAGCTCTCGCCAGCTCTCTCATTAGACAGAAACGGGCGGTCAAGGACGACCAAGCCAACCGGCCGGTAGCCAACAAGCGCAAGCCCTGTCCTAAGAGCAACAAGTCCTTGTGCCAGAAACAGATCCTGGTCCTGATCTCCAAAGTACGACTATGTGGGGGTCGAAAAGGTCGAAACGAAAAAAGACCGGGTGAGTCACCGCTATCGTTTTCATCCTTCATCGCTTGTTCCTTTTCACGCCGATATGTTGGGATATTGAACAAAGATATATGTTTTGTAGAATAACTTGAAAATTGAGCAAATTCGTTTTTTAATAATAAAATATACAAAACTGCAAAAATGTAATAAATCCATCTGTTGTCACAATGTCAAATTTCAGTTTTGTATTTTATTTCAGTGTAAAAACAATTTAGGTCAGTTTGAAAAAAAAGGTTCCTGCAGGTTTAATTAAAACGCTGAGTGGGTATATTTTCTCTTTTATATCCTGCACAAACAACAGGACAAATCAACATTGTATTAACATACTTTTCAACATCAGGAACAAGGAGTCCTCCAGTCTGACAGCTAGCTAAACTGCAGATTGTGGAATTCAAATGTGCAATTTCTTTTTTTTCCTCAGTGCAGCTTAATTTGCAACTTAATCACACAGTTTGAACATTTTACTTACTACATATTGCATATGTCGTATAATTTAGCAGAACAACTATGAAATATTTAAAAAAAAAAAAAGTATGTTCACAGATGAAAATCTCACTTAATGCTATTTGTGTAGAAATTGGGATTACTGGTTTTGAATGTATTAGTTGAATTTAGGCCGCAGCAACACACTAAAGGAAAGGAAAGGTTGATTGGTTCGATTGGGATTTTAATCAAGAAATTAAAGAAACTCAGTTGTAGTAAAGTTGGAAAGATACAGACCCAGATAATTCAGTGGATGCTGTTGAAATTGATTAAATACCATTTAATTCGAATAATGATATCAAGCTTCATGTATGTGAACATTTTAACGTTGATATTAAATCTTACACTGATGCTCTCTTGACATCCACACCTGCAACACAAGCAAATCTGGGTAAAAAAAACAAACAAACCCTGTGCTGAGTTTCTCTGTCAGATTTTCTGATGTCTCTTTGAAAGCCGAGCATCAACACTGAGGCTCTGAATGGAGAATTATGTGATGTGGTGCCAACATCACCCCTTCCTCTTACCAACATGCAACTTATCAATGGAAAAGAAAACTGTGCCACAACACAAATAAGTACATTTAAAATCATACCATCTCCCTGATGTTGTTTTTGCAGGAACTGTTGTTGTGTTGTTATATATGTTACATATCACTCATATCTGTAAATAATATAACGTCTTGCTACATTTGAGTTAGAAAAAACAATTGAGCATCTTGATATATAAACCACTGTGTATTTTTCTCCATAATTGCTATTTTAAATACAGTATTGTATTAATTTAGGAAAGAGAATAATGTAATTTAGTCATTATTTTTTCAGTATTCTTTTCTCCTTTGGTGTGACTGTTTTGAATTATTGAATTCATGGCTGAGAAATGCTTTGCCCTATTCATGCACAATTAGTAAGTGTAGTAATGCTTAAGTTAAATTATAAATAATAATACAGACATGCCTTCATAATGGATTGATTGTTTGTGGCTAACTGGGGAAGACACAGTGAATTTAGAGTGTTTTAGTGTTTCTTTAACACCCCAGAGACAAAACTGTATCTAAGCAGATTGAACGTGAGAATGATGAGCGATGAGCAGTGCTTTGTGATGAGGACTCTTATTTCATTCTGCACCACTCTGTGCACATATGTCTGCTACGCTTCAAACAGCATTGTAACTCAAAAACTTTGAAGTCTGCCGCATAGCCAAAAAGACTGATGTACTGGAGATATGATACTGTACGGTATTTATTAATAATGGCATGTGTTGTATTGGTAAAAGAAAATACTTTCATTTAAAAAGGGCTCAATTTATTGAAGTACTTCTGTCATTAAACATGTAATAGCTTTGCATCGGTGGCTAACAAACCGGATATTTTCTCCAGCCAAATCACATCCACGTCAGTGATGCCGACCTTGCTGCTAACAGAACCATGTGATGTAACAATAATAACATACTGTAATATTACAGCTTTATTTCTTAGAAAAGGGGTATTAGAGCCATTATTTTGCATCTGTTGCGTGTGGCCTGGACAATCCCTGTTTTTTTATGAAACTAGCTGTAAGTTGTTTACATAATAATACCAGATGTTCATCTGGTGTTGCCGTGACAAAGGAGTTGATAGTGGATATGAATGAAAAAGCTCTTTGCTTTCAGTTACAGTTATTATCATTATATGATTGTATGAAAATATCATCAGTGTCTTACTTTGTTCTGAGACTGTTTTGGGACTTGTGATATAGATATATAGAGACACCCAAGTGTGCCTACAGTATGTGGTGAAAGAAAGTATGTTCTTATGGTTCTTTATTTGCAATAGGAGTCTATGTATCTTAATTAATTGTATTTTTATGCACAACCGAGCGTCTACAGCAATGCTATCTGCTCTGAGAGGCGGGGCTAAATGCTAAAGCATGGCAACATGCTCACAGTGACAATGCTAACATGTTGTTTACCATGTTCATCGTCTTTGTTTAGCATGTGAGCATGCTGACATTCGCTGATGAGGACTAAACACAGCTGAGGTTGATGGGAATCCAATTAGCTTTGCAGGTTTTGGGTCATAAACCAAAAATATGATGATTGCGCGATAATCATCTTCCAATAATTGTTGTGATATTTTAGTCTGAATCAAAGTGGACTGACTTACCAACTGGCTAATAAGAACAGTTAGAGGTAAGGTTATGGGTGATGTTGGGGGTGTAGTAGTAATTCAAGCATTTTCTATGACCAAAAGAGACAGAGAAAAACATTATTTAAAACTGGCTCACTAACACGGTTATTCACGCTTAGCTGGCTGCAGTTTCTCCACCAGAGGGAGCTAGTCGGTTAACCTGCAGATGTAAAACCTGTCAATGTCACAACCTGGTACTAGCTAGTCACCTTTATATAGATAATATATTGGTACTTTGACAATATATACACATTAGCAGTTCAGATAAATTTTTCACTCAAGAGACTGGTACTATAATATATATATAGTACATAATATGTATACTGTACTTTAAGGTTTAGAGATTAAGCTTCCACATCATGCAACACAAGTGGATGTTTTGCAACATGTGCACAAAATAGTTTGTCATTTACAGTTAATACATTTTCTCAACACAGCCACCATTGGACTGTGTAGACTTTCTACCAGCTGTTTTTTTTTTTTTATTATTATTATTTTTGAGAGAAGACTTTTTCCTCAGCTGTCATATTAGCTTCACACCAGCATACATAAGCTATATTTACTACTGCCAGCAATAGGCTAAAGAAGGTAGGGGCCGACATAAACCCTGCTGCTTAAACATGTGTCTAGCACAAATCTCACCCTGGATGAGAACCATGCCAAACCGCATCATCTGCCTGATTTTTACCTGCCTTTCCGCTCTTCATCACTCTCCTCGAGATGTCCCGCATTACTTGCTGTGCAACAGACCCTTTCAAATGCTGGCCTGGACCAATGAAAGAAGTCTCACGCTGTCAATGATCTGCACTGCTGCCCTCTTTTCAGATCAATTCGGCTCATTAATGTATAGCGATTAATCAATAATCACCCTCTTAGACTGTTCAAGGTGGAATCTGACTTGAAAAGGGAAGGGATATCGAACCGCCTGCCCCCGCGTGTCACCTTTGGTACCTTTCTCTAAGTTAGATCAAATGAGCACCCAATCTTGGAACTGAAAAAAACACACAACAGAAATCTGAAATCAGCCTGATCTGAAGGAATTACTTTAACAGCTATGTAATATTTAAGCAGAAGAGAGATGCCACGAGGAATAGCAATGGTAATACAGCAAAAATACAAATATGCGTTATATATAGCAACACTATTAGCTGAGTCGTTATAAACTAATGCATGCAAATATAGTGCAGACATAGACATCTTGTAGCATTGAGCAGGCTGTTTGGCATGGAGGTGCACTGTAGTATGTTGTCGGAGTAAGCAACCGAGGAGCCAGTCGACAGTTGGAGCTTAAACGTAGGCCCCGGCTGGCGAGCAGCAGACCGGGTTACAAGGAGAGATCCAGCAGAGGATAGCATTAAGCTGACCCCAAGAGATCAGGGCCTGCAAACTCGCTTACTCAACAACACCTGATCAGACAATGCAGTGTTAGGTAGCTTCTCATCAGAACTTTACTGACTGTGACAGGGGTCAGAGAGAGAGAGAGATGCAGCAGAGGGAAAGAGAAAGAGACAGAGGAGGGAGGGCGAGTCTGCCGAGGTAAACAGAAGCTAAAAGAGAAAAGTGAAGATGTTACTGATGTGAGAGAAAACTGTGTCAAAAGGTGGAGGTGGATGGCAATGTTGGGGGTGGACATAGATAAAGAGGTAATCAAACATACAGGAAGAGAAGTGGGGAGTGATAGCAGTGGAGATTAAAGGGAAGGTGGGCAGAACTGAAGAGAGCAGTCAATCAGCCTGGCATAGAGGCAGCGTGTGGAGAAGATGAGATGGGAAACTATGCGGCTGGATATTAGAGCTGAAATGATTAGTCGGTTAGTTGCCAACTAGGAAATTAATTGGCAACTATTTTGATAATCAATTAATCATTTTGAATTTTTTTTTTTAAGAAAAAAAAAGTTAAAATGATCTGACTCAGCTTATTAAATGTGAATGTTTCCTGGTTTCTTAAGTCCTCTATGACAGTAAACTGAATATCTTCGAGTTACAGACAAAACAAGACATTTGAAGAGGATTCGGAAACAGTGATATTAATAGTGATAGTGCTATTTTTCACCATTTTCTCACATTTTATGGATGAAACAACTAATCGAGAAGATAAATTAAGCGATTAAAGCGATAATGAATAAAGGAATAAACAATCTGTTACCTGGAAATTTATATACTACTAATTAGGTTTGCCAGATGTTTATTGAAGGAAATGTAATTGCAGCCTTGATTATGTGCAATAGATCGGTTGTGTTATAATGACGTAAACATGTTGTGTCTCATGCTTTAAGTCTTACAATCTTTCCCTAACTTTAAACTAGTCTTTTGAATGCCTGAATGAAAACAAAAGACACATTTGATCTCGGTACCGAAACTGAGATTTCCTAACAGCATTTACAGCAAAATGTCTTCCGGCTCTATAAATTCGAGTGATTTCCAAACAACGACAGTATTCTGTTTCTCTGCCTCTAGACAAGACAAAAGCAAAACAACAAAAAGAGATAAGTAGTTGATTGCTATTGAGGTCACCCCACCAATTTCTGGGGATTTTCAGCTTTGAACAACCATTGGAGGGATCTAAAATATCTGGGACCAAATGGTGTCAAATGATGCAGCTGTTCATGCTCAGAAGTAGGTGATCTGGTTCATCCCTTAAACTTTATCCAAGATACACACAGCAGATTAAACCACAATGAAACTACAAAGTTTCAGGCTCTTATATAAAGAGATTAAGGGATTTATTTATGTATTTATTTTAATTTAGAAGGTTTATCTAACTTTATGTGTCTGCGTGACAGAAGCTCCGTGGACACTCGGCAAAAAGAAAAAAAAAAAAAAGTCAATGGACATGAGGGGATCAGAGGGATTAGGGTATTTTTCCATGACTAATATTGCAGGCCAGTATTTAGATTTGGCTTGTGAACAGAAGAGAAGATATTCAGCTGTGGAGAGGCTGTTGACAATGGCCTTAAGTCTTATTCAAAGAGAGGTGGCTGAGCGATGTGTTTTACCAAGAACACCCTTTTGTTTCCCGTCATCCCGAAGGCGCCACATTAACCTCCCACACATACCTGCTAAAACCGAATCTGTGGTTGCTTTGATTAAACCCGACAAGGACAGATTGAATTTACCTCTAACAAGAGAAAGACAGCGAGGATGGAGGACACCGATGGAGTTAATGATGAGAAGACAAGGAAAGGGAAAGTGTGAGAGAAAGGAGGGATCTGAATGGGAGACGTCCTGCAAGAGAACCAACTCTAACAGAAGATGCATCAACACAACTATTGTGTGCATCAAATTAAAGTGTCTGTGTGTGTGTGTGCACATGTACCGACGTTCAAATGAAGCTGTGTGCATATTGAAATTGTGTCAACGGTGCTTAATAAAAGAGTGTTTGGCTGAAAATCTACAATGGATTCTCTCCTTTTGTTGTGCCGAGCTGCTCTAAAACATCTCTACTGACGCCCGTTGAGCACAAAGTGTCTGTTTCAATGTTTCGGGTAGTCAAATCAATCCAAGTTCAAATTCGGAAGCCTTTGTTGTCCGTAGTGCTGTTCGGCGAAATTGTTTGTTTACTCGTGTGATCATCACACGATCTGACAGAGGTCCAGACCCCTGTGGGAGTGCAGAGAAATGTTTGTGTTTGTTTGTTCTGCATATATTAAAGTGCCTATTTGTGTCCTTGCTAGAGGGTCTACGGGGGGGAAAAAGGATAGGTGAGGTGTGTTTGTAGCTGTTCGGCTCAGTGGTCTTCCTTATGTGCCTCCGGGTTTTTTGAAAGCACAGTCAAGTAGATTTAGAAAAAAAAAAAAATTTGGAGCTATAATGTTACCGATAAAGCTGTGCGCTGCTACAAATCCACGGTGCTGAGCATGTTGTTAACCGTCACTGATATGTGCCCATCATAATGCTAATGAAGCACATGTGAATATTGAATGTGTGTCAGGGGAAAACAGTGCGAGTCCTATTTGCTTCTGCTCGTGTTTGACATGCTCTTGTCAGCACCATTAATAACGGCGGCAATAACTCTGCCTCACTCACGTAAACTGCCGTCATTGTCACACGTAATGATTTATGGAGCCTTGAATTTAAATGGAAAGGCCATTGTTGGGAGTTGCAGTTTATGTGATGTACCTTGTTCGTTGTTTAACCTCGCACCCTTCCTGCTACCCCCCTCCCCCCTACAACATCCTTTTTTCAGCCTGTCTTCCCCTATCTCCTCTTCCTCCCTCTCACGCTTGTCACACTCTGTATCTTTGTGTCTCTCTATCGCTCCATCATTGCCCTTTTCTCTTCCTCGTGTCCGTGCTCTTGCTGAAACATTCTTTAGTCTTGCCTCCATGTTGTTAACCGGCATTCATGACTCCATTCTTCCTTTGCTCCTCTCCATCTCTCCCCGTCTATCTTCCCACAAGGTTGATAATTACTCGCAGCGCTGTAGAGATGGCCCAGTTTAGAAAAAGGGAAAAAAAAAAGGAGGAACCATGTTCTCCTTTTATTAGAAACGGAACGAAAAACTACACGAGAGACTCATTCTTTCTTGTATATATGCGGCATAAAAGCGCATACAGTATATGCATGCTAATACACACATGCATGCATGCAGGGGGTGTGAGGGGAAAGGTAGAGAGAGCTGCTGGATATGAAAGAGAGCACGATTAGAAAGGAGGGGAGAGTCAGGGAGTCCTGAAAATATAAGCCGAGGAAAACCCCTGTTGTTTGGTTAGGTTAGAGCAGAAGAAGAAATGCCCTTGGCTGTTCAGTCATTCAGGCCCCAAGTAATTACCTCCAACCTTATCAAGAGGAGCTCGGCTAGAGGGATATCAGCCAGCGACATACTGAGCTCAAATCAAGGCAGATAAATACATTAGTGCAATGATAACCAACACCGAGCCATACACTACCCCTGATTAGCGATAAACCTCAACCACTGCTTATTTCTTTACAGCAATTACGCTACAGCGAAGGCTTTAAGTGTCCTCGATGGCAGCGGTGATGCATGGAGTGATTACCTTGGGTTCTTATGTGCATTGAACTCATTTATACAGACGCACACATAATTGCTGTGTGAATGGTTGCGCTGCTAAGACTAGGCGCCGCTCTCCCCCAGGTGGGTTTTTTAAAATGATTATCAGCGCTGAATGTAAATTGATGAGGGGCATCCCTGTGTAGACCACGCAGCGGTTACTGCTGGGATTAGAGGCAAACCCGATTTAATAAAAGAAAAATGCTCTCGTGAATAGTCTCTCATACTTTTACAAAATAAGTTTATCTTACTTCATAATCTGTTCACGTTGCTAATAAATATATGCTACGTCTGCCCAACGTAACAGAACTACAGGAAAATCTCTCTGCCTGCAATAAAACGGCATAAAATTTGTCATTTCAGATAAATTTAAAATCTGACTGTACTGTATATACACGTTATCTTTTAAAGCCTCATCCTCCCATCAGGTGCTTACCCTACACACTTGCTTTCCCACTTATCAACTGCAAGTCATATTTCCGTCCATGTGTTGAGAGGTCACTTGGAAACAGGCCTGCTGATGAGTCGACACGTTGTTGTCGGCTGCGCTAACAACACCTGTGCCGCTGAAGTACATAAACAGACAAGGAGCTCTCTTTGACCCACACTCCACTGACCTGGATCAGCGAATGTTTTCTGTCACTCAAGCCCACACATGTCCCAGGAGTGATGAATGTAGTCACGCACACACACACGCACACACACACACACACACACATACACACCTCCTCTCTGTGGGAAATACCCAGGATGGTCGAGGCTGCAGGGTTGTGTTTGTGGCGTCCCTGCTGTTCTTTTAACAACAGCACCATTATCTATAGACATCACACTAGATAAGACACATACTGTGGTATTAATCATAATTATAAGAGGTCTATTGGTGATTTTTTTGATCCATTTACTTTGTGTTTGATTATGGAAAACCTGAGCAGAATATAAAACTTTTCCTTTTCCTGTTCATCTGAGTTTAAGTTACCCTGCACCTGGAAAACAGCAGGTTTCATTTCAATGACAGCCTACTCCATTTTTTCCTTTTCTTTTCCCCCGGAGTCTCCGGAGAAAGCTTTTTCTCCCTTTTCACTTTTATTCCAAAAGATTTGAGGTCATGCTCATTTACTCAAATGAAAATGCAATGGACCGCTGGTATAAATATGAGGGATGTATTGTGCCTCCAAGCGTCTCATGTGGACAGTGTCACTCTCACTGTGAATCTGTTATACAAGCCGTCTTGGATCATGGCATCATATTCAAACCCTCAGGGGGGACTCCATTGTCACATTGTTGTGTCACATAGATGTTGATGGCAAATCACCAGGGCTCTTCTAAATTGTTAAGCCTTTACAGTAATATATATAAAAAAAAAAAAAATCCTCCACTGCTTTGCAAACTTTGCTTTATTCTGCCCTTCTGAGTACATAATGAGCTTCACTTCAAACATGAGATTTGTTTGGGTTACGCTCTTAAAAAAAAAACTAGAGCAGCTTTTGGCCGCCTGCCACATAAAATAAGCTCTCACAGTTTGAATCCAAGCATGGTCCAACATACCCAAAATCACTAAACATGACCTTTAAGTCAGTATCTTTCTGAGTTATCATCTTCTCTGTTTGTCCCTGTAGAGCAGTAGAGGCTACATGTGGATGCTACACATCCTCATCACACACACAACAGGCTTTTTGCACATGTAAACAACTCTGTGTTTTGCTAATCTAACCAGAGGTAGAGTGCTGTCACTATCTGTCAGTGTACATCTCCATCCAAAAAAAAAAAAAAGTTGACCTGCCTGGTAACATGTGCTCACTCGACCGTGGTTTGGACACAAAACATTAAAGGGGTAGTTTGACATTTTGGGAAAGACATTCACCTCTTTTGCGTGTGTACAATAAATATAAAGCTTCCACGAGCAGCTGGTTATCCTAGCTTAGCGCAAAGACTGAAAGCAGCTGGCCGATGGTAAAAACTATGAGCATCTGTAAAGCTCATTAATTAACACATTATGTCTCATTTGTTTTATCTGTACGAAAACCGAACTATAAAAATGACAAGTCGGCTAGCTGTTTCCCCTCCGTTTCCAGTCTTTATGCTAAGCTAAGCTAACCAGCTGCTGGCTATAGCATATATTTAATAAACTCATCTGAGAGTGGTATCCATAAGGGTATTTTTTTTTAAATGTGAAACTATTCCTTTATTACTCATGTGCGTTACACCCTGGAAGTTTGGGGTTTAAAAGAAGTGGGCATTTAGGAGGAAAGGGGGGGGTCTAATGAAAGGGCTACCCAGTTGCATTATGGGAAATGTAGGATCAAGTGCTTTTGGAGTTTGACCTTGATTTTTTTTTTTCAGTACATTTCATTTGAGTCCCTCAACTTTAAGCATGTGTCACACTAAATTGTTCCACTATTGAAAGTAGCCCTTTCATTTATTGCCTACAGCAGAATGAAGGGTAAGAAGAAGCTAAGTCAAATGACATCTTTACGACCATGCTACTGAAGTATACATATAAAACCATCCTACGTATAAATGGAAAACACTGTTAATGATTTTATATTTATCTGATAAAAATGAGTAAAGCTTGTAAAATATGTGATGGCAGAAGATATATATAAGCCCACACAGAGCTTCACTACTGGGTCTTTATAGAACAGATGCTTTTTCCTACCTTTACCTCCATCAAGAGACAAATCCGACCTTGGTGGATGTGTGTTTGTGTTGTGTGTGATGTACTCCATTTGACTCTCTATTTTGATGAGAGGGGGTGTGTTATACTCAGGCAACAATGTGACATGTTTGTTGGAGCCTTGATGTATTCGCTCCTAATGCCAACATACTGCAACATTAACAACAATGGCAGAAAAACAAAGTGTGTGTGTGTGTGTGTGTTCAATATGCAGACACAGATGCTGTCAAGGCAGTGAGAGGGGAGCAGTTGGCACAATACGCATTGGGATGTAGAGCATCTCTGCTATTTGATGACAGTCAAGTTTTGTTCATTCACATGTTGTAAAAAGCCTTGTTGATGTACTGAAGTATTACAGCCAAAAAAAAAATGGCTTTAAAAATTGCAATATTTCAACTTTACAGATACAACCAAGATCCTATAGAACCAATTTCCTAAACCAATATCAAGACTGACTTGTTATCATTAAATCAACCACACAGCAGAGGCTTTGAGATGAACTGGCAGTAATTTATAACACAAAACTTCTGTAACAAAACATGACTGCATGCCTATAGTGAACGTCTAAAAAAAAAACTAAAAAATACGACTTGAGGCCTGAATAATTCAAAGTTGCAATATTTGCATGGTAATAAGATGGTAAAAAATCCACAGGAGCTGGTTTTTTTTTGCTTTATCATCTATGTCATCTCTAATACAGCTGCAGTAAAACACAAGTGTTATGTTCTAGCTGGGAGCATACTTTTCATAGCAGATCAGAATTTATTGTGCGTCGGTGTTGGGATGAGGATGTTAAAGTTAGAGCCAGCTCTCCTAAGTAAAACATTAGTTTTAGTGCCCCTGACATCGAGCATGGGAGTTTTGATTGCAGCCATATTGCATGAGCAATCTATCGAATTTATGCCTAAATGTGCTTTTTCTGGAGCGCATACAGCCGTCACTCTTAATGAAATGACAGTGTCATCTCATTCACCCTGTTCCACAGCTGTCCCTACGCTCACTTTTCTCCCTTTCTCCGTCTCTCTCTCTCATCTCTCTCTTTTGCATCTGTAGGGACAAGTAATGAACGGCTCCCCTGCTCTGATTGGGTGATGTATGATGTTATTAGGTGGGATGAAAGCGGTACATAACTCAAAAGGATATGAAATGGAAAGGGGGAGAAAGAAGAAGAAAGTGAGAGAGAAAAGAGACGCTGAAATGTTTTGACAAGCGCCTTTGAAAGAAAGAGAGATGGAGAGTGCTGCAAAAGTATGCGTGTAACAATGAGAGTAGGTCACGATTTCACTCGTGCTTCAACCCTGGCACACTTCCTTTGGGAAATAGTCCCACAGATCTCATCCCTGCATCCTCTGCTACTCTCTTGTTCTTTTGCGCTAGTCCGAAGGAGACATGCAGATTGCGCAGTGCCCTAGGTCCCTCCCTGGGGAGTGTGCGAGAGGGCACGGGCAGGAGTTTAGCGGAGGGGGAACTCCCAGATGGCCACCTCCCAGTCCTCCAGAGGCGCCGTCATAAACTGCTCCCTTATCCATGTTTCATCTCCCTTATTAAAGCTGCATAAGAGGAGACTGGTCAGTTGGCTGGGCCTGACCAGAGTTTTCCTTATTGTTGGAGTAGCTGAGGTGGGCGAGGTGCTGAGCTCTGGAGACAACTTAGATTTCCACAACACAGTGAGTGCTTTGTGTAATTTAAGGGGTCCACTGGTGAAGTCCGACAGCTGCTGCAAAGATTTTGTCTGTTTCCTAAATGAACGCAAAGTACGCTGCAGGGACTCCACTCATTAAACATTCAACCACTCTATTTCGCCCTCCTTCCCCTCCTCTGCCACCCAGCCTCCTGATATATATATCTTTTATTTAGCGGGAGACAGGCTAACTCTCTCACTTGACTTCATCCTCTGTTGACCCCAGCTCTTGCTAAAAATACCGGTAGTTGAAAGACAAAGGACTGATGTGTGATACATGCGTTTTATTCATCAGCTAGCTGCTGCAGAGTTTCGGATTCGTTACATATTCCCAGTTTTAGATGAATTGGTCCAAAACTTTGAGCAGTTCACTAATCAACTAAGAAATTGTTACTGAACACTGAAACTATTTTTAATGAGATATTTCACTGGATAAGTGAAAATCAAATCACCAAAGCCTGTAGGTTTCATCCTCTGTAGACTATAAATGGCTATACAGTATTTCCAGACAATACATCCAACAGGTATTGAGATACAGACACAAAAGCTACAAAACAGTCTGAGATAGCGACTAAAAGCAATAACAAAATAACTTCACTTAAAATGGGTCTAACTGAAAATGTTCAAACTAAAAACACTTTTTAAAAACAAAACTTTTGCAGGTTCTCTAAAACGGTGAATGTCATTTGTGCTCTCGAACTCAGGCAGAGGCGCCCGTCTAATAAGATGTTGTTTTCCTGTGTTTCTTTGCAGAGCCACAGCTGAAAGGCATCGTTACCCGGCTGTACAGCCAACATGGTTATTACCTGCAGATGCAGCCTGACGGCACCATGGACAGCACGAGGGATGAAAGCAGCTCCTTTTGTGAGTGTGTTGTGTAATTTTAATTAAATTATTCAAAGCCTCGTCTCAAGCACCAGATATAAGAAAATTGGTATAAGGCACGCTGTACTAAATTCATGCACACTGTAACACAGTGCAGTTTTCAACATCGTATAGCCTGAAAAAAGTAAGGAGCAGCTTATATCACTCATTACCCCTCAGTGGAAGTCACGTTTCCACCTTTGACTATTAATGCTGTACCGTCTTACTGAGCTAAACAGAACCACAGTAGGTGTCACACTGTGCCTGTGGCTGAGGAGTCAAGCCAAAAGTTAAAGGATTTTGCCAGTTCATCTCTTCTAATTCGCACTGTTATTTTTATCTTTTAATAGGAAAATAACATGACGTCAAACAGCCTGTCAGACTTTGGCAATTTAATATGTCGTTTGCTCGTATGCAGAAATGCTGTTAGGAATTACAGATACTGATTGGATCTGCAGCTCAGTGTTGTTGTTTTTTTACATCTAATATCAGTGACAGCACAATATGAGGTTCTGTGCATACTGTAACAAAGTCTTTGCATGTGTCTCCAGATGAGCATGAGAATAATATAAAACTGTAAAAAAAAGGCTACTGCTTGAGTTTAATGTGGCCCCGAGCAACACGCTGCCACTGCTGAGCTGATACGAATCTTCATCACCGACCTTTAGTGAAATTTGTAGACCAGAAAACATCCTAATATTATTTTTGCCTCCCAGTCCTCCTAATTTTATTTTTGTTTTAAACTTTATTTGTTCAACTAACTCTACACTTTCTTGATGAGATGAGTCAACAGGTTAAGACATCAGCCAGCCCCAAAATACTGCATCTACTGTCTTTGCTCCAATGCGGCAGAGCATCGCCATTATTATCCAGGTTTAGAGGCAGCGTAAAGCATTGTGAAGGTGACATGGTGTGTTTACCGCAACACAAACTCTTAAGAGGTCACAGCATTTGGGCTTAAGAGAGATGTAGCATGTGGCAGTGACACCGCAGCCATTCAGCCTGCTACAATGAAGACAAAAGGAAAACTCGGTTGCTATATGGCTTCACAGTCTTTTCTAATTTTCTTCTCTCTGTTGTATTTTTTACCCTTTATTCCCCAATTTAGCACAGTTCAACTTAATTCCTGTGGGACTGCGGATTGTGGCAATCCAGGGGGCAAAGACAGGGTTGTACCTTGCCATGAATAGTGATGGATACCTCTATACCTCTGTAAGTATGCTCTACACATCAGTCAGAGATATTGGTTGCTTTTTCAGCCTGAGATCGACTGTATAGAGCACTGCAGAGATGCCGTTAGCTGTCTATGTGACTAAGTAAACATCAAGGGGGGGGGCTTTATCGCCGTCTGTCACTTTGGATTTAGACGTTCAGCTGTCTGTTGGTTGGACTTAAGTGATAAGGGTAACGTTTGTTTCAGGATAATGTTGATAATATGGATCTGAGTATAGAGTAAAGACCTAAAAGTCTATGAATTGTACACCTATGTATGCATGATGCATGTAAAATATATTATCAAACACATACAGACAAGCCGAAAACAAGAAAATAGTTGTTTTGTCGTAGTGTTATAGCTAAGGATAGTTAGTACAGTAAAGATAGTTGATGGTATTTTGGGTGTGTGTGTGTGTGTGTGTGTGCAGGTGTACAACTTTTTGAGTGTATTAGGTAGGTCACAGAGATGGTGAGGAGTGAAAGATAGGGTGACAAGGTGTTAAGACTACCTGCATCATTCTCCCCATTAGTGTTGGGAAGACATGGAGGGAGGATTGGAGGTAGAGTGGGTGGAAAACTTTAAGATGTTTGGGACTGTTGGAGAATCTGAGGCTTGATGACAGGTGAGAGTTACAGCTCCTACACAGGTATGTGTTGCTTAATTATGGCAGGTATGCATCTTAGTATGTTTTTATTTGTATGCATTTTTCTTTTATTTGTACTTTACACCGTTTACAGGCGAAGACTTGTCAAACTTTTTATGCATATTTCAAATGCTGTCACCAAGGTGCTGCATGTTGTCATGCTGACTGTGAACAGTTACTGCAGTTGGATTGGATGAACTGAACTGCATGAGATTACTGACAAGAAATGCAGGTCTGGTTGATTTACTTTCATTAAAGCAGTTCCAGGTGACTTTTTCAACCCAGGAGATTATATTACACATTATTACATTAAAAAGGTAGGGAACAGAAATACATGAAGCAGTGGGAGAAGGTTGAAAAACAGAGATGGGGAACTTTAGTCAATGCAGCGAAGCAGTTCATACAGCAAGCTCTAAAAAAAATCATTTCAATATATGCCCGAAAAATCATTAGACATGAGAGATTCATTCAGTACGAGTTGTACATTGGATTTATTCAATAAATACTACCAGAGAAAATCTACAACTTAATCAAGAAGGTGTTGAAAACCATCTCTGCAGCTAGTGAATCTTTAAGGTTGGGCAGTTCGATTAGCAGTAACAATTATTTCTGACTATTTACACCTTTCTCTGGCTTCTATTATCTATCCAGTTCAGTGTAAAAAAAGCAGCACAATAGTAATAAAGGTAATTGTGTTGCTATAAATAACTCAGTATGTCTTTACACCTCAATAAGAAGCAAACCTTGTCACCATTGACATGACAGTCTTTGGGGCCAGAATACCTATACTAAGATGGATATATAGTATACATTATATATGGGATCACTCACACTCATTTGTAGGATATAAATAAAATATCAAAAAGGACGTTATTGCAAAGTGTACTTTGTCAGTGATGTGAAAGCTGCCTATTTCTTATTAGTGGTAATTTGTGTGTTGGTTTCAGTGCCGAATATGAGAAATATGTGGAAAAGCATTGAATGCAAGAGTGGTTTTTATGCATATTAGATGTAAAGGGGAGAGCGTTATCTGTACGATGTGAGAGTTAAAATCTTGAATTATGGCAAATATCTACCATCATCTTCAGAGCGGCTGATTAACATGAATTAGACTGTGAACAGAGAGAAGAAGGGATTTCCTCAGCACCAGTCAATAGCTGTACTGCAGCCCACACTGACCTCTTTCAGAGAATTTCCTCTCTGTGCCATTCACACACACACACACACACACACACACACACACAAGATTGGTGCTGTACAACAGAACAGCTGTCTTCTTGCGTTATATCATGCATGTTTGATTTTATGACCCCATATTATTCTCTATAGTGTGACTAACGCACTAATTTGCGGGTGTAGGAGGTAGTACAGGTGGCATGCATGGCCCTTTGTACATAGCTTTGTGCTCATAAGAATGTTCATATTTGCTTTTACATTTTAAATTACGGCAAAAAAAAGAAAAAGAAAAAGGAAGCGTGACAAAGACGAGGACTGTTTTCATTTAAGCTCATCACTGTCACTCTTGGAGAAGCCGAGGTGACTGACAGAGTGAGGAGTCGCTTCCTTCCAGCTATTTTCTCATCTTCTTGCATATACTGCCTCTTCTGTTGCTTACTGGTGGTTGTTATTCTCTTGAATAACTCCTTGAATCGCGGGCACACACACACACACACACAGTGGCCGGACTCTAACAAGCATAAGAGGTCTTAGACATAAATCTCAACCTCACTACCTGTAGGTGACAACAGGAAATGGCTGATCCTGATACAAAAATAGAGCTTGGCTCATTCTTGCCCCATTTTATAATCTATGTGCTCTGAAAAAATTCCTCATAGACACATACAGAGAGAGAGAGAGAGGGTTGAAGGAGACTGACGTGACTGTTGACAGGCATTTTAAACAGAGGCAGTCAACATTTAGACAAGGGCAATGCATGTTATTGTATATATTTGGTGCTTCCATGCAGGTTGTGTTTGGTTAGAAAATAGCAGCTAGGTTTCCATGATTGACCAACGTTTCCACCTCAACCAAGCGTAACAAACTTGTTGTATTCGGGTATTTTTTACTATTTACTAGAGCCCAAGGCGACATCATCAAATGTCTTGTCTTATTGACCAATAGTCCATAAAACAACACATTTCTGGGAACAACTTCTTTCATCTAGGACAGCCACAAAGTCACACAGTGTATATAGTTTATAGGAAAAATACAAATACTGTTGCAGCAGTATTGTTTTTATGAGTGAGAAAGACACACACACACACAAGAGAGAAAGAGAGCGAGACCTATTGATGAAAAGCTATGTCCTTTCTATTCTTTTCATGGGGGGATTGCATTTAGATGCAGGACAACACCAGCAGCCAGATAGCATCGCTTTTATCACAGGACAGGGGGGAAAAATGTGGACATTAGAAAAAAAAAAAAAAGTAGCAGAGAGAAAATTGGCTGGGGCAAGAGAAAGGAGATGAAGCGCAGAAATGCAATAATAAAGAGAGACATTTTGCCAGACAGCCAATTAAGGGCACTTAAGGGAAGGTACTGTATATCGTACCAGCACTCTCCTTCCAAAATTGTCTCTCCGTATTAGAATGCGAGTGAGATCTCAATGCGGTCCTTGTGATTTGCCAAGATATAAAATGCCTACGGTGATGATGAAACACAATAATCAACCACTACTTGTTCCCTGCGTCACCCAGAAAATTAAAAGTAAATGCAGCAGGCGGTGTGGCGGGTCCAAGAGGGACCGTCAGCCAGCACTCCTTCCTCATATTGACAGGTGCCTTCCACCCGTCAATCAACACCGCGGAGGCATGAGTCCCTGCACATTATCATCCACTCTGCTCTTGTCATGAGAGCATCATGCCTCCCTGGGCTATCATAAGTCATTAGAGGCAGACCATACATTTGTGGTGCTAGACAGTCTTAACTGCCAGTCTCATCCTCTGTAAAGCCCTGATAATAAGCACGTCCATGCCCTATTGACTTACGTAACGTAGCGTGTCATAGATCATCTACATCTGGCTCGACAACAACAACAGCAGCAACAGCAACATGCCCCGCCGGTGGCTTCCGGCACGCAGATTACGCCGCACGTCATGTGAGCAGGTTGCTGCAGCAGTAATGCAGTACTATGGAAATATGGTGGGATTACTGCAGCTGGGCAGATTTCACAGTTTCCTATAGATTATCCTGGAAGCTGATGGGACAGTCAACAGATGCAGGGAGCCTGTATGACGCCGTGACCCCTGCTGTCTAAATAAGGGACTGCAAATAACTGCATGCCAGAAATGCTACATGTTTTGAATTCCAGAAGTAGAGCCACATTTTCAGGGGCATTAGTTGTGATTTCATGCTCGCGCATGCATGATGAAATGAGAGTAAACAAGATATTAAATATTATTCATGGGTTCACTATCTTTTTAGTCACAACTTTTGTTCCCTGCTCTTTATATGCTAATTATATGCAAGCAAAGATGTTAGTCAGATTTAAGGAACCCTGCCCTGTTTGAGCACTGGAGTGTGTATTATTAGTACTTCACTGTCCTTATTTGGTGCCAAGTGCCATCCCAGTGTATGGTGGCATGGAGAGTTAAGCTTCCTGAAGCAGGTAGAATAGATGTAATCAGACACAGGGGATGAAGAAGGAGGTGGTGTGTGTGGGCAGGGTGGGGGTAGGGGATGGTGGGTGGGTGGGTGATGAGGTCGGGAGGCTGCTCTGCATCATAAAAAGGTTCTTTCCATCTTAGGGATTCTCATCACGGATACTACATTATACCCTTCTCCCGTGCTTACATTTAAATTCATTTTCAGATCGAGACACGTGCAAGAGAGGCTATCCCTGTCTCTCAAGTAGTCGCAGTTAAAGAAAGAGATTTTTTATTTCATTTCAAAGTCTAAGCACCTGTCATTTAGATGGAAAAATTCACTCTTTTTACTGAAACATTCAACACATCCTCATCTGCGCAGATAAATCTGCTGGTTTGGGCAATGTCTTCAGGGAGTACACAGTGGGTGGTCTCTGTAGTTGAGGTCTGGAGGTTAACTCAAGGTGAGTTTCAGAGATGGGGATAATTACAGCATACATATTTGTATCAGTATACAGTGGACAGGAACATTGGACATTGTGGTAGGACTTAAAAAGTTCATTAATTTAATTGCCTTGTCTCCTCTCTAAGTGTATTTTTTTTTCTCTCATGAAGGGATCCAGACCTTTGGAGATTACATGAATGAAATACAGAAGATGTGGCTGCTATCATTAGGCTAGTTTCAAGGGACTGATTATGAAGGGTAATTATAGGATGACTTGGGAGGGGGGTTATCACTGGTGTCATTTCAGAGGTTGAACTGAAGGGTATTTTGCTGGAGTGATAGGTTCTCTTTCCAGATCGTGGGGTGCTGGCAACTCAAGCCCTTTGTCAGTCCAACGTTTCTGCTTTGGTCCTTCGGGAGTTGCACAGGAGCAGGTCTCTCCCTTTCCCCTCTCTTCTTAATCTCCTTTATTACCCAGCAACTCCTCTGTCCTCTCCAAGTGATCCTCTGCTCCCTTTCCTGTCTCTCCTACCTTTCTCCTTCTGTCTCCGGCACTTCCCACCCCTCTTGCTCTCTGGCCTGATTAATAATGAATGAAGCGGATCATCTATCGATCCCATCCTCTTCGTGTTAGTGCAGCAAAAGATATCAAACCTGTCAGAGGATCTTAAAATAGCCCTGCAATGTGGTGGTCATAGTAGTGGGAGAGGTTGTTTTTTTTTGAGTTAAGTGTTAGAGTTTGGGTTTTTTTTATGGCTGTTAAATGGGCATAAACTGCAGTGGAGCGGCGGGACGGGAGTGGATGGAGAAAGGACACAAAGTCCTGAACTGCCATCTCAGCTAAAGGGTGATGCCTGCCTGTGAAGGAGAAAGGTGATGATCTGAGATAAGTGTGAAACTGAAGGTCTCATACCTTCTCTATCTACGTTTCGCTCTTTTTAGAGCCCGTCTATGCCAAGTGGTGATCCTTTGGTCCTTTTCTGTCTCCCCGAATCTGTGAGAAATTCTCCACTCAGCCATTTCTGCCCTGCTGCTCTCACTTAATCAATCCAGCAGATTGGCTTTGCTCTCTGACAGGGGAAGGACCCTGTCGAGACCCTGATGGAGGCTAAGAGAGATGTATATCTGTCGCTATTGCTTAATATCACCAGTCAACATTATGCAGGGTTCAGTAGTCCTTATGTTGAGGACAGAGAGGGAGGGGGAGCGCTGCAGGAACACGATCATTTACAATCATGAGCTGAACTGTTGGATTGGATCCAGGTTTTGCTAATTGGATTTTGTAATGTCTATTCAGATTTAGCCAGTCATAGATGATTGACAGTAGATGAGAGTAGCCTATATTAAAACAGATAATTCTCTTTAGGATAATGAAGGGGGGAAAAATCTTTACGTAACCAGAGTCCGAAGAACTTTCTGACGCCTTTGCTAATGGACCCATTTAGTTTAAAGCTTAGTTTACATGTATGTTGAATAATCAATAATACTCTCAAAACCTGGTTTATCCAAGGTACACAACAATAAGTCCATTCGTCGACACAACACATACGACTAAGAGTAATTCCAAACGCAATGTTGTTTTTAGGGATTGCAGTTTGATGTCAAAATGAGTCATTTATATGTACAGTATGTAGTATACAGTATGTGTGTAGATTTAATTTGTTACTATATTGTGTTTCGCTGCTTTTCATCTCCTTTGCCCTTTTCCTTCGGGGATGTGTTATGTTTAGCTGAGATTTTATTGCTATTTCTTCACATGCATCCTTGTCTTGTTATTCCCCAAGGAACAGGATGTTCATGCTTTCAAAGAAAGTCCAGATATCTATCCATCCTTCCCCTCAGGAAACACTCACCTAATTAATGTTATTTCACTGTTTGCATCCATTCTTTTTTCTTTTTTAAAGTGTTTGCTTACATGCACCGGAGTTCATGTGGAAAAACTTATAAAAGATGCTACTGTTTTCTCATGACACGTTATTTTTTTCTTCTCTTGCCGTGTTTGCTAACATGAATGCACCCCACCCTTTCCCCCTTTATTATGTTTATTTGCAGGAGCACTTCACTCCAGAGTGTAAGTTCAAGGAGAGTGTGTTTGAGAACTACTACGTTACATACTCCTCCATGCTCTATCGCCAGACCCAGTCTGGCCGCTCCTGGTATATCGGTATCAACCGTGATGGCCAGGTCATGAAGGGCAACCGGGTAAAGAAGACCAAAGGAGCCGCACACTTCCTGCCTAAAGTCATAGAGGGTTTGTGTCCTTTTTTATTAGCTAGGACGATTACTTTAGCACAATTCAAACTCTTTCCTTGTCAGCTGTATACCGTTTTAATGTTGGATGTCTATGTTAAAGCTATTTCTGGGTGTATTGGAGAAATTTAGAGTAAAAAAAAAAAAAAAAAAAGAGAGAACAAGAAGTGAAATCCTACTACTATTGTTTGTTTGTTTACATAGCCTCAGGAGCCTGCACAAAACTGTCGAAACGCAGCAGGAGGGGGGCCTTAAAGAAACAAGAGCTAAAAAGGCCTGTTTCATACAGAGGAGCTGCATGAAGAGCCAGTATAAGATAAATAAAGGAGCTTTTTTTAAACTGTACATCATGCAAAGATATTCAAGTAGAAAATATAAATATAGACCTGGAAATGTGCATGATGTGTCCTCTTTAATATTTTGTTTTTGCAGTTACCGGTTGACGCCAATTATTCATCACCGTATTAATTATTAACCAACAGCTTCTATCTTTGTCACACAGTTGCAATGTATAAGGAGCCATCGCTACATGAGCTCACCAGTGAACCAGTGAGTCCTCCTCGGAAGACAGTGAAGACATCCGATTCGCCGTCCCTACAGAATGGACGGAAAGAAGCTCCCAAGGCTGATGCCTCATAGCACAGGAGACTGAGGGTGGGACAAAGGGCAGCAGTGACACTGGGAACACAGTCACCTATTATGCACTGAGGGTGGCTGAGGGAATGGTCCTCATGGGTCACCACCTTCCAGAAGTGCACTGCAAGATGCTGAGGTATAAAGGGTCAGCGGTCCATCAGCAGCCAGAAGAGGAGAGAGGAGAAAGGAGAGAGGAGCCCCCCCCCTCACCGTAGAAAGCAAGCCCATGGCTCGAGACAGAACTATTCCCACTTCCCACTGTTTTTCCCCCCTTTTTCTCTGCCCCCCTGTGACTCCCTGATGCACAGTCTCCTTCATTTCTCATACTCAGGCCCCACAGCCTGCTCTATTGTACTGTATATTCACCACTCACGCATTTTCCAGCGCTGACTAGGCATCATAATCCTCACCCACGGGCCTTCTCTTGAGCCCTAAAGTTGGTGACAGTGTGGCTCTGCCAGCTTTCCTCGCACCATCTGACCAGCGCAGCTAATCACCAAGGTCAACTGAAGCTTAAAGCGAGATGAAAGAGCTCAGAGTAAAAGATATCTGCTGGAATCCCGGGTCAGGGCAGGTCAGCCGAGCAAGATGAGTGTATGAGAAAGTGTGTGGATGAAGTACATTTGAAGAGGATGTGTATGAGAACAAAACTAATGCTTTTTCTTTCATTTGTCTGCATATTTCAGCCAATACTCTAATGAGAAGTGGAATACATGACAGCCCAGATAAATGACCAGTGCATATCTCCGCTATATAGAAGTTATTCCTCTCTGTAAAAAGATGATTTAGGTGATAATAATTATGAAAATACAAGATTAATAAAATAAAATAAAATAACAATGCAACTATCCTGGGACAAAGAGCCATAATACAGGTCTTAAAATTCACTCGAGTTTTCAATCCAGACTCTTATGGATAGGGTCGAAACGCCTGAGCAATATTTGTATCATCAAGCCAGAAGATAATTCTCACCAGAGGAAAAAAATAAAGGAGTGAATGAGTGAGAGATTTAGCAACACCCTCTTCCCAGCCTTTCTTCTCCACCAAGTGATCACTTATTATTGCACTAGCTTGTTAAAGGCTACCAATGAACAACTGGGTCATCTTTTAAATCCAGGGAGGATCTGAGCTCACCTGAGAGAAAGAGAAAAAAAAGAGCAGCAGTGTATACTTCACTCAGCATCTGCTGTCAGCATAAAGCCAGGTTTGAAGCCAAACATCAAAGCCAGAGGAGCCTCTGAGCTGAAGCACTTGTTATTCTGAGGATGTCTGGCAGCTTATCCACTCACTACCTTTATCAAATCACCTTGGAAGAATCGCCCTCGAAATAACGGAGCTGTCTTGAGTGAATGTTTTGATGGGACTGTGTTGTAACCCCCGGTGCATGGGTGTCTTCTACAGTACAGTGTGGCGGATAAGTAACCTCTACCATGTCCTTCAGACAGGGCACCACATCGTGTCTTTGATACGTCTGCGTATAGGCGATACTCGGGGTACATCCGTCTTGTGGGCCATTTCGTTAAAATTTTAGGAAAGAGGATATCTTAACCTAGGGGCACTTCACTTATTTAAACGAACAAATGTTTTGATTTGCTCTGGGTCTCTCAATTAGAGACAACCTTAGAAAAATATGCAATGACCTGAAAGAAGTAAAGGCGAGCTTGTCAGGGTGTTTCAATGCTGGCTGTTGTCTGCTCTGGTAAGCCACTGAGGGGAAAAAAAATGTCACCACAATGTTCAGTCAAAGCAAATGATACACAGATACCACCAACAAATAGAGACAGTAATAAGTCCCTTGTTATGTTAGGAAGAGAAATGTTGGGAGAAGTCAAGTTCAATGCATTGAGATGTTCAACGGTGTTTAATTTGAATGGCAACGTGAATGTAAAACAGAGGGGCTTTATGAACGTGCTGCACGGAAGGTGAGAGGGAGTCTGAAATTGTGTGCTGAATTGTAAAGAGGTCAGCGTGCAAAGGCGGGTTATTTAGAAAGAGTGAAGGATTAGCAGGTGTATTCTTGAGGAATGTTGATAAGGAATTTCTGCTGTAAAGTATGCGAGAGATTCTTGGCAGGTTTTATGCCGGCATGTGGATATGATAATGAATGAAAGACAAAGAGACGTGTAAGGAACTGTGAGCTATTTATGACGGAGGGAGGGGGGTCTATGGAGGAAATTAGTTGAAGGGCTTTGCATCTTTTTTCAATAAGTCTTTTAATTGTATGTGCTTTTCCAGGAGGAATATCATTCGGTTTAAATTTGGATATTTTATCCTCATAGCGTGTTTTGCATTGCACACCTACAAATCTCTATTTTTGACAAATGCTCTCTTCTCCTTGGTGAATCTGGTGCTGCCTAGAGTGGTTTCTAACTGTGCATTACTAACTACTATATGCACAAAATATCACTGCGAAATGTTATATGTCAATACTCACTAACAGTTTTCAATATCTTTGTATTCCGTCTGGGAGATTTTTCATGCCAGATCGTTTGAGTCCCCTCTTTAAATGGAAAGCAGTGACAGGAAGGGAACTTTGCGTGCCAAAATAAGGCATTTCAAGTAAGCAAATATACACAATTCACATTCCTCCGGAGATTTCTTAAACACAAAAAGCAATCGGTCCTTAATATTTGTAATGCGGAAGAACGCCACAGTAAGTTGTCTGACGGTGATACTGCAAGTAGACAAGAACAGAGAACGTTAAAGAGTCCGATGTTGAACGTGTTGAACGTGAAGTAAGTAACTTTCTTTGAAAGGCAACGGTTCGGAAGAGAATATAAGACAGGAAGATCTGAACAGAACAGTATGTTTTTCCAATGAATGTGAGGTAAAGGATGTCGAGAGGTTCAGAGTCAAGTAAGTGCAATGAAGGCAATAGAAAGTAGGATTTTTGGCCGTGCAGATGTTAACTGAAACAAGTTATGCTGTTGGATGTAGCTGGAGGTAGAGATTAGTTATTGTAGTTTGGAGAAGATAGAAAGTGTTCCATTTTGCCGCTGAGAATATATTTATGGGACGTCAGGTCTTGCAAAAGCTAACAGCGAGTCGGTAAGATGGAAAATAAAAAACACAGATAGAGTTTGTGTGCCTACAAGTGAGAGATTTAAAGCCGTAATCCCCTTCCCTTTCTCCATTTACCGCAGCCTACAGTAGCTACAGCCCATTAACTTTCTTTTCAACAGTATGTTGGCTGTGTAGGTCTATACTTACATTGTGTTTATAAAGGTCTGTGTGTGCGCATCTATGATTAAGAGTAAGGTAAGACAAGACAGAGAGGCAAGGAGAAAAAGAAAGGGCATGGGATTGAAACAGTGATCGATAGACTCAATAAAACACAGCCACCCTGCGATGACTGCGAGAATTTCCCCAAGGTCTACCAGAGACAGTGAAATCCATTTGTTCGTAATGAACTCAGAGGACTGTTGTTTGATTTCTACCTGTAAACTCAACAAAAGAAGCCGACTGGGTGACAACAGAAGGAAGAGTTTTTCTCATTCCTGCACAGCCTCAACACCGGGCCTGACAAACAGTTTGCTCTTGTTTGAAATAGTGTCCTATAAGAAACATACCTGTTAAAAAGGTGCTACAGATGCATAACACATAAACCACCGCCATAAACCTGGACCCTTAAAAGAGGAAATCACTGGGAATCTGGAAGCACATTGCACCTTAAAAGCATTGCTTGAAACAACTCACTGTCTTAGGCGATTCTAAAAAGATCGAGACAAACAAACAAACAAACAAACAAACAATCAAACAAACGGGTCTGCCTCTAGTTTATCAGGGGTTAATGAGAATGGTGTAGCGGTTCTGAAACCAAGACCAAAACTGCAAAATTCATCCATTTAGTCCCATAATATTTGGAAAGTCTAGAAGAGCCTTCATTGTGTTGTTGATATTACAAATTGTAGTTGATTTAATAAAACCCAGAGTGTTTTTCCCTGTAAATAATATCGAGGTCCGAACCGTGGATTTGGCGAATCGTTACACCCCTACTAACAGGCAATAATGAATATTAAACTGCAGCTAAGTTATCGGCAATGTTTGAGACTCACAGTGGAGATTTAAAGTTTTTGTTGCACTCCAAAAAAATCCAGGGAAGAAAAAAAAGACAAAAAAACTGTATTAAAAGATCCAACAAGGCATTTTAATCACACTGAGTGCAGTTTAACAGAACCATGTTATACGAGACCATCCTGAGCAATGAATCTTTTCGGTTATTTACCGTCAGTAGGCCCCGACAGACACCGCTGCATTCAAAATATGCATACTGAAATGTTCCATGCAGTTTGTCAAATTACAGGGAAATCTGTGTATAACTGGCTCCCTCTAATGGAAGCAGTCGGTTGCAAAAAGGTTGACAAAAAAAAAAAAATCAAAGCTGCTTTATTGTGGTGAGACACTCTAATGTTCATATTTCTAAAAAAAGAAAAAAAACACAATGGTGTACTGCTTGACTATATGTTTGATTTCCTACAGGTTATGGAGAGTTTACATGTCGCCGTAACGTGATGCCAGTGCACTCATGATGGCTTCCTGATGTGGTTATGATGCATTGTTATGCTTTACATGCAACACTTCAAAATGCAGCTCTCTCTCCCTTTCTTTTTTTTTTTAAACAGCAACTAAATAATAAAAATACCAAAATAAAATGTGTCCTTAATTTAAAAGTACAAAATAGATGGATCCCCAATATTTGAATATTCTTGAAAAAAAAAGATTCATTTTTAAAAGGGCACAACAAAAAGCCATACTTGCAGAGGTTTTTTTTTGTTTTGTTTTTTAATAAATCCCCATAATCCTTATACACAACTTATCAGTGAGCTTCAATGTAAAACATGTTTGGATGGATTGCTGCCGGTTTACATGTGTGCTGCATCAATAATACAAATATTGTAATATCTAATGTACTATGTCAGGTTTTCCTATTTTTTTTTTTTTTTTAGAAATGTACTTAAATAATCGGTGTTGATGACATTTTTTTAAAATCGTCTTTCTCAGTTGTACTTCCATGTTTCCTCTTCTAATGCAAACTCCTCAGAAGGAGGCAGATAAAGCCCCTGTTTGGTGTGTTATTGTCTTCGCTCGGCATTGTTGTACCCATACTGATGTGTCTTCCAACCCCGAATGTGTCAACCTCACCCAAAACTGAATCCCACTGTGCGACTGAGTTGTGTGTTTGTGAAAGATGCAACGTATTTAAGTGCAAACAGCAGTGTAACAACTCCTAAAGCCAACATGTGTCCCCGTCATATTCAGCAATGACCTTGGTGGGTTCACTCAAGTCTTCCAGAAAGTTCCCACAACCTCTCTCTCTCTCTCCCCTATTCCTACGGACTAGTTTCTCTAAAGCCGGTCTTCTTGTCTTCCAAAAAAACTGACTGTTTCAAAAAAAAAAAAAGAAAGAAAAGAAAAGAAAAAACAAGCCATAAATCAAAAAAAAAAGGAGGCCTTGGCGTTGATTAGCCACAGACAGAAGGCCTGAAGTGTTACCAGGGATTTAGACACATATTGGACTCCTTTCAGTAAGAGCCAGAGGAAGCAGCAGGATTATACTGGAGTTTGTTTGTTTTTTCAAAGCAGGAACGAAAACCAGCAATATGCAACGATGAAACTACGCGTCAGCCTGCACTCAAGGAAGGGGAAACAAATCCAACAGGCTATAACAAACAACAATCAGGATTTGCAGGCTACAAAAGCAATCAAGCAGTCTGCAATATTCTACTAATTGTCTAGACTGACATGGGATGTGTGTTTTTTGTTTTTGCTGAGCATTAATACGCCACCGTTGTTTGACTCATTAGGGAGGACGACTCCTCAGTATCTACAGACACAAGCCCTCGATTCACCCTCTCTCCATGTTTGCCATCAGACCTGTGTACATTTCTACAATAACTCCTACCTGACTTGAAAGGAGACGTCTAATTCTGGAATATTATTCAATAAAATAACATATATTTGTATGATTGTAAGCAGTGCCCGTTGATATATTTTTTGTCTTCTTTTCTCCCCCTCAGTCCTTTCTAAAATGCTGTATTACTATAACTAATGTCTTAAAATGTAGCTCATGTAATGTCCTAAAGCTTCACTGCCAACAACATACAGTATCAATAGTCTACTTTTAAAAACATAAAGAAAACACATATGGGATATTTATTCCTAAAGCACACAGTAATATTAGATTATTGCATTGTAGATGTCATTAAGTCATTTCCACATTGCACATCATTGAATTCACAAAAGTTTCTCAGATTTTTTTTTTTTTGTATTTTAAGAAAATGCTATTTTAACTATTGAAAACCAGCTATAAAACCTGCCCTTACATTAATATTAATATACATATACATATACATGGACAAAGCCTTACAACATACAACTTGTTGCACTGCTAACAACAAAAAACTAGCAAAAAACTAGCAAAAACATTAGCACGCAGTAAGAAAAAAAAAAAACAAGTTGTCTTCTTACCTTAAACCAGTTGTTTTGTTTCCTGTGCAGAAGCAGCCATCACAGTAATAAACCACCAAACAAAAGGACCTTAAAGTCCTTAAACCTTAAAGTTAAAGCAGCGGTTTGTCTTCTCGGTTTTTAGATGTTTCCTTGTCACTTGCTATGACTATGCTACAGCTAAATGAAGCTAGCATCAGGTCCAGAATCGTATTGTCTACTATGTCCACCCTCTGTGTTTGTCTGTCTGTCTTTTATTATCCTCCTCAGATGAAGTTTAGCCATCGCTTCTTTCTTCCCGCTTCTTCAACCAAACTTTATTTTAACGCTGACAGTGATTGACAGAACAAACCAACGTGTGACACACCCACCAAACAACGTGTGACACACCCACCAAACACAACACATGAGTCTGAGCCCACAAAACGTCTCTACAATGCATTTACCACAAGCTTACATGAATCATATATATATATATCATAATCATATATATATTCTTTATTGAGTTACAGCCATTTATTTGTATATTGTCCTGGGTGTTGTTTGTAGACTATATGACAACATATCCATTGTGGTGCTGTCTTTATATACCACCTCTGATGACCGGGCCCAATAGGCTGTAATCCATTATTGCTACTTTCCTGAAACACACTGAGCAGGAGTAGAGACGACTACTGAGATGTCCTCTTTCCTGTTGACTAGCCTGGATGGAGAACAGGTTAAAGGGCTTTTTAGGCCAGATGGCTTTGGTGCCAGCAGGGATCTGAGCTTTTAGGGATGCAGAAGAGGAGATTAGGTCCAAGCCTGGAAGCCACCTGGGTACGATCGGTTTAAGCAAAATGCAGTATATTGTAAAGCACCTCTTAAACACAGGGAATTCAAAGTGTCATAACGCCAACAATATTAGATTAGAACAATATTTTCAAAGACAATTTGAAGTACAGTATATTTCAATATATGAATTACATCGTTAAACACTCTAGATCCCCCCTATATCCCTCTAATATATATTTAAAAAATGATATATAAAAAATGATAATATAATCTAATATAGATGATGGCAATGCTGAAAAAAAGGGCTAAATGCATTTCATATTTTGTCAGTTTTAACAAAGCTTCTCTCTGATTCCAGCCTTTAAGCCGAGTAAACCAAACACACCCCTATCTCTGTACTGGAAGCAATAATTTGTAATGATTATCATTATTTAGTGTCATAATTAATACGGGCTGATGGGCTTTTAGTCATGCTGCCTACTAGCAGCTAGCAGGCCTGAAGGGGAGGGGGGGAGGGGTGTCCCTTCTTCCATTTTTACCCTCATTAACATGCTAAAAACCATGAAGATGCACATGCAAAAAGATCAGAGTGTCGTAAAGAGACTCTGACAAGCTCAGAAACTACATTTGCCTCTTTAGGTTCCACAGTTAATCTGACTCATGACCTTTCTCAATCGCCCTTCCATCTTTCACTCCTTGTCTGCCTTGTCCTAGCTGTCAAACATGACATTTAAGCTTTAACAATAGAGATAGGTCATCTGTCAGATAATCCCATGAATGGCACCGACAAAGTGACCGTGACAGCTCTAATTGCAACATATACACGCAGCATAGAGAGCGACCCGGCATAATATCATATGACAGATAATCATTTGGTGTGAGATTAATAAACTAACATCTGTCTGATCTACTAAAGAATCATCTTCTTTTTTTTTTTAAGAACCAAGATTATTCAAGCGGAAATATATCAGTTGGATAAATAGCTGCAATTACTTCTTGTTCACAGCCCTGCAGTCAATTAGACATTACAGTCTCTCAGTGATAACCGTGGTAAATGGATGACAGCTCAAGTCCCGCAGACTGCGAGGATAATTAAGCTGCAAGTCATAATCTTGAACAAGAGTCGAGAAGCATCTGATCCGGCATAAGTATTGTGTGCTCTGAGCTGTCACTGACTTTCACAACGAGTTCCCCCTTTGAGATGCAACCTGAGTCAGGGTCAGACAGACCTCTTTTCCTCCTCTGATCCACCTTGTGCTTTTACTGGGGCATCTCAAATCTCATGGAAGCATGACTCCTGCATTTATATAAGATTATTCTGGGTAAAAACCCACACAGAGTGGAGCAGTCTGCGCTCAGACTGAATGGAGCTTTATATTTCTTAATGCAGCAAATAAGGATTAAGGCATTAAACCAAATATAGTTCTCACGTTAGCTGGAGGAACCAATTACCTTCAGTATGCGCATGTTTCCGTTATAGGCATCTACACGCTAAATTTGTACAGACGTGGGAAAATCACAACCTTGGGAGGTTTTATGTGCATGTGCTGCATTTAATTATGTTTTTTTTAAGGGTTTTTTGATGTTCTTCTGACTACACACAATTCAACTGGCATTTTACTGATAATAATGTCAATAACAGAGCATCAGATGGATGAAAAACAACCATGACATGCATAACAAAGTAGACTGAAGTGCATGTAGATGTAGGCAAACTTATGAAAACGATATCAACCATTTCTACTTTTAATCAAAGGATATTAACGTTTCCTGTATAACTTTTAAATCACACTGTGTTCCTATAAACCAACATGCAAATATATTATATAATTTTATTGTTTTTGGGTTGTGAAACAGTAAATGTTTGACACATTTTTTAGTAATTTTAATTAAAGTTTAAATTATACGGTTTATGCCGTTCACATTTCTTGTGGCTATTTTGTGCGCTTTACAGTTCTATGAATTAATTTTTAATTATTTCATTTTTTTTTTTTTAAATGGGAAGAATCCTCCACTTACAATAAGTAGAGGATCTCATTTCAAGCACTTCACAGCTGCAGCTTTAACCGAGCCATTATAAAATAATATGATTTCATTTTAGTTACGGGAATGCTAATAAATAAACACTCAATTTGGATTTTACTGAAACACACATCTAATTGTATAGTCACTATAGTCCCACAGCTTTACAGTTTACATCCATAGTATATTACAGGTGATAACTGCTTTAATAAGCACTGTCTCCCATATGACTCTCAACAGAAACAGACTGGAGTTACAACTGGAGCTAAAATGGCTGTGGTTCATAGTGACTATAACCAACAGGTGGCAGCGTTGCACTTTATAGAAGTTCAGTGTGTTTCATGGAGCCTCGTGTAACCTGATGATGGTACGACATACAGTGTAAAGGGATTATGGTGAATCATTAAGTGAACATCAACAACATCAGTGTCAAATGACGAGGTTAAATCTAAATTGGAAAACATTAATAAGAGAGAGAGAAGAAGAAAAAAAAAAAGAGCGAATAAGTGCCCAAAATTCATGACTCAAAATATCAAAGCAATTTTTGAAGAATGATTTTCTGGTAGGTAATAACTTTAATAATGTTCAGTGAAATTAACTTACTTATCAAATGTTCCTAAAGGGAAAACTCGTTAATAGCGTGTGAATCATTTAGTACCGGTTAAAACTTTGGGTACACTTTCTAACATTGGTGTGTATAACTTATGATCAGACAAAAAAAAAAACTTTTACTTTGTACTTTACTAATAAAGGGCCCGAGTCGGTTGTGCCGTTGGCTTTGGATTCACATTTAAGATCAGTGTAAATAAATAGTTGTAGAGCTGACATATATGACCCATAACAGACACACCCTGAAAAGCAGCAAAACATCAGTGTCCTTTGTTTCTCCTAAGATGAGTCATTTGACAGGTTAAAAAAAAACATGTGACAAGTAAAAAAATATATGTACTACTTACCTGTGTTACTATGCGATGACTCAGAGAGTGACTGTGGGTATCAGTCTGAAAAATCTTAATATTGCGCAAGTATCATTTCACTTTTGACACCAGACAATTTCTTCCATATTTAGAAGTATCATGTAATCTAGTAAAAGGGTGTTCGAAAAGGTCTCATGCCAGAGCTTGTTTGGGCATGTATATTGTTTTTGTGTTGTTGGTTTTTTTTTGTGATAAATGTTACGTCGTCTAAGAACTGCTTGGATTACACTACATACTCAATGAAAACCTGTTTGACTGGTAAAGTGACAAATCAACTCCCGTTTGCTGTTGTCAGACAATATCTGTACAACACAGCACAAAAGTCAAAAAAGGAAAACTGATTTCTACAAACCTTTCAAGCAGATCAACATGTACGTTATCTCTGAAAACTGACATAAAAGTCCCGGGATTTCCACGTCTCCTCTCATGTTGTCATAGTGAATTGGTCGGAGCTTGCTGGAAACAGTACTCCCTTTAGGGCCCATGCTGGTAAATAAACTGTCAGTCTGAGCTTTTTGGAATTACTTTACTCCTTCTTGCCAGTGTGTCAGAAAGAAGGAATTTACCTCGATAAAAAGATTTCAAGAGAAATGTTTTGATGTTTTTGATGGAGAGCGGTGGTGCCACATGCTCACATCACATAAGTAGCAATAAAGAGAGAATAATGAGAATATAAACGGATGGAAAAGGCCCGATTGCACAACTTACAAAGTAAATAATTACACAGTGGTGGAGGAAGTATTTACTTGAGGAAAAGTACCGATACAGCAATGTAAAAAATACTCCTACTTGAGTAAAAGTACATGTAGCACTTAGGTTTGGTCCTTCTGATTGATATTGTATATTATTATATATGACTATTAATACTGAAGCATCAGTATTAGAGCAGCATGTTACTGCTGTAGCTGCTGCAGGTGGAGCTAGTTCAATCCAGTGGTTCTCAACCTAAGGGCTGGACCCCCCCGCCCTCCCCGAAGGGTCACCAGATAAATCTGAAAAAAGTACAGTTAGATAGATAGAAATAATATAAATATATATAATAAATATTTGATAGAAAGACAGAAGAAGAACTTCTCATTTTCCAGAGGTGTGTGTGTAAAGTGGAAGTGATGGTACACACACACACACACACACACATTTTTTATTTGATGTGAAACTATATGAAGTAAACACACTCTGCTGGGCCGTTGTGGATCCCACTGCTTTTCTTGGCAAGACTACTTTGCCTCTGATTTACTAGTAATCATTGCCTTTGTTAATTAGGTTAGGCATTAGGTGTGTGATTGGTTATGTTTAGGGCAGGAATATCAGGGTAAGCCAATGTTTTTCCAAGAAAAGCAGTGAGACCAATCTTCTGTCGAATATCTGAACACTGACTCATGTTTTCTGAGTAATGATAACTGATAACCAGTAAATATTCACAGCACTTCACATAATTACACATTTTATGTTCTGTTACAGCCTCATTACAAAATGGATTCAATTTATTTGTCTTCGTATTTCTACACTTTACACAGACTTTAAAAAAAAATGTTTGAGATTTGTGCAAATGTATTAAAAATAATAAGAAAAAAAAATGAAGAAATCACTTGATATACGTGAGTATTCACAGGCTTTGTGATTAAGGTCGGGACATGATTTGGCACACAGCTGTCCCACAGTTAGACAAGTGCATGTCAGACCAAAAAACAAGCAAGCATGAAGTTGAAGGAGGCAGGATTGTCTCAAGGCACAGATGTGGGGGAGGGTAGAGAAAGATTTCTGCTGCTTTAAAGGTTCTTGTGAGCACGGTGGCCTCCATCATCTGTACCAGCAGGACTCTTCATCAGAGCTGGGATGAATGCAGCACATGTACATGTACAGAGACATGCTGGAAGAAAACTCTTGACTGGGGCGACAGTTCATCTTTCAACAGGACAATGTTACACACAGCCAAGATGTTGAAGGAGTGGCTTCAGGACGACTCTGTGAATGTCCTAGAGTGACCCAGACTTGGATCCTATTGAACATCTCTGGAGGGATCTAAAAATGGCTGATGGAGCTCATGAGTCTCCCAGTTAGACGTATCAAACATGTTTTGTTTTTGTTTTTTTCTTTCAACATTAAATATAGTGCCATTAAATATAGTAACCATATCTACAGATGTAAAGTAATGCCATGTGGCTATGAGTCCTGTAGTTTCTGTTTACGATGAAGTCAAACAGGTCTAATACATCTAACATTTAAAAAAAATACTACTGTTGTGTTATATTTATATTTGCCATTTAAGCTTTTCATATGTATTAGAAATAACCACATTTAGATCAGTTGGTTATATATATGTGTTACCCTACATTGTATTTCTAAATATATATACATATATATATATATATATATATATATATATATATATATATATATATATATATATATATATATATATATATACATAATTTAATGTTAAATACCTTGAACGTATTGGACCAGAAAATCAACACATAAAAACATCAACATGGACTACGGTTTGGTTTGGTTTGGTTTGGTTTGGTTTGGTTTGGTTTGGTCCTCACTGGGTCAAACGGGCACTGTTTACCTGTTGCGTGTGTCTGTTTCAGGAAACACTTACATCATGAAACTTCAGGTGTCCTCAGACGCCGCTGATGAGTCGAAACTACGTGCGCGTCCACGCCCACCTGCTACAGAAACCGCCTAAAAAGCTCGCTCCCGCTACTCGCTTCGACATTTAAGGTGAGGCTGAGGAACAGGTGCGCGTTGAAGAGTCACGGAAACACTTTATAACTCGAAGTAATACAGTTATCTGCTAGTTTTACTCTCAGAGAGCAAAAGGAATAAAGAAAAACTTCGACAACAGCGAATTAAAACTAAAAAAATTAAAACCGTCCGAGTTTGAGGAGTACCCGGATTTGCGCCTTCAGAGCAGGTGGACGCCGCCTTTGTTGATTTTTTTAAATTTTATTTATTTTTTAAATATTATTTTGAGGTCACATCGTTGAAGAAGACAGCAGGGAAATGGCCAACTCCGGCTTGCAGATTTTGGGTTTTGCTTTGGCTCTTCTGGGCTCAATTGGATTGATAATTGGCACAATTTTGCCCCAGTGGAAGATGTCTTCCTACGCCGGGGACAACATCATCACAGCGGTCGCCATGTACGAAGGATTGTGGATGTCCTGCGCGTACCAGAGCACAGGCCAGATCCAGTGCAAGGTCTACGACTCAATGCTGAACCTCAGCAGTAAGTAACCAAGTCATTGGATTCATTAATATACAGAAACCTGAGTTTTTACAGTTGGACTCAGTTCTAAGGTCGTTTTTTTAACTGTTGTTCCTGTGGACTAACCGGTTCTGTCACTTATTAACTTCCCTTTTCCGTCCACTCTGAATGCAGTTGTTTTCTTGAAACCTTACTTTTACACTGTAGCCATTGTCCAACCTCAGCTACCCCCACCTCCCCCAACCCCCCATGCACCCAATGTGTAGGATTTGCATTAAACACCTTAGGGAGTTACAGGTTGGATAACACCTGTATGAGCCACTGTTTAGGCAACATGTGTAGGAGGAAGGAAAAACAAAAAAAACAGCCCCATGAAAGGTTACTTTGACTTATAGGGTGTAAAAAAAAAAAAAAATCTAACATGCTATGTTTGTTGCCCAAAAACTCTTCGATCATGTGTGAAGAATGTATGTTAAATTAAGCTTTTTAGTGTCGTTTTATGATGATGAATAACATGTCTGTTACGGTAGGCCTCAGTTCCAGACTTATGGTATGTAACCTTTAGAGGGGAATTACAATCGGTGATAAACATGCAAATCATTAACAGAAATAAGATCTAAAGCAAAATGAATAAGTTTAAGTTTGACGTCATAATTCCAGGAAAGTAATGTCTTTGTGACTTTATGATCCATCTTAAATGGGTCAGTGGAAACCAATGTGATTGGCTGTTGAATCCTTCGCTGTAGCTACAAGTTTTATATTTACTGGTTGATTTGTCCTCAGGCACAAACGGCCTAAATGCCATTGAGGGAAATCTTCCTGTTTCGTGTGCCAGCTCCTCCCCGTGCATTAATCCTACTTCAACATAGTTTAATTTAGCGAACTAGAAGTTCATGAACTTCATGAATTGTCTTTTTTTTTTATTTTAAACATTCTTCTATTGGATTTTTTTTTTATCAAAACACTTGATAAAATATCTGTAGCACATTGTGTCTTATCGCCTCTTCAAACATAAACACAAACCCAACTCTGATAAAAGTGTGTGACTAAAGCTGTGGTCAGATATGCAGCCAGTGAGCAAATAATTGCTCAGTATTCAGAAACACCTGTTGTTTTTAGGAACAACGGATACCAAAAACCTGGAAGTGTGGTGATTTTTAGAGTAATTTCTGTGAAGCCACGCTGGACGTTATCCATCGGATACACAGAGGGGCCTTGTGTCTTTTTATTGAATGGTAGTTTCAAGCTAAGAAATATCCACCTGTGCTGAGAGTGCCTGAAATCGGGAGTGTCTACCTCTCATAATGAAACCTGAAACCTGGTCAGACCTGTTTTCTGCCTAGCATGCATACTATCCTACACACCCAACCCCCTACCCCCCCCTCCTCACCACTCCTGGGTTTCAAAGGGCTTCTTCCGGTTAGAGCCGGTTTCTGTGGTGCGTTGTTATAGGTAGCAGCAATGAGACACAAGAGACAGAGGCTGCTCTGTATTACATGAACAAGTGTCTTTGTTTACACTGGCGGCTTAAAATCATAAATCTAGATTTGTATTTTTTTTTAATGGAATTAACATACCTGTGAACACTCCTTTCTGTTCCCCTTTTTCTTTTTTTTTTCTCCAATAAAGCCTGTCAAGTCTTGCCACGCCCTTGCTCATATGTACTTTCTATTGACTGTTAACTAATGGATTAACCCTTTTCTTCCCTCTCCATCCAGGTGCTGTCCAGGCAACGCGTGCCCTCATGATTTTGAGCATTCTTGGATCGTTGGCTGGCCTGGGCGTAGCCTGTATGGGAATGAAGTGCACCAACTGCGGGTCAGATGACAAAACGCGCAAGTCCCGCATTGCCATGACTGGTGGCATTATCATTATAATTGGATGTAAGAAGCCGTGATTACATAACAATATTTTTTTTTCCTCCTCCTGGCTTCCCAACAGTTTCAGTGACGCTCTTCTTTTTTCCTTTTTCCACAGCTTTGTGTGCCATTGTCGCCTGCTCTTGGTATTGTCACAGGATCATCCAAGACTTCTACAACCCGTTCACCCCCGTCAATACCAAGTAAGTGTGTGTGTGTGTATATATATTAAAGCAGAAAATGCGTTGTCCTCTGTAGAGGCTCACGCTGACTTTTGAGAATGAAACGTGTAATATCCAGTGTGTATTTTTAACTAAATAAACCTAAACGCTCTTCCTACTTCCCTATCAGAACATTTACATATGTCCCTACCGCTCCTCTGTGACGATGAATGTATTGTTTTTTTTGTACTAGTTTGAGTAGAGCTCTACCCCGTTTGACTTACTGTAACTTTTCTCTTTCTGAAGGTATGAGTTCGGGTCTGCCATCTTCATCGCCTGGGCCGGATCATTCTTGGTTATAGTCGGTGGCGCAATGCTGGCAGCAACCTGTCCAAAAGCCAAATCTACACCGAAGTATCCCATCTCCAGACCCCCCAGCAGCAAGGAATACGTTTGAGTTGGACAGGAAGTCGGGAGTTAAAGGCTGAAGGAACACTTTGACATTCACTGCAGCTCACAGATTGAAATGTTGAAAAGATGTATCCCAGAAGATCAGTACCCGTGTTGTTTTTTTTATTATTATTATTTTATATTTTTAGATTCTTCAGGGCTACTCTGTGATGTTACTGTAATATTTTAACAAATACATTAAAGTTTTAAAATAATGGTTGTTCACTTCTTAAGAGCTCAAATTGTCCTTTTTTGTCATGTCTGGAACTTCAATCAGTGCTTATAATTGTATACTATGTAGTATAGTATCCACTTAGTGACACTAACGCACTAAAGTTTAAAACTGTGGTGAAACAACCTGGTTATGTATACAATATTTTATCACTTGCCGTATGTTAGAATATACAGTGAAGTAGATTGTACAGTGTTTGAAGGCACTGAACCAAATCTGATATGGAAATGGGCAACGCCATTTACAACTGTTTAAGATGGAAAATAATAGTTCATCTGGCACTTGAGAAGCAATTTGCTACCATTATGCCCATGTGTTTGTGCCTTATTTATGTTAACAAGATTGATTCAGTAGTGCTGTTTTTCCTTTTAATCAAGTGCCAGAGTGAAATGGTAAATATGTAATGATTGCTTTGATTTGGATTGACATTGTTTTTGTTTATTTTATTTTTTTTGTCATTCATTCAGATTTGGTGTTTGTGTGAATGGGCTTGCCTTTTTTTTAATGTCATAACAGCTGTCTGTTTTTAACTTTTAACTTGTGATTATTTTTTGTTGTTGTACATAAAATAAAAGTGAAAAGTTTACTGTTTCTGACTTGTGGAAATGCTTTAATATGAAAATATTCTATATGTAACGGTAATATAGTACAGTTAAAAATGGTTCTGGCGTTAAGAATTACATTGGTTCCTTGATTCATCCACTCAAGTTGCATTTGTTGTACCTAAAAGCACTATTACTTTTAAACACATAATAAAAATTGACCTTTTCACATTTTAACATGGCAAAAAAAGCATTAAATAATTAACATAAATCATAAAAAGATCTATTATGAACTTTTTTTTTCTCTAAAATATATATTAACATTTAGAAATGTTGTTGAACAAACATGACAGTTTCAGGTTGCAGATCATTTTTTTTACATTTTCATAGGTCATATCAGGGCCACACTTCTTGTAGATAGTTGGGTACACAGCATCATAGTCACTGGCAGAATGACAGTTGCTTTGGTTTTATTGCCACCTTGTGGTGTGTGTAAGTAACTGTTTTCAGTTTTTACATTCCTGCAGAAAGCAAGCAAGGAAGAACTCCTCTTATCTGCAAGAATTAGAGGACAAATATTTCACATGAAATGCTGAGTTGTTTAATACATGGACTAGAAATAAACCTGCTCTCCAGTCTACCTCTGTCCTATAAACTCACACAAATGCAACCAAACCAGAATATTTTATAACCACATTGTGGTAAGAATATTTTCCTTATGAATCTTGCAGATGGGAAGAGTTTTTACTGGAAAACATTTACCTCATCACAGGAATTTAAGGCTGTTATATATATATATATATATATCACAGTAATTCCAGCCCATCACAACATAGATCTGCTACAAACAATGCTTTGCAAGTCATCCCAGCCTTATTAAAAGCAATAGCATTATAGGGTGTGGCATAACTTATTGCCTATTATTAAAGATAAAGAAAAGAGAAAGTGGAGTTTGGGGTGGACTGATGATTCCAGTACATAACAGCATGATAAAAAAAACATATTTCAACTCATTTATTGTAATATTGTAAAACACCTGCATACATGCACTTCAAACCATTCAGGAGTATATTAGGAAAGAGATGGCTCGGTAAGTAATCTACCATTACTAGTGCCAATTTCAAAAGGTATCTTGAATTTGACACAGGATATACAAATAAAAACAAAGAGTAAACTTTGTTCTTGAATTTTAATAAGTGAATAAAAGCTAAAGTCACGAGGATAATGATTAAATAACCTTATACCTCATCACAGAGAAAGTAGAACATCAACAGATCCACATTTTTTATTTTAATTTTATTTAATTGATCTTGTAATAGTCCACACCCAAAACCTACAGCATAGTTTAAGTCACACAAACTTAACACTTGTTTCTCTAAAACATGGAATGATCTTCTGCTGTAACAGGCCTCATGCATCAACATGTTTAATGTAACTTTCACAGGTCAGATGGGGACAAAAGTTTCATTAAACTTGAATACAGGTTGGAACTTCTTAGAACATTACATGAAATAGCCAAATCTGCATTTTCTGGTTTGGAAAGTAAAAAAAAAAAATAGTCTAATTCCTTCATACATTCAGTCACTTACAGACTAAGTACACAACACTTTGCTTATTGGTTATCAGTAGTTATAACACAAAGCAGTGAAACAGAACGATGCCGCTGAAATGTGGTGGATGCTTCACTTCTGACATCAATGCATCTTGTTGCGTAATAACTGGTTAATTATTTGTGGACGGCAAGATGGGAAATAAGAAAAAATTAAATTCTGAAACAATATGTTAAACGGAAGCAAAGAGGACAGTTTGGCATCACGGGATGTTTACCGCAGGAATCTCACAACAGCATTCAAAACACACCCAACAGGAGTCGTGTTTTTCAAAAAGTGCAGAGTGTTTATGTCCATAATAGTATAATAAACTAATCAATATTGCTAAATATCAATATTGTGGTCACTGCTGATGTCAGCCAAAAATAATAAAAAAATAAAGTTTTACTAAAACTGACAAATGATGCAACCATGGCCAACATTAGCAATGTTTTATTGACTGTTGAAAACATTAATGTTTTATTAAACTGCAAATTGGTGCATTATTATTGTTCCTGCATGAGGCCAAAAATCTACTTTTGCTGTAAATAAAAAAAACCAAAACATGAAAATATCCTCCATATCAGGTGTCAATCTAACGAGAATTTTATTTACACATTTACAAAGATGCAAATTTGTAAGGTGGTTCTCTGAGGGGTTTATGCAACCTGTTTAAATAGTTTCTCTGCCCTGATGAGAGGGGTGATGAGTTGGAACGACACCGGTGTACTGCCGCCACCCACATCAACACCTCTCTAGTCTCTTCATGCAGAAGGGCAACTGGAGATGGACTAGACTTTAAATGAAATGACAAGTGTGAGGCAGAGTTTGGCTTCACAGGGTTTGAGAGGCGCTATGGGTATAAAACACGTCATATAAAGACATAATAAAACTACTGAGACTGTTATTTAGCATCCTTCACCGACTGTCTCCACTTCCACAGTTCTGCAACAGCCTGAAGACAAAAAGAAATAATAATCGTTATATTAATTCGCTCAGGAAAGCAGCTTCAAATTTCTTAATGTTAACACGCTTACAACTGTACTCAAACCTCAAATAGTTTCCCAGATTCATTTTCCAAGATAATTTATGACAACAATATGCGGCTGATTAGAGCAGCGTCAGAGGGCACCGTGTTAATGTACTATACCTTTGCGTCTGAGAGTTTATAGCTGTTCTTCACAAAGTTCTCAAACTTGGGCTGAGCTTTAGGCAGCGTCACTCCCTGTGAAATGGAGAGAATTACAATTCATGAGCAAATACAATGCTATTTTATCTTTTCAGGTGGAGGAAAATTACAGTAATAAAAACTAATATAGTTGTATGCAAAAGTCTGGCCGTCCCTTGACAGGTAACATTTAGATCTGAGACATGTCAACAAATAGTTAAAAATCAAATCAGCCAGGTGGTGTTTTGCAGCTGTTCCACCGAATACCAAAAAATCAGCGAGTCCCAAACTTTTGTATACAACTGTGGATTTTTTTTTTATTCTTTAAAGCACCTCCAGGAACACCAACCTTATTCACTGCCTCCATGAGTTTGGCTTTCATCTCAGGAATTGTTAACTTTACCGCAGGGGTTGGGGGGGTTTTGGGAGACCTGTCACCCTTTCCTTTAGGTGTCTTTTCCTGTAATGAGAGGTCCGGTTTGTGTTTTAGCAACAGAAAAAAAAGAGCCAATGTCAGTGTTATATTTCCAAACAGGAGAAATCGAGTCTTTACCTGCTTTTTGGGTGCGGTGTCGGGTTTGGAGCTCTTGCCGTTCTGAGCAGGGGCTTGTTTGGACGGTGTTGGCTTGGCCTGTTATAAATATGCAGGCATTAGTGAGAGAGGACTGCAAGTTCATTCAGCTGGAACTGCCAATACTGTATGCAACAGCTGCTTACCTTAACAGGTGATTCTTCTTCCTCACTCTCGTCATCCTCATCCTCCTCATCATCATCATCCCTTTAAAAAAAAGAAGAAAAAAAAGTACTTCAACTTTTTAAATATTACAAAAAGATAAAAAGGGATTAGTGCCGTCTAATATCACTTGTTATGTAGTGTATCATTGAAAAAGGTTAGAACAGCGTATAAATGTGTGTGAAGCTCAACACTCACTCATCGTCATCCTCCTCATCGTCGTCATCATCCTCATCATCCACCTCCATGTCCATTTTCATCTTTTTCTGTATATATAAAAAAGGGAGTCAAATGTGAGTTAGGGTCCCATGAATTTTGACACATTTTAAAGCTGAAACTGCAAATAATCTCAAACAAACCTGTGACTTGAGGGCGGGGGAGGAAGCAGGTCTTTTCTTTGACGTTTTCACATCTTCCTCTTCCTCCTCTTCATCGTCGTCGTCTTCTTCATCAAAAGACTGATCAGCTTCCATCACTTCGGGAGAAATTTAGAAATGTTAGACAAGATTTAAAGCCTGTCACCAAAACAAAAACAACTGATACAAATCAGTTACTAATGTATAAACTTTTTTTTTTTAGACATGAATCTTCCCATTCATGCAACAAATACTTACTGACAAGGTGTTGTCCACTGATATGGATCGGACCAGAACCTGCCTTCAGACGGAAAACTGCCGGGGGAGTGATCGTGAAACCACCGAGACACACCTGCAACGAGCATTCGAGTTAGCAAACAACTCCCACGTTGCACCGTCAGGGCTTTTCTCTCGATTCTAAGAGACTGGAGAACATGCTGTGTGCACACTTTCACTTGAGGTGAACACTTCTCTAGTCCTGGGAAGATCATTTATCACCCATTTTGATAGAGACACCAGTATGAAATATAACCGGCAGATAAAAAGTTAACTGCATTAATTCCCGATTTAATTAATCTGAAAGCATCTTATAGTCTCCGGCCTCTATGAGAAGAACAAAATGAGCAGCAGCAGGAGTGCTCTGCTGTGTTATTAACATCATGTCTCCAGCAGTGTGTCTGCTGCACAGTTAACTCTGGGGAAAGCCGTCCCATGAGGCTGAGCGGGTGATTTTCTTCTTTTCAGATTTTGTTTAAAAAGGTGTTTAACGCTGCAGTGTGTGTTACTAAGCTAGTCTTGTTTCTTACTGCTGCTCCGACCCTTCTTTAAGTTAGATAAGCAGTGATGACTGTTTTAAGGTGCACTCTGCACTAATTAGGAGTTCAATAACCTTGATAGATAGATCATTAAAATAATAAATATTAATTTCCAGTGTATTTCAAAGGGTTTACTCACACTTGGCAGAGTAGAGGGTCTGAGTGAAACCAGCGCTGCTTTGATTTTCTGACCCTCCATGTCTTGTCCTTCCACCTCCACCATGTGAAGTTCATCTTTTGTGGTGGGGTCCACACAGGCCTAAAGAGAGCGTGACATAATTACCTGCATGAGGAGTACATTAGTCTGACAGACAAGGTTATAATGTGAACATACAACCTCCAGCTAATGTGGGGTAAAAAAAGAGAAGATTTCGTTAGTAAGGATTTTCTAATTGCGTTTTAAGCTCGGGGCATACATGTCGACTCTACCTCTAATCATTCTGTGCTCGTGTTTACTGAAGTGCATCTTCCCTGACGCCACAGACATGTAATTACTGCAGCGGAGGCAGTAATTATTTTGACAAAGAAAATGTGTTTAACTTAAACACTAAGCACGAGCAGGTGGTACAAAAATGAAATTGTAATAACCCGTTTTAAATTCTGATTGAGATACACATGAAGGCACAAAGACGCATATCTACAGTCCCTCCAATAATTTATTCAATCAACCGTCAATCTCTCAATATTCAAAAATCAGTGAATAAACAGATTTGTGGGCGGCGCCCACATGGGACGCACACAAAGCAGCCCCCCCTTCAGGATACTTACCATCCTTAGATCTACTTGATGCTCAAAGTCATCGTCTTCAGGATTGAACACCACCTCCTTTCCAGATTCGAGCACACACCCTGATTAAAAAAATAAATAATAATAATAATCCAGTTAATCATAAACAATTGATGCAAAGCAGCAGCCTAAGCATATAAACACAGATTTAAAAAAAAAAAAAAAAAGTGACTAATCATTTGCTGAAATATAAAATTAAACAACTCTGCAGGTGATGTGAACTCTGATGTTAAAATGTGCTTTAACTTGGGTAAATATTCAAAACGCACACAAGAGGGAGCCACACAGATTACTGCTATGAATATGTTCACATGGCCTTGCTACAGGAAATCCCCTCAATTAGTAGATGAAAACTTTTTTAAAAAAATCATTACCCTTAAAATTATGTGGTGAAAATTAAGTTTTTCTGGGTGCAAAAAGACACTGTTCACATGTGTCTAAGTTATTCCCCTTAAGGCCTGATTCAACTCAATGTGTTACTCATTTAATTCAGCAGCACAAGTAGTATATGTCTATGTTTGCAATATATATATATATTAATATATTAATTGATAAATATGGTGTGATATTAAATGTTACAGCCTAAGCAGGCAGGTATCAGCGTCCACGTCCGCGTGTGTTTGAACCCACGTTCAGGTGACTTTTCTCGGCATAGTCAGGTCAAACTTTAGCTTAAAAAAAACGGCGACACTAAAAAGATATTAACTAGTAGCTGAAACTACAGAGGTGATATAAAAAACTTCTGCCAGAAAGGACAATGCTAATAAATATATATAAATAAAAATGCTACCGTTGTTCAGAAAACACGAGGCCGCCATGTTGATAGTGAAACACGTGTGTGGCTGAAAAGGTCTGAAGCTCAATAAGACTCAGTAACTTATAACTGATAAAATACGGAATGATTAATAACGCATTATATCACATTTAAACACATTTACAACAGGAATAATACCTGTTATTATAGAGGACCAGGGGAGGGTAAATTTAATCGTGGTTTTTTTAATTGGTTTTTTTTTGGTCTTGATAGCAGCAGTAAAACAGGACACGTTAACGTTAAATAAACGTATTAATCTCACCGTAAAGAAACGTCTGTGGCGCCATTGTTTCCTCGTCTATCCCGTTCATTGTGGAGACTTTAGCGTCGACAACCTGCTCCCGACCAGCCGTGGATGAAATACCAACTACTACCAGTAACCACTAACTAACGTGGTACTCCGCCTTCTTCTTCTCTCCTGTTAAATGTTGCTGAACAGAAAGCCAACACGCTTGATGGCGCCATCTACTGTACAATAGTGTGTAGTGCACACACTGTAAAGTCCTTGTTTAGATGATAGTTTAGGTTTATATTGTGATATTATATTATGAGAATATACACACAGCATCCACTGGCATTGTCTGCATTAACAGTTTCAATGTTATATATGTTTTCTATGTGTTATCTATGTTAAAGGGTCCATTTAACTAGCTATTGTGTTGTGTTTCAATTTTTCATTTGTACTATACATTGGTGATTTTATACAATTTTCCACAAAGCATAGTCCATTTTATTAATTCTATTATATATATATATATAACTTATTTTCTTCTCATTCGTTCAGATGGATCAAATCGAGAAACAAAAAAAAAACAAAAAAAAAATGAAGATTAAACACAATTACATCATATAATCACACAAATAATAGATTTATCTACCTTTATGCATCTGTTCTTATTCAAATTCATGTAGAGTACCAGTCAAACGTTTGAACACACCTTCCCATTCCTGTGAATGAGAAGAGGTGTCCAAACATTTGACTTGATTACCAAGTAAAACACAACTCAATTTAAGAATTCAAACATTTATTCTTATGGCTTAGAATTAGTTTAGTTTTCTATTAGTGAGATAAAACAACTCCGTTTCAAACCAGGGTATCAGATACCCTCCTAGACTGTGATGTCACACAGATGTATACGGCAAAAAAAAAGCTGCTCCACTGACAGCAAAAAGAACATTGATTAATATTTCAGTGTTTAAACTTCTGTTTTTTTATTACAGTGTTTGCTTTTTAGACTCACAGGAAGCCATTCAGACAACTGCAGGAGTCACCCTGTAAATCAGTGTAACATCACAGATTTGGTTTAGACGGAGGAGGCAGTGCCAGATGTTCACTAACACAGATGGAGCTGCCCTCAGTATCGTCAAATTATCACATTCCAAAAGCTGACATTCGGTGGTATTTCCCTGCATGATTATCCGAAACGTTCCCATACAAGCATTTGACAATTTACAGATATCGGTTTTATGATCACAAACCTTTTCCTGATAAATTATTTTTTTTTCACAATACATTTTGTTTGTTTGTTTTTTACATTTTTCAACAACACACTGATTTGACCACAAGAAGCAAAGCAGCAGGTGAAAATGTAAAAGAATAAATCAATTTCTTCTTTCTTTTCACTAATACATAAATTCCAACATAGATAGAAAACAGAAACACACACACACACACACACACACAAACGGACCACATAAGACCCTTGAAATGTATTGTTTCTAGATTGTTTGACTTTCTACGGCAAGCTATAGACATACTCTAACAATAAGCATCAGACAGACGCCGCAAGCAGGCAAACAGCCAAACAGCCAGGCCAACACAAAAGTACAGGGGTCACTGTAATAGTAAAACCAAAAACACGTCATATGAAATATGCCAAACCTGTCAACCGATATGAATGAGATGAAAACAGAAATCTGTATGGCCAAATTTCCCATAACAAATATCTGGAGATGAATCAAAACCTCTTGCAAAATCATGCAATTATACTTTGGCAAAAAAAAAAAAAAAAAAAAAGAAGTTCTGCTGGTTGAACAGTAGCTCTTCGCTGGTCAGGAGCAGCCTTGTAATGTTGATGCATCTTTATCTTTAACAGGCCAATCTGACTGAAGGTGATCCAGTCCGAGTCTGTCACATTAGTCACTTTGTATTGTATGACACAACACCGCAGGAGAGCTAAAAGCTTTCCAGGCCCAGTCCCTTCATTAAAGTCTCTGTGGGTATTCTGGCTGTATCCACATCACAGCTAGATAAAATGAGAAGAGGAGGAGGAGAGACTGGATGTATTGCACATATGCATCTACACACACACACACACACACGCACACACCAAGCTCTCTCAGTTTCCACATCATCTCCCCGCTTGTCCTACATCACATTCTCAAACAGCTGCATGGATTTCATCATGGTTTCATCCTGGGGATGAGAGAAAACAAGTAATTACGGCAGAAGGATGCAATTAACTAGCAACTGTATTGTACTCCTGTATATAGTAAGATAAGTCCCAGATGTAGGAGAATACATACCTCCTGGCAGGCTATAACAAACTCCTCTAAAGTCACCACTCCGTCTTTGTTTTTGTCCATTTTCTGTGGAAAAACAATGTAACAGAACAGTCGTGTGAGTCAGTGAATATGCAATGATTTTGTGGTTGAAATGTGTTTCACTAGCAAGATACGTTTAAATGATTTATTGAAGAGGAAGAATTTGGATGGGTGCAACGCTTCTGCTTGCCGAATGCATTGTAGGGAGGCTTATAGGGAATCAGCCACAGCGTCTGGGCAACGACGGACCCTCAAAAACCTCCAATTACTTAAGTAGATGAGATTGAGCGGGTCTGAGAGCTTGGAGATCTAAGTGTATATAAAGGTATGTTTGGGAGGACCAATGACCCATGAGCTGTATGAGGTGTTCTGGCGTGGTATGATGTTTGAAACAGTGACATTCAGAGCATCCGAGGAAAGTGGAGAGCAGGTTGAGCAAAAAACTGGCTTCTAAGGTTGAGCGATATGAAGGGTGCAGTATCCAGAGTAGATGGTGTGGGTGCAGGGTGATGGAGAACCATTGTCCACCATGGAAACTCAAGACTGGCAGAAAGATGATGTCATCTTTATCTTTGTCCACGTTGGTTGCTAGAGATGGACAGCAGGGGGCGCTAGCATCCGGTAATGTATGTACAACTTGGTGCAAGTAATGATGGACGTTACTGAAGTTACATTATATTAGTTGTGTTAGTATCTAGCAACTTGGTGCTGATTGGTGCTAAAGTTAAATTAGTTTTAGTAATTGGCTAACCTTATACCTGTAATGACATTACTGACGTTATTAAGAACATCCAATAGGTGTCTTAGAACAGTGGGATGTTTCTGGGGTGAGAAAAGCTGAATGACTGACTGACAACCAGCTGGAGATGAAGAGGAGGCTGAAGAAGAAGAGTGAGCATACACATGGGGAAATACCTGCTGGCTGTGGCCTTAAAAAGCGCAGGCTCTGTGACGTCACGCGCGAGGACTCTGGCGGTGGTTGGCTCAGGTGAGGAAGCCGGAAGCGCGGGAAACTCAAAATTGTTGCTGCGTAGGTTTTGCCGGCGAGCTACGGTTCAGTCTCAGGATTGAAGAGGAATGCGCCGCGGAGGAGTACACCTGCACCTGCAGTTACACCTGTACCTGTAGCGTCTACTGTTGACGGGAACTGCCGGGAGTCGGAGGGATCTTGTTAGGGGAGTTTGAGTGGAGGTTTACCGCTGAGCGCAGTCGGGACGCCGCTATCTTCATCTTCATCTTCATCTTCATCTTCATCTTCATCTGTATCGGACGGGTTGACCTGCAGCTCCTGGTTCGTGGTGAGTTAACTTTTTTCCGAAATTATTATGGCGTTTGTCCAAGCGTTTTTAATAATGCAATTAGGCGAGAATCTGACAGAAACCTGCTAATATCTGTTGGTAGCTTTGACTTGTTGCTGGAATGACGATGCGATAAGATGATAAGATGAGACTGTGTGTAAGTAAGGCTTATATGAATATATATATATATATATATATATATATATATTTATATGAATGCTGGAAGTGGCTTTGCTTTGGTCCTGCTCCTGAAACCTGCTAATTAGGCTTCAGTCATTGTGAAGCTGTGAGCTATACACACTATAGAAGACAATACTGTCTGTCTCAATAAAACTAAAGAGGTTCATTTGGGAAACCACTGCTGTATGATGAGAGACATTAAGAGTCAGGTTGTTTTACTTCCTGCTGTGTAAAATAATTGGTTTTTACAATCACCTGTCATTTAACAACAAATGCTGCCTTTGACTATATGTATGTTTATACATCTTATGTGTTGGTGGTTTAATTAACCTGAAAAAAGGCGTCCACATGCAGCTGTGGGACATCTCCCTTTAGAGCAGGGTAGGTGTACTTCCCCATCATGTCATAAATGGCCCTCACAATCTCAGTCATTTCCTAAAAAAAAGAAGAAGAAGAAGAGAAGATGCACATAGACATAGGCTTTAGATGAGACACACACACACACACACACACACACACAAAGCATTGTGACAGCACAGCCTCACCTCTCTGTTTATGTAGCCATCTCTGTTAATGTCGTAGAGGTGAAACGTCCACTCCAGCTTTTCCCTCAGTGTCCCCCGCAGCAGTATAGACAACCCCACCACAAAATCCTGGAAAATGGGACAGGAAAACGTAGTGAAGAAATTTAATGAAGTTTTGTCTTAAAAAAAAATATATATATATATATTACAAAGAAGGGTGACAGTCTGTATTTTGTTACCTTAAACTTAATGGAGCCATTGTTTGTGGTGTCAAATGCATTGAAAAGATAATGTGCGTACATGCTTGCATCTGCAACACAAAAGACAAATAAATAAATAAATAGAAATATTCTGTAATATTCGGTTCATAAAAAGCTCCACGTGATGCTCCTTTTTTACCTCCGTGAGGAAAAAACTGTGCGTAGATGTGTTTGAATGTTTCCTCATTTACCACTCCACTTGGACATTCCTGTGGGGGAGGAAGGGGGAGGAAGGGGGGAGATGAATTAAGGTTATTGTGACCTGTTACAGCTTTTTTTTCAGTTTGATAAAAATACAAACACTACAATGTGTGATTTTTACATTCTTGAAACCACGGTAGAGGATCTGCAGCTCTGGTTTGCTGAAGTTGGTTTGGGCTTCCAGTTGATTGAGACCCTCTGGTCTGTGGCACACCGTCGTCATCTCTAGCTCATCATCGGCTTTATCTACGGGGAGCAGAGAGAGAGAGACAGAGCGATAGCAAGAGATATATTTATTACAACATATTGAGTCCCTGTTTAACATGTGCTCTTCTTCCTAATCTCTAGAAGACACAGGAAAAGGGAGGCAGGAAACGTATCCAAAGTCTGATTAGATAGCAGAAAAGATACTGCATGCACTTGACACATTCGATTTGCCCTTAGGAGTTGAGGGATTTTATTAATGGCAACATGGCGTTCAGTATCTGTGCTGTGGAGATGGATGGTGGTTAATGATGTGAAGAGATGATGGCTCTGTTGTGGGCACGTGTTTGTCTCCATGATTGTCTTCAGCTACAGGGCAGCACTTACATCCTGACATCCGACATTGGACGCAATCCACACACCAGTGAGTTCACAAACATGAGCAAATATCTAAGTAAAAAAAACAAACAAACAAACAAACACATGCGCTCTGTGAGTCTTTATTGGTTTTTCACACACATTTACAGCCTCGTACTGGTGTGACACATAACGTATTTACACATAGAAACGCACACTCGCAGGGGGCCGGTCTCTGCAAGTTACACAGTTTCTTTTGTGATATGAACAGTAAGCTATATTTAGTTTTTCTTTAGGAGTTCAAACATGTTCTCAAGGCTACATAAATATACATAAAATATTTGTGAAGCTATAGCTTTATCCTAACTTGAACATTATGATAACAAAATATGACTTATTATTACCCAGAGATACTATGACGAGTTTAAGCAATTTATTGTGATGTGTTCAGGATCAATTTTTTTGAAGGTTTTTGGTTACTTTACTGAATGCTGAAATATTTGGTTATAAGTCACAAGATGAACTTGGTGTACGTGTTTATGTATTTATCTATCTCAATCGTCCCTCCATCTTCCTCTTCTTCCTCGCTCCTGCTGTGATCTTATTGCCTCTTGTTGTCATGGAGATAGACAGCCATGGGAAATGTGAGCAGTGGTGATGATGATACTGGATTAATTGATTTAAAAAAAAAAAAAAAAAAAAAAAAAAAAAGTGTCATACACAATTCCTATCGCCAGTGTTGCTGTACTCACGTGCATATATTCTCTCTGTATTAGGGTGCATGTGCTCTCAACTGCAAATGCGTGTGATCAGAGACTGATGTAAAAAACAAAACAAGGGTGAGACAAGGAAACAGGCACATGTGTTGATTGGATGAGGGGAGAGGGGAAGAAGGAGGTGGCAGAGTGTGAAATAAAAAAAGGTGAGGAGCGAAAGAAAAGGCAGAAAAGGATAACACAATATGTTTAGAGGACATTTAAAAAAAAAAAAAAAAAGGGAAGGCAAACACAGAGCTATTATTTATTAGCTAGTATTGATTTTATTGGATTTAGAGTTTACTAGGAAATACTAAGCCTTTGAACAGCCTGAGGGTTTAAACCAGTTTACTTATTGATTTAATAGAAATCATATCAGATGAAATAGTGCAGTGATTGTTTACAAGCCAACATTCACCAGCACACACTGAGGGAAGTGTCATATGATGAAGTGATGGAGATAATTAGAAGTGTGTGTGTGTGTGCGCCACATGGGGATTTCTCTGCCACACTGTTAATGACAACCACTGTTGCAGCTTCTGGACAGTTGACATAAACAGTCTGAGTAACAACAGGTAGTATTCAGTGTACTTTTCTGGTGTTAAGGTGTTAAATGTTTTCACTAGAGAGCATCTTACTTATCTGGCTCTGATTGTTAGTTTTTTTTTGTTTCCCATCCTTGTGACCTGCCCTCTCTCTGCAATATTTTTGGTGATCAGTAAAGTTTCATCTATCTCACCTTATCTTATCTCATAGCTCTGCAAATCAGGCACCGCAGGACAAACTTTAATCGAGCTAAGAAAAAAAAACAACAGGATGATCTCTGTGCATTTTTATTTTCATGTTGTTCAAAGACTTTTTTTTTACCAGAACGAGAAATAATATTCCATCTCATCTTTGTGTAAAACCATGTTTAATATCAGAGTAATTGCTTCGTTGGCAGCTGTGTTCACTTTATCTCTATCTTATGTTGCTGTAAATTTATCACCATTCATCCTGGCTGAGTATTGTTCACACCCTCCTCTTATGCCCCTTCAACCCAGTCTCCATGACAACGGGCTTCTCAAGCATAAGGCCAGGGAGAGGTATGATATGTGAGCTGCGTATTAATTCACATGCTCTCGTCTGAACAGTCACTCGCTCGCACACACACATACACACACACACACACACACACACAACCAACCGGGTACCCACACAAACACAAAACACACTTAATCACAGTGTCTCTAAATGTTTTCAAGGACATCCTGTTTGATGGCGTTCTGTGATCTCTCCATCATGACTACAGTACATGTGTTACACCTCACACCTCAGCGTCAGTGGATCATTTGAATATATCTATTCTTGTGTTTCATAATTGACCGCCACATAAATCAATCTAAATGCATTAGCTGATCACTAGCTTTTGCTGTTCTGTTGCTGATTTTTTTTTAATTTTTAATTTTATTTTTTGTCAAATTCAATAATTTACAGTCAGGCCACAGAAATATGATAAATGCGTTAATGTTATTACTTATATTACATGTGCATGTGTTGCACTTGTGCACACATACTAACAAACGCATGTTAAGAATCACACATTGGTCTAAATTGAATGAACTAATTTAAATGTTTTTGTCATTTCCGATATCTGTTGCTCTTTTGCCTTCTCTTCATCCATTTCTCACTAATGTTGACGTACCTCTCGATGGTCTCCTCTGCTTGGTTTGCATGGTCAAAGTGCCCACCACTGCACCCATGTTGTCACCGTGGAAACCAGCCTGGTCAAACAATCCAGAGAGTAATAGTCCTCTATTTATTTCACGATTTTCTCAGCTTGTCGTTCTGTCTTTATCTCCATCCACAGCTCTGCATCTTAAAGGGGCTTTGCCCCTGTTATTTCTTCTCACTGGTTTCAGATCTGTCACTAAGAGACAACTCTCTTCTTTGAGCTCTCTTGGATTTCTGATCTTTTCCTCCAAATACACACACACACACACACACAAGCTGTTCCTGCCTTTCTGCGCCACTCCCTCCGTTCTGTGCCTCACTCTACTCATCTGTCAGCTTTCCCCCCTCTTTCTCCCTGCCTCCTCATGCCCTTGTGTTATTGTGGAGTGATGGTAACTGATGCTGCACTCAGTAAAAGCACTACTGACAAGCGAATGGTAGCAGGTGAAGGGCATTTAAAGCAGACACATATCTGTGCTTTACATGTACTGCACTGTGCATTTTATCTATCCCTTCCCGTTTTCTCCTCTTATTCATTACTTGTTTCTCTCTTTACTGACCTAATACGCACACGCACACACACACAACTCACCCGATGGCTAATAATGACTTCAGTCCAATATTACTCCAAATTAGTACTCTGCTCCCTGAAGCATGGTTTGTACGATAATGAGCATGTTGATAGCTGTGAGGGCTGCGTACTTCTGTGTACAGAAGCATATTTCTGTATACAGCACTCTAATGTGGAGGACAGCAAATTCTTAATGTTTTAAATGAAGAACAAAGGAGTATTTAGCGTCACTGAATATTTATAGAGCGGCTTCAGTTTAAGAGAATTAGACTGTGTCCATTGAGAGATGGAAAGCAGTACAAGTGAATAATGTTAATTTTTTCTTTGAATATTGAGGCATAAGTGAATGTTTTTATGAGTTAAAACTAGCTAATGTGCTAAAATAGAAAAGTGTTTTACTGCTTGACAGTTTAAAACGCATTAATGCATCTATGGAAAGACATTTAAAACTATAAAGAGGCTTCTGTGATCTATGTGAGATGCAAGAATGAAAAATGTGAATGTCTTTTTTTTTATATTCCATTGGCTCCAGACCAGAAATGTAAGTGCTCTCTCTCTGCCTCACTCTTTCTTTGTGTGTGTCTGTGTGTGTGTGTGTGTGTGTGTGTGTGACGGCTTTAGAAAAACCTTTCAATGACATTTCAGCTTTACTGTTTCTTCAAAGTTTTGTGCCACATCTTCAGAGTGAGCTGTGAAAAAGAGCCAAAAGCCATGTGGAGGAGTAGAGGTGCAAAAAATACAGCCTATGATGTATGACATCATGAGTTTAAGAGCTTAAACTCCATATTCATTCATAAACTGAAGCTTTTATCCCCTTATAGTTATCGAAGCCTACTTATCTACATTGTTTGAAGGACTGCACAGTATGTAGGTCACTGCTGTTCAGCTGCTGAGTTGCTGGGGCTGTTGTGTGATTTGCTCAGGTGAAGCTGAGATAAGAACTTACGCAATGATTAATTAAACATACAAAGTCATGCATAATTCTTGATAAATACACACCTCTCTCATGCTATAAGTGTCCTACCTTTCACAAAATGACCTTTTCACCTTTTTTATAGCTCATTTGCATGCATGAAATTATTCATTCATTTGTTTGTACATAAAAAAATCTATTACTTTCACTTCCTGGAAGAAAAACAAATCTGCACAGTAACTGGGAAGAATAAATGAAAATGACATGTGAAATCACAGATGTTTAAACAAACCTTCTCCTTCATCCTTATACAAATAAGAATAAGCCCCCCGACATATTCACTGTGATATTCACTAACACACATACTCAAACAGCTGCAGATGGAGAGTTAAGCATTCAGATGACTATAACTGTTGTAATACCCTTGACAGATGTTTGCCATCTGGAACGGCCTTTAAGCATTGCATCAGCCTGCACAGTGACAAGCGACACTGATTTCATCATCATCATCACCATCATCATCATCGTCTTCTCACTACTTCCGACTGACAGGACGCCCTCATCAACACACACATACATTAATGAAAAGGTGAGAAGTCAGTAACGATGAGAATCCAGACAATACGAGCAGGATTTAAACACAGCACGACTGAAAAGCCGTTTCACATGTTCATCACTTAATTTTCAGCTAAGATGAAGATGTATCATGTAAGATGTATCATAACCCATTTTTTTTACAAATGAAATGTGGAAGACGTAGAAAAAAAAAAAACCTTTTTCCATCCTGGTGTGAAATAGAAGTATCACCTGTCCCCAATAAATTATTTCATCTCCCTTTTCTCACCTTAACATCCCTCTGTTACCTGCACACTTCATATTAGAACTAGTTAAGAATGGGATAACACGGCTGCCTGATGAATCGATGTGTATATAGACTGCCATCTTCTACGCATGAATTATGGATATACTGTGCACTTCTTGGAAATTTTTTTTTGTGGAATGGTTTATTGTCAGTTTCACATGGGAATGTATTAGTGGTTAGTTCTGCTTGGAAGAGGCTGGGCCGACACCCACACAAGTCAATCTTTGCTCGTATATGAGGTTTCCTCTTCAGACTTCTCAGCTTCTCTTGGCACAGCTACTGGAATAGCATCGTCATGTTCAGAGCTATCATCATCTGAGCTAACATCGTCACGCTCCTGTTTTTATTTCTGCTACTCTAATCAATACGTTTCTTATCGTGACACTAACCTAATATAAAACACTTTAAAATTATAAAGCTTCTTCCTGAACTTATTCAAAATAACAGTACCACCATGAAGCCAAACACAATATTATGATATAACACTGTTAAGACTACATACCCTATAAACATTTTAGTGAAAAACATTATAAAAACACAACTTTCAACAGAACCTTTTCCCCCAACATCCAAAGCCATCAGTCTGATAGATGTCAGCACTGTTGCATGTAGTGTTACTGTTTGAACAACAGGTGGCAGCAGAATACAATGATTCCTGATACAACCAGCAGCTTGTGTCTTTAATAAGCAGAGTCCAGCGATATAATAACATGTAGGCAGAAAATGTAGAAGCACTCCATACATTCCTATACTGTATACTGATATGTGATAACAAAACAATGAGGCTGGACAGAATTAATGTGGATGAATAAAACACACAGAGAGTGAAGAGGCAAGAGATAAAAATAAATCTAGAAGAAGGCGGTTACATAAAAGTGAGTAATGATTAAAGTGAGGTGATGTAAAAAATTAAAAGCAGAGACAGACACTCTGATCTGCTGCTTTCACAGCCACAGAAAATGAAAATTTTTTGGGGGTTAATGCTGGGTAATTCTGCCATGAAATTGGTCATAGAGGTAGAATCTGTCTCTGGCATGTAAGAGGATGTGTCCTCTAAGTGCAAGGTTATGTACTTAGAGGACACATGTGACTTGTAATAGCGAAAGACAGGTGCAACATGAGGGTCGGATGAGAGTGTCGTTGCCGGCACTAATAACACCTGAGTCTACATGAAAGAGGACGTGTACAGGAATGGTAGAAAGTTTACTGACCATAAAATCAGTTTAAAAATAATTCAGGAAGTTGCACAATTTTACCTAATTTTGACTGACTGATCAGCATTACAGGTTTATTCTACTAAGCCAGTGTTACTAAATAATTTAGCATCAACTTAAATATTTTAATATTCACTCTCACATATTACACTCGATAATTGAATTAGTGTTGATACCAACCTTATTATCTATTTGTTTAATGTTATGTACTAACATTAGACACAATGCATTCCACAACACAACACATTACAGTAAAGCAGTTGCTAGTGGGTGGAGGTATGAAAAATAGACAGTCTTAATTGTGCATAAGATGGAAAAAGAAATACTCAAATATGCAATATCCTGTGATGCTTGTTCAAAACTGCCTAAAATGTTAAAAAATGAATCTGGACCCTCCACTGTCTTCATAACCCAGTTGAGTAAAGCATCCATGTCTTCCAATCGAATCGAGTTTAGTATAAATCAAGATTTGTTGAGAACAAAAAAAATATGGATTTAAGAATAACAGTTTATGGCCTGAGGTGAATCAGCAACCCAGTTTCCCCAACTCTGGCTCTCACAGCCCGGGATGTTTTTAAAGGTCTAAATATGAATATACATGCTGCTGCATTTGTAAGTACAGCATTTTAAAGGTGAACAAGTTTTCTGGTTCATGTCACTATATGCATACGTGCACGGAGGAGAATATGTATAACAGGCCAAACTACTGGAGAAACGTGTGCGCAATGTGCGAGATGAGGGACTACCATTTTTTTTCAGGCTACCTGACATGCTTGCGTGTGTGAATCTGCGTGTGTATGCATATTTTCAATGTCTTCTTCCATGCATATGATAGCAATCTGCAGAGACCGCTGACATGATTATGAGTGAATTGTTCAGGGAAAGGTTTCAATTTGGAACACGCCCCTACAGCTGCATTAAAAAGAATAAAGACTATTGTCTCACCTGCTATACATTTATTGTAATGCACCATTAACTCGTTCTATTCTATTGTTTGTCTCGTATGTTATCATGCCCAAAGATTATGTATTATTCACCATGGCACGTAACAGTGAAATGAAATGACATTTATAACCTTACATAGGAGGTTTTACAATCATTCCACAGTAAAAGGAAACCCTCAGTCCCTATTAGGTTATTATATTTCAACATTAACGTCAGCTATCAGTTTGAAAAAAGGCCAATCTATAATCGATAGAAATGTATATTCTGCTGTTAAAAATCAAAATCACAAAACCGCAGCCGCAGCCTAGTATCATGCTCAGATTAATTGACATGTGCTTTAATTCATTCAGCATCAACTAAATGTAAAAATCATTTTCCTGACTCTGTACAAGGTTTGCTCACATCAGCAACTATTAGCTTGTAAACATTCATAAAAAATATCAGGTCTGCATTTTTAAATTATATTTGGTTGAGATTTTCAATAATCTTCAATTATATATGAACATCCCTCAAATTTATATGGAAATTGGACCTTTTTAATTATACATAGATGCAGGGATCTTTTAGTATACTGTAGTGTACTTGTTTTTTTAACAATTTAACATTTATGGAACCAATAAGCCCAATATGGTGCAATCGAACACAACAACCGCACATTAAATACTGAAATGTTTTGGTTAATGTTCACCTTTTATTGAATCTCTCATTAGCAGACAAAAACCATCAATTAGATACTTAAAATATTCCTACTGTGGGTTGAAATATTACAATCAAAAGGCACCATCTTACACAATCTGTAACTCTGTAATTTAGCTCGAGGCACTTAATCAACTTGGTGACATTTCATTATGGAATTAAATGAAGACCCAATGCGCAAGTTTCTTAACTTTGACTAAGTGCTGATCTGCAATCAGCAAAGCACAAAAAGAGCATTTGGGCAAACTGTCAAGGGACGAGGCTCAATAGGATTCACACTCCGTTTCATCACATACGCATCCTCCAAGGATGCAGAGAACAAGACTACTGACCTCTTAAAAAAAAAAAAAAAAAGGACTGAGCTCATCCTGCAAACTGATTCTGCTTAAGTTCCATTATCAGCTCACTTTGGTAAATAATCCACACAGTTGAGTATATATTTATGCATATTTAGTGATGCACAGTTTTTCAGTTTCTAGACACTTCAGATAGTGTATGTGGCTGCATTGCATGACCTAGATTGTCAACCCATGCAGCCATGAATAGGCTGTATTATTTCTAGAATAGCAGAGTAGCTGACTAAGCCACCAGTTTAAAACACTTCACTCTCAGCTGTGTTTCCTTTCATTTCTTCATGGTCGCAGTATTTATTTATTTTTTATTTTTTTTTTGCATTAAGCAAATCACTCGGTAGTTTTTGATGTACAAGGAATGTGCACAAGTTTATGAAGACCATGTTTTCATTGTTCATCCATCTATACTATATGTAGTCCTTCAATAGTTTGTGAGAGTTTTCAGTTGATCAGTACAATAGGAAAATCAACTGAACTGAATGGAGTTGAATTATATAGAAAGCAGTGACATGGTTGCCCCTGACGGCTGTTAAAGCATATTTATACTGATAGAAAGTAATGAATAGCATTATCTAATATTACACGAGCTATTTAGGTGTGTCTTTACAAATACTGTAGTTTGCATACATTTTTAGGTTTTGTGAATTCTCGGGTGGAGGTCTTATTTGTGAATTTGTTGCCATAGCTACCTGATGATGTGACGGATGTGACTGATGTGCTGTAAGAAATCAGTTATGCTTACAAATGTTTGGATTTAGAAAAGTAACCAAATAGTTCTGGTCGGGAAAAAAGCTAAATTACAAATTGAAATATGGATATATCTGTGTGTATACAGTGGATTTAGTTTTCTATGGATAAGGGACGCGTCAGACCAACAGTTTTTTTTTTTTCTGAAAGTGAGAGCGTGTTGTTGTGTTATCATATTTGCAGCTGTACTCTGACTCGGTGACTCAGCGTTTGTATATATATATTTTTTGCTACTAAGGTAAAAAACTTTCAAATAGGATGATGTAATGAAGAGAAAAGAGAGCCAAGGTTTTTAACACAAACACGATAAGAGGTTTAGAGTGCATCGCAAAGTGGTGTGTACGTATGCTGCATAACCTCATCATTTAACTTTTGAAGTGGACAATGGTTTCAAGCATTTCATAAATAAAGCAGCTCTTTTACCTGTAAATCAGTCGGTAATGACATGGCTGCTTAAAGCCATGTCATCACCGCTAAGGAAACTGAAGCTGCATCTGAATCTAAAAAAACAACAACCTTGATGACAGTTTAACGCATGCAAATGTACACAGTCTATAAAATAAACCATATCCCAACCTCTAATTAACCTGCATCCTTAACATATTCCATCCCACCCTTGTGTCCCGACCAACTCTGATACCAAACCTTGTTTTCTCATGCCCTTAGTGTGCGCATACATAGATTGTGGAATTGTGCGCCTCAAATAGTTTAGTAGGAAGCTGATTTAGATGCCTCGAAGAAGTGTAAATGTCTAGTATTTCATCAGATGAAACTACAAAAAGCTCATTAAAGATATATACAATTTTGTATAACAGAAATATCTTGGCCTCTTTTTTTTTATATAGGGCTCCTGAGGGCTCTAATCTTATCTGGTTCATCTGGCCCAATGGCTGAATATAGCTACCACCAGCACCAGCTACAGTATATCATACTACTCTAGTGTCCAAGACTCTACAAATATTTGATATACACCAAATTGATATATATATATATATATATATATAAGATGTATTTATATCATTAGGCCAAGAGCTTGAAACCCTTAAAGACCTTCAAAGTAATGGCTCAGTGTTTTGCTCAAGGACGATGTGACGGTAAACATGGGTGTTGATGAATAGGCTACACTTTGGATGGTGGGAACTGAGCCTTGACCTTGACCACATGGCTGCACCAGCTGCAAGGAACAAATATCAGAACTCACTAGCTGCATGCTGACCTATTTGGTAAAGAAATGTGGATAAAATTTTAGTAATAAAAGCTGTGAGTGATTAAGTGAAGGTTAAAGATGCTGAAGTTGGCGGTACATTAATGACTTTGGAGACTTGAGACAAAAATGTTGAAGCTTTCCAAAGGAACAATAGCAGATCCAGTATGTCGCGCTCCTGCAGATGTTAAGGCAATCTAATTAAATGTAAAGTGGTGTCAAACCCACATCACATTTAATCATATACATATAAAAATGTGTGAATGCATAGGTGAAAGATGTAAGTGTGTCTGTTTTTAGATTTAAAAAGTCACAGTACCTTTCGTGAGGGTTCCTGAAACCAATCTCTGCAGAGACTGGATTAGTTTGAGCACCCCCTGCCTGCAGCGGCTGGTACAGCCAGCCATCGTGAGGTAGAAGCAGACAGACGGGACAGAGAAAATGCTGTTTCCTCCAATATATCTAAAAAAAAAAAAAAAAAGTCCTTTCAGAAGATTACTTTAGTCCCAGTGATGATCCTTACTGCAGAGAAGAATCTACCTCACTAGTTTCTCTAACATGACATCTTACGGTTCTCTAACCGGATTTTTTTGTGGAGAAAAAAAAAGTAAGAACTGAGACGAGTAACCCTGCAAAATTAATCTTTGTGTAGCTTAAATGCAAAAACAATGTACAGTCACTCGCACAAATGTCCCTGCAGGCGGTTGCACCGAGGTACCTGTTCCCTCACTCAGTCAGACACAGATGCTCACACATTAAACACATACACATACACACACTATAGTGAAGTTCAGAAAAAGGTGCTAGAATCGCCAAGAGAGCCAGATAGGCGGAAATTTGATCGCAAAGAAAAATCAAGAATGTGAAAATAATAAAAAAATAAAAAAAGTTCCACAAACTAAAATCAGGCAGAGAGTGAATTATTAAATGTACTCCAGGCATAGAACATGAAGGCCAGAAGTTTTGTTTGTCCAAGAAAAAGCAGAGAACCTCGTCCAGTTCTTCCCACCGCCTGTCTGTGTTTCTCATATCACTCTTTCCTTCTCCTCTTTGTCTCGTCTTCTGTCTTGTGTGAATAATGAAGAGGCAGTTTCTCTCCTCGTATAAATATTTCTGAGTGAGGTTTTTTTTCTCTGAACTGCAGTAGGAGCCCTGCGGCTGTGGTCTGTGGAGGAGCTGCTCTGGTGCTCTCAGCAGATCTGTACTGCAGAGAGTGCCGGCAGCCGCTGCTGTACCCGCCCTCACTTATCTATGCTCCCTCCTCCTGTCTTTCATTTGTGCTTCCTCACTCTCAGTCCGGGTGATGGTCTTTCTTACTAGAGTCTAAACAGTTGCATACTCCATTATCTAGTTTTTCAAAAAGTGTCTGGTTTAAACAGAATAAAAACACTAACGCATGGTTTAAGATCACTGTGGCAAATCCACAGCAATTACAACATGTGCTCCCTATTATGATAACAAATGCAAATGCTTGTTCATAATATAGATGTGCAATTACAAGATGTTATCAAAATATCCCCTCTCAAAAGAGGTGATATTACAGCCTAGTGAAACAACAGTAATATCTGTTATCTGTATTTTGGATTTGTCTTATCTGTCTTATGAAGTGGACATTTAAGGCTGTGAGATGATATTTAATGTAAAACTGTGCCACACTCTCCATATGAAAAAATCATGATATGAACTATTACTCCAACTATTTTTACTTCATTACTTTTTTTGTCAACTCGAAGTGTCATTTTTGCTCGATCACAAATGATAAAAGGGAATGTTTGCTGATGTTATCTCTTGTCAACATATGGCAACCCTTAAAACAATAAAGTAATAACATAATGCAAACTCATTAAGTCTCTTAATAAGTTTCAATTTCTTGGCAGGAAAAAAAGGGGATTTGAGATGGAAGGTTTAGGGTTTAGGGTTTAAATACATTTGTTGAAGATAAAATGAATAAAATAATTGTAATAAATAAATAAATAGAAATGGATAGAAGAAAAGCTCTATCTAAAAATACACTAGATCTACACTATCCTAGAATAATGTCTGTATACAGAACAAATATTAATCATCATCATCATTATCATTATCATCTGTACAGCTTTAGCAGGAAAGTATATCTATAATCCTGAGTGCACATTTTTGTTACTATGGTGATCAGACATCCAGCAGAACTGAGTAGTTATCAATGCTGAAACAAACAAGGTGCGCCAAATCCAAATATATATATATATATATATATATATATATATATATATATATATATATATATATATATATATATATATATATATATATATATATATATATATATATATATATATATGCACTAGGGTCTGAAAGTAAAAGTGAAAATGGTCTCAGACTTTTGGACCCTATTGTAAGCAAAATGATCCTAATACAGGTTACGTAAACCTGCATAACCTGCAGTTTGGAGACAGCTTTTTGTTTCTCACTCCACTGAACTGTGGAGATGCTCTGGGAGAACACGTCACAGTGCTTCCTCTGTCTATTTTTCTCCCCCTTCATCCTCTGTCGTGTATATTTAATGCTTATAGATTCTATTTATTTCCTCAGTCACAATCCCTATATAATTTTCAAAGGTCTCCATTGTATCTCTATCCTAAATGTCACAAAAAAAAGGGAAAAACAGCAAGAGGAAGATCACGGTTTTGGTGACTTTATGCGGTCGTTGGCACCATCCTGTTTATATCCCAGGAGGGGAACACTTTACTTACAAAGTAAAAATAGCAGCACAGTGGCAGACATACTGTCAAAAAGAATATATCCAAATGCATGTTATTAGTAATTACATCAATGAACCAGCTCTTTGTGATGATTTCAATTCCCTAAATCTGTTGAAATCTCTTTTGACAAACAAATACAGCTATATTAATAGCAACGTTTTAGTGTATCCTGGCATTTGATTATAGCAGCGTGTTTCTACCCCCGTAATGAAGGGAAGGGTAAAAAAAAAAGCACCTTGGCTTCTTTAATTAAAATTAACATTTTCTTCTTTATAATGACATCAAAAACATGCCAGATTCATTCATTCATTCATTTGCAGATGACTGGTCAGTGAAGGGTCACATTTCCATTTCCATTTTCCCCTGCAGCAGCACTGCGTTGCCTCCTACACTGAGATATTTAGTCTGCCAAGCCTCCGCACTGAGCATGCTCAGACAAACCTGCTGCTGGATCTCTAGACAGGAATTTTCAGCAGTCATCTGCACATGGAGTGATTAGAAGTGACAAGAGCAGTGGGATATCTGGTAGTGTGAGGCAATGCCAACAGCTGCTTTACTGCTGGACCCACACACAAACTCACACTCGTACACAAAAAACCCATTACAGGCAACACAAACACATGCTGTGTACAAGAACCCATATTGACTCGGTAGTGGTGCTAGATATCTGTTCCAAATGATTGATGTTCCAATCCATCAAATAGTCGTTAAGATATTTCCTTCACAACCATAAATGTCGACCTCATAGAGGCGTTGGAGGAAAAGTCACTCAAATCATTAAAACGTCTGGGAACCATGTCTCTGCAAACTATGGCACCCACATAAGGTGGTTATAAATAACAGTATAAAATGGTGAAACAGCATGTCGGTAAAGGAGGAAATGTTGAGAAACAGGACTATAACTTTTATTAAACCAAAAAAAAATAAAAAAAATAAATCTGTTCTGTCACTTTTGCAGCTATGTAGGCTACAATAAAGAAGAGCTGAGAAAGCTTGAACCCGCATGAAGAAGATGAATGTCACAGCACTTTATTGCAGCAGAGACGAAGGAATAAATCACAACATTTTGAGCTCAAATACAAAAAAAATCTGCAGCTTAGCGATGAGACACAAAATGTAAATGTTAAAGTTGTTTATGTTTAGTCTGACCGGCTAACCTTTTTCAAAATTCATTCCCAGTGCAACCTGCAGAAGATATTTGTTAAATTATCCATGGCAACTGCTGTTCTGTTCAGATCCACTGGGGACAATTAGGACATGTGACTTAACAACCAGCACTCCAATCAAATACAGTGGCAGTATTTACAACCTCACGATGCAGGCTCAGAAAACTGTAGAGAGACCAATAAAACGACTTTTTTTTTTTTTTATTCCCCTTGCACTTCACCACCCACCTCACCTCCCACACAGTTGCATAATGTGGGAAGCTATTTAAAAGGTGTTATTACATTTACACAGCAAAAGGTATAGATAAATATATAAACAAATAATTGTGCTATTGTCTATACCGGTCTAAAATAGATCAGTAAAATAATTTCAGAATTGACATTAAAATCAGTGTTTGATTAATTCTGGAGGAACAATTTTAGAGCATACGCAAAATCCAAATTAATGAAGTAATTTCCTTTTTAGATAATGAGGTCATCCACCTTATTTCTTTGAGAGTTTCACTTCTCTTTCGTGTTCTGCTTGATGAGGAGAGTCCTCGTGGACCGACACATCGACACCTTCACGATGCACATTCATTTTTTTCATTTTAATTAATCTGCATAGGAACAAATCATTAGTTTTAAGTCATTTTTTCTGCTCCCAAATCTCAAACCTCTAACGTTTATGAGGAGCTTTTCTATTAAATGAATTGATGAGTGACCTCTTAAACTCTTTGAGGACATACAATGTCTTTATACAGGTCGTCCAAAATATAATTCTCTTAAAACCATGCATACCACACAGTAGAGAAAGGCCAAGAGAAGGATGAACATAATATTTAAGTGTAAGTGTGGTCGTCAGGGTGAAAACTAGTTAATACTGCCATCTGGTGGATATACAGTGTTTGAACAGAACTGGTGAAATATTGTCCTGTTGCAGCTGCAGTATGACCCCATACAGTCACATACAGTATTTTGGTAAATCCACTGACTGAAAATAAGTTACATGTGTATGTTCAACCAGGTTGAACCTATAAATGCTGCCCCTTTCATTTCATTTTAACAATTCTCTTGCAGCAGCTTTTACTGAAGCAAAAATGCGTCTGATGCAAAAATGGGAAGTTTAATATTAAAAAGCAGCCTAATCCTACTAGCAGTGTATTTACGTCTATCTGGTTAAATTGGTGGTGCTCCACCAGCACACAGTATTTACATAATGCACTGTTGACATTTTGATAAAGAAATACTGCTCTTTGTACAGCAGGTAGGATTTTATCATATGAAGACGTAAGGATAGGAAGTGATAGTATAATAGTCAACAGAGATAACCGCAATGAAAATGAGACTCAACATCTGAGATGACAGAAAGTAGCGCGGCCACCAGGCCTTGTATAAATAATGAGATAAGATGAATACTGAATTGCACACTTATGAGACAGTGATACATTTTCATAAAGCGCATGATGACGCACACTGTGTGGCTCCAATGTGTATCTTAGAGCCTCTTAACTAGGCTTTAATGTTATCAAAAAGCACACTTTGGTCCCATTATGTATAATAAGACGGAAAGCTTTCATGTGGTTTGATTATCTCGGTGCTGATTTTTCCCACATTGTTCTTTTTGTTCGTTCTCGTTTTGTGTTTCACCCCAGGTTCAGCTGCAGCACACTATTTGTCATCAAACAATTTGTGTTTACTGAAGCATAGAAACTGATTAGGTTTAAATAGATAGAGACTATTTATGAAGGGGACTTGCAGCTGTTGTATGCAATTATTAAAGCACATTTTTGAATCATGCATTCTGGTATTTGTACATACGTAACATCCTACTGTTTGTATTGGTTATACATAAGTAATGCTATATTTGATATGCACTCATTGTCATTTTTGATACATTTGGTACAGAAATTTAAAAGCTAAAGGACACAGATTCAGGATTTTATTTTTTATTTACTTTTGGCAAGTAATGATAGTATTGATGATTTTTGTTTAAAAGGGACATTCTGGATATTTCAATATAACAAACGCATGCAAATGAATACATTGCATTAATGCGTGCAGTGTATTTAAGCAATGGATGCTAAATGCTAAAATGAAAACTCTCTCACTTATTTTACAGAAGGCAGGTGTCAAAGTTTTCTCTTCAAGTTTATTGAGTCACATTTGTGGCATTTAGGAGCGATCGTCTGCACCTCCAGCAGGATCTGAAATAGTTAATGATTTTAATCACACAAGTCTTCAGTTTTATGTTACTATGTAGCTGCCTGTTTGACTGCTTGAGATCTCAGACGTTATATCGATGAATATAAGTGAACCATCAGTAGCATCACCTTGTCTACAGGGTTGAAACAAACCATCATCCTCATTGCCTTTTTCCCCACTTCTGTCTGCTTCAACTACCATCAGTGGCACAGAGGATCTCTCTTAGCTCGCCTTGTCTTTCCACTGACCATGCTTGACGACCATTACCGTTGATGGCTTAATTCAATCAATCAAATGGTTAAAAGAAAACACATTACTAATATTTAATATGCAATAAAGTATCTGCAATATATAATAAGCCTGCAAAGAGTTTTAAGAGCTTTGTTTAAAATGATTTACTGATTAAATAATACACGGATACAAAATAAAATATGTGTAATTGACAAAAATGCTATAATAGATACATTTAATAAAAAAAACAATAAATAAACAATATTTTATTATTCTGCTTTATACATGAGGATATTAATCATTGTATATCTATTTGCAAGATGAAGTAAAAGGAATAAACTATAAAAAAAAAAGCCAAAATTAATTATCGTAAAAAAAAAAACAACAACTTTTGTCCAGTTGCAGTTATTCCTGGAAGTCATTCAGGTCACACTACTGGGATCAGTCATACATATACACATACTGTACATATCGAATCAACTTGCTGGTCACTCATTCACTTTCAATGGCAGGGTTAAGGGGGGAGAAAATAAACAATTTGCTAACTTTTAACCACACATGTCTCCAAGCAGGTTGCTGGGAAACTTACTGAGTCATCTATTGATTCTGCTCTGCTCTGCCCACTCGGTAATTGGACTTTTATTGTCTTCTGTTGTTTTTACATGTGTTCAATAAACAGAAATTTTATTCACGTCAAAATTTGATCAAGTATCTATTTAAAGCTGATGGTATGGTAATTAAATCTAGGCAGCCAGATCAGTAAATAAAACATGCGACAGGTTATCAGTGTGACTCACCTTGACTTCACTTTCTTCCATTATACTGTTTGTCTGTCTCACGTATCACCAAGTAGATGTCAGCTATCATAGATGATGATCATAAGAAATAATAAAATAAAAAAAAGTTTCTGTACGTTCTTAAAAAACTATCCCTTTCTTATCTTATCAATACATTAATAAAAATGCTGCATTCATGATGTTGTAGCTTGAGCTTAACACATATTGTATCATCTTTGGCACTATACGCTAAACATCTAACTGATACTGTAAATGGTTAGCTAATCTGGTGCTGGGAGCAGTGGAGCAAGTTTGTAATTTACAATATTTTGCTGCCAGTCTATAGTCCAGTTGTGGAACAGCGGATCCATGGCATTTCATCAGGGATGCCATTTAGAGTAAGGCCTTTCACCTCAGTTTCTTTATTAACTGTGTCTATATGTTCCTCAGATTCTTGGGAAACCTTTTGTCCATTAGTAAAGGTCAATCGTTTGTGCACAGTTGCACAAGTAAGGTGCAGTTTTCCGTGAGACAGTCCTCTGCAGCGAATCAGCTCTCCATATGCCCTGCGGAAATCCCTGTTGAGGGCTGGATACAGGATAGGGTTAAGGGCTGAGTTAAAATAACCCAGCCACAGGACCACAGAATGAAGTGTATTGGGCGGGTTTGTCTTTTCCTTTATGCCCATGCAGGTGAAGAAGGTGAAGTAGGGGAACCAGCAGATGACAAAGGCCCCCAGAACAGCTGCCAGGGTCACTGTAGCTTTGTGCTCTCGGGCTATGGCAGCAGACGACGCTGTGCGTGCAAATGATGGAGTGGCAGCACGAATACGGCGTACCTGAAAAAGTTAGAGAGCCACAATAATGAGATGCAGAGCTTGTGCTCATTCGTTTATCTGATGAATTTAATTCAGTAATACATTATGAATGCCAATTTAATGATATGAAATCATATTTTGTCTTGATTAGGCCTTAAAGGGGACATATAACGCGATACTAACACACTGACTGTTATGATATGTTAAACGTGGTCCAAAAAGTTCCAAAACTTGAGGTGAATGTATATAAAATGCTTCCTGCAAGTCAAAAACCGGGGTTTTATCATGCTCTGAATGCCTAGTTTGCCATTTCACCATAGTGCTGTCAGAACGTTTGTGCATGCACACAGGTTGTTGCATGGTTTATTTGTATTGTCCACTTGCGTATTTCAAACATGCGTTGAGAAGTCAAAATTTTGAATAAAGAATGAGGCTAACCAATCAGAACAGAGTAGGCTCATCGGGCGGGGTCTTAAAGAGACAGGCACTAAAACACCCTGATTCAGGCAGAGGCTGGGATAAATGTTTTTTACTGTAAATTATGCAAAGATATTCCAGCAGAGCCCCAGAATATAAATATACACTTGGAAATGTGCATAATATGTCCATTTTATGTTATGACCTTTTTATATTCCACCTCAGCATGTTTTACAAAATGATAATAAGCACTGACCTGTTCTCGTGCCACTCTGAATATGCAAAGATACATCCCACACATAAGCAGCAGAGGCAGGTAAAATGAGCCAAAGGCATAAAAAAGAACATAGTTGTTGTTCCATTCAAACTGGCAGTAACGTCCCTCCTTGTCCTCATCCTCCATGCTCCAGTCTAAATGTTGCACTCTGTAGTCCACTGTGTTCCAGCCCAGGTGGATGGGTACAAAGGACACAGCTAGTGACAAAGCCCAGATGGCAATCATGGCGAGCGTCACCCTTGGAGGGGTAACTCTCCGGGCGTAGCTAAGGGGCGCTGAAATGGCCAGGTATCTGTCCACACTGATTGCCAGCAGGGTCAGGATGGAAGATGTACACAGCATGACATCCAGCGAGATGTAGATGTTACACAGGGCTCCGCCAAAAGGCCATTTCCCGCTGCGCAGCTCCACAGACGCAGACAAGGGCAGCACAAGCAGGCCGAGCAGGAGATCTGTCACTGCCAGCGACACCAAGAAGCAGTTAGCAATGCGCCACAGTCGACGGCTGAGCCCCACGGCCAAACAAACCAGCACGTTCCCACCGATGGTCAGAACTATAAAACACACCAGGACCAGCCAGCGAAGAGCTGTGGAGATCATGCTGCCCTCTTTCCTCAGACACGGGGGGTTCCTGACACAGTGCTGCTGTTGTTATCTCAGTAGAAAAAAAAGTTTAAACAGGCTCATCAATCTTTTCACTTTTCCATCAGACGATCCTTTCCACAGCTCCTGAGTATAAAGATAATCGGCTTCATGAATGGATCACTGAGAGGAAAGAACTTCACAGCCATCTCCCTTTATTCACAGTGTCACTGCGGTTGGCCTCGAAGGTAAACACTTCGCCCTGATGAAGAACAAGAGCTGTCATTATTTTAAGATTCACATTTCCCCATATTAATAACATTTAATCATTTGTGTATATCAAAAATAAAGCCTGTCTTATCTTTCTTACATTAAACTGCAGCCCCCATTATGTTGAATGTATGAAAACCCCTTATTCCTTCTTACAAAATAAATGTATATACAATACGCTATGGATTTCAGGTCAAATCCATGCTGACAAATATAACTGCAGTATGCTTGCATAGTAATTGTTAGCTAAATGTATATCCTCGACCTGTACTGTTATAGCTTTGCATATCAGCAAAAGCATAATACTAATATTTCTAGTAGCGAGCTGAGAAATACTACAAAAGCCCAACTCTTGTGTATAGTACACCGCCATTTCTACTCCTGTGCAACCAGACACTGTATATTACATTCCAGCCTTTTATTTGCATACTATCTTCTAAACTGTATGAAGTTGCTATGCACCTCCTAGTTAAACATATCAACTTCCTCCATCCAAGAGCCACGTTCTTGTGCTTTTAATACCATTAATCTCACCAGCTGTTTATAATTTCTGTATACAGTTAAAGTCCTTTCTAATACTACTACCACTATCCCCTGTAAATATTGATCAGATTACACATTCTCAGTCTTCCTCATTCGTCAAGAAGGCTGAAAGAAAGGCTTTTTTTTTTCTTTTCTCCTTCCTGAGCCACAGTTGATTAATTTGCTTCCTTGCTTTTGGTGATCTTGGCTGACATTATGCAGGTTATACATTATAGCACTTATACTAACAAATGAGACAGAGTCTGTCGCACAAACCAGAGTGTATAAACGTTCAAAATATGATACATGTAGTGTACTGCAGCACACATATTTATAAAACAAGTAATATAGAGTCTGTATGCATATGTTGGGGTTGGAGAGCTGATCTCCAGAGAAGAGGCAATTTACTAGAGAGAGAAACCATTTACTAAAGTGTGGGCTGTCTTATATTGCGCATCGCTGTCATGGTAATAAAAGACAAGATCTTAAAAACAGTCATAAAACATTCAGTCAACAAACTGTTATAGCTTTTGTATGCATAAGGTCTAAGGATAAAGTAAACAAATCCAAGGCTTTAAGGAAAATGTGATTCAACAGAACTATCCAGTCTTTAAAAAAGGAAAAATATTAATAGATGCTCACTCCTTCACTGGTGTGTTTGCATCCACAAATAAATTGGCTAAATATTTAGCTCAAAGTATGAAGATCAACTAAATTTGTTTTTTGTTTTTATCATGCATCCTAAAAACAGTAGACCTTTTTACTGTAAAGCGCAACTTTATTAAAGTTCCTGCATCACCTGCAAGCAACTCATTACTCTTTAAACACATCAGAAATATATATATTTTGCTGTTTTCTACTTATTTTTTATTATAGAAAAATGCAAAATGATGCTAAAACTATGTTGGCCAGTATAGGAAGTAGCTCAGCTCTAACTGCCTGGGACTGTTTGTATAGGTTCTGCATATCTCCTATTGTTATTTCTATTCCTTATTACAGAGAGGCCATCTGATGTACTCCCATAAAAGATAGATGACATTAGCCGAGTACCAGTAGTTCTCAAATTCTCTAATTAAGACTGGATGATTTTTTTAAAGCAACTTTTAAAGCAGCAGGCTGATTGTGACATTAGAACGGTACTGATATGTAAATATTTTATGCACACTCAATCCAGAATACATCCACCTATGGTTTTAAACCATACGTGAGCATAATTTATTTCATCAGATTGTCCTAAAAGTTTGCTGACGGGAATACTGGGTATATGACTGAACCTGTATTATCTCATTTAAGGCATCATGACTAATTCCCTACAAGCTGTTTGATACACATCTGATTCCTGATTCTGACCTCAGCTCGACCCCTTTGACCTTCTTCTGGGAGAGGGGATCGAGACACACAATATTTCAATATCCGCTCACCCGTGTTTATTAAGAGAGAACATGTCAAATTGGCAGTGACTTTTTTTTTTTTAATAGATTCCCCTCAGGGATGCATGTTTCTTGTTTCCATAGTGACTTGTTTGTACAGCACTGACAGAGTTTAGATCAAGCTGTATTCTGCTTGCTGCTCTCATTTGGTGCTGTGAGAACAAGACTTTGCTGGCAATAAGGCATGAAAAGTCAGAGAGAGTTGAAAATTATCCGTGTTTGTCTACACTTTTTATTTTGTCGCCGACGTGCCACAAGAGTAGAGTAACAGGTGAAATACAACACTATAGTACCGTGATGAGAACCTGAGATCGTTTTTCAATTATATGCATAATTAATGTGCTCGCTTTTTTTCAAATGAGCAGAATTGGCCCAAAAAAATGCATATTCTGATAAGCAATTCAGAATTATGCAAAGAACTGACATTAAATAAAATTACTGATCAAAGTTGCCTGTAATATGATACTAACAATGGAGCCACATGCTGGTAATATTGGTTGTGTAATGTCTAATGAGCCACTTCAAATGTGTATTTGTTGACAGCCTTCATTGAAAAAAAAACAATTGTGAGGTATAAAATAGTGCTACCAGCCATGCATCCGCTCTACATCACAACATAATCTATTTATATGACATCATGTCTTCATTCAGCAGCTGCCAACATCATATGAGTGTATCTGCACACAGGAACCTGAATATAAAAAAAACCCACTGCATCATGGAACAACACATAAGTGTAGTTGGTGAGGTGGATGAGTCAACAACAAGATAAAAATGTGGCAAAACATTTTTTTACGGGACAACAACACAGATCAACAACTTAATAACATGTCAAGAAAAACAAGAGCAGTATGAAAAATAAAATTCTATAATTTTCTAATGTAACATATAAGGAAAAAGCTATATGTTTTGAGTTTTTTTTCCTAGTGCAAAATTGAATAAAGGCCAATTCCTCCCAGTGGCTTTTGCATACTGACTTAATTCATTTAAAAGCATCATAAAAATATAATAATGTATTTCCAGCTCACTAGAAAAGCTCCACATGGTTTTTTGTTATATGATCTGGCTACTTCAGTGCCATCTGCTTTACCCGAAATAATGAAATACTGTCGGGAAGAAAGAGTGATGCAATTAAAGTACTAGTAATGTGATAACTGTAACTGCACACATGAGTACATACAGTATTCTTTCATTTTTATGAATATTAGATAAGTGAAAATGCATTTTAATATTATGTAAGCTATATATATAAAAAAACAAGAATTACAAGAATCTAAAGTTCTGCTTGGTGCCTCACATGCTGCTCCACACAGATTAGATTTAGGTTCAAACTGACCATCCAACACTCGAACCCAAACATCCAGTTATGTTCATAAAGCTGCCAGAAGTATAAATATATATATCATTTCCATATACAATACATAGACCAATGTTTTATCTTATAGAATTGCCTTTTGATGCAGCTTAATCAGGACTAAACCGCCCACCTACATGCTAACTAACGTGTAAATGTGTAACCAGAGAAGAGACAACATAAATGAATCACTAAGCAACACATACATACATTTCTATGGATGTCTGGGTCTTAACATAACAAACCAAACATCACTTCATGTGTGAACCTTCATCGCCGACGTGTTTGTGAGTGAGAAATTAAAAATATAATGGTAATGTAATAATGTAATGTATAATATAATGCAGTATGTGCTTGGTTAACCTTCTTATTTCTCCACATAAAACTCTTAAATAAATCTTAAAGATGTTCAAGTCGTAGTGACTCACCTCACATGGTTTGTCTTGAACATGATCCCGACCTTCTTCCCAGATCAGAAACGTACTCCTCTGTTTCCTTGACCCTGCTCATGTATAAACTTATTTCTTGAGTCTCTCTCTCTCTGTCTCTCTCTGTTGTCTCTCTGTCTCTCTCTCTCTCTCTCTCCCCTCCCTCTCTCTCTCTCTCTCTGTCCCTCTCTCTCTTTCTCTCCCTCTTTCTCTCCTCCCTCTCTCTCTTTCTCTCCTCCCTCTTTCCTGATAGACATGCAGACCGACACATGTAAGCGACATATGCATTTCCCACACCCTCTGGTGCATTCATTCATTGTTTTTGCACATAATCGTTGCACAAATATCATTAACTCTATTTTAGGGCGTTTTCCAATTAGATAATCTTCTATATCAAGAGGCTCTACAGTATTATAATAATAATGCATTTATCATCATCATCGTTTATTTATTTTAAAGCATGTTGTCTTTTCAGTCTTTAAATTTCTCCGAGGTAATGTATAGTAAGTACATAGTTTAGCATAAGGGAGAGTGAGATGAGCCAAAATATATTAAGAAATTCATTAATTAATGCAAAACGAATACTGTATTTCCAGATGAGGTGCATCACTGACAGTTAGTGGCTTCTATCTACTTATAAAGGTTTTGGAAATATATGACAAAAAAATCGCTCAGCGTGCAGAGATCATACATCCTTTGGCTTTCTACTCAGTTATCTATTCTATCATGAGCTTCCTAGATCACAAAAAAAAAACTTTGTTTATGATCATTGTGAGTTTTATCTGTGCTTGAGCACTTATTTTGCTGGTTTGTTTCCAGATCAGCTGTGTCTTCCGGAAACGTTACATAACTGGAACAGATTTGCAACCGAAGCGCTAGTTCAGCCACTCAGACACTTTTAGTTTTATCTTCTGAGGTTTTTTTTTTTTTTTGCTACAGTACTTGCTGGTGATACTTTGCCAAATCCCAAATATAGTGCAGGTGAAGGGTATTTTATTTAGGATGCTAGAGCATTTTAAGCACTCAACAACAATATATTTGTCCAGCAACAAAGTCCCAACTAAAAGTCACAGACTTTGCTGTGAGTTTCATTTTTCATTGGAACTATGTTTAGCCATAGATAAAAGCATGCATGAAATATTGTTTTACCTGTTGTCCCACGCATCCTCCTCCATCACAGTAAAGTTAGGGTCTCTTCCAGATGAATGGACACAACATGACAACACGTGTCTACAGCTTCATTTAAACAAGGTTCTCACTTTATTCCCAGAAGCTCAAATAACTCATCACTTGCCCGTAAATGAAAACCTGTTAACAATTAAAGAAAATTTAAATAATCTCTCACAGGCTAAACAGATTAAACAATAACACGAGTAACTTCGAAGTTCTTTCACATAGATGCACTGAAGTCGATATTGATATGGGAGAATGTCATCTTCCTTCAAAACGTCCCTCCAGGCATGCCTGGAGTTTGGGCATCTGGCAGTGAAGTGACATGCATAATAACCAGACACTTCTACATGTCAACACATACTTTAATCTCAAAAGATAGCTAGTAAGGAATCCTGCTCTTTGCTGTTGGTGTAAATGCATGATTGAATAAGGGTTAAAAGTGAACAGACTGGAAGATCATTGTGGAAGGTTGATCCAGAATGTTAATGTAATCAATCCAAAAGGGAGCCATAAAATAACCTATCTAGGGAGGAGGAGAAGGCCTGAGACTTGTTTGTTCAACTAGAAATAGCAGTGCACTAAAACTGTCCAGGTCAATAGGGGCAACTGAGACTAATTTCTCAAGTAACAACAACTGAAGCATAAAGAATATAAAGTTAAAGGGAAGAGGGAGACTGTTTATTGTTACTCTAAACAAGTGAACTAATTTGAGCAATTTGGGCTCACCGGTCCGGAAATGAACAGATAGGAAGTCAGCAAGCAGTGAAAATATTTAAATCAGTGACAAAAAGAGGAAAGCAGAAATACGGTTTTTATTATCCTAGGCTTTATATTTGTATGATTTTTCACCGTCTTATAAAGACAAAGTCAAAGTGTTAAGTGCTAAAGTTTATTTAAGGTGTGTTATCATCAGCGAGAGACTCAACACACCTCATAACCAAAGGAAACCACTCAGTAGGACATGTTGAACCATAGTAAGATAAAAAATTAAACAGAAAATCAGTTTTTGTGTTGATAGTTGTAACTGTGGACCAAACTTTGCAGTTCTAATATGCGCTTGAGGCGTAAATACCAAAACATTTTGACTCTTTTCTTCCACCTGCTGGACATAAGTGGGTACTGAACGGTTGTCTGTCACCCATTAAGCAACTTTTCCTTTTCTTTTTTTTTTATGCAAAACTTCCATTTCCATATTCACAAAACATCCCAAAGGTCATTTTGGAGAAAGTATTTAAAACTGATCTTCTTGGAAAATAAAACTACTTGGATCTTTGAACTCTTGTGGACAACTGAACGAGTTGGAGATGGCCCTCGGTGGACACACCTGCCTGGTGAATGGAGTCACAAATATTTGATGTCATGAGAAATGCTTTGGAGTTTTAAATCGAGTTTTTAGGAGATTTATCTCTTCAACTTTCAGCATGTCAACTACATCGTTGATCTAGGAGGGCGGAGGAGGGTTGTGATAGGTGTCGTAGGTACAGGTGAGGGCATTCATGAGGTAGACGACCGTCAGTGCGTCGAGAATGAAGACACAGACGACAGCGAGGGCTGGACTGACTGGACAAGTGAGGATTCTGGATATGAGTCTGTGTGAAGATGAAGATGAAGAGGAATTAGAAGATAACGACATCAGACGCTCTCTCTTCTCATCCAGCAGCTCCCATCAGAGAACTTTTGGCAGCGTTGGAAACAAGCTCGACCTCCTGTTCCCGTTAGTGCTCCTGTAACTCTCCTGAGCTATGTTAATTATTAATGACATTATGAAAAGTCTCCTCCAAGTCTTGTTAGCACAGCAAAAAAAAAAAAAAACATTGATTATTTATCTTAATCTCTCACCAGGTTTGTGTTTTAGTTTTTTTCCCGATAACACTGTGAGTACAATTACTCCCCCTTCTAACAGTAAAGTGGACGGATGAGGACCGCCTCGACTCACATAGGACGTTTCATCACCTGCTTCTTCTGTGCTTGTGTGTTTGGGAGAAGCTTCTCACACACACACACACACACACACACACACACACACACACACACACACACACACACACACACAGGTATTTTGCATGTTTACACCAGAAAAGAGTAAGTTAATACTTAACAATGTCAACAAGTCCAGCATGTTTTAATATCACTTACCGGTAATCCAAAAATGATTTATTTCACTCACCACATGTTGTGGTATCAAGATGTCCACCAAATATTCTAGTTCTGGTGAAGCTGCTCGGAGTAAAATTTTGGTCTTTAGTACATCAACATTATAAGACCGACATAAATCTGTTTTTCTTCTTTGAATTTGGGATAAGTGATCTGCATAAATGCAATCATGATTTTTTTTTCACTCCAGAGGTCAGAAGTGGCCAGCAGAGGCAGCATATACGGTACACGCTATTTATATTTTAGAAATATATTTTTACAATACAAAGTTCATGACGTGATGGATTCTGCATGAATACATGAATATTCTTCTTCATTTAAGATTTCATTTCATTCATATGAATAACATTGCAAATATTGTAAGGGAAATATTTAAGCTTTACATGGAGAGCAGTTCTGTTTCTGCTTCACTAACTGAAATAAATGAACTAACTTGGAATCAGTGCCAATACTAGTGTTTTACAACTTTATTATGAATGTCCGATCCTGTGTTTTGAATGTGTGCAGCTTTGCACTGCACCTTTAAGGACCGAGGACACATTTGATAAAGAAGTCAATCATCTGACCTTATCAAAACAGGAAAGTTAAATAAATGATGAAAACCGCCTCACAGTAGCTGTAGATGCACGTCTTTCATTATGTACATATTTATTTATATAATGGGCTTAAATCTGTTATGCCGTTGACATGCATTAATCTTTTGCTTGCTTTCTGTATGTTTGTATATATATGTGGTGCGTCATTATCCTCGTCAGTCAAACGAATTGCCCTCTTGGGGCAATAAAGGAAGCGATTACCAGATATGTAATGTTTTCTTTAACGTCAGTCAAAGTTTTAAAGAAATATCTGTTATATTTTAAACGGGAAAAAACATTGCTTTTGTGATCCTGTTGTTGATTAAGGAGAACAACATGATCTGTAGTGACTGTGAAGTAAAAATGCCACCATCAGTGCTTCTGCACACCTTTATCACTCTCTTATTAACACGGCTCAGCACAATGTTGAACAATGATGGAGGGAGGCAAAGGAAACAGAAGTGTGTTATGCAGGATTATTAAAACAAATTATGCCAAGTTCAAGGCCATCTGAAAAGCCCAAGGCAATCGCCTGTTCTGTTGTATGGAAATTCAGTCAGTATTCTCCCCCTGCCTCTTTCATTGTGCTCTGTCATATTACATTTTCGTCCCAGGGGTATCCAAGCTTTCACATCTCGGTGTATTACTGCTCTTCTAAAGTCCCTCTGGAGGACACTCGACCCTGACAAGAGGAGTGAGAGTAAACCCCGACTACTTTTTTCTCTGCCCTCTTACAGCCCTCTTTGTCCCCGAGAAACACTGCCAGTGAGTCTCCACGTCAAAAGGAGTCATTAGTTCTGTCTGTGAATCAAAACCGGCAGCAGTGTTTCCTTAAATAGAGGAGAGAAACACGGAAGAGTCCGTAAGTGTTTATATATGGCAGATACGATAGTAGAAAAGACGCTGCGTGTTAATCAAACAAGTCGATAGAAATAGACATGAGAAGTAAAATCATTTTACAACTGACTGCAAACTTATTTTTTTTTGCCACATTTGGCACTTCTTATATCTGGCAGTAACTGTTTGTCCATAATGAAGTCACAGCTACAGCTTGCTAATTTAAGCTTGCTTACTTGACAACCATGCTGCTGTCTCAGTGCATCCTGACCAGAGAAACCACAGAAAAATGGATGCTGTTTCTGTCTGTACCTACTCACATCTGCATGGTAGCATGATGTTTTTTCTTTTTCTTTGAACATTTAGTTTGCTATTTGTAATGTAATCTATTGTTGAATAAACCAAATCAGGAATAGCTAATTTTGTAGTCTCATTAGGTAATTGGGGTGAGACATAACAACTAAGCTGAATTTATACACCTATATACCTCTTTTCTGACAAATATTAGCATCAAAATATAACATATAAATATAACAAAACATCACTAGTCAGAAGACATCTAAATCTCTTCTTAAAACTCTTACTTTAAAGCTGCAAAAGAACTGAAGGCTCTGTTCTTTTGTTTTTGAACTCTGTGATGTTTTTTCCTCCATGGGGAAAGGCTGGATTTACCAATTAACACTTAGGCTGTCACAGAAAAGGTTAGCGGTTGAAAGTGCTGAAACGTACCGTCAGAGTTCATTTACAGCAAAGCATAACAACACCAGACATTTAAGTCCACTCTATACCTTCAACTTTATTAGTGTTAGGTCTGTATTCATTATTGCATCCTCTGCACAGTTCACTATGCTGGAAAGAAGAATAACGCATCATTTCTGTCTCTGCACAGCAGGCTGCCCTTGGTGTAAAGTACTGCAGGGGAAATGAGTGTGTCCTCTCCATAAATGTCTCACACGAGGTGGACCAAACATAAAGTCCTAAATATTAAAACGTGCAATAATTATATCCCTTAATGTTCTATTTTATCCAATTATGCCTCTAGATAGGAGAGATAGGCCTGTAGTATTCCTCTACAGTCTTTCCTAAAGTTCTGGCACTGCAGGGACTCATTGGGAATATGTCCTTGTCTTTTACCTTGTCAGCATCTAATGCTGTTCTGCGTTGTCAAATGATTAGCATATAATTTACTGAATTAAAAGCATGCATGAATCATTGGTGCCTCGTGCACTTTATTGTGATGCAGAAATGCAAAAAAAAAAAAAAAAAACTAATTATCACCAGTGGCCTTTTCAGGGTAGTGTGTCTCTATATGTGGCATGCTTTCAGTTAGCACAGAGTGATATAAAGGTTCTGTCACCTGGTTTTTATGATAACATTATAGGATCATCAAAGTTAAGAGGATTCATCTTCTGGGGACCATGAATGTCTGTACCAAATGTCAAAACTTCAATATATCCAGTAGTCGTTGTGACAGTTCTTTCTGGACTAAAGTGGTCCATTAAAAACAGAAGATGGTCCTATTGGCTGTATGACACACATTGTGCCCACATGCACTGTGGAAGTTTGATGACTTTCGTGCTTTTGCATGAAATGTCTCAATAAGTATTTCAGGGATTTCCATGAAATTTGGTGCACGCATCAATTTCCTTAATTTTTTTTCATTTAGCACAGTCATCGGGTTAAGGTTTAAAATCGAATTAATGAATGAATTCATTTAAATTTTTTTAAAACATTAAGCGTGTTAGCATTGTCACTGTAAGCATGTTAGCACAATGACATTAGCATTTAACTCAAAGCACCACATAAAAGCCTCACACAGCTGCAGATTCTTAGTCATGTTAGACATCATCAGTGAGAAACTGGAATTAAATTGAGAAATTAAGCAAAATGAATGATGAGGGTATTAAAGACTATTAGTTACTGCCCTCCAAAATAGGATATTTCTTTTACATTCATCACAAATGCAAACATTAACCAACATTTAAAAGCCATATTATGGGCGTTTTATATAAAATGACTCTGTATAACTAGCTAGACACAAGCTGTCTCCTACTTCACTGCTTATTGTCAGTGTATGTGCAGTTTACATTTGTTTAAATTGCATACTTGGCCTAAACTAGTCATCACATGATAAATCATACTTGAAGGTAAATGCCTTTAACTTAGATCTTCGGTGCATACAGAGAAACGTTCCTTCTTCAGCAGATAACTGTGCATATGCTGATATATGCATTATCTCCCATTCACCTCAGCTCTTAGCTCTCTTTCAATGCACAGGTGCTGTACAGCTTGTTTGAGCTTGTGAGCTGGCAGCTGCCCGTGGCTTTTATGCAGGGGGCTGGTGAGAGCCGTTGGACCTCAACCAGACGGACCAGTGAACCAAAATAATGAGCTGAAAGTGGCTGAAGGCTGCAAAGAGCCGCAGGCTACGGGTGTCACTTTTCAGTGGTGTTGGCAGCACTAGTAATCCTTTCACTTTAAAGGGAGTCATTTGAATCAAAGTTAATATCAGCAATGTCACATCATGGAGATTGAGGTTTTTCAGTAGGGAGCAGGATGTTTTCTTTATTCTATTTCATAGTTTCATTGACAAAAATGTGTTCCTTACATGTTCCCAACATGTACCTTCTTTACTGTTCTCTTGTACTGTAGGGCTGATGTCCATCTACAACTCAGAGACAAAAGCTTGCAGCACAAAGGCCTAAAACATGTGGATGAATTGAAACACAAACAATACTTAGATGGGAAATGACTAAATAAAGACAGGCAGCAGCTGTTCCATTGCTTTGCAGGTGCTCAATGATCTCCTAAGGAATAATAGACATGTTTGTATTGATTAGGTAATTTCCCCCAATATCTCCCTGCAGCCCAGTTAGCACATTTCATAAGAAGCAATATTGTTGCAGTGATTACACAACACACGGCACGTTGTGCTTCTCAGGCACTATGTGAATTACACTGATATTTTTATGACCATATGGAGGGTCTGAATTGATATTGTAGAACAGCTTGTCTAACCATTTTTTTAATTTAGCGCTTTAATCTTCACATAGATAGAAAGTAGTTTCATTCACTGTGAAAGCGATCGTCTGATATGGACAGTAATAGATGTGCAATATGATGTCCGTTCCCGTTTATATTTTTGTTTTATGAATCCATTTGTCTTTGCTTGTAGTACTGCAATGCTGTTTGCTGCAGTATTGTTTAGCACTACCACTTTTCAAAATTGGCAGGTCCATTTGTAGAGAAGTGCAGGATTTCAGCAGAACTCTTAAGAGCATTTAGAGCTCTCTGCATAAGCAAGCATGGCTGAAGCTTGTTAATCATATTTAAAAAAAAAAAATTAAATAAAAATAAATAAATAAATAATAAAATAAAATATTTTTTTTCTGGTTAGTGAATTTAACAAAAGTGTCTCTTTAAAACAAATATTTTGCAATAAGACTTATATAAACTTATGCCATTTTTTTTTTTCTTTTAGGAATGCAGAAAGCTACACTGGCAATACACAAAAAACAAATCACATAGTGGTATTGGGTATTGGGGATTATTTCTGACAGTTAAGTTTCATAAAGGCCTCTTTAGATTCATATATATGTATATGTATATATTATTTTTACCAGTGTAAACCTGAATTGCCAGGAAAAAGATGTGAACAGTGTAAACAGTGAAGAATTTCATCCATTTACTGAGCATTGCAGCTCTTGTGAACTATTATTTCTTTTAAAGGATCCCTCACTGTAGTTAAAAATCTCTTGTGATGGAAATTGTCCTTTTGTACCATTGTTGGAAGAATAACATTTTCATGGAATAATATTATCTCCCATTCAAAAGGTAATGTAGTTTTTTTTGGCTTAGCGGTCAAATAAATACTTCATAGTTCATAGTTGAGCTTAAGCTTTTATCCAAAAGTTCATGTTCCTGTTGCTTTGTTAATTTATGAATGCTTCATGTTGCTCTAGTACATTTTTATGTCCATGTGTCCAAGAGGGTGCGTGTGCACGGGTTTATGTATGCGCACTTGAACATTTTGATTGTGACTCATGCTTCATTGCAGCCTTTCGTTATGTCATTGTTTTACTCAGAAACCTTTTATGAAGTTGAGATTGTTTGGGGATTTGGAGACCATCAGCACAATTGGCAAAGGCATAATGAATGTTTCTCTCGTGGACAGGTTTCAGTTGTAAAAAAAAGGTTTGGATGCACTGACTGTATGTGTTAGCCTTTTATTTCATTCATAAAGTGTACAAAGTTCAGGATTCAGAATTAAACAAAGCTCTAAACTAACTGGTTAACAGACAAATCAACGGTAAGTAAATCCTGTTTTTTATTTTTTCATTTTAAAATGATTTGTTTCAAAAAAACTTGGTTTTTATACATGTATTGTTGTGGGAAGCTGGTAAAGGGACAGTTGAAGGAGAAATGTCACATCAACTGGAATTGTGCATAAATCATAACAGTGGAAAGAGAAGATAATTATAAACAAATCTGTGCTTGTGAGTAGAAATCCATGCATTTAAAACAGGCATGTTGACAACAAAATAAACTTTCAAAATCCTTATGGACGATGCTAGCTGAAGGTCACAAAGATCAGAGTACAAAATCCTGCTTATAAACTTTGATAATGGGCAGAAGAGTGGAGCTCATTGTATGTGGGAATAATCGGAGTCACCTGCAAGGCGTCTGCTGGTCACTGTAACACAGGCTACAGTATGCAGGTGTTTCAAAACGTCTACACCTGCTGGATTTTCCTGGGCAGCCATTTGAACAGGGTCTTGCACAACTTTTTGCTTCTCACCTTTGACTTTGTTAATTTCTTAATGACGTTTCTGAGCAGGCTGAAGCTTAAGGGCCGGGATAGATGCATCGGGAAAGCGTTATTTCCACTCGATGAATGATTCAGAACCTCCAGGAAGCGTCTTTCCTGCTGCCTAAAGTCATATTCCACGCTGAAGAGACAGACATACAAAAACCCCAGAAAACACAGATGTGAACACACAATGTATAAAATTCATGCAAATTAATGTTCTGCTGTGTCAGACTGGCAGTTTTGACTTTCTTTTTTTAAATATCTCAAATAACTGTAAAAGTTACACACATCTTATTTTTATTTTTATTTTTTTAAAACCTTATCTTCCACTTGGCCTTTAAAGACTAGATGCCAGCACACACACCAGTCAGCAAATCAACTTATATAACATCTTTTTGTCATGCAAAAGCAGATTTCAAAATAAGCAGATCAAGAGGAATGTTTTAAATATTTCAAGATAAAGACCGTTTTAGGTTTGGCTTTGTAGACCAAGAGGCATTTTCTTTTCCCCCCAAACGATGATGAGAAGACTTTTCAGCCTTTCTTAGCCTCTTTTCCACATACAGTAATTGTAGTTGATTTTATTTTTTTCTACTGTCTCTATCTGATGCAACATTTCAGCCAGATGGTGCAAACCAAGCCCAAAGATGGAATATTAGAGCTAACTACTGCAGGACAAGTATGAATACACTAAATCATTAACAAAACTGGCAGGTTTAGTCAAACATATCAGTCATTAGTTCACTGTAATTGTCAAAAAGGCAGGTTTGAACTTATATCTTCCTTCAAATTGCTGACAGTTTATTTTCACATCAAATGAAACCACCTTGTCTGCAAATGAACAATTTGCTATGTTAACAATGACTTCAGCAAAGTGATCATAATAAACCTGAATGAATTATTAGTGCAGGCCGCCTGGGCATGTTTTGTTCCTATTTGCTATCTCAAAACAGCAGAAAGTCCTTCTCAATCTCCATAAATCTGCAGTGTGTGAATAGATTGAATCACTTACAGTAAGGTCTCAAACTGACGGTTGTTCATAAGATTTATGGTTTGCACACTGAGCAAAATGTAATCTCCCTATGTATTCTGAGAAAGAAACAAATGAGCAGTGCCAAAGCTTTTCATTTGCTAAGATGCCCATACAGTAAGTAATTAATTTTTTAAATGAAGTGAAGTGGGCAGGCTGGCCGGGAAATGCTCGGCAACTGCTGTGGCAAGTGGCCTCAACCTTGTTGAATTGTGTGTCTCGTGTCTCACAAAACATTGTATAAGCTGAGATGGGTCCCTCTGCTGTTTATGTCAAAGTGTTTTGTACAGAATAGAAAGAAAACTCAGAAATTCAGATTAATTTGTTGGTTTTTTTTGTCTAAGTAATATGAACCTCAGTAGCAGTTCATATCATTTATATCAAATGATTAATTTTCTTTATCTCCTTTTACTTTCTTTATCTTCCTGCCTATAATCAACATCAATTAATAAAAATAAGTGATTCATATTCATATAATGTAATAATTAGTTTCCCTATTTTACAGTCTAAAATCTGCATGCAGACATAATGGTCAATTTCACCATTATCTCACCTGTAGACTATACAAGCAGTCTTCTGGCAGGTGGAGCAGTTTTTGAGGTCCTGTCCAGTATCGTAGCACCGCCGACTAGAATAAACAGAAGTTATATGCATACAGTGAATAAAGACAACTTCCAAAAACTCCCATCCGTTCAGATTCAAAAATGTAATAGCCTCTCCGCTCATTCTCTCCGTCTGATATTTAATGAGTCTGCTGTTGCCAGTGATGAGCCGTGTGACATGAATTATGTCAGACATCAGTCTGGTTATTAGGAGTTGGTTATTCTGAAATATGACCTCGGAGACAGTCACAACTTATTAGCACAGCACAGCGAATGAGAATGATTGACAGAGACACGTTGCCAGAAGGCCGTTTTAATTCCTGTTATTTGTCCCAGAAGAGTTACGCAGCTAAATAAATCTATTTGAGACATGCCCTCTTGAATCGCCCAAGTAGGTTTCTGTCACAGGCAGGAGCACATTCACAGACCTGTTTGCAAACTTACAACGATGTTAAGGTTTCACATCATCTATGATATGATAAAGCCTTTAAAGTTCAGTTTTCTGCTTGTTTCTATCACAATAATCTGCAGTTTCATCACTGAACTATGGACGAATAATCATATATTTATACACAATTGGACAAAAACAATACTGCTTGCCAGTGGATAACAAAGTCACAGAGTAGTTCCAGTAAAAGCAAGTGATGACTTATTGGAAAGCCAAAGATCAGCACTGCAGGATAGCTTTGAAAGTTATTCCCTAACAGCACATTCTGGCAGCTATACCTGTATTGATCTGAATGTAGATTTTTATCAATAATTTCCAAGTCATATCTGCTAAGCTTTTATATTAAAACTATACATATGTGTTTAGCATCATGGTTTAATTCTATTGCAATAAGTAATGTCATAATGTGGCGACACACTCACTTACAGTACCTCACAATGCTTACACACACACACACACCCTCTTACCTGCTGGTGGGAGTGTGGCACGCCTCCAGGTCATGGATAATGTTAAGCAGTGTAGTGATCCTGTCTGTGTTGGCTGCTAGGCTGGCTTCCACAGTCTCAAGCCTCTGCTGTAGGGCTGCTGATTTGCAGCACTGTGGGGAAGGAGGCAGCAACAGGGCTGCATGAGCCGGGTGGGAGTGAGCCAAGCTGGTGTCCTCTGGGCACAGCTGAGGGGGAGCAGGGCTAAACCTTGAATCCGTTTTGATGATTGCCTCTGCCTCTCCGGACGGGAGGCGGGGAAGAGATGCCAAGTGCATTGTTGATGGCGGTAATATGGAATTACATTCAGGGCGTGTGTGTTTACACAGTTCTCCCTCACTTTTGAATGGGACTGGTGCAATAAAGGAAAGCTCTGGACCTGTGAGTGCTCGTGGTTGTGATGATGTGTCTGAATCAAAGTTTTGATGGGATGTAGATTCTGTGATGGGCTTGACGCGTACACTAGTATTTACCGGTGATGAGAAAATGGGCTCACAGTCTGTTTGTGCTATGACGGAGGGTGCTGAGTAATTGAGATGTGTCTGTTTATCTGCATTGGATTTGAATTTAACATTTGCATGCATGGCTGATATGCCCAAGGTAAAGTGTTCTGTATTTGAATCTGTCCCTCGGGCTGTTTTTACTGGTGGGCATGTAGCACAGTGTTCCTCGTTGAGTTTTTGTTGTTTTGTGTTTATGCAACCCTGCAGACAAGAAGTGCTTGACTTAATTAAGGACACGCAATTCTGAAGGTTAGTGACCTCCGATAGATTTGAATTTCCGTGGTGCACAACTAATTCATTGATTTGATTACCATTTAGTTTGTTTTTATCGCTATATGATTCGGTATTGGGATTGATTGATTTGGAGTTAGAATCGGAGGCACTCACATGGCTGCTTGTAAGATCAGTAGTTGCTGTTGTATGCTGGTTGTTGCTGCCTGTGTCATGATTTTTTGACACATTTAGCGGCTCAGATAGTGCAACTAGAGTTGTTTGGGGGATTTTTTCCTGATTGGAAACAACACTGCAGAAACCAGATTCAGTAGTAGTATCAGTTCTGATGTCTGTTTGTGTGTAGCCTGGCTTGGTTGTGTGACGCGTTTTATTACAGTTAAGTAATTTGTTGTGTCGCGATGTGTCCGTAGCTGTGGATGATGGATTTTTCAGATTGGTTGAAGAGTTCCTGAGAGCTGTATTTTTGTATAGAGTGCTACTACATGTAGTTATGGAGCTGGGAGCTGCACTTGTACGAAACCTACATCTAGAGTCTGGAAGATTAGTTGGGCGAGATGTTGTAGTTACATAAAGTTTAATTTCAGAATTTGAATTTGAGTCCGGCTGAATGAAGTAAATTTGTGTGGCCGCAGATTTAGTGGCTTGATCTGAAGTCGTGTTATGATTCAAAGTGCTCTCAGGGACAATAATCCTGCGAAATGGATCTGGTGTAGTTGTGTGTGGAGTCTTAGCTGAAGTGGGGAATGCACTTGAGTTCATTACAGCATCAATAAAACATGCGTTACGTGGTGATTTGCTGTCAGCTTTTGATGATGTCTTTTCCTGCAGTTTATGAGCTGGGTCAGCTGAAATTCGTGGTGGACTTGCAGGTGTCGGTGGTGCAGTTGTTTTTGATTCATGAAAGGGCTCTAATGCATTGCTGGCTAGCGATAAGCCAGGACATCTAGAGGTCATTCGTGAGCTATCTGTTGTGTTTGTTGCAATATTTTCTGTATGCATTGAGTGCTGGGGCGTAGTTTCATACTGAGCATTAGCTACTTTAGAAGGTATTCTTTCAGTGGACATCAGCGCAGTATTAAAGGTTGTGATTGTTTCGTGTGTGTTAGCATCGGTTGTGTTTCCCGGCCCTGCAGCTGTAGTGTACGAATGAGAAAATGGCGAGACGGTATTTTCAGTCATAGCAGACACACGCACATTTTGTGTTACGTTATGTTGTGTAGAGCTGTGTTGTGACGTTTTGAGGTGTTTGGGATAAGTGTGTGATTGTGCATTGTTTGGTTTGGTAACTGTGGCCGTCTGTGGAGTCAATGTGAGACTTGTCGGTCGGAGGATTTTACTGTCCCGTGGTGGTTTCACGAAAGAGTTTAAATTATCGTCGGTTTTTCTCGTTTCAATAGTTGCTTTAGTGACAGTGATGGTTTTAGCGTGTGGGATGGTTGTGGGTTGGGGAGACATGGCATCACTGGCAGCTTGTGTATTTGACAAAGTGGCCAGATCACTCTTTGAATGTCCATTAATAGAATGCACTGGGCATGCAGGATGTAGTGTTTTTCTATATCTTAGTCCCTCATTAAGATTTAATAGTTGTGGGTTGACTGTAATGTGTGGCCTGTTCTCCTTGTGTGTGATGTTCTCAGAGATTTTACAATGGCTTGGTGTGATGTTTTTCTCTATAGAGGGAATCTGAAGATGCGCGGTAGTCGAGGGCGAGGTGAGGGCTGACTTTAATGCTTTCCCTTCTTGGAAAGCATCAGCGGCAAGGCTTTTGTCCCTTGGATTGGCAGCTCCGGTAGTTCCAGACTGTCTCCCACCGCAATGGCTGCATATTTTTTGTGGCATGCCGAAAGGTCGGGCAGCAGATAACAGCAGCGTTTTCCCAGACTGCTCTGCATAATGACCTTGCAGTCTAGCTTGGTCTCTTCCATGACAAGTTGCACCCTTTACAGGCTCTGCTTCATCGTTATCAATGCTAATTCCACCCATTGCCTCAGAATCAACCACGCTGCCATTTGTGTAACGGGCAGTAGATTTCAATTTAGTCCTGATATTGGTTACATTCCCTGCAAAGTGCGGGTTGGTCTTGATTGCCCTAGCATAGCAATAAGTCCCACTACTGTTCCTCTGACTGCAGGCCACATCCTTAGAGGCTTCACCTCCAAGTGCTTTGAAAGTCACTTCCTTTTTAGTCTTGGATTCACCAGTTTTCTGTTTTAAAATAGCCCCTTTCTCCTTGTCACTCTTTGTTAGCAGTAATATCTCTTTGTATTCGGTTTCCTTGGTAATATAGCTGCTGGATGTTTGAGTAATGGAATCTGATGGCGTAAAGAGTGTATCAGCTAGTTGTACACTGTGCTGGGTAGGTGGTCTGATTATCCCTGGTGACGTCTGAACTCCAACACTGCAATGAAGACCCCACGTCTGCAGCAGGGCTCCTCCACTTCTGTCTCCTCCTGTTGTCTTCCAGCCACGCACTCCAACCAGGGCAGGGACACCTAAAACTGGAACTGGAGTAGTCAGGTCAGCTGCTCGTCTCCCCATCCCTCGTCTGACTCAAAAGTCTGACAATTCAAAAGAGTGGGAGTGTTTCCACACCATTTAATCCATCTAAAAAGTAAGAGAGGAAGAAGTTTACAGTCAGAGGCTTTTTTTTTTATTCTTTATTTTTTTTTATGGTGCTGTAAAAGAAATCCATGAGTAAGCAGTACAAGTTTGAACAATGCACAGAGCTAGAGCTAAGAAACAGCTCCGATACTGCAGAAATGAAGGAAAACTAGAGTTGTCATAAATCGATTGCACATTTGAGACGGAAAGAATAAATTATGCTCTTGATTTCAAACTTTCCTGGCACAGTTTGAGCAGATAAGAAGTGTCGATGCTGTCTATCACCATCCATATCATATTAGCATTTCAAACATACCACACGGATCCTCTCTGCATGTCTGACATTACAAAGAATAATTCATTTATGGAATAAAAGACTAAATCACAATGTAGGTCCTGTGGTGAACTCTCTCTCTCTTCTCTCTTGTTTGCTGTAGCGGGGAGCTTTCCACTCTGTTGTCCTCCACATTCAACTCACCTTGGAAAGAGGCCATAATATATACACTGATGCCACAGTATAGACTTCATTAAGCTTTGCATGCATTTAACTGGAACACCCTTTCACAAAGGGGGACAGTTTATGTGTGCGTGTGTGTCCGTGCCACCCATGGATTCTCATGTGCCATTTTTGTGTGTGTGTGTGTGTGTGTGTGTGTGTGTGTGTGTGCACAGGAGGTCATTTTAATGATTTATGCAACACAACAGTTCAGTAGTCGACAACAGGGTGACATTGTGTGGAATTTCGGCATATGAGCAGGCGTTTGATAATACAGTAAAACATCCCGCGTGCTTTACAAGCAAAAATGTCATGCAAACACGTTCTGACAAGGCTCTATTCACTCCTTCCTCCTCTTCATCCTCCCCAACAGCTTTCATCCAGCGATACCAAAATTTCAACATTTAGTCATCTATACCTGTAGGGATTCTTATTTCAGCTGTCATCTTGTTGTCACCGTCTAACACTAAGTGGCAACTGTCTTTCCGTGTTAATACACCATTAAACCCACATTTCCAGATACAAAAAGAAAGAGAGAGAAAAAAAACACAGTCTTGCAATGCCAAACACTTTTTTAAATGATTTTAAACTGGCTTCAGCAGAATTCCTACCTGCTGTGTTTCACTGATTCTGTTTAGCAATCATACCTGAATGTTTGTGTGATCCTGCAGCAAGATGTCTTGTTTTCTTGAATCCAAATGTCAGGAGCTAGTTTTTCGCCTTTTTCTGTTTTTATGTCCTCCTTGTCACTCCTCAAGGTTTGACTTTGTCTTCAGATCTTAAATCCTTTGGCTGGTAGAATTTGAACTCAGAGGAGTATGTAGGCATCCAGTCCTGCAAAGCAATGCTGCTTAATGAGACCTTCTTTTCAAATCCTCCGATTCTGAACAAATATACTTTTTATTGATTAGACATCGAGCCAAGATGTGTCCTTAGTGATGTGATCTCCTCTTGTTTTGGTCCTGCTGCTCCATGCTCACTCCATAATAACAACACAGCAGTATGCTACAGTATGCTGCTGCCCTCCAACACACTCTGTCCTACTATGCTTTGCCTTTTTGCCTCCTCCTCTCTCTCTCCTCTCTCTAGCTCTCTCTTTTTCTCTGCTTCTCTCTTACATCTGCCACTATCATTCTTCCCAGCATCCATGCATCCTGAATTACAGCTGGGTGGAGGAGAATGGGAGCAAGAGGGGGGGTGGGGGGGGGAGTGACTTGCATCAGTGAGGTAGGGACTGAGTGTAAATTACCATGCAAGTTAAAAGGAGGAGGAAAATGCACTGACAAGAACTGTAAAACAAATGTAAATGAAGACAAAAGGTGTATTAGTCTGAGGAGGACATGCAATTAAAACAAATTGTATAAAATAACCATCATAATCTTGAAAGAATAAATCCATATTTGTTCTGTGTGGTCATGAACAATTACAGTGTTTCAGTGCATATGAATTTCAAATAGGTACAAATGCATTATCTAGGATTCGATAGGATTTACATGTAAATGTCAGTTATTTGATTTGTTCAAACAATCTGGTCACCTTGTATCACTACCAAGAAAACCTATCTGGTACTGTTACATATTATCTGGAAATACATGAATCTATTTTTGTTTTGTTTACAGGACTAAGTAAGTGTTAAATAATAGCCAAACTTTATTATCCATGTTTATTATAATTCTGTTTATCTTCTTTTGAGTTTTTACTGGAAGTCTTTGTCTAAGCTTTTAGTTTTCTACCTCTCCCAAAAAACTATTTATTCACTTTGAATTCATGTATAGCTGAGTATAATAAGTGAATGTCCTTGTGTACAAATGCGAACATACAAGCAAATAATTAACATAATTAAATCATAGCGTGGCCAGTGCAGGTTAATTTCCTCAGTCACATTACCTGCTTCATATTTTCAGCAGCACAGATGCTACTGAATGATATATATATTAAATATTATAGAAATACTACAAGCAGCAGTGTGTCTTTATGATCCTCTCACTCTTCTGCGACTACATATTGCAACTGTCACTTTCATCATAAAGGTGACACTACTTTATATAGTATATAGGCAACAATATAGTATAGAATTGAGCTTTTATAGTATAAAGTTTGGAAAATATTGGATAAAAACTGACGAGACGGAGAGAAAAAGGCACGCACATCCATCAACTACTTCAGCACCACGGACAGCACCGCGGATTCACTGTTAGGCTACTAATATTTCAGGACCACGGTCAAGGCCATAGATTCAAACACAAACCTCAGTAAGATAAAGGATCAATGAGTCTGACAGATGAGACTAACAACCCCTCTGCCCCTGAAGTCTCTCTGCCTACTGGCTATGAAAAATAATTAAAATGTAATATTCCAATCAAAAATAATTACAAGCAAAGACTACTCAATTTTACATAGATTAAAAAAAAAATTTAAAAAATTCAAACGTTACTTGCATCAAAAATAAAAGTCCTGCAGTGCATGGAAAATTAAATTATTCATTTTGTGATTCTAGTCACTCTCAGTATTCACTACATTGATTAGAGTGATCAGCAGTGAAAGTACATCCCTGCCAAACTGTCTCACAGTGAGCTCTGTCACATTGAATTCTTGCTACGTGCTTTAACAGCAAAGGATAGTGGAGTCTGATAGAGTACTTTGGACAAATCAACACAAAGTTAGCAAATGTCATTATAAACGTTGTGATAAAAACAGCTTTTACTCACTCATTCATATTTCCCCCATCAAACTCAGACTGCAGGCCTGCGTTCATAGGATTTTCCCTCTAGTTTTTTCCTCATAGATGTTTCAGTTTAATTATAGAAACATGTCTGCTTCATATTAAAGAGACTCACTGAATAATCTGAGGAATTTGCTTTAAAGTCTGTTCAAAACAGAAAATGTGTGGCTGTTAAAAACAAATGTAAAAGCTAATAGAGAACACCGCAGACAAAATATGCACTTTCCTAATTTAAATATCAGTCACTGCACTATTTTGTAGCTATATACTCCAGTTGTATTAAGGCTCTGCACATGTCTAACTACATTTAACTATATTTAAAAGAATGGCATGTATATAAAGCAATTATTGTACTATTCTACACTATTTTACTCAAGAAACCCAACATCTCTGATTTTGGAGCTTTCTGGGTTTAAAACTGCACAGAAAGAAGAATCAGATCTTTTTATTTTCCTAGGGTTTATTATAACAATGAAATTTTTTTTATAGCATTTTCACACCATCACATGTAATTTAAGAAAATGATCTCACATAGCAGGTGGCTTCCAAAATGTGACAGTAGTTATCAGTAATTAATAAAATTCACAGCTTCTGTATTAAAATCAGTTCGTTGGATGCCAGAGCGTGATGTATTCTGAAGATTGTGCTCATATTCCACCGCTGCAGCCGCGGGGAACATGAAACTAACTTTGTGAATAGAAAATTGTTCTATAGCCTCAAGGGATTACACTATATTGTATCACTGGAAATGTCTGCTGTGCCTTAATAACAGGCCACAACTGTCGCTGTATTAGTTTGTGTGGTTTAATCCAATAGTTTCTTTGGAGAAGTGTATAAATATTTGTAATCAGCTTCCTTTTCCTTATTTCATACTTTTAGACTCTTCTTTATTATTCCTTATTCATACGGATTGATGATATGTATCATTAGTTATAATAGAGACAATAGGATGATAATGATTGACTTTAGGCATTATATTACTGCTTAATTAGGGACCACAAAGGAATTGGATAAAACCAACATGAGTAGGTGAGGAAGGTTGGACTTGTCTGTATACAAAGCGTATATTTATGCTATGTATACAGACATTATGTATTTGCAATTGTTCTGATGCAGTTAGAAATATTCTAGTGGGGCGCAAACAAGTAACATACTGAATATAATAACTGAATGAATGGGCAGAACAGGATATTACATTTATTTAAAGGTGCATTCATAAAAACGACCACTAAGGGGCAGATGAACATCAAAAAGACTTTAACAAATCTTTTTAGATGGATTTTGGAGCTTTTAAAAAAACAAACACACAGAGTAATATGGACAATAAAGCATTTTTATTGCAAAAATACAGTACTGTGGAGAAGTTTTAGTAACTTGATTCTTATCCATAATGCAACACCATCAGGGAGTCTCAGGGTCTTAAATTTATTCTGCAGCATGACAATAACGTCAAACATACAACCAGAGACAAAAATTACTATTTTGATTAAAAAAAAGAGCAAGGAGTGATTTTCAAAACTAATGGTCCTCAAAAGGTCCTGGTATTGTTAAAGAAACGATAGGTGGAAAAGACAGATCAATGCTTTCTGCCTGATATCAGTGATAATGTGTGACAGGTTGCTCACTATCTAGTCATCGTTATTTTTTCAGTGTCATAGATATATGAACAATGTGGGTCAGTTGCCAGTCTTCGTTTCCATCAGTAGGTGGCAGTATTACCGGAGAGACTCACAGAGGAGGAAGAGAGATGTGAATTTCTGATTTCACCCGTCTACAGACAGATGGAGCCCGTTGCATAGACATCGACAGACGTCTTCCTAGAGAAAGTTACAAATGAGGCCTCGTTGTTTGAATGGAGGAAAGGATTAAGTTCCCATGTTAACTAGTATCCAACGCTTCACTTGGAGATACATATTCCAAACATATCATAAAGCTTTTTATGATCAGTATCAAAAGCCAGCCATGAAATGTTTCATAAGTGTCCCATGTAATATTTTGACAATGAGTGATGTTCCTTTTCCTGTGTTACCATCTGTTTTCCATCAAGATGAAGTTCATGTCACACTGTTTTTGTTTTTTTCATTCATGGGTTTCAAATGTGTTGTGCAATATGTTCACTCCTGCAAACAAACAGGAATGTTTGGCTGAACTTGAGTTGTTAGTTGAGTCGCTTTTTTTTGAGATTTCCAGTAACAATTATTGTCTGATGGGAAAAAGTTTTTTTTTTTAAAGATGTTTACCAGTACTAAAATACTTTAGGGAATCATACTACATTACTACATTCACATTGGTTGCAGATGTTATGCTGTTATCCAAACTCCTTCCAAATCATGGCCAGCTCTATCAATAAATAATAACGGGCAACCTTCCCTTTGACGTGGACGCGCGAATTCATACGGACCAAAACACAGCTTCAGATATTTAAGAAAAACTTTATTTGTGACTTATTAACAAAACACATTACCAGATTGATTAAATCATAACAATCACTATTATCACCTTAACAATGATAAGCAGAGGTGTACAAAAAAAAAGTTATTAACAGATCTGCACTGTCACAGCTGACTGGTATGTGCCACTCACCGCCACGCCCAGCAACTGACGAACATTCACTATACACAAGCAGAGAATACATCAACTTTATTATTGTTTTTTTTTTTTTTTCAATCATTTCATGTATTTCAATTTTTTTTAAATTACTTTTTATTCTTTTTCTCTACTAGGCAAGGAATAGATACGGAGTAAATTATTTCACAATAGTGTTTGTTTGATCATCATTTCAAAGCTTAACACAAATTTAAGGATTGATTTTTTTTTAATTATCTATATGAAAATCATAAGGGTAAAAACAAAAACAAAAAAAGGCATTTCATAGCATAACACAATAGCATTATGTATATCTAGAATATTAAATTCATTTTGAACAGGATAGAAAATGTGATTCTTTTAGGTTTTTTTCCACAAATTACTGTTTGCAATATCGTATATGTATCTATTTATGTGTTGATGAGCGTGGGTCTTTTGAATGTGTGTGTTTGTACAACCTTTGAGAATGTAAATCAGAGGTATAGGTATTCCAATACGCATTTCCCAATGGAAAAAAACATATCTACATTTGTATATATATAGTATCTATATAGTATCTGGTTTCCTTTGCTGATAACATGCAAACGGCCACTTGGTGATCGGACAGCACAGAATTACACCTGCAAGACAGGGCAGAGGGGGAAGGAAATGTGTGCATGTGAAGGACTGAGCATGATGGCACCACATATACCCCTATTGTGACTGGTAATATGATGGTCTGCTGTTTGATGCTGTTCTATTATCAACTGCTCGCAGCACACTTTCTCTACCACGTTAGACCACGTTAGTTCACAATGTCAGGACCAAAGAAAGTTAATCTGCTCACACAGTTTCTGCTTCTTCTTCATGGCACATCCCAGCAGCATTATTTTTAGATGTTTAATTAAGCATCATTTTAGGAAGCATGCAAAGGTAGGACCTTTGCTGGTATCACCTTCCATTACACCATCTTCTATGTTATTGCGCTGGTGCAGCATAAACAATGTTAATAATGTGTTTCACCTCCATTAACTTGACCTCCCCACGTCAACCACGGACGCCTTTCCACTGCTGCTGAACGACGCTGCACTTATGCTCTAAGTGGTTTTAGTCGACCCAGGTTAATTTGCTGTCTAATGGCTAAAACAGAAATACCTAGGCTCGTGCAAGACGGTAATGACTTGCCCAATAGTTTCTTCTTCTTCTATGCTGAAGCTACCCAATGCACTACAGTGACTGCTACTTTCGGACTCTTCTTTTCCCTCTTCCATCTCGCCTCATTATATCCAGTACAGCATAATCTCAGTTTCTGCTAACCTGTCACATGTCTTTGCATTATAATGCGTACAGCCGATGCGAGCGATGACAGAGCTGTCAACAAAGAGCAATCAGAAGAGACACGCTGGCTCAGTTGAAGTTCAACCTAACAAATGATGTGTGTGTGTGTGTGTGTGTGGTGTGTGTGTAGTGTATGTTTCTACTGTATATGTGTGTGTGTATTCTGTGTGTAAATATGCAAATACACAAATGTTACTGTGTTACAACTGCACAGTTCATTGAAGGAGAGTGATTTTAAAGATGTCTTCCACACATGTTGATTTGAAGACAGAGGAGTAGAGAGGGGGGAAAACAGGCAAGCGGGCAAGTAAATCCTACAAGCACTGAAGCAGTCGAGAGGCAGTGGTGCAGGGCTTGAAAAACAACTACTTAACATTCAGAGACAGAAGTAGAGGGATCAGGCTTGAACAGAAATGAAGCAACAAGCAACGTTCCTGCTTTACAGCCATATAATACACTCCCATATTAAGGATGGCATCGGCCTTCAGTCTTGGAGTTTCCAGAAGGGGGTTATGTGTATTCTTTTAGCGTCGTTTTATAGTTATTTGTGTTTGTACGTCTGTATGTAAGAGAGAGTGTGTGTTTGTGTCTATGCATGTGTAAGAGGCAGAGAGAGTCAGTGTTTTTTGTACAATAATGTGTGTGTGTGTGTGTGTGTGTGTCAGACTGGGTGTGCTGATACACAGCGGGATTAAGACCCCATTGACCTGTGCCAAGGGAAGAGGCAAGGTCAGGGGCCGGTTGCATCAGCTGCACGTATGTTCCCTAGTTATATCTGAAGTAGCCAACTAATCTTGATTCACGCGTTGCTAAAATACAAGCGGCAGCACCACAAAAATCTGAAGTAACAACTAAATAGTTACGCAAGCAATAAAGCAGGTGCAAATGATACAAAGTCACACAATTGCACTGACTAACATTAAAGCATTAAAGATTTTTTTTTTTTTTTTTTTTTGCACATAGCATATTAATTCTTTAGCAAGTCAATGCCATTTTGAAACTTAAAGGACAATCCCACTTATTTACATCCATTTTCTACTAATTATCGATACTTAACATTACTGTCAAACATCCAGTGGAGATATGTGGTATATTTTTCAGGCAAAATATGTGTTTTTCTTTTTTTAAATACATTACAATCAATGTGAAAATGAACATGCCAAGACTTGCTTGACGTATGTAATTCATCATGTCTGTGTTTTAGCTTGGCACAAGTAATGTTATTGTAGTAATGCATGTGAGTCCTTTGAAAAAAATGGTCAGCAACGTATGCACGACTTGTCCTTTAAGAGTCAAATATGGATTCTGTTTACCAATTGTAATTTATATGACTGGCTACTCTTCTTAAATTTAAGTGTTATTACCTAGCTAGCTAATTCCCTCTTAATAACCACGATACAATCAAATTCAGTAGCTTTCTAATTGAAAATGAACTAGCAGATCATTAAGCTTATTTTATACCCTAACCTGGGAACAAACTTGCGCATAGTTGGTGCAACCCAGTCCAGGTCCTCGGCCTCGACAATGTGCTATGTTACAATGAAACAGAGCTCTTCATACGAGTGTGGTCCAGCTTGTCTCAGCCACCTCATTCTCTTAAAGGTGCTAATCTCATGATACATATATGTATATATGTTGTTACTTTTTCCATTTTTCATTTTTTTATTTTTATTTTTTTATACAAAAGACCACATTTTCTGAATTTCTACAAGGCCTCCATAATATTGAAGACAAAAGCCTCTGTTTCATTTTTCTTTAGTTTGGCTTCCACTTCACCTCTAACTAGGTGAGCCAAAAAGGGAAGCGGGGCTGCATAAAGACTGAGACACCAACACAGGCAGTCTCAGCTGACAATGGTCAGATACAAACAGTACACCTTGTCAGGTGTTTTTGTTTTCATTATACAAACTAGAGGGGGGGAAGTAAATCACGTAAAGGCAAATATAATCTAATAAAATCCTTTCTGTTTTAATTTGGTCCAGCCTTTAGACTTTTATAGGCCAGTGTTATAGGCCAAATGAGCCAAGAAAGTGAGAGTAACATTTGTTAAGTTCGTATGGTGTGAGGAGCCAGGCCTGGTCTAATGAGGCCACTGTACAGTGTCTATGCAAATATGGTGCATGGAGGCTCCCGCGGTTCTACAATATGCATTTGGCTTTTTTTTTTCTGGCTCTGTAATTGAGATGGTAGTTTGTTGGTAGCTCTGTTTTCAAGTCACCCTTCCTTCTCTAATCATCCCCATCATCCTTTCCTTTCTCCTTCTTGTCCTTCTTGTCCTTCTTCTTCTTTTTCTTCTTCTTAGCCTCCTCCTTCTTGCCAAAGCTTATGAAGTCACCTTTGTCATCCACAGGGCCTGCGTCATGGCGGATAGAAATGATGGCTGGAGATCCAGGGATGATGAAGGCTTCAGGAGGAATCTCACCGGGCTTCAGGGCCTGAGGAGGTCCGTAGCTTTGTCCAGCACCGTATCTGAAGTGCCAGCTGTTGCTGTTCACTCCTGCACCCACCGGGGGTGATAGCTCTCCACCACCCTCTCCATCTATACAGGTATGACAAAAAAAAAAAGTGGATGTTTTAATTGGACTTTAAGTAATGCATAAATTTAGGATATAAAGAACAATCCACATCAAGCAATAACAAGCAGAGCAGCAGCCTGATAATGGAGCAATAACCACAGGGAGTGAATATCTTCACAACAACAATTCAGCTGAGACCACAAGAGAGAACACTACCAAACCTTCAAACCACAGGGATGTTTAACTTGGTAATGTGATTTGTATTTGTATCTGGATGATGTCTGAAACATAATCCTATCCAGAGACAGGAATTCAACCTCTAGTGCACAAAAGCATGGACAGAGAGAAGAAGACAGAGACAGACAAGCAAGTTGGGAAAAAGATGTGAGAGGAAGGGATCTATATATAGAAGGATTATTATGTAAAGTGAAAATAAGTCAGAGTTATTAAGGTCAAAAGGTTAAAGATGCCAGAATGAAAAGGAAGGAGGAGATGAGCTGAGGTGAAGAGAGCAAGAGACAGAGAGAGACAGAGAGAGCGAGGCAGTAAGAAAGATGGGGGTGGGCGGGTTTTGCAGACACGGTGCTCTCAGGCCCACACCAGTTCCCTTTGCGCTGACCTACTTTCAGTCTGGATTTTATTTAGATCAAACACAGGCCTTTGCAAAAAAGATTCTGTTTGATTTTTCTTTGTAGGCTATTTATGACATTGCTGGAGTGCTCGACCACACTATCCCACTGGGAAGTACACTATTTTGAAAATACGCACAATGTCCATACGCACAGTGTCCCACTGAGCTCCTGCTGCGAATTCATCAAGTATGAGAATAAATTACATGCATGGACTATAATAAGAGGAGCTGTAATGGACACTATAACACTGGTCAATATATAGCTCTGCATTATTACCTTGTTTAACCGTACCTACAAAGAGAAAATACACTGGACATATTTTACAGAGACATCATATTAAACTACGACTCGCTGAAACTTGATCATATATTTATTCATGCGAACATGATGGTGTAAAGAATTGATTTTTTTTCAATAAAGCAGAAGAGGTCAGATATTCTAACATGGAGTAGTAACGTGCTGTAGCACAAGCATACCATTGTGACAGGAGCACAGGGGCACAGACGAAGCATAAATAATTTGCTTTCTACTTGCAGAAATAGAAGTATTCATTTTTAACTATATTAAATAATTAGCATGTGCAGGGCCAGGATAACAAAAGAAACCTTTTAAAATATGAAGACACGTGGTTTGACTACTGATAATAATCCAGTCATTTATTTATATTTAGTCATATTTTAAAAGAGCCAACTGCAGCTAATTGACTTAATTACTATTATTATTACATACTTATTATTGACTTAGTATGTAATTTAGCTTGTTTAATAAGTGTCAGAGGACATCATCTTATCTTACCAGTAGAAGCTCTGTCATACGGCAATGCTCATCTGTTTTTGAGGATTATGACATTTGATGGCATGGTCTGTCTGTCTGTATTTAATCTGGGTATTAAGCCTTGGGAAGAGGCTCTGGTATTTGAAATAAGTCCCATTCAATTGCTATCAATGGTTTGCGAAGGAAGATTGCCTGTTCCTATCTGGAGGAGGAGGACACATATGCTTAAAATAAACTGAAAAGACAACCGGTGAGTTAAGCTAAGCCAGTAATACAGCGCTTTGCATTGTTGTACACAAAGCACATCCACTTTATATAACTGACACTCCACCTCCTGTGACTTGATGCTGCTGTTTAAAGTGATTTTTAAAGTCATTTACTGTGTTCCTGCAGTGAGTAAAATAGTAGACTGTCACAGCAGTACAGTTGGCTGCTTTGACTTTTGTACCCCTGATGGGGCTCGGACATTTCATATTCCTGTGCATGAACAACTGAGCTAAAATGTCAAGTGGTTGTTGTAGCACTAATCAAGTGAATATTGTCTCTGTGTCTTGGGATATTTCAAGGCTTTCTGCACTGGCTGTGACAAATCCAAACCTCTGACATTGTTAATTAGAATCCTGGCTCAGGTATTATCAGAGATATTACTGTGTCTGTATGTGTGTGTGTGAGAAAAATTAATTCATAATGAGCACGTCATGTCACAGCTCGGAGAAGCCGGTGCAACGACAAAGAGCTTTGCTTCCTCAGTGTGACTGTTTCTCTCACATGGAGGATTATTTGTAGCGCCATTGCTTCATATTAGCCTATATTTCACAGCAGGCATGTGTCTAAAATGGATTGTGTGTGTGTGTGTGTGTGTGTGCAACTGCTGGTAAGAAGGTCAATATAGCTTCTTGTGAGGAGGTTGCCATGACACCTGATGTAGATATGTGGGTGTTGGAAGCCTTAAATTGTAACCTGGTGTCCTACATTTAAAGTAGGCTATGTTATTTCTTGTCTAGTCCCAGTTTCTATCTAAAATGAATCCCCCCCCCCAGCGGTTTGTAGCACATGTACAAATCTGACAGCTGTGTAGTGCTTGTGTTAATATATGCAGCACATCAGATGCATTCTGCATCAAATTTAACCATCTTTTTTCTGCATTGGTTCTCTCTCTTTTTCTTCTTAATACCTGCCCTTGTCGTGTCCCCTTCCCTCGTCTGCTCCCTACTCCTTCCTTTTTTTCTGTCGCTTAATCTTCCATTCAAGAGATATGACCGGTTGCCATGGTAACTGCATTCGCCCACTCCCTGCTGATGGAGGGTGCGGCTGCTGCAGCAATCTCTCAGTTAGACAGTGTTGCCAGGCAACAGGTCACATGGCGTTTCCTAGCAACAACACTACTGCAGGAACCTGCCAATCCTCTTAACCTTTCTCTTTCTCCATCCCCCCACACCTCGCTTTTTTTCCCTCCATCCCTCTGTCTGTCTCCTTTGCTCTTCCTTCCCAAAACTGCTTTTAATGTTACTGGATCTTCCTTTTTTTTTTGCATGCCACTCTCTTATTACTGATATTAACTTCTCTCGCCTGTGGTATTAGACAAATGTCTCCTCACCTGCGCCACGGGTCACTTACATAAACACACTTTTGAGAGTGCCGCATTTAGATGCATCACAGCATACCGGACATGATGAAGTTCATAACAATTCAAGGCTCCACCTCTTGATGAATAATAAAGAGGCTCAACCTGCAATCCGGTACATGGCTGAACCATTCCTAACAAATGATTTCCTAATGCAACAATGCACTCCTGATAACTCTGTTTGCTCTTCTTAAAGACAGTATTTGTGTATTTGCATGAGAGGCAGCTTTTCATCTGCTTTTTAAAAAAATGACATATTTCTCTGCAGCAAACCGGCACAAAGATACTGGTAACCGGTACAGCTTGTGCAACACATGTTTCTACCAACTCAGGAAGAATGATTTCCTACTATAAACAGATGCCTTTTTTTGTCTGTTGCTCTACATGCAGGTGGCTGGTTTTATTGGAGGACACAGCTGTTCATCTGTGGTTCTGCATGAGGGCCCCAAGCTTTGAAATATTTAAAGAAAATTCTGATTTTCTTATAATTGTCTCACCAATTGTTTTGCTTGGCCTATTGCAATAGTTCTCAACCTTTTTGGCTTGTGATCAAAGTAAATAAAAATCAAAGTCTACCAGGGATCCCTTATCTCTCATTGCATTGTCTACCAGTTAAATTGGGGTCCTGAACCCAAGGTTGTAAACCACTGTTGTAAAGCCAAATCAATGTCAAATTATCTCAGTGTAATTTGTATTTATGAGCACTAATACACAGCGTGAATCAGCAAAAAAGCTTACTTAATGTTCATATAGAGGTTGTTGGTATGCTATGGGCAGTGATAGCCTGTCTAATGATGTGATTGTGATGAGATAGTTGGGTTTTTCTTAGATATCATATTACCTTCCATATCTCTGTATTTATAAACTCCAATATGTCACTTCTGGCACACATACTTTCTGGCGTACAAACAACATTCCCAGAAGTGGTATTTGGATTCAAACCCCAGTTACCTATAAGGCCTATGCTGTTATTGAGTAGTGTAATTGGTACACAATAAACTTTTATAAATGTCCCCATGCATTCATGCATTAGACAGGTGTATATACAATGTAATTGATTTATTTTTAAAAAACAAAACATCTTTTTTAAAAAGCCCATTTTATATGAACCTAAATAGATACTCGTATAAAAGGGGAAAGTAAAAGGGGAAAAATCAATTGACTTTTACTTATATCACTTTTTTGTCATAAGTTGATACTCAAGGGGCTTTTCAGCCAACATCCTGAATGCTAGATTTCCACTCACCAGCAGCGCTGGACACAGTGGGCCAGTTCTGGACCAGCATCCCCTGGGCTCCCTGCATCACAGAGGACTCCTCCATGTGGACCGAACTGAAAGACAGAACACATTCAGCAATGTCAGTGAGACGCATCTATTTACCAAATGTTCAGTTGAATTTTGATCTAAAGATATTCATCATTTCTTCCTTAAGTTTTTTTTTTTTTTTTTTTTGTCCAAATACTGTGCAATGCAACACAATAAACTGCTTACAGTGTCAACATTTCAGACAGTATTAGTCACTTTTTCAGGCCCTGTGAGGGATACTTGTCTTTACACTTTTTTATTTGAATTTTATTTTTTTTTTAATTTGTCAACATACTTTGGATGACATTTATTTAAAATACTTAATTAGATACATAACATTTTAATGTAATTAATGGCAAGCTGTAAGTATTATTATTAGATGATCTGGTTTTGTAGTTATATTTAAATGTATGGTAATTATGTGTATTAAAAGTAAGCGCAACACCCAACTTATAAGAAAAATAAATAAAAATTCCCCCTAGAAGTATAACACAGACTGTGTTAGGATGGCACCAAAGTGAAGTTCTTGGGGCTTTAGATGTTTTTATTTTTATTTACACCCAGAGGTGTGCTTTTCTAACCTCTTTTTATTTTCCATCCTACTTAGCTGGTGGGAAGTCAGCACACACAGATGGCAACGCAGAGACAGTTCATTATAAATTCACTGTTAAGGTTCACTGTCATCTTGTGTTCACGCTCACTTAAAAATAATTATTTTATATATCCCTGGCGGTATACAATACTTTTTGTGAATGCAATATCCTAATGAGTAAACTATATTTTATTTTATTTATTTTAATTTTTAAATAATAGAAACCAAATTCTACCTCTAGAATTTTATATCTTAAGATTTTGAATTTGTTTTGTAGAAATGTGTTTTTGTATTGGATGGAAAATAGATGTAAGTTGTTTGAATCTGACAGTATTCTTAGAGCACACCAGTTTCCAACCTAAGATGAGATTTTTTTTTTCCCCTTATACATTGATAATGAATATAGAGCTTACTGTATAGGAGGACCTACCCTGACTGGGTCCTCTGCAATGCAGCACATGTAGCATCTATCTCAAACTGCAACATGTCATGAGCGCAAAATGCCCATGTATATTATAAGCAGTGTGGGTTTAAAGTTTTTACATAAGAAAAGATGCTGCTTTAATGTGTGAGAACATGACAGGACTGGTGTTTTCTACACTGACTGACTGAGTCCACCAGGAATGTGGGTCAGTGATGTTGGTGCTACATGCTGTATGCAGTCAGCCTCTGCTGTGGCTAAGTGTTAATGTGAACATCTCTGTCTCTACTGTACGAATGTTAAGAGGCACTGCCATTTTAGAGATGGCAGCGGCAAATTGCAGTGATGATTTATGTTAATCCGTGTCATGTTACAGTGACTTGATGACATGATGCACATTATATTACCCTCCACACCACAGCAATTAACACTAATATCCAATTAAATCAAACTGCACCAACGAGCTGAGACTGCACAAACGAGCAGTAAGCATTGTTAGCATGAAATCATGAACATTCAGTACAAAAGATAGGCATGTAGAGGAAAAATGCATTAATCCCTGAAGTTCCAGCTGGCCTCATATCAAATTAGAAGGGCATTTCATTAAATATGCAAATGCAATTTTTTGTAAACTGCTTATTACAAAGCTTCAGTGACAGATGTAGATGCAAAAAAAATAAAAAATAAAAAATTCATCCCGACTGTTTTGGATCCTTTTTAATTTTAGTAGTGCAACATGTAGAACCCATTTACAAATGGTTCTAACAGCCTCTAAAGTCCTGCATAGAGTATTGTTTGAAACCATATATATATATTGAATCTATCTTTGGATCTATATGTATTTGACAAATCTATAATTGGGACTTGGTTAAGCAAAAAGGCCTCATGAGGCATAGTGAGCATGCAACATCACCCAGTGAATTAACAAGTATGACTGGAGTGCAAAATGTCCTCTGCTGTCTGTGTTCACAACTTCTCCCCTCATCTCTGGACAAAAAGGTATTAATACACACAACACACACACACACACACACACGTGCATGCAGGGCAGTTTTACGTGTGCATCAGATAATCAGAGAAAGGTCAGCTCATTTGTCCTTCATGTTTCCTGCTTAAAGATTGTAACTGGGGGAAGTAACTCTCAGAATGTAGATGACCTATATAGTATTACACTGCAGAGGAGAAGTGCCATGCAGCCACTGATGGGAGATGCACAAGTCTTTTCCCAAAGGACAAAGAAAGGAGTAGAGGTTCGAACAGATGCTGAGAGGCCACTAGCGGTCATCTGCAGTGATCTGCAGGGTTTAAGAGCAATCTTTTTTTTCAGTAGAGGTCATTTTGAGTTGCAGATAGCTACGGAAAGTTTAATGTGTCATTAAATATGCAACTAAGAGATACCTCACATTGCAGCTTGTGGTAAAGAAAGAGTGACATGAAGGGTCACTGTAGTGGTAGCGCAGACTGTGTGTGTGTGATATGGTTATTAGGATGAATAAGTGCAAGTTTTTTTTTGTAGATGATCAAAAGAGTTAAATATGGAAAGTGCTTACCTCTGCACCCCTGCCCTCAAAGATGCAGAATATCTCCAGTCAGCATTCGGGGCTTTTGGCTGAGCGAGCAAGAGGTAGAGAGAGAGAGAGAGAGAGAGGATGGAGGAGGTGGGAGGGTGTGGGGAGATGGAGATGCAAAGAGACAGAGAGGCAGAGAAAGAGAGAGAGAGAGAGAGAGAGAGAGATGGGGGAAAGAGAGCAGAGAGTTTAGTTTGATCTCACACAGTGCAGATCCTGGCTGGGCCATGGTCTCATCAATTAATCATGATACACATCCCAGCTCTGGATGTGATGGAAGCACTGCAGTCGTGTTCCCCCCAACTGATATCCACAGCCGTCTCCAGCACACACACACATATACACACACACACAGGGACTTTAAAAAGGGCAGTGGTTGACTGAAAGCCATATTGATGAGTTTTTGGATAGTCTCACACTCCATTGCTCTATAAATGTTAGAGTCAGGAGAGTTATGGCCATTCCCTGAGTGCCGGGGTGTTTGTACAGACTGATACGTACGTGTTTATGTGCAGCTAGAATAAATCTGTCTATTCCTCGTGAACCTGGAGCAGAGTGCTTGAAACTCTCAGTAGCTCTCTGGTAAATTATTGCTTTTAAAAACCAATAAGCAAGAGCCATCATCACCAGGGCAACCACATCCTATACCTCTGGTATGTATTAGCCCAGTGTGAAGGGTGTGCACCCTAAGGACAATCATATTGTGCACATATGGCAAAGAAACCAGACACTATATGAAAATGCAACATGGGCTGTATTATATTAGAAATGTATAGGATTTTGTATAGGAAAAAAAACATGAATATCATTCTACAAATTACCACAGAATATTGTTTTATTGTATACATTTGAAATGACCATGCTGTAGTATTAATAGTGTTGAGTGAGTTATAGTTTTTGGACCAGAGCTACTGAACATATTATGGCCTTTTCATTCATTTACCCAAATTTTGCTGATGATGACTACTTGTTCAAAGAAGCATATGAATCTCATAGGGGAAAAAATAATATTTTTAATGAGCAAATCTTTCATGACCATTAATTATGCCTTACTCTCATAATTATTTTCCTCATGAATAGGTACTGCACACATGCATGAAAGTGAGCATTGCTATTATGGAGAATGCTAAAATCTGTTGTCATCAAGTGGGCTGCATCCTTGGACCTTCGAGAGCACTGAATAAGAAGAGCTGTTGTGTTTTAAGATACAAATCTGCTCAGGCAAGTTGCAAGTGTCCCCATATAGAGATGGCACATTATGTTCTTCAATTCAATTCAGAGGAGAGTATTTTCTACTGCTAGACCCAGCATCTTGGACTAAATCTAATTTACAGGGCTGAGGAACAGATACTGGGGGTTAATTTGATGAGAGATTTCTTATTAATATATAACCACACCATGATAAGTTTTAAAGATTCATTAAAGACCTTTTGGTACTTTTGCTTCATGCAATCAATTAATTAAAAATGATATTATTCCAATATTTAATCAATCAATCTGTCTAGCCTCTCGGCCATTAAAGCAGATTCTGTCTACAAAGAAATCTGTTCAGAAAATTGTGTATAAATCGAAGACCAGGAAAAGAAGTTTTATCGTGATAAAATCTCAAACTATACCTTGTCTCACATTATCACCAGTTAACCCCCAACTGCTCCAGTGTAACTGTTCAGTGTTACTCACACAGACACACATACGTAGGTCAAACTCTTGTACAGAGAGTGAGCAGGTTCGTGAAGACTACATGACCTGTTCTTAGTGTAGATGTGATGACATCCTCAACCTGAGACAAATCTCTGAATCATCAGAATATAGCATGCGACCAGTGAAAAGCATCAGGACTGATCCTAATGCAGTGTGAGTGCTGAGCTGGGATGAACAAAGAGAAAGAGGCCTGCAAGGATTCAATTCATTACAGGAGGGGGATCAAAACTGATAGTAATGTTATGACACTGAGACAATGAAATGAGTGAAATTTCACTAAAAGCCACTAACATATGAACACTATGATTCATGATAACCTTCCAGTTATGCAGTCATAGGCATACATAAAAAAATTAATGACACACCTCTGGGCAGAGTTGCAGCGAGGCATCAGGCATACTCAGCCTGCGTACAAATCCACTTCCACTCGTGAAGAATCGGTCGGCACCGCTGCCCCAGGTGCCGCTGATAGGACGTCCTGTGTTGTAGAACATGAACGTGTCACTGCCAGAGGTGGCTGTCAGGCAGGTCTTGTAGCAGTAAGTCTTTGTTAGGGAGCCATTCCCACGCACTTCAATGTAGTGAGGCTCCACTTTAAGGTCTCTCCGGAGCACAACGTTGTTATTAGGTTGTCCTCCAGCTCCAGCATTGCCTGCCCCTCCAGCACTTACGCTACTGCTCCCACCATCTGGCGGGGGCTTCTGTGACTCACAGCAAGGGGAGCAGGAGCCAGGCTGAGTGCAGTAGGCATGACAGCGGACGATGGCTAGCACCACCACAGTGACCAGGAACACAAAGGTGGTGGCACTCAAAGCCACAATCAAGTAGAGGGTCACATTGGAGAACACCAGGGTACTGTGAGGTCGGATGATCCTCTTGGGGTCAGGGACCACCTTGGGCGGCACCTCCATGACAGCCACATTGATGGTGGCTGTGGAGGAGAGAGCAGGCTGTCCATGGTCCCTCACCAAGACGGTTAGAGCAAAGGAGGTGGAGTTGTCCTCCAGAATCCTCCGAGTGGTCCTGATCTCACCTGTGTGTTCGTGCACTTTGAATAGGTCCAGGTCAGTGGCTGTTTCAAGCCTGTACACCAGCCAGGCATTTGGACCAGCATCTGCATCATACGCCACCACTTTGGTCACCAAGGCACCAGGCTCTGCGTTCTTTTGTACCGTCTCCAAGGAGCGCGTGCCGTTACCCGGAGGGTTGACTATCAGTGGTGCATGGTCGTTGTGGTCCATTATATAGATGTAGACAGTGGCAACGCGGCTGAGCGGAGGAATGCCCCCATCTTGGGCTTTGACCTGGAAGTGAAACTCTCTCAGTGACTCATAGTCAAAGGCTCGCAGGGCATAAGCCTCCCCTGTATCGGCCTTCACAGACACATAGGAGGTGACAGGGATGCCATGGTTGTTGTCATTGAGCACTGTGTAGGTGATGCGTGCGTTCTCCTTGATGTCTGCGTCTTGAGCTTTCACAGTACACAGTGAGGCCCCGGGGGCGTTGTTTTCAGTCACATAGACAGTATAAGAAGTCTGCTCAAATCGGGGTGGGTTGTCATTAACATCAGCCACGTCCACTTGTATGGTCTTCTGAGAAGAAAGGGGAGGGTTTCCTCCATCTGTGGCACTCAGAGTGACATTGTAGGCATCAGTGGTCTCACGGTCCAGGAAGGCTGAGGTAACCAGAGTGTAGTAATTTCTGAATGACTTGATCTTGAAAGGAAGGCCTGCTGGGATCTCTAAGCTCACCTGCTTGTTGGCGCCAGAGTCCCGATCAGTAACACTAATGAGGGCTACGACTGTGTCTGCACGGGCATCCTCCCTCACAGGGCTAGAAAGGGATGACAGCACTATCTGAGGAACGTTGTCATTCACATCCACCACTTCTACCACAACCTTACAGTGTGCTGCCACAGCCCCGGGTCCCTTGTCCATTGCTTGGATGTACATCTCATAGGAATTGGTTTCTTCATAGTCCACATTGCTCATCACTCTTATTTCGCCTGTGTTGGTGTCCATGCTGAACATCTGCCTCACTCTCTCTGGAGTGTAGCTGCTGAACGAGTAATAAACCTCTCCATTTGTGCCCTCATCCAGATCAGTTGCATTCAATTTAATTACCAGTGTGTTTTTGGGCGAATTTTCCAACAGTTTCACCTTGTAAACTGAGCTGTCGAACAAGGGAACATTATCATTTGAGTCCAGGACTCTCACATTGATTTTGGCCGTGCCTGTTTTCTCTGGTGTCCCACCATCCACAGCACTTAGAATTAATTGGTGGTAAGGCGTCTGTTCACGGTCGAGGGGCTTTTTGAGCACAAGCTCGATGTGCTTTGTATTTAGGGAGGGTTTGTTAGATACCAGCGCGAAATGCTCGTTTGTGCTAAGCTGATAAATACGGACTGAATTGGACCCAATGTCTGGGTCCTGAGCGTTTTCAATCGGGTAACGAGACCCTGGCAAAGCGGATTCTGTGATTTCCAGTTGGTACTCGTCTCTGGGAAACTGCGGCGCATTGTCATTGGCATCCACAATCTCCACCTCGACATGGTGCACCTCAGTGGGGTTTTCGATCAGCACCTCCAGGTTAATGAGACAGGTGCTGGATAAATCACACAGCGCCTCCCTGTCGATCCTTTCATTGACAAGTAATTTCCCATTTTTGGGGTTGACAATCACGTAGCGTTTGCCGCTGTTGGACGTTATCTTAATTTTTCGGGTGGAGAGCTTTCGGATATCCAGCCCCAAGTCATGCGTCAGATCACCAACCAGTGCACCGTTATCTAGCTCTTCCGTAATAGAATATCGCAACTGTCCAAACGAAAGGCCACAAAATAAGGAAAATATCACAAAATAAAAAGGCACATTATTCACTATCCGGTTGCATATCCCCGCCTCAGCCATTGCAAGCTCATAGGATCCGCAGACGGATTAAACGCAGCCTTCCACCTTTTTAGCTTGCAGTATCTTGCATCCCAGCACCTCATTAAGGTGGGCTAATTGGTCTCCGGGTGAGTGAAACAGAAGCGGCTCATCCATCCTGTTACCCGGCGAAGGTGAATCCTCTCCAGCGCACCCATATTTCCTTTGTCTCCAGTGCGCGCTGCTGACGGGTGTGTTTCCCTGCCTCTGGAGCTGTGAGATCCGTCAAGTTAGTCAAAATGTGTCCTAATAAAACCGGAAAACAAAAGTGTTTCTTTCAAAGTAAAATGGGCAGGCTGATTCACATCACACCCATTTTATGTTTTTTTTACATTGGTTTCCCATCAGGTTTAGGACTCATTTTAAGATTCTTGTTTTTCATGGTCAAGCACCTGGATACACCTGTGACCTGCTCCATCCTTATATCAGCAGTATATCACTTAGGTCTTCGCTCTAGACTGAAAACAAAAGGTGATCGTGACTTTGAAGTTGTGACTCCAACACTGTGGATCTCTCCTTCCTTTAGACATTCAAGTTTTTAAAGTTTTTAAAAAGCAACTGAAGACACATCTTTTTTTTTTTTTAAACTGGCCTTTGTCTCACTTTAACACATCTAGTGTTGTTCTTTTACTAAATAAACTCTCTTACTTTACTCACTAATGTGTCACCAAGATCTACAAGAGGAGAGAAAATATCCTGGTGCTGAAATAAAAGAGTTGGAGTCACAGCTTATCAGCATTTTTTATTTTTTTTTTATTAATGCAACACTCTTATGTTTCTTTAAGTTATTTCACTGTTGTAGACTTTATACACACTATGAGAAAACACTCACCTTTTCTGTATAAATGTTACCTTTAGGCGCAGTATGAGTGTTCATTCATGTCCAGATGATTTATTTTGAAAACTATAACAGGAAGTTATATAATTTAATATAGCTGACTTGACCTTGGAAGCACAGTATCCCACCCTAGCGCGCACTCAGACTCCAGCTCTCCTCTCTCCACTGTGGCGCAGCTCCCCTCCTCCTCCTCCTCCTCCACCACCCCCCCTCACCCATTTCTCTCCTCTCATCATGTCGGTGTAAGGTCTCTGAGCAAATAAACGACCAACACGTTGAAGCACCTCTAGAATAAAGAATGGCGACCACACAAAACAGACATATCGTTTTTTTTTTTTTTATATTCATTGACACCAGTCGCTCATTTTTTTTTTATAATCAAATACTGCTGCACAAAACACATGACTGAAACATTTATGGTAAAATTACTGAAATGGAAAATTAATAAACCGAAGATGTGGCCACAACGTTTAATTTGTCTGGAGTGTTGCTCACAAAGATAAAGATAAATAAATAAATAAATAAATAAAAATCATCTCCCCTTAAATATAAGATAAAGGAAAGCGTGGTCACAAACACAGACACATAGAGACTGGCTTATGTCTGTCGTCCATTGTCTGAATAAGGATGGTTAATTTGCCGGTAGCGATTCTGCGGCGCAGCCTACCGCATGGCGAGCATTTGGACAAGGCGCAGCGGAGAGAAAGCATCGCACTGACAATCACAAGCTTCCCTCCACATGGATCACTGTTAGTGGTAGACCCCAGACTGTCAGGTCACATAATCGTATTTAAGATGCCCCGTGCTGGACCCCATAAAGCACAAGTCTCATTTTCTCTCTACAGCCTGTAACCCAGAAGAGAAACATGATATATGGACACGACGGCTGAAAACCAGAAAATAAATACAGAAGCTTTATGAGTCAAGTACATGGAGGGAGATGATTTCCTTTTACAGGCTGTTTATATGGTTCATTCCTGTATTTGCACTTTTTTTTTTACTTAAATGCAAAATGTCCCATTTTTCACTGGTTCCATGAACTACACTTAGTAGTAGAATTAGTTTTTCCATTGCAAAAGTTGGCAGCCAAAACTGAAGGAAACACACTGTATGATGGAATAAGGGATACGCAGGAAAGTGGTACTATTGCTCTCATGTTGCTCCTGAGTTTGCATGTTGCACCGGAGGATTTAACAGTTGTGAATGTGGTTGTCTGCTCTCTGTCTGGCACCCAGGATATGCTGGGTTAGGTTGGTTAGAGAAGAAGCTATATGACATGGATACATGGATATTTGGAAAAGTGGATGAGGTGGTTTATATTAGTTAATAATATTTGAGGAATGAAACATCAACAGGTACAATATCTGCACAATCGCACACAAATCTCTCTTTGAAAAATAAAAATACACAAACAAGTTTGATATCAAAGCCAACAGAATATCTGTTTGTTATACTACATGTTTTGTTGTTGGTATGTTAAAAAAAAAGTCCTCTAGAAAGATGCTGGGGACTGGTTTTATAGATTATGCTCACAAATACATGTATAAATGTACTTTCAGTCTTCAAATAAATATTTCAGTCCCATAGCGTTTTTTTATTTTGGGAAATATCTACTTTATGTATCACAGTATCTCTAAAATAGGGATTGTTATACAGAAATATTGAAGTAGCAAGTGAGTCATACAAAATGAGACTAAACAGGGATTGGTAGGTCAGTAACCGTGGCTCTTGTGTAAAATTTGGTAAGATTAACAACAATCAGACAGCGACTGAATAAGCATCCGATGCTTGCTTCATGGTCCAAAGAAGAAACTGAAAGAATATGGGACATGCAGCTTTTTGTTGTGTAACAAGGAACAGTAGTAGCTGCAAACTACAAGCAACAAAACCATTGAAAATAAAGAATACAAACCAACATTTCACCGTGAAAGGGAGGCTACATTAGTCTCGTTCAGGCTGAAGCTTAAGTCTGGGGAGTCCATCCAAAACTAACATGCAAGGTCAGACACAACAGCTGGCAGGGCAAGGCTGTCCTGATAGCCTTAAGCAGAATAGCTCACTGGGTGAATGCATCTAATGGAGAAGAGCCATAATGCCTCCTGTGAATAATCTGAGTCAGCTAAGACCAAGACTAAGACATCATCACATCAATATAAGTGTAAACATAATTTAGTACATGCATACAAACAAACATAATACGCTCTATATATAAATAATAAAAAAACAAACCTCCAATAATAATATGAACTGATTTAATGTGTTTTAACTTGACTTCTGAAACTGATCTGTTACACACTCACCTACACACTCGTATGCAAAAAATGACCTATTACATTTAAAAGACTTTTAACTCACAGAATCTGCATTCAATGCACTGTTCATTGTTCACCTGCCTGCTTATACAAACCATTTTTTTTGGATTTGTTGCATAAGGCTCAGAAAATAGTGTTTCCATAGCAACAGCAATTTAATGCATGTTGCAGCACCAGTTGTGATCACCATTCTAATTTTGATGTAAAGTCCCCACGCGAAACTCTCTCGTGTATCTTTCGTGTATGGTTATGTGTGCTACTCATCTAAACCAACCGACACAAACTAGTTCAGCAGTGACCCCATGGCAAGGACAGCTACACACATAAATAATCTGCCATAGGCATCACTCAAGATGCAGCCTAAATCACACTTCACTGCCTGTCCACCACTTCAGTCGCTGGTTCCTTTTGTGAGTGTTTGTCTCATCACAGCAAAAGTTCCCCTGATGTAATATAAAGGCAACAAGACAGATGTTGTCTGCGGTGATCTTGCATTCGCACATGACAGATTCTACAGATGCATTAACAGATCTGTATTCTTGTCTTGTCCGACACGTGTCTCTAAACCAGGAGGTCAACCTGTTCATATCTGTTTCTGCAGTGATGCAATGGCTGCTTTATCTTTTCACACAGCTCAGTCACTAAATTAAAAGACACGTCATTTTATCTCTCTGACTTCTGTTCACGCAACACATTACTGGACACTCGCTGACAACGATTTGCCAGCTGTGGTTGAGGCTCTAGGTGATAGGACTCGTGACCCCATTGTGCATTGGTTCCAGCCAGAATATCTTCCCTGCTGATCTGTCTCGCTCATACAAATAGGTCAAGCACCCACAGCCTGCCTCACATTTGTGACTGATGCAATTCTAATAGCAAAACAACATTATTATTTACTGTGTACAGTAGTGAAGTGAGTGTGCTTTGTGACTACAATGCATTTGCAGACAGTTGATAGATATGTCTAACATGACATGGTCTAATTGTATCTGATATTTAGGATGTATTCCTAAAGATTACATCTAAATAACAGGTGTGATAATAGCTATGGTTTACATCGATTACGATGGTACGATGTCTTACTTGCACAGGGTGACCTACCACTAACCCTCTACACACTTCAGGCTAAACAATGCAGACAGAGGGCACCAGACCACACTTTCTGCTTAAATGTGACTGTTGACATCTTCAGCCTTAAGCAGGGAATTTGCCTCCAAATGTAATATTAAGTACTAAACCAAATTTAAATGAATTAATATAAAAGGACGCTAGTTTTAAGTTTAAAAGCCATGTTAAAAATCCAGTTAAGGTTTTTAGTTTTATTTCCTATTTATTTCCTGTCTACCAACATATGTGTGCGCCCATGGGGACAAATATTACTTTCGACAAGTACTAAATACACCTCAGTGTGCTGGTTTATCGCGGTATGGTTGCACAATCATAGACAGACACTGCAAAGGTGACTTGTAATCATTGGCTGATCTCCCATCTACCAAATCATAAAACCTTTTTGAATTTTATTGTTCATATTTGCTTTCTTAGAATGACCCCACGTCACTCTATTGTGCTATGAAGAATTTGCTTTGGTGTGGAAAAGCCATATCAAAATATTATATCCAAAAGGAAATTGAACTGAAGGATGCAGGCAAACTTGCTGCCATTAACTATAATGGGAAATGCTCCTTATCATACAAATTCACCAGCCCTCATGCATCAGTCTCTCCTGTAGGACGGCAGAGTGAAAGTCTTGTGTGGTCACAGTGAAGAGCAGACTATGCAATTTGGCTCTAGGCTTTCACTAATCCTGACAAAGCTATTATTTGTCTGCTTCTGCGATTTGAACTGCAGGCACATATCCTTTATTTAGTTTTCAATTTCCAAGAATTAGCACAGAGCATTTTTACAGAGAAACTGGGTCAAAATGTTTGTATCTGAGGGAATTTCAGACACACACATGCACGCACACAGAGAGAGAAAGAGTGTGTGTGTCACATTCACTTTTGATAACTTCAGATTCATCACAGACACAACCGAGAGACAGATTAAAAAGCTTTATTCAAACTAGCATGATCAGGCAGAACATTAAAGCCAAATAAGCAACATCAAAATCTGACAATTAACTAGACCTGAAAATAAAGCGAGGCCGTTCTCTCCATACAGTCCTTGATCCACTAACAGGGATGATACTGGATTACATTTGATGCAACTCTCCGAGCATAATGTACAATCTAACTGGCAAATTAGCAGAGGGAAAAAAAAACAAAAACTGAGCTGTGTACACAAATATGAATTTACACACTTTTGACTATACCAAGCAAGAAGCACAAGCACTTCCTGTGCCATTCAATCACAGTGAATACAGAAGATATCAAAAAAGTCTACTGTATAAAAAACAGTATAAAGCATTTAAATGTACAGTAAATGCATCTACTGGTTCTTAAAAAAAACAAACATCTGTTCTGAAACCAACAAGCAGAGCCCCTATCCATCAACGTCTAAGCAAGTCAAGGTGGTATTTTATCATCAGGGTAACTGTTAAGTTGTAATACTGTATGTAATGCCATTATTTTATTCATCAAAACTCACATATATCTTTTTTTTTTTTTTACAATGCAGAAGGCACGCAAGGAGCTCATCGGATGTGCAATTTATTAACTCTTTAAACACTGTTGGAATCAATCGGTTTAGGCATTGATTGCACACACAACCATGTTCTCCACAGCAAGAGATCCCTCATTAAGTGTCATCTTTAGTCTGACAGACAGCCTGCCAGCTGTGTTTATGTCTGGGCAGCCTGGTGTAACGTTCAACGCCAGGCAACAGCGAGGGAGGAAAAGAGAGGTTAGGTTTCCCTGACTCAGAATATGTGGCTCGATAAATCCAGAAATGTTCTCTCTTTCGCTGCATTATTGAGTGAGTGCTGTGATCGCATTTAAATTCTGTGCATATTTCAAAGTCACCTGCTTAATAATACTTCTTATGCACCGTCTGCGAGGTTCAGCAGAACCTCATTTTCATGTTCTTCCCAATGAGATTGTATCATGAAGCACCCTAACAAGTGGTCCTAATAAAAAACCCCTGTTTCTGAGAAATGAGAAATCCTAGGCTTTGCAGCAGTGCAACGGCACCACCTTCGAGGTTAAACAGGTCAAGAAAAGTACCCTAGTTTCGATTTAAGCACACTACCAAAACAACATCATACGCACTAAACTACACATATGCAACACAAAATGCTCTCGAAGAAGCTCACAAAAGCAGCATTAAAAGTTAATCAATAAAATATCTATAAAAAAATGAAAATTCATAAAACAACACCTTGCCTGGACCTTATATATTCCATTATATTGTACCATGGCAAAGATTACATACATTTTCAATATTCTCCCTCTTTTTCATAAACAGAATATTTAATCATTACAAAAATGTTTTCTTTTTTTAATTTTTAATTTTTTTTTTATTTCTACTGCAGTTGTATTTTTTTAATTGAATAACAAAATTTGCACTGTGTGAAATACATAAATGCAACTTCTATTTGTATTGCCAGTTTTAGCAGCCTGGGAAAAGTCAGAAATCATTAAGTTGGGAAGATAAAAGCGATATAAGTGACTGATAAAATCTTGTATTGACATTTGACCCTGTTTTCAACGTTATACTTGCTGTCCACTCTTACCCCACCTCAATATGTTATGACAGACCTCCTCTGAATAAAAAATGTATTTAAAGGTACACCTCCCTTGTGCTCCCTCACAACAAGCTTTTGGTTTCTTTTTTTTTAACTGTGTGGGATGAGACAGACTGACTTTGAATATGTTTCAGATACAATTTTTTGGAAAAGTACATATTGCAGTGTAACTCTCGTCTCCACAATACAGCCAGATAACAGCATAGCCAGTCAGTACACATGTCTATGAGGTATGAATTGCACACCTGACATTTGTGTCATGTCAAAATTTGATCACCTGGATTACAGAAAAAAACGAAATGTTTCTACTTCTCTGATCTTCGTATTGTTTCTTTATAACTACAGAACAATCAAAATGAAAATATAAATTGTACAGCTTTCTTTTCTTTCTTTCATTCTTTTTTTTTTCATTTTCACACATTCATCACTGTTCAGTACAACAACCATTGTAATAAAAAAAAAGGAGAAATCTACAATCAAATCATTGATTATTTTCATCGGCACGACTCATAATACAGTAGAAATGTTTTATAAAAAAAAAAACTGAAAAAAGAAAAGCAAAACACCAAGTGCAAAGCCTGAATTACTGACATAACCAGCTACAGTTCAGTATTTAATCAGATTTATGGAAGAATCATATTTACCCTGATTCATGTGTGTGTTTGTGAATAGGCGTGTTTTGTACTTTAGCTTAAAAGAACGTTGTATGATGGTGACTTATGTATAGGTTGAGCTACTGATGGTTTCTAGAAGTATACACAGCGTAAAAAACCTGGAGAGAAAGGCAAATTAGTTTGTTTCAAATCATTGAGAAGGGAATGTCCTGATATCCTGACGTAAATGATTTCAATGTCCAAATACTTCGAACATGTTGTATGTAGAATCATGCAGATTCATGCTTAAAAGAAAAGGTATAAATCTGAGGTGATTAGTGGTTGATGTTTGTTTGGGGGATTGGAGGGATGAGAGAGAGAGAGAAAGGGATAGTTGGAGCAGAGGGACCGTGGGAGGACAGATGTTTTACATCTTCTTTGTGAGTCACAGGGACGAATTTCAGCCAGAGACTCCCATGAAGAGATGATTATATCATGGCAGTTCTCTTCTGGGTTCCTGCTAAGAGACAGAACCTAGAATTAGCCCAAAACAGAAAGTCAGCCTCAATATAAACTTATAGAAAGTCTTCACTCATGCAACAGTGGATCGTGACTGGTTACTGCCACCAACATTGACATGTTATTGAGTTTCAGGGACACTGAAATTCAGGGGTAGTAAATTAATAACTTGCTTCTATATTGAGGTGCATTCTTTTTTTTCAATGTATTCTTTCAAATTAGTGTTGTTGGGTATTCAGGATTTTAGAATAAACATATGACAAAGGCATCAACTACAATCGAGAAGCATTAAAGCATGCACAAGCAGGCATCACAGGGTGCTATTCGGTATTATGTGGGCAACCGTCTACAAAGATAGCATCCAAATTATTGCAGGAATTTGCCCACAGATTTGAAATATGTCCTAATAGAAATCACATGCGGAGATAGTTGGTACACTGCTGTCAGGTATTTTACATGCTGAGAACCTATTCAGGACAATTTATTCCTTAATCCCTTTTTTTTTTTTTTTTTATATCCGTGCCATCATTTTGCCCTGAATCTCCTCCAAGCTAACCAGATGTGCACAACACAACTCTGACCAGCGGCCAATTTTATCCTAATCTCAGCTCTCAGTAAGCTGATAGGTTTTCTCACTAGAGAGACTGGCCAATTTGAATTTTAGCACTCACAATGGCATCAGATTGGAGCAGAATGGTGAGTTAGTCTGATCGGGGACGGATGGAAATATTGCTATTCTGCTCTATTTAATCATGAAACTGGGAACTGTGACAGTTTTTCAAACCAAAAATTTTGAGCTAAACCAAAAAAAAAGATTTATACCAAATAGAAAAAAAGATGTCTACAGGATTATAGTGGCTCTACATGATGTAGTTAGCAACCAGCATACCTCCAGTTGTAGAATGGACTTCCTTTCATTTTGAGTACTTAAGAACAGAAAAAAAAGAGACAAGTTCAGTGGCACATGTGAAACTCAACTTACATTTACGATACACAAACATCATGCACAGCTCCCTCTCTCTCTCGCTGTCCTTTCAGTTTAGTCTGCAGGTCCAGCCGTAAAAAAACAAACATCTGGATCGATTTCAGCAGTTCTACGTTGATTACAGTCTACAGTGAGCAGGAGCGCTGCTAAAGATGCTACTACAGAGTCAGACCCCCATCATGATGCGTTCCATGTCCTTAAGGAGAACTCCTCGACGTCTGGGCTTCTTTGAAATACTCCCCCCTTTTACAGCCACTAGTTATACTCTGATTGTGCATTATGCATCTGCAATAAATGACCTACATACTCTATAAGACATTGAACAGTGGGGGTGTTGTTGGTCTAATTAATGCAATGAGAATGCAGATAGTTGGCTATAGAAATACACAGATAATGAACATCAGACTATGTTCTTATCTTAGTTGTAACTTTTTTTTAAATATATTTCCATAATATGCTTTAGAGTACATAATATATAATACATATGCAGTATTTTTTACAGCATCATAATAACATTTTGGCCCATTTCTTTTTCTCAGTTGCATCGTGTTTCAGTTTAAGTTTATACATATACATAAGTTTCGGTTCCCTCGGTGATAACAGCTGTAATAGCAGCTGAAGACACTGAAGACATTTAGTGTCAATTACATTACCAATTAACGTTCAAGTCCTTAAACACATCTTTTAGCTGTCTGATCAATACTTGATCTGGTTCCCTCTGTGTTGTCTGTACACCTCCAACAAAAGTGTGCTGCCCTTTAAAATAATGTCCTGTATCTCTGTCATCTGTTGAGAATAATAATATTATACATACCTCCAGTGTGGATGCTCTGGAGTCTGTGGTCTCACTTGGCTCTATGCTCCTGGGTATACTGGAAACAAAATACCCAGCTCCTTTGGGGATTATCGGCTGTCTCACAACCACTTTGCCTTTCCTGGTCTCTGCGAGGAACAAACTGTACCAATAGGCATCACTGGAGATCAGTGTGGAATCTGCGATGGTGGAGCTTCTCTGGCTGATCACGCTGTTCCTGCTGATCACGCTGTTCCTATTGGCCGGGGGCATCTTGATGGCCTTTGGCTTTGGTTTTTGACATTTCAGCACAATGATAACCAAGATGGTAATCAGAAGCAGAAACGACACAGCGCCTAAACCGATAACTAAGTACAGGTTTAGGTCCGTGAACACGTCATACTCTAGTGGCAACTCTGTGGTCTCTGAAAAGGGCATCGCATGTTCTACTGTTGATATCTTGATGGTGACAGTGGCAGAGAGAGCGGGGTTACCGTTGTCTTTGGCAACAATCACCAGCCGCTGTTGTCGAGGGTCTCTGTAACTGAACATTCTTGTTGTCCGGATCTCTCCGTTGTACTGATCCAGGCTGAAGAGGGACGCATCAGTGATCTGCAGGAGTTGGTACGTGACCCTGGCGTTCTGCTCGGAGTCCGCATCGATGGCGATCACTTTAGCCACCAAGTGTCCCTTATCTGTGGACCTCGGTATCACCTCTTCGATGACAGAGCCTTGCGCCCGCCAAGGTGACACTATAACAGGAGTGTTGTCATTTTGGTCCAGAATGATGATGTGTACTGTCACATTGCTGCTCAGTGGAGGAACACCAGAGTCTCTCGCCTCGATATGGAAAAGGAACTCCTTCTCTCTCTCATAGTCAAAGGTTTTCAGGGCATACAGATTACCATTCTCCGGATTGATGGAGAACAGCATTGACATAGACGTGTTAACAATCTCCTTCTCCATTATGAAATAAACCAAATACTGGTTCTCATGGAGATCTGGGTCAAACGCACTTAGGGACGTCAACAACGCCCCTGGTAGATTATTCTCCTCAACATGGATTGTGTAGAAGGATTGGGGGAACGTGGGTCTATTGTCATTGACATCCAGAATCTCTAAAGTGATGGTCTCTGTTTCCGTTAAGGGCGGGGAACCTTTATCCGTCACCTTAAGTATGATGTCGTATTCGCTTATTATTTCTCTGTCAATTGGCTTTGAAACCAGCAGCTCAAAGTAACCCTCTGAGGAGTTGTTCAGGAGGAACGGTAAGGTCTCTTGCTGACTCAAGGTGAGCTCCACTTTCCCGTTGAGTCCAGAGTCCCTGTCGCTGACACTGAACACTGCAATCAGCGTCCCTACGTTCACATTCTCAGTCATTAAATTTGTCAGAGACTTGATGGTTATCTCGGGGGAGTTGTCGTTCAGATCCGTGATGAACACCATCACTTTGCAGTATCCTGACAGCGGGTTGGCCCCTTTATCCTGAGCCTGTATGTACATCTCAAAACTTTGACTCTCTTCATAATCTATCACCCCCTTCACCTTGATCTCACCTGAGTTGGGGTCAAGTGAGAATAGCTCTTGTGTCTTCTCAGATGTGTACAGCGTATATGAATATAATAACTTGGCGTTTGTGCCTTCGTCCAAGTCTGTTGCGTTTAAGGTCATGACCACTGTTCCTGCAGCTGAGTTCTCCGGGACGGTTATTTCAAACACCGGCTGACTGAACAGGGGGGCGTTGTCATTGATATCCAGCACATTAATAATGATGCTGGCTGTGCCGGAGCGAGGAGGAACCCCTCCATCCACAGCTGTTAAAATCAAATTATGAACTGCTTGCTCTTCTCGATCTAAATGACCACTGAGCACTAAATCGACATATTTGGAGCCATCGCTGCCGGTTTGTATATCGATGTTGAAATACCTGCTTTCGCTGAGATAGTAAGTCTTGATTGAATTCGCCCCTACATCCGCATCCACGGCGTTTGTCAGTGAGAATCTCTCACCTGATGGGGTTGCTTCGGAAACGTCCAAATGCATTGTCCTCCTTCGAAACACAGGCGCGTTGTCGTTGATGTCCATGATTTCTAGTTCGATATTAAAGATGCGAATTGGGTTTTCAAGTATGACATCCATTTTCAGAAAACACGAGGTTGTTTTAGTCATGCATATGCTCTCCCGGTCCATCTTCTCCCGGATTACCAGCTCCCCGGTTTCTTTGTTGATGTCAAGGTAATTTTTGCTGTGAATGACATCCAGCTTTGCTCTCCGTTGCACCAAACTGCGAACATCCAAACCCAAATCTGTGGCCAGATTGGCAACAAAGGAGCCCTCTTCCATTTCCTCCGGAATAGAGTAGCGAGTGATGGAGAGCACACATCCCCATAGTGCGATAAAAGCAAAGACACCCACCATAAATCGTGTCCGTAAAGGTGTAATGATAAGCGCAATCATTGTGGTATGTTAAAAAGAAAAATTGATGAAACAGATCACGTTGTCTTGATGCAGGGGGACGCCGGTGTCATTCTTGCTTTCGCGTTGTAGCTGGAGCTGCAGTAGGCCATGCACGGTTACTGTACTGCTGGAGGAGCGGGGCTCTCACGGAGCTGCTCTGCAGGGGCGTGTGCAGCATTTGTGTGGGCTGATCGGGTGGCCACAATGGAATTAAGAAATGCACATATTTAAAGTCAGGTACCAGACATATAGAAGAAAATATGAAGAAAAAACAGTTAATGGATGTGATGAACAAGTTATTCTTTATGTAAGGAAATATTATGTAGGCTAGCTATACAGTTTTTGGTTCTATAGAGAAATTTCCTATTATGGTTATAAAGTAATATTTCCATGTAGGAAAAGGTTTAATTTGTTTATTGCATCGCTAGGAGAAATCCAGTAAACACTCTCTGGGTGTTATATATAATTATGCAATAAGGCATTTTGGAAAAAAAAAAAAAAAAAAGGAAATGAATGATGGTTTGTTATTGAACATTGTTATTCAAATAGTAAAGAAAAACACTGGGGAGGTCGTATGTTTTGCCACAGACTGTACTTCCTGTCATTATTTGTGACTGTAATTTTTAATGTTAAGGAATCATTTACTGACATGAGGGATGATAAGAGGATGGTGCTCAATATTCCTCTCCTTTAGCTCCCTCCAGTGTCCTGTCCGAAATTTACAGCAATATCTGGACTTTACCCACCACACACACACACACATCATGTTGTCTTCTATGTTTAATGGATTCAAGAGGTCATTTTTGAACAAATTAAATAATAAACCTACAAAATCTGCAGGAAACTACAGGGACTTTACAGTATATCTGGTTTGTGTATTAAGTATTAAAGTTTTTCTCATGTAATAGAGCTCATAAGTTAAAGAGGGTTGCTGTCTTGTTGTTTGGCAAGCTGTATAAATTGGATGAATTATGGTTTATTATGAACAAGACAGCTTTTGGAGTATACTGAAAGTTGAGTACACTTGAGTAAGCCCTAAAGTTCAAGTCTGTTAACCAGTGAGCCAGATATTAGTCTGACCCTGCAGGGAAACAGAAGTGTATGAGAAAATAAGTAAATACTGTAACTCAAATTATTTTCCTTCTTGTAAAATGACCCAATGGCCTATCACACATGGTTCAGATGTAACATTTTAGTGATCAAACGAACAACAAATTTGTAACCAAAATGTTGTGAGTATTTTTAGTATTGACAGTCGTTTTTGAAGGTAGAAAGGCAATTTAAGCCTGTTTGAGGATACACAAGTCCTTCTAGACCTGAAGCTGAAGACAAATCAAGGTAAATTTTTACAGAAGAGATATTTGTGAGGAAAAGGCACCCTCTAGTGGACGAAAATGGAAACTTCAGTTAAGAAAATAAATTTGGAGAAAGCAGAGTTGAAGAGAAATAAAGCAACATAAATTGGCCCGATGAAAAGATTTTATATGGTACAGATGCTTCACATATATGTCTGTGCTTATAGCACGTAGGACATATGTATTACACATGACTGCAAAGCCTGGCTGTTTTTGGTCCTGATGCAGTGATACAGTCAAAGATAAATCTTGGCTCGCCTATCTGTAATTATTGGCAGGATAAAGTGGTGAGCTTATCTGGATATATGTTTTAAATGATGGATGTTCCAGTAGTCCCTAAATGAGACTGAAAGGTTTTATCCATCCAATTTTGTCTTCTTCAAAATAAATCTGAAACTGATATTCTCTCAACATGAAGCACTTTTTACTGAGGCAGTCAGGCCCAGATTAACCCGTTGGTCTGCAGTAGCACAGAGGCGATGGATTTTGGGGATTAACTCCACAGTGGTAGTTTAAAACCCTCGGTTTTACTATCTAAGAATATCACGAGAAAAGGTTAAATGGCACTCGGAGCCATAAGTCACAGCACGACAATAATAAATAACAGCTTCATAAACACAGGTGTTCGTGTCTAGGTTCTTGCCTTTTACTTCTAGATTCAGCAAGAAGATTGAGATGTAGTGTGTAGTGTCCATGTACTGCATTTGTAAGCAGCTCTTTTACTTCTACTTCTCTCTGTTTACTGAGAGGCAGCTTTGAAGCTAGTTAGGTTATTGTGCTCCTGCCACATTTTAGTCAGCGCTCTCAGTGCCATGAGATGGTATTTGATCTTATGAATCTTTACAAAGCTCACAAACTGTAATTGTGATTTGATTCATTATGTTACAGTTTCACTCTGAAACAAATATTTAATGCCAGCTCTTGATGGTGGCAAAAAAACAAACAAAAAAAAACAACTTCACAGTTGAGTTTACTTTAACCGTTTTCCTGTTATGTAGTATATGTGTTGATTTATTCATGGAAAAATTCACAATCATGTCACTCTGGCTGTTATTTCAGAGCCACATAAATACATAATCACCTCAGACTTTGACGCAGTATATCCTTCACCAATGAAAGGTGTAAAAGTATAACTGTTCCGTTAAAAAAAAAACTACAGTTATAGAGTTGACAACAGATTTTATTGATATAGTATATACAGCGTGATTAGTGCTACTAAGTATAACCCTGTAATGCATCTATAGAATTACACCCAAGGGGTAATATAATGTAAATACTGTAAATTTTGGAATGCATATGAAGAGACGTCACCTCACCTGTATTATTGTTGCATTACTTTATTGTCCTGTATCGTCATCTCTTTGCATTGTTCTCAGATTGCATTCAAACTTATTAGACATGTCTTTAAATGAATAGAAGTTAAACTGAAACGACAACTGTGACTGTAGCAGCGTTTGGTTATCTAACCAAACTCTGCTTGGTAAAAAAAAGACAATGTCCACAAAGGCTCTTTTTTGTTGTTAACTACAGTATAGCCCCATTTTAAAAAATACATATCTTGAATGTGTTAAGATAGCAACTTCAACTTTGAAGGCTACACGGTTTATTGTTTTCACAGTTAGTTGGTTCACATCTTTGACACAGAAATGCACTCAAAAGCTGTCAAAAGCGAAGCACAAAAGAGACGGGTACTGAGATAACCCTGGTGCTGAAATAATGAAATATTTAAATCAACATTCTCCACTTGCTGAGAACCAACAAGATACTCACAGATCAAATCAAATTTGCCTGAAACCGAAATGAAATGAAACTGTCTTCCTTCGAACTAGACTACATTGATGGGAAAAATATGCTTGTGCTAAGGATTGGTATTAAATTACACTGAGAAGAGGGTGAAATATTATCTGTCAGTATTCAAGAGCAATACTTTCTCTATAGTGAAGGAATTCATGGTTAATAATGATATCAGTCAGGTAATGGCATATGTAGCATACACAGAGTATACAGTATAGCTGGTGTGTCACTTAAAGATATCATTGCTTATGAGACCGTTGTCATGATCAAAAGACTGTTCATAGGTTGAGATGAATCTCTTTTTCTTCCCAAAAGTAGAAAACGTGTTATACACATCCAGATCACCTCTGGGTGCGAGCTTCAGGGTGCTGTAGCCAGACGTTGTGCCAGGAATGTAGACGTTGTGCTGGTAGTCTAGTGGTTCACAATGAGGCTGAGTGTACTTTGGAGTCCATGAGTAGTTAGGAACGGCTGCCTCTTGAAGAGACATCTTGCACTCTGTTAAAAAAAAAAAATGTGCATACATAACAATTTGTGTCAGAAGATTATTTCTGCAAAGACTTACTATTTACATACAGTATGAATAATAAGGTGCTTTTGAAGGCGTTGTCTTAATTCTAGCTATTTTACAATAACACTTCTTGCAGTGACTTAAATAATCCTCTTGTTGATGCATTAATATTGAATGTGGCCCAGTGCTCTCTGCTCTTTATATTTTATAACTAAATCCTCAGGCACACACACACACACACACACACACACACACAAGGACAACCTCTACCCTCCACGCACCAGTCCTTCTTTCATTTGAACAACAATGACCTACCATTCATATGGTTTCCCCAGGTCCAGTACTGTGGTGCCACAGAGCAGGAAAACCCATCAGCATCATATTTTTGTTGACGTGACAGAGTCCCCTCCATATTTGCTGAACTATACCTGGAAAAAAAGTAGCAACAACACAAGTAGTTTAGGTATATGCACATATGCACGTGTGTGTGTGTGTGTGTGTGTTGTAATCAGCTGAGTTGTATTCACCTCTTGTATGCTGAGTTGCATTGGTTCTTGGTCCACGTCCAGTTCTTGTTGGAATACTTAAGCTGTTGAAACATAAACTTTGTTAATCAATGACCGGCTAAGGTACAAATGCTGTGCATTTTTGTCTCGACACAATAACACGCCCTTTTTTTGTCCCTCGTATGTGTTGAATAGCTGATAACCAGGTTTGAAGAATTTATAATAACAAATCTATGATGTTTTAATCCAACGTGACACATTAGAATATTACAAGATATAAACAATATGCACATTTTACAGTGTAACATCCCTTCATACAAACAAGTTTAAAAAAAAATAGAAATTATATTTTATTTATCATTTTTTAATCAAAGTGAGACAGCAGGGTATCTAGTGAGATAGTGGATGTTGTTTAGGATAAGATTTCAAAGTCATATGATAGTGAGAAGTTAATATTTTAATGATTTTAATGTTTCCAACAACATACAATAGGATGCTTTATTTTGCATTATATTCTGTAGTTACCTCGTTGGGGGTTGCGGCTCTGTTGTTGCTCAGCTCATTGCGGTCCAGCACGCTCCAGGCAGAGGTCAGGTAGTCTGTGCTCTTGGCGTTATTCTGTTGAACTGACATCACCGGACTACAAGGCTTGAGAAACATGAAGTCGCTTTTAGACGATTCCGGTGTCAGACACATTTTATAACAATAGACCGGAGGAAGTGTGTTTGTGTTGCCCGGCTCCACGCAGCCGGACGCGCCGGCGGACATGCGGACATTCAGGTTGGAGTTTTTAAAAACCTCCGAGGCGCTGGATGTTTCTGGGCGAGAACAGCAGCAGCAGCAGCAACGCTCACTGATGGAGAGGTAGTTGGACTCACTGTTGGACTGTCTGCCCTTCACTCTCCTCACTGCAACCAGGACAATTATAGCCACCAGAAATGTGAAGGAGATTGCGCCCAGAGACACGATTAAGTACAGGGTGAAGTTGGAGCTGTGATGCGGGCTTACTGACAGGTCACCCAAATCGGGCTGTGAATCTGGCAGGCTGTCAACCACTGACAGGATGATGGAAACTGTGGCCGAGAGGGGTGGCTGACCATTGTCCTTCACCAGAATAACCAGTCTGTGCCTCGTGGGGTCTTTCTCCATCAACTGGCGTATTGTCCTGATTTCGCCTGTATACAGAGCAACGCTGAACAAGCTCGAGTCTGTCGCTTGGAGCATCTGATAAAAAAGACGCGAGTTTTGACCCGCGTCTGCGTCCACCGCGTTGATTTTGGTAATAAGGTAACCGGCGTCAACCGATCTTGGCACCGGTTCGCTTGGTGCCGTCCCGTTGTGTGGAACCGGTGACACGATCACAGGCGCGTTGTCGTTTTGGTCCAAAATAAAGATATTTACCGAAACGTTGCTGATCAGAGGCGGAAAACCGGCGTCTTGTGCTTGAACCGTGACCTGAAAGTTTTTCAGCTGTTCGTGGTCAAAGGATCGCAGCGCGTAAATGTTCCCGTTGTCCGAGTTTATGGACACGTATGTGGACACGGGCATCCCGCGTATGTTACCGTCCAGTATAGAATAGGAGAGGTACGCATTTTCACCGGAATCTGGATCCAGTGCGGTGACAGAGCAAACGGACGCTCCCGGTGCGTTATTCTCTGTCAAATACACAGTATAGGAAGGCTGTTTGAAGTGAGGGGCGTTATCGTTCACATCAGACACTTGAACCAAAATGGTTTTCCTGGTGAATAAAGGTGGGGAGCCCATATCTCGGGCGGTGAGAGTGATGTTGTACTCCGCTACTGCCTCCCTGTCCAGAAAATCACAAGTTACTAATGTGTAGTAGTTCTTAAAGGATGAGTGGAGCTGAAACGGGACGTGATGGGGGATCTCACAGTCCACGTTCCCGTTTTCCCCCGAGTCTCTGTCCATTACACTGATGACTGCTATCACCGTCCCCGGAGGTGCGTCCTCCTGCACAGGTGTGGACACTGATGTCAAAATCACCTCTGGGAGGTTGTCGTTTTTATCCAGAATGTTCACTAGTACTTTACAGTGGACTGCTACAGCGGACGGACCTTTATCTTTAGCCTGGACATAGATTTCATGCATTCTGGCCTTTTCATAATCTATCACTCCTTTGACTTTGATTTCTCCTGTGCGTGAGTCCACGCTGAAAAGCTGGCGCACTTTGATAGGAGCGTGGCCGCTGAATGAATAGGTGATATCAGCATTGGGACCCTCATCTAAATCGGAGGCGTTGAGTTGTATGACAACTGTGCCTTTGGGTGCGTTTTCAGCCAGTCTCACTCTGTAAAACGACTGGTCAAACACTGGCGCGTTATCATTTGCATCCAAAACGGTAATATCAATTTGCGCAGTGCCGGATCTCTCTGGCGCGCCTCCATCCACCGCTGTTAGGACCATTTGATGCGCACTTTGCTGCTCTCTGTCCAGTGTGTTTTGTAGGACTAGCTCTGCGAATTTACTGCCATCGCTGCGCGTCTGTATATCTAAAAGGAAATGGTCATTTACGCTCAGCAAATAGGTGCGGAGCGAGTTGGATCCCACGTCTAAATCCTGTGCGCTCTCAAGTGGGAAACGAGATCCCGGCGCAGCAGACTCGGAGATGTCCAAATTAAACTCGGTCCACGGAAAACTGGGAGAGTTATCATTCACGTCCAATATTTCCATCTCTACCCTGTACAGCTCCAGAGGGTTTTCTATGACCACTTGCAAGTGAAAAGAACAAGACAAACTCTGCTCGCATAGTTCTTCACGGTCAATTCTTTCGTTGACAAATAAAACTCCATTTTCTAAATTTACTTCCACATATTGCTTCTTGGCACCTGAGACTATCCGGAATCTGCGCGCAGAGAGCTTGTCCAAATCCAAGCCCAGGTCCTCTGCAATATTGCCAACAAAAGCTCCATGTTCCAGTTCCTCAGGGATTGAGTAGCGAATCTGTCCCCAGACTGCATCCAAGAAACAAGTGAACAACGCAAAACGCCATACTGCATGCCATTTCCCATAGAGTAGTTTCTTCACTCCTTGTGTGTCCATCTGTAGGCTGAAGCAACTCACACTAAAAGGTCTGTGTCTGTAGTCTGTCACTCATAGAGGATGATTAAAGCAGAACTGAGCAAAAAGCAATCTGGAAAATAAACTTAGCATTGGTGGGACTCGAACAGCGCGCCTGCCTGACAGAAAAGAGGATAGAGAGAGAGAGAGAGAGAGAGAGAGAGAGAGAGAGATGTGTGCAAAGGGCTACTACCCTGTCTCAGATTAGTGTGCGTTGTGTGTGTATGTGTGTGTGTGTTTATTATTGGCCCTACTGTTCCAATAGAGGGGAAACGACATCTGCTCGGATAATCTTTCCTGCCTACTAGCCCGATCAAATTCATGCCACAGTCTCCAGGCTTAGACCAGGTCAAACGTTGCTTGATTCACTTTCTTATACGAGTGTTTTATCATGGTGAACTGCAGCCCAGCATAAAGGGATACAAAACAATAATAATAAAAAAATAAAACTTCCTGCAGCATATTCAGTGAAAAGTAAGTTAAAGACTTATAATTCTTAATAAAGCTACTTAAAAAAATGATTTAATTAACATGACAGCTTCAAAAACCTCTTTAATAAACTCTATATGAAACTTTATGAATGTGAAAGAAGAAAAGCGGCATTAAAATCCATAAATCTGTGTTTGTGTTATTAACGTCAACAATAATGACATAAACTCAATCACATAAAGTCAAATATTCTGTTATCAGGAAGTGAGAAGTGGTTCAGATGAACCTTTATCAAACCAGCTTTAAACACCTTACCTAATAAACACAAATTATACTGTAGTAATGATGATAATATGGCAGAAAAAACCCTGTTTATCATAGAAACAGTTACATTAATAAATTTACAGTAAGTTTGAAGTAGAAGTAAGAAAAACTGTCCTGAGGAAACAGTTCAAATTTAATGACATCATTAGGGCAGCATAGCATGAATTGCTCCCGTATAAAAACAGCTTTTTTACAGGCTGTTTCAGTGTATTGACAATCAAATAGAGCAGTTGTATCTGTTTACCACATCCACCTCAATGCGCGCTCCACCCGTTTGCTCTGAGAAAAAAAACCCCAGTTCCCCTGGTTAAGAACTGAAAACACAATCTGTCTGCAGGAATGAAACTGCAGCAGATGGTGAGGTTTTTCCATGGGCTCATGCTCTTTTTAATTAATGGAATGGAGATTAGAGGGCATTTTCCCTGGATCATTAGTGAACAGAGGAATTAAGACATTTTGTGAGAAATAATCCCAAGGCTATCCATGTGATGCACATGTGGTTTTTCCTCTCAGTGGTCATATTGACCTGCTTTTCACAGCCTAAGTGCATGGCATCACTTACGCACTGCAGAAACTAAGTAGCCGGGATAAAGGGACACAACCATCACATTTAGGGATCAAAAACACAAAAGAGATTATCTCTCCGTCTCTCTATCTCTCTCTCTCTCAAACACACACACACACACTCTCACTTCGTCTATCTCTCACTCAAGGGCAAAAGTAGAATATCAATCCCTTAGTCTTTAACTACTTTCCAGCTTTAAAATACTGTGGGATTAGAATAGGTTAGCCTATATACTACAGCTTCTAAACACTTAATCGCTTTTAGCTGGAAACAGTGTTGTGCATTCTGCTTAAATGTTAAAATGTCTGTCATGTAACATGTTCTGAGTGCAACTAATTATTTTGATTTTTTTTTTTTCTTTATCCCTTGGAAAAAAAAACCATTGCAGATGTTCTGCACCACCTGGTATAAAGAGCCAAAAGCAAACTGACAGGGATGATTTATTACATGATTGATAGCTGTGGTTATGAGATAAATAACAGTTATTCTCCTCTTTGCATCAGTTGCCACATAGGAGCCTTTTTACATTTTTTTTTTTTTGCATCTGTGCTGTAGGAACAGTTTTAATATAGTATAAATATAGACAGTCTTGTGAAAAGAAGTGAAGTGAAAAAAAGTATTCCATCTGTAAACATAGATTTTTTTATTAATAAATTAAGCAATTCAATAGTCTGCAAAAAAAAAAAAAATTCATTTGGATATTACTTCTAGCGCATGGTTGATCATTTTCATTATTAAAGTCTCTGTTGCACCAAGAAAATTTTGTTATTCTTTTCAGAGTAGAAAAAAAATAAATTAATCAGTGTATGAATAAATTCGAGGAGGTGGGATTTAAAGTCCTTCATCCTCTTTTGACTTCACAGAAATTGTTACAGAGCCAGAATTTTGATATTCGTCTATCTATAAAACGTTTTCTTCACAGGTGTCATCTCTGACATCGTGTCTCAGATGTCTGTAAAAAAATACTGACGCTCTACCGTTTTATGTGACTCCACTCTTCTCCCAGCTACAACAAATCTACAGTAGCAGCACATGGGGGTTTTTTCACGAGGTCATCACCTCCGTTATTAAACTAGGCTCAGTGTGTTTGTTGAAACTTGACACGAACGTCAGAGGTAAGAGCCGAATTGTTATTGGATTTGTCACATGTGAACTTCCTGACATTGATAGTTTGCCCCGGGAAAACCTCTGGAATCACTAACATTAAACCTACAGCCACAGGAGAGTGAAAGTCAGAGCCAGGGAAAATAACCCGTTTGTCTTTCTGTTTTATTTCCATTTCATATCCCGGTCATATTTTATATCTTATATTTTTTCATGATATCATATGGGAATTTCAAAAGTTAAACTGTTAAATGCAAGATGTCCATTCTCAATATACCTATATGCACTGCATACTGGTCCATTATAGCCTTCATGCTTGTATGTTCACATCTTAAATACAGATTTAAGATGAGCATAGAGAAGTTTTGCTAACATGAAGAAAAAAACACTTTTGGATGTAGGGGGATCATGGGTATTACTATTATTATTATTATTATTATTATAATAAATGATCACTATGACTGAAAGAAGGATGAAAACTATCTGATGAATGAAGAAATGAAATGATTTTTACTCTCAACTGATCTGTTCCACATACTAATAGTCGCTATTAAAAAGTCATTCAAGTAATGTTTACCAGCACACATCAACGGCAAGCGATGAGGACAGTATTACGTTTTAAGGAAGACTGTAGCTATTGAAATGCAGACTCAGAAATTACAGAGTAATTCAGGTCACTGACAAGTATGAAGAGACTAAACAATTACCCCACCAACGAGCAGATGTCTCTGAGATACAACACGCCAACAACAGTATGTATCAACAGAGAGAGGCTGCTCACTCTGTGTAACATGGTCTTCTTTCCCAAGAGAACAGAGAGTGTTAGACAGCCAATTTGAGAGGCTTCTCTTCTCCTGCTATGATCATTACTTTTGCAGGAAAGGATGCAGACAGCAGCTGAGGATGCTCTCCAATCAGTTTGAGCCTTTATGTGTTGACACTTATCATAAAGATAATCATATTTCAGTGTTCACTACATTATTTTATACAGTACGACAAGGGAGTGAGACAAAGTTTGACAGATAAAATAGCTTAGTATTAGGCATTGTTTTAAAATAAATGTTTAACCTACTGCTGACATTTCCAGTAGCACAAAATCATCAGTCTTATGTCGTGTTCCAGTTCAGAAGGTATTATCATTTATGGATTAATTTATTAATCATTAAGTGTCAAGAAATAGTGAAAAACGATCATCGCAAGGTGACATTATCATATTTGTTCAGCTAACAAACTTCAAATAAACCTGACACTACTGTATTCAATTTACAATCATATAAAAACAGGGAAAAACTATTAAAATTAATTTTTTAAAGGTTTTGCTTATTAATTAATTGACAAATTGTTCCAGGTCTACATGCAGCAATGATGTAAGATGTATTCAGATCCTTCACTTAAAAAGGCCCTGTACACCCAAGGTAAACCCACACAGGTAATTTAAATTATTTTTGGCTGATTGGATCACTTTAGAGGTGTTCAGTACATGTTTAATGATGAATATTCATCAATAAATCTTCAAAGTGAACTGACTACTGAAACATTGTGATGTTGGGCAGATTGTCTGCTAAATCAGTGATCGTGACGACAAGTGTGAATTTGAAATTTTTCATCAATGTTTTTGAAAGCTTGGTATGAGTCTAGCTCGCCCTGTGGTGACCTGAGTAGTACGTTTCTAGGTGAGGTTGAGAAGGTAAAAGGCCAGTCACTGGTCAGGTGAGACTGAATAGGGAAGAGAGAACATGGCAGGTTGCTGTGAGACTGCAGATTTTAAGTGTTTGTTTGTTTGTTTGGCTTAAGTAATTTGTTGGGGTTAAATTTTGCTCCCATTTAAAAAAACCTGACCTGCTGACATGCTTTATGCAACATCCCTTTAAAAGATTTCCAGTGCCAAATGCCATCGTCTGACCTTTATAATAAGGTAGCAGCACTACACCTCATTAAAGCATACTAAGAGACTGGCAACAATATGATAACTTTACCTTTAAATAATACTAAACCTTTGTGCAGTGCTTTGTCTAACGCTGTATTCATTTACTGATGTAGATATTGAAGTGCATTTAAACAGTGATGTTTCTGCTTAGTAAAAAAAGTGAACTAACTACATATTCAGAGACAACAAACTCAGTTGAACTGAACTGATCAAAGTAATTTGTGTTTTCCACCTCTAGACCACAGGTCAAGCCGTCTCTCTCTGTAAAGCAGCTTATAACCTCATGTAGCCTAATTGCTGGACAGTTTTTTTTTTTTGTTTTTTTTTGGAAAAAAAACAACAACAAAAAAATTAACCACTTTATTCAGTGTTAGATGGTTTAATCTATAGGCTAATGCATAATTACTGGTCATATGTTTTTTTTTATGTCTAACTTTTATGAGCAAAGTCATTCATTTAGCTGTCAGATAAATATAGTGTAGTAAAAGTACAATACTTACAATACTGTGTATGATGTTTTTTCTTACTTTAAATGACATCTACTCCTTCTCCCTCATTAAAAAAGGAACAAGAAGGAAAACATATGTCTGAGTGGAGGAGAACTTTAAAGTAGGTGAAGTAGTCCTAGTAAAATCATATTGGCGTGGGCGTGGTTACATTTAAATGTTCTTGAAACCACGCCCAAATCGGCAGAAAACCGGCGCGTGCGGTCTCCCAATTAACTTCACAGGTCGCCATATTTGTTAATATAAAAATATGGACATATAGTTTTCTTGTTTACAGCAGTTTACACCAGCAGTATGGAGGCGTGATGCATGCAGCACCCGAGAAACCAGTTGGAGCGGAAAGAAAAGGAGAAAAACAGGCGGAGTTGAGATATAAAACTGTGCCAACAAAGCTCACTCCTCAGCTGCTAGCAAATTAGCCAGGTGAGACCCGGATAACACCTCACCTACGTTCCCCGCAGGCTGCTTCTGTTTAACCAGCTGCAGTCTACAGCACACCCAGTCAGTTTATACTATGCTAAAACGAGGACTATTTTGATGCATGGTACAATGACAGAGACTGGATAAGGCAGTTCTTCTTGCAGAAAGATACTATTTTTCCTGTCATTATTTCAGCTGTACTCCAGCAGAAGTAGTGGGCCTGTCCTTCACTGTAACTTCTTTAAAACATACTGTGACTGCACTGCTGCATGTAAAAGCTTCTTTTTCCCTCCCCTTACTTTTCCATGAACATAGATGAGCCATGGAAACATGTGAAAGTCCCATATAGTGCAGCTGACCCTTGAGAGAGAGAGCTTACCTTCAGGCAAAGATGTTATCCTGAGACTGTTTACGCCTACACTGCCACCTCCAGGTATTTAATGGCTTTTTTTTTTATCTCAAAGCATTGCATTGTTGGGCCTCTGTGGTGCTGCAGGTTAATGTGTACTTTACATTAAAATGACACATGATCAGCTTTTCTGTACAAGCTGGTGGTGTTTAAATCGTTGTTGTAACAATAAGTCAGTGTCGTGTTGCGTATGCACAGTGTGTTTGTCTATTTTTGTCTATTCTGGCCCTTCATAGGAGAGCAGTCTGGTAATCCCTCCTTGTTCAACAGCCTCTGATGTTAGCCATTAATCTTTTTGAAACTTTAATGTGTCTCCCTCTGTGGAAGTACACTCAGTTGCCAGTTTATTTTCCACATTTACCTAAAACCTAATGCAGTGTAATAAAATAGCCATGCAAAAAAAATACTATACTCTACTGAGAGGCTATTTAGTCTAGCCTCATTAATATAATAAATGATCTTGGCTAAAAAATACAGACACCTCTGCAGTCGTTTTCCCCCCACCTTGTTTTAGGCGTGCTGAGTGTTATCATCCTATCAGTGATATATGTTTCATGTGTCTGAGGTGTTGACTCATTCATATCAGTGTTTCAAAGTAAACAAACTAAGAGCCTTAATCAGTCAACACAGGATATGGTAAACGTGGGCCGCTAATGAACACGAACATGAACACAGATTTATAAAACACATTACATCCTGTCCAGTGAACACAGACTATTATAGCTTTCACAACAACAAAAGAGATTTTCTGGACTTTTTAAATCAGACTCCAACAAGTGATGCATTTTTCTCACTTGGGGGGGCCTGTATCATTAAGTGAGATTAGAGGATTTGCCTATTTTTGAATTCAACTTCTGGTATCACAAAAGATGGCTCGCTTTTAACAGCTTTAGATCACAATGGTAACTGATGCTGTGTGGCTAACCTGTAATTAGGTTTCATTTCAGAGAATCAGATGAAAACCTAAACAGTCCACCTGGATCATGATATGCACATAGATAATGAAGTTATAATAAAGTGAAAATAAAGAGCAGTAGATATTTTTATAGTTCAGTAGAGTCACTTTGCTGTTTTAGGCTTTTTATGTGTCCAGTCTGGGTGTAAAACAAGGCTTCTGTCAAACTGATTGACAGTTTACTGTATTAAATACAAAATTAATGGCTATTATAACTGCATTTTAATTGCTCTCCAACAGAATTTACCCTTCAAATTATTTAACTTGTGTGGTATGCGCCGTAACCATCCTGCTACTGGGGCCACCCTATCTGCTGCTGTTTTTTCCACTGTTAATTAGTTCCCAGTAAATTATAAATGCAGCATTTTCATAAGACACACCTTATCAGAACATGTAGAAAATGGTGTGTGTGTGTGTGTGTGTGTGTGTGTTTCCCACCCTTATTTATAGCCTTACCTGTACTTAACGAAATTAAATATTTGGTGTCACTTTGCCTTTTAAAATGTTAGCAATTCACCTTTATAGACACACAGTTTACTACTTAGTACTACTTAGAAAGTAGGTTGTTGAAAGCATCTTGGAGAACTTACCAGAGTTGTTTTTCTTTTTGCTGTCTCATTTGCTTCTGTCTCTTCATGTAATCCCAGACTGGCTCAATGATATTGAAATCAGGACATACCATCTGTTGCAGGGCTCACTGTTCTTGTCTCTGGCGATGGTTTTCTATGACCAGTTGTGCATTTTGGGTACATATTGCAGAATAAATTTGGGATCAATCAAGACACCTCACTAATGGTATTGAATAATTGATAAGAATCTAAGCATCTAAAGTGTCTAAAACCTTTGCACAGTACTGTATTTCACATCTTCTCTCATGTCACAGTATACACTCATGGTTCTGATGATGATGCTTATAATTATAGACCCAGATTGAGCAGAGCCAGTTGATAATTCATGATACTGGTAATGCAGGTCCATCCATGTTATGCTCAGTGCATCAGTAAATCAAAGAATACATAAATAAAACACATTTTGACATAGCAGCACTGTACAATTAAACATGCCAAGATATATTGACTTGAGAAAGTGAAATAATATGTTTTGAGACAGAGGGGGAAAAAAAAGCAAGTGAATTAGTTGTATTATAGTAAGTAACTTTTTTAGGAGGTCTGATAGTAAGTGGCTGAATTGCTTCTTTTGACATGTATATTATACTTTAATGGCAGTAAGACATTACATACCATCCATTTACTTTGCTATATATTTGCTTTTATCTCAAATGTTCCTCTAGGGTTGACTCTAATGGTTTACATAATGAGCATTACATTCTGTAATTTTCATCTCAAACATGACACACATGTGATTGATGTTGACAGTAAATTTATCTACACTACCACTTTTGATCACAAGATTGTGACGTTTTTAAAATTAAACGCTTCTAAAATTGATTTGTGTTTTAGTAGTCTTGTCTGTCTTGCCAAATGCAGACTCACTACAGCTATAAAAATTTATTGTCTTATTTCCCATTGTGTTGTGTGAAATAAGACAATAAATTATTTCTATTTATAAAGTCAAGTCAATGTGACAGGTTGGACATTTCTGTCAACGGGTGTGGGACCCATATGTCTTCCCATATGAGGTGATGGACTGAAGTTTTAAAATCAAACTTTGCAAGTGGTAGTGCAAAGACGAAAGTTGCCCGTGGCTAAGGAATGCAACCCAAACTGTTACAGTGGACTTTATTGAACAACAGTAGAACAGACATACTTTCCCCAAATAAATAAGGTTTAAAACCCTGTGCAAAACATGACTGTGTACTCCTCAGCTGACCAGTCTCAGCCTGAGAGGAACTTGTGAATGAGATTCCTGCGTCTGTCTTTAGCTCATGTGCCAGTCACCATTAATGCTTGTTGCACTAGCATGGCTTTTCCCTCTGCCTGACACTCACTTGTACTTAGTCTACCCTCAATTGCTGTCACTTGTGTCCTAAAGGCTGTCATCTCCACTTTGTGCTCCATTGCCACCATGTCTTCTCCACTGCTCTATTTTCCCCAGTTCAGTGAGGCTTGTGGCTTGTTTGTCAGTAGGGGTTGATAGCCCAGTTATTTGGTTTAGCTGTCTGCTTCCCTGTTGCCCTGCCACTGCATTTTGGCTCCAGTGAGACATTTCAACATCTATCAGTGCCTCAGACCACATTTCTTACAGTACCTCATGGTCATTGTTTTGCTCAGTTTATTGAACTAGTGTCACTCTATCTTGAAACATCTATACATTTTATAGACAGACATGCCTATAAATACTTAATAAGACTTGTTTGTTTGTGTCTTGTAAATAATGGTAATTATTTTTATTTTATTTTAATAAAAGCCCCTTAATGTGATACTTAAATTAAAGTGATATCTGTCAAGAATGCAAGGCAGAATCATACCTGTAGAGGTCAGCATCTGTCTAATCTTTTTTTCTAATGGAATATGGATATTATGTGGACAGTTTTATCAGGCTTCCTCTTCACAAGCTGAAACAGTATTTTTACAGGGAAAATGCAGTAAATTACAGGATTTTATACTCAGTTTAGGAAATATTGTTTAACATACTAATCAGGTATGCTTATGATTCATAATGGTTTGGGTTCTTGTTTAGAAAAAGCAGTTTTAGCAGTTGCATGCTAAAATATTGAATATGTATGTGTCAGTTCTTGTTAGTGTTCGTGTCACACCACTGCCATTTTTCAACATAGTGATTCAAAGGCTTGACAATTATTGGGCAGAACTTGTCAAAACTAAAAAGCCTGCTGGTAATTGGCGTTTCTCTGTGTGACGTCCCTGATTATTCATTGAAATGTGTCGTTTTAGAGATTTGAAACACTGTGTAGTGTTTATGTACAAGATATATCATTCTATACAACATACCTCCTCTCTGCATTTGGCGCTTGTGAGTGCTTTATCTAACCAATTATAATTTGCTGAAACCCCTCAATATCATGACATGCAAAAACTGATTAATATCTAAATTCCTAAATATTTAAAAACTCAGGTAGAGCCTGTAACATATAAATCAATTAGCACTCTTTGCAATTTAATTTGCAGATTCATTTGCACCAAATAAGTGGCACATTTTCATGGCTGAATGCCAAACAAGCTTTTTTTTTTTTTAATAGATGTAGGCTTAGATGAACATTACTTTGGCTAATTTACTCTGAGTAATAGGAACATTGCTCGTAGCTACATACACAAATAGCCCATTTGATATGTGTGCTTAATTGGAAAGGTCAGAGAGCAGACTCGCCTCTACTGCAGCACTGCTGGAGCAATTTGGGATTCTTTGCCTTGGTCAAAGAGAGTTCATAGTGGTGCTGTATAATGTAGATATTATATTAATCACCCTTTAGTTCCCAGCATGGTACACCTACAAGTTGCAGCTACTGGAAATCAAAATGGCAACCTTTCAGTCATCACTCAGCATCCTTACCTCTGGGCAAACCTGTTGCTCCAGGAGGATTTTCGTTGCCAGTTGTCAGCAAGACTTTGGTTTTAAAATGTTGGTGAATACAACGACAAACTCCTCTCCCACTGTGTTATACCGTGCATAAGCTGATGTAAGGATTTAATTCTTTAAACGAATTGGATAGTACAAACAAATGCACACGAAAACTCTGTCATTGGTATACAGTATTTACACTGAGAAGGCACCCAGTTTAACAACACCATGTGCTATAAATGGTTGAAATAATCTACTGCAACCTAATAGTAGTATGAATCAAAACTTGAACAGACCCACTGAATAAAATCACCAAACCTAAACATGGACAGCTTAAAACCCCAGGATCCCTATGGCTTGCATGAAAAAACAATAACAATATCCAATTTCACATAATTAATAGCATAAAATAACGTTAAGTTTGAAATGAAATTCAAATATAATCAAATTGGCGTCTATTTAGGGGGACTTGAGCTCATTTGACAGGGCTGTGGTGATACTACTGGAGTGATGATACAACAAATTGAAAGTTGTATTGGAGAAGAAGACTTTACATAAAAAATAAATGGAGTAAGTTAAATAGGATCCACAATCTCACTGATTCTATAAACCGCAGAGAAAGGCGACATACTGTAATGCAAACATGGTAGTGCAACTATTTTGGATGGATAAACAGAACAGATCATTAAGCATGTAGGGTTTGTATGGAGGCAGTCAGTCGAGAGATGTAGTTCAGGTTGGAGGACCAGCTGAGTAGGTTGGGAAGAGGCTGCAGAAGCGGCAGGCAGAGCCTGTGGAGATGGACTAATTCCACCTCCCACAAATCCTCCAACAGTTGATTGCCTGGGTGGGCAGTGTCGGAGGCAATCCTCCCTGCCCTCCTCTTTGCTCTGGCATTAGGCGACTGCTCACTGGAGAGCAACTGGCAAGCAATGACCCTCTCAGCTGGATGACCCACTGCAGCTTTTTCCCTGGAGCAAGAAGAAATGGAGCTGTGGTTCACCGCAGATGATATCAGGACATGTTTGATTGTTGATCTTTATCCCTGGACAGGATATGTTCTGATATGTTTATCCTCCTTATTTTTTACAGAGAAAAATACATGTGCCACTCTCTTTTTTTTCCGCTTCAGATTTCTTATTTAAGCAATGACATTCAGTAGTTTTTCCCAGAAGATGCTAATTTATATTCCAATATGAGCTTCGTCCCTATTCAGATAGATTTTTAGGTGAAGCGCTATGTTTCTAATATTCTTTGCACTGTTTTATTCTTGGTTTAAAAACCAAAATAAATGTATACTCCATTTCAGTATATCTCAAACATGCAGCAACTATTGAATATCTGAAGTTTGCACTTATAACATATCAATTAGTGGTGGGCCGTTAACGGCGTTAACGCGCTGCGATAATGTCAGACTCTTATCGAGCGATATAAAAAATACCCCCAATAATCTATTATCAAAATTGGGTTTGGAGCTCGGTCCTATAATAAGCAAACTGATGACTTTCACCGTGATATTTTAGCACGGATGTATAAATATAAAATAGGTTTTTGAACCTCTACGCGCCTGTGAATTACCCGAACTACCACACCAAACGTGATAGTCTGTCATGGATGCAGCCACGAAGCCGCAAGACTTGCTTCAGGGAAAATTCATTTTTAAGAAGCTTCCCGATGGTGGCATCAACAAGACTAAGGTTGCGTGCACCTTATGCAATGCAGAATTGGTTTACTGTAGAGTACTTCCAGTCTCAAATGCCACCTGAACGCAAAGCATCCCTCAGTCAGTGATGAATTTTGCAAAATGATGCATTTTGACTCCTGTTCTAGTGTATCCCCTGGCTTAAGAAACCCGTTCTCAAAGACTTACTTTTGGTCAGTACTTAGGTATTTCGCATTTTGAATGAATTTCAAGATTGCAGTGAGATTAATCTAGATTAAAAAATGTAATCTATGCCCACCACTAATATCAAACTTTTATAGTATAGTGGCAAAACCGAGCTACAGTTTGACAGAAGCTCAAAGGGCCTTCAATATTACATGAACTGACGTATAGAGGATTTTCTACAGGCTCTTGATGAGATTATAACTCCACTTCTTCGTAACAGTCCTCGTGCCAAATTACTCCATCTTAATTCCTTTCGTTTTTTAGCGTTTACAGACTTAATACTAAATATCAGAGACGGATAAGTACAACGCATAAATCGCATACATCATGTGCACATCTAAATGTGCATATGATTTTCTGTTTTCTGACGCACACACACACACACACACACACACACAACCACACACACACACACAATTAGGTCTAGGAGCAAGCTTTATCAACAACCAAAAAACAAAAGGTAGTTATCTAGATGAAGCATGCTGATAATAGGCGCACCTTCTCTGTTGACCTAATGGGGAAAATCAAAAGCTAGGGCTGAAGCAGACTACTGAATCGATATAAAGCACTTATCCTGATTGGGCACTACTACAGGGACAACAGTGTTAAAGTGGGTAAGGTGGTTAGCTCACTTTTATTCCCTCCCATTCTGTTGTCTCCTTTTCAGACAAGGTGTGATTACTTAAAGAAATGCGGCAATCAAATTTAAAAAAAAAAATAGTGAAAAATTATGTTTCAGAGGTACTATTCTTATAATGCAACATGCATCATACAGTATTGAGCATCATGTGCAAAGTCTAAGTTGGTGTTAATGCAGCTGTCATGTATGATACATTACATGCACTACCATCCTTTTGCTCTCTAAATGGAACATGGCCCCTAGCCTTCAACATTATCAAGTACAAGTGTCCATCTGCTGAATGCTGAGCATTTGACAGTTTATCAGCAGCGATGCTATTAATAACTTGGGTCGAACACAACAGCCAAGGGACTATGTTAGATAAGGAAACATTAATCTCCTCAACAAGTCAATCTGTTGTGCAGCATAAAAAAAAAACAATTGCAATTAACAGGTAAGGTACTCAATCAGCTACCATTTCAGCAGCCGCTCCACAATTATCACATCAAACAAAGTGTACTTAATGAGGTAATGCTGAAGTATAGTGTGACATTAAAATGAATTATGTCTGTGATACCTCTTGTAAGATGCATTAAAAAGTGAGTTTTTCATTTTAATGATTGAAGGAATTATTACTTGAGGTATTTGCAACCCTGCCCCATCACAGCTGTTGTAGAGGATTGGAAATGTCAGCCGCCCCCCCAGGATTATCATGTACATTCAGTGTGTAGCTACAATGTCTTAATGCTTCTAGCCATGCAGGTACATGTCCATGTCAGATACAGGCCTTGCATCTTTGCCTTGCCAGTCAAACAGGCCAACAGCTTGATTCCCAGAGCTTTTAACTTCAAACAAGAAGCTATACTCACTCAGTGAAGTTTTGGCAAGTGGAAGCTGCCCTTTTAACAGCTTAATGTATGCATGATGTGACACTGGGTGCTGTCCAATAAAATCAACAAGCATTTTTAATAGATGCAGGTCAGTTTGTCCAATAATGTTATTTAAGTCTCTTACAGTAATTCAAAGCTAATTAAGTTAGGTAATTTAGTTTCACTACCTGATATAAAACACACTATCCTACAGGCAAGCATCACCTATGAATTAGTGCAAGTAGTTGACACGGTACATACTAATTCAACACAGCGTTTTATACTGCCTGCACTACAATTAATTGTTCATTGGATTGTTTAAGGCTTGGATAAGATGGCCGGTTTTGGACCCAACTCATTTGACTTTTGTTTGGGAGGTGACTGTGATGGAACTGCAGCTAATATATCGCTGGTGTTTTTAATGGTCATATGTCTTTTGATTTTCAGGTTATGTTAAGGTTAGATGCTTTGTTAAAAAGGCCTCTCACCAGTAGGGAGAGAAAACTGATGTAAATGGTTATTACATGCCTGCTGCTCTCTTTATTATCATATTGAGAGAAAGAATTAAAGGGAAAAAAAACACACACTGCACACATAATATTATTAAATACTTTGAGCCGGTGTATTTAGGCTAGTTTATTGGGACAAACTTGGCCTCTATCAGATTTTATAGTTCCAAATGTACTTAATCACTTGATGGAAAAACTGCATTGAGAGACCTTGCTACCTATGTGCTGATGACATGTCTTAGTAACACAAGCTATGTTTATCACTACTGTTTTAATAGTGCCTTTTAATGCCAATTTATCTGATGACATCACTGAGTAATGTAATTGTCTCTGTTGTTTTTGCCTGGGTCTAAGAATTGCATTCTTATGTGATGACATTCATAGCAATAAGTTTTGTACATTTGAATAATACAATGATTACATGAAAATGTATGTAAACTGTCCAATATTATTTTTTTTTTTGCATAAAACTAGATTTATATTCCCCTTTAAATCAAATCAAAGGGTATTTTCCCCTTATCATTCTAGCCTTTCAGTGGGGAAGCTCATGAACTGCTTTTTCATTCAAGGTATATTACAAAGTTACACTTGGAGAAACCTTTATTACAGTTATGTGTAATAAGCTTGTGCTTAGAAATCTATATTTCCATACAAAAATGTTGAGCAATTTGAACACACATCCTTATATTTGGTTTGTCAAAAAATAATTTTAACAAATGTTAAATTGTAGATGAGCATAATTTAAATCTAAAACAAAAGTATCCTACTTGTAATGTGGAGGAGGCAAGAAATATCACTGGCACTTGACAGACCTTGGGCTAAATTAGAATAGACTGAGTTGTTTATTTATCCCATCACGAACCACATAACTTGCTTAGCTATATCTTGCCGTAGCTTCCCCGGGCAATAAATGTGTTGCTCTTTGTATTTTTGCATTTCACTGTTTTGTTTATGTGTAGTGATAGATGCGTTGATGCTAGTGGGTGACATTTGGGTCCAAGTCCTGAGGTGTCAAATGAAAATATAAACCATCACCCTCCAGTCACATGATGTAAAAATACACACAATGTACTTATTGCTGATCATCTTTGTGTTGTTTTTTTTCATTTAATTTACTGTATGTCCGTGAACGTGCCATGTGTGTCAGTGATAGGGGCTATGAATTGTACTGTGAACGTTGAAGTGTGGGTATTCAGGTAATGATAAGAATTTAACTGACTATGACTGATAAAGGCTGAGTGCTGGGTAATGGAGTGGGGTTGTTCAGTCTTAAATTTGGCTTTGGGCACTGAGTGAACTAGCTAAATGTACCTGACTTCCATGTTGAAATTACACCAAAGAAGCCATTTATAGTGACAGAAGGGTGATGATTTATGTTTTTCTTTCCAAGCCTCAGGAAATGGACTCTAAAGTCATCTATATACAAGTGACGAACCTTCTCTTCACTGTGCTTGAGCACGTAGAAACAGTCCACCATAGACTGTAAAATGCTTTATGGATGAAGGATACCTGATGTTAGATTTGTTACCAAGAGATATAGAGTGAGTTGGGCAAGGACAGTATTGTTGACAATCAGTAATTACAACATAGACTGTGACACTCTGAGGGGATGTTTGCCAGTGAAGCAATTTAGCCCCATGAAACAAGAAAATGAATAGTTTAATTAACGGGTTTTTAAATTTACAACTTGGCAGGAATTACAGATACCATTTTCCCTTAGAGTCAAAGACAAAATATGCATGATGACAAGTGGGGCAAATGTGTTTTCCAGCCATATCATTATAGATTAGATGGATAAGATTTACCACCCTCTTACGGACCTCATTGGCTTAAATATATTGTGCCTTCCTGCCTTACGATATAACTGCATGCAAGTTGACAACCGTGACCACACTGTATTAATGCTTGTATTAATATTAATGAGCAAACTGGATCATATATTTATCCATAATCAAAGTATACCTGGTAAAAGTGTTTTTATTGGACACAAATGGCAAGGATGATCAGAAATTGAACAAACAGCGACATTTACTGTAGTAGAGCAATGTGGCCTAACATCTAATGACATTTCACTAAGCTGAATTGTGATAAAAGGATTTGTTTCAAGGTTGCTATATATTGCTTTAGCATTGGAAATATAATACATGGTTCAGGTTATAAAGCTTTTTGAGGTAATTAGGTGGTATTGTCGTCCTATCAACATATATATACACTAAGAGGTTCATTAAAACTCATACTTATAGTCAATAAAGGTTACTGGAATTAATCATCCTGGTATTAATTATTGGAAAATGGCCAAGTGATGAAAGGAAAGCTTTTCATTGTGCTCGAAAGCAGGATGGATGCAGTGATTAGATTGATTAATTTACTTCTTAAACTGTCAAAGCAGAGGACTCAGTGATGGGAGAACTATTTCAAATATTCAAAGAGGCGAATGTTCTTGTGAAACACCTATTAATCATGGAGATTTTGGCTGTGCAGATGAATTGTGGTGTCGGTTTTCTATGCAGCTGCTACAGAATCATTAGCTACAACAGTCGCTCAAGCCAGAACAGACATGGAGGCTAATCAGCAGCTGTAATGGACACACTTCATAAATGTCAGTCTTTTGTGGTATGGTAAAGAAGACCTAAGCTGCAGAGACTGAGAGTGTACTATGACATGCAGGCATCTTTTGATCGCATGAGTTGAGAAAAGGATGTGCCTATATACTCATTATTTTATCTCAAGACTTGTGTCTAAAGAACACAGAGGATTTTCAACATTTAATACCACAGTGTTTTCAAAGTACAAATGTCGTCCTATTCTTATAGTTACTGAAGCGAAGTATAATTAAGGCAACTTTATAGACACTGTTCCCGGGGCGAGTGTATGTACGAGTACCTGTGTTAGATGTTTCATCTTTATTAGCCAGAGCATGGTAAGCCTAGCTCTTCATGCACTAATCCCCAGCTAAAGAAACAGCTTTCAAGGAATTAACATCAAAAGTAAAGCTTTGTGTGCCGGCGGGGGAGCTTTCAACAGAGCCTGCCTCAACTATCTCCTAAGTATTTTCAGAGCCTCAGGGATGAAGTGGAAGTTAAGTTTAACTTGCTCTGTGTTCTTCTGCAAGTCTTTGACCTTGTTCTCAGGTCTCTTAATAATCCCTGATATGTTTGAATCTGTACAGTGTTTGGGGCATTTCCATGGGGCACTGCCAGAGGGTGAGGATTTTTTTCACTGGGGCCTGTTGCCCATTCTTCCCATTTTTTTTTAATTCAGGCATAATTCATCTGAGCATCAGGTTGGGAGACATGCAGTTGAGGTTTAGGATCAGATATGAATTGCCTACAGTATCACCTACTGTGTGAATCTCATGAATTTCTATTGCAGAATGTTAATATTGTCATTAAGTAAAAGTTTGAACACTGAAGTTCTGCGTATTTTCACTGTCAATTGAAAAACACATATTTAAATAACATGACAGAATATCTTGCATTATGATTTCATTTATTTTTGTCATTTGTCGCACAGTGGTTATACAGATAAATATTTATGTAGTTATTTCATTGTATACCACCATATTTCATCCATTTTTAAATAACATTGTGTCGCCAATAACTCCTGTTAACTGTTCCATCCCATCAGATTTGCAGACAAATTGACCCAGCAAGTGTTTGGAGCTTATATGACGTTTATTTTTAATCTCTATATATTTGCAACTGTAAAAGCAACACATCACTGCCTCCTAAAGCCCATTTCAAGAGATGGCTCTTTGGGCAGTGATGATTGCTTTCACAATATTTGGTCTTGCTTATGTTCCCATAACTCATTTATTCTTTCATAGACTGTGACAGCTTGGATTGAGGTAAGGGACAGTGGTGACTGATTCATTGTGTCTTTCTAAAGTATAGTTGGAAAAAATGACATTGGCAGCTTTGCTTTGTAGCTTTTAAAGCAATAACAAACAGCATATCTTCTATCTTGTGAGGTCCACAATGAATTCTCTGTGGTACAATAAATGACTTGTCTACCTGATGTTAACATCCCATCAGGCAATCATCAGGCAATCTTTTTTCTCCTCTCCAAATCTATTTATATGACTTTCTTGAAAGAAGTGCTGTGGGATTTACTTTGTCACATGTCACACAAACTGTGGGACTCTGAAATAGACTGAACTGCAGGTCACATCACAATGTCTCCATTAAACACTTACGACAAGGTGAGGTATCGCTGGAGTGGGACGTTGCATTCTGAATATATTTGATAACATTTTGAAAGTCCCAAACTATAACGTGGTGTGCCAAGGATTGAGCCAGTATACAGTAACTACCATATCTATATATTGTCCAAATTATGTTTACCATAATATATTCCCAGTCATGTCTTTATCTCTATTGTTTTTAGTATTAAATATCTACACATATATGATAAATATATATATTTTAATTGAATTACTCAAAATTAGTCACATATCCAAATTGTCTCATACCTAAATGTTGAAACAAAAAATAAAATCACAAGAAATGTCAAAACTCCCCTCATTTAGACCTGGAGGAAAAGCTGACGGTTTCTATCCAATAGGTCTTCAGCTGGAGGAGACATTTGATCCCCACCCCTGATTTACTTCAATAACCTGAACTGTTGTTACCTGAATCTGGGAAGCTTCTGGGATCAAACTGCATATTTTATATATTTTTTGTAAATCCGACTCTCAACTTCAACCTCAACAGCAAAAGCAACCACAATCGAAACTCTTGAAACAATGTTGTGTAGTCAGGTAGTCATTATTTAGAGAGGTGTCGCTAGCCATGTTCTCACAATAGCAGAATTAGCGACCCAATGGGTTTTGGGGAAACAAGGAACTGGTTGTTGGGGAATTGGAAATAGCTCCTTGCCACTTTTTATTTTAGTGTGGGAGCTCTTGTGAAACAGTAGGCAGGATACTCACAAAGGTAACGGTGGGGTTACTGAGAATGATATCCAAAAGTTTCCTTATAATCAGTCTGATGTCATATGGTTGAGTGCTGTACTATGTAATGAAAAGACATTCTGTGGACTTGCTTTTATTTGAAGATTTTCACCTTTCATTTTCAGTGATCTAGCCCTCCAGTAAGATTGATCTAACACTATATTTTGTAACCCCTTAGTTCAACCTGATAAATCATCTCTTGCCTGAATATAAAAAATATCTCCCCTGTATGTCTTTACATCAAAAAGAATATTAGAAAAAAGCTCCCAGGGTGAAAACGGTGTTTATTGTAGATATAGTAGACAAATGCTCGTATTGATTGACAAGATTTTAAGGTACAAGAAATTAATGCAGAAGTGGGTTAAACTGCAGCAGTACCAGAGGAAGTCTTGGGCTAAAAGGGAATAAGACAAATATAAATAAATAATCCATACTAAGATGAACTTCAATTGGACATTGCAGTAATGTCTAATTGATTTCTAATAACTAAAATATTACTAATGTAGGTAATAAAGTGAAGTGTATTTATTAACTGTTTTAGTAGGGATCTCTAGCACTCAGGCAAAGGCTTTTCACATGTTCCTTAAGCACAGCAGAGGCAAATAATGTTTTTTCAATTCAGCTTTGTTGTGTATTATTATATAGGAGAGAAGGGCATATTGAGGTATATGTGTGTTAATCAATATATTGTTTCTTACACCAGATAACAGTAGCACCATTATTTCCAGATATCTTTATTTTAAGGTCATTATTTTCACCACAGTATGGCTTCCCTCTCCCCTGTGAACACATTGAGAGCGACCTTTTCCTTTACTTTCTGAGATAGTTTGTCAATACACTATATAGTGCATTACTTTCTTAGTCTTTACAGCTAAAAACACTACTTTTCTCTTTATCTTCAGGCAATTGTATTGCACTGCATCAAGAGGGTTGTAATAATTTGTATGATTTGCCTTTGTTCACTGCATTGTGAGAATCTGCCCTGGAAACAGATGTGCATTAAATAGTACATGTACAATAGTATGAGAGGGACATAAACCACATTCATCCTCCTCCATAACCCCCCATACCATTCATTTTTACACTAGTGTACTGTACTCTGTAATTCCACTTGTTGTCTTGTATTGATGCAGAATTGTGCTATTAAATATAAACTTGCTAATACTGCATATTTGCAAATGAAAGTAACCATAGAAAACTGGGTTGCAATAATGTGTTGTCTGTTACACCCTATTCTGATTTTTACACTTTCTGCTTTGCCTTGTTCCCTAATTGTAATGCATGACTGAAATTTTAAAAAAGGAACGAGCATCATGCACTTAACGTCACCATCTTTTAAGACTACAGTTGACCATATAGAAGTTAAGTAGTATGAATAACAGCTGACTAAGAGATTTCAAGACATTTGTGTGTAAATAAAGCAACAATACTTTTGGTACTATTGCACATTTTAGCTGCACAGTCACTGGTACATTTATCCCAGTTGTCACAACTGCAAAAATGGTTGTAGCCATTTATCCATTAGCTCTCTTTTTCCTCACTTCACACATAAATAGACCCGTCCTGATATGACCTTTGCGACCATCACTAAAAACTGCTGTGTTTATGAACTCATACAAGCTGTCCGTTTGTTATTAGATCAGTAGATGTTGTCATTGTTGGGCTTGACTGGATAAGAGGCAATTGAAAAGACAAAAGATTACTTACAAATATACTAGATGCATCAAACTCTTGAGATTAAGTCCTTGTCCATGAGAGTCATTAACAATTTTACTTTACCTTATTGATAAAGTTTACCTTGACGAGGCTTTAATGAAAAAAATGACAATAGGACGGATACAATAATTTACAACATACAGCTTACAGTCCCCTTACCTTATTAAATTACATACAAACTGTAACAATTTAAAGTCTTGCTCCTCAATGAAAAATAGAAAATATCAATTCAGACCAATTCATTTATGAATCAATGACCAGAACATGTTATTCAAACGTCATGTATCACCTTGGAAATTACATTTCTATAGATGTGTTCTTAGGTTATGTAAATATCATAATTGTGCTGTACTAATACAGAAGTATAACCTCAACCGTCTCAAATAAAAGAAATGGTAACCAAGAAAAAAGTCAGGAGCTAAAGGATCCACTGAGCAGAAGTCATAAAGAAACCCCAATGCAACGTAAAAAACAGAAACACAGTACCAGAGGGATTATGCAAAACAAAATATTCCAATTTTCCTTTTAACTTTTCAACACAGTGAGGCATTTCTGTTTACCTGAACAACCTTATACCTAAACATCCCTGCAGTTATATTGTCTACTGTAGTAAGAGCAACACAGAGTGTACAGATCCGTACATCTGTGTTTACAGGATAACACGCATTTGAGGAATACGACATACATACTAGAACAAGAGGCCATATACACCAGGGTAATGAGGATGCAACAGGATCTATCTGCTGCTGTAATATGACTGAAACTGCATTTCTCCAACATCACCTTTTTTTAACTTGTATCACAGGTAGCCTCCATCATATCCTCCAGGATCTAGAGACACCTGAGAGTCACCTGTCAGTCTAGGTGTCTAAAATTACATCCTCATTGATAAGGGGGTGTGGTTTCCAGCCAAAAGTGGCACCACTCCAGTACTTATATGGGATATACTTGCTTTTGTGGTAATTATCTATCTATGGGTGCATCTAATTGTTTGTTGTTTTTATTTGTATTTCCGGACATTTTGGATGATTGAAAGCATGCTTATATCAAAACATTTCATCCAGCATAGTCCGTCATTGAATACACTCTTGGAACAAATCCTGCTAATCCATAACAGATGCTCCACTGGAGTAGTATCCTATTCAGCACATCATTGGGCTTTATTAAACCCATTCTAGGCTGAAGACCATGCTTTGTGATTGACAGGGATATTGCTGTGACCCTTTGGCCTTTGTTGTTGTCCAGAGGCACACCAATACCCTTTTTTATGCTGTGGTTTGTGTTGACTATAATTGGAGTTGGCTGTGTTTGAGTTCAATTCTGTTGATTATGGATTTTGTTTTCAGTAATCAAATGAGTTCTCAGCAGAGGGCATTTTCCCTCATCCTGGTTGAGCCTCCGTGTACAAGACAGACCTACAATACATTTTGTTGTACAAAATACAGTACTCAGAACATGGCATACAATAGGCCATTAGGAAAACGTTAAATATCAGTCAATACAGTGTTGTAGCTGCAAAAGTGCTTGTTCCCCTCACTCTGTATTTGATGATGTATATTTTCCAACATGTAACTTGCTGGAGAAAAAGCTAGAATCATTTACACATTTTTCTTTTATATTTTATCATGTGTCTCATTCCTTTGTTGTCTAATGCTTGTAGTATTAAGAGAATTTGGCCACAAGTCCACAAGCGCCCCCCCTTATAATCAGAATTTGATATTTCCTGTACATTTTTAACCCTGTAAGATATATGAATCTATACAATTTAAACTATCACCACATTTTCTAAACAGCTGTTCTGTCCAATGGTACCAGAACATCAGTCAATGTCAAAGGCACGTGTGCCTAAGTGGGATTTTTTTTTTTTTTTTTTCTGACATCACTTCATCGCACAGCTAATCATTAATTTCTACTGTGGGCTCTTTTCCATTACAGTGCATTGCCTCTTCATTACTACTTCTAGGAAGAGTGGGAGGCATATGCATATAATGATCTCTTCATCTTCATATCTACCAGATTGGTGGGTTGTTTCAAATGACTGCAGTTGCTATGGTTTTGGCTGATGTAAAAAGTACTATTTAAAATGATGATGATGATGATTATGATGATAAAAAGCTAGTCAAGACACCAGTAACTCTTCAGTCTGTGACTACTTCGGGGAAAAAAAAAGCCCCTAAAAAGAGAATTAGTAGCTGCCGTCTCAATACATTATCATCTTCTCATTTATTGGAAGAAGCAAAGCACAGACCAAACTTTTCTGTACATTGTATCTACCTGTACAGTACGGCAACAGGGTTGTCTATGATGGTAGAGTTGTACCCTTGAAGCTAAAGATTGATCCTTTAAAGCCTCACAGATGCTGCTGTAAGCAGTTTTCAGTGTCATAGTAGCATAATAGACTGAGACACGGCAGGAACATGTAGCACGAAACAAGATGGCGTAAAGCTCTTTCTCAGTCTGCAAAGTTGATTTCACTGTCAGTCGGTGATTTGGATGTACAAGGCTGTGCCTAATCTGTTTTGATGTATCAACTTAGCTCTTTGATGTGGTTAAATATTATATAGCTAGTCCGGACTCTCTGGCTAACCGATTTCTGACTCTGTAAAGCAAAGAAAAACCCGACAATGTCCCTTATAGTCTACAAAAGTGCACATATCAGTTGTTTATCTGTCATGGTAACAGGGTTAACTGCAATATGGTATCCAAGTTGAATTATTAATATTTTAATAATAATTTAGTTTGATGTTTTTGACCCTCTGAGTTGTTACTCAGCATACTACAGTATTGAATCATTTGATAGCTTTTGTTTGGCTTGATGATAAGATGTTTATAGTTTTGCATTGGGGATGGAGGGTATCCTTTGTTGTCATTTAGATTTTTCACTGATTACAGATCTGCAGAGGTGCTATTTTACATACATCTTACACAGTATAGCTTTTAAGTTCTATAGTAACTTTAGTAAGCGCGGCCACCAAACACAAAATATTTTGTTTTAGCTGCCACTCTACATTGTCCATGTTATGGCTCAGTGGATGCAGTGAAGAAGACAATGAATTCTCATAGAGAAACCTGAGAACAAACAGGAATGCAGGAGGGTGTATCAGAGTTGTATTTATCTGAGACACACACACACACACAGCCTTCTCTGTGTGGTGGAATAAAGCAGTCCTGAAGAGCGGAGATTTATTGAGTATGTGGTGGGGCCTGACAGGCACAGCTCTCATTAGACAGACAGAGTTTTAATTAGTAGGAGCACAGCAGTGATGCAGGTGTTTACATTTTGTGAAGGAAACTATGCCAAGAGCACAGGGGCTCACGCAGCTCTCAGAGATAGAACAGCATGAGTGAGATGCTCTCACGACCTCAGAGGGCTTTAACGAAGCAACCTGCATATGTATAGAAAAACACATGCTTCACTATAGAAAGATATGTTGTGACTGCAAAAGACTAATTTATTTTGGTTTAAACCTTAAGTGATGGCAAATGATAAACAAGATACCAAGTTTTCTTCTTACATGCATGGGGAAAATAACATGTATTTTCCACTGTTGGTATTGTATAGCCTGTCTCTTGTGCAGACGATCCTTTGTAGTCGGCTTTGTTCAAGTTTTGATTTTCCAATTTCTAAGGTCAGAATTTATCTCTCAGGTGATGTTTGTTGTACCACCAAGGAAGATTAAGATTACATCTATTTTTGTTTGTTTTCATGACTGTGCTTTTATTCGTCAATCCAGAAATAATATTTTCTAAATGTTGGAAAAACAAGTTAAACAATTCTGATTGTGTTTTGTGTCAGTATCTCCACAACATTTGGTAGAGCTTCAGCTTCGGGTTATTGAGTATAAGCAGACTATTTTACTTCGGTTATTTGGTAGCACAGGAGTTTCACACAGGAGATTGTCTGCGTCTGGTTTAGGCGAGGGTGGTGTCTGGGTGGGTAGTCCAACTTTTGTGCAGATTACATTACTCTTACAGTATCATAACATAACAGGAGTAGCCTACTTCACCTGGTTCACTACCTGTCCCTCCTCTGCTCTACTGCAGCACACACACAGACACACACACACGCACACAGGGCTCAGCCCCACCCACAGTGAGAAAGTAGTGCAACGGCTACCATAAATGACAGAATAAGGCAGTTATGAGACATTATACAGACTTTTTTATACTAGGGTGATGGCAGGGTACAGTCTATTTAATGTGTGGTCAGAATAATTCACACAGGTTAATTCCAGGTAATGTCCTGATAGCTTGAGGGTTGTGCATGTGTGAGGTGCTCATGAATGGTCCACCATTAAAGTTAAGTATTTGTTATAGACATAGTCTGAAAGACATTCTTGCATCAACACCAAGAAAGAAAAATGTTCTACTGAAGTGATTATACCAAAGCCTCTGTAATGTAAATGAAACTTGCATAAGACGGTGGGAGGATTTTCTTTCTGTCATTATACAGTATCTCTGTTCATTAGGCCAATGCCTCATTGGATAATGTCACTTTAAGACTCTATAGCGACTGACATGTTTGATGTTAAGATTAATGACTCACTGGATGCTGGGAACTGAATTATATTGATCTCTTGTTAGATGTGATACCTAGTATCCATGGCAGCAGACCTGAATGCTGTGAAGTCCCATATCAATCTGAGGGGTCAGAAACTACATTTGTCATCAGCAGTCACTCCCAAATCCCACACAGCTCTTAAAAAAAACACCAAGGCCTCGTCTTCTATCCTGCATAGTTAAAGAAACAGTGAGTAAATGCACATCATTTATCATGGTATATCTTGAAATTATCAAGCTTTGAGTGAATATTGAATAAAGTGATACTAATCTTTGTTAATCACTGACAAAAATGAGAATGAATTGGATGTAATAAGGCACATTGTTATGAGATTAAAAAAAAACAGGTCTGCTCACTGGTGGTGAGCCTTTGTGGTCAGCATTAGCTGCATTACACACTTCTGGAACTAAGAACAGCTCCTAATGGGCATTAGGGCTTAATAATGACGACGTTATTACTTGGGTACTGTATTATTCATGTCTTCCTCATTACACAAGCAATTCTTAACAGCCAGCACCACATTTCTGTCCACGTGTCTGTATAATTGTGAGTATGCCGACAAGTGAGGAAGAATCTGAGATATCTGGTGAAACAACTGTTTACCCTCACTTGTATATTTCATCCGTGAGAATATGAAATGTGGGATATTACACAGGAGATTTTGGGAAGCAGACACAGTCTCTGCAGTGCGTAGAGAAAAGAGAGTACATCTACAAATATGCCTAAAGCTTATACCTGCATTTTGAGGGAAAAGACACTCACATTAATGCCATACCACTTACTGTATACAGGCTGAAAAACAACAAGGGATATATGATTATACTACCTGTGTGTTTCGGGGGGTAAGTGGTTTATATATCTATGAGGATGTCTCTCTGTTTAAGTGCCTAAGAAGTGAATTATCTTGTTCAGATGGATGTCTCAAAAGGTAATAGGCTAAAATCAGTGTAAAATGTGTATGAAATGACTTAATATACTGCTTTGGGATTTTATACACGCAAAGTATTTTTTTCTGTTTTGAAAAAGGTAAAAAGGCAGCATATATAAAAGAGAACAATTAATTCAATTTAATGTGAAGTACTGTATTGTATACCAGCAGTACACAGAGATAAAATCACATGTATACAAAGCAATTCATGTTTTTTTTTTGTAATAACTACACATGTAATTAAGCTGTATTGTGATAAGTTAAATTGCTTCTGTTGAAAAGTGAAACTACTTTTGAAGTTGATTATAACTGTGCTGCTCTGCTTCAGTTTAAATGTGTACTTAAGTAAGTGCAAGTACAAAGCCAAGGCTCCATCCATGCTGAAAATACACCAGCCATGATTGTGAACCTCTTATTACTACTTATAGTCAGTAGATATAGATATGTTCTTGTTTGATTGTGAGTATTTTGAAATTTGCTGCATTTGTACAGGATAAAATTTGACAGTTGTTCCATTTCAAGGAACAAATAGTTTTTCGTCTGTCAAGAAAAATTTATTGAGTTGTGTGGCTTATGTGGTACCTATAAATGATTTCTATCAATGGAGGAAATTGAGTGCTCTACCACAAAGTAAATATAAAAAGAAATGGGGTTTTCACCATAGTTTGTTGTAAAAAAACATTTAGGAAATGTAAGATGCTGGGAGTCCATTATCAACAGATCAATATAACTGTTCTTTCAGGCAGTGGGTAAAGCAAAAGCATGCATACTCGCACATTTACCCTTCATAGACAAATATGTGACGCTACCAGATTTTTAAAGACAATTCCCTAAACACCTACCAAGCATCCAGTGGGCATAGACGTACAGATAAGCATCTTACAATGATGTGCTCATCTGCAAATCCCACATGTGATTAATAGGGAAAAAAAACACCTAAAATAAATCAGCCCTAGCTTCATTCTGACATAGATACAAAGTCCTAGTTTTACTGCAGAAGATGAACCCTGTCACCCCCCAAAGCTGGTTTCATACACTTCTGCCCTTTTGCTTTGCCACATAATTATGCTTATTCATGCAGTGTAATTTGGGTTAGTTAGAGGGATAAAAATGGCATTGTTTTATGATATTACTGCAATCATCCACTTTCAAAACTCAGAGGATGCAACAGTCTACACTTGTTAAACGGCTGATAATGTGGGACACAAGAAGAATGGTCTTTTGGATGGATTAGGGTGATGGTGGCCCTCTTGTCTCTCAGTGGAGATTTTGAAGGAGGCTCTGTAACATTAACGCTAGAAAGGACTTAAATTCTGAGAGGAAGATGACTGTGTAGTCAAACATGGAACAACTTTCTGCTCTTAGATTTAGTCCATGCATTAAAATCGTCGTGTTACTGGACGTGGCATCAATTTATTGCATTGTGCGCCATTGGCATTGAGCCTAGCAAAATGGAGCCACATTTTTGAGATCTCTGAAGGAATGTGCAGTGAAATACCATTGAAATATGATTTTTGGCATCAATATATGGTTACATGCAGAATGAAAGATATTTTGGAATAATAATAAAACAAGTGCACTGAAATGGGTTGAGTTCATACAAGCTAGTAATTATTTAAATGAGTTATATTATCTGTCATTAGGACTGAATCATGTGCTTCAAATATTTATATTCTGCCTTCAGAATACAAGTGAATTCCTCACTATTGCATTGTATGGATGTCTGTGCTTCGTGTGCTGCATACTATACATTCTTATATTGAGGTTGCGGTTGTAGCTGAGGGTATTATTGTGCCAAGTAATATATTGACTTGTCGTGACGTTAAAGTTCAGCACGCTGAATAGACAGAGATGCATGACAAAATAACATCAGCCGTGAATCAATCTTTTTTACAGATAAGAGGTGTCACATCAAGTAAATGTTCTGATGTTTAAAGTTCATGCTGGTATTTTAAGACGTGTAGGTATTGCCAATTTATTGAGCATGGAAAAAAAAAATTGTAAAACTAAAATCATATGGTAAAAGAAAGGTATAAGACAGAGTTAGATGGTACTTGAGGGAAAAAGAGATTACAGGGGTTCACGGGTGAGTTTTAGGAAGTGTGACATCTCATGGGAACAGACTGTTGAGGTGATGTGTGACCTCAGTCTCAGAGGAAAATCTGTGCTACAGATAATATCTAGGGTGGACAGGAGTGGTGACAGCTCTTCCTGACCCTGTTCTCACTTCGGCGTCATCCCTTCCTGTTCTCTGATCATTAGCAGGAAGTGGTCTGCTCAGCAGGCTAAGTAACAACACTGGAGCTACGGTTTTAAATCTGTAATTATTGCACTACAAAAATGAAGCAGGGCTACTCGTCAGATAAATTGCTTTGTCAGTTGTTTATGCTGTTTTGCTATTTGGGTTTCTTGAATAGGTGTAATATTCTAAACACCAGACACAGATTTGTCTGAAGTGGTCCGCTGATGATGCTGCATTTCCACTAGCCATTAATTCAGCTCCTCAACCTCTTATTCTGAGATCAAAAAGCCACATTGAGTCAAATTCTCTTTTTTTTTTACTATCCCCCTTTGTTCCTAATCTCTCTAAATCTCAATATCGTTTTGTTTTTGTCATTTTGAATTAGCAAGCCTTTTACCTGAGTACCAGCAATCTTTCTTCCCAATCCATTGCTCTGCTCTTTCGTCTTTCCCTGTCGGCCAAATGACTTATGCGGCTCCTAAATCTCACACTTCCTTCAAATCCCTGCCAACCATCCCTCCACATTGGCAGCTGGACAAATTTCATGTCATTAAATCCCATTTGAGCATCTTAACCATGTCCTGCACCTCAACTCCAATCGACTCATGTCTCCATACTGAGCCCACTTATCTGTCCTATATAGCACCCACACCAATCCACATTGGTAGATTCTGTCAATTCATGTTTTGGCTTTAATTGTTTAATATACTTCGATTTCAGAAGTCATCAGCTATCATCTGATGCCGATTTAGCCTCTTTCCGGATTCCGGTATAGCCTGCATATATCTGGGTCAAGACTTCCTCTTCTTGTTTTTTTCCTTTTGCACCAGTTATTGTTTGCAGTCCGATTAGCAGCTTGACACGCAATAATGCAATTGAGAGACGATGTCTGCAAGTGTATTGTTTACACTTAGTTTACAGTTTAAAACCAAACAAACATGTATACATTTTGTATGTGTTTTAGGTCCCGACAACATTTACCAAAATCTTGTCCCTTGCCTACAGATATCTGCATTCGTTTGCAGATATCTGTTGGTAGAGATTAAATACACTACTAACGGATGCTTTTGTGGAAATTTTGCTTTTTTGTCATTAATTATTAACAAATATGGAATGCAGATTAAGTTATTCCTTTACTGATGTGGTTCATTTATGTATGTCCTTTTTTCAGTATTGATACAGCAGTATGATACGGTAATGTACAGTTCCTAGTTTTTTAGGTTATTGAGAAAGTTATGTTTGCAAAATATTTACATTAGCAGGTCTACAGGAGACAGTGTATGTGTGTAAGAGACAGAGGGAGAAAGGCGACGAGCAAGCATTATTTAATTTTTCTTTTAGTATATGGGAGCCCTTCCAAAATATTGCCCCCCTGAAGTGAGACTCATGAGACTTACCTTGGCTCCATCCACCTTTCTGTTGACTGACTAAATCAGTATCAGCACCAAACTGGCAATCAGTAGCTGCTTGTTGACACCACAGCTCGAGCCTGCCAGGGGGATTTCGAGTTGCTCGGGGATGTGTAGAGCTTTGCACTTTGAGCTTCTGAAGCAAGAATCTTTTTGTATACTAACTGTACCAGCTTATAAATATTTATTTCTATCTTCTAAACAGTGAACTGGATTGCCCACAATAACATTATTGCTGAAAATGTTGTCATTCAGTAAATCTCTAAGTTTTGAATAACAACAGTGTTTTCTGCTGTGATGAGCGGGATACTGGAAAATAAAAAAACACTTCTATCTTCTATCTTGACATTATAGTATAGTAAGTATAGACTCATCTTTAGTAATACAGTGCTTGCATCATCCACTCATGCAATGTGGTATAATGCTACTTATACGGCCTATGGCTCCATCCACATTAATACGTTTTCATCATAAAACATGTTTACAATAAATGAATAAATAAAAACAACCACCACACAAGCATTTTAGCGTATAATAATAATACTCTACTAGCACGCCTAAGAACATGCATCACATGGCACAATGATACTACCTGCACATGTACTAGCATTATAAAATAAAGAATTTAACAGCTGCTAGCATGCACAAATAGGTAAGCAAAGACTGTAATTCCTCACTGGTAGTTCGCTTTTGTTTTTCTTTCGAAAAAAAAAGGGTCACGTGATAGAAGCGTGGCGAATCAGGGAAGGACATGTCGTAACCTATAAGATCTAATGAGGAAGTGAATGTGAGTGTCTACATCAGCATTTCTCATTTTTCATTTCTGCCCGTGCAGATTAAAATGCAATCCTGTATTTTTTTTTAAACAAAAACTCGGTCAGCAGTGTTTCCCAAACTCTCCATTTTAGGGTGTTGAAAGTTGTTTGAGAATTAGTATAATTCATCATATGTTCGTACTTTCAAATTAAAAACGCTCTGGCTTTTCATTGGCTGTTTATTTTGGACACCAGTCAAACAGACTCTGGCCCACAGGAGAAAAAAAAACACAAAAAAGAGCAAAATGAAGCAATATAAAGAGGATTACATCATGTTCAGATTTATTTCAATTGATGCTGATCCACCACAAGCTCTCTGTTTCCTGTGTCGTGAGGGACTGTCAAACTGTGGAATGAAACCTGCACACCTACAGCAGCATCTAAGCCCCAGACTCGAGTCATCTGTGAGAGAAAATGCAGATTTCTTTCAGGCACGGTCAAGGTGAAATGTGACCTGTAAGCCTGATGTCCACAACTTTCCTGCACACATCATACTGGGTAACATTTCAAGTTGCTAAAGCTAAAAATCCATATTCATTAGCAGAGGAGTTAATTGTGCCAGCAGCAGCTGTGCTAGCTGAAACCATGGTGGATAAAAAAAAAAGCAGTCAAGTCAGTGCAATATGCCACAGGGTGGATGAAATTGCTGGCATGAAACAAGACAATTTGAAAACTGTATAGACGCACCTGGCCAAACTGTCTGCCGACTTCCAATCCTACTTCCTGACATTTGTGCCAGACATGGCTAGATATGCAGGCCTTTCATGCCCAACAGCATTGATACAACACCATAGGAACTCTATGAGAGCCTCATCGACCTGTCTTCAGACCATTATTCAAGTCTTAAAGTCTTAAAACAACATCAGGTGCCCATATGAACACTGAAACAGGTTTTGCTAGCTGTAATCATTCCTCCACTTCATACTGGCCATTAGAAGATGCCCTCAATTGTGCATTTGATATAAATAGTTTTGAGAAAAATATACATTTAAGTTTGTCTGAAGATAATATGAAGCTTTAGAAATCTGAGTTAGATCTTTCACAGTTAGTCATTTTCATAAAAACATCCCTTTCTGTCTCGATTTCCTCTTCAGCTGCAATGATGGTAACAAAAAGGACATTTTGCACTAATGAGACTGTATTTTTTTTGAAAGTGCACTATGAAGAATATCTCAATGGTCTGTATTAACAGGAGGAATGAATACAGCAATAACGAATGTGTCAATGAATCTGAACCTGAATGTTGTTTTAGGACAGACTTAAAAATTGTGTCCTTTTTAATTAGTGATACAACTGACCACCGATGTTCTGTTAAGTGACATTTCATCTAAAATTAACAGTGTACAAAAAAAAAAAAATAAGCTACAATCCTGTACTGTGCACTACCAAAACATTAAATGGTGGTTTATTTTTATTGCGGAATAAATTCACTCTGAAACAACATGACCACATAACAAATATGGAGGAGAAATCATAGAAAGGTTACATTTCAGTCCCTTCCTCCACCACTCACTCCTTTGTCTTTAATGACCAGAAAAAAAGTACCCACCTGGAGAAAAAAAGCTCCTAGGCTTAAATGATGGCACATATGGTACATACGATCTACAGATAGAACAGCGACTGAGGAGTTGGTAGGATGTCAGCACCTTGCTCATTGACATTTCAACAGAGTGGATATTGGACAACAGATGCGCTTCAATCCAGAGCCTCCAGCTGCTGGTCTGTCTTTCTAATGAAAGCCTCCTCCCTGCCTGATTTCCTGGTTGATGGTTGTGCTTGTGGCATTTGTAATAAGATGAACAAGTAGGAGTTGCATGCACAAACCTTGACTTCAGTGGCGTTAATGTTAAGAATGTGCAAAGTAGGCTTTTCATCTTTCTGTATCCAAGGCTTGTCTGTGTTTAAACAAAGTTGAGGCATATGTTAGACTGAAGGTTGGGTTCATTATTTACAAATACTTTTTCGATCACAGCCATCTTATAATGGCAAGTAAAAGCTTCCAATATACACGCTGGTTTTAATAGTAGACTACTAAGACTCATACAAATATTGTTTCGATAGGAATGATAGATATATTCACATACAGTATATATAGGGATCATTTATTATTATAGATATAGATGATCGTGTAAACCCTCAGTGTGAATGCAAGCATTAAAGTACTTGTAAATCAGTTTGAATGTGACAGCAGGCTCTAATCTTTTGATTTGAAATGTGGTGTTGGGTCTTTTGCCTTCAGATCATGGGTTGTGTCTCTTTATTTGTAAAGCAACACAAAACAACTTGAACTTGTTCTTGACTCTCGATCGAGCTCACAGAGACTCAACTCTCCCTCCTCTGTCGAGGGCTGTATCACCCTAGTAAGCATAATGTTTATTACTTAATGTAATTAGTTTTAACTGAACTCTTAGGGGAGAGAATTGCCGAGGCCATACTGTCTTTTATAATTAATTTAATAAATATTTAAATGTAATGCTTTGCACAAACTCATGTTACTATGTACAGTAGGTCATTTAGAGTTCGACTGGCAACCTGAAATTGAAAAGCTATGGATGACATAGATCACTTATGACATTGTAACTGTTTCAAATGGATAGCAAGTGGCATTTACATTGCCTCTGTACTAACCAGAGGCTTCTGCCAAAATGTTTGTTTTGATTATTTCTGTTCTTTCAACATAATCGTCTTGTTTCACAAACAGTTTGGGTTTTTTTTTTTAGAACGAAGGGCAGTAATGCAAAACTAAATGCCCTGTCTCATTGCCTGATGCTGCAAAGTTAAATGAATGTGGCACATATCACTAAGGCAATATATTATGTAGTCACACTCATTTTTACATCATGGCATTTACAGAATAAGTTTTTTGCCTCTTAATGTTTTTCAGTTGAAGCCTGGGCAAGACAACCAATTTCCTGGTACAGCTGATCCATAACATGGTGCTTCTATCATACCTCCACTTTAATTTCTCTCACCCAAGCATCAGGATATTGTTTTTTTTAGTCTGTGCCATCTTTATCTATATTTGTATAACTATGGAGCTACTGACTTATTGTGTTCTGTGGTTTTGTTGGGTTTAAATGTTGATCCCTCTCTGTCTATAGTGAGGATTTTGTCCCAGTGTCTATACAGGGAGTTCATATTAGCGGTTCCACATGGTTTCAAACTGAGCTGCAGGACTGAAGGCTCAAGACAGAATGAAGGCTTTGTGCAGAGCATCCTGCAGGAACATTTGCTTATTACTCAGCTTATTAGCACCTATGGTATGTTAACCATATTTAGCAGTATTACACTGCTGATGATAAAATGTTGTTAGTTCAAATAATTGATTAGTATCTGGTCACTGCTCCCGTGTTCCTGCAGTGGTTGTTTTGGTTTATCTTCGATAAATATCAGACCCTCTTATCTGCCCTATATCTTGGAAGAAGGGATTATAGAAGTGAATTGGTTTCTGTTTGCTAGAGTCTGACAAGAAATAACAGGATTTTGAGTGAAGTGACTATTGTTGTCTGTTGGTAGCAGTTTTTATTGTCTTGAAGCTTTGTCTTTGAGAACTAGTGTTAGTGTAATATTGTTTTCTTTCCAACCATCGAAGATGCACCAGAATGGTGTTTTATGTTAATGATTATAAGCTCCTTTCACAGCTCAGGTTGCCAGGTTTTAGGAAGCTGTTAATGATGCTGGTAGAGATGCTGACATGTCGGAACACATCAATGGGTTATGGCAGTCACTTATTCTGCATTTCATCTTTTTTTTTACTTTACCCTCTTACACTCATAGTGGAAGAAGCCCACAGCTCTACTTCTCTGATTATGGTGTGGAGAGCCCCGGGATGAATTTGCATAAGACGCAGATAATTTCATGTAGGCTGTATAATAGAGTAACAATTCTTTGTTTCACTGTGATGTTAATGTGAACCTTCCAGTACCTGACTAGGCAAAGACAATTCATACTTTTTGCTTTTGATGTCTAAAATGGCACCTGTCATGAAAAGGATGTCAAATTTCTCTTTGAATTATCCACCAAAATCCTGTGCTTGAGTTTGTATGTTTGGTGATGTGTAGTGGGCGAAACTGATCCTTGATCAATGTTTTGCAGATGCAAGTCTTGTAGTGAATCTGAACCTGTGAGATTTTTCTCTCATACTTGATATATATGTAAAAAAGGCAAAAACTGTCACTAACGTCTGTTATGTTTTGACTCATTACTTGAGGTCATTTGAGATTAAATTCTCTTTACAGTGACTATATTTTTTGCTTTAAAATTATATGTCAGATACAGTAGATTTTATTTATCTTGCTCCTAGTTACCAGTTTCTCTAATGTGCCTCTATCTTGGAGCCATGAGCTGACGAGTTTAAAAGGAATGCAGAGTAAGAGCTCCTTCCTTTTACACCGTAGCCTTGTGGTCAGCTCAGCAGATGAACTGCAAGGTACCAGGCTGTTCTGCTCAGGGGAACAGTCTTTATCATTTCAGGTACTGAAGGCTGGTTGGCCAGTGCTGGTACTTCTAAGCTCAAAGAAAATGAAAAGATGAGAGGCTCACTCAAAGTGTGTCTGTAGTGTATTTATTGTCTATTTCAAGCAAGAACACAGACTGTATACATAAGCCACAATATTTCTTTATTGACTTGCAGACTTTGGCAACGTTGAGCTGTCAATGCACAGGAAGTCAGGAATGGTTAGGAATAGCTGCCTCTGCAGTAGTGTGTGTGTTGATAGATATTGCACCACATTTTAATTAGAACTCCTTTTTGTTATGGCAAAAAAAAGATAAGGAAGTAAGTACAAATGTGCCGTCAGTGATTAAAATAAAATAGTAGCAGTGCAGATTGTGTATAGTTTAGGCTTTGTCGGTAAATAAATGCTGCAAATCCTCCAGACTCAAGCCAAGTTACTGTGTCTTGCTTGCGGACTGCTGATTAAAGCAAAGAAGTTTAACCCCAAAGTTGGCAACAATGGTTTAGCCTCTTGTGATGGAGCATAAGCTGACCAGGCTCTCTTAAATAGAGAACAGAGAAATGACTGGCTGCTGAGTCTCTCCCAAGCTTTGCTCAGTTATTTATATTTATGTGTTTAAGTAGACATTAAACTGTTAATAGTTATTATATTGTTTTTGAGGTTCAAATTTGCCTTTGTAATAAAAAAAAAAAAAGCTTTTCATTAATGTTGTTGACCATCGTTTTGTGTTTTTATCTTTTAAGAAAGTATAGGTTCAGCCAGCGTTTAAGCACCAGTACTGTTTTAACATCGATATCAGAAAAAAACCCAAACGATACCAACCTTAGAGGTAACTGTATCTCTGTGTGTCTCTGCCAGAGAGCTCTGGTAAATACCACTTCAGTGGCTCTGTGGCAGAGTGAGTGATAGTCAACCCTCAGTATGTGCAGTTGTTGGCTTATGGATTTACTATGAATTTCCTTTGTTGTTCCTGCAAGTAAAAATTACATAAACTAGTATTTGCTTAATAGCATTACACTATTAACTTTCTGGCATTTTACGTAATTGAAATGTCATGTGTTATTAAATTAGTATTTAATTTTTAATTAAAAAAAAAATCCTTTCACAGTGAATTAATAAAGGCAGCATTATCAACAAGTTAGATTGCAGCAAATTAGTGGTTATTTTATCTCAAAGTTCAGCCACATTACTTGATAGATTGTCCAGAGGCACAGGCCAAATACCCAACCTAATCTTGCCTCAGGCTACTTCATTTCAGTTTAACATCTCTATTTATTGAGACTTTAAATATGGATGGGTTTAAAGGCAAACTCAATTTCTTTGAGACCCTTGTAGGAGTTTATTGTGGTTGTGATTTAATTTTTAAATTCAATACATTTGCACTTTGCCCAAGCTGCAGGACTTTTTATTTAGCTTTTCTTCTGGACAGTTTGAGTTTGATGAAAATACTGCAACTGAAATGTTGAATTTGCTTCTTTTTGACATTACCAGCAAAACACTCTTGGAGTGAATCTCTTCTGTTTTTCTAGGCCAGATGTAAGCTAATCTCCCGTCATGTAATGCAGCTGTACAGAGCTCATGCTTTAGTGTACTGTATATGAAGTGTGAGTGGGCATTGCCTGTTATGAATGTTTGTCATATGTTTGTAGTTTTTTGTTTTTTTTTACTGTCAATAATTTACTGCTAATACCAGTGTTTTGAGACAACTGTAGAGCTGAACAATGACTGGCCTTTCTATATTACGACAGGTGTCTAAAGCCAATTTGTTGCCTGTCACATATTTTATTGAAAGGATGCCCATGGGAACCTCTTATCTGATGGACGCTTTCCAACAGCTTTGTGCAGACTAAAAGGCTTGGAAAAGTCAACCATTTACCTCAGCCCAGAGGTTTGGGGTGGTTCTTTGTTTGTGAGAGCTCAAAGGCTTAGAAAGGCCAAATGCTTATCATAGACCAAAAGACCTTTAAGGCTTTAAGGCCACCTGCTCACAAAATAAAATCTGTTTTGTGCGTCTGCTGCTGGTGATTAATGCTGCTCTGAACTGACAAGAAAGGCATCCACTCAATCTTATTATATATGAAACTTATTCTCAGGGCATCATGTTAACATCTTGTACCCTTTTAAGCAGTGATCTTTAAGGTTTTTTTTATTGAGTCCATATTTAAGATGAATATAGTAGCCAAAGACAGTGACTCAGTACCACTGTGATATAATACTTATTATTATTTTCTTTGAATGAAATCACCATAGCTACACTATAGGCTTGCTCAAATGTTTTTCATTTTGTTTTGTGTTTATTAGATTTAATGTTTCATAGCTAGACTATTATTCCTCATATGAATGATCTGACATAAGCTTATTACATCTTTATAAATGGGCATTGCATATCTGCATCCCCTCCTTGATTTCAAGGTTGCTTGCTGGCATGTGTGGTATTTTTCCTTGATCAAAGAGATATCCAGACTGCCCTCCAACCTGGTTGTCATGGGAACAGGTGTCACATGACCTAAAGTGAGACAAACTTTGGATGAGAGAGGATTGGCTCTCTGGAGGGCGTCAGTCCCCCTCTCAATTCATCTGACATGGTTACCTAGGAAACAAGACTGTGAGACAGGAAGCTGAGGAGATGTAAGCTCTTGTTTGTTTGGATAACGGCAAAGAAGCTGCCCAGACTCCAGGCATCTAGGGGATATACTATTAGCTTGAAGATTTGAAGTATACAGTGAAATACCTGTCTCTGTGTCTATCTGTTTATCCGTCTGCCTGGTCTATTAGTCTATCAAACTATCTTTTGGTCTATTGATCTAATGGTCTACATAGAGAAGGAGAGAGAGACCAAAAAACAAATCCTGGCATCGTGGCAGTGAACAGGACCTACGAGGTGTTTCCCTTGAGATGAGACTATCATTATTTAACATCAAACAGCAAGGTTAATAGGTTAATAAGAGGATTTTTGATGCTCTCATCGGCCCCTCGTGACTGACACGCACATTTGATTTGGATGGCACTGAGAACGAATCTGACAGTCCCTCAATAACACTGACAACCCATGTACTGATGGGGGCGGTAATCCGTTTGCCTTGGGATGTTTTACAGGTCCCACTGGCTGTCACTCTTCTTGAACTCCAGTCACAGATGGGGTCCATTTGTTATTTATTTCATGCTGGTGTGGCTTTGGAGCTTTTGTGTGAGATTATATGAGTAATCACTCATAAGTTTTACATGGTAGGAGTACTCAAAATAAAGTTTTATGTCTTTATGTTTGCTCCGCATCTCAATCAGAAACCCTCTACTTCAGGTTGACACAATCACTGAACTTCCTTCTTTTTTTGCTATACAGTTTGCTTGTTGATACCATTTATGGGGCAATGGACCTGCCACCTATATATTCTACCATTTATTTTGCAGGAGAATCAGGACAATAATACCCAGTGGATCACTTGCCTTTCTTCACCTTATGCATTTTACCATCTTTCATCAAGAAATGTAAAGTCTGCTCCACAGTGAGCCATCAAAAGAAAAATCCAATATTGTATCATACCAATATGCTGCTGTGTGCAAGCATAAGTTCAATAATCATTGGCCCATTTATTTTAATTGCATACCCACAAACACAAAGAGGAAAAATAAGATAAGTAGCACAGTGTTGTTCCTGCACTGGCATCTTATGCCATAAATAAGAAGGGTTTCCCCATTAACTAGCATGTGATCAAGGCATTCTCTTGCATAAAATCTTGAAAGAGAATATATAAACAGCCTAATATCCAGATCTATGTTCTATGTAAAAACAAAAGGGCAGAATCCAACTAATAACTCAAACACTTCCTGACCTAATAACAGAAGAACGCAAGCTATCCACAATTTTTAGGTATACTGTAATAAACATAAACATTATTTATTGTTACTTTGTTAAACAGCATTCTTCATGACAGTTTCTTTAGTCGATACATCATTGATGTCCATTCACTGTACAACATGAAATGGACCAATCCTTATAGTATATAATCAAATGTTTAGGAATCATGTTTAAATGTTAAAGGACAAAGCACAGCTCATAAATATTTATTTTTTTATTTTTTAAGATAGTCCTACTTCTGTTTTGGTTTAGTAAGTCTTATTAGGCCGCCAGTGTGCCAATTGTTATAATTAATTAATTCTTGCACATTCATGTATATTTCACAAAATACATCAATGTATATTTTGAGTTGGGATTAGTGTTACTTCTTCTTCACTGACTGTTGCAAATTAATATTTTAGGTGTAATGATGACAACAAACTGGTTTAAGTTTATAAAGAAATCACCAAATACCAGCATGATAAGAACTAACTAAATTGACAGAAACCATCTTTGGGAAAAAAATATTTAAACTGCACTTTTTTGTTTGGATGTCCTTTGCTAACATGGAGGGGGCATGACTTATGACCTATACTGCAACCAGCCACCAGGTGGCGATCAAGATGTTTTGACTTCAGTTTTGGGGAGCTTTGTGAATCTGATGAAAACAATTCGTCATTTTTCTGGCTTTGCACATGCACAGTTTGGGTCAGAAATCTACACAGTTTTATGCATCTGTCAGCATTGTCATCGTGAGCATGTTAGCATGCTGGTGGCTGCATTAAGCTGAAGCACTGCTGTGCCTAAGCCTCATAGTACTACTACTAGCATGGCTGTAGACATTGTCTGTCTCATGCATATCTGATGGAACAGATTTTAATCAATGCAGCTGTCTACACAGGCCATGTAACAGCTCTCCAGTACACTGTACATTTAGTTCACAATTTCCTAAATGAGGAAGTGTCCAATCTTTTGACTGGTACTGTGCATAAATGCAACCTAAATTACGTTTTTATGTTCTGTTCTGCAAGCTGCTCCTACTCTGTAGACAGGGTGTTAGTCTTGGTGAAGTATGACAACCTATAATGCGTGTAGTTATTCATTAATGGTTAATATGCAAACAACAGGTAGGCAAGATTCAGTGACATAATACAGACACTAATGCTAAGCTCATATACCTGAAGCAATCAGTAAGTGTGAAGATATCAAGTGCTTAAAGAGCTACAACTGATTTGTGAGCTGCATCTATCTGCCCACACAGTATGCGTTGGAGGAAGATGACATGTCCTTGTAAAAAAAAAAAAAAAAAAAAAAAAAGCACACGGCAAACAGTCCACTAACCAAAATGTTCACCTTTTTTGTGTGAATAATATCTACCGATTGAGTCTATTGATTCGTCAATGCCATTAGTTCATGCTAAAGCTATTTAGGCTAAATCTTCAAATATTTTATGCTTTGGGTTTATATTGTATCAGGTTGGTAGAAGAGATTTCAGCACATCTTCTCAGATTGGACTCACTAATAATTTAGCCTAGTCACCCTGCATATTGTAGCATGTTAAAATGAGCTACAGTCCAATGTCTATTCTATTAGTATTTTAGTACCAAGTATCAATAAAATAATAAAGTCACTTAAATAAATTTCCATTAAACTTGCTGTGCATTCCTGCATTTTTAATATTTAACAGTTCAGAAGTCAGCTATGGAAATTTGACTTTGAACTTTGAACAGTTTAAAGCAACTAAAATTGAAAAACAAATAAACAAAAAAACAACAACACAGCAGTCAACAATCGTGCATGTAGCTCAGAAATTGATAAGCTGCCTCAACGATGGAGTGAAGAGTAAATACATTTTAAAGGAGACGACTAATGGCCCTCTTGTTTTATGTCCTCTCTCGTTTTATATTTTTGGTCTTTCAGTGGTCAGATCGGTCTATTTTTTTTCAGTGCATGTGTTTCAATGGAAGAACTAAAAGTGCAAAGATAAAAATGTGCCATTCCAAACTTTATCAGAGACATAATTGACATTTGCAACCTTTATCATGCTCCTTCCAGGCCTTGTGGGAATGAGACTGCATCTGGATTGTGGGCTGTGACATTTAGACAACAGTTAGAGCAATTTCAGTAGCCATTAAAACACTGGTAGTTACAGTAAATCTTTCCTTTTTATTTGGATAAATGTCCAAAAATAATGTGTTGAATTTGAAGGCCCTGAAAATGCATTTTCTCAATCAGCGTCTTTGTGATGGGTCTTACATGAACAAATTATTTTTAGTCAAATTTAGGGGGTTTTGAGAGTTGCTGGCTTGTTTGTTGGCAGTCAGATATGATAAAACCACACCAACACAGTCCTGATGAAACAGATTGAGTTATAGAGTGTTACATTCTTAAAGCTAATGCTTAAAGGTGTTAGATTTAGCTTAGAGTCCTGAATATTCGCTGTGACAGAGATCTATTATTAGAAGATTTTAAACTTAAAGGATGTTTCTCACATGCTGAGCCAAAGCAACAATGAACTGATCTACTTAGTATTGTGTGTTTCCAAAGCCTCGTATATATTATGTCTCTGTGCTGTCCAAAGCACCTCTATCCTGAGAGTTACAATATTATTGCTTATCTTATTGAAAAATATAGAAAAAGAAAGAAAATAAAAGATAGTTTTAGGTGCACTCAAGTGACAAAGTGAATTGATTTGAATCAATAATATTCAAAAACCAATCATTGCTATGGTAATTTGAACCATTACTGATATATCATAATACGTGGCATTATAAATCCCATTGCTTTTTAAAATGGTGATCATGATTGTTGATTATCAAGAGGTGGCCTGTTGGGACAATTTGGCAAACAGCTGCTTGTTGGCGTTGATTTGTCCTGCCAGCTGCAGGTCTGTTTAAAGCCTTTTTATGTCATATGCATGCTTAGCTTTATCAGGTCCAAAATTGTGATGGAAAATATTTTGGGCACTAGTATATTACTACACATTCAGATAGGGATATTAATACAGTGGTTATATTTCAGGGTTTGCTGACATGTATTTGATGAGGCCAGGAGTCAATATTGCGAGTGCATGCCATAGTAATAATAACATCATCAAATACATGGTAATTATAGCTGCAGGCTCTTCATTGATCTCTGGGAAAAAAGAAGGGTGATCCCCTTTCTGCTGCAGAATCATAGCTAAACCTTTAACCTGGACCTGAATCAATAAACCTGCCGGATTCCCCTTTCACTGTGAATGAGCACCACCACTGAACACCCATTAGGCATAGTAGTCATGAAATTCTATCATTGTCTTCAAACTCACAAATATACTGTATTAGATAAAAAGTCACTGTGTGTTTAATTTGTTATGAGCTGATTGCGCTTAATATTAATTACGTTCAGAAAGCCAGGAAATCTGGGTATGGATGAATAATTCATATTTGTTTTTGAACCTGCCTTGTAAAACTGGCATTCACTAAATAATGTATGACTGTGTGTCTTTGATAATAGGGTTTGCATTAGCAGTAATATGCTCTCCTTCATTCCACAGGGCAGATTCTTGCTTGGACTAGTTATTGTGCAAAATTGATTTCCCTAAAACACTGTGTGCCAGAAGACATTAGTCAAGAGTTGTCTGGAAGCCAATCCTGTACATAAGAAAGGGCCCCACGTGTTGCTGTTGGAAGGTGAGGGATATTTTTTTAATCTCATATATGCTGCCTTGGTAAATCTGATTATTCCCATAATGAAAAGAAATTGCTGAACAAAGAGATCAATAAGGTATAAAGTATACAACCATCCGCAATGATGAGAACTCTACATTTTGAATTTGAAACAGGACCTCTGTTGAGTGGGGTTTATAACATCCAAATGAGATTTCCTGGTACTAAGTGGCAAGAACATGAGCCTTTAACAATTAGTATTTAAGATATCCCCTGCTCACTGAAGCTTGAAGGCAAAGTGTGATGCACATATAATTCACTAAACCGTGTGTAATTTCAGCACGAGCTGAAAGAATTGCTTTAATGAATGTTCAAAAAAGGCAGGGAGTTAATATGATATGCATGCATCCAAACTTGTACTATCAGTATAAAATAAAACTGTCCTCTGGTACAGGAAATCACTTTGGGAATACATTGAGGTTCATATAGAAGAATTCCTACTAATAAGCACTGGTGTGTGTGTGTGTGTGTGTCTTTTATATACTTTTTTTTTCTATTTATTTTTGAATATTTTTTTCCTTATTCTGACATTTAGCAAACGTAGTCTAAATACTTAAGAGTGAACATAGACCCAGGAAAATGGTTTGATTTCAATTTGACATTTGTAGGTTTTATATTTTTAGATGCTCTGATACAAACAACAACAACATGACAAAGCATTGATCATTGTGTTTGTCACAGACAGAGAGGAGTGGGAGAGAAGAGACAGACAAAAACGGATTTCTGTCAAACTATGCTTCATAATATGTCATGCTCAAATTCACAATTACAAACGCATTGACATAGAACTGGTTCATTTTCTTCATTTATTATTTCAAAGCTGAGATTAATCACATGGAGGGAAATAATGACTAAACCTAATGACAGACTTCTGCTTCTTGCTCAGCAATAATTACAGTCAGACTGGCTGCCCAGCTATATGATTTATGACAGAACATGATGGATATTAATGGATTTTGTAATTGGTGCATATGTTTATGAAAATGGGTGTCTGGTTCTGACAATATGAAAAGATGTCAAGTAAAGCAAGACTTGTCCCAAGACAAGCCAACGTAGGATATAACGCAAAGACACAGAGGAACCTGTTGTACTCCCAGAAAACCCGGTTGAACAGATCCAATAAACATAAACAGAACATTATAGGATCACACTGTAGTCTGTGCAGCGGACTAACTTATGTCCATCTAGTTCTACACTTGTTAGTGTTTTTCCTAAGCGTCTCAGAGCTCAAGGTGTTATTTCCTACAGGCTGTGAAGTCAATATAATACTGGACATTTCAACAATAATATGCAATGGATGCAGTTCCAAGGTGAATCATGTGAGGGGCTTTGTGTGATTGTGTGTTTTTGGTGAGGATTTTGTGACATGGTGATAATGTTTCTATCATAATTTTGAATTGAATTAAAACTGATTGAATTAAAATAATATGATCAAGTATCAGTAGTGGAGACAAAGTTTTTTTTATACATTTTATTAATGGTAAGTAAACCTCTCCAATTAATGGAAATGGTCTTGGTGGGTAAACTGATTCTGATGTAAGGTGACAACCAAAAAATAAATCAAAATACAAAAGAGAGAGAAAATGGTGGATTTAGACTGCTAACAGATCAGGGCTTAGACTTTCATAACAAGGTACAGAAGAAATATGGTATTGCCATTCTCCAGTATGTAACTATTGTTTCGCTGAAGGTCGTCAGACTGTGTGAGTGCAGGGCATTAAAAGAAGCCTGTATTTCCCCAACTATTTCGAAACAAGTGTCCATATGTAACAGGAGGTTTATTTCTTCAAGGGACTCTGAGATACAGTCATGTCTAATGGTTTCACACTATTTCAATAATCTACAGGTGGCTATAATGTGGCTCGAAACACTGCATTAAGACAGCAAAGGCAGGGAAGAAGTCTGCAAGCTACTAAACATGGATGTAAATAATGCATAATTTAAAATACTTAGAAAAGCGCTATGTAAATATTTAATGATGGAAATGCATTCAACACTTTTGTTAGACCTCAAGGATACACACGATGCGTTTAGGTGACTAACACTGAATGTAAACAGAACTTTTGTTTGTTTATAAGAAAACTCCACAGGGCACAGTTTTCTGATTACAATTTACATCGCCAACAACAAGATACATTAGCATACAGCATGTATTGTTGTTTTTAAAAAGTTAAAACACTTTTCAGCTCTACACATTTCACTCTGCCTTCTCAATTATTTTTAAGATTCCCAGCACAATGCTCCCAAACACTTGGATTGCGACCAAAAATGGACCACAGTCCTGTTTTTATTGTGTCACCAATTGGCAAAGCAAAATGCACAACAGTTATATGATATGTGAATTTGTTTCTTCTGTAGCTGCAGAGTGCTGCTCTTTGAGTGAAGTGTTTGCTTATTTGATATATATATATGATATACCACTAATGGTTAAATAAAGCTTGACTGAGCTCCATCTATGTTCTCAAATATAGCTGCCTTGCACAGCGATGCACACGTGTTTCCATTCATACTTTTTCAGAGGTTCACAGCATGGACACAGACACATTTCACATTTGCCCACTAGTAAACAGGGTTGCAACGTGATAACTTTCCAGAGTTGTAAAAATCCACTCTGAGTATTATAAATTGCTGTGCTGTGTTTTCCTGATAAGCCTTTAAAAGCAATAATCTGTTACTGCAACCAGACTTGCTGTATCGTATTTCATTGTCTTACTGGTACTTTAAACGACACGACCACAGCAACACAACCCTCTGGATGCTTTTACACGGGACTGTTCTCAGTCTGAATGCAGCTGAGGAGTTCCTGCTTGTTTCTGAATATCCTTCCTAGTAACTACAAATTAATTTTAATAATGAGACTACATATAGACAACTTTTGTTTTAGGTTGTTTGTAACAGTAGCTATTAACGAGTACCAATAAAAGAACCGTTAACGCTGGATCAATACCACAGTCGTATATAAATAATAATAGTCATTTCTCAAATAAGGCATGACTTTTGACCTGACTTTTTTTTTTTTTTTTTTAAAGGAAGATTTCATGATTCAAGACGGAGCAAAGCCTGGCTGTAATCCAAGGCTAATTAAAATTAGAGGGCCAGATGTTTGCTTCAGCTTGCTTCATTTACTAAACATATCCCTTTGGCTGTTAAAACCTCCTGCCAACATGAGAGACTCTGACTCCCCATGAAGTGAAATTCAGACATCAGTTCATGACATTTGGCTCATAAATACGGGTGAGAGTTTTGCAATGTGAAGGGTGAAGGTGTGCATCACCTTGCTGACAGTGCTAGTCAAAGGCAACACGTTTGTTAGTTAAGTTGACAACAAACAAACAAACAAAAAAATAAGTAAATTAAATGCAGGTAACAGCAACCTCCTTATTGCAACATACTAGTGCTTTATAATGGAAAACGTTAGCATCTGATCTGAGATAACTGACCTCTTTGTTCTTTTTACATATGTTGACTATGATATGACCCAGTAGCACACACACTCGGCATTAAGGTCTAAACATTACATCTCTGAATTCCTGGCCTGTCAGCTGTCATAGAGCTTGTTTTGACATGACTGCCATTATAAAGTGGGACTGTGAGGAGTCTCCTTGACACTCTCTTTTACCCTCTCTTCAGTGATGATTTTTTTTCTTTCTACCTTTCCAGGATTTAAATTAGATTCACTCCATAACCATATTGCTTGGCTCACAAGCAACTTCAGCATATCTGAAATATAGATCCTGTCATCAACAATCTACATCCACACCAGGCACCCTTCATCTCTACATTCTCTGATTATGGTGTGTTAACCAACCGGTTATTATGATTTTAGACAAAGCCCGTTTTGCATACTTAATAATGACAGATATTGACCTATTCCCAAACCAATCTCTAACATGCATATTGCTATAATACAAATCTAATATATTTAGCTAAATTTCTTTTTTGCACATTGTTTATGTTACTCTACATTAACAATCAAATCAAGGTATAAATATATATATATAGAGGTTGGAACGAGATTAAGCCTCTGTCCTGGCCCCCTTTGCTCTGAGCAGAAGTGGTGTTCTTCCTTTACTTAAGGTGTGTGTCATATGCCAAACTACTCCTCAGCGGTGTGCAATAGCCTGCTATGATCTTGTTTTCCTGTCTTGTTTCCTGTGCTTCTGCAGAGAGTTTGAGAAATCTCCTATCACAACCTCCTCAGGCTAACTGATACTGATGCGTATCTGTCAGGATTTGGGGTGACCATATATATTAAAGTTTAATTTGTTTGACATAAGGATGTTGTGACTTAACCAGTGTTGGTGATATAAATGTGTGATTCTCGTCTTTATTTTTTTTGATAAGCTCTACAACTGATTGGAAATACAGTAAGGTTATTTGCATGCTCTTCTGTTTCACTTAAATCTCTTCCTGTGTCTGTATTATTTTAACAGGTCATCGGTTGAACTATACGAGATTGGCAAATGGCATTTTCACTGCAATTCTATAAGCATGACTATATTGCATGGCATATTGTATAGAGAACAATGTTGTAATCAATACAGATAAACTTTATATTATAATCACAGCAATTACAACAGTTTGTAACAACAGCAGAGTTGCATATAGATTGGATTTATGTATGCATTCACATATGAATATGTTTTGTGAAAAATGTCATTTTTGACCTCTTCTATCAGTTATACTGGTCCACATTGACAACAACCTGTCATCAACAACCAATCACTGGCAAGAAGTTTGTTTTCTACCGGATACATTTTTAATTTTACTTCTCCATATGGCTAACGCTAATGAATGTAGCGTCTATGTATGGATTCAGTGTTAGATGAGCATACTTCACCCATGCTGTGAAGTAAAACCACAACACATCCCAGTCGTCCTGCTTCTTAAGGTAGATGAAGAACTAGAGATCCTACTTAATGAGCAGTGTTTAAAACGTAACTGAACAAACCAAACGGTACGCCCATGGTTCTTTGTTCAAAGCTATGAAGAATCTCTGCATGTGTTGATCTTAAATGACTGACCTACTTCCAAAACTTGAAGACAGGACTGTTTTCTGAATTCTAGATGCTAAAACTGGATTCTGGCAGACTCCACTGACAAACAAAAAGTCTTTGCAAGTCTTCCAATGTTTGCTTTGAAATAACTTCAAGCATGTCTTATCAAGTCCACATTATCCAAGGCCAGTAACATATCCAAGCACAATGTCAGAGGAGTCAATTTAGTTTTCAAGTAGGGAGATTATTACCTTATTCTGTATCTCTAAGGTATTAACCAGAAAACCCTTATGTAAGAGCCCCGTGAAATTATAGCAGGACAAAATACCCAGACAGCAAGTAAGACACTGAGGACACACACAAAATTCACACGGACAAATACTGACAAACTGGTTGATAATGAAAGAAAGTTAAGTCTTCAAAAACATCTATATGTTATAGGTTCTCAACTTCAGCATGATTGAGAAATGGAACTAAAAGCAACTGATTAGACCTTAAGAGTCAAATTAATCTACATTGTGAGAACATTTTACAGCTGTTTACTATACTTACTGGACTTATTATATTTAATGTATGGGCTTATGTTGAACTTAGAAAAACTCAACAGATTTTTCATTGTTTGACACGATCAAGGTTATAGTTACCTGAATATGCAACTACCTGTGCTCTCCCTGGACTGAGACTGAGTCCAGCTATGGCTTCCCCCCCTGTCTACCCTATTCCCTTGTTTCCTTTTATTGTCATGCCTAAATAAAGAACAATAACAGTTTAAATGGTTAGTGCACCAAACCATGACGGGGCCCAGAAAGTGATGTCAAACACATTCTGGCACCTGGTCTTACTTTCTTACCTTATTTTAGTGTTAATACCACACTGGTGGAGGCCAACAGAGACCAAGATATAGCAGACTACTCTCTGCAGCTAAGTGTCTTTTAATTAAAGGTCCAGTTAGTATATGTAACATTGCACTCTCATTTCTCCCTTTTTTATTGTCTGTTTCCTCCAGTAAGGGGGGGGGGTCTGGCGAGTGATGCCAGGCCAGGGTTGTTTCCGTGGTAATGAGCTGTCAGATTCAAAGATGGCTGGTCTTTTTTTCCTTGCATATCTCTTCTTTCCAAATGGGGACTGTGGACGAGAGAGCTAGTCTGGCAGCAGCATCTGTGGAGAGCACGCCCTGGGGATTCTAGTGTCACAGATGCAGTTAAAAACCATGTGAATTGAGTAGCTTTCCCTAACTGCAGGCTGTGGGACTGGCATGATTAGACCTTTAGATTGTCTGTTGAAAGAGAACTGGGTTCTGAGGTGGTCATAAGGATCAGTCTAAAAGACTGATTTAATTTGTCAGCTTCTAATGACAAAAAACAAATTACTTTGGGTTTGCTGATATAGTTCCCTTCTGATTGTGCAAGTGCTAATTGTCTCTTTCATCATGGATTTGTGCTTGCCACAAAGCAGCATACTTCCACCAGCGACATGCACAGTTATTAAGGATATACAGCTCACTTTAGTTTTCTAGTTAGAAATGTAGAAATCAACAGACAATACAATAAGACAAGACAATAATTATAGGCGTCACTCTCACTTGCATGAGCACAGCTTCATATCATTTCATTGTACTATTTCTAACCTACATTACTGATGCAAACATCTAACTGAAATGATAATTCAGATCTGAATAATTTAGATTACCTGCTTCGTATTTGTAAAATGGTTTTGGAGCCAGTGGAAAAACACTGGGTGAATGATGCATCACCAAGTGCAGACTCAAGATTTGCCTTAATCGCTGGCATGACCACCTACTATCATTCTAGCATGTACAGGACCATTGGCCTGAAACTGAGACAAGACTCAACCTAAGAAGCTTTGTTCCTTTGGCCCATCATTCCAGTCTTAATATGCATATGCATAGTACAATTGGTTTCAGATAACCAACTGGATGTGTAGGTGAGTCATTCAAATAGAAATATTCACTAGCATGAATCATAACTATAAGGTGGCTGTTCATTATACTACTTGATTATATTCTTCATAAACATATGAATATACCAGCCTGGAATATGAATGTGTCAACTGCTTTACTTTTTGTTATTTTTATTTCCTCAAACTTTTTTGTTTGGGATAGTTGCCGATTGTTTTGTTAATGACAAGGAAAGCTCTAAATATGGACTGCTACTCTTTTCCTGGGTGTGGGCCTTGATGTGTGATTGACACATCATTATTATGTTGTTAAAAGTTGAGACAATGGCCATTGTTTGACCACTGAATAGTGTTGACTAATGCAAGGAGAAGAGAAACCTGTCTGTTAAACTGAATTTTCCACCATAACTTGGTGAGGAAGAATATTTATGTTCAGTACACATTTCACAACACAAACTAGGCTGGTAAACAAGATATAATGCTGGATGCAGAACCTCATTTGTTGCCATTTTTTGGACAACAGGTTTGTTTTCCAAATTAGTTGAGACTTGCCAGTAATACTGTATTTGTAGTGTACAGATATGTTTTTACTGTTATAGCTGTAGCTTTAGGCAGCGTGTGTAATGTATAACAGCTTGTTGGCATTAAATTAACCAGTCCCCTGCCTCAAACGCAAGCATACACACAGAGAGTGAAATACTAATCTTATTTTGCCATTCATGTGGTTGTTGTGTTGAATCTATTTGATGCACACTATACATAAACCTAATCTAATTTCTCAAAATTGTTGATACTTGGTCAGCATTTTGCACAAACAAACGTTTGATATAATTACATTTTGAGTTGCCATGACAGGCTGCTCTGTAGGATTTGCAATTCTTTTAGTGTGTGATATAGCCACAGTTTATGGCTAAACCAGCTGTCTGTATGTAGGCTGGTCTACTTGTTTATCTTGGTTTGCCATGCATCTTAAAATGTGACATATTCTTGTAAACTTAACTATGATGGCAGCACCCTCCAAACCAACCTCTTTAGTTATATTTAAATCATAAATCAATTCTCCTGCTCTGAATTGATTCCTAATGTATTATATTAAATAATATATTTTCTATATGCTTTAGTAATGAAACAGAACCAATAAGAGTATTGATAAAGAACCAAACTGATAAGACCTATCAATTATCAGTAGTAGTAGTAGGGACGACTGTGGCTCAGAGGTAGAGCAGTCATCTATTAATCAAAAGATCAGTGGTTTGATTCCCTGCTCCGCATGTCAAAGTGACCTTGGGCAAGAAACTTAACCCCAAATTGCTCCCGATGGCTGTGCCGTCAGTGTGTGAATGATTAGGTCCCCCTGATGTGCAATGTGCAAAGGCACCAGCCCCTGCGCGTGTGTGAATGTGTGTGTGAATGCTGACATATTTTGTAAAGCACTTTGAGTTGTCAAAAGACTAGAAAAGCTCTATATAAGTGCAGTCCATTTACCATCAATAAAACTCGAATGATACCCATCCCAACCCCGTTCCTTACTGAATGCTGTAGCTTACATGTTGCTGTTGTAACCTCAGCCACATGTATTTGGTGTGTAAAACCTGCATGGTTTCATTACACCTAATCAATTCTTACATCTTTGAGAAAAGCTAGAATATGATATTGGTTTTTATCATATAACCAATCATATCTTCACATTAACCTACAATATCATTGAGTGTTCAGGCTGAAAATGAGATAACACTATATCACAAAACAAACAGAGAAAACACACAAATATGAAAATATACTCAAAATCTGGAAATCTTGACACTGATGATCAGTACTGGCAGAAAATACATAAAATGCTCCTGCTGCTCATCTAACAATGTCAGACTGTAGTGGAAATCAAATTAATTTCCCAACCAGGATTGCCATATCACTGGACAGACGAGAATGATGTATTGTACTTGATATTCATTTTCCATCATCTTTGGGAATCTTTGCACTTTTTGGCTGGCTAATAGAGGTCCTTTAAGACTAGGGAAATCATCCATTTCAAATTCAAGATAACCACTTCTTACATAATGACTATCTGGGTGACTGCATGAATGTTTTTCCTTTTTAGAAGAACCCAACTTTGACTATTTACAAGCCACTGTATGATGGATATCTGCTCATGATGATTATCCACATTTTTAACAAGGTACAACAGTAATAAAAAAACTGATATTATTCCAAATGCAGTGTCTGATAGTGTGACTTTGTCTTAAAAGTAATTAATGGCTCAGGGACTAATTCAAGCATACAAAATCAGTATCAGTGTCGTTTTATCACAGTCTGATTAATAAACCAACACTCCTTCTGCTGTCAAGTATGGATGCTTAATTTCTGCTGCACTTCACTAATACAGAGAAATCCTTGAAACTGTCATTCATTGCAGCTGTGGTCATACAATAAAATCCACCCTTCTAATAAAAGATAATTTGATTTTGTGTTTAATAAAAAAAATGTGTTTAATTTTATTTCAGTATGATTTTGTTTTAATTACGCTGGAAATGTGGAAGTCTGCTCAAGTGACAACAGTAGGATGAGTGGGATTGTGGTGACAATGTACACAATCACACTGTGAAATGTGGGCTTGAGAAAGAGAGAAAACGAGGAAGACATCATGAGCAGTTTTTTTTTTTTTTTTTTTTTTCCCATTAAAGCTGTTGTCAATATGTTGTGGCTGCCAATCCACAGGATGGGCTCACCTTTCTGTATACTGTGCCATAAATACGAGCATCAAATTAATGGTACAAACTTGTCACATGTAATAATAAAATAAAAGGTGGAAACTCATGACTATGTAAAAATAACAAGTCTTTTTATATTTTATTTTCTTTAGGGTTCTAAAGTATTGTAAGCAGAGGTGATGTCAGGACAAAATAAACAGATGGCCTCGTCCTGGATATATCCTCAGGAGAGACAGTGACAGCCATATCTCCACCAGTGAGCGCACATAGTCTTACACTCTGCAAATACACAGAATGTACGGTACTCTAATGGGGAGGATATGTAAAGCCGTGCTTATACGAGTGTTAGGCTTGATTGACAAACACACTTCATTAACACTCATTCTGTTGCTCAGCTCTTTGATGCTCTTTGGTTCAATATTTGTAAGTAGCCACATAACCTAAAGGAAAACAAATGGGGAGGATCTGTTTTTAGGGTTAATGCTTGCAACTCGGCTATCTTATCAGAAATAGAATATAAACAATTTTTTATGAATTGTTTATATTCATTGTGCTACAGGGAATGATCCGGTGGAAATGGGTCCATGTAGAAATAGAAAGTAGGCAGAGGTTGTATGAATCATTCTACACATGGCTTCGTTATTGTATGTGAAAGTTTGCTTTAAAGCACAAGAGAGGACAAACAAATTCTGCTTATCTGATAGTTTGCTGTCGTGTGTGTGTGTGTATGGATTGTTCCAGAGTGTTGCCACCAATTACTTACAGGCTTGTTAGCTGGCACCACAGCTGTTAGACTCACCTCCCCTCCAGACATAGTGGGATGCTTATAGCTTCAACAGAAATGTGGCTATTATCTGCTGTTATGTTATCAGACATCCAGTGGTATGCTTGTAGGGCTTGACACCCTGAAGCCCATTGGTGCCGTTAGCAGAATTGTTGGTTTAACTTGATAAGATGGCAAAATAGTTTTATGTTATATTTTATTTATTTATTTAGTGTCTGTGTGTGTGTTCCTTTTGCATGATTTGGAAAGCAAAGTATAGCCATCAGCAAAGCTCCAGGGGTCCAAAAGTCTGTGGGATTATATGTGACGGCTGTTGCTTTCTTCCTTTTTCACTCAAGATTTCATTTAGTTAGTTGGCTGACTGTATGACTGAGCAGACGGCTTATGACTTTAGTCTTCAAACACAAAAATCTCAAAAATGTTTATATAATGGTATTATTGTACATTATTAACTGCTATTAAAACACTTTATTAGCATTTGATAAAAAGGCTAGTAAGTGTAACTTGAACTGATATTATCTGATGACATGATGTTATATAGGCATGTTTGAAATAATATTTTTTTTTTCTTTAAACCTGTCTAAAAATGATCTAAGATATATACCAACGTACAGCATATGATGTAATTTAGGATAAATGTGCTAATTGCTTTGTTTAGGTTGCATTGTTTCTGATGCAAGTTAATTATAATTGATTTAATGACAACAGTTTGAGCCATTGATCCAATAGAACATTTGCACATAAACAAAGAAGTTCAATTACATGCAGTGATGACAACAAATAAATTAAGGTCAGTGCAGTAGTGACACAGCCTCTGTCTTAAGAAAAGTCATCTATCCACCAAATTAAATTACTTACTATAACTTGAAAGAGTCACTGTACCGCCAAACCCATGTGCAATAATACACAAGAACTTTTTGCCATTTCTAGCTAATTGTTTTGGTTATTCAGCCCACACACAGACTGTATATTTGCCTTCCAACAGCTTTTACTGGCCAACTGTAAGTTTGCTTTAGAGTGTGTTGAAGTCTCAAAAACATTGAAATTAGTCTGAAACCTACTCATGATTTGACTTCTAATGTACCAAATTTCATATAGCTTTACCTGAATTCAACTTCCATAAGCAATCTGTTCTGATCCACTGCATTCTCCTACTGATAAGAGCTATCTGGATGTGCTGAATGGCATAGTTTTTCAAATGTGAAATTTTTAAAATGGCAAAATAATTGAAAAGGTGTCTGGAAGAAAACTAAACTGCATGTTTACAGCATCTCGGTTTTAATATGTGTACATAGTGCATGGCTTCCTTTTTGTCATAACACATACTCTTTAAAGCCTTAGAAGCCTAGAATGTGAAATGGCAGCAGTGCTACCTATTCATTCATTCATTCATTCATTCATTCATTCACTTTTTTGGAGCACTATACTTTCTTCCCCACATACTAGAAAGTATTTGAAGTTGCTGCATTTTACACACAGTCATAAAATTAAATTGACCTGTAAATATTAATGCCTTATAACGTTAATGTGGTGAATGTGTTAGCAATCAGTTGCTTAGTTACTGTACAGTGTCTTGCATAAGTATTCACCACCCTTGGACTTTTCCACATTTTGCTGTGTTACAACCTGGGAATCCAAATTGATTTTATTTTTTATTTTACCATTTGATTAACACAATCTGCATAGTACTTTGAAGGTGCAAACTACTTTTTTTTTTGCTGCAATAACAGCAGCAAATGTTTTGGGGTATGTCTCTATCTGCTTTGTATGTCTAGAGACTTTCATTTTTTCCTCATTCTTCTTGGTAAAATAGCTCGAGTCTCTTTTCAAGTCTCGTCACAGATCCTCAGATGGATTGAGGTCTGGGCTTTGACTGGACCGTTCTAAGACATTAACATTCTTTGCCTTAAATCATTCCAGTGTAGCTCTGGCTGTATGCTCAGGGTCATTGTCCTGCTAAACGGTGAACCTCTGCCCCAGTTTCAAGACTCTTGCAGATTGAAACTGTTTTTTATTTTTTTTGTTCCCTGTATTTGGCTCCATCCATCTTGCCCTCAATCCTGACAAGTTTCCCAGTACCTGCTGATGAGAAGCATCCCCACAGCATGACGCTGCCACCACCGTGTTTCACTGTGGGGATGGTGTGTTCAGGGTGATTCTGCCACACATACCGTTTTCCACTTGGGCCAAAAAGTTAGATTTTTGGTCTCATCTGATCAGAGTACCTTGTTCCACGCTGTGTCTCCCACATGGCTTGTGGCAAACTCCAAACAGGATTTCTTATGGCTTTCTTCTCACTACTCTTCGGATTTGTGGAATATACAACTAATATTTGGCATGTGGACAGATTCTCCCATCTGAGCTGCGGATCTTTCCAGCTCCTCCAGCATTACTAGTGATGGATTTAATGATGCTCTGTGAGATATTTTTATTTTATAACCAAACCCTGCTCTGTACAACTTTATCCCTGATCTGTTTGGTCTTCATGATGCCGTTTGTTTAGTAATGTTCCCTAACAAACTTTGCATCCTGCACAGAACAGGTGTGTTTGTATTGAGATTAAATTGCACACAGGTGAACTCCATTTCAAAAATTATGTGACTTCTGAAAGCAGCCGGTTGCACCTCACCTGCTGAAAAACACAAAAAAAGATCAGTATGGCCGAGTAAACTTGCAGATACGGATGATAATTCTCTCTGGGGTCTGTAGTGCGGTTAGCCACATATCGCTAGAGTTGAATTTTAACACAGACATATATTATGAATAAAACACAAATGGGTAAATCAAGGTCAGCTCTGTCGATCAGCCTCAGTATTAAACTAACAACTCACTGCCTTGAGTCATTTTGAACAATTCATCCTTCGTTTCAATAAGTGTTTGGTGTTGCTTTTAAAAGCTTTCGCTAATTGTAGCTTATGTACCCTCTTCGTGTGACTTCCCCGTTAACTCTTCTTTATGCTTTCATTCTCTTGTCCCTTTTCTTGAGGGCATTTTTTTTCCCCTTGAATTCATACATTATTTCTTTGGTTGATACAACTGAATGCTCCATGTAGTCTGTTATCACGGTTGCTGTGTCATCCAAGGAGGATTATACAATCATAGCAAGTGTTACTTTGCTTTCAGATGATCAAACATTATTTTGTTCCTCGTGTTTACCCCTGTTTTTTTTTTTTTTTTAGATTTATAAGATGGTAAAAGATGAACCATATGATGATCTGAGTTGTCGTTTCATAGTCCACACAAGCTCCCTCCACATTTACAAAGCATTTGTCAAACATAATGGCCTTCCCTGTATGTCTCTAAACGAATTGATCAATTCCGGTCATTGTTATGTGTAATTTGCAATGGTTCATGTCTGCAACAAAAATTGCTGGAGTGTCTGGATGTTGTTGTTGTTGCAACAGTTGCTGCTCTAGTTGCTTTGCCACTAGGAGCATAAATAACAAATAGCTGCACTCATTCCCAAAATCCCAAGGCAAGAAAAATGGTCTCAGGCACATAATCTCAGCATCTTGATCACATATTCTGCCTTTAACTGTTGTGACAACCCGTTGGGCGGAGCTACTGATTTGTTGTGCACCTGGGAAGGCCTGGGCCAAGCTTATTTAGCTGGCTCTTCCTCCCCTTCTTTCTCTCTCTCTCAGACCACTTGCTACCTGTATGGTTTGTGTTTCTTTGTTTTTCATCACCACACCCCATTTACATCCAACACTGCATACATTACTGCTGCTACAGATTACAGACTCCTTCAGGTTGTTTTGGGATGTATTGAAATAAAATTTCAGTTTAAGCTACTTGAAAAGTGGGCGGTCTCCCACTTTTGTCTTGTCACTGTCTCTCTGAGCCAGGACTATGACACTATGTACTGACGACACACCTATGATTCATATATACAGATCGTTTGCTTTAACTGGAGCTAATAACTTCAGCTTTTCAAGTGGTCAAAATAAAAATGTAAAAGATGTAAAGTTGTTTTTTTTAGTGCCTTTTTTAAAAAGCACATTTTCAGGCCAGATCACTAAAGGTAACTAAAGTATGAAGTTATGCACAGTGCAGTGATGTGAAGTATCGCCAGGTTTAAAATGTGTTTTCACACAACGGGACAGTTTTGTGGCAGCTCTGTAACAAATTCATTGCTAAGTTGTTTCAAATGATAGACTACATCACTCAAAAAACAAAGAGTGGCTGCAAATACATCATTCAGCTTGAGCAACACATCCAGTATCTGTCAACTATGGATGCTCATTAGTGACAGAACTATTAAGCATGTACATAACACAGTTGAATTGACATCAGTCTGCACGTCAAGATTTGACGTGAAGGGAAACTTTTGTAAGCACAGATCACATTTTGAGAGAATTAAGACACATTGGGAGTCTTATATTTGAGTCATATGAGAATTTGTGACTTTAGCTTTAGGAGCAAGTTGTAGCATTTCATTTGCTGGCTACTATATCTTCAAAGCTGCACACTACGTAGTACAGTGTTGTCAGTTTGTTTCTCCCACATGCAAACTGGCTAAGAGCACAGAAAACTTCATTGGATTTGACTTTGAAGTGTCACCACACCTCATGTTTTACAGAAAGTACCGTCAGACTCAGTCCTCCCTCAGCTCTTTCTGTCAGACTACGTCTGCACTGTACTGTCATGGTACAAAACGTGATCCTTTCAGCCAGGTGTGCTCAGAACTTCTGACATTGTCAAGTGCTCAGAATATGATGGAAGAGATTAGGAGAAGATTAAATAAATGTGCACAATATCACGTTTTTGCTCTAAAATAACTGGTAGAATCGAATATATTTTTCATTTTCATAGTCCTGCCATAGCCGAAGCAGCATCTTTGCCAGCATGTTGCTCCCTTTTCTCAAATCCATTCGTTTCTCCTCAAAATCTAAAAAAAAATCTTCCAGCAAAGTATTTTAATTATTTTATAGTCACATCAATTGCCAGTAAGTGAGTAGTTTGTGTGTATTATGTTATAGTTCTTAGGCAATATACTTCCAATACTGGGTGAATGATTGCTTAAATGAATGCAGTGAATGTAAGCAATGACAATGCAACAGTTGCACTGACTGTTAAGACTAAGTAAAGTGGAAATGTAAAGAGCTGAGAAGACAGGCAAAAGGAAGCACATGATTAGGAGCATAGTAAAACACAAAGAGAGCTGGAGGACAGGAATAAAAGAGAAGAACACAGGGACACAATAGGAGAGGATGGAGAAGGGAATTGCAAGAGTAAAAGAGAAATGTGAGGAAACAAAAGAAGAGGAATTAAAGTGTAGAGGAGCAGAATATTACAATAGGAGAATGGTGGCAGAAGATTGGAGACAAACACATGGTGTGTTTAAAGAAGTATTAAAATAAAAAAAGATGAGAATCAGTAAAAGGAAGCTATGAGAATTTGTGGTTGTGAATTTAAAGGGGACAAAGAAATAATTCCAACAGTCAAAGAGGAGGTGCAACTGAAAGCTTAAAAGCCTGTGAGTGATGTAAAAATGGCAATTTATGAATTTAAATCCAAACTTAATGAATGAAGCTTTGCAGAAAAATGGTGTTTTAGCAACATTATTAACTATTTTGTTCAATTTATATCATAAATTACACTTAACACTGTTGTTATAATAAATTCAAATGAACAAAGTTGCTTTGCCATTGTCATTATTGTCATTCGCATGTACTTGGTCTGAATATTTATATTTGTATATATACATTCAAGTATCAGTGGAGAACACTGAACACAGACTGAGACATTTGTACTTCCTTTATTTCATCTTTTCTAAAAAACAAAAAATCATTTTGAGCCTTTGGACCAGTTTTGTTAGTCCAGATGTTTTTTTTCTACTTTTGTGACAGTTGGTTTGATTTGATGCGTGCAGCTGAAAATAGCTGTCATAAGAAGGTGGCCGAGCGTGATGCAGCTCCTTCTGGATGATGGTTTATCGTGCTTCGTCTGCAGTTTAAGCATTTCAATTTAAAGGCCTTAAGTCTTGTGCATCAAAGCTCTGGTTGTGCGATTCATAACTACAAGTGCTGAGGATGATTGATCCATCATTTCTAATACACCTGTCTATCAATACTCACCAAATGCCAGAAGTCCTTTTAACGTTGCTAATGATGTGAACAAACATTGGATGTTTTATATGAAATGTTGAGATTGTACAAGCCTGTAAAAACCTTGTTTTGGTTTTGATTCGAGAGATTTCATCACTATTTGAAACCGAGTTAGCAGGCCACTCCAGTGAATTTGGTCCGAAGTTCTTAATTATGAGTCTCAGAGGGTGCTGAAAAGCAGCTCACTATTCTGTCTTTTCTAAAGCTGTAGGCCATGTCTGTTGGTTGAATTAATGATTGGGCTCACGGATGAAAACAAATCAGGCTCACCCAAAGGGTACACTGACCTGTCAGCAGGAATAATGACTAGAGCGTATCAGATCACTAATGAGAACAGTAAACAGTCAATTGTTCCATAGTATGATGAAAGAAGATATGCTACAGCCTGCTTAGACTATAATACAGCCACAACCTGATGTGGGGAAGACTGTGTTACAGAAAGGCAATTTACATTGTTAAAATGCATGTAGCTGACAGTCAGGACGCGGCATGTGTAGACAAAGAAGAAAAATAATACTGCATCAAAGCAATTAGTAATGGTTAATGACTTGTTGGTCGAAAAACCTTCACACTCCAACAAGCTAGTATTTGATCCGTGATAAAAGCAGAGAACCAAACAAGAGGGATTGACGCAATTACACACACACGCATACACACAGAAAAGAGCATATTGGAATTACTGGAAGGATTACTCTAATAAGAAAGGTTGCTAAAGTTGAAAATGCATGTGATAAAAAATAAAACAAAAAAGAAAAGACAAGTTTAACTGCAGGTAACAATGATAATGACAATGCAGTATTTGACATTCATCTGGTTAACATTAACCAGTCATCTGCAAGAAAAAAAAACTGTAGTCAAATGCTGGCACAAGAGCACAAAACTGACAGGAATGTTTACATTGTCCAATACATTGAGAAAGATAACCAACTATGTCAACCATAAACCCTTCTTATCTGTTGTTTACTACATGCTACTACTAGACTAGACCAATTTATTTCTTACAGCTCATGCACTTCATCATGATTAACTTTAAAAGTGGATGCAACATGCTTCTTTATCTTTTACTATAAATCATGTTTTTATCCCAGCACCTGGAAATGTATTTGCACATATTCTGTTCAGCTTGTATTTTTAACAGTAGAGGCCAATGTGAGAACCAAACCTTGGCATAGAGTCTGTATGTGTATACACGCTAATTTGTTATGTCCTCTTGAATGATGAACATAATTGTTTCCTGACTCATGTTTCCCCCTTTTCTCCCTGTGTGGAATGGCTTATTCACTGTGCCATGTGTTCCTTGTCCCTGCACACTCCCACTGTTGGCCTACGGAGGGTGTAGTCAGCCATGCAGCTATGGAGTCGCTTCAGCTGCTTCTTTTCATCTGACAGTGAGTAGCTTGACTGGGAGGGTGTAATCCACATGGACCTTAATGGTGCACTAGCTGTCCCCAAAGATCCTAACTCCACTCTGCAAAGGCCACACTAGCCTGGGTCTGGGGATGGCAGTGTCGCTCTGTGGGTCCGCCAGGCAGTCAGTTGCTCGATCGAGTCACAAATGAAACTAGAACTATCAGATGGATTTAAATTTCTTACAGGCATTTATAGTTTTTTTTATTTATAGATTATGTATCCAAATAATCCTAATAAAAATCTGACTGCTGGTGTCCCAAGATATTTCTTGCAATAAGTATTAATCAAGAAAAACTTCTGTTGAAGACAAATGTGAGTCATGTCTAGAAATTAATTAATTATGAGTATTTACAAATTTCAGTTTCCTCAAGATATTTGAATACTGGTACTTTTTTATTTTTTTATTTACATGTTTTGATAATATACACATTTTATAATATGATATTAAAATTAAATATTAGAATCAGTAGAATAGCTGATGAATAGTGGAGTAAAAACAGAATTTTATCTTTGTATTTAAAGTGCATGTTTTAAAATGATTCAAGCATTAAATAGGAAGGTCTAATTAAATTTTTATGAAAATCGTGTTGTGCTCAAGAGGAACGCTCTGGGTTGTGTTGAACAAGCATATAGAGTATGTGAGACTCTTAAAGAAAGGTTCTCATTTTATCAGTCCTTATGAGACTGGTCCTGTTAGGCAAACCTTGCTGCTCTTTCATGCCTTGCTCATATCACCATGGCAACACACCAGCCCCTGCAGGCGTCTGCCAAATTGACAGTGTAAAACAGAGCACACACATCCACCCATTCATCCAACCCCCTCTCTTTCTTTAGCACAGAGACACCGGTTATATACTTAATTAGTTTATGTGTATGTGTTTCTCTGATCATTTATCAGCTGATATGAATTGGCATATGTCATAGCTATAAAAATCAATGATTATTTGTCCTTTTCTCAAGGGTTAATTTGTTGGAGTACCAGAGAAGTAAATTGCAAATGGTGTTGCTGACCAAAAGCCTTACAGGTTGAGATAGAATCAGTAGGAGCAGGATCACAGTGTAGGAGGTTTTAATAGACCCTTACCTGCAGGGTATACAGACGTTTTCAACAATTGAACTGTGATGTTAGGAAGCTGGATATAACACACACACTGTGACAATCTACCACTGTCTCTACATATCCATCCATATACTTTCAGCACACAGCATGCATCAATAGATGTGCTTTTTAATATTATAAATGTATTATTTTTGACAAATGTGCAAAATGTGTGTGACATGACTAGTGTACAAAATTGCGTGCAGAAATACAAATTGCGTATCTGGATGGATTCAGTGAACACCGAATAAACAGTGCAGGCTTGTTTGAAGATATTTTTTCTCCACTTCTGTAAACTGTGAACTGATAGCCTGCAGTCTGTAAGGTCTTTGTAATAGACACTCCCAAAGGATTGTAGAAAGCCCAAATGCTCTGAGGCTATGCACAATGCATTTATCAGTCTCAAATTGTTTTCAGTGCAGCAAATGTAAGTCATCAATTAAAAAACAAATGAGATTATAAAGGATTTTACACCACAAACGAGTAAATGAATTTATATTAAACCACTTTACAATAACTGTCTTTATTTGAAAAATAAATATATATTGTTTAAACAAACTTCTACAAAAAGCTACACAATTTAAAAATCAGTTTAACTATTCTCACATTCATTTGTCGACTGCACATCGAAACATCGAGTAAATGAACATGCAATTTAGATTTGGAATATTAAATAAACTCCCAATTCATTTAACGTGTTAGTGGGAGACGGTAATGGCAAAACCATTGACTTGTGTCCATGTACAATATAATTTTACCAGCAGTCTTCAATCTATAAGCAATACTCGGTGAACCATCTATCATCCAGTGTATAATAACAATAGAGTTCCTGCTATTATTACAAACAATGAACAAATGCTGCATACATACATACATGCATAGAAAGCCATTTCTACATATATGGTCATATGCAGTTGGTGGGGGCTCTTCTGTGCTAAAGATTGAAATGATCTTGGCTCATTAATAGTCCCTAGTGCAGTCTAATTAGCATGTAATAGGACACCAAATCCAGCACAGGAGGCTTGTTATTTAAGGATAAAGCTCATCTCTCATTTGAATGCATTTTTCATAAGCTGCTCTAATTAAGTTTCATTAGCATTATTAATTAAACATGAAAAGCTTCTCATTTCCTCTGTATCATGGCGTCTACTTCAAAACAGCACAGGGTGACAGTTCTCATATTAATGGAGTTCAGAATCTCCCTCATGATATTTAATGCCTAACAATATGATTTCCACTGCTTTACTCCTTCTACAGCTGAATAGGATGCATTGAAATACACTGCAACACGACTCTTTGTTCATGATAAGACTGTGAGTTGTTAAACGATCTTTTGAACCCTTTTCCGATGTGACCCCGTGCAACAGACTGGTCTCTTCAAAAATCCTAGTACAAGGTATCACCGTGGGTGGTTGAAGACTTCAGCAATGGATTACAAAAGGCTGCTGTTCACAAAACTGCTGATCTGTATCCCCTGAGTTCACCCAGGATAGCTCTGAAAGTCACAGTTGTTCATTTTCACTCAAAAGCTGGAGAACCAAAGAAAAGTCTCTTGAAACCATCTTAATTCTGTTTCTCTGTCGCCTATAAAAATGTAGCCTTACAGATTTAGAGCCCATCTGGCATATTTGCAAAAAGCTGCCCTTATTTTCTGCAAGCATACTTTCAGTTTTTCCTTTGCTACATTAAATAAGACTAATTTTCAGTCTTTGCAAACCAAATCTTTTCTATGCAAACCTGTATTTTCAATTTAGTCACCTATTTGTCAGAATTATCCTTTTAAAATATATCATTAATCCACTATATCGATGAGGACACATATATGCAGGGCACATATTATTGGCTAATCGACATAATCTTGGTAATCCAAACTGTTATGACATGATATGCAAATTAACTTTGCAAATGTGAAATATGAAAGAATTCAAAAGTGATTCTGCATTGCTTTTTCCTCATCATAATCAAAATTATAGAGTACCATTTTGCATTAGTTACAGTAGACACAAAACCACCATTTGTCCAAAGTTTGACTTCAATTTTAATATATCAAACCTCTATTTTTCCCTGAGCCTATTCAGTAGTGTGTAGGCAGTTGAGGTTATATGTCAACACATTTCTCTTTTCCTGATCCATTCCTCACCATATGTAAAAGGAGACACAGTTTGCATGCCCCTATTATGAGTTATCAACAGAAGTCTGTCTATGACATGCAAATTAATTTAGCAGAAATTTTCCAGAGAGAGGAACTGAGTCAAAAATTTACATTGCTTTGCCTGATCATTATCAAGATGGCTCTGTATACATAAGTCCACAGTATTCATGCAAATTTCCAACAGCCCCTTGAGTACTATTGTCAGGCTTAACTTGAGGTCAATTTTAGCTCTGTAAACATAGAACCAGAAAATATACTGTTTTCTTTGAAAAAAAAAATGCTGCTGATTTAGTATTTGCGATAACCACAAAAAAAAATTAAACACATTTCACATATTAAGTCATTGTAGATAATATATGTATACAGTTGTCTGTTTACAAATCCAGGACACGTGGAGAAACATTAGCATTAACTTGATCTGATGAATGCTGGTTTTCTCCCAGCTCTGTTTTGGTCTTTACTAACTCGTGAGAAATTTAACTGGGTCAAAGCTTTTTGCTAACTTTGTGGTTTGGTTCTGGATAGTTAGCATGCAGTGGGTTTATCTGAGCGTTTTCACTGCGATTGCAAAGATGGGTGATAATTATTTGTTGTTTTATCACTACAAGTGACCCCTTTAACATAACGTGCTGTTTAATATTTCACCAGCTTTAGGATACAAGGAAAAGCCTATTGAAATCTTCCTGTGAAGAAAGTCATATATGACCGGACTTTATGGTTTCTTGTCACTTTGAACAAGTATTAAAGGTAGGGTATAAATCTTACAGCAAAACAACAAAACCAAAAAAAAGTTATTAGTTTAGGTATATTTTGTTTTGTTTATTTTTTATGTTTAGGTGTATATGTAATGTTTTCCTAGCAATTTATTTTCTGGGTTATGGGGGTTAGTTATATTTCTTTGTTGTTCATTTAGTGCTTTTGTGTTATGTGTGGACTATCACTATTGTTGTAGCTAATGGGGATCCAAATAAACAATAATCAATACACAGTAAACAAGCAAGGAAATAACTGACAACAAACAACATTGTTTTATGAACAAGTAACATGCTTTGTAATAGTTATTTAGGGTTTTTTTGTACTGTAAGCAAGAAAAAGTGCTGACAGATATTTACATTGATATACTTGATATTGATCGATATACTTGATTGGAGTGACGGCAGATATCACTATGATAGATATCTCCAAAACTAGGCAAATCGCACCAAAACAATCTGGATGTATAGCACTCCGGTTAAGGTGGAAAATTAATGAACTGCCTCTTTAAAAGTGCTACAGTTTGTTGTAGTTTTTATAATTTTTTATTCATCCATTTTGACAAGCCTACTTCTCAGAATGAAGGAATGATAAAGCATCCATGTATAAAATATGAGCAACACACTTAAAATGACTCAAACACATCTTAAATAATGGGGGTGGGATTATGTAAGGTTTATCCACCTTGACAACTGTTAAATCACAATTCTCCACCCCACCTGCCTCACTGACTAGACCCTCCAACAAGCCTTCGGGCCTGTGACTCCACTTTTTTTTTCCTCTTCCAAATTATTGCATACAGAATAAAGAAAGAACTGATAGCTCTATTCTACCTTCTTTGGTGTGATTGTCTGTTGGTTTTATGTGTCTGTTGTTAGTGATTTTAGGTTGTACTGGTGTCTGAGTGAAGCTATCTCTGATCTTTAAGCCTGAGCAAGTATGTAACCTGACAGCCTCAGGTCCCCTCTGGCCATTCTGTAGCCGAGACTAAAGACCAAAGGCAATTCAGTCTTTGCTTTCCAGGCCCCCAGGCTTTGAGAGCATTGTAGCTAAGGAGCTTAAATTGGTGAAGCCAGTGCACCTCTAGTCTTCATTAGATGTCTATGCACAGAGAAACGTGTATATAATCAAATCATTATTCATCATATTTTATTCTTCTATAACTATTTCATTTGACATTTTAAATTTTTTCTTCGTTTTTTTTAAGAAGAATACACAATTATCATATTACAGATGACTCATCTATTTTTTTTTTGTTCTTAAAGAAACATAATGGAAAAGCATACTCTCATAAAAGAAAATATTATTTAATTGTTAATATTATTGAACACACATTTGATGCATGAGATGAGAGAAAACACTTTCTACATGTTGATGATGAATGATCTACCAGTGTGTAGGACTATATAATGTGGTTTTATTTATTTAACCTTAATTCAATCAGATGAGATTTTGTGTAAAGAAATAGAAGCTAAAATGAAAACTGCATTTTCTGCTGTGTAGTTTATTTTTCTATAGAGGATAAAACCGTTTATGGACACATTTGTAAGAACTGAAATTGCTCCATTTACTCTACAGTGCACTGTATTTTCCCTTCCTCATTTTGTTTGAGTGAGTGTGTATACTGTGTATACCACTACAATATATAGAGCCACAACTAAATGCCACGAACGTAGAGTGTTCATGACATGCACACGCCTTTCTGATACTGTCAACTTCAAGCACACATAGTGTTTATTAGTATTGCAATATATAAAACCAACATGCTGTTAAGTTTGTACTCCACTCAACATGTAAAACTCACTCACTTTTTGCCATGTAAGACCCTATCAAATGCAAATTATTAGTTAAAGCAGAGTGTTTTTATATCTTCAAACATGTCTAGAGCGGATCTTTAAATGCTATTTTTTCTATGCTATGCTATTATTTCAACACCTGCTGAGTCTTTGTTCCACCCACATTGAACACAGACGAGGTTTTAACTAGTGTTAGCTGTCTCTCTTTCATGGGTCCAGTTCTGGTGATGGCAAATAGCTTCTATGTCAACATTAAAAAAAGATCATGTGAGTCATGTGATCTCAGCATCCTGTACGTTATCTCGTGATTTGAATCATGACACAGGGACATTTAGTCGTGTCCCAGCTGGTTAACTTTGTACTGGCCACATATTACACCAGTTTATTAGTTTTAACCAAAAATTCACACCCCCTGGTGAAAAAAACACTTACAATTATATTTACCAAAATTGATTTTAAGTTCAGTTCAACTTTAAAAGTTTGTCCCTTTTAAAGCATCGGGACTGTGATTCATATTCCTCATAACTTCTTTAAAGAAATGTACTCTTTCAAGTAACAATTCTTTCGCAGGTTATGCCAGGTACAGGGGGCACAGATAATGAAGGGATTTTCTAAAACTATATGTCCAAGCGTGAGTCAGCAGAAATAACTTACAGGACTTGGTCTGCAAATTTTAGCCCAAATAATAGTAAAGTAGTAACACTTGCCAAGTATTCGCCCCTTTAAAAGTATGCCCTATTTGAGCTTGCAAAGGCAGCGCTGGCCAGTTTTGAAATACAATGTACAGTAGTGACTGAGAGGCTGCCCGAAGAATGCTTGGAGAAAGAGTAATGCTTCAAACTTTAAACCCATTTAGAGCAGTGAAGCAGCAGTTTCCCTCCGTGTGTGAAGAAAACTCACTCCAGGGTGTTTTCTATAGATAAGAGTGCATTTTCTGCTTCAGTGCTAGTTGCACTTCAATTGAACTAGACTAATTTGAGACCATGCAATCCCAAATCAAACAAACAACCTGACAAAATAGCTTTGCTCATTTACAGTGAAGGTTCAGACACCATGATTATCCCTCGACTTTTAGTATGTATGTGGGTTTTGGTGCAAACTTAAATCTTTCCAATATTATTGCAGCATGCAGAGATTTTTTTCAGAGATTGCTTTTCTAGACAGTTAAATAGGAGTTTTATATGAACACGGGTTACTAATTTGAATGTTATTTCAGTTTGAATGAATAGTTTATATTTTATTTATTTCATGTTGTCAAGTATTCCTCAAGGATAAGAAATATCCCAGTGTGTAAAAATGAAGAAATCCCATTGGTAAGTCTAATTAAAATTTGGAGGCCAGATGTTTTGCCTTCTCTCTTTTCCCCAAAGTATTCAATTGGCAGCTTCCAGCCTCTGTATTTTTCAAGAAGCTATTTGGATGCACAATAAAGCAAGAAAAAAATGTCTTTCATTTTCAGCCAATGGATATTCATATACATATACTGTAGATGTCACTTGCTTTATGTTTTTTTTATTCAAAATGCCCTATAAGACCACAAGGATATGTAGTGTTGGAGGGCTGCTCTCATATTATTTCTTTCTGCTTTATTACCAACACAGTCATCAATAGTAAAAACACTAGATTTGTGTCTCTTGTGTTAGATGTCTGCCATATTGCCTCATATTGAGGAGATGAAAACAATCATTTTTTTTAAGTGGTTGAACCATTAGTGACACAAGATATTGCACCGAGGCTTTTTGTTATTGCTATAGCGCTGGGATTAAGGAATAGCTGGTGCTCTTCTTTCCCCTATTTAGCAATCATAAGGATTCGCTGATGCTCAACACATTCAAGTTGAGGATTGATTGAGCTTCTCTTTTATTTTGGAAAGTTGTTGAGTCAAAATCTATAAGCATCTGTTCTACTACAGGCCTTATATCCCAGAGTAGGACGGCTTTCATTTTCTAAAAATTCCATTATACAAGTTGTGGCCAAAATAATTTAAACGCCTTATAAAAAAAAAAAAAAAATCAATACAGCATCACTATAAACAGCAGCATGAAAAATTCCCAACACCTTTGTTTCTCTGTGTCAACACAACATTAGTGTAAGCTTTACAAAGATGTGGTTTGCAATGTAATTCACTTGCATTAGATTGTTACTGTTACCGTGTCCACCTCTTGCAAACGATCTTTCTCTTTTCAAAAATGTAAAATGTAACATCAACCAACCCCTTAACAGTTTGTCCCAAATCACAACCTGGAGAGAGTATATTAATCATATAATGTGCAGCATTAGACCATTATTGATGTTATTTTCCTGCATGGATTGCAGTCAAAATGAATTTTAGATTACACTTAAAAAATCAGTAGGACTTTTTTTCATGACTTGAATAGCACTGACGATTACTGTGACCCATTGTGATCTCAGGAGACCTTGTTTAATAGTCTCACCAGGTCTGACAGACTGTAGGTGGTGAATACTTTAATGTCTGTATATAGAGAAAAAACTACAAGTAATGATTGCTAAGGAACCTTTTGCACTGTGAACTGTCTAGACACCAACTAAAGTAAAGTGGGCATTGAATTGGAACAAAGAAGCAAATAAAATTGAACATGTATTACCAAGGACAAGATTTTTCAATTTAAAAAAAGATTGTTGTGGAATGGGTTAGTGAGTGTGGCCATTCATGGTGATGTGCAGTAATAAGTTTTAAGGCACTATTTAAATGTTAATATAATTCTCAGATTGTGCCGAGAAGTAATGAGAGATTAAGAATAATAATAATAATAAATAATAATCTGCAACAACTGTAACCTGTTTTTAAATTCAAGTCATAACTAATAATAACTAAAGTTTAAAAATGCTCTATCACAATTATAATCATATATTTTACAGTTTTAAGTTTAGTTAGATTTTGACCACACATTCCTGATAAGTAATCTATAGTTAACATTTTATCAGTATTCATAGTATATTCATAGTGCACGCTCATGAAAACAAATAACAAACAATAGTAAGTATTTATTAGTGCATGTTTCACGTTCACTGAGTTGTCTGGACAATAAGGTTGAGTCATACCCAGAAAATACCCGTTCACATGAGTCACATGTTAGCTATTGTTACGAAAAGAGGAGATTTAAATCACCCAGCTGCATAAAAAGACTTTATGTTTTGGTACAGTGCTGACCATAAGATTATTAGTTTTACCATCCGTGACTACGGTGTTATCATCAAGTTATGCATCCAAATCAGAAAAACATATTTTCTATTATTATCTATTATAAGTATGGTGTTCATTAAGTCAACTTTAATAATTTAAGAATGATAACAAAAAGACCTTTGTGAAAGTGATTTCCTGCTGTAGCCTGTGCCCAAACTTTTTTTAAAGGTCTAAATCTGATTTTGAACATTATTAAACTCATGGAAGCAAGATCATATTTTACCTAATATTGAAAATAACAATACAGTTAATACAGAGGCTTTTTTTTTTATATGTTCACTGGTGTCTTTCTCCTTGAAACTCTTATATTTACATAGCATAGCAAGTTTTATATGGAATATTATCTGTAACTTCCTCTGGCACATCATCTTTTTTCTTACTCTGTTTTCACTCATATTAAACTTGGTGCCAGGACATTGGTAAATCTTTTATATTAAAAAAAAAAATATCATTCATATAATACTCACCTGAATCTAAAATGAAAGGCACATACCTCTTAGCATCTGGAAATGTGAAAAATAATTAACCACATAATGGTATGATGGTGTCACTTCAAACACTGGAGCTGTTTGGAACTTGATCCACAACTGAACTGTGAGTTGTGATGAATATAGATAATAAGAGTTAATGGCATTATAGAAAATAGAAAGCATGCTGTATGAATACCAAAATCATACTGTATTAATGGTGCAGTATTTCAGCTCTGTATCTACTATATATACTGATCAATCCTGTCCCACGTTCATACGGCTTAGTCTTTTGAATAAACATTAATACAATTTTCACTGGACAGGTATGAGCAAATAGGCATCTTAAAGAAAATGTGTTCTCTGTTAATCTCATAATATACACTTGGGCTCTGCAGATGTTCCCCAGTTAGAATTTAGTCAAGTGGATGGTACTGTACCCATATTAAAGCTCATAGTTAAGAGCTTGGAGCACACTGTTATTTTCCTAAAAATCACATCAACTAGAGAATAAAATCTTGAAACATTTCCACTGCCATTAGAGTGAGGCTGTAATCAAGTTAATGGGTTTGGCACAATACATAGTGAATAAGAAAAAATACAAGTTTGGAAAATTAGACAAAATGACTTGATCCACAATTCAATTAGTCGAGACTCTGATTTAGACGGCAAAACTAGATGAATGCTACCATTTGCTAATCCATTCAAATCTATAGAATTTATTTATGACCTTGTACATAATTTAATCTTTTAAAAAAGCAAGTAGCTTAATTTGCTCTCTCTCTGTGTCTCTCTCTCTCTGTCCCTTTAGATGGTCTGTGGTTAGCAGCTGTGCTGTGCAGCAAATGCTGAGTGTTTTAAAGTCTACTGCTTCACTATCAGAAATGTTATTGTTGCTGTTCTTGCATGCCTAACTGTCAGGATCATGTAGATATAATCCAAAGCCAGTGGCAAACAATAAGCAAAAAAGAAAAAAACAAAACAAGGAAATGCAAAGTACTTTAGCTCCTGGCATTGTTAAACACACTGCAACCCCCCAACCTATAAGAGAAACACTGACATACAGCACTGCTGCATAGAACCAGGAATAAAGATAATGATGCACGAGACATGTTTACATGACGGTAACAGGATCACTTACCCCTACAGTGCATTATACGCAGAATATTAATTTTAAATATGTATCTGTGAGTTTTTAAAGTCCAGTTTTGTGAAGATGGAAGGAACCATTTTCAAAGCGCCTTGTTTTTCCCCCAAAACTCTTGATATTGCAAGAAAGGAGGAGTTATGTGGATCCTCCCACCTCTTAATACTCTTCGCTTGCTAGAGACCCCATTCTGTTAATTAAACAAACCACATGGGGCCAAACATAAGTCCAAATGCTCAGCCTTGTTTTGATTTAAGTTCACTGTGCAGTACGGCCTCACCCATGAATAAGAGCTAGGAGCAGAGGCTGAACATAAAATAAATGTGTGCATATACAGAAAGAATAAACGTATTGGCCTTAACCACCGTTCTCTTCCTACTCATGCTTCCTTTATTACCTCACTGACTGCCATGTTTACGCTTAAGCACCTGTCTTACTGCCGAACTCCCCAACCTGTCTCATCTATGATATTATTTGGAAAAGATAAACAAGAGTGTATGAGCTGAAGTGATAACCGAATTGACAGCTGCTGGTGGAAATATTAGTAGATAAATTGTTCAGGCTTTGTAACTGCCAATCAGAAACACACACACACACACCCATCCACACACACACACACACACACATACAGAGTTAAATCATGACAGGAATGACGGTGAGTTGTTAATGTGGCGCTGACAGCTTTATAAACACATTTCTTTTACATCTCTTCAGATGCCAGTGTGCCAATAAGAAATCACTTGTCCGTTAAGACATTTCATTTGTTAGATCATGTCAACCCTCAAAGAATTATGTTGTTTTTTTGTTTTTTTTCCCTTGAACTATTTTTCTCATTGACATGAAAAACGTATGATTACCAGGTGGCGTTTTGAAGAGGGATTTGTGATGATATTTACAAAAAACAAGATATGTCTGAAACATGTCAACCAAATAAAATAAAATACAGGTTGTTAGTGTGCTGTCAGGTATTTGAGTTAACCGTGTTTTCTGTTTAAGAATGAATGAAATTAGTCTTGAAATTAAAATTCATTTCTGCTTCGCACCATTTATAATGTAAATAATTCTCAGTCCTTACTCTCCTCACCAAGTGGGGTTTTTAACGTTGTGCAATGAATTAGTGATACCAAAATAGAGTCTGTTTCTTTCTAATATTATTATAAACTATTTGCTCAGCTGAAAGCAAAGTCTGGTTTAGACAATTATATAATGAGGGAGTTTCATAAACTGTGCAGCTGAATATTGAACCTAAAGCAGATATTAGCCATTTAAGATGGAAAAATGAGCAATGGTATAAAAAAAAAAGAAATCTCAACAAGTGCTAATCCTGTATTACTGAGGAATGTCGATCGACGATGACGGCATGCACATGTTTTGAGATCTAAATTTAGCATTGATTGCAAATCATTAGCGTTTACGGTTATTGTTGTATTCCCTGACTACACTTTGTTTTCTGTGAATAAATGCCAGCGCTGTTTAGAAAGCATCAATACTTCAACTAGTCTGCATAATAACATTTTTTTAAACACTTGGATGGATTTACGAGAAGGCTGGAAATCTAATTTCAGTAGTATTTGCACACCAGATCTGTATCAGTGTATCAGTTTGCTACCTAAACTGCTGACTCTTTTTCTCAGGGGTGAACAGTTCAAGAATCATGAAGTTTCTTTTTCGCATCACTACTCCTCCTATCCCTCTGTTGACCCGTCTGTAACTGCTGCCGCTCCACAAGTGGATGTGCTACAAATCTGAATGCAACGTATTCTTCGACTCTGTCTGCCCAAAAGGAGAAAAGAAAAGAAAAAAAGCAAGGTGAAGGATGTTCCTCTTTACAGTAGCTGAAATTTCTCTATTTTTTATTTTATTTTTTATTTTTTATTAACACTTAACGAGTAAATCCACACTAAATCACATGGCGGAGACCCGCTTCTGCACTGATGCCTGTGGGATGAAACATTGCTACATGTCTTGGTCACACCCCCTGATGTCACAGCAGGCGTTTTCCATCAGCTGTCAAAAGCAAAACACCTGCTGTGGTGTCACAAACTGGGATGTGACCAAGAACTACAGCATCCTTGAACACAGAGGGCAATGCAGCGGCAGCTTTCAGTGTGGATTTACTCTACACTGACAAATTTGGGTGCATGTTTTCTTTTATCTAATTCTTTCTAGCTTTAGATTTTTCTCTGACCTCTGTGTTACATGCGCTATGTGTGTTTGTCTCCATCTTTTGTGTGTGTGTGTTGTTGGGCCAAGAGAACATGCTTCAGGTGTGGTATGTGATAAGAGAAAATTATCTAAATGTGTACAGATTACATTCACAATAGCAAATAAACTGAGCTGAGAATTGTAACATTGTCTTTGCCTTCAGAGCTTTTAAACATGCTGGGCATCAATGGACAAATGAAGCTGGATCTCAAAAACACATTTCTGATTTCAAGATTTGCTTAATTAATGCTTGTTGATATTTGACAAAATCAGATGGACCCTTGCATTGTATGACACTGATTATTCAGGGCACTGGCCTCATATCACCAGATATGGTGAGCAGGGAATTTGGGAGTTTTAGGGCATCCTCTGCTTTTCTTCTGATATGCCGATTACTCTTTCATTGTCCTAAATTTGCCTGACTCATATTCAAATATGGCCACCAGGAAAAAGATGAGTAGAAATGAAACAAACCAGTGACTAATAGAGACATCAAACGAAGCATCATTTCAGCCCACACGTTGTTGTCCCGGAAACAGTTTGAATATAAGTCAAATATGTAATGACTTGAATCAAATAATTGGCTGTCATTGTTGCAAAACTGACACACAATTTTCCTAATTATGATTTTCTCTATTAATATTCATATAAATGGTAACTATTCCTGTCTTTCTACCTGTTCTCTTGTCAGACAACGTATGGGCCACCTGTGAGACTACTTAAATGTTATTAGTATGGCTGGTGAAGAGTAACATAGCAGTGGCAATGCGTGGGTGGGAGCTCTAATATGATTGGCTTAGGGACACTGTAAGCCTGAGTGGCAGCCCTTAATGGGAGCCCTGGAGAGGTAACCCAACAGCTGTGTGTTTGCAGCTAATGAGAGATGGGGGAGGAGTAAAGGATCACAGACTGGAAACACTGATAAACTCTTGCTTCAGAATGGCTGGGCGAAGATTGGAAATCAAGTTTTCTCCCGAGGACATTGCTCAAGGCTTTCTTTTGTGACAAAACCTGTGTCTGGTCCATTGCTTATGCTTAAGCAGTTATGATCACTGGCATCAGTGTTTTGGAAGAAAGAAAGAAAGAAAGAGAGTAACCGTGGTGTGGGATGGATTTCACTCCCTGCTGAGCCAGGCTGATTTCTAGCCCTGAGCAAAAGCATTGTTTTTATTTATTTATTTTTATTTTTAATTACAATGCTGCCGTTTTAACAGATGATGTCAGACATAACTAGTTTATTCCAATGTAGTAAACCAACAGCGTAGCCTTTTTTTTCCTATGATAATTATTTTCTTCACTGGTAAGAAAGCAACATTATAATATGCTTTATTCCAACATCAAGAGATGTTAACATTCAATTCCCCTAATTTCCTCAGCTGAGGTAGTATTACTTCTCTCACTACTTATAATAACCGCCTGAGGGTGGCGCCAAATGAATAAATAGTGGACAAACAGCTTCCATTTTTAGGCCACTCATTTTTGCTGCATGGGATGCATATCAACAAGTACACTTGTCAGTGCAGGCCTACCTGTTACATCAAATTTAAACAAGTTGCACAATCAGTGTGTGTTTAATATTAAAATAAGCGCCGATGGTTTTGCAGCAGGGATGGAAATGAGTGCAGGACGTGCTCAGTGCATGACATGCTGGTTTAATAAGGTGCATTTCCCTATTCGAGGTGACCCAGTTTGATGAGATCTTCTTAAACTGTACGAATCACACAATTTCCTGGTAGACAGCCCAGGCATAATGTGATGTTGAGTGTGAAGTTGCTGTGTGCTGCGGTGGATGGGAGCCCCACCTCCTCCCACGCTCTGATGAGAGGAGAGGAGAGGAGAGGGAGAGGAGGGGAGAGGGAGAGGGAGGGGAGCAACTAACCTACCCACAGAATCTCACCACTTGCTCTCTGGAAATGCTTTCAGATGGGCTTCTTGTTTAGGATCGCTTATCTGTTTCGTTTTAACGGTGCAAAAATGACATGTATGTTGCTGTCGTTCAGACATCCAGTGCGTCCTTAGAGTGCGCTTTAGGCTACTTCTGTCAGCTGGAGAAACTTGGAACCAAAGGGATGCGCCAACGAGTGCATATCTCGGCAGGGATCAGTTATTGAAGATTGGAAATGGCACACCGTAGGCTATCCCTATGGAATGAGCCTCCTCGTTTTCCAGCTCTATCATAAAAAATAAAAAATCATAATCTAAGACAACCTGCTTAATAACTTAAAATATTTCTACGGACAGAAATCTTGTATTTGCTCTACAGAAGACTGCCGGACGACGGCTGATGCGGTTTCCTGAATTTTCACGCGGAAAGTTGAATGGATTTGGTCTCTGCTCAAGTTATTTTGCTGTCAGCACTGTGACGGAGGTTTAAGGGGTTAGACACCTGCCTCTGGGAGCCCCGGTGGACACATCACAGCTACGGACGGATTGGCAACGACGACAAGCGCTCAATAGAGAAATCCCCCAGCTTCAGGTACTGAAATCAGTGCACAAATCAACCAAGAAAGTTGCTTTGATTGGGTTGTTGGTGGTGTGTGTGTGTGTTGCGTTTAGAAATCAAGTTTTATTTTTAGAGAATATTTCTGACTTGTGAAGTGATGCCAGATTAGACCGTTTATACACAACAAGTTGTTCGCGGTACTCTTTGCAATTGACGAGCCGATGCAGCAGCTGCTTGGTGTTACAGGTTGTGACAGGATACAGTGATAGAAAGGCAACAGTCTCGATCTGTCACTTCCAATAACGCCGCGCGCGCTGCGTGATTGATAAGGCGATGCACTGCGAGTATAACACATCCGAGTAGACTCGAGGTCTAGCCTGCGTGAGTAATTGTATTAAGTCATTAACTCCGCATATCAATGCACTTCAACTACAATATGAGTGCTTGCGCTTCAATGGGGATCTGTAAGGCTACTGGCGATCGGGTAATTGCGTTTTATTACACCATTATGATTCTGTGAAGCAGAAAATGTGATCCATTTGTATCATCGTTCCTCGTGCCATCTCTTTTATACCAGCTGCAAACATCATACTAATTGCCTTCATTAGTGAGCCTTTATTTGGAGCTGTTTTCTCACAAATAACGATTTTTTTTAAAAAATTATGATTATTATTTTTGCGCAAATACTTGTGACGCATAGCCTGCGATGTTAATAACTAATCGACAGTTTTCATATTGAGAGGTTCGTGCATTGAATCGGAGGTGGAGGAGGGGGGGGGGGATCTTTGATCAGCGCATTCACACGGGTAATCTACCCTGCTCTCAAGTGAGAGTCTTGGGTGTTGTTTGTCGCCACTCCACCGACCACCAGGCACATTTCATAGGCTGCTCTCTATAGCCATGTCGGTCTAAGTTCCCACACATACTGTAGGCTACTGGGCCATCAAAACAAACTATATGAAAACCAGGCCTGCAACACAGTTCTACCCCATATCTGACATCTAACATGTCAATACAACATAAACCTGATGAATGTCATGATCAAAGTGAGTCGATAATGAAGCAGGTTGTGTCTGTCAGTAATTCTTGGGTTAGGGGAAAGGAATATGATCAAGTATCTGTCTGTCTGGTTATCTGCCCGGTAGTCTGTCTTAAGGTAACATGATAAATAAGCAGCATCTGAACAGGCATTCATCTTAATTTCATATGTCCTTATCACTTGCTATGAAATCAGATACTGGAGTTTAACAGTTTTACAGTTACCTCTGAACACTTAAGCTATACTGTACAATAAAATGTAATGTGTCATGTTGCCGAAGGGATGCTAAATGTTTGAACTTCAACAGTGTACCTTCACAAAATACTGCTATATATATATATATATATATATATATATATATATATATATATATATATATAAATGGTAAAATACCCCCTCAAAGAAATCTAACTCAGCTCTGGTCTGCGTAACATGCACCGAACAAACAGGGAATATAAAGTGTGTGATCTGTCAGTATGTCGATATAACCCTCTAACTTTCTGGCAATGTATGAATGCAGTCTCTTTGATCTCGGTGTGTTTAATGGGATTTCTTTTTGTGCAAGGCGTGACACCACCTCAGTTTTTTTTTTTTTTTGTGTGTGTGTGCAGTAACCCACATGAATAACTTATTCTAATGTCAATGCCCTTAGCAATTGTCTCCGAGCAAAGACCATTGCTTTCTCATCACCGATGGCTAGAGTGTGCAGTCAGTAGAAGTGTGTAGAGTACCATTTTGCAGTAAATTCTATTGGTAGATCAGCTGTGAGGAGACCCATGGCTGCGAGACTACCTATCATAAATCATGCTGGTGGGAGGGTAATGGATTTTACCTGTTATACCAGCTAAAGGCACAGAGTCAGCCAATATATCAAATCACATCAGCTGAGAAAATCATTAAATCATCCTTTATCTTTCCACACTCTAGCAAAGCAGGGAGGAGCACATCCTACACTAGAGATTCATGAGTTTGATTTGTACGAAGTAACAGGTGAAAATTCAGGTTCTGGATGTGCTACTGGATCCTAATATTTCCCGCAGTTACTTCAAAGCAAGCAGTTAGTACAAAATGATCAATTGTATTCCTCTTACTTTAAAGACATTTTTGCCAACACAACACTAACCCTTTGACATATTAGTAATTTACAATCACGCCTCAGTCGTTTTATGCTTGAGTCATTTCTGCTGGACCTGTGGAGGAGCCAACTTAAAGAGCAAATGTCACCCAGTCAGTCCCCGAGTTGACTCAGTCGGTAGATAGTCTGTCGCTATGGTAACCAGGACAGGCGCACATGCACCACAACACAATCATTTTGTTTTTTCATTTTTTAAATACCACTAGGACAACACTTGTGTACGTGTGCAGGCACACATTTTATTTGTATTTTTTTCTACTTCTCCAACTTCAAAATCAGATCACACAATATTATCTCTTTCGATACAATTTAAGATAATCATTGAAAAAAAAAACAGTGGAATATTTAGATCACATTCAGGAAATACTGTAGATGATCATGATAGATTGATAATGTCATTCACTTTTGTGATAAATACTGTAAATTATGAAATTACTTTAAACTCCCAACTACAAATGAGTATTGGTTTTCTTTAATAACCACACAACCACTAAGATGTAGATACTTTATGCTTGGCATTAGTGTGCCCAACAACTTGTTCATCTTGCAGCACGTAGTTTAAAATGCACCAGGTAACCTTGTTTTTTCCCTCCTTTCCGTCAACCTATAATATGTCAACATACCTGAAGACAGTTTGACAACTGCCTGTGGTGCAAAATTGTTTTGGAAAAACACATGTGGAGTAGTTTTGCTATGGTTGTTTGTAAGTCGGAACAGGATCCTTCTGTAGGTGCCAAGGTGATACAGATATTTTCCACTTATCAATATGCAGGAAAACCTTGGCTGGTGGAGTAGTGGGTTTGTGATTTTTATGAGCTGGGTCGGTACCAGTTTTTCATAACAAGTCATTGTTATGACTGAGGTCAGGACCCCTGGCCTCATTAAAACAGGGAACCATATCCCTCTTGGAAACAAGACCAACTGTGCACAATTTGACACAGATATAGATGTTAATAATAGACATGAAGAAGTTGAAATATGCTTTTGAACACTGGGGTCAGTTAGGTGGTGCACTGTGTTATAAGGGCTCCAGGTGAGACTCAATCGGACCTTGCAGTTTGACTGATATTTAGCTGGCAGGGAAGTCTATCACCTTCTTTGTGAGGAGCAGAGCAGCAGCACTGTCCCCAGGCACTAAGCCTTTAGGGAGAAGTGCTGGGATAGAGGATTGTAGCTAGTTACTTGGACAAATTTTGGGAGTTCGCTGTCATTCAAAATGACTTTAGAGAAAATGGGTAGAAACAAGAGGTAAGGGAAAGATCAGAACGGAGGGGAAGGGAGTAAAATGTGAGTAGACATCCCTCTATGCCTGCTTCAATCATTGAAATTCCAGTCTTGTATTTTTTTCCTATATATTTCTTGCCTCTACTGTCTGTTGAACAGAAATACCTGGTCTATAAACATTTTCTGACCCATAGGTTAAAAAAAAAGAAAAAGAAAAGAAAGCTGTCATGTAGATATCAATCACAACACGTCTACATTTCAGTGAAACTCCAACATAATTGACAACAGACTCCCAGGTGACACAGTGGGCTGGAGTAAGAACAACTTTCCTTTCTCTTAGAGACGCTCTCAGCTGTACAGGTCATTGGCAGGTGAAGGGCTATGCTTGGACGAGCTTCTCCTGCAGTTTATGGGTCTGCGGAGTGATGGCCATGCTGGGCATGAGTCATGAAGCACAAATTCAAGTCTGGTCGTGTACTTAGAGTTGGCACCCCTCATGGTCTTAATAAGCTGGGTTTTGGCCAGGCAGTGTTATTTCTGCGTGGCAAGCCTACTCTGCGATGCTCCTCAGGGTCCTAAACTCCCTCGCTGAGCAATTTTGCTTTGGCTGCATTCTTTGTTGCAAAGTTAAACATTTTTGCAGGAGATGTAGCAAATAGCAAACCAATCAGGCAGTTATAGTCCATCTTTGAAAGTCCACCTCCATATTGTGGTACAACCTGCCTTCAGTTATTCTCTATGCTGGAACCATCTGGACCCATTGCATGATAACAGCATGAGATATGTGGAATTCTGCTTTGCTGGTAGAGTTTTGTAGAATTTACACAGTGGGTGCATTTGTTGTATTTGGAAAGATGTTTTTCCAGAATATTTGTTGTTTTGTATACAGTTCTTAAGGGAATTACTTTATGACCTCTTTGGGCTGCGCAGAGCCCTAACAGATATTTTAAAGCAAATAGTGTGTACTACATTCATACAAGTTGTAGCACTGTATGGGTCACTCAACCATCAGGCAGGTCTAAGTTGTCCTGTGCTGCCACAGAGATTGTATGAATGTGTTTTATCAGCTCCAGTTATCCCCAAATCTTTCCCACTTCTTTGCATTCTTATTTGTGGGATTCAGTTCTTACAGAGGTCAAGACTTTAACTATGGAAATGACAGAGAAAACTATTTGACTTTAGACAGGCTGACTAGAACTGCAATACGACACATTTGAACACAGTGGAAAAATGAAACACTTCTTCCTCCATTTGATGTTATGCTGAGTTATGTATTGTAATCTGCCTGAATCAGCTTGTAGTCTTGTGGGTCTACATTCACCATCTGGGATGGCAGATGATAACCAAGTTTTTCAGAGGGGAAAAACGCTGAGATGCAGGAAGTGTCATTACTAGTTGTGTTCAGCAGTTCTAATTCATCCATTTTGCTGTTCAGGTAGTGAACTTTGGTGAGCCATGCGGTAGTCCAAGAGGTTTCACATACTAGCAAAAGATCCCCTTCGTCACTACCTTAACTTGCTTTAAAAACGGGGGTAGAAAGATGCTTTCAAGCTTTTTGATAACATAGTTGTGAGATAGCTGAAGAATGTTAGATAAAAACCCAAAGGTATGGTGTCAATATTTTTCTGATAAAGAAAAAAAAAAAATCTCACTGACTGATGGTAAGACGCATATTTCTCCAACAACATGAATTTTAATGTAAATGTAAACAACAAAAGAACACCAATTCGCTGTGGCTGCCAGGCACGGTGCCATCTGGAAGACAGGCATGAGGCCAACTGGAAGACATTAAGTCATGAGTGTCATCAACCATAACAATCATGTCACTATCAAAGCACGCCTATTCATTCTAGAAGTGACTGTAAAGGAAGGGATGGGCGTTTATAGCTGAACAAAACATGAAATTTATTATGGTTTTCATTTTAAATGGCCATTTGTGTAAATCTTTTTTTTTTTTTTTAACTTAAACTCAACAGTGAACATTGAAAATTGGCTAAGTCACTGACATGACTTTTAAATTTTTATTATGTGTGTCATACCTGAGTTGTACTGTTATATAAGAAATAATAATAAATAATAAAAAGATGATAAGATAGAAATGTAAATAGTTGCTTTTATCTATTTGAGTATTATATATCTTTATTCAGTAAAAACCTTCATACAAGCTCATGATTTTATTGTAAGCAGGAACAGCAATATGAAACATTTACAATTACTACATTACAGTTGATCACAAATAATGATGTTTGGATGGTCAATGTCAGTTGTAGATAAAAAAAATGAATGTGTTTAGGAACATATCCTCTGATTATGTTTTCACTCCTGCCTTTTTTTATTTTCGTGTACACATGAACACACAGAGAACATGCTCACCATTCATGTCACATTGACTAGAGGCTCCCCCCCTGCAAATGTAAAAAGGGACACATCGATAACTTAGCAATTAGCACATCAATAACCTGCACTTCCAATTTTAATGTATTCAAAAGGAATTGGATTTCTCATTGGATACTGTTTATTTGTGTTTTGCTGTCAAGCTTAATGCATATTTACTTTGCTCCTCTCTGAAACATTTTGTCATGTGAGGAGATGCAGAATTTAATGATTCAAATTCTGAATATCGGCCCATATTCATGTTTATTTAATCGATTTTCTCCCTCTGTTTTTGCACTGATGCCTCATGTATTTTCCAATTTCAACTACATAAAAATAAAGATGAGACCGCACTAATATTCTTTAAAGGATTCAAGAAAGGTTAGACAATTGAAGTGTTACCATTTCAGGAAGACAGTGGCTAGAAAGAATAGTTAGGTCTAGTCTGGTTATCTAGTCCGTTTATTAATACATATTGGTGTATCAATGACACATGCAATAGATTCTGTACACAACAGATGCAACTGGTAAAATGTTGCCACCACCACCAAGTTTTCCAGAGCACTGGACCTTGCTACTTATCCTTAGCGTCTGCTCACATTTCAATTACTAATAGAACTCTGTATACACACAAACACACACACAGAGAGAGAGAAAATAAGTATAGTCTAAATTCATTGCAGCATGAAAAAAGTCAGAATTCCTTAGCTAGAGGGAATACAGATCAAAAAAAGCACCAAAATAATGGGTCATAATTATAGAGTTGAAAGGTTCGAAATCAAACATAATGATTACAGTGTTTGAGCTAGCCAGTAGCAATGGAGCGTGGATGAAGCTTTCTGAATTGTGCATTGTTGAAAGCTGCGTGAGATGATAATGGCCAAGTTTCGTAAATCTGCATGACAAGAAAAGACCTCACTGCCTCTATGACCTTTTACATATGCAAGCTTTTGTTGTCTCTGGTAATGAAATTGATCAAACATCTCGGCTTTGTCAATAGGTTTGTAAGGATTTGTCTTTGAGGGCATGTTTTACTGTATTTTAAAGGTTATGTTACTTAACCACTCAACGTATGTTGTGGTGTAATACTGAAATAATGAATGTCTTCGGCTGTATCGAATTACTGAGATTTTGTATTACAGTTTTATTTAATCACGCAGCTGACACAATCCACACTGGCCCCCAAGTTTGTTTTGTGTTTGTGTAGCTCACAAGATATAATTTGCTGTTTCTACATCTTATATGTTCTACATGAAATTTGTAAAAACTGAGACATTTCCCATGCTGTGATATACGTAGTTATGATTGCATTTTTTCAAAATGCCTCTTTTCTAGTTGTTGTTGTCTAATTATTATTGTTATCTCATTATCAAGCCTGTGGTAGTTTTTGGTACAACTTATCCACAAAAATAACTCTTTGCAGCCTTTGAGTTATAATAGAACAATACTATGAAGAGGATGTATTGTTCATTTCTTCTTGCTGACTTAATATATTACCCTTAATGGTCCTAATGAGTTCTGTGAGTTTTCTTTAGAATAGAAGTTGGTAATAAAAGTAATTACTGCCTATGGAGCTTGATACAGATACCAAGTGTGTTACAGCTAAATCTTCAAACATGATTTCCTGCAGGAACAACATTTTAACACAAATTGTCTTTAATTTCATTTTACAGGCAGATCTTCTGATGACCTAATGGAACTGAATTTACGAGTAGTGCTGTTTTGGCTCCTGGTGCTGCACTGTGGCTCCAATGAAGGCAGTATCCTGTACCGGGTCCAGGAGGAGCAGCCTCCTAACACTCTTATTGGTAGCCTGGCAGCAGACCAGGGACTGCCAGACTCGGGGCATCTCTACAAGCTAGAGGTGGGTGCCCCATATCTTCGTGTCGATGGAAAGACGGGAGATATCTTCACGACTGAGATTCCCATAGACAGAGAGACCCTGAGAGACTGTCGATCAGTCGCTAAGGGTAAGCCCTGCTACCTTGAATTTGAAGTATCAGTGACAGATCTGATACAAAATCAGAGCCCACGACTTATTGAAGGACGCATTGAGGTACAGGACATAAATGACAACACCCCCCAATTTCCTTCTTCTGTACTCACCATCTCTGTCCCTGAGAACACAATCATGGGGGCACTATTCTCCATACCTCTAGCTACAGACAGGGACTCGGACAGGAATGGGGTGAGTGATTATGCCCTGACTGCAGGACCCGATGCTGCAACCCTATTTGGTTTGCAAGTGGCTGACGACAGGGGTGGGAAGCTCCCACAACTCATTGTCCTGGGCAACCTAGATCGCGAGTTAAAAGATTCCTATGATCTCACCATCAAAGCAGTGGATGGAGGAAACCCACAACGCTACAGCAGTGCTTTGCTGAGAGTGGTAGTCACCGATGCCAATGATAACTCACCCAAGTTTGAGAAGTCCACGTATGAGGCGGAAGTGTCGGAAAATAGTCCAGTGGGGCACTCCGTGTTGCAGGTAAGATTGTAATGCATATTTCATTATATAACTACTTTTAAAAATCTAGTCTGGAGTGTAATATTTAATTGAAACCAAAATTGTTTATGCTGTGTTGATGTACTGTTTTAAATTTTAGATGCAGCAGCAGTGCTCAGCCAATTTATCAAGATGTTTTTGAAAAATATTTCTGTTCATCATGTTTGTGCAGTGGTTATTCCTCAGATACAGTCATGTGTAAATTCAAATCAAAGACATCTTTATTCTAAGGATGAAATTTCAAATAAATAAATTAAAAAAAGGTTAGTCGAATTACATATCTTTATAATATTGAATTTCTTTAATGAGTTTGTTTTGCTCTATTTCTCAAATGTGCATGTTAAGTACTAAAAGTACTAGAGTATTAGCAAATGATGCTTGTACAGGTAATTAAGCTGCTTATTGCTGCTGTTGTGCTATTATACTTGCAGAACAAGAGTTACACATCTACAATGTCAGTGTAGGAGTAAAATGCTCTGTAGGATTTTCTTTGCATCCCACTGTGAAATTACATTCACTGTAGTGAAAGAAATAGCAGCTTTAATATTGTGTTATATGTTTTCATGTGAACCCTTTCACGAGCCAATTCTCAGGAATGAAAGAAAGGGAGAAAAAGAAAAAATAAGCCCAGTGACATAACCATCAGAAGCAGAGAGGAAGGGCAAAATAAATAAATATATAAATATATATATATATATAGAATGGAAGTATTCATATACTGTACTTTGAAGTAATCAAACATCCACTGATTCAATTCATTGACCGGTGATTAGTAGAGAAAATTCTACACTGGTTTTCTTTAAATCCAGCATTAAATTGTTGCACATAATTCATGCCTTTAACCATATAATTCCTTTTGATTGTAGGTCAAAGCAAATGACTCTGACATGGGCCCTAATGGAGAAATTGAGTACACCCTTCACCAAGCAGTAGATCCAGTGCCAAAACTCTTACGAATTGATCGGTCCACTGGTATTATCTATGTCAAAGGATCACTGGACAGGGAGGAAATCAGCAGCTTGTCCTTCTATGTGGTGGCACGGGATAAAGGTCCTCAACCTAAAAGCTCCAATACATTTGTTACCATTGTGGTGACTGATCAAAATGACAATGCTCCAGAAGTGGAGATTCGTGGGATTGGTCTTCTGACTCACAGTGAAGGAGTGGCTAACATTTCGGAGGACATGCCAGTGGGAACAGCCGTTGCTTTGGTCCAAGTGTCAGACAAGGATGAAGGAGAAAATGCAGTAGTCACTTGTGTGGTAGCAGGAGATGTGCCCTTCCAGCTTCGCCCTGCCAGTGACTCATCCAGTGACAACAAGAGAAAATATTTCCTACAGACCACCACTCCTCTCGACTTTGAAAGGGTCAAGGATTACCGAGTAGAGATTGTGGCTGTAGATTCTGGAAATCCAGCTCTCTCTAGTACAAACTCTTTAAAGGTCCAGGTGACTGACGTGAATGATAACTCACCAATATTCTCCCCAACCTTGTTTGAGGTAGATTTTGCCGAAGAAAACCAACCAGGGGAGAAGGTTTTAGATGTCACAGCTTCGGATGCTGACAGTGGCACCAATGCAGAACTTCTCTATAATATTGTGGCAGACTCATCTATCAAAGGTCTGTTTGAGATTGACCCAAATACAGGTGAAGTCAGAGCCCGAAGCCCTCTTGATCGTGAGCATAAGGAACGCTATGAGTTCCGGGTCACCGCAGCAGATAAAGGGTCACCTGTTCATAAAGGAACAGCAACTGTTGTGATAAAGGTCCTTGACCGCAATGACAATGACCCCAAGTTCATGCTTAGTGGCTACAGTTTTTCAGTTTTGGAGAACATGCCTCCCCTCAGTCCAGTTGGCATGGTGACAGTCCTGGATGTGGACAAAGGTGAGAATGCTCAGGTTCACCTGTCTGTGGAGCCCGACGGAGGGAAGTTTATTGTTCAAAATGGAACAGGCACCATTCTCTCAAGTATCTCATTTGACAGAGAGAAAGAAAGCAGCTACACTTTCCGACTTAAAGCAGTGGATGGAGGAGAGCCACCCAGGTCTTCATATGTGGGTGTTACCATCAATGTACTGGATGAAAATGATAATGATCCTGTGGTCACCAAGCCGTCCAATTCCTCCTTCAGGCAGCTGTCACCTCTAGCTTCCCCAGATAGCCATGTGGAGATTGTTGAAGCTGAAGACCTGGACAACGGGCCTAATGCAGAGCTGGTGTTCAGCATTGCTGGTGGAAACCCTTACGAGTTATTCCGCATCTCCCCCTCCAGTGGAGAGATCACCCTAGCAAAGGAGATGACCCGAAAACATGGTGGACTGCATCGCCTGGTGGTACGAGTGAGTGACAGGGGGAAACCTGCACGTCATGCCACTGCCCTGGTCCACATCTATGTGAATGAAACCATTTCAAATGTCAGCTTAGTAGAAGCCCTAGTTGGGCACAGTCTTTACACTCCACTCGACAGGGACATTGCTGGTGATCCTGACAATGGTTTTGCTGCACACCGCAGTAACATTTTGTTTGGAAGCCTTGCCGGTGTGGCAGGTGTTGTTATGCTGATCTTGGTGGTGGTATTTATTCGACACCGTATCCAGAGAGAAACTAAGAGCGGCTATCAGGCTGGCAAGAAGGAAACAAAGGACTTATATGCACCCAAACAGACACCAAAAGCCAAAGGCAAACGAGGAAGGAAAGGAAAACCTCAGAAGTCCCCAAAACCACTCGGGGAAGATGAGGAGGTCAGCCTTCAAAAGAGTCTTAAGTTCAACCTTGATGGAGTCAATGATAGCCCCAGGATACATCTGCCCTTAACCTATTCGCCAGGAAGCCCTGATATAGGCAGGCACTACCGCTCCAACTCCCCCTTACCCTCCATTCAGCTGCAGGCTCAATCCCCCTCAGCCTCACAGAAGCACCAGGCTGTCCAAGACCTTCCCGCCACCAACACCTTTGTAGGAACGGGAGGAGATGACAACTCTACCGGCTCAGACCAGTACTCAGATTACAGCTACAAGACCAGCCAACCGAAGTACAACAAACAGGTAAAATAATGCCTTGCAAAACATAACTATTGTGTAGATGGTCTCTTAGAGAAGTGGGTGGCTGCTGTCTCAATTTTAGGGCTCATATATAATATATTTCTTGAGTATAACGGTTCTTAAAAATCTCTTACATTTGGAAAAACACTCATATAGGACCAACTACCAGAAAACCAATGAATCGTGTTGTCAGCTACAGTTATATGCCAATAATCTACTCAAATGGCAAATATGTGATATCAATTTTGAATACTTTGTGTGTGTTTTTGTGTTGTTGTTGCTGTTGTGCCATCAATCTGGATTGTAAAACTGTAAGATTTTAATTTAGTGCAGATTCGTTACCATCACATCTGTCTTATTCACATTTTAGTTCTTGCTAGAGATTCTGCATAATGTGTGAGAGATGAAGTACACAACATGTCTCCTCCAGTCTGAAATCATATGACTTGCTTGAGTAAATAAAATTAATTTTCCCAAAAATTATTAACTCCAGGTATGTGCACCAGTGTTGCACTATGAGAAAACTTAAATGGCCCTTAATATTATTCCCATTCATTGCCATGGTAGTCAAGTTGAGCAGGGAAGAGAAGGTCCATTTCTCAGTGACTTACTTCTGCTCTTCTGCGTGACCTCTTGTGCTCTGATCTCTGCAGGTCACTTGCTCTTATCTCCCTGCTCCTTATGCTCTTATCTCCTCTTATCTGTACAACATTTGGCAAGGCTCGAATCGCCATGGAAACAGAAATATTAATAGACTCAGAGGGGATTATGAATGGAAAAAACTGTAGAGTCTAGGGATATAAAGCTAGTATGTCTCTAGGTTTCTGTGTCATCTACAAGTGTGTAAATGTGTGTCTTGGACTAGACAGGTTTATGTATGTGTGTGTGTGCGCAGAGGGAATAAGGCAGACGAGCATTATTCTTAAATAGTGTAACATTCTTTGTAGTACAGCAAAACGTCCAGATGTTGGGATCCCATCAGTTCACTAAGACAGCTACTTGGGCTATTAAAATGCATCTCCCTTTTTCAAATCATTATTTTACTGAAGTTACTCAACATAAAGGAAAAAACACACAATGTCAGTCAGAGGCAAAAACAGGTTTCACAAGGGTCCCCCATAAACCCCAAAACAGTGTATTCATAATTGGCAACCTAACATGACTGATAATTCTTGCCAACTCTGAACTTTACTGACTGCTACATTTCTGAATGTAACAAATAAAGATAAGCGCTAACAATATAGTATTTACGATGTTACAGTAATACTCAAAAGATCACCATTCTGCATTGAACACAACATACATTTTCATCCAAGACGAGATGACATGGACATTTAAGATGCTTCCATATATCAAATTTCAAAGTTTGCCACATATAAATTAGCAAAATTAGAAGTGTGGAAAATATGCTGCAGAGTTCTGAACATGTGTACGTGACACATCTTCTGCAGAAATATCTTCAGAGCAAGTTTCACAGTTGGCTGGTTGGTAGTTTCAGCAGATGCTACCTGACAGCTTAGGTGATCACAAGCCTTTGTGGGTGGAGTCAGTTTAGAGAACAGTCACCACTGTCTCCTTGATGGACAACATAAGGGACCAAAATGACTGCAAGCCACAGGGTGTGTCTGGGTATGTGTGTGTGTAGTGCCAGTCTTTGTATTTGTAATTTTGCTGCTTGGTAAAAGAGTGTTAACTGTAACTGTGGCACAGATGTAAGCTCTCATCACTTGACAGTGTTTGTGGTTTCTCAATATGATAACATAAATGCGTATGAGACATGATTCGATGATTGACAGGTTTTGTAAAAACATGGACAGATGTTGAAGCTCATGTGACATACTTCAGCAGATGTTGTCTCATGTATGGCATCCCCTCTCACATCAGGAAGAACAGATTGACCAAAATATATAATTAAAGTAACTGCCAAGTGATGTGACAGATGTAGAGTGGTGCCCTTGGTTTAATTAACTGTGCTACACTCGACAATAGCTTTTCATTGGAAATGTGGTCAGGTGTTTGGTTTGTACTAAACTCAATATTATGCCTGAAATGTACAGCTTGCATGTTAGGGCTGCAGTATGGTACTGTGTGTAGTGGATTAGGAGTGTGTCACATGTCACCACAAATGTACCTATATTAATAATAGACACAGGTATTAGACATAATGTATTGTGTATATATATTTAATAGAAACATCTGCACCTATAAATTTAAGCCTTGAGGTCAGCCTGAGGCTGAATATTTACATCCTGTTTACTCAAGAATGTCTTGTTGAGGGTGCCAAAATCGAAACAGATGTTTACGATGTCCTGATTTGATCAGTATTGTCTAAGCATTTGCCAGCTGTATGTGCAAAACCATATTTGTTTTGCTTTCTCTACTAGCTCGTACTCCTATCAATTCAGAAGGATTTTGATCTTTTCCCAAGACTCTGTAGAGAAATATTCAGCCCTCTAATTGCTTTAGATTAACCCACTTTGGCACAGAATTCCTGAAATGCAGTTTTTGAGATATATATTACAGCAGACACACTGCCTCTAAACACAGTTGAAGGCAGTTAGGAAAAAATATCCATTGCCTCATAGCAAATTCAAAATAAATCATTTTTCTAAAATGGTTCTTCTACAAAACTAGTAAATGCCAGAAATAGACTTAGACATCTAAATCTCTCAACCACTATGGTAACCAATGGTTGACATGTACTGCATGTTTCTAAAACCAATGAAATTCAGAACCATGGACAGTGCCTTTGCTGCTAAATGCCAAAACCTATAGATGGAGATGCTGTTGCATCATGAGCAGAGAGAAAGATGATAGGCCCTCTCAACACTCTTTACAATTATACGTAACATTAATTAAATATTTGAAATGCTAAATCTAAAAAGAAAAAAAGTATTTCACTGTAATTGGTAAAAGCCCACCAACACCTAGAAAATAAGAAAAGGACCAAAAGCATTTTTTCTACATCTATTTGTTTTTTGCGAGGAAAAAACTTTCTAATGTGTAAATATATCATCAAACAAACCTGAAATGGCTCTATACTAGATTTCAGCAAACAGTATGAGCTCTCTGCATGATGCTGTAGCTTCGCTGTGCTGAAAGGAGGTCCTCACAATTGCTTTCATACTGCTTGCACCTGTTTAGGTAATATTATAATTAAAGTGGGGATATAGGGAACTTTCCTCAGGGTCTTGGCAAGTTAAAAATTCTCGGTTTTAATCTTAGTGTTTAGCTATTGAGTGTGGCTAGGCACTTACATACAGGAAAGTGTGGATGTTTCAAAGGTACGAGTGTCTTGTACAATGTCAATGCATAATATACAGTATGCAATGTGCAAACTATATATATATAGTTACACACAAATATGCACACACATTACCTCACATACTCACATTTAGAATTGTGCTAAAAAAAAAGTATGTTTGCGTCTGTGTGAGTGATTTGTTCAATTCACTTCATATGATGTTAAGTTGAATCTCTCATAGAAAATGAATGCTTCACCAAAGTGCCACACTGCTGCTGCACAGTTGTATCAGTTGTATCTAGTAATGGCAATGGTAATCTCTTTCATACCTAAAACAAGTTGGCGGTTGGTGCACTTTAACAACTACTATCTTTGTAGTTTCTGGTTCCCCCTTGTCACCTTTGGATGTGTGATATTACATGATGGTTGCTGGAGAAACCAGTGACTCACATTGGCCATTAGAGCTGATAATTAGCCCTGTTGGGTCTAAGAGCTGGCACCTTTTTTCACACTGCACTTAATGAGAATCCCACATTTGCGGAAAACACATTGTGAGTGGTATGAAAGACTGAGAAATCTGTGTTACACAGCAATCATGACTGCTTGAAAAGCTGTAAATTCATCCTTTATTTCACACTTTTGAAATGCTTTATTTATCAGAAATAGATGAGTATTTCCCCCTTGAGGTTACACATTCATCTCCATCCCTCTCTGCAGTTCTCTAATGCCAATCTATTGGATTCTTTAGAACAGGAAAGGGGGTAGAATGAGTCAGTATGAGTCTTAATTAACCTGCCTCATTGTTAAGCAGGGCCCACACTTTGTGAACTTTAGGCGTCCCTTTGAGCTGGGATTAGCCCAATTTCGCCCAATACTGCTGTTTGAACTCAGCAGAGGTGTATTTTACAGACGAGGCCCAAGGCAAAATTTGCACTTGTTCTACAACACTGTGACACATTATTCTCTCTTGCTTTTACTCGACCAGTGAAACCTAGAAATCATTGGAAATATGCCATCTGCATTTCAGTGAATAGTCGGGGGGAAAGCAAGGAATGCAGCTGACGTATTTTCCCTATCTTTTCCTATCTCGGTACCTAATCTGCCTTCCAGTATTTTTCAAACAGGCAAGACACACACGCACACTCACGCAGAGACACATAGAAATACACACACACAGACACCCACACACACACACACACACACGGCCTTTTGTGCACCACATATTTGCCCTGGCTGATTACCCAGAAAAAGGAAGGCTGGAAGGAAAGTGAGGTAAAAAGCACTGTAGATGCTGGAATAATTTACCCTGCCAGCACTCCATGTTTTGCTTGCTGTTATATAGCACAATAGTGTGATTCAATACATTGTGTTGTCACTACATTGTATAGAAAATACTGTATATTGTTTAGCCTCCATTTCACAGCTTAGCAAGACTATTTCCAAATGTTTGCTTATACAGAAATATGTTTAGCGGGTTGTCAAACCTACTTAGTTGAGGACTAGTTACATTTGTTCCTAATACAGTGCAGTATATTAAGTATATAATACTTTTTTTTTGATAATTAGAACATACGTCTGATGGTATGTTTTATGCTGCTAGTTCATATTTACATAAGTTTCATATTTCAATTTATCTAAAAACCTGTATATATTGTAGTTATATAATGCAGTAAGTATATGCAATGTTAAGTCCAGGTACAATACCTTAATTCAAAATTATTATTTTTGGCTCAAAGAAGATGACATTTCTGACATGAAAACAAACACAGAGAGGCTGTTTTAAAAGCAGAAACCATTAATGAATATATGGTACTTTGATCTAGACTTGATTGAACCACGGCGTGGTTGGATCAAACATAGTCATGCTGTAGAGATGACACGATCGGATTCTCAGGAGGCAGCTTTATAGGTTCGAGTCAGTTTTAATCTTGAACTATTGAAGAAAGCAGATGACATGAAGGATTCAAACAGTGGACACAGTTGTTTTTCATGGTACTTCATCCATCGTCCATGATAAAGTAAATCCTGGGTCCATAGTTTGACCAGATCATACTGTCACCATTCAGGTAACTCACATAGGAAGTTGGACTCATATACTTACATGAATGAAGGACATTTTTCTAGGTGAAGTAATTTCAGTCTATAGTCCCTCAATGGGAGGTTAGTTTAGACAGCCACAGTAGCATCAGGACAGTTACAGACTTACAGGTAATTTAGTAAGATTTCAGGGGCAGATAACAAGTGAAATGGTTGGACTGCTAAAGAAGAATCGTAAAGTAAGCTGGATATGACCACCTCTCTACAATTAATTGAACTAATAGCTGATGGAGTCATTGTTAATGTTATTATTAACAACACATGTCTGTATTTTTCGCTGAGGTGTGATTGCAATCAGTGTTCAACATGTAATACCAACAATACAAGTGTGATTGAGACAGAATTGAACTGTATCAGAGATAAATAGAAAAACATATTTGTGTGTGTGTGTGTGCTATTGCGAGCGAGGTCATGCAGTAGAGGAAGCAAACACAGTAGTAAAATATACAGGAATCAAACACAAAGTAAAACATACAATAATGCTTTTTTGACTGAACAAGATGTTGACAAAGTATAATTTTGAGATAATATTACTGAGGAACAATAAATGGTTCACTGAGATTGTCAGAACAGCAATAAGCTTAGTGCTGAGTGTCATCCAAGAAAACAGAAAATACAATATGCTCTGTTGAGTTCTGTCTTCTTGATTGTTCGTGTTTGAGCTGATCCCATCCAGACTTTCTGTCTCTCCCATTAGGAAATGAAGCCACAGACTCCAGAGCCTTTTCATTATTTTCTGCTGAAGCATTGCCTTTAAATACTGTGTGCTTCTAATTTCATTTTGTTTAGGATGGCTGAACACGAAAACTGAAATGGCAACTTTCCCTTGGGACACTAATTAAATTAAAGTATAAAAAAAAAAATATTCCTAACACATCCTGAAATCATTCAGGGTATTTGACGTGTAATCAGTATAAACAGATATCTGCATATGAATGCAGGGACAAGATTTTGGTATCAGACGTTTTCTGCCGTCTGTTTCCGTTCTGTCAGTTTCTACAGGAACATGATTTGGTTGCACGCAGGTAAACGGTCCGTGTGAGGAGCAGGAGAGGCCGAACACGTTGGCCGTAACGTAGTCTACAAGGATTACCAATGTCTGTTTGTTTTTAAACTATTAACTGATTATAAACTGGCTACTTGTGAAATAATCTGGTGGTAGACGCCGTCAAACAAAACACATGGAAGAGGAAGTCTTGGCCCAGATATCTTCTTGCTAGACTGGAAGCCTTAAATATTGACCATTTCCCCCCCCGAGGTTAAACCACCACCAAGATTTTTCGACTTGTCACAGAAATAGTCACAGAAAGTTTTACACAAAATAAATAAATAAATAAATGCATTTTAATATGTTGTTTATATGTTGTTTTATAGGCACCTGCTTGCCCCACCACTCACTGACTTTCTCATAGGCTGCTACAAAATTTGGGCATTGTAGACCGAGTGAATGTTCTCTAAAATAAAGTCCACATACAAGAGTGTACAGACTATTAGATACGCTCCTGCTTTGGTTCTGCATGACATACACACAACACAACTTTATAACGAAAAATAAATCAATGTTTAAACAAAGGAACGTATTCAAACTCAAAAACAATGGATGCATAAAAAATAAACAAACCGCATCTCATTGAACTGTACTTTATTTTTTACTGGTCCAGTTAGAATTTCACTGTGAGTCAAATGGGCTGCTACCATAAAGTTCTGAAACGCCACCTGTTCATATTTTCTTTGGTGTGTACTCTCTGCTTTTAAAACTGCACTAGGCAGGTAGAGGTATAGCTCTATATAGAGGCCAAAAATATTCACATAACATCCCCAGACGTTCTTTGGAATAGAGAGGGTGTGTGTTACCTTGAGTTACAGTAGACGGAGACAGATGTCAGCTGTGCGAACTGGCTCGGCACAATATAAAAGATGGCACAGCTCAATAATCAAGGCTTATGTGGAAACGCTGGATGCACAGACCGCCTGCTGTATCAGCACATGTACAGTTTCTTGGCATCCTCCTTGAACCCCTCTGATGATGCCTTGTTTTATATTCACATAAAGACTGGAGCACTTAAATATCAGGATACATTCTAATTATTCAGAGGCCAATCAACTGTCAAAACTCGGAGGGATAGACCTTTAAAGATCCCCTCTAAACAAAAAATACTGTGCTGGGAATACTAATGTGTTCTCATTTCAAAATCCTTAAAATGATATCTACTTTTTCTCCCTCATTGAAAACCCCAGAATCAGTTTACATGGGAATAATGTTAATTTTAAACTGGTGGCCAAAATATGAGGGAAGGCCCACCCTTTAAATTCAGATTTTCAATTAGTCTTCAGCAGATGAATGTGAAAGCAGCCTTCTACTGTAACTCTCTCTAAAACATCCAACTGAAGTAACAACAAGCTGTGAGTGTATGGGACGTTAAGTTCTTGTGAATTCACAAGTCAAATCCCATTTGGTACATGTGATGCTCATTGGTATGCTAATTTCTGCTTTTACCTCAGCAGACTAATGGGAGTGTGCAGGCTTATTGGCAAGTTCCAGGTAGTTGAGGGAAGTAGATTAGAAATTGACTGACTTTAAAGTCGAAATCCATGCATCATGATGTGAAGTTTGACACGCCTGGCTTTTACATAGTCAGCACCTTAAGTGCACATCTGACAGCAGGCTGCTCATCATGTGGCGTAAGTGAAAAGTGTATCCATTTGATACATGCATATTATAAGCAAACTACTTTATTGTTTTACACTGTCCACAAAATAAGTCTCTCATGCATTGTCAAGTTCTGCTTGCTTAGCCACTATATGCATTGTGTCTCTTATTTTAATTTATTTAGGAATTATAATATATTTGAAACCAACTACGTCAAGGTTCAAGGTAGAATTTGTTGCCATTCTCTTTATATGTAATACTCAGTATAAAATGGATACATTCCTTCAGCGCTACTGTCTACACAATAAGTAACTTGAATACAGAAAGAAAACATGGACATGAGAAATTATTCACAAACACTAGTGTGAGCAGATAATATTTAGAGGTTTCCAACTACAGGTAACAGAGCAGTGATTGATTAAGAATGATAAAAAAAAAAAACAAAAAAAAAAACCTTTAACTAGAAGCAGCAGAGAAGCAAATGACTTCAATTAGCAGTCTTTGCCTAATGAGAGAACCATTCTTTAAACTAGGACATAAGGATTGATTTCATTTGCACCTCACTCTTAGACTGAATGATCAGTGTTGGCCCTCTGAGATCGGTTGGCCCAGCCTATGTGGCAGGACTGACGGGTGTAGATAATGAAGCAAGACCATGTACGGGGAGGGAGTAGTAAACATTTCAGTATTTAAAGCATTTTCACCAAGTAACCTGTAAAAAGCTAAAGTTTGGAATATTCCACATATTGTTCTCTGCAGTGGCAAAATATGTTTTTATTTTAGGACATTATAAAACTTAGAAGATGTGGCAATGAAGTGTGATACCAGTGGGTTTAGGCTGTTGATTTCAGTGCACAAAAATACTAACATAGTGTGAAACTTGTTACTTCCAGTTAGCCTGTTGTTTTGAACAGATTTTATTGGCTTTGCCCACCTGGATTGGTGCAACATGACAAGTTAACACCTCCAAAACAAGATTTTAACAGTTTATGACACTTTTCATGATTACTGTTTCATGCTTCAGTGTAGTAATTATGCATTTAAACATGTTAAATAATGCAACTATTTATTGATTGAAGGACAAAAACTGAACTTCCTGTGCAGCTATCTCTGACTGCCAACCTTCTTGATGTCGTCAAAATGCTCAGCACTGATGTACAGGGAAAATAATTAAAATGATCATAGCAATACGTATTAGAAAGTGACGGTCTCTTTTTATCGATCACAATTGATGAAAAGTCAGTGGTTCACAATTCACAGTTCTCCTCAGACTCACGTGCTTTGTGCGAGTGGCACATGGTTTTTAATGTTATAAATAAAATGAGTAACTCCTTTAGGTAAAGCTGTGTGGAGGCTCAGCTCCCTGATGGCATTGCCTTTAACTGAGATATTATATCACCACACATACCAGCCTCCTTACCTTCTGCCAGGCAGATTAGTGCTTTTATCAATAAGCAGCTTAGCACCAAAGTGTCCCTCAATAATATGCCATGGTATTTTTTTCTCCTGCTGCTTTAACTCTTGGGCTTCTCTTTTCATTTCTTTTGCTCTTACACATTCTCATAACCTTGTATTTTCGTGTTTTTACCCCCCAATATTCTCCACTTTCCTTAACGTCAGGTTTTAACCTCTGACTTAGAGGAACAGTGATACATTATGTATTCTTCAGGTCACATTAGGAGCCTAGACAGGGCCCAGGAGGGCCAGAGAGCAGCATCCCATCAGACATACTACCCCATTAGAAGCTTGCAGTGCACCATAAAACCCATTAAGCTCCATTAGGGAAGTGCTCTGGCCCACAGACACCTTTAAGGCCAGTCAGCCACAAAGGTTCTCAGTTACAGTTAAAACTTATTTGATTTGTCATTGAAATACCATGTTTCATCTTTATTTAGGGCCATATGTCAGATATTTTTTGCTACATGTTTGTGACAGTTTTAGAAATTGGTTTTAATCATACAGTTATTTCATTATTATTATTATTATTATTATTTTTACAATAAATATAAATTAACATAAGCTTTGTTGAGCTATAACTGATCCCATTTCACTCAGTCTTTTGTAACTGCCTGAACATGCTCCTCAGCAAATGGCAGGTCTTTCACTCTCCTTCGATTGGAACAATTGCATACAGCTGTGAGGGTTCGGCATACAGCCTCTCATGTGATTAGAGTGCTGCTTATTGCGTTTGATGAGCCTGACCCAAATCTTCCAGAGCCAGGCACAGTTTTTATCGTGGGTTTCAAATTCTAAATCCTAAATCAAAGTCAAAGGTGAGTCTCTGACTTGACCATAAATTGCTATTTCTGGTGCATTTCTGTTAAAAAAAGGGCATAAAATTTGTTGATTGTTACATCCCATTTACCATTTGATAAACATTGTCACAACAGCTACAAATGTGGAAGCAATACAACGTGTCCATGAGCTTGCATCAAACACTACCTTATGAATGACTTACAATTAGCTTTGCAGAAATATTTTGACTCAAAATAGAGCTGTAGCATATAGATAGATATATAGATTATACTCCATATACAGGAGAACTGCATTGCCCATAAAGGGTTATATGGCATAGAAAACCAATAATAATCCTGTGATTGTACTGGTTTAATATATAATAATTGATAATATATTCTATATGTATATGAACATTGACATTTTTAGAGCCAGAAAAATTTAAATTAACTTCCAGAGAAGAAAAAAAAAACCACTCATGTTGCTTAAAATGTTCCACTGTGCAAATTCCTCTTTTTTATATTACAAGTGGTTATTCACTCTTTATTCTTCACACACTCATAATGTCACTTATGGTGCCATTTGCAGACAAATAGTATGACTTGTGAACCTTTTAACTGAATGAATATTTCACATAAAAGAAGTTATGTAAATCTAAACTATGTCAGCGAGAGGAACAATGTAAGCCAAATCTGCAACTTTGTCCCTTTTATGTGTCTTGTAACTTGTAGTACATAATTAACTTGCCAAGAGCTTACTGATGATAATGTTAGAGAGCATTGATGCCAAAGTGTGTTAGGCCTTGGTAAAGTAAGTAAAAGTAAAAAGTAATTTGTAATGGCTCGATGAAAAAGGGTGATGACACGTTTCATTTAATACCAACGTCTAACTCAAAAAGGATGAGTATTGTAGGGTTATCAATACAATATTGAAATTCTTTGTAAGCTAGTGAAAGACGAATGAATTGGGCAAAGACTACGGTATTATGGCCATGCCATTTACATTTCTGATTGAGACCTTGCTGCTTTTAACTGAAGCTAGAGAAGACAGAGCAAGAATAAAGAAAAATTGTCAAAAGGAAATAATCTCATTAATTTTGATGTGTTAAAATTTTTTTAAATCAGAAGGTTACATCAAATTTTCTCACAAAGATTTTACTTTATTAGTGGAATAGTCATAATTTCCATTAACATTTGTGACATTGTAAGACAATTACAATTGCCAAATTTGCATTTAACTGGGGAATGTTTTGACCGAACCAACACTTATGACAGTTAATAGGCAATTAGACCCAATTCATTTCACTTGTAGATACAACTGTAAGTAGTTCTAATCTCCTTGAGTACAACATTATCACTTTTTTAACTTGTAAGAACTGCCAGAGCAACTCCTGCTGAACATGCTAAGAGATTACTGTTGCTCATCTGTAAAAGCCTTTAAGCAATATGTATGTAGATGTTTCAGGATGTTTGTTTAGCTCTTTTAATAAGACTTCGAAGAGAAGATCAGCATCACCTCTGTACGTTCATGATGCAAGCTTTACGATGTGTTGCCATAGCCTAGCACAAAGATTGGAAGCAGGGAAAATAGACAGGAGCCGTAAGCTTACACATTGGAAGTATTTCTTGACTAGCAACAGCAGGGTCTATGATTAGACAAGCGATCTGACTAGATTTCATGCTAGTTAACAGGATACAACATAGTTTTTAGAAGATTTTATTTTGGAACAGATTTGAAAACATAGTCTACCTTTCTTCTAACACGTCTGCAACCTGCGTGTTGTACTCAAGTGAGAATATTCCTGTTTGTTCCTCGTGAGTATGTTCTGTTTCAGTGGCCTTGAGAGGCAATAGGTTTCACTCACCTTTGGCCACAACACTGCAATCCTCTTGTGAATCTGGAGGTGATGGCTGTCATAGCTTGTCAGCTTCTTCTGGCATTGGTTGACCTGCCCTCCTTTAGATGTTGGCAGTTCAGGTTTTAATTTATGGATACAAATGATGGCAAAGATCCCCAAACTGTCAAACAGTCCAACATAAACAGTAGAATAATTCACCTTTTTGTCATTGTGGTACAAATGGCATCCCACAGGTGTGTTAAGATCTGTCTCAGTATTGGACACACAAAATTATACTGATCTTCTCATCCAACTCTTGGAAAAAAGGCAAATGTTTGAGAATGTTCCTTTAATACACTCTAATAGACAGGGACTGTAGGATTGTAACATACACTGTAGCTGCAGTGATTTAAACATTCATGTGGTCTATCCAAGAATGCTAAAATACACAGAGAAATGTGGTTTAGGTGGAAAATAAAAGATGAAAAGAGATTAAAAAATCATCCATGACAGAAATAAATGTCAAACTATATATATTTATGAATATATAGTCACAAATAAAGCAAATGAGCAGATAATAATGCAGCAGGGAACAAGAAGGAATGAATACTGTAGTTCTGCCATCAGAAGGCAGCAAAACTAAAAGAAAAGAGACTCCAAAGTGAAAAATGGCATCCTTATGGAAAGAGTCATGACCATTCTTATTTGGAAACTGAACCGCTTGTCAGATAATTGCATGAGCAGCAGAAACAGCTTACAGTTATATGCAGTAATTACAGACTTACCTACACACCACAGACAATTCAGGTTAATTACACCTGGTGAAGGATGCGTAGACACATTACCCACTGGGGACTGAAGATGCAAAATGAATTACCAACTACACCACACTTTCTGAGCCAAAGAAAGTGCTTTTTAACCTCCAACTAAGAGATTTTTACTGAGGAAGTACTCATTACAGAGTCTAGGTTGGAGTAGACACTCGGCCAATAAAAGTTTGTCGAATTCTGTGTGTGATACATCTGGACTCTGTTTTATTGCAGGAGATGCGTATATAAAAGAAAGAGGAGCCATGGACAAAGAGATATTCAGTTGAAATCAAACATTCATCTTTTATATAGAATGTGAGCTTTGTAAAATAATACACTTACATGGGTATGCCTCATTATATATTAATTTAGCTCCTGAAATGCTAATATCATTCAGACATGCCTTTGGATAGATGATTTTACTCCAGGCTATAGGTTGCTACTGTTACTGGGACATATATTCCATTAAGCTCAGTGAGCATGTCCATGCAGGCAGACAAAATTGTGTGTGTGTGTGTGTGTGTGTACAGTGTGCACTGTAGCATGGGTTGCATCCTCATCTCCAGCGATAGGAGAGAGGGCAGGTGCTGGCAGAGGTTGGAGAATAAATGGTGATGGGTGGTTGGCTTAAGAATGGAGAGGATCGGGGGGCTGGGTTGTGGGCCAGATCTCGTCCTTGCAGTTATGAAGGAGAAACAAACTGATCTGACAGTGACAAATGAACCATCTCCTTTCCCCCAACTGCCAGTTTTATGCCTCTCAAACTCTTCTCTCACCCTCAGTCTTTTTCCCTATTCCCCCCACCATTTTCTTTTTGAGCACCCTCAACCCTATCTTCTTCATTATCACCTACCGAGCTCTGTTCAGCCTTAGTTTCCTCTGCCCTACATTTTATACTTTTCTTTTGTATTCCCTGCTATGCTCTTTCACTTCTCTGCCTTCCACTATTACCTTTATATATTCTCTTTTTTTGCTCTGTTGCTTGAGAAGTATTGGACATTTTTGCATCTGAAGAGGTCCTGCTGCATTCCATTATGTAGTAAATTTTTAGTGGATTATTTTATGCATTTAATAGATAGACTGATTCTAACACTCAATAATTACCTCCCTGCTTCTGTTTCATGTCACCGATGTGAATAACATGGCATTTTAAACACCATAAATTGCCTTGCATGTATAAAAATTGTATTGCTTTTGAGTGGAATTGTCATAGCCGAGTGCCATTAAGCAGGACACACTGAAGTAGCACGAAGGATGAAGGCATAGCTCAGCAGTGATTATTGTTGAGGTTTAATGAGAGTCTTGCTCCTGTAATAGACCTTCTGGGGTGTTGAAATGAGATGCCAAGCAGAGAAGACAATTAATTGCTTGGCTTCCTTTTGTCCCCGCCCCCAGCCCCCTGTGTATTGGACTGAAACCTGATAAGATAAAGGCTTAGGGCCACCCTAATACCTTAAGAGACTCGTCTTACTACCTTGCGTTTATTGTGGGTGCATTGTGTGAGTTAGGTTGCTTCACTGTCTGACATACAGTAGTAGAGTTCTAATGCTCTGCAGGTGTACTTTTCAGTGATCAGTGAACAAGTAAGAAGTAGGATGCAAATTGATAGCAGGATAGCTGTGCTGTCTTGGGTTGTAAATATATGGATAATCGAATGAAAGGCGTAGCACCACCTTTGGGCCAATGTATCTGCATCTAAAATACTCAAACGCAGTTGACATGCATCATTTCTGTAAGTTTTGTAGAAGTTCAGTCGGTGGTATGTGGGATATTGTGTGTGAAGCTTGGAGGATTGAATGAACACTGTAGTGCCACCCCCCCTTGAGCTCATTAGTGTAATTTAAAAAAATGCTAAACACCCACCAGTGACAAAAATAATTAAAGTTTTGTTGAAAAATGATCTGTATCAAAACACCAGGTCTCCTTCTCTATAAGAAACACTAATAATTAGATATTTCTCTCACAGACAACCTTACAACCACATCACAGTTACTCCACAGCTATGACCAAAGACCATGTAATTTTAACACTGTGGCTCACCATAGATTCAAGCTATATGTCTATCTTTGTGTTTATTGGTATTTTCATCACGATTAGTCTCATATAAGCAAGAGCAATTTCATACCAAGGACTTGCTACAAATGTCATGACCGTATACATAGTTAAATGATGAAGTAAACATATTCCGTGAGAAAAAGCCACACTACACACTTCTGTTTATGAGCATTAAAAATGCATTGGTGTTCTAAATCATTATAATGCAAATTCTTAGTCTGTTAAGCAGCAGTACAGTGCACACATTAGATGAATGCAAATCCATCAGGCAGAGCTAAAAAATACTGTGCAGGGAATGTAATTGGAATAATAAATAGTAGGGTTTATTATTCAACATATGGTCAATACCATACAGATTGGAGTCAGAGTGGAAAAAAAAAAAAGAAGCAAAATGTGCATGTTTGCCACACCATTTCCTTTGGGCAGGAACAATATGCAGTGCCATTAAGAGAACAGCTCGTCATGGATAATGGGAAGTGATGAATAATACAACCTCAAATAAATACTGCCAATCAGTTAGGGGCAAGGATTAATAGCGAACAAGGTCACTCTTTATGACTTTATACAAGTTCAATATTATGCTTACATATTTATATAATATTTACACATTTTACTGACATTGATTTCTGTCTCAAGTGCACTTTGCATTGCTTTGTAGTGTCGAATTTCAGCTCGCATAATGACTCAGAAACTGTAGCGTCTCATACGGGGGAAAGATTGTTTCTAGTTTTCCGTCATATGAAATGTCATCTGGAATTTGACAAGATATAAAGACGCAATCTCCTTTGAGAGCTCCACTGAATCGTACATTTTCTTATATTATTCTCTTGTTAAAACCGAGGCCTTACGGATGACCCGTGTGATAAAACTAATTATTTGCCACAAGAATTATTGTGCTCTTCTGCTGTCTTGAGGTCAGAATAACTGGCAGCTTTCTTAGACTATTAAACTGATTATACTGTGTCACTGGCCAAGAACATGTAGCTTGTTGTAACAGAGTTAATATCACATTTGCCAAATGCTTGTTTTTTTTTTTCCATTGGCTCTACATTGTTGCAGAAATAAAGGTAAATATTTTTATGCATATTTGTGTTATTCTCCTGTTGCCTCTATTAATATGTCAGTAAAATATTACACAAAGACCTAACAAGGTTAAAAAAAAAAAGAAGCAAAAGGGTGAGATCGTTTAAACTGTTCTTTTAATGTGTGATGACATTTTTGCACTTGTAATGATGCTCTGAGTGTCATTACAAAGAACAATTTCTGTAACACATTTACACATTTCTATGTATTTATTTACAGTTATAATGTGTTTGCACACATCTGGCTCATGTTTTGAATATTGGTCTTTTTAAATCAAATCCTTAAAGGCGCTCAAGTGTGAATGTAGCTCCAAGAAAACTTGAAATAAAAAAAAAACCCCTCTGCAATACAGTTAGATAAAATATTGTGACATTCTGTATTTTGTAATCAGTTTTTCAACCCCTTCTCAAGAGAAAAAAAATCTTTTTTTTTTAAATATTTATTTTTAACTGTTTTATCCCCTTTGTTAAAGCAGTTTATTATAGTGCAATCTAATTACAATTAGCTCTCAGTAAACAAATTGTGAAATTATTTTTTTTTTTTCCATTTTGAAGTCAAATCAGGCTTTACACAATAAAGTGTCCCAATCAAATCACAGCATTACTCTCCGTTTCTCTGATAAACGCATCTGTAATATTCTCAGTTCAGACACAGAAGATCAATAATTGTCAGTGTTCAAACCCTAGCTTTTTTTTGTTTTTTTTTGTTTTTTGTTTTTTGTTTTTATTATAATTTATTATTCATGTATTCACAAAGAATCCTGGCTCTCTCTGTACTTCTACAACAGCAAATTAGGAATGAAACAGACCTGTCGATGTGCGTGTGTTGGGTTCCAGCTGTTGAGAGCTTCAGTGGCACAGCTGGAGTGGATTTGCATCTAAGGCTTCTTTTTTTGCCAAGCACACTGATATTTCCATGGCTTCACAGTTTGAGCTCCAGGGCATCCTACAGTAGGACAATTGTCCAGCTTCCAGTTCAAGCAACATAAACCCACTGCAGCTGCATCCATTGTTGCGTACTGAAAAATACATGTGTGTATGTTTTCAGTACAATCATAGAAGTATTTGTCTCGTATTGTCGATTTAAGATCACGTCGCCTTTTCGAGCCTGTGTGTGCACGTGCATGTGTGTCTGTCAAATGATTAACACAGGACTTATACTGTTACTGTTTTTAACTTCAGCACTTCAGCAAAATGTATTCAGAATTCAAGCAATGTATTCAAGCAATCCTACATTTCCAAAATTCAAGTTAAACGGAGTCTCACCGGGAGGAATAAATTCTACCACAAAACAGGCTGCTACAACAGCAGTTTCTGTCTCTTTCTTAGTGTGCTGCAAAAAAAAAAAAAAAAAAGATCCCTTCAAGCCCATGTAATTCATGAGCTGAATTTAACTGAAACACTTACCACATTTTAATGACAATGTAACAAACCTAATATAGAGACTCACTGCAGCAAAAATATTTACCACAATTAAAGATACATGTATTAATTACCTTGAAAGATATTTTTTCAGTGTTAAATAATGTTCGACAGACCTCTGTTGACTGACAACACATTTAGCACACACACATATTTGGCTGTGAAGTGGCATATTTAATCTGCTAATATAAGGATAGAAAATTGTTATTATTAATAACATTATTATATCTTTCTCATCTACTGCAGCATATTTATGGGACTGTATTAGCTTGAACTCAGCGTTCCAGGCAGTGCTTACTTTCTGTTTTACATACCACAGCCTGGGAGTAAGTGCTGACTGTAAGGCTTACTTTTGAACAAAGTCCCTTACCACTAAAGAAACCCCAGAGCTCTCTAGGGTATGTATCTGATGAGATGAAGATAAAAACATAGTTGATGTGTTTTATTTTGTGTTTTCAACTTTAACTTTGGCAGAACAGAAGTTATATACATACATCATACTGTATACTCTTTGTTATTGAGCAATGTCCAATGAAGGATGCTTCATTGACAAAGTGCTCTGTCATTACTAGAGACATTCAAGAGGTATTACACTGGGGCAAGACCACAATACAATTCAATTAACTGACCCATTAATCAAAAGGAAAAGAAAAAGGCATTAGCCTTAAAATGCCATTTCTCCTTTTTTGTAGGTGTCCTATTAGCACGCAGAAGCGAAAGTAGGTATAGGTATAGTATAGCCCCTTGACATGATGGCGTAATGGCCAATAAAACACTAGATGTACAAGCAGGAGTCATGCCACAATATAGTATATAAAACAGTTGAGCAAAGCATTATGTATTAAATTATGTATTGTTTTTTTTACAATGTCCTTTACTCAGGCTTGATAGGTGTTTGGTCAAATGCAAATGATGGGAACTAACTTTGTGATGTAGAGGGAGTGGCAACACAACACTGGGGTGCACACGGAAGTGGGTTTGGATTAAGCAGAATCCATTTTCATCTGTAATAGGTGTTTGTAGGGGATTTTTAGGGTCTGTAACAACTGTGGCAAATCACATCATATCCTTTATCCCTTTTAAATGCAGTGCTCTCCCATCATGATGTACTGACGGTTCGGTAATGGAGTGGAGAATCTGAAGCACCTTTACTTATCTTGTATAAAAGATGCAGAGTTCCAGGTTCACATATGCAACAGTCAGAATATACTGCCAAAGGGGAATTTATGTCACTGTAAATTCACATTTATGGTCATACTGAATGTTGGCAGTCGCCATGTTTTTCATGTGTAATGATGCATTTGTATACAGGATGACTCAGGTGGTAGAGCAGGTCAACACCTTGCATGGCAGCTATGGCTCCACAGACATATGATTTCATGTGCGGGTGAAAGTAGAGCAAATCACTTTCTGTTTACAGAAGCTTCATATATAAATTCAGTTCATGTACTGTATACTTATTTTATTTGGAGTCGCAAACATCCACAAAATAGCAGTGTATACTGTTTTACGTAATAATATACTGTTATATATATATTGTAATACCTGGTTCACCAAAATCAAACTAAGTGCAGGCAAAGAGAATAGCCTCACTGCACCTTTAGAAAAATATCTGACCATTGGACGTACACAAAGATATAGCTCCATATCCCTAAACAATTGTATGAGGTCGAGCATTAGATAGATAGTTTATTTGTCCTCAAGGAGGAAAGTCTGTTCCATAGTAGGTGCATGAAAGACATACAGAATTATGCACTTACACAAAATACAGGATTTACAGGTCTCACACAACATAGACAAAGACATGGATTGAAACTACACACCACAGGCTGGATTTCTTTTATCTTAAGAGGAGGTTACTTATTTAAAGCTTGTATGGTTATAGAAAAAAAGCTCTTGCTAAAACGGGCCCTTCTGCACACGGATAGTCTGTACCTACGGTCAGAAGGAAGGCGGGTAAAGTGCTGGTAGAGTGGGCGGTCTGGGTCATGTGTGATTGTGAGTGCTTTGCGGATCAGGGATGAGGTGACACAATCGGATGAGTTGGGGGTGGGAATACAAATGAGTTTTCTGGCTAAATGAGTTATCTTTAGAAGGACAGTTCAAATCAATTGAAAAGGGACATTGGGTTTTGATTTTTTTTCAAATAAATTATTTGGCAGTTTGGACACCACACAAGCGGTGTACCATCCAGGTCCATTGTATATTCAAGAGAAGGCAGATGTCTCTATGACCAATATCTACAAAACTCTTTTTTTTTTATTGGTGACTGTAAACATATGGAAAAAACAGATGGCACCATGCAGAAGAATAGTCTCAGTAATTCTATAGTATAATAGAAGAAGAAATAGACATCCTAATCAGGACTGAATGTTTGCAGATTGACATGTAAGTCAGCAACCCAAGTACCAATTACAGTTGATATTGAACCTTTTAGGGTGTGTTTATGAAAGCCCCAAAAACAGGAATATTATAGAAAGCCTATGTGTTAGTGCATGTGCTTGATAAGCATATGTCTTAAATCAATGTGCTGCAAATGTGTGATAAGCCTTACATTTGATTAAAGCCCTCCACAAAGCCTATGCCTTTGCTCTAGTGTGTGTGTGTGTGTGTGTGTGTGTGTGTGTGTGTGTGTTTAACACTATGCATTTGATCCTAACCCTGTGTAAAATTCTTTAAAATCATGGATTATTGTCTGTAGCAGAGTACTTAGTGTCTCACATTATGACTACTTTGCGCTGAGCAGGGACTTGGTTGCATTTCAGATGTTAGAGTTACAGTTGTGCATGTAATTCATGTACACGACCAAAAATGTAGACGTGAAGCAGGAAAATAAAGCGTCTGTTCACTGCGTGACACCTGTGATGCCCCAGATGGGACGCAGTAACAAACCATCTTCAATTGACAAACGTCGAGCCGTGCCCTTGGCTCAGCATTTTAAACTGTATATTATTTTCCCTCAGGGAAAAAAGCTTATAATAATATCCATTATTTTTCCTGTTCTTATGCATTCATATGTGGTTAAACCAAAATGTCAACTTGCTAAACATGTGCACAAGATGTCTGGTAGTGATAATGGTGTCCAGATTATTTCATTTGGTTTTCTGATTTCGATAAGAATCTATTAGATAAAGAGTCTGGAGATATCTGGAGCTCAGTGTGTTTTTAATACTGTCAGGGTATATATTTGATTATAGCCATTTGCAATTTGCTTGATTCTGTGAATTTGTGCATGTATCTCTCCAGCTGGGAGCTTGTTTGTGTCTTTCAGCTTGTCTGCCTCACTGTTGGAAACAGTCATTGACTCAGAAACAATTACCCTTATGACTTGAATATAATTCAATTAATGTCCTTCATTTCACAAGTAATAACGCATAACAGAGTTCGTTTTCTTCATTCGTATAAAAGACATAAGGATTTTCATAAGAGAATAAAAGTGCCGTTGGCTTCTGTTTTTCTGCTTTCTTGGAGACACGGTTCCATGAAAGTCCTTAATCTTCTCCAGTCATTTGAGAAGATTTATGAGTTTGTAGTATGACCTTACTTTGTTTATCAAAATGTCCACTGAAAAACAGGATGATAGAATAAGCAGACTCAGTCTTTTTTCCTACATTTTAAAATGTTATTCCTCTGCCAGTCACAATAGTGATGATTGAATAAGTTGGGAGAGAGAATGCACCTCACACATGCCGTTTTAAATCTGACATGTATTTGATAATATGCCACAACCCCATTGCAGACAACTTGACACATCTAATCTATGTACGTCTTGATGACATTCGCTGGTATGAATCTCGTATCAACAGAATATTTTAAAAGAGAATTTTCATCTGCATTCTTCTCCCTCCCTAAAAACCAGCCTCCTCTTCTTCTCAAGTGGTCTTTTGTGTTATTTTTCTGCAAGATCAGGGGTTATGTGATGTCAGTATGATGCCCCTGAGTTTTTATTGTTTTGGCAATAAGAGTTTCCTTGTTATAAAGAATCTTGCAAAAGATTCTGGCCTTAATTGTTCCCCTGCCTTGAACATTTCAGCCTGTTTCCAATATGTCCTAGGGCTTGTTTGTTTTTTTGTTCTCCGATAATTAAAGCTTTCTATAATATTTTTTCAGCAGTTAGGTCAGGATTCAAGAGATGTATATGTATATATATATATATATATATATATATATAAATGGGAAATTTGAATTGGATGAATAATACAAGTGTCAATATTGTTAATAATGTATAATATAATATACTAGCCAGTTTTGGAATTAAAGGCCTGTTACCAGCTACCAGCTCGGTGAGGGATAATTTACCGATAAGATTTGCAATTACCCAGCTTGCTTTGTACACGTCAGTTTTATATGTCATTAGGACAAACAAGCGAAACAAGCACAACTTAACAGATAAGTTGTTTCTGTCTGTCCTGACTCTGACTCAGTGTGTCCTGTCTGGAAGTAGCATCTCATTCCTGGATTCGATGTCGCCGTTTCCCATCATTGAGTACCGAGTAGCTGATGTATCAACACTCTTCGTATGAAGAAAGGGATGTAATCTATCATTTAAGCTTTTCTCTGAGTACCAATTAATTACACAATATATTTGCATCATTGATCAAAGCTGTGTAAGTGCCTGTTGGATGTAACTTGTCTCAGTTAAATCTAATTGTATAATTATACCTGTTGATGAAAATATATATTTTCTTGATATATTTTAATTCATGAAATGATAGTAGACCTTGTGAAAATATTCTGATGATGTCTTTAAAGCATTAAAAGCAACTCTATAGAAGGAAGATTTCAGGTATATCAGCAGCAGAGTTTGATTGATTTTGGTGCAGAATGACCCTGTCAGTAATAATGAATTTGGTTGAAAAGCAATAAGAGGTTATACCTTAACCTCTTTGTATATTAGATTTTTAATGTATTAATGATAAATATAATTATTAATGGCTTTTAATCTAATAATAAGGAGATGATTGCTAACGTCCTCTAAAACATGAAAGAAATGAATGAATTTTAAAGCATGAATGTCTCAGAACGGAGGTTTCACTTGTGTGAGAGCAGCGGGTGGTAGCCGAACAGCAACCAACCATACCGTACAGTAGGTGTCTATACAACATATAAATCCTGTGTAGAACACAGTTAGAGAAGAAATAAAGAGAAAATGCAGGGAGCATTAGGCTCTATTTTTATTATTTTTATATATGTGTCTCTGCATAATGAGTGGGTTGGGTTGAAGGTAATGAAAAAGTCTTGTAAGTGATTGAAGGTAGCTGCTCACCTGGGGATTGGGTCAGATGCAAAGAGCAGAGCCAGAGGGCAGGGAGAGGTATGTGGGCTTGCATAATAGGAGGATGTGGAAATATTACTGTATCGTTTGAAATGGAGGGGGTTGCTAGGATACGACGGAAGAGATCACATGCTCTTGGAGAGGACACACAATGTGTTGAATGGATTTGGTATCAAGAAAATTAGAGCCAATGATTATTACTTGCTTGAGAGAAAACTATCAGACGTTAGCAATTTTGTGATCACAAAGCTCACTGCAAAACCAGCAATTTACCACCTAATAACATGAACCGTATATTCTGAAACCTTTCAGATTTCATCACAGTCACAAGTTTTCACACAGGAAAAAAACAACAAAAAAAACTGTCAGGTGTTCAGGTGTTGACTACAACTTTTAAGCAACAACACTAGTGGATCCAGACTACGGATGTTAAATGTAAGTGTGAAATTCAAACCGTGAATGGATGGGTGCCTGAAACACATAGCACATAGCTTTCTCTCACTCTCTTCCTGAAGATGTGAGTCTGACACAGCAGAACACACTGCATTGTGTCAAAAGGAGAAATCACTACACACAACCTTATCAGTTCTGTTTATGCATAATTTAAAGGGGAGATGTTCAGTAATTGGCAAGGTTTAAATATCTTGAGCTATGGTAATTGAATAGTCTCCCCACTAATGGAAATGTGTCAGACATGCTCTTACACCCAGCAGACCGCAGACAGTGAGTGACAGAGCACCGGGGCCAAGAGAGTGAGACACGGAAGAAGAAAGGAACTTCTGCCTTATTATTTGCTTGGCTGTAGAGAAGAAGATGTCATGATGAGAAAGAGTGGCTGGGTCATGTTGTTCAGCTGCCATAGAGCTGCTTGGAATTATTCCATCTCTTTCTTCTAATATTTATCTTATGATAAAGCCACCGTTAGCTCCGGGCCTATCCGAGTCCTGTTGATTTTGTTCTCATCATAACCCTACTGGCTATTTAGTTAGATCTGATTGCAGACTGAAGGAAGCCGTTCTTTTCTTTCCAGTGGGAGTTACTTAGATGAGAAATCACTTTTAAACATACATAGCTAATCTGAGTTAGACTGATGCATTCCTTCCTTTCATCATCGACATATCAAATTTACTACTTTTACAAATTCAGGGCTAGAAACTACATTAGATAAATGTTGAAACACTTTTAACTATGTTTAAAAAAGATTGAATCTTTCTGTGTGATGAAGAAATAATCATAAGGTCAAATCACAATGCTGGAATATCCCGTGAGCAACTACTGTAATACCTTGGTGAAATGGCAATAAATGCATTTGAACTCTATTTTCACCATGATAACAGGTATTCTGATAGGTTGCTAGTTTCAGCTTCCTACAAGATCGCAGCTTATCTTGTAATATATTAAATGCTTGAAAGTTGCCTGGAAGGTGTATCGAAATACTACATTTCATAACTGAGTTTCAAAACCTACCATTGTGAAATATTTCCACTTTCCAGAATATCATTTCTGACATTTTAACAATGTAAGATATGGTAATGTGAAGGTGAACAACCTTGATCTGCTGAAATTTGAGATGTCATGCTCTTGAGTCAAAATAGCAGCATTTTTACAATGACTGCTGATCTATTAAAGAATAGATTATAACACAAAATGGGATTAGAACGGGAGGGCTGTGTACAGATATGCATCTGTTTTCTCACAGATCAAAGCCACACTGTGGCACAAACTGGGGTTTTTGTGGGTGTGTACAGAGCTTCTCTGCAGTTATTTTGCACAACCTTTAGTAATTGCTTAGTTCAATACATCTTGTTCTTTATAAATCAAGTTAACGCATTGATCAGCCAGGAAACTGTCTTACAACAACAACACTGAGTGGGCCAGTAGAAAATAGTGTCATCCATCTTTTGAACTTTGCTGTACCTGCTTGTTTTATAGTTAATGTAAATACCATTTTTCTCCCCTTGGTATTATTTTTGCACCTGTTGATTGTATTAGTTAAGTCCAGCATAACAGCAAAATGCAGACTGAAAGAACAAAATTGCTTTATTTGCAATAGAGATATGCTAACTGTAGTTTAGTTTTGTAGTTTTCGTCTGAATATTGATCATCATTGTCACAAGTTGATTAAGTATGAGCCAAAGAAGGAATTCTAACTAGAGGTCTTTGTTGAAGAGTTTGTCTTTGGTGAGGTGAAATGCAAAATGTCAGCAATCCCTCCTGTCAGACAGCAGGAGTTGCTTCAGAATCAATGTCTTGAGGAAGGTTCAAACTATTTCTGTTGTGATTGACTGGCATGTCAGCAGCTGAGCAACCATCAACAGCTGCAGAAATAACCCCACATGGGGTTATAGCTGTTTGTTTTATGGTTTGATTTTTGTGGGTCAGGATGCAGAAGGAACATTACTTAGAAAGGAATATTTAACAATCTGCCAAAACTGAATATCTAGGGACACGTACTGTTGAAACCAGGACATATTCATCTATTTCAAAGATTCCTCTGGACACCTACTGTGTCACTGAAACTGGAGACACGTGCTACATTTCAAGTTAACTGTCGAACAGTTCCAACTGTGACAGGATGTGACATGTTTTTAGTCATTTAAGCCAATCAAATGAGTGGGCATTCCTCATTTGATCAAAAGGACAATGCAGTTTAGTCACTGAGCAAGAAAATTCTCCCAGATCCTGCTATAGCCAGGGCATAATTGAGCTTTTGCTGCATTAGCGCCGCCAGATATACTGTTTCATTCACTCTTTGAACCTTCAATTACATCACCCTGCAGGATACTGTGCCCCCGCCATGGTGCACTATGCAAGTAATGAAACCGTATATGTGCTTAAAAATAAGTTTTGATTTGACTCATAGTGTCTAAATCATTACCACCAACAACAAAATATATACCACGTTACATCAGGGGGTCGCTTTATCGTAATATTCAGACCGTTTATCAGGAAGTCGACAAATAATTGTACTTCACACTATTAAACTAAGAAATGGGGAAGTCACTGTAGATAGAGAGCAAGAGAGAGATGGATTTGATGGGGGTTGGGAATAACAGTCTGACACGAATGAAATTAATCCTCAATATCCACTGCTCCCAATGCACCTCCACAATTGCAGGCTCAGGCTGTCTAGTCCATTCATGAATCACTGGGCCTTGGAGAAAACCACCAGCTCTCATAAATAAAGCAGGAACCTACTACTTTAGTGCCAATGAGTCATCCAGGTCTGTTCTCATTCAGTTTTGGAAAGGGAAAAAGCATGACAAACCACCACCACCGCTTGTGAAAAAGCTGCCATGACTGTATTTACGCTAAAACTTAACCTCTCTGACACTGCTTCCATCAGCCCGAGAGCAGCGTCACAATGTAAAAAACACATTTTGTTTATGAGAGAAATGCTATGAAGATTAGATAAAGAACACACATTTAATTTCCTTTTATTGATTTCTATCAAAGTCATGGGTTTTGGCATTAGTGATCGATCTGTGATGGATGATACAAGGTAGTTATCAGGTGCAGATGACTTTTTATTTGAACATATATATATATACCAGATTTCTACTGAACTCACCGAAGACGCTTCACATCAAAATGTCACTAAAATGCCACCAGGGAAATAGAGCTTTTTTTTTTTTTTTTTTTTCTCATATGCCTCTAATGTTTGAAGGGAGGAAAAAAACAGCTCAGTTCCTAGAGTGGTTGTTCAAATAACACAGTTATCAATCCAAGCCTATCTGACGATCCACAGTGTTTGAATTTCAATGGCAGGAAATCAGTTTAAATTTAAAAATAAGAAATATTATTGTTGGTGATCATGTTGTTAACATGCGTTCAATTATTGTTATTTTTTATATTTATTTTGGTGTAAAAGTTCATAGTTTGAAGCTTTTCTACAATAATCAGCAGTTAGCAGGTCTCGTGCTATAAAGGCTTTGGATGGCAAGCCAATAAGATCCCATTATTCCCATGTTCACAAGACATTAAGCCTGTTATGTTTTGACAACTTCATTGACTTTGCAATGCTAAACGTACTGTATCTATAAATGTTTTTGTAACTGCGCCATGTGCTCAGTGACATGGTGAAACCTCTCAGGGGTTTCTGGCTCAATTTCCTCTGTTCAGGGGATCAATATGTGAAACTCCTTACCGACAGACCTCAAAATTTACTCATACCCCGGAACAATTTACAGATAATTTGCAGCTGTTTCTGAAGCGCGATACGGTGCCTTTTCTTAGAATTGCATGTATTTTAAGGTCCTCCCATTGTTTTTTTGTATTTTATATTTATAGTTTGTGTGTCTTTTTACAGTTTAGATATGCATTTTTCATTGCACTGTATATGCATTGTTTTATAAAAGTCTATCTAGGGACAAGTGTTGCAAACTATAGTTTGAACATTACTCTGCTCAATGAATTTCCCCTGCTGTGTGTGTCTGTCGCATGAAAAAATAAATAAACCTGAGATGTCAGCTTATGTATGATGTTTTCCCCGTCTTATTTAATTATTAAATTCCCCCTACACAAGCTAATGTGAACCTCTATGAAAGGAACTGCAGCTGCTAGAAGCTGCATCCCCACAGATAGTATATGTGATAAGTATATGGAAAGATTTGGAAAAATATGTCCTATATTCTAGCCATATAATTTTATTTTAAAAATGGGTTTATTATTCATTATATTCATTATTTTCTTATGTTTTAGCAAAATCTGATCAATTAATGCTGTTTCTTCTAGTTAGGATTTTGGGGACAAGAAAATAGGTCCAACACCAAGGGTGATGAAACACGACCTAACCCTTAAAAATCACTTCCATATCCATTAATTATATTGATATGGAAGCTTTTCTCTCTTGAAAAACAGAACTATTTTGGCATTGGCCCAAATAAAGGTCACCGGCTTTATATTGCCTTACTTATTTACCTAACATACTGTACGTTATTGGTTTCCTGCAAAAGCAATATGCCCATGGCTAGAGGAGCAGGATCCATTCTCCTGCTGCCATTGAATTCATGTAATCTTGTGAAGTTATTTCCTTTCAGGTTGCACTGAAAATGTCTAGCAGATGGTGATCAGTATTGACATTTAAGGTTGTTGCTGAATGTTATGAGGGAACAAATATGTCATACTGGTTTTTTAGGAAGCCTATCGATTTGTGTGACATACAGTATATTTTAGAAAAAGGCTCTGCACAAGTCTGAGAGTTAAAATCAAGATCATGTTTTTTTTATAATAGATAAAAATAAAAGGTCAAATGACTGGGCGAGTTTCTGGAAAATTCAGGAGCCATAGTTGACTTCCCTCCAATTGTTCCCTAGGTCTCATAAACTGGTGCTATTATTTAGATGTATAGAAGTGTGGCCCTGCTTCTGTTACTGACAAGGGCTGGTTTGTGACTCTATATTGTAGAAGCCACGAGCCTTTCAATGTGCTGATGGACAGGGTCAAATACCATGATCTGTATTTATCAGCGGGATGCTGCTCCTGTGCTGTAAATGTGATTTTAAAGCCTCTTTATCCTCTTTTTGAGGATTTGCAGTATAGCAGATCACATATAAGTCTCCCTGCACTTAAGCTACACTATCAGCTACCCAGTAGGCTATCCATAACACACACAGCCTTCTTTTCATTTTGTTTTAATATTAATACACAATATATATTAATTGGATACCATTCAAAAATAATGAAGCAATCTGCTAAGTACCTTAACATTGAGTTAAGTTTCTGTTACTACTTTAAGCTAATGGAAATATTGTGGAAAAATATCAATGCTGGATCTGTCTTGCTTGACACCAGCATGGTGTTGTTTGTATTGGAATAAGGTAAATATTGAGCTGTAAATTTTAGGATTGCTATATGTTTGTTATAGTACACAGTGTAGTGAAAACAGATGGAGACTGGAGGGAACAGCATGCTTATTTACTTGATGTTGAAAGCATCACAAAAGCTGACAGTTTGTCGATAGTATTGGGGGCGGGGGTGGGGGGGTATACTACAGCTAATACTTCCTTTTGTGGTTGAGGTTCATTACAGTAAAGTCAAAGATGCCTGTTTACTAATTTATGGAAAGACTATAGCTCATACCTCTAAAATCTAATTTCAATCAATATCTCACTGAAAGCATCGTAAAATCAAATGGAGATCATATGCAGGATTGCGTTGTGAGGATACAGGCCTCTCATGGTAATTACAGAGCACTTTATGCTAAATATGTACTAATGAATGTTCGTTTTATTAGACCACGATCCAATGAGCCACCGGCTATCATCATTCAGTGTGTATTCATTGATGTTTGAATGTTGAATGATGTTGAAAAAACCATATTTGAATTGTGAAGGTTAGATTTGAATGCATCTGATGGCCTGTTGTTTTTGATGCTGATCTGTTTTTGAAGCAACTCCTGGATATCCGTGGTTATAAATACCTGCTGATGTCAGAATATGGAAATCTTATAAAATAAAAGTCTCTCGGGTTATTATTGTCGTGTCTCCCAAGCCTATAAAGCTCCTCAGCAGTGTCATCTTATTGTAAAGATGGCTTTCTAACATGACATTATACAAGCTTACAAAAAAAAAGCAAAGGTAATATGTAAGTGAATCTATTTTGGCAGTATGTTCTGTAACCACCCAAACAGACTTCATAGGGAATAAAGAAAGTGGGGGAGCTGGAGGGGGAGGCAGCCAGTGAGGAATCATGGGATGTCAGAACCGTGTCTGTCTAAGCTTCAGGAATCCAGGAAGCTAATGCTGTTTGATGTATTAACCATGATGGAGGGGGCAGTGTCTGTGTGTTCATGCACAGTCCTGTAAGGATTTGGTTGCATTGTGTTTGTGTGTGCACGGGGGTGTATGCGTATGTGTTTGTGAGTGTGAGTATTTGTCTGTATACCTTGTATGTGGGTGTGTATATGCGTGTGTGTGTGTGCTCATTGACGAGTGGAAGAGGAAGGAGAATTGATGTTGTTTGATGTATTAATCATGCATATGTGGGATTGAGAGGCTCTGTGATGGGTTGCTTGGGCACTGATTCTATCTTCAATCAGAGGCTCATTTGGGTCCCTTTGTCTAAATGCTTAACATTGTTTAGCAGAAAATAAGCAGGCTGCTTATAAAACAGTTGCATTCATTTGTGTGTGTGTGTGTGTGTCTGTGTGTGGCGTTTGAGACAGAGAGGAGGAGGGTTGGGGCGACAAGAGTGTCTCTCAGAGTTTCCGTCTTGTTGATACATAAAGCATATTAGAAGCACTGTTATCCATGAACTCCGATTTTGATGTGATATTTATCAAGCGGCCAAATGTGAACAGGAAATGTGTTTTCAAACAGCAGCTCCGTGTATAGGTTGATCAATAATTCAGAGGAAAAAAAGGTATGACACCGACCTATACGCTGTCATGATTTATCAGCTTCATGTCCACCCTCATGATATATATCATAGGTTACAGCTGAAGCCATTAAGACTACCTACACAGTTAATTAGTTGTGTTTATTTTGCACTCATTCAACCATCCATATATTCAGGTACAAGTCGGTGCTCTGAAAGTTGTTAAGGTACGAGAAATTATTTGCCATTTTCCAATTCACTTCACCCACCTTAGCTATCGAAATCTTGTCCAAGAGGCACTCCTACTGTCTGAAATTTAATCCATGTTGCCTTTGGATTACAAATGTATTTCGTTTGACACTTTAATTCACTGCAGAGCTCTAGTTTTGTTGCCAGGCAACTCTCTTAAGGTGCACACAAAAGGATCATTATAGATTTCTTGGGTAAAAGTGTTAACTTGTACCTACAAAGATATTGTAGCGTTCTGTATCTAGATAAGGCTTGCGTTTCTTATATTTTCCTATGCTTTCAGTATGTTTGTCTTTCATGCATTCCATTCAATTTGAATAAGTAAATATTTTATTCGACTAAATAGGCCCCCTTATAAAGGTACTTAAAAGTAAATTCACCAACTCTGGTCTTAAGCTTTTCTGCAGCACTAAGAAAGAATCAAGTTGAGTGCCTCTTCTTATGCATCTATCAGACATATATTACTAACAGAAGATGACAGCATAGCCCACAGTATTTAAATGGTTCATGGTGCTTGTACTCTGATGGCTACGATATGACGTGATGAGCCATAAATATGTCAGATATGACTCAAATGAGCTCTGAAAGGATATGGCAATTGAATATTTGTACTAGATATTCTGCTTTGGGGCTCTGTCTAAAGCCCATTGTGGAGCACTCTAACAAAATTTCATCAGAAGATTAATCAAATCTGTCATCAATATCATACCATATCTGTTTCAACTGTGTCTTGTGTATTTCCCCACAGTATTAACCAAGCTGCGGAGGGACTGTGATGAACACAAATCTGCTCTTTTTTAAAAAATGTTATTTTTAATCAAGATTTAAAAATGAGAATTCCCTATGTCGCTATACTCAAGGCAGCTTGCTTAAATATCTTAATATCTATCTATTAGTGATATTTGTGGTATTAATAACTAAACAGTATGTGTAAATGCAAAATTTTTGAACAGCCATTCATTCCCCTCTGACTTGAAATGACTATCTATTTTTTTTTTTTGGGGGGGTGGAAGTTGTAAGTCATCTTTTGTTTGAAGCCTGCAGGAAGATCATTGCTCAGTTGCAGACTGTCGCTGCAGAAAGTGGAGAGCAGGGTAGTGAGAAGTGAAGGAGAAGTGATTTGAGGGTGGGCGCTGTGAATGAGAAATGTAGTAGGATTACATTTGCATGTCTAGCAAATGGATGATAAAACATAGGACATGACTTGATGCTTGTGTGTGAGTTTGTTTGCACTGATTAAGATGCAGTAGGTGCATTACAGAGCTCTCCTCACAAAAACAACCTAACACACGAAGCCACTCGCAGGGTAATCTCTTCATCTGATGATTTTTGATATGTTGTTTTTCTGCCTCGTTTATCTGTGTCAGGCTCTTCTCAATCCCTGGGTCTGCAAAAACATCAATGTTGAGAACACACCCTGCTTCCAGTGGCTGGAAGCTTGCAACCAGAGATGAAAAAAGGTCACTATGAATCTAATTAAGCATGATTTTTAAGTTCCTTGATAACATGGAAGAGCATGAGGGCTCCCCATCCAGTTGAATCAAAAGGATTACTTTGAGTGCAGGAATGAGATGCAGACACACTTCTGAAATCTTCCTGCTCTCGTGAATGTATTTCCAATAGGGACATCTCGGATGCAGAGCAACAAATCAAAACAAGCAAGACCATAAGAGATGCTATTAATAGTAAAACATACATGTGCAAGCACCAAATCGCATGCACTCATGCACAGACAACATTAGAGCGTGGCCAGAAAAAAAAAAAAGAAAAAAGTTTTAAGTATGGTTGAAGGCTTTTTCCATCCCTCTCCCCAATCCAGTTCAAACAAACAGAAGTGAATGCATGCTTCTCAGTCAGATGCAGCAGCAATAGAGATATTAACTCTGAAGATGGAACATTTGAGAAGCAATAAGGTACGCAGCAGGGAGTGGATATTGAGGATTAATTTCTCTCATGTCTGATTCTTTACTTTCCCCATCAGCCCATCTTCTTCTCTGTCTATATTTCCCTTCTGGCATTATTAACTCCTAGTATGTCTTTCACAGTGGCAGTTTAGAAGATGCTTTTTACAGTAATTTATACATATATATTATTATATTATATCATAAGGAATGGAGGAACATATGAAAAAAAAGCTATCTGGGAATCCACAATCTGCAATGAGTATATGCTTCAAGAAGTATCAGAACATTTAAGTAGGTACTTGAAGCAAACTTTGTCTAATTGAGCCTACCAGTCCTTGTTGACATGAATACACTGACATATTGTAAACTGCTCCACATACTGCTTCTACTCCTGGCTTAAAAACAGTAAATAATGATTGGTTGCAATGGATGTGAAGCCAGTGTTTGCAAGCTAAAGCAAATACAAACAGCTTAAATGGGTTGGTTTCTTTACCATCGTGGTGGGAACTTTTCATGTCTTTCTGTTAACGTATTACGTTTAAAATCGGTCCGCTTTAATTCAGTTTTATTTAGAACCGCAGCTCTTGGAGATTGAATTGGAACCTTGCCCCTGGGACATTATTTAGATAAAAATATAGCTGCAATTGACCATCTGAGAGCTCTGAATCTCATAGGCCAAACACACACACAGATATCACAATTTGAAAAGCTGCCAAAGTGTCTGCTCAGCAACATTATGGAGCATGACCAGATGTGATCTGACAAACTTTGGGGCCAATTCCAGACATTTATGTAAAATTTAATTTATCTCGCTTTTGGCATAGAAATTTAGGGACTCTACGTGAAGCTTCAAGTCCGTATACTGGCTCAAGTTAGCAGTGTTTATATATTTAAGTTTGACAAAAAGAATTTTACCTGCAGTACAAGCAATTGAAGCCAGATAAGGATAAATTACATAGCGTCGTTGTAAGGGCTGTTTTCTATCAAAACCCATGAAATCAGCTGCACTCACTCTCCACCAGTCTCCAACACTGACAGTTTCTCACCAAAGGAACTTCACAGAAGAGAAGTTTTTTTGTTTTTAGAGGCGTAGAGTCACGAGGTGAAAATATATATACCACCTAAAATATCCTGCAGAGGTCAGATGTTAGCAGTTTTTAAGTTGAAGTCAAATTTCTGGAAGAATTAAAATCACTGTCACCATATTTTCCGTGTGTGATGATGTGAATCTATTGGTGTTAGACACACAATCACATAATGTAATAAAGATAACGATTCCTATCTTCCTAGTTCGGTATTTTTTATTGTGTAGGTAGTTAGACATTTCTTTTATTTATTTTGCTGACCATGAACGTTATGTACTGGAATAATGCAGTACAACGTATAGCAGAGTTAGAGAAGCAACAAAGGAGATGGAAGAAGGAAATGTTTGTACAGAACCACAGTCCAGCCCTCGCCCTAACATGGACAAATATTAGGCTGTCTACAATGAATAGTTTGTGGTTCTAATGATATGTTTACTTCTTGTGCTTCTTACTCGCCCTGCACCCTGCTGGCCTGCCTCCAAGGTACAATGTAGTCACTCTAATTCACAGCAGTTTCTTTCTAAATGAAACTGTTACAGATATACTGTGGCCTCCGAGGGGAGTGTTATGTCTAGGTCTGAGAGGCAGCTGAAAAGGACTGAATTCTATGGAGTTTAGACACCGCCTGTAACTTCACATTGATAGAGGAACTAATTCAACTTGAAACCTGAACTCGATCCCTTTTACAAAACAAAATAATATTGCACTATATACTGTATATTTCAGCAATATTTCACAGCTAACGGGTGACTTTCTGTGATATAATCACAATATACCACTGCCAGTTGTGAGATATAGATTTTGTAAAATGTTTACCAAATATTATGATATAGAAATAATAGACACAATCTTAAAAAAAAAAGTTTCTATCCGCCTGCCGTTGCTACGTAATGTTAGTCGAGTATTATTCATCACATCAATTTGAACATTCTCACTAATTGTACGCACAGGAAAAACGGTTCAATGTCACTGGTGTCACATTGCGAATGTTTGCTGTAAACTTTTGCACCACGGAGAGAGACAGCAGCTCCCTGCTTGCTTACAGACTGCTGCAGCCACAGAGTGATAATTAGAAATAGAACTGCAAATGGACATTAAACATCATAGCTGTAGTGTACGCTCATTATACCATGGCGATCAACCAATCAGATTGCAAGATTTTAACTACCTGTTTTATAATGAATATTAAAAACACACAAGAACATTTAGATAAATGTAAATTATAGGGGAGTGTATTGAGACTGATGGGGTAAACATGGTCAAATTAAACAGCCGTTGAGTGTTTAAAAGCCAATGCCAATAAAAATCATGCAAGAGTCAAATGGTCAGACTTTAAAAAAAACATTTTCAGTTTTAGCAGACTGACCAAAAGAGTAGCTATCATCAAAGCTCCTCTTCTGTCATGTAGGGGTTAAAGGTTTCTCTTTGCAGTTATTTCTTTTTCCTATTTCCTAAATTATTTATCTGGGCATCTTCACAACATCACTAAAATCAGATCACCGTCTTTTCAAACAGCCTTGACAACTTGTTCTTTTCTCTCTTCTGATCTTCTCTTCTTCTACACTATTGCAGAGACCCCTTTTTCTTCATTTTCCTCTATTTCTCCTGTCTTCTTACAACTTCTTTCTCTGTTCGGAACATTGATTCATTTCCAGGGTGTCTAGTAAAACCCCCAACTAAAAGTTTTGTTCATTCTGAACGGTTTCCATTGACCCTTTGAGCTCATATTAGCATATTTAGTCCCCACAGTTTAAGACAATGAGAGTCTGAGGAGGAGGGGAGTGGGGCACCACCACCACCACCACCACCACCATCTAAAGCCTAAACCAATCAAAAATTTAATCCTGTTCCCTTCCCAATTAAGTTTTACCGCTGATCCTTTCTCTGGTTTCCCAAAAGCCCCGAAATCTCTCTTGACACCACAGACTATTGCATTTGTGTTTCCCCGTTTCATCATTTTATTTCATTATGTCACAAAAAATCGCACTCAGTACGTATATTAGTCTTAACGTTACAGTTGCACAGGCTCAAAGACAACAACTGTTGCTGATGAATCAATTACAATTAAACTGTGGCACACACAAAATGATTATTTGATCATTGGATAATGATTAAAAGCTTGGTATGTACAGTGTTAAACATAATGGTTTGCCATACTTAGAATATCAGGTATTTCATCAGTTGTCTTCTCTTCTCTTCTCTACTCTTAATCAAAATCTTCATCTTGCATGTGTTAGTACTATGCACACACAGTCTGTTGCCTTCATTCAGCTAATTGTGGCTTAGAAACAGCATTCAAATTCCATTTTTGACTATGTCTATGTGTTGGGTTTTGGTCTATTATGTTTATGTATGTGTGCCCTCACTAAGTGATGGCATCAAAACAGCATCAAACACTGTTAACATGTGCAACTCCCAACTTCCCAGAATGGATAATAGTATTTCATCTTGCAAAAAGTACCAGATGGTACAGGTAAGAGGAAGGCTTTTGTTCACATAAGTGATATAAATATGCTTAAATTAGTTCAAACCGGGTCAGTGAAGGTGGGAGGTTTCTGTGTGTTAGCTGTGGCAGTGGGACAAAATCATTCCTGAATGAAGCCCCGAAGCTGACGGCAATGAACCGACCAGAATTTGTCTTATAGACTCTACTTGAAATGTTCTATAGTGAGAAGTGTTCTTGTAATGGAAAAAAAGGGACATCTATAGCTCATTGTAGGACAGAGGCTGACAGAGAGCTTTTTGTCGAAGGGTGATGCATTCACACCAGCACTCCCACATCCTGTCATATGGAATGGCGTGAACAGTCCGATTTGTCATTAGATGTGGCAGCTATATTCACACTTGGTGGATCCTACTGCAGTAATACTTGGTTTTGCTGTGACAACATTATGGTATTTCAAGGCCAGTGCTCCCATTGAAATGAAATTCTCTGTGTAGGAAAGAAAAAATACTCTAGAATAGGCGGCGACGCAGACAGTGAAGGATGCGAATTCAGTCTTGCCTATCAAGACCATTAAGGTCTATGTGATTGTTTTTTAATGCATTTACTCCAGCCTTTTTTTCCCCTCCCCATTTACAGTACAGTACAGGAACAAAGGGACTTCTGGTCTTTATCCACCTCCCTCCCCTGTCTGATCACTTCATCCTCCACCCAAACCCAAGCTGACTCCTTTGCACTCTTCTCCCCTCCCCGCCTCTCGCTTATGTTCTTCCCTCCCCCTCTCTAGCGTGTCCCCTAGTTTTCTGGTAGCTGTGTCTCTTTGATAATCCAAGACTCTTTGAAGACTCCAATTCCACGCTGCTTGCCTCGGAGCTATTGCACCTACAAAAACAACTGTGTGTGTGGGTGTGTGTGTGTGTATGTGTGTGTGTGTGTGTGTGTGTGTGTGCGCATGTAATGAAAGCAAGAGAGAGAAGAGAGCAGTAGATGGGATGAGAATGGAAGACATAATGGGGGAATGGGAAATAAAAACAGTTCCATATGCATCTCCTTTGCAACCGCTTCCGTCTTTATGGTTTTATGCTTGCTGCATACACTGAGAGGTGCACTTCTTCATTGTCATATTTGTTGGTGCAGCTCATTTTTTCTGTGCCTTCAGAGGCAGCAGCTCATTGATTCCTGCATACACGCCCAAAATGCCAGAGCCAGGATGTACTCACAAACATTGTAACTGAAATTTTTGGTACCACACTCGGGGAAACTCTCACAAGCTATCAAACACTTTAATGCACATGTTGTAACTAATGCATATAACAGAATAACAGAAGATGCATACACCTTTTATATACACTAACACTAACAGAAATTAGCTATAACAGCTTGTCCTGTTAGATCTTAACAAAATATGATTTTCTCAGATGGCTGTCAGATGCTGCAGAAAGGTAATTAGGGAAAATTAGTTGGCTATACTTAAAATGCCACAGTGATCAAAATGAATTAGTGAACCAGTTTTCTTCTATCCCTCCACTTTGTGTCGCCGCCTCTACCCCTTACCTTTCAGCAAGTCTGGCTGCTCTCTCTTTCTCCATTGTTTTAGTCTCAATCTTTAGTCCTTCTTCTTGCATCTTAGTCTCTAGCCCTCCCCCTTTTTGTCTCCGTCATTCTGCCTCTCTTTGGCAGAGGAGCTTGCCATTGGGATTTAGGAGAAATTGAATTGAATTATGAAGGAATTTCTCTGCAGTACGATTGGCATCATTTCCTCCACACAATAGGACATCATTCTCATATCTCTCAGTGTGGGGGAATGAAAATAGGCCGTGCACCATTCTTTCTCTCATCCTTTTAAATTGAATTTTTCATATCACAGGGGCACTGAGACATCAGCCGTTTCCTTTAACATGGACAGAAAACCCATTTCATAATATCTGAGAGACACAGAACTGTGATTCAATAGGAGACGCCTAGCTTCCAGCTTCAGTAGTCATACGGTACACCTCAACTCACGATTCATAAACAAGGCCACATAGGTTTCTTGAGAAGTTGAGTTGAGCATACTATAGCTGTTTGGCTTCTTAATCGGTTAAAAGCACTCAGCGAGCATCGTACTCGTGACCTCATTCCTTTTTTTTTCCACCTGTGTTTGTGAAACATATAGACTCTGTCCCTTATTTTCTGAAGCCCCCTATTTCATCAGTTTACTTCTGTTAGAGGAAAAGATCTGTAGTCCTGGAACCGCCTTTACAGAAGCTGTATTTTAGTTACTGGAAAACATAGACTGTGTTTTGGCGCTTTTTATTCCCGTTCAAGTGTCTTCTTCAAAGTAATGAAACACAGATGGTGGTTGTACTTTGCTCCTCTGGCTGAAATTCTGAATATTCAGCATGTTTCGCTGGCCACAGTGACTTAGCTTAAACAATACCTCTGTGTAATAAAAATTTAAATAAAAAAACATTTGGCAACAAGCTGACTGTGACAAATACATTGCTACCCACTGGACATGGAAAGAAACAAGAGATTCTATTTAAACACAGCGTTCGGTTCTTCATCTGTTAAATTGTCTCAGCGTTTGGCAAATATCTCTATATATCAGTGAAATATAAAGCAAAGAGGGAAATATAGAGCTAAGTTATATTGGTGATACAGCAAATAGCATATCATCTATCTAGCACATGATGTAATGATAACTGGATTGATTTAAAAGGATTATTATTTTTTTTTTTTTAGGATTAATTCATCAAAATTATACACTATTTGACTTTGATCTAGAAATATTTTAGTAAGCATCCAGAGTAGCATAAATGCGGGTATCAACCACTTTAGATTAAAAATCAGAGGTTAATGCCTCAAGGATTAGAAGCTTCCTGAAATTTTCAGTCTCAGGTTAGATATTAAAGGATGTACTGTTATTAAAATGAATATCAAATGGGGGGTACTTGTGTATAAAAACCACCAGAGTATCATTCTGTATTAATAATAATGATATCATCTTCTGTGTTGTTTTTTTTTTTATTAAATGTACTTTATTATTCTGTTAATATTCTGTTATACCAGAATATCTTGTCCCACCATATATATATACGATCATTTGCTGCTTGCTGTGAAATACAGTACACTTATGGTATCATTTCTACAGGGAAGTTGAAGTACATACAATTCAGTCGCCAGCTTGATCACCAAATGTTTCACATACAGATCAGTCAAAACACAAATGCAGACAGAGATTCAAACACTATAAATCTGACTCACCTGCAACTCTGCTGGAAGTCTGCTCTAAAAGTTGTGGAGTAGATGGAAAAGCTTTCCCATCTGCATAAGTACCAGCAGCCCTGTGCACTGTGGCAATCAGTGAGGCTTGGCTGGATGACAGGGCACCTGACGGCAGAGTGGTGTCAAGTAGCTCCAGGGCATTCACAATGGACTGAGAACTCTATGCTATGGGAAAGCACAACAGCAGTAGGGTCTGCTGTACCATCAGGGATCACTGGTGCAAACCAGCAATGACAATAGAGATGCTCCACAGTTACCAAAATGCTAACCTTGTTGCTTAGGCACAGCTATTTGCCCCAGGAATCCCTTTTTATTCTTTCATTCAAACTGCAGACAAATCCTTTTTTTTTCTCTCTCTCTCTTTCTCAAATCCAATCTTTAGGACAGACTGTCCAGACTGTTATTTGCAAGTGATTAGATATAACCGTTAACGATAACCCATCTGCGTCAGTTGCTGTGGAAACAACATAGGCACAAGTACATTCACAAAGTGGTGGTGCATTTTTTTCCAATACCAACACAAAACAGTGAGCTGCAGGCTGGGTGAATAATGGAGATATATCCTCTCACTCTTCACACCATAGCAATATCTAGTCAAAGTGCAGACGTCCTCCATCACACCAGACAACATTAGTGACAGTAGTGTTTGATATATTTGTTTATTTATATATATATATTTTGCAGCAGCAGCAGTCACAGACATCTAACAGGTCTAACAGCTCTCTGGACGTGATGGCACTATTATATGTCAAATTTAAAGTGATGTAAAGTTTGACAGTTAGAAAGGTAAATCAGATATGAACCACATATGAATGTGGTTTGAATCTGGTAATTGATAAATTAAATATTTACTGTGTACTATAAATCTAATATGTGATGCCTAAAATGCTATATAGGGCTAACCGGAAGTTAGCCGGCTCTGGTGCGCATACTGTGAAATACAGAGACACAGTGATATAGGCTTATATGAACTAGCTTTAGGATAAGTAGGTGGACGTGTAAGTCATTCTCCTTTTTACTTTAAAGTGGAAGTCAACCTTATTTACAGTGTTTAATAAAACTGTGCTCACTTTTTAAACACTTGACTACAAGATACCTTTTCATACCATGAATACAGCAATGAATCAAAGAAATAACTACATAATTAATTTACTGCCAGCATCTCTTTTGGCTTTTTTGGCATATCAGTGTATCAATTGAAGCATTCAGGTGCAACCATGTGTGTCTTAAGATTATTCTGAGGCAGTAGGTTGTAGATAATATTTCTGGCAGTCGAACAGGAAAAAAAAAAGGGGGGGCTCCAATTGCTACGGGAGCTCCAAGTAGGCAGTGGATGATTGCTGTTTATTACTATGTTAAAATGTGCTTTGATCTCCTCATAAAGACAAAATCCTGCTGAATCTTAGCATCTGCTTTTGGATTTGTAATATTACGGATATAAATTTAGGCCATTTCAGACCAATCTAAATGGGGTTATCAATACAGATGTCATCATAAATGTCCACTCGTTCATTCTTAGCCCCATAGCTTCTTTCATTCTTACCCACAATGCCTTAACAATCCCCCTCTTCCGTCTCCAGTCTCCCAGAATCTAATCCTTCTTCTTGTCCCCTCCAGCCAAAGCGCCGTCCGTGTCTGCCTGACCAACTCCCTACTCCTGCTCAGCCCCTTCCATTCTTCCGTCTTGTCGCATCCCTGCAGCCCCCAAGGCCTGGCAAAGGATTTGTGCTTCAACTAAAAGGAGAATCTATTTCCCATCTCTGCAGCCTTAGCTAGTTATCATACCCAGAAAACATGCTGACTCTCTGGAGTCGTGCCTTGAGGAGAAGTTTAAGCAAGAATCCATATTTGAACAACTAAGTGCCACCTCACATTTAAATAGTCACAAAGACACGGGGACCTCCAAACATATTTTACGAATGCACCATTGAAATATATCATTTGTCTGGTCCAGCCACACGAGACAATAGTACGTTTATTTAAATATGACAATAACAATAGTAGGATAACCGAGAATTTGTGTTAAACATGGTCCGTTATCGCGAATAATTTACACGAGCGAGTAATGATAAACAGTCCGCTCTTTCTGTTTCTAGCTCAACGCACACAGTTTTCAAATTTGATAATGTTACTGTGCAAATCCTGCACCAATCAAATGAAAGAAAACAAATGTTATCCCCAAAATCATCCAATTACCACTCTTTTCTTGTTTTTGCACCAGGCATACAAATCACTATCACAGACAAATACATAACAAGCCATTGTTTTGTTGTGTCTCCAGAATCTTTCATTTTTGTGAGAAAATTTTAGTTACATGTACAGGTAGCCTTTAGGTCTAAGATATAATTCCCGATGTACAAGTATAATATGATATACCTTTTGATATATTGATGTTATAGCACTGCTGGGAGATAAAATATGATGCATCCCAGAACTCAATCATTATTTAGATGAAAGACTAAGAGATGCAGCTGCGTAATGAGATAAATATGTCTTGTTGAGATTAGATGAGATGAGCAGGTGTCTTGAAACATTTTGAACGCCAATAACGATATTAAGAACGCAGTGTTGATAACATTTACCTGAGCTCTAAAAGCATTTCTCGGTATCTGGTGCGTGTGTACTAAAAGGATGGTGGCTCGAATGATTTCTGGAATGGATTTGTTTGCCAGAAAAGTGGTTGAATGGCAGAAAGCACAGACTCGTGGTATTGATCTGGGCCAACTCCTGCAGCAGAGGCAGGCCTTGTTCTGCTGTATCAGTGCTTTCCTGACTTTTACGAGAGGTGCTCATGTGTGGGGGGGGGGAGTAGGAGAAGAGTGTGATTGCATGTGCACTGTAAGGAGTCATCTTTCTGTTGTGGATCGGTGGTAAGTCGCCATTAGTAAACTGATCTTTGGAAGTGGAAATTTAATGGTCTCCTAACTGTATTTACAAGCCATTCAATTTGATAAAGGGTGTGATCTTAAATGATTTATTATATGCCGGTCTGCTCCTCTGCTATCAAATTCAGGATTTCATCCGTATTTTTAATTTCATTCATTTATTTATTTACTCTTTTCTTTCATCAAATCTGTAAAAGCAGATCTAATGATGTGATTCTAATGCTGGCAAAGTAGTGACTGTCACAAACTGTGTTTCCAATACTCAGTTTAGTTCTTTTTTCGTTAGCCTTATTAAGATCTTCTCGGGGTTCTTTTTTCGGTTAAATTGCAGAAATATTGGCAAGCTTTTAGCTCGGTTAAACATCAAAAGCTGTGGAAAGTGGAAAAATATTAAATTATGGAGATATGGACGTAGCTTGCTGGGGTTACTGGTTAGTATAAAAATCATTGTCATCAGAATTCACTTGGCAGATTTATAAAATTAAACTTTTGTCTGACTAATAATAATAATAATAGCAGCAATAGTATTACTTTTCATATTTCCAATCTCTATAACACCTCGTGATACTTGTTTCCTCTATTTGTTTGCATAGTCTGGACAAATGTATAGACATTATCGCCACATGAATTGTTTTAAGTGTGTAAGTGTGTAAATAACTGACAACAATGCACATATAACATGTGTTATATATTATCAGCATGGCAGGATATGTGGTATTTTGTAGACATGTTACGCTGACGTTCTTAAACATACTGTATAATAGTACATCTGCTCATTTATTACTGCATATGAATATATTGTAATTATTCTTTACATAAACAGGACAGTATCACAATGCATATTTAAACACATGGCCCATATTTGGATATTTCTATTCTGTAGTATCATATAATGTATTTTAATAGTGTATCTATTTTTTTTGTTTGTCTCAATTTATTCAGTTTATGCTGCTGAAAATATGCATGTCTTATTATTGAAGTCCTGTGACCTCACTCGTTCACGTTCATATATTTCTACCTTAATCTTCAGAATAATAATAGTGCAAAAGACTGTTTAATATTTAAGAGTGTTTAATATTTAATACTATTTTTCTGACTTTTGAAGAGTGAACTTTATAAGCCCAGCAAGATTCAGACAGTACTCTAAAATGGAGTGTTGGGCTCGCAATCTACTTGATGTCTCAATGGAACCGACAAACAAAAAGAAAAGTGAACTTGGGAGGAAAAAAACAGAAAGAAACTCATTCGCTCTTTCTCTGTTTTTTAGCATCCCCATCGGCGAGTGACCTTCTCTACAACTAACCCTGTGCAGGACTTGCAGGATGCCTCTCAGCACAGCTACTATGACAGCGGCTTAGAGGAATCGGAGACACCCAGCAGCAAGTCATCGTCTGGTCCTCGCATCGGACCCCTGACCCTGCCTGAGGACCACTATGAGAGAACCACTCCAGATGGCAGCATTGGAGAGACTGAACACCCTGAAAATGGTATGACAATCCCCTCCATTCTGCTCTGCATGAATATGTATTTAAATGTAAATGGCTCTATTAGGCTTCCTTTGTGTGTTTGCATGTGTGCGGTGTTGGCAATGGAGACTTTTGTGGGAGATTTGTTTGTCCTCTTTGGCCATTTTAGAGAGGAAATGTTGTGGCACCCATGACGTTGAGTTGCTGTATTTGTCGACGACTGTGTAAATGTAAATGTTATTGGTTTTTAAGCAGATCTGAGTGTGCGTGTGTGTGTGTGTGTGCGTGTGTTGTTTCTAAGCCAGCGTTAGCAGTGTCTCCATCCACCTCATCAGCAGGTCCTCTGTCAGACATCCTTAATGACCCTCTCTCACAAGTGTGCTAATTAAAAAGCCCAACTAATGGAGCATTTGCCCTCTAAATAAATCTGAACCATGACATCTATGCAGACAACACTGTGTTTACTCTAAGCATTTCCTTGCCTCTAGTTGGACTCAAGTTTAACTGCAGCTTAGGTGTGCAGGAACCATATTTTTGTGGCACAGTAATCAATCCAGTGGCCGAACACTGATGATCACAACATTGGTCCATATTAAAAAAATATATTGTGGTCAAAGCTGCAACTGCCATTCTGTGAATTATCATAATAACAATTTTGCTGCCTTAAGATACCAAACATAATCCATTACCTGTCCTGTAACGCACTATGATAAGTGATTCACATGGTGAATCACTTATCATTATTATCACTCCAGTTATTATAGCATTTTACATTGCACCACTCTCTGGATTAGACACTTACATGGGGATATTTCGCCGCTCACCCTTCCATTTTTCATTTGTGTGAGCGTATGGTTTTATTTCATAATCATGCGTGGCTCTCCCTTTTGTGCATAACGTGGATTATAGAGGGATGTAAAAAGCTTTTAATGACCTGACCTTGATCAACATTAACAGTTATTTTGTCACACTGTCAGTGAAAAAAAAACACACACAAATGCACCCTTTGTCATGTGAATAGATTTCTTTCTTTTTTTTTAAAGGGGGTGGAGGGGTGGGTATTTCAATCTCAAGCACTCCCAGTTGCAAAGCTTCGTAGGATCAAAGGCTAAAGCGTGTCACCCTCGTGCCAAAATAACAGATGACGAAGTTACATCATTAGTGTGTTGTTTTTCATCATGATGCATTACCTCTTCACCAGACATGTGCATTGGATTTCATTAGATAATTTATTAATTTCTATTGTAAATGTGTACTTAATTAGTGACATAATTCAAGGATTGGAAGGCATGATGGGTATGTATAAGGAAGATGACTTTTGCCAATGTTGCAGCTTCCTCTGGTCCCATATAGGTCATAGATTGAATAATATCCCATTTACTTTATTAATTTAATCTTCTCATATACAGGCTAGATGTTTATGGCAACAGTTGTTTATTTCCATCTGCTCGCTGCACTTAATGTGTAATATATGCATTCTTTTTTTTTTCTCTCTCTCTCTCTCTATTGCTGTGGCTGTTTATTGTGTTTTTACCATCTGCAGAACACAGGTTTTTGTCAGACAGGTTGCTCTTTGTTGTCAGCAGCGGGAGAGCAAGATTGTGAGTGGAGATGGAGCAGTTAAAGAATGAAAAGATGGCACAAGATGAGGGAGATTGTGACAGGGAGCGGGGACTAAGAGTCTCTGACAAGAAGGCAAAAGCCCATAGGATGAATGCATAGGACAGGGAGATGTGAAGATGAACTGCTAACCAAGGATAGAGCTAATTAAAATGTGATTCTCACTTCAGGGAGATAACATAAGAGCCCGCATTAAAATGAAGGACTAGACAGGAAAATCAAAAGAGACGGAGGAAATCCTCCCCAACTCCACCTGAATAGTGACGTGCAGTCTTTTTTTAAACATTTGAGTGACAGGGTGACAGGTTGTGCTGGTGCAGGGCTTTATTCATTGCAGTAGAGATGACTGACAGGCAAAAAAAAATGGTAAGGTGAGCATGATGCGTCTCTCCGGTTAAGTTGTATAAAAACCAATATATGAATCCCAGACTGTCAGCCTTTGCATCTCTGGAACCCAGAAATATCGACATGGATGTGCATTTTGTAACGAGTTGAACTTTGACAGTGGTAAATCTACATTATGAGAGTGCACCGATGGCCTACAATGGAGAGTGATGTAGTTCGTGATCCATTTTATATCTACTTTTGGATGTTTGTGGAAATGATGTGAACAGTCGGACCTTGACTATATTGGAGTAGTATTGGGTCATCTTCTAGAGTCTGAACTCGATGGGCAAAGGTTTATGAAATTTATGTTAAATATTATCTTTGTTCTCTAATATAATTAACATGATTTAGTGTTCTTGGACTGGTTGGCAGAGACGAAAAAAGACTTCTCTGATTCACTGAAGTAGACATCAATGTATTCCCTTACGGTGCTAGGCTTTGATATTAAGAGTAGATTCAAACGACAGTATTAAAATTTCTGATATATGACATGTATGCTGCCTGATCAAAAGCAATTAATTTCTGGAGTTCCTTTTTCCCTATGCCTGAGCAGCTGCTCCCTCCTCCCACTTTTCTTCTAATTCTTATCTTCAGGCTGTATTAGAGTGCACTCCATTACAGTTTTCCCATGTGTATTTTTCACTCTTATGTTCACGTGTCACACGTGCACATCGCTCAACTGTTGGCTAGTGTCATCAGAAAATGTTTATCTCTTGAATGTGTGTGTGTGTGTGTGTGTAGGTATGACTTAAGTCACTTTTAGGGACTTGGGAATTGGGAACAAAAGGCTTGTGTGTGTGTTTGTGTGCGCCTGCATGCCGGTATTTGTTTGCATTGGAGTTTGTTACAGTACATCACACTGAAAATCTCTAAATCATTTTGATTACAGTGCTATTTTACTTTAATAGACTCTCATCATAATCACTGAGCTCTGTAATTCTTTTTAAATTGATTGCTTCAGACAGCATGAAAAGTGCTTATCTTGTATGTCTGGTTGCTGTCAAGATGCATGATTTGTCCTCCACAATGAACTCAGTGGAGGACCAAGGACTGGTCTCTGTCTGTCCCATCTGTCCGTCCACTGTGTCTTATTCACTGCTGATTAAATTTTGATTAGGGATCAAATCAGAGTAATTTATAGAATAGTATTTGATACTGATCAGGTCACAGGAAGAATGAGTCATTTTGGACATTATAAGTCCGGCCATGTCCAGTCCAACTAAGATAATAATAATCACTCTTCTGGGGATCAGTTGTTAGGCATCTTCGTTATGTATATGAGGGCTAGCACGGACAGGTTAAGGTGAATTGAGGATCGACATCAGGGTGCACACAGACATACACACACACACAGACACACACACAGACACAGGCAAGGCGTCACAGACATACACACACACGGACACAGGCAAACTCAATTGACCACAGATAGAGGAATTTGGATGTGGCCGATTGCCCAGCGTCTTTCTGTGTCTTCCTCTGTGTGGAATCACTGCCATATGGGCTATTGAGAAGGGTGAGATAAAATGGAATAAATGGCATTTGCATGATAATGAGGTTCTTTAGTAATGCTGTCTGATTTTCCTGCCTTAGATCTCTCAGATGATGCATGTAGTGTCACATTTTTGTTCGTTTTGAACTCCTGTCAGGGATTTTCCTCTGCGTTCAGTGCTCGCTATATCATTATCATACAGGTTACCACCGTTTTTAGACATTGCTGCTCTGACACATATTGTGTGAGTTCCATGTGAATTCTTGTTTTCTGTGAGCTCTAAAATAATATGATGCATGTAAATGTGCACAGCATGAGGAAACATTTTTAAAGAAAGAGATATCTGGAGGCAGACATAGTGCAGTCTGAGAGGCAGAACGTCAACATAATGGGTGCCAGCTTGGGCCCCCTGCCTGGGTGCCCGTATAGTGTGCTGATGCAGGGGTGTGGGTTTCCTCAGACAGATGCATTATGTCTTGTCAGTCTTCCTGCCTGTTAGTACTATTGAGTGGAGTAGACCATGTCAGCCTGTACGAGCACTGTGGCCTATGCCAGCCACTGCTGGAACTGCCACCACCCGAGAAAGGACAGGTCATGGGAATGGCAGTTTTGTGGAGGCTTTTGTGGAAGAAAAAAGTCCTTGCAAGTGGTCCCTTGAGGCAAGTTGTCATGAGTAATACGCCTGTAATCCCGAGCTCATTCTAGCACACGCTTTGTGCTCTGCTCATATCAGCTGCTGCTGTTTGTTACCCCCCAATTCTTTGTCATTTTATTTCAGAGCAAATAGGTCACTGGAAGATCCTAACTGGAGCAGAATTAAATCTCTAACCTGGATTAGGCTTTGACACCATGGACAATGGTTTACTATCGCTCTTTTACCAATGATTTTATGGGACAATGCAGCTGAATCCAAAATGGAACCGATGATGTGTCAAGGCGTCACAGTTTTGAACGTGTCTAGATTTTTTCTCGCCCAATTTGAATCAGAAAATGTGCTTTCGCTTGTGTGATCACTAACAATGTGACCCACACACTCATCCCAAACTTAAGTCCTGCACATTACAGTATGTGTCAAATGACTGCAGACAGCCCCGAACTTTCGAATGGGGGGGAGGGTGTAGCAATTATCTGCAGCAAACTATGGAATAGGCTCATTGTGTTTTAGTGTGAACTGACATATTGTGTGGCAAAGATTGCAGCCACATGCGAAATATAGATTGAACCAGAATAGAAGCACCATTATCCCAATAAATCTCCCCCTTGCATTCAATTTCATATTACCTTCCTTTACACATAAAAGCGATTTCTCTGCAGTTTCATCATTGTGTCCAGCTGACTGCAAGACTGTGATAACATCATGCTTTTGTCAGAACCTGAAATTTATTTGGGGTTTAGGTTGTACAGTTCTTAATAAACTGTATGGTTTTTCTTTTGTTGTTCATTATTCTAAATTTTTTTCATATATATATATATTCTTTCAGTCTTTGTATTTAGTCTATGAAAATGCCGAGAACATATTGAAAACATGGTGTTTAAATATTAAAACATGTTTATATTTATTATTTATTTATTTAAATTACAAAGAAGTGGAAAGCTAAAATCATAATTGATTTAGTAGAAGATTCCCGGAGCTCGTCATTTCTAAATGAGATCTACACACATTACTCAGCTCTTATCTACATGTATATAACATGGATGAAAACCCAGATGAGTGTTCTGAATTATGTGCAGAAAGAAAAATACACGCATATAAGCACACATTAGGTTCCATAAATAGTGCTTTTAACACCATGCTGTCACCGAAAATGTCCGGTTTCAGCACTAAGCTTGTAAAATGAATGAGTGAGCCAGTGTGCCTAAGCCAGTATCCCTAAGCTTTAGATGTGCTCATGTATTACTCTAACAAAAGTGGATGGCTCTGTGTACTTAGGCAAAAATTGCATAGCCTGCTCTTGCCATGCCAGTGAGTCTGGGCAACAGTGTGCTGAAGCAGCAGGTTTGGAGGTGGTAATGTGTGTGTGTAAACGTGGGTTGGAAAGAACAAGTTTATAAAGACGAATGGAAAAAGATTTCTTAATTAGCCTGGCGTTGCTTGTGGCTATAAGAGATGGTCCTTTTAGCTTGAGTGTCCACTGGCAGTTACATGGAGGATCCTGAGTTAAAACTGTAAGGATAATTATGGAGGCAGAAATAGAAAGTGGTGGTAGTGCCCTGGTGCTCTCAGAGGGTCTTACCCAGTCTCACCCCAGATGTGATTCGTAGAGCAGGTAGAGCACTGTGCATCAGGGAGGGGATGCTGGCGAGGAGCCAGATCCACTTCAACCTCAGTTGGTCGGGCAGCTCAAGCCGGCATCAGAGGAAGGCCCTGGGGGTCATCTCTCCATCATAGTTTGATGGGGACCGAGAGCCGCTGAACCTCCCTCTAACTAGTGTTCTGCCCTTCAATGATGGATGGCACTTGAGGGACTGGAATTGTACTGTATGGGTCTGACATGCATTTCCTAATTTCCAGTGAGTCGCAGAGGAATGGAGCCACTCTTGCTTTAAGGCTTTCTCACTGTCAGTTGAGAATATCTCAAGAATTCACTGCAGTTCAAGGACCTTAGAAACTCAAAGAGGACTACATCCAGTGAAACAGTTCTCTCTATGCTAAATGGAAAGCAGCGGTACATTTCTTTACAATTGGAAGTATCTGCTTCATGAATGGATCAATTCTTAATTTGCAGTTTTGTGTTAACATGGTATATCAAGAGCCAATATCCTGCACGCCTACAGGCTAAATAGAAATGACCTGAATTTGTGTTGCTTAATCTCATAGGCATGCATGTTGCATGGATATGCCTTTAAGTTGCTATAACTATATAAAATTTTATTTCCCATTACAAAAATGCCACATTTCGGTTATCGCTTCATCTGTACTCAAGATTTCTGGCTTTCAAAACTCAATTTACACTCAATTTCCGGCTCAATCCTTCCCTAAAGTGCCTTTGTTCTCAAGCCAGAAGTGGAGTTATTCTGACAGAAATTGTAAAATTGTGACTGATTTGCTAGTTCTGAGCTGAAACAGAAACATGTAGATCTTCTTGCAAGTCACTGGCCACCACCAGAGGTTTATTTTATTTTAAGCAATAATATGGATTTTTTTTTTTTTTTTTTTTTTTACTTTCCCTTTCGGGTAACTCCCTCTAAGATGGTTGTGTTGCAAGGCCCCAACACTTGTCACTCATGTTGATGAGCTGTCTATTTTGAAACTGTATCTAGCCTGGAGTTGAGGTACCCATCATACACACACAGCCACCACAGGCACTGAAATAAACAGATGGTGGGTGCAACCACTTAAATAAAAGAAAAAGCGACAGCGATGTTTACTCTCGTTGTGCATTTGCTTTTCTTCTCTTCTCTTACTGCTTTGTTACCGTTAATGCTTCGGCTTCCTCACACTTGATAGCCTCAATCTAACTCATCACTAGCCACGCTCACATGACATGAAAGCAGAGTGATTCAGCGCTGATATTGAACTGTGCTCACAGGGTCACACACAAATCCAGATGCCTACACTGACCTAATTTACCCATCAGTTCATTAAATTTTAATTTTATTATCTCATAATGTACGTCTTGTCCGTTTATGTTATTCTAATGTGATAAAACATTTATATTGCTGTTTTTATGCAGGTGTGGTCTTCTTTCATTTAACTGAAATACTTGGCCTCCCAGAAATGCCTCTCCACCACATTTACTCCCATATCTCAGTTAATATTAGGTCACCTCTGTTATTGTGGTAATGATTATTTCTGTAAGAGGGTTTCAACAACATCAAAGGACATGAGTGTTGACCCTTGTGCACCTTGCTGAAGCTTATAAAAGTCAATCACAAACAAGCAGCCGAATGCTATTGATCGATAAGGAAGAACAGGGTAGGGGGGAATCATGCATGATGCCTTCTGTGTTTTGTGTTTGTTTTTAAGTCCATGTTTAAAGACTGAAATTTTGCAGTTTCCCTTAATAATTATATATTTAATCATGCTCTTAATTCCATGTGATATTTTTTCCCCTTTTCTTAATACAAAAACCTTGTCAGAAAAGCTGAAGCCTGGCAGCATAGCACTGGGAGATTGCCGCCGTTCTCTCCTGTTGCCTCTCTGCTGCAAAAGGCAATTTTCCTATTTCATCATTTTATGAATTTGAATTGTCCTCCTCCAAACATGTAGCTATATTGTTCAGAGCATTGTGGGAACAGAGCTTTCCATCTCACTGCGTTTCTAGTGAATTGTCAGTCATGCAGCAACTCTCTAGCTAAAGTAAACGGTCAAATAAGGCCCTGCTTCTCCATGGTCATCATTTAGGAGCTACATGGGCTGCTTACATGATTTTGTGAGATTATGTTGATGTTTGTCCATACTTTAATACTGAAAATGATGTATCTCCTGTGACTATATTGTTCTTATTATGTGTGTATACACTATTATCACAGTTAAATCTTTATATCGCATGTTGTCTAGAATTCATCCAGAGCCCGACCACTTGGTTTTTGGTTTAGGGATATGACGTATGATCAAATGATAAAAGCTGTCCTGGAACAATTATGGCCATAGGCAATGCTATGTAGCCCACAAGACATGGCAAAATGTTTTAATATAATATCTATATATATAACTACTTAGAAAAGAAACTCTATGCTCTTCATGGTTAGACATTTCCATTTCTATTCCGCCAAATGTATAAGGCATAATTAGCAGCTAATGTTAGCCCAAGTTAACGGCGTCTAACACTGTAGGCCGTGGAGATCAAAGGTAGAATTAGAAAATTAGAGATAACATCTTGATCGGAAAAGGGATTGAAAAACAACAAATGGATCATGGCAGACATCTGTTTTACATGTCAATAAGATCAATCAGAGAAGATAGTGAGCATGAAAGAGGTGTACAGGAATTAACTCCAGGGGGAAATCCTAAAAAAGGAAAATAATTCCTTCTTTGATGATTATAACTTATATATAGAAGATGTCCTTACTGATGAAAATAAAAATTGTACCCTTGTTATTTGATGTGACTTTAAACATATACTTGTAACTGTTAATAACCATCAAAGCCATCCAACTATGAGGGTTAGAAGTGATAAAAATGAACTGATAAAAATGGAGGTGATGAAAATGCATGTGAAATGAAAAAAATAGAGTGATAAATCAGCAAGTGCTTTGATTAATTAATTTAAAGCCGATTTGATTAAAACACTTGTGACATGGTAAAAACAGAGCCACGTTTAATTGTTTTCTTGCATTCATCATTCATAATTCACAATTCATAATTAAATGTTAAGTAATGAACATGCTTATAAATTAATAATGGAAGTAAGGACATGTATGTGAATTAAAAAAAAAACCGATGAATTGTCAATTAATCAACTTGATTGACATTTTATTTGAAACAGTATTGCTCTGATAATCAGCTTGTTACTCAGATCAAACTGTCAACCTAGGCGGCGACGATCAAATATGAGTCACGATTCTGTTATTGCATTGTTATTTCTCATCTCATATGTTTTTCAGAAACAATATTTTATTTAATGTTTAGCTGCAACATGAGAAGGTTTTTGTGATCAGGCAGGCGTCGTTTCAAGCTCGAAAATGGACGAGCGTCAAACAAAAACAGCTGACAGGAACGCATCCCAGTCGATTATCAGAGGAACACTATTTCAAATTAATTGTCATATTAAGTTCATTAAATCAATTGACAACTTATATCACTCTATATCACATAGGTCTGCATTTCATCACTCCCATTATTAATTCGTAAGCATTTTCATCACTTCATCATAACACATTTTAATCAAATCGGCTTTAAATAAATCAAATCACTTCATAATTTATCACTCTTAGTTTTCATTTCTACCCCTATGTCTGTCTATTTACATGCTTTTTCATCACATCCCTATTTGACAGTTAATTTTTGTTTCTTCCACCTCTTATTTAGAACCAGTTAAATCCTGTCAAAATATTGGACAGACTTAAAGGACTTTTCTTTTTTTGTAATGGGTTGAATGGAATCTCTTAGAGACAGGTTAGTACGTGGGCGACGTAGTAACATATTGATGCAACAAACATTACCAGTAAGACTTATTGGTTTGCATTGGATTCCTTGTCTGCTGTTGCAAAACGAAACATCTTGTACCTGCTAATATGAGGCCAACAAAGGCTGCCACTGTGGAAGAAAGAGCCATAGAGTACAAATGTGAAAGCCTTAAGAAGGAAGAAAGCTTCAAAGACAGGGACTAAGAAAGAGACATTCAGAAAAGAGACAAGCAAAAAAGACAGGAATAGACAAGTGACTCTTCTTTAAAATGTCATACAGCGATCAGAGAAGGCTTGGGTAAAAAAAAAACACATCTAATTATTGTAAGAATATTTCCCATTAAATCAGTCATAAACCTCTCAAAAAAGTATTTTTAAAGGTTCATTTTTCTCAACTCCATCTTCACTTTCAACCTCAGTACTGTCACCAATTATAAAGCCAAAAAATAAAGTCTCACATGTTTTTTTTTATTAGCTAATCTGCACCAGGTCGACATACAATTCAACTCACGTCAGAACTAAGAACAATCAGGTTGTTCAGCAGTGAGCAGCTGAAAATGTATTAACATTTTCAAACAAACTTTGATTCGAACTGTTCAGAGTCCTGTTCTTCTTCCAGCATGACCTGTGGAGAATTTGTTATGGAGTTACACTTTGTGAGGTGGGGAGAAATCATCAGCCTATTGAGCGTCCAGTCACAACCTCGCACCGCAGGGATTTACTCTACATTACTTTGAGCTTTTCTAATTAAATTACACAGAAAACTGAATGGGAAATGCAAGGTTTCCTATTTCAGGAGTGAGAGAAAGAAGAAAAAAAGCAGAGTGGGTCTAAATGTAATTATGCAGGTAGGTTATCACATGGCCACCATAACTGTATTACAAAACTCTTTCCCAATATGAAGCTTAAACATCTATGCAGTTATTTCTATTATTTAATATTACATTTTGATATAGTGCAACTTTAGATATTATTATGACATTTTCATGTCCAATAACTAATTGGGTCCAATACTGTCCATGAATCCTGTTATCATTTGAATTTTCATCATAACGGGCGCAGCATCGCTGTGTTTACACCTAATAAAGATTTTAATGAACAGCATTAATAGAATACCTGTATTGGCCAAATGCAGATTTGTAAAATTAGAGGAAGGCACTGATGTCTAACTAATGCCTTTCAAACTCAACATCCACATTCAACTCTGAGCCCCTTAAGTCCTTGCTGCATGAATATGAGATTGAACACAGCGTATAGAGAAATGCTGTTTATTCTCCGAGCTGACTGTCCTAATGAAAGATTTAGGTAAAACGATGTAGGCGTTGTTTCTTCCCAAGGCAAAGTTAACTTGTATAGGTCCATGGTCAAGACATACTGTACTGTTGAATTTCTAATGTCTTAATACAAATAGATAGATAGGTTATCTGGATAGCTACCATTTATATTAAATATTATATTTTATATTTTGGTGTTACCTTGGCAGTCACAAGCACATGACTGGTACTATTTTAACTAAGTCAATCAAGATACAGTCTTGGAACTGGAAACAGGACTGTATGATAATTATACACCTGAATCACTAGGTTCATGATAAATAATTTGTTTTGGTTTTTCTTTGTATTGGCAGCCGTTGTGGATCAATAGTCTGTTGTCAAGGATCAGCATGCAATTTCCACTCAGTAATTGGCCAACAAGCCAAACATATTGTTTGAAATGCCTGTTCTCCACACAAGCATTTCACCAACACCTCTGCTCGCGAAGAAACGATTATATTACTTACTAAAGTAACTGCATCGTCATTTATCACTGTTTCCTTCCGGTCCTCCACCGGTGTTTTGAATCTATTTCATCTGAAGATGCCTTTTTGTGTGTCACAGTTTGACAAAGCCTTAGTACTGGTTGACATATCACACCGCATATCAACTTCTCAATTGGAGGAGCTGGTGCATAGCGTGATCTGTCAGCAGGTGCTACGGCTTTGTCAAATGCAGCGATACAAAAGGCCGTCTTCAAATAGAGGAACTCTAAGACAAAATGGAAGATGGTGAGAGAACTGACAGGAGGTGTACCGTCACCCAGTGAACCATCTACATCTTTTCCTGACGTGCCGCTGGCTGACATGTCCACTCATCAGACTTTGTCAGCAAGAGGCTCGCCTGCTCAAACATTCAGACTTTACTACTGTGAAGGCTACTTGACACGTGCGCCTTAAAATTCAAAGCGAATTCTTATCCGGGAATCACCTTGATTGGACAAGTTGACTGAGAAATTGATTCGTTTGTTTCAATGAAAACATTCATTTACACCAATTAGAGACGGTTTTCTGTGGCAGTTTTTGTTTTTCTTTAAAAGGCAAAAAAACTAAAACAAAAAACAGCTGGTGTAACTTAAGATGGATATATGTTAATGTGCATTTATTACAGCCTTTAAAATTAAACTGTCTGTGCTGCGGTGCTGCGTGTGTGAACAGTTGTACACAAAGCATGTTTTGGAATAAATGCATACCAATTATCTAGAGAATAACATCACAGTATTGTAATAAAATGGAGATTTATCTCACATTTCACTTTCTGCACAGGTAAACTGATAAAGCCTTCGAGCCTGCACATTCTAATTTTGCTCATGAGATGTGAAAGTGCATGTCTAAAGTTACAAACCCCACCATTGTTCTTTTGTATCCCATCACAATAAGCATAGGAGGTTGTGCACGTCAACACTGTGTTTGTGTGCTTGCCGTAACTTTCCCTCTCTTTGAAAGTGTTTTCGGTTGCCTCCGCTTACTGTGAGAAACCGTTCTGAAGACTTGAATAACGAGACTTGACATGTCATAGCTAAAGAAATACAAAACCCTGGTTTCTTGTTGTTTTTCCTCACTGAGTGTGACAACCACAGTATTCATTCACACCCAGTTATAATAGTGATAACCAGACACTAATGTCTGCTCAGATGTGAAATACTTATTTTTGCTCCTTTTGTTTCCTGGAACTTTTTTTAGTCATTTGCCATCTAAACTGTTTGCAGAGGCCACAAATACACCATTAATATCACTCATACACTCCCACACGTTAGTAGCCGTTTTTCTCTGTTATCCCTCTATGAGCTGTGGGTCTCTCGTATTTGTTCGCCATCGATCATAGCGGTGTGGCGCGCACGCTGGAAAGCAGCCGGTGGGGAGAGGCAGCATTTGCAATCAAACAGAGAGAAGCAGTGTGAAATCTCAGGAAGAGGCAGCTTCCCCCATGCCTGTGGGCAGGGGATCAGACGATGAGGAAGCCTGCCTCAGACACTCAACACCTCCCACTGGCACCCTGATGCAAGCAGCATGCAAACCCACCCCTCACATGTATCTGTCAGCCGGGGGGTTAAGCTCTGTGTGTACCCCCACTCTGTAACTGCACTGTGGAGTGCATGTTGTGCTACTGCAGTGGAGGTGCTTTTAGCAGCTTTGCTAAGGTTCACTGTGAGTAGCTGATGTGCTACTGAGGGCGGTGGAAATGACTGTTTTTCTTTTTCTTTTTTTTTCTCTCAATGATATTGCTTTAAGCAGATGGGGCTGAGCCAATATAAAAGGAGAAAGCTACAGGTGCAATATATCTCCTAGTCTAGAGGAAAAGAATTCTGGTGTGCAGAGAGGAAGAAATGTCATTGAATCACTGCGCTTCAAAACCAAATCACAAGCTCAGTAAATCCAGTCAGCCTCTTCCAGCCAGTAGCATAACTGTGCTGTGGTTTGCCAATCTGTTCTCCATTGTCCACCTTGGCTCTCTATCCATGACGTACAAGACTATAAACTCTAAAGGGTTTGTTCCAGCCCATGCCCAGATTTATTTCAGGTATAGGTACAGGCAAAAATGGGTGAGAGTGGGTGAGAAAATACCAATTTGTGTGCAGTGTGCCTTTGGCTGCACCTTCACCCCGTGTTTGACTCATTTGCTTCATCATGTCCACTAAATATTCAAACAATGACGATTTCAGCAAAGTGTGGTAGTGTGTTTCCATGTGCAGCGTGTACTACAGCTACAGATGGCTAATGGCCACAGCAAAATGCAAATGCAAAATGCAGACACATAAGTAGAATTATCAGTATTGATTTTTTTTTTTTTTTTTCAGAGATGGATTTGAGTGTGACGACAAGGTCAATGCAAGCAAATGTAAAAAAAACGTTTGACGTGTGATATTATATGTCCTATACACGGACGACAGCATGTAGCAACATGACAGGTTGCAGTTCCTGCATATAGACCTCTCATTTATCAAATAGTCTATTAAGAACAGACACTATGTCAAAGCTACTTTATAAATAAAACCATATAAAATTTAGATGAAACACTAACAGAGAAAGTAGTAGCCTACAAAAATAGCTGACATTTTGAGCATCTATGTTCTCTTTTGATGATATGCGATATGTGCTTTGGCACTGTTGGAAGAAACTGGCAGACTTTGGCAAGCTAGGCAGGCAGTGTATTTAGCTGTCATTGCTCATTTTATGGGCCTTGATGATGATAAGCAGAATGTGCTGTAATTCTTGTCACTGGTGCATGGCATCATTTTGCATTACATGTTTTCTTTTAGTTGGCATTTCATTAAATAATTTCGTAAATCCATGAATCCAAATTATATTTTCTAAAAACACGGATGACCTTAAGTCAATTAGCAACCCGGCAGTCAGTGAAGATGTGGCAATCAGGTTAACCTTTTAGGCCTTTGATCTCTTGTTTTGTAAAATATAAATCGTACATTAGATAGCTACATATTGGACACATTGTGGATCTCATACTAAGCCATTTCACATCCACACATGAAATGGCAATTTCCAACTCATGTAGAAAGTAACATGAACAATTGTGGCACAGAAAGTGTTTTACAAAAACCTGTGTAAATGTACCTGTTTTTCCCGTACACTGATCTTTAGTTGTGAAGCTACACAGAATTTTACACAAAGTCGCTTGGTGTGGCGTAAATCTCCTGAAAGCTTTGGAGAGGCTTTAATCAAGTGTGAAATCCTTTTGGAGTAGATGCCTACATGACTGTGCTTGTGCTAAGAAGCGTACCCCTCAACACTTTCCCCAACTCTCTTCCCATACACATCTTTTGTAGCAAGAGTCCATTTCACTGCAGTGATGCATACAGACAACGCTCTCAGCGAGCTGAGAAAATGAAACTCCAATCATCATGCATGAGGTAGTACACACACACACACTCACACACACACTCACACACACTTGCCTTTAGTCGCTTGTCTTTTCTTAAAGCTCCTAACTCAGTTTGTCCTTTGTTAATCAGGCATAAAAACGTAAACAGTGAGAAGAAGCATCATGGTATAATTAAGCACGGATCAGGGTAAAACGTTCCTCAATTGTGAAGTAAACGTATTTCAAACCTAAACATCTAGCAATTTGGGATTACAGGAACAATGAGATTAAGGGCAACAATAGATGGAGCTATGCATTCTCCGTTGTCTAATAATTATTATTTCACTCAACAATGGGACAATTGTGTATGGATTACCAATGAGAAATGGATGTTTTAGACATGAACGTTGGAACATGAAATGAGAACGAATAACTAACCATTAATTTTCATTACACCGTTTAAAATTTAAAGTCATGCCTGGTCAACACGCAAGCTGTCTTTTGATTGATTGAAGCCTTGGTGGCCAGATGCACCTTTTTCCAGTCTCAGAGGTCTGACATTTTGTGGGATAATTATCTTGCCGCTGGTCATGAGTACACTACTGAAGGTGCAAAGCCTTACTGTCAACCTGGCATTTTCTCTATTAGCTGTGAACTCTCTTACTACTGTCTCTAATACGTCATCTCTTGTTGGTTGCATCATTCAGATGCAGCAACATCTCTCTACCCGCTGTGTGCGCAGCATTGAGCTCTCCTTTCTCTATGAATACACTGTCCTCATGTAGCCACAAAACACTTGTGATGGACTTTCTTCCATGGTGTGGACAACACTGTGGCGTTACAGTAATGCATTTATCACAGTAATCAAAACTTTACACGTGGGTGACAACACAGACTCGCAGATCTCAGTTGTCTGTTTCTCTCTCCGCAGACATTGATTTGGCTGTCGTAGCCTCGGTCTGAAGGGATAACAAAGAAAAATTGCGGGGTATTTTCATTTAATCTCAGCTGTATGTTTAGCTTGTCAACAGGTGGGCTGCTTAACAAGTTTATTGGCTGCCAGCGACACATTTCTAAACAAACACATGGGTTCTTCTGTGGAGTTTTACTTGCCACCAACGTTTCAGTGTTCTGTGGTGTGTTCTTTTTACGTAATACTCTTGAGTGATGGCTGAAGCAAGCGTATTTTGGAGCAATCATAGCATGCACATTAAAATGGGGTCACTGGGTCATAGACCCATTTATTTAATTAGGAACACTGAATAAAAAAAAATGGATGATAATCAAGGGCAGGGAACTCATTTCAGCACTGTCAATCAATTACTCACCCAACAATGTTTTTGCCCAAATCCATCCCTTCCCATTAGTAACCAAATACTGTACTGTACGTTTGTGTTTCTGTGGTGTTTTGTTCATGTTTGTCTTGACACAAATTTGGAGCATTTACAGCAAATCCATCACATGTAGCAGAACTCACTGCATTTCTTTTGAAAGTGTAAACAATACAGTGACATGTTTCAAACATACCTGACAAACTGCTTCTGGAGACTTCGAAATAACACAGACACAGACACAGCACACCATCTCCTGAATGTATCACGTCAGCTAGTGGACTACACACACAGTAGCGCTCATTACACAGTGCATAGCAACAGCTACATAGCAACTGCTGCTGACTGCTTAGCAACAGCTGCAAAGACCTCAAGGAGGGGGGTAGTTAGTGGGGGGGTTTCATGGGGTGTTTCAGATGACACCATTTCTGTTCACAAATGCCTTTTATGACTTTTTTTTATTTTTTATGAATGTTCTTCTGAATGTTTATCGCTATGAAGCTCTTTAATGGTGCTGTTTTCTCTCTGCTGCCCACAGACATCCGCTCTCTCCCTGATGTGGCAATGACCGGAAACTGTACAACCGAGTGCAGTGAATTGGGCCACTCAGACGCCTGCTGGATGCCCGGGCATCCCTCCCCCGTACGCAAGACCAGGAACCCCCCGAAACTCTCCACCTTCGTGCCTTACCAGGAGAGAGGGAGCCTGGGACGCCTGGCCAACGGGAGCGCCAGGCTGGGTGGCGAGGAGCACCGATCGCGCCTTCCACCCTCCCGCAGTGCCTATTCCAGCAGTGGTCATGACGTCAGTCAGGACTGCCCCTTAGAGGAGATGCCCCTGAGCGTTGCCTCTGAGTTCCCACCCACCTCCCCCTCTGCCCACACTCCCAAAAGGGAAATTTACCTGTGAGGAATATCATCATCCGATTGGTGCAAAAATGAAGAAAAGATACACCCACTTCGGAAGGAGAAAACATGCTGTCCACATGCTAAAGCCAATGCCCGTTTTGTAGGTAACAACAGGCTGTGACTCATTCAATCACTGGCATGAACACTTGTTTTATGTCATTTCCTTCTTAAATTATTAATTTATTAGCATATTTATTAAGAATTTCACAAAGGTAATTGATGCACTCACTCATTTATTTATACATAATCTTAAAGAAAACAAAAGGAAATGCAGATGGTAATTGCTACTTTAGTAGTAACTAATTATTGTCGTAGTTAGCCAAGTCCCATTCTGTGAAGTGATCTCTTGAATTTGAAAGTTGTGATCAGTGCTCTTGTGCCATTATTAGATAATTTAATAGACAGCCGGCCATGCCCTATCAGAAGGTGTAACACTTTTGACTAACAATCAAATGAAATGGTCTATCTTAATGTACAGTGCTGTAAATACATTTGAATGGTGTGTTCTACATATATTTTTTGTCTGGCTTAAGCTGAAAAAGAAAAAAAGAAAAAAAAAAAAAGTTGCCTCAGAATTTTTAACATATTTAAGCTTTTATTTGCTGCTGCTGTTAAAACTTGATTGAAACCATCTCCAACAATAGAGTTTAAAACCGTGGAAGGCATTTATCCGCTTCACACAATCACACACACACACACACACCTTTGACCCCTAATCATAGTAGAATGGCCTTTACCTCGGCTCTCCGTAGAGCTCTTCCACTGTTGGGAAAAGCTGTGTGGCAACATTTAAACTGACATTATGTTCCACTGACTCTCAGCACTGTGACCTATCGTTCATCATGAAAACGGTTGACTTGGCCGCAGTATCCCCGGAGTCACAATGACCAAACGCAGACTGCTCACTCATTATATTCTGATTGGCTTTTTTTTCATTCAAAAGCGACTCGCTCTGTTGGTGAAATCATACCAGCATGTCAGTTTAAAAAGCTCTCCTCTATGTTGACAATCAGATGGGCTCCACATACAACTCGCAGTCCTTTTTCCCCTCACGACCCACTAAAAACTCCTGGAGATTTCATGAATGCACGAGGAGTTTTTTTACATGAACGAGTCTAGAGAGCCACAGGAGAGATCGTCTACTTACAGAAGTTAATATTACGCTGAGGTAAGCTAGAGGAGTGCTCTAAATTCAAAGTACTTTCTTGTTTACCAAAGTATCCCACTATTAGATATATATATATACTTCAGAGATGAATTAAATTTTCAGTGCGCCCACTGAATGGAAAGAATTCATGGTCAATGTGGTCCTTGAAGTGTAATAAATATATTTTAATAGAAATAGTTGATTTCATGTCAATAATAATGAACATAAATGCAGGAAAGAGTTGATCTTAAATGTAGGATTAGATAGTAGAAGTCAGCCTCAATATACGGCAACTCCTGGTAATTATGATTTTCCTTGTATTGAGGACAACATGCTTAATAAGTTATTGGGTATTTGTGCTCCTTTGGCTATTGAGCAAAGAATAAAATTAGGTCATGCCCATGGGCTTCATTTATCTTTACAAAGATTTTCCAAGTGAATCTGAAGGATATGTCTGAAGGACGCTATGTATTAGTCAGTAATTGGATGTTAATGACGACTACACCAGCCTCCTTTACAACATTGTAGAGCTAGCTGGTGTCTTTGATTTAAACATTGATTTGATTAGATTTGTAGATACCTTTCACCTCTACAGAATATTTCCATAGTGAGACTGTGTGTCTGACTAAGGGTGGAAGTGCCTAGAACGGACATTTCCTAATTAGGGTGAGTAATGAGTCCTGAGCTAGGGCATGTGTGAGCACACCCCCAGGACAAGGCACCCACCAGATAATGCAAATCCACCCGCAGAGCTACAGTCAGTTAAAAGGGGTATTTTTATCAGCACTTACCTCATCATGCTGCCATTGAAAACTGTTTAGAATAATTAAACTGAAAACATATGGAAATTACTGGACATGGCCATGATTAAAGAAGGTGGGCGATTATCCTGCCTTAAGGGGGAGAAAGCACATTTTGCCGTTTTCAAAGCCATTTAGCGACTGAAATAAAATTCAAACAACAGCCATGATACACTGTGATTAAACCCCCCACGGCTCCCCCAAGCGCCCCTCTCAGAGCTGCGGATAGCAGCGTTAGGAATCGAAGGCAGCGGCTAAGATCACTGACCTGGAATTAATGACAAGTGAGAACGATAGCAATGAGTGATAAAGCCAATGTCACATAGCCTCAGTCACAACTTTATCTATTTAAATGCTTTGACTCGATTTCAGATTCACAACTGCTTTGCATTTAGATTTATCCCTGGTGTTAAATCCTAACCTGATTCCAGCCTAAGTACGTTTTAGCTTTTAGTGAATCTGGAATGTATCTTCAGATTTGTCTCTTTGATCACTAATACATGAAATGTGGCTAACTGTTAGCAGATAGGTTGTGATCACTGGCCATCGCTTTGAATGGAACGACAAGGAGTTTGAGTTTTTAAGTCCTCTACAAAATAAAATCAAGCCTCGGCGTGCCCCCCACCTCCCCTCGATGACTCGGACTCTTGCGCTCCAGCCGATAATGACCTGCTACTCAACCCTGGAACAATATATCACCAGGTTTGACCTTTCTTTTGAACTCATGCTGAATGAACTGTGTTCTCTCTCAAACACAGAACAGTTCTCCTCCATCAAAGTGAGAGGACATTATGAAGCACCTAAACACACTCAATTAGTATGTCAAATAATGTTTAATTTGTACTTAACATTGATTTAATGTTGAATTCACTTGAGTATCTTTTGCCTCTCTGTAATATATATATTGTATGGTGATCTTTTTTGTGGACAGATGGACAAATTACTGTACTGAAATTGGCAAGGGATTTTTTCCTTTTTTTCTTTCCTTACTGATCAAAGACTCTTTAGCAAACTGGTTGTGTGAAAAAAATAAAGAAATGTTGGTGGTGTAGTGTACATAGATCTCCACAACCCCGTGTCTGTTGTCAAGCAGACCGTGATTTTAGCATGAATTCCAAAGATAATTGGTAGAAAAGGTTTACTTGCTTTCTTCTATTTTACTTTCTGAAATGTCAGTGCTGGTTCATATACAAAAGGCCCTCTCCCAAACGGACTGAAATAAACTGCACATTTCATCTTTTTTTTTTTTTTTTCCCTCCACTGTTCATCTAGAACAAAGACAATTGCCTTGAAAATGTCTTTGCAAGAGAGAATCTAGTTGTTATCCTAATTGTTGGTATATTTATATAGGATAAAAATGCTTGTGATGCCATGTTTTTGTACAGTTTTATGTACATACAAGTGAAGCTTTCTAAAAGTTCTGAGAAAAGCCGATGGCATATAAAAATTGTAACATGTTTTCTTGAGATGTGCACATCTTGCCTTGGTTGGATTGACCTTTGCTGAGTCAGTGTGAATGTGGCCGTTCTATGCCTGCACTGTAGTCATTCACCGGCTCCCACCTCCTGAGGACTTAATCAGTTTTTATGTTTATTGTGAGCAGTGGATTGTCTTATCTTACCGGTTTGTTAAACTCCTGTGTTCTGCTTTGTTCCGTTTTCGCATGTTGACAAAATCTCTTGTAATACTGTAAGTCCTCATGAACTTTGTAATAAAATCACTTCAGGGAAAAAATCAATGCTGTCAGTGTTTTCTTTGTTTTCTATTATTATTCATCACTTTTGAGTGTTAAACAAGCTTTTGGTTGTTAGATTTTTTTTTTTTTTTTATAAGAGGTTCTGCAGGCTTGGAGCTATATTGTGTGAAATGTGTCTCACTCTAGGAGCCAGGCTCATTAGGAAGAATGAGTATTCTTGTCATGTGGGGACCAGTGCCTCATTTCTAAGTCAGGAAGTCCCTGAATGTTGAGAGGAATGCAACCGAGGGCTTGAAGTAGGAGAGTCCCAGGACCTACACTGACTACTTTAAGTAGAAAAACAAAGTACACAGTCCCCATCATGCACTCAGCATAATATAGAACATTTCTTTAAAGCATTGATGAGCTGGCCATAGCTACACAAGGCTTACGAGACTGCTGTCTTGTGATGTTAATTTTCAAATTTCTATGTGCTTTGCTTAAATTCATATATATATATATATTTTTTTTTAATTCATGGACAATGAGCTACAGTAGCACATTAGCGGTGAACTTAATTGACTTAATCATTGTTGCACAAATAACATAATATTTAATCATGTGTAAACTACAGTAATGTAACATGAGTGATTAAGCAATTTTTAGCTGTTTCAAAACAGTATCTAAGACAGAGTCTTCAGTCCTATTGTATATTTATATTCTTCGCAAGATGAGAGAGAATATAGAACTACGTGCGTCTATGCCTTTCACTCTCGGTTGCCTGTAGAGTCTGTGGGGTGGAAAAAAAGAAAAATCTTTCCTTCGATAATCATTAAAATGGTAGATAATGCTTAGATGTATTAAACATCATACAATGTATGAGGAACGATCATGACAAAGAGGTGGTTAATACTCTGTTAATGTTACTGTATATTTTTGTGTTATATCGCAGGTCAATTCCAACATCCAGAAAGATTAAGTCTATAAAGCACACTTGCGGCTCCGTGAGGCTGTAAAGTTCATTGTAACTATTTCCAATTTGCTATACAGATACATTTGGTTTTTGATCTTTAGCAGTCACAGTAAAGTAAATTCAGTAATTGGCCTGAGGGTGTTTTTTTTTTGCATTCGTATATATCATTGGTTTATCTTATTGAAGCATGAAAGTGTTAAGAGATATGCATGGCAGTATGACATAGTTTGTTTATGTGGAAATGGTGAAAGAACAAAGGTCATCATGTCATGTGTGAGACTTTATGATATATCCAGGGTGAGCAACGATGTGAAAATGAGCAAGCGAGAGATTTTTTTCTGAACACTTAGGCATAAACTATTCATGATATACTGTATATGGAACTCATTTCTGTGTTTTCATCAGTGTTTACCACTGTTACCATCTTAGTTTGGCATCTAATGAACTAATTAGCACAAAAAAAGGAAACTAAGGCTGAATATAATTAACTTTGTAGGTATTTGGTTTAAAATTATTATTTAACCAAATTGCATGATAATCCATCCAATAGTTTAGACATTTCACTCAACTACAAACGTCGACCATGCTGGTGTTGCTATAGGAAACGTCAGGTAATCACGGAAATCTTCAGGGTACTGTACATCCTCTGACACCAAGAATGTCACTACTAAATTAAATGGTAATCCATTCAATAGTTGTTATAGATATTTCGACCAAAGGGGTGCACTGAACCAACCGACTGGGCTAAAAGCAGATAACACAACAGTGCAGGGTTTCCAGCACTTTGAAATTGCCTTTCACAGCGTCGTAACAATGAACCAGCCTGCTGTACTTCTATTACATTTGCTTCAAAGATCAAGCATATGGTAAAAAGCATAGATCTTTCTGCATCAACACCTATTGAAACAGATGAAGGCAACAATCTCCCCTTCCACTCATTAGACACATCATCCTTAGACGTAAGCTGCCAGTTAGTCAATGTCATGGCTTAGTTATATAAAACGATGCCTGTGTAGTCAATATTTGTATGCTTGTTTTCCCCTATATTATCTCTGTGAACACTTGCACACAAAAGTGACATTTTGTATGGAATGGTACATAAAACTGGCTCATTGTACTTAATTGTGTGTTGAAAGGGGGATTAAAGATCACTGTTTTATTCATAAAATAAATAGACTACAAACGCAATATCGCATTCAGTTCGACATTACGTTCAGTCATTTCTAAATGTGAGGATATATTCCAGAAAAGCATAAACAACATATTAATTAATTGTACAATTAGTAAAATACTTAAAGGCTGTTTGAGAAAAAGCATGCTGCCATCACTTCTACCCCTATCTTGTCTTTGAGTGCAGGGTTCGTTTTTGTATTTAGTATTTGCCTGATGTTAAATGTGACTGTTCTGCTAAATGTGTAAAAATTCACAATGTTTACCATCACAGTATACACTCAAACTTCAATACTCTTAAATACAGTTCCTCATAGTCCACTCATAGGTAGGAAACCGAGACATATAGAGGCACTATGATCTCCTCCACATTGACCAGTGAAAGATCATTGCCAAACAAATGATTGAGTGTTTTGACAGGAGTTTACCTGCCTGCCGTGCACCTGCAGGACATGATTGTGATGCATGTTTTCCTCCCAGTGAGTGGACCAGCCTGGACCTGAGACAACTCCCAGTGCTGTAAGGTATGAAGGATGGGTTCTGTGACTTGGACGGACTAAGAGAGCAAAAATCTCTCAACCTCTGAAATGATTTCAAAGTAAGCACAAGTAAGCAAGCCACAAACTCTTAAGGGATTTTTGTTGATGGGTTTGGAAGATTCCCTGGTCACTACCTCAAGAGCCAAAGCACAGGGAAGCATCTCAAAACACAACATTTTTTTCCACCCCATGCAGACTATTTGGACATACAGTATTTGCAGTGGTGGCCTCATTGCAATTATGGAGTCCCCTATATTGCATTACTTACACAAATGAATGTGAAAAGTAAGCACGACTATGAACTTGAGTCCAGCTCATGTACAGTAATTAGTTTCTCACACACTCTAAGCAGCAGGGTGGAGGTGCAGGAGGTGCAAGAGACACAGTTGTCCTGTCAGGTTCTCTCTTCAATTGGCCTCCTTGCAAACAGAACCCGCATGAGTAACTTTGCCAACTCTGACGGCGCCTTGTTTAACTTGCTGCTAATTTTAACCTTTCTTGCTTTGTAGGGAGTGAGAGGAAGCCAATATTATCAATAACATAAACTTAAAGGTGGACGTGGGGCGGCTAGCTGTTGATGTTAAATGCAAATGAACTACAGCGCATGCGGTGGCGGGTGAACCAGGAATGCTGCTGTCTGTTATCTTGTACCTTCTACAAACACAGTGCTGAAATAACAAAGAGAAAGAGTGAGAAAGAGCAGCATTACATGCTGCTACATGCAGAACTACAGGCGGTTACAAAACTGTGGTAAGCCAGTTTTTTAAGGGGTTTTGGTTTTATCATTCACAGATATTTAGTGATCTTAGTGACACGGGTTAAATTGTTACTTAGGCATTGTAACACATCTATCTATAACTGAATTTTAAACCGAGGGTAAAGGGCTCCATTTTCTAATTTATTAGTCTGTTAGACTTGCTCGGCGTTTCACTCTCACTGTTGTAGTGAAAGATGACATAACTGGCACCTTCAAGACCTATTTGCTGCTGGAAATTTCTCCCGTGGCAGGCGCTGGGCTTCTCCGAATTGCCGTGTAGTGCTGGCTTTCTATCTATCAATTATTAATGTGTCAATGTTCTGCTGGAGACCCTCTTACTTGAGAGATGTGCTGTCTCAGTATTATGGTTATTATCTGCTTTTTGACTCATGGAAGTGTTTTGCTATTCAGGGAGTCACTTAGAATTGGGTGAGGGAGACCCTCGACCATGTGGTAATTGACAATGCGATAAAGATTAGACCAGGAAGATGATGAACTGAATATGTTAAATTGAGTCAATAACTGTATTCATATCTCGTGAGCTGCCTGACTTATAATTCAGTTTTACAGATTCTTTTTATTTTTTTATTTTTTTACAGTGAAGCACTATATGCTGCCTTCAACTTCTCTAACTACAAAGATAATTATCTGCAGAATAAAGGGCTGAACTGACAAAATAAATGATACCCAAAACTGGCCCATAAACTGAGTTTATGACACAATAGAAGGCTGGGACTGCCAAATGTGAGAATGGAAACTAATTTGGGTACCAAAATATACAGCGAGTAGCTTACAACTGTACGTGAGCCAATTATCAATTCATCTTACAGTACATTATATGCATAGTGAGCCAAATATGACAGCATGACAGCACATGACACGGTAATATTTCATAATAATAAAAAACTTACCCATTGGAGAATATCCTCCTATGATAAATTTAAAAAAAAAAACACTTAATGTTTGCTCAAACAGCTTTTAGCAACCGGTGGCAAATCAGGAAGAAACATGTTTGTAGCGCATTGAAAAGTGATGGTGTGGATGTGGATGAGCATACAGAGGGTTTGACCACAAACTCTAATTTGAACAAGCTATTTATTCTTAAACCTTAACCACACTAGACTAGTAAACTCTCACTTAGGTTTATTTTGGAAAGGACTGGCACTGAGTACCTACTGACTCTCTCTCGCTTGCATATGTGTGGGAGACACATGATACACATGGGTGCAGACCATTGCCAAAAAATGAGACAGTAATGATATTTAAAAACAAAACAAAACAAAAAAAAAACAAAAAAAACTGAACATGATCCGAGGCTGAACTGCACTACTACTGCAGGGCTGATGGTAATCCATTGTGGGCATTTGTAGATGAATAGTGCAAATGGACACATTCTGGCTTCCAAAGAAATTGCATTGATATATATCTGTAAGATAAGCTGGGCAAAACATGACTCACCTATTTCAAGCTTCAAACCTCGAGACAGGAAGCTTTCAAAGCTCTCTCCCTGCAGAATGACTTTTCAAACTGGGTGTATTATTGTACTTCAGAGGTGGCCTACGCAGGTCTAATTCTAAGAGTTTTAAAGAAAAACTGTTCCTCTGGTGGATTGCAGAAGCCTTACTCGACAGGTTTGCTACAGGTCTCTCAGCTATGCAAAAATGTTCACAAATATATCTATTACCGTATAGATATTCATTTTAGAGCTGCAGGAAGCACTGCAGGGAAACACTGCTCTCCTGTAGCCTTTGCCTTTTTCCTCAAGATGAAAACACTACTTGGCTACCGCTGCTGTTGCCTTGGAAACCTGGTCACTCTCACTCTTTTACCCACACTCTTCACCACTCGCTTCATTAAGTGCGTTGCTGCTGGCAATTAGAATAAAAACCAGCGGCAGGGCTTTGCTGTCTTGAAATGCAGTCTCCAATTAAATACTTTCAAATAGCAATGTTTCTTCAAGCTACATCTGCTCTCTATATAACAGACCGTGCACCTGGGAGCTATGTTTCTAAAAGCTCGCTATGGTTGCTGTACTTATGAATGACTTCTAAATCCATGTCTTTTAGTACCATGAATACAAATGTAACATGGATCAGACACAGCCTTGTTACTGTGATGCTTTTTTTTTTTTACAAGCCTGCCCTGCGCTCCAATAAACAAAACAATGCTCCAAACATTGTCACGGTTAGTTCACTGGAGGAAGAAAAAAAACAACAAAAAGCCTGAGTGATCAATCCAAATCAAATCTACATCCTCGTGTGAGCGAGAGCAGGGCAGTTTCTTTTGACGGATAACAGAAATACAGGTTGAACGAATGACGGTTACAAGTTTTTAAGTCTGATAACACTTAATTTATATCACTTCATAGGTTTTTTTTTCTTACTTTGAATAACTGAGGAAGTTATAATATATATATATTAAAATTGATGAAGTAAATTGAGGTAAATCATTCTTACGGGACATTTGATTTAAGTACATTTCATGTACATCATCATTAATTTAATGGTCAGTTGCTCTCACACATACACAAAACAAAGCACATACAGTCTCTGTATGAGCCTGCAATGAAAGCATCTCTCTAACTCAGCTGAGTCTGTGAAGCTTCTCATGCTATTACCTCTCACCTGAGCACACTCTCAGTCATTACTGAATTAGCCACGAGCTATCCGTTCGCATTGCATTGTAACTGAGAAACAAGCCCTCAAACAGCCAAAATGTGATTGCTGATTTCAGACTTAAACGTTGCATTCATCCATAAAATATCAGTGTATCATAACTTCTATCCTATCGACAGTGTATTAATATACACTATAATATTTGTTCGAAGACCTTCATACATGTAGATACATTAAGTTAATCTCTTACAACACACGAGATGTGTTTACTTTCTGGCAAAAAGAAACAGTCTACAAAATATAGTTGTCGCTCTCATTTTCCGCGATGAAAATATCAGAAATTAATTTCAGAGTCAATATCCTCACTTCAATAAATCATTGTCTAAATAGTGCCAAGTCGCTGAGAGTAATTCAACATTAATTCAAATGACGATGAGTCACACTGCCAGTGAGATCGAGGACTTGTTATGCTGCCACAATCGCACTGAGTGAGATTGAATTTTTAGTTTGTTATAATAATCTAAAGTATCCTAAATATTTTAGAAGGAGAGGACATGACGGCTGGGAGGTTAAAGAGCAGAGGCTTCACTTTAATCAAGGATATCAGTTATATACATATACAACATCATCACTTTCTCAGTTTAAAACCAAATATTTAGGATTAAAGTTGCTGCATCAGCTAGCTGAATTCTCGGTAAATTACTACTAATTACTAGTAAAACTACTTTCCTTTCTTTTGGCAGGAGCCAATAAGCGTTGTCCACGGGTTCCAGTGAGCCCGTACACCTCCCCCTCAGGCACCTGCTGGCTTTCAGGGTCGGGGCTGACGAGTCGTGACGAGTTAATGCGGCTCAGGTGTTGTAATTGAAGATTGCCACCAGCTGGTTGCGGTGTAGCTTGGCAGGGCAGAGCAAAGCCGAGTTGGCTGCCGGGCTGAACAGGTGAGTGGTGCTTCAGTGCTGCTGGCCTTGTTCACAACAACCCCCTTGTTCATTGAGAGGCACTTGTGTCTCCAGGCACCACATGGCACATAATGGCTCCAACAGTAGAATAAAAAGGAAACGAACAAGTGCTTCATTGAATATTAATTTAAATCAGAAGACACTCTAAAATTAAAAACCAACTAACCTCATTAGCATCATCTCATTGAACATTTGAAGTAGAAAGAGAATGGAGATAAAATATCAAACAGTATTTCGTTGTTCAAATACTTCCTGGGCTGACTGCAGCGCCAAATATTCATTTTAGTTTAATGTAAACCACCCACACACACTGAAAGGCATGTGGGCCAGTAGTGATCCATACTGGAGTAATCTGCAAACTCTACACAAACTCTCTGTTAGCCAGGGAGAGCTCGCTTCCTTCATCTGGATGCATTTGATGTTTTCCATTCACGTCTCCAAACCTGATAAATATGACATTTAAAGCAGTAATCTAATATCTAATAAGCCACCGTCACAGGTCCAATTGGAATCTAACACAGTTTGCTTTTGCATGTATGTATTCAACATGATATCTTCAGATGCTCAGTTTTTTCTGTCTCTCATACTCGTTGCCATTAGCAGCCTCTGCATTTACAAAATCTCCTATTCTCTGCAATAACTAACAAGGTCTCATAACATCAGAGGTCATAGTGGGTTTTTTTTTTTTCTGAAGTGCCCACTTGAATTTCACACAGATATACCCTTGAACTCCAGCCGATTCTATAGCAAACATTCATACGGCCATTTAATTCATGATATGTTACAATAAGACCTGACATTTCTTTAATGTAAATAAAATAATAATAAAAAAAAAAAGAATACCAGCTACATCAACATTAATCACATACTTTAATCTAGAGAAGCCAGAAACAAATAGGTTGTTTGTGCACATGATGTCACATCACTGCATTGCTATGGTGTCGACTGCAGATGGAGTTTCACATAGTTCACACACTCTCGAAATGCCAAAATATGGTGTGTGTCGTTTACAGTTGCTCCAATCGATCGAACTGAGAAACCACAAGGAGCTTTTATCAAGTACCAAAAGTTGTTGTTCACAACGGGGAAAAATGCAAGAAGCTGATCGATAATCGTCGAAAAACATATAATGCTCGCGTGTGCAGGGAACACTTTGCTTTGTTGTGTAAATGAACAACAATTTCACCACTTTTATGTCCAACAATAATTTTCTCCTTATACCTTTATTTCCTAATATCATCTAAACTAGCACGGCATGGGCTTTCCTCCATCTTGTCCATTCTGCTTTTCACTTCCTGCCCTCCATCTGGCCTTAGCGCATCATTGGAATCACATGACTGCAAACAACCTGCACCCATTTAACACCCTTTTCCTTCCTTCCTTCTGCCAGAAGGACAGGATACGTGAGCAAACAGATGCTGCTGCAGCGACAGACGTTCAGATTCTCTGGTCGTGGGACAGTTTTTGTGTAACCACCAGTGTTCCCTGCAGCTCTGAAGAAATTCAAAATCGATCATTGCATTTACACACTGTGGCACCTGGGTGAGGATGGTTGCAAGCCAGCATCTTATGTCTCTCAAAACAACTACAGTTGTGCTGCTCTATGAGTCAATAAACAGTTACTTTAGGCCAGCGGGTTGTTTGTCAAGTGCAATTACAGGAAAAAAAAACATTTTTTTGAGACTGCTGCTATCCAATACAAACCAGGTGGAGATCGCAATGGAAAGTAAACGTAAATGATCGAAGGATAGACTGGAAGAGGTATGTGTGGCACTAAATACGCTGAGTAATGGGAGCTTCTGTTAAGAACCGCAAAAAGGGCCAGAATGGGCTCTGCGAAAACACGGGGGGTAAATGAAGACGGAGGTAGACGGGGGCCATGAAATATGCATGTGTGTCCTGAAGCAGAAGAGGGACACGCTATAAACAAGATATCAATAAAGACTATTAATAGCTAAATAAATAAATATTATCCTTCATCATCGCTCATTACGCAAAAGAAGAAGAAAAAAAAGAACACAAAGAGGTCACAGTAACAGATCTTCATTCATTAAGATTCAAGATTTACCGGTGAGTAAAATAGCACGACATATACAGAGTTATCTGTAAGAACAGTAGAAATCTCACAGCAAATGAAATGTTAAACAAGAGCTGCGTGTGGTACACTGTAACGCCTGAGGGGCATTACAGTCTGTTGTCGGAAGATAGTCTTGGCATATTATATTTTACAGGCCGTGATTTGTAATTAAATATTAAGTGTAATTAGCAGAATCTTTCTTGGTGAGTAATTCAGTAGCGTAAGAGTAACCTATGGTGTTGGTTTTTAGTGTAGATCTAATGTAAATCTCACATTTGCTGTGTGGAAAGTACAGTAGCAGCGTGCTTTCTGTTCACCGCCTGCCTGCATCATCGCGGCTGTTGCAATGTAAAAAAAAAAACTGTTTTCAAGGTATTTGGCAGAGAAACGTGTTTCAACACTTGAAATGTTTCATTATATTTAACCAAAAAAAAAAAAAAGAAACTTGTTAGGGAGTTTTCCTGAGAACGTTAGCTTTCCTTTCATTAGTCCTTGCAATAGTCCTCTAAGTGCAGAGTTCACAGCCCGATCATCTGACTCTTAAAACTAATCACCTGCCTCATACAATCTGTCAACCTTTTACAGAGGCCTCCAGGTTATAGAATAATTGGTTGTGGTTCACTTTCTTCTTGGGATGATGTGTTGTAGTTCTTCTTTTTGTTTTGTTTTGTATGTATTCTCCTCTCCGAGGGTATTTTGATTTTTAGAAACACTCATCGTGACATTTCGCAGGCAGCAAGTAAACTTTGCTAATCTGTGAAAGCCGACTGTCACTTGGGCAGATCCAAATAATTGATTGGCCCCATTACCCTAACGCTGTATTTTCTCTGCATGACACTTTATGTTATTTAGTTCTAGCAAGCTATTATTTCACCACTGGGGGTTTCATTATGGAATCTCATAACTACCATAAAGCGCTGTTTAAACTGACTTTTTGTCCATAATCCAATGATGGGTTTGAAAAAGACTTGTTCACAATTGTAACATGAGACTAAACAATAATGATTAGGAGCTGGATAAAATGTCCAGGAGCCTCTGGGTTTAACAGTTTCTAAACATTTTACCAACCACAGTCAAACATTTATAGCTATCTTGAGGTACTCTCTCAGTGGGAGGTGGGGGTGGTGGTGGTGGGGATGGGGGGTGGAGGGGGGGGTCAATATTAAATTATCAAAGTGCATATTATCAATTTATTCCCGACCTTTTACATGCATTTTTTGCTTACGTTTATAGTTATTTCATTGCAGCATTCCCCTAAAGAGCATTCAGTACGGAAACATATTGATATTATTTCCGTATAGTGTAGGAAATCATTATGCATATTATACTATAACATGTATTCCCATACCTTGCAGACCTATCCAAACCTCCACACACACACACACACACACCTACGGTACAGTAATCACCAGCTGATTGTTATCTCCAAGAACAACTGGCCCTCCTCCCCTGGAGTGACAGAATGTAACCTTTAGGAGGAACTGACCCATCTCCTCAGGGACAGTCAGTGTAGACAGCAAATTCGCAGCGACCATGTCTTTTATAAGGCAGCCGGAAAGGGCACCGGCTTGTTGAGGGGATACACACACACACACACACACACAGCTCACGGATGTCAAACCCTTGGAGCTTTGCCTGTTCACCGCTTGATAATTGGTCATCTATCTGCTCTCCTGTGATCACCAGTTTAGTTCCAGCTCTGTGGGTCAGTCATTTATTTCTGAACTCATTGCTACTTGTTTGTTTCCACTTGTGTAGTCAGCTGTTTACTTCTGGTCCTATGATCAGGGATTTATTTCTGGTGCTACAGTCAATGGTTTACGACTGGTTTCAAGGACATTGCGGTATATGTGTGTGTGTGTGTGTGGTACAGCAGCCATTTTCTGTCTGATATTATTAATTGGCTGCAGACTTATTTAATGCAGTGGAAATTATGCGTTTAGCTCATAAATCCTAAACGGAGATAGAGAGAGTGAGAGAGAAATAATTTCTATAGGGTGGTCTGAAAAAGTGTTCCTGATTTCTTATTTTTTGCATGCATATATATCAATATAAACATGTGATATTAGTTATTAGCTCGATGATCAAACATGCAAACACTTTTTTATGTATATTTAGGTCATATTCTAATTTGTGCAAGTCCGTATATGATGATGATGCTGTAATGCCAACAATCTCTATGTTATCTTTCTATAGTGTGAGGCCCCTTCTAAGTATCTGAGCAAGACTGTGAATAGAAAAGTAGCGAGAAGTTTGGCTGCAGTGAGCGAGCAGTGTTTGTGAAATGAGGTTGAGTGGGACACCCTTGTGCACAATATTGAATGGAGCCTTGGGAGCAGAGTGGGATCATGGCAGGATGAGTCAGCTCTATAAAAGCAGAGAGGTAAGTAGTAGCTTACATATTGATGGGGTTGATGTCTCTGGTGAGAAAGATATGAGATCTATATGACAGCATTACCTTGAGGCCCCTTGAGAATCTCTGTCAAGAATACAAACTGCTAGTTAATCAGTGATGAGGGTATCTCCAGATTTGCGTTTAAGAAAATACATTGTGGATGAATGTTACTGCTGCATGAGAAGAAAAAAAAAAAATATTGATCAACTGTTAGCTATATTCAGACTACCCAAGATATTACTCTCTTTTATTGGCAAGTTTATTAAACCTACTGCTTTATAATCGCTATGGGGAAAGATTTCAATGTTTCATTTACAGGTAATGATTAGTCCAACTTATAAGAATTCCAGAAATGATGTCAAGGGAGATGACGACTAGATTCTTTCATTTCATAATCATTAACTACTATTGGACTCCTTCAAAACTATTTAGACTCAATTTGAGAGAAAATCCCAAGTGATGAAAACACTTAGTTACCAATCTGAGGTTGTGCTTAAAAAGACTTGTAGGTGAATTCATTCTCATTCAGTTTCTACGTGTAAAGAAACATCTCCATATTTTTGCCTTCACATATGTCAGCACAGACAGCATTTATAGTCAGCTGGTTTAAAGTACGTCTAATCAATATTAATTCTAATAACAATGGTCCTGTATGTAAAAAAAAACATTCTGCATTAAAACCAAAAGCCGAGGTGGTCTCTCACTGCTCACATAGCAACTGCTTTCTGCAAAAAAAAAAAAAAAAAAAAACAAGCCTGGAAAACCAACTGTGTGCTACCTGTTCAGCTCCAAATGGGAGAAAGAAGACAATGTCAGTAACAAGCTGGTGAATGTAGTGAAGCATTTAGCAGCTACTGAGCTAGATATATTATATTATATAGATATTTACCCCAGTGCAGATCATATGGAGACCATATGTTTATGTGTGCACTCAGCTGCTTAATACACTGCTGAGGCATAATGCACAATTAGACTATCAAATGCTTCCAACCTTATCTTTTCAATTATGACTTTCGGCAGAAATTGAGAAATAATGGGATTTATCACTTTTCTTTTGTTATTGTCAAACATATCCGTATATATTGGACAACATATCCAATTTATTGAACAATCCAGAAACCAATCTTTGAAGAAGGTATTAATAATAGGTACCCTATTATATTATAAATATAATAGTCAAACATTTTGGTCCAGGCCTAAATATCTCAACAGTGATTGGATGGATTGCCATTCATTAACTTTCATCCCCAGAGGATGGACTATACTGACATTTGTGGCTTTTCTTATTATGATATATATGTGATATATATATATGAGGTTCACATTTGTGGTTTTGTGTAGAATGTTTTGTTTAAGTAATGGATGGATTGACATTTAGTACAGACATTAACTATACATCTAGTGTCACCGACATACGGGAATTTAAATTAGTTTAGAATTAGCTGCTAGCATGTGGACCTGTTGTTTTTCAGACCTCTATGTTGTGCGTCTCCCAGCTGAACCTATGAACAAGGACAAGAAGTCTGAGAGTAGTGGACAGAATAACTTTCAATGCCAAATTGTCCATATTTGTATTGACATTTCCCTTTAGTGTGTGCCCCCCCCCCAACATTTGGTTACCAGTCATGTCATAGAGAGCCATGAAATCACCAAATCTGTGCAGGCAGGAAAACCAACACCTGCTTATGTACAATGAAACTGTCACTTTACAAGGTCAAGCTCTGGTAAGAAAATGACGGGCCTCGGTATCATGAAAATTAAATTGACAGGAAATTTATCCACTAATGAAACAGACAAAAGAACCAATCACTTGTTATCTGAAATGTCGTCTATAGTGATTTAAAAGATACAGAGTCCATCTCTTCCTTTCTCTGTTTCCTTCCAGCTATAATGAAGTCTCTCACTGAGTTGAGTGATCTCACTTTCAAACCGTTTTTTTTTTTTTTTTTTTTTTTCAAAACCGTCTAATTAGACTTCCCATCCTCTCACTGTCGATCTTGTCTAATTAAAGGTCTCTCATTCTTCCCCTCACCTCGCGTGTCTAGAAACTCGTCAAATAAAGATCTCAGTCTCTCTGCACCCAACTAAATAAACTCACTTCCTCCTCTTTTTCTTTGCATCTACACCTTGGTAAAATATAAAATCTGTGAATGAATATCATTGTCTCCCTATAACATACCTCTCACCTCTGTTCTCATCTAATCAGGGGTTCTTCCTTGTTTACTTCCTCCTGGCAAATCTAAAGCTGATTTTTTTTTTTTCTTTAATTGAGCCTATTCCTTTAGATGTTTAAGATCGTGCTCGCTCAACATCTCGTCTGTTTCCTGTATCGGTGCTGGAGGTTTTATGTTTCTTTTTCGTTGGCACAGACCAACGGGAAGCAAATCTGTTCAATGAGCGGAGCTCAAGTATCACATCTAATCTTCTCCATAGTTGTTGCAATATCCACAACAAGAGATTGAAGGTAAAATGTATTTTTTTTCTTTCAATATTACCTGATCTCAAGTGGCATTGGGGTTACTTATACATATTACTGCAGATGTATCTTTATATTTTTAATTTGTCAATTAGGATCACCATTAGCTGCTAACGAGGTAGCAGCTATTCTTCCTGTGCTCTTCTTTGCTTGCCGATATCATAAAAAAGAGAACATTTTTCATATTCTTCATTTTTCATAGAGACAAGAAAACCATATTACTGCAAGAGTGCATTTTTAACCGCACAACTACGACAAGACCGGATTAAAGTTAATGTTTCTACAACAACCGTACGTTCTATTTGGTTTTATTACAAAATTGGACTAACGTTGTATATTCTTGTATTTATCAATTATTAATGTACATGTGAATTACATACACATTCTTGTCTAACTGCACCACCTGTGTTAGACAGTTTCATTTATAGCTTTTATGCACGTGTTCCAACATGTACATCTACTGAAAGCACACATGTGACTCAAACTACTAGGTCAGAGCTTTGATATTGGGTACATACAGTATATCAGGGATTTTTTTTATTTATTTATTTCATTAAACATTATGTGTATTAAAGAAGTTATATTTTCAGTACTGTGCATGCACCTAAAATTCAATATAAGCCTTGCAGAGAGAGAGCTCTCTGAACACATTTTTAGTTGTTAATTTGGCTGAGGTGCACTTCAAATTTATGATGACATCAGTCCCTCGAGGTTTGTGCTTCATGCTGTGGAGGTAAAGGCGGCGTGTTAGAGGGTGGCTGGAGCTAGAGGAGCAGAGATGTAATGTTACACTGCAGCACCTGCTCACGTCCTCCAGCCTCTCTGGCTGTTTATCTCCTACTGAGCAGCGAGGATCTCAGCAAAGTGATGCAGTCTATGAGCTGTTGAACATAGAAGATGGCTTGATTTTGTGTTGTTTAAAGACTTAAATTCCTGTTTGTGTACAGTATTTGTGCCTATTTCACCAGGTTTTAGGATAACTTGGTGTGATAGAACTACTCAGAGTCGTTATGGTATGTCAAATATGGGAGCTACAGCTGAGGACAGTGCTTACCAAATGTCGAATGGCAGCACATAATCAGTTTTGGGAAATCAAGACTCTTGTTGATTACAAGTATCTCTGGAAATATAGACCGAAATTTTGTGCCTGGCAACAGTACAATCCAATAATGACTAATTACACAGCGTTTAAGGGAAATCCTTAAACAACGACGACATGTGAGTTTATTCAAAGAGATTTAACCGCAGTACCTGCTATTGTTTACTCAGATCACATGCTCGCTTGTTTGGATTCACTTGCCTTCTTATCCAACCTGAAAGTTTGTCAAATGAGCAAAATGTCTTTAAACGCAAACACATGCTCTGTGCGCAGAAAAGCGGAGAAAAGACATGGAGAAGATTATGACATACACCCAGAAATTAAAACAACCATGCTGTGACAACACCGGTGGAGGTCAGATGGTTGTCAGCATGTACTTCTAGTACGTATGGTTACAATATGGAACGATTTCTGCCTACGTTGTATTTTTTATTTTTAATTCTAACACCTCTTTCTTACAATAAATCGTTGTAAGAGTGACATTTCCTAGTCAGGAGTCATCAGATACATCCTTTATTGGACCACCTTCCTCAGTATGTCTGGATCTATTTACTATATACTTTATTAAACGAACCCACACACAGTAAAGCACACCAACATAGTATTCATAGTAATTAAAGGTACTCCTAATCTAGAAAGAATCCCAGTGTTTGACATATTAACACATACTCTACTATCCAGCATTCAGTATTCAGTTGTGACTCTTTGCCTTTTAAATGTATTATTAGGCAACACACTAGTTTGACACGAGATAATATAGGTTTTTGTTTGGTTATTCCCCTTATTATTTTCCTATTTAAATTCTCTCAGGAGTAGAAACAAACGTGCAGCCTCCTGCAGGTAATCTCTCCACATAGATCATACTCATTTGATTTTTATCTCAAACCAGTGCTCACATCGATTCCACAGTATAAATCCAATCTTTTTACGTGCATCACAGCACTGCCGGGGGGAAACAATTTTTATCGAATGCAAATTATGTCACCTTTACTGTAATTTGTATCATCACCTCTTATGAGACAGGAGATTATTATTATCAAGACCGATTGCAGGGGGGTTTAGGACAGCCAATGCTGCACATTTTTAAAGCTTGAAATGTGAACGATCGTTGTATTACATTATCTGTGAGAGTTCGGAAAGGTAGCGCACATTATGGTAACACACTCTTCATTGTTAAAATAATTAGTAGTTCACAGACGTTTTACAATGTTGTTTAACTCACAAATTGGGAAGACGGAATTTAAAATTGTGAATTTGGTAGCTGCCAATATGACATATTTCAACTTTCATAACGAGACGTTCTTTCACACTCGACTAAATCTGTATTTCCTTCTCTGCTCTTATGAGATGGAGGACACTTTTGCTCTTTTTTGGCCATCACAGTATAACAGTCGGGAAGATTTGACAAGCATGGCAGGTTTCTCCAACTCAGCCTAGAAATGGAAGGCAAGAAAGCCGCAACTTCTGAAGCCAATTAGTTAAGTTTTGCCTGTTTTCTTTCATTCTCCTCACACGAAAGAAAGGATTGAATGAAAACTTCCTACGGTCGTCTTATCATATGGTAATAATGTACCATGTCCTGCATGTTTTTATGTGCCAAGTCATCTTCACATCATTTATTCTCTTTATTTTGCAGTGCATTCTAATCTCCCTCCATGAAGAAAAAAAAGGTACTTAGAGGATGCTTTTGCAGAATGGCTGCTTTCTGTACTGCTGAAATGTGCCAACAGGGAACATTTACTCAGAGATTCTTTGCAGTGTTTAGATAAGACTTTGGATGCTGGTGACAAATCAAATGCATGTCTGTGGGAGTGTGAGAGGACAGCAATACAGCCAAACATACAAAGCTGTGCTGCCTCTCTGCCAAAATGAGATTCATATCATAAGTGAATAGGGGTTTTATGAAAACGAAGCACTGAATAGTACAAAAATATCCACTGTGTTAAAGTGTTAAAGAACATATATTCACGCCAAATAACGGTGATTGCAGTAAAATAGAGAAAAAGAAATAGAGAAAGAAAAATATGTTCAGTTTTCTCTTGGAAAAGTGGCACCTTCTCCTGCAGCACTCACTGTTAAAAATGTTCAATTTTTAATACATTGTTTTTTTCATAACTATTGCCGATTTAATACACCGCACAGCAGAAACAACATTATGTATACACATTTATTTTTTTTACATGTGGTTTGGTGAGAAATTAGGATGTTTGTAGCTTAATTATGAAATATACCAGCTCAAAGTCTGTGACTTCAAGGACTAAAGTGAAAATGGCCCCGTTCCCATTCTTGCATGTTGGCGTATTGTTGAAGTAGCCAGAGGGGATGCAGTAAAAAGAACGGAGAAAGGCAGAGCAGGTTGAATATCATCTGTCTGTGTCTTCCAGCATTGTAATAAACAGTCTCTCATGGTTCTGTGGGAGTAGTTAAGAAAATTATAGCTGTGCCTCAAACAAATTACTTATGTCAAAGTGGTCCCAAGATAAAATAGTATTTTAAAGGTGGAAAATTGTGTTCTGATTACGACAAAGTACGAGCCTGGCATCACCAGACCAATTCACAACATGAGCTTGCAGATTCATCTGGTTCCCTGGTTAGCAAACTATATGATGATCTCTCTCTCTCTCTATATATATACATATATATGTAGGGATAGATAGAGTGAGATAAAGTGCAAGAAGAGGTGGTAGCAGGTCTCAGGGGGACTGACCTCTGCAAAAAAAGGAAAACACAAAACAAAAACAAAACAAAACATAGATGCTCAAACAGAAAAAAATGAATAATAAACAGAACAAAATCACAACCTAAACCAAAAAAAAGTGTGTTGCAATATTTGCAAAGGTTATTATATGACATCTCTCTTTTTGTCCCACACGTCTTTAAATCGGAAACTCCTCATCATAAGTAACAAGTCATCCGAAATGTCTCGACACAAGTGAGCTGACATGCATTAGTTTGTACCTGTTCACGTTCTGATCCATTACACTTGTTACACTTTGAATTATTATTAATAATTCTGAAGAACTATACAGTTGTGAACATTATAATCATGTTCACAACTTCAAATTGGGGACCCACTAGTCTAGAAGTCTATTAGTCCTGTAACTAGAGGCCATTGATGAAGTTACAGTTTTCTCTGTCACACAACGTGTCACTTTTTACGTTTTGATCCAACCGGCCTGTCAAAGATTTGATCCTGGTCCTTTAAAAAAAAAAAGGTGATCGCTATGTCCTCACACTTCTGCATTTTAACACGGTCTGAGAATGAACATGGAAACATGTCGCAGCTGATCTGAACAGTTGACAATTGCAAAATAATCAACCCTCAAGATTATTTTCTAAAGCCTTAGTGACATGATTAATGGGATAATGGCTCATTGTTTCCCGTGGAATCTGTTGAAGTGGTTCGCCTCAGCGTTTGCTTCTTCAAATAAGAAGTGTGGATTTAATCATTTTAAACATAAACTGTCAAGAAGGATGAGGAGGGGGAAAAGCAGGAAATCAAAGCCTGGACTACTTACACGCATACAGTAAACACATTAACTTCGTCCGCCGTTAAACTGTTTGAATGAATTAACAGATAATTGAAAAACTGATTATTTAATCTGCAATTAAAAACAGATTTTCATGTTGTGAAATGAATTGTGTAAATAGTAATAATATTATGTGTCTGTTTCTGAATGCTTTTAAAAGCGCTACAGAAAAGACCATACATAAGGTTGATTATATATTGATTGATTGATTGACTGTATTGACTATGTAATATCAACTTAACCTGAAATCTGAAAATAATAAAATAAATAAATATTCCCGTACTGTATACTTTAGATTTACTGAGGGCACATTTTCAATCTCAGTGGGAAATACAGCCTGTTTGTGACATTTCTAAAAGGGTCAGTTATTTTGTTATAGACTGACAGCCAGTAACTATTCTGACACAGTCACTAACCTTTTGGCGAACATATAGACCCAAATCATGTTTTTGACCTTTCCTTCACTTCACACATTCTGACAGTCGGCGCCTCACACTGTCAATATTGAGTTTAATTTAAAACGCTTTTTGTATCTTTCTTTGCAAATTGAGCCGCACGAGCCTTCCCTCCTATCTGTATTAATTCGATAAAGCTGCATTTTGCTCCGATTTTCTACCGTTTTGTGCTTTTGTTTTTGATACCGCTCATTGTTGTCTTAACTGTGATCACTCATTTGAAGACAGTGAAAATGTGAAAGCTGTTAATGAAATAATACATTGTAGTCAGACAGCAAAAGCCTTTAAAAAAACAAACATCTTGTCTGTCAGACGGACCTGCGAGATGATTTGTTGAACCTCATCACGGAGAACATTTGTTTACTGAAATAAATGCTTCCAAACATACTCAGCACACAGGCAGCCTTGAGGCGGAGTTGTGGCATTGTGTTTGAGATGAAAGGGGCAAACTCTTTCGCCTCGAGAGATTCAAACTTGGCCCTCAGTGGGCTGCTCCACGGTAATTAATTCAGCTCTATGTGTCAGTATTTTGGAAAACTCTCCGCATCAACTGCAAATGGATTTGTAAAACTTTCAAAACTCTATTTATGTGCATCAAGGCTCATAAACCTCTTCCTAAATTTCTAGTTTTTCCCACTTTGGCTCTCTCAGTGAATGCAGTTTTGTTTGAATTGCCTTTTACTGCAGTATGCATATTCATGAATGCCTGGTTTGTGTCCTTCCAGTTTTTCCATTCAGGTCACTGAAATACGGTTACATAACTTTTGAATTATCAGTCTTCAGCATCAACTGGAGGGGTTGGGATGATCATATTATCTTTTGCTCATGTTATGGCCTGAGAAAACCCCTGTATATATATATATGATGACATGTGGCTTTCTTACACTCTCTCCAGACCAATAGTGACGTTAACAGAGACAAGCACTGCGGGGGAATTTCGCCATTCCAAATTGGAAAGCATAAAGAGGGGGAGGGAAAATGAATTAAAGTATGTTGGATGGTGTGACAACTGTCTGTTTGGTGTTCATTATGCATTTATGTGCTCTGTGTGGCAACGAGGAAGAAGTATCCCAACAAACTGACCGTACAGATTCATGTTCTACACGTGCCAAATCTGCAAATCTGTGCCTCCACTTTAACATGCTTTCAATAATGCTCAGCCACGGCTCAAAGTGATGATGATGATTATGGTATTGAACTATAGAGTAAGTAAAAATAAAATGCTGCTTCAATTTGAATGTCGAGGTAATAATAATAATATATATATAGGAATGATTGTGCTCACTTTAAGTATGTTAGATAATTTTTTTTTTAATGAATTGAATCACTAATTTATATTGGACAGCCCTTGAAAATAAAGCTGCTGCTATGTTAATGCTATAGTCTGGTGTGAGTGAGATGCTTGTGTAATCTAATGCAAATGTGTATGTCTTGTTGGCAGACAAGCCGCCTCCTCTAATAGTCCTGCGGTGTTGATTCTGGCACAGCGGCAGTACAAACATGTTGCTGTGGAAGAGGTTACTTCCACTGTAATGTATTTACTGTCTAATTTGTGTCTCAGTGAGAGACCATATATCCTGTTTAGGGAGTGACACCTCTCCTCCTGCACTTTATGGAGCGGTGCAGGCATTTGATGGGGACTTGAACATGCTGTGCTGATGGATGAGCTTGTCAAGGCAGCCCCATGATGCTCTGCTCCCCACAGAATGCACAGAGCTGGAGAAACTCAATCATCTGGAAAGGTATCGCTTGTAACATAGTTAATAACTCGTTCGTAACACCTGGAAAATAATCTTTTTTTTTTAAGAGTAACGTGCTTCACTCGCAACGGATTGGTTTACAGTTTACGCTAAGCTAGGATGTTAGTGTTTATAATTGGCATTTTTTTTTGGCAAAACAATGCTAATTTATTGTGTTGTGACACCCGCCTTTTGTCAGTTGATGAAAATGCCTAAGGTTGCTGCGGTGCATGAGTCAACAAGCTGTTTTTCAAACCGTGCCTTTTTATTGCACACACTGTTCCTTTGCCTTCACCAGTCTGCCTCCGCTGCCAGTGTACAATGCTGAAAACACTTTGCCTCTAATGTCAGGAATTCAGCTCAAGACTGAAAGTTTGATTCCCCGAGGCAGAAGTTGTGAATGGCTGACAGGTGTTTCAAAGTGTTCAATTTGTGGATGTTCTAACACAAATTCTTGAAACATTGTGCTTTTATACATCTCTCTATGAGTGTCTTTCAACACTATTTTTGTGCTTCTATTTTTGTTCTCAATTTTCTAATGTGAAAAAAAAAAACCCAAACCAATCAACAGCATTCCTGAGTGAAGCCTGAAGCTATTCTAACGGGGCTGTAACGTTAACAAGTCACATCTTAAATTATAGCCATAAACCATTACTGAACTGAAACTAATATAAGACATCTACCCCACTATTTGCTATTGGATACATTTGAATATATATTTTCTATATACAGTTAGGGAGGGATGTAACATATCACAATATAGTGTTGATGTATGGGTGACCTGCATGAGAAGTCAGTTTGAGAAAAGAAAGCAACAAACGTAGCACAATTGCCCTGTGACTCCCAGCTGACTGCAGTAAACCAGGCAATAAGGTATTTTATTTTGAAAGGCTTATATAGTGTTGTTGTAAATGTTGTGGAATGCAGATGGATGGCACCAACCATGAAACTGAGGTAAACAAATGCTCTTTGGGGACTGCACATAAAAGTTGCCCCGTGTATACTTTTATACCTTTTCACAGTTTTCTATTGTTTGTGCTAGTAGAATTACATTTTGAAATAAAAAAAGTATGCAAATAATTATGTTTTTTGGGTCACTAGTTAATTTTTCAGGGCAATATATGAGGATCAATTCATGCCAAATCTGAGCTGAAGCAGCAACTGAATCTCGGCTGAATTAAATCTCAGACCACAGCGTGTCAGATTTCACTATTTTCACCACATTTCTAAATACGCATCATACAAAACTTAACAAAAACAACATTAGTAGCAGCATGTTACTCTTCCTTTCTTTTAATACAGGTTTTCTTTACAGCCTCATTAGACTCCAGGAGAAAGATGCATAATGCTGTAATTTCAAGGCTAAACAAAAGCAGAATATGCAGTCGCTGCATCAGATTGTCCCAGGTTTGACACATCAGTCACTGTAATATTATGCATATATGCAAACGCCTATTGTGTATTCACACAATTTGCCATAAATAGAAGTCAACTCACAGAGTCATAATAAAGCAGTGTATCCGGACCTCGGTCTGGCACTGGTAATGTCTTGTAGCACTGCCATATAGCAGCTTTTGTGCTGCTATTCACAGCCATTACCCAACTGCAATTTGAGCCATAATAGCCTATTGATTGACGACATACAATCTGAAATTGAAATGTTATCTCCACATTAACGGTTTAACATGTACGGTTTGAGTGGCAATGTGTAAAGCTATACTTGTGTGACCATTTAATAAATGCGTGTGCTTTTAGATAGAGATCTTAACACGTGCATTTTTTACAGTATATGAGAACGAGGTACAATGCTGAAAATATTAAGTCTCCAAATTAATAAAAAAAAAAAACAACAGCCATTTTCTGTTTAGGCGGTGCATGCATGTATGCAGGCAACCCTGGATGTCTACTAAAGCTCTGACAGTTGACAGGTAAAATTGTGAAATATTACATGGCTCTGTGAAACAGTTTATAGCCACCTCCTCTCCTCGCTCCTAGTGAACTGGAGTGCAGTTTCCTCTGTAAACACATGAAGGTCTTTAAGACAAGCAGAGGAGGAGGCAATGACACATATCATATTTGCTTTTCATAATAAGGAGCATTAAAGAATGGTTAGGGATTACAGACAACACTGATTGTTATTGTCCGAAACAAACTAATCCCCTGCACACTAACTCGAATCAACAATTTTATTTAACCCGTTTGATCAGTTAAACATTAACATCCAGGTTGGATGTTGTCTGTTTTAAAGATGTCATATATTTGTCACAAAATCAAAGGAAAATACAATATTGATTTTTGACAGCCAGGTGATGCAGCACACTCTTCCGCCAGACAACACTGTTAAAAACACCTTAAACACTAGAAACACCTTGTTTCCTCTCAGTGCTACATGTAGTCACATATCACTGTGCTATTTGAAGGGAGGGAGTGTAGTGGTGCGCGGTTTATGGCAGTAATTCACATAAACGACAAAAAAAAAGAAAGATTTAAATCGTATGAGAAACACAATTCTTATATCCATCAAATCCATAGTGGCAGTGATTCCCCCCATTTGCCCAAGTTGTCCTAAAATATATACACTATTATAGACACTATTGCTGTGGCTGTGTGACCCTGGAAGTATGTGTGGGAGATTTTATGACACTCAACAACAAGATCTGCCAGTTCTGCTGACTCCGTGTCTTACAGTTTCAGTGGTGCATAACAGATATCCCCATTCACAACTGCTAATACATACTGTCTACACATACCTCCCTCTATCACACTGTAAGGAAAACAAATTCTGGAAAACAAGTGTTTGGTAGCAGGAATGACACACTAGGAGATGACAACGCTGGATCAGGTCAGGCATGACCCCAGAAATACAGACATAGATTAATGTCTGCTGACGCGTCTGTGTGTGTGTGTGTGTGTGTGTGTGTGTTATTATGCTATTACTCTTCAGGCGGGTAAATAATACATGTTAGTATTATACACTTATCACACAAATGACAACTCTTTAGGAAACCTGTTCTTTGTAGTATAACTGTATAACACTTGACTAATACCATTATTGACCAATAACGACAGAAATATCACAGAGAATAAGCTTCATTTTGGTCAAGTCAGTTTTATTTATATAACACCAAATCACATCAGTTATATATAGCTGCATATGAAACAGCCACTGTAAAGCAAAGCATTACAATAAGATGTATCCAATTCTCTCAATGCTCCTGATTTTAGATGTTATTAAGATGAATAATTGTTGCTATATAATTTTAAATCAAACCATTAAGGCTTATTAAAAAACAAGCACACGTTCAACAACTCAGTTTCATCTCCATCGGCTCTGTTTACCTTATTTTTTGTCTCTTATGTGTATATTACATTATATTAATTTATCCTTTATTTAACCAGAAATGTCATGCTGAGATACAATATCGCCGCTGCCAGTTTAGCTGCCGATGGATAATGCGATTGATCAGCAAAATTAGACTGGCATCGTTGAATATGTCGGTGAGCCGATCACTTAAAAATATATATATTTAAAAGTCCAAAATAAGCAAACACTGAAACAAACCTCAAAATATAAAAAAACCCTTCAGTGAAAAAAAACAACTAGTGGGATAAGCTGAGACATCTGTTCCACATCCAACTACGTCCATCTGCACGTTAGGGAGATTAGATATCTCGAACCATAGAACAATCTCTGGAGCATTATTTTGTATAAATTTCGACTGATGCTCTCGATCATTTTTTTTCTCTGTGAATTCCAATTTTTACTCATATATATATATGTATGCTTGAATGGAGATGTCAGGATGACAAAATGCAGTGTGTCAGTTCAGAAATCTGACCACATGATTCATGAAAGATACATCATTCAGTCAAACAACAGACCATGCAGGCTACAGTTGAGGCAGAGATAACCTGCAGGCAGTGAATCTAACACAAAACCAGAACTGCCATGATACGAGGATGAAGATAAGTGCAGCGTAAAAGGAGTTCTGTGCATCTCAGAAAGGGAATATGTGACTAAGTGCAGTACATTTACTCAAGTACACTAATTAAATACAATTAAAGTTCCTTTACTTGAGTATTTCCCTTTTAATGCAACTTTGTACTTCTCCTCCACACATTTATGTCACAGCTACAGTTATTAGTTACTTTTCCGATAAGAATTTTGCGTGAAATAACGTGAAAAATTAAAAATAGGACAAAGAAACAACGACAAAACAACACACTTCGAACCCAGAACTTTTGCTGCTCCACATGAACAGATATTCCCAACATAAGCATTGAATACGTCAGCAGAGAATCCCTAATGGATATGTTTCATGTGCTGATATGGAATTGTAGAGTATGGCATTGGAAATTTAAAAAAAAAACAGTCACAGTTCTCCGCCGACCCTTTCAATACTGATTTGCCCTGCAGGTTTTCTTGCCATGTCATTAACAGCAGAATTTTTTAACCATCATAATTGTTCATCGTTCTGCAATTACGTCTACAATCAAAGAATAATTTCATGTGCTTCAATCCACTTTGCAAACCACATTTATTGAAAAGTAAAAAAAAAAAATAAAAAAAATTGCTTCAGTCTATTCCTTACACCACTGAGCACAAAATAACAGGATCAGGAAACAATCAAGCCCATCTTGTCAGTAATTCATTTTCTCCATTAAAGGATCATGATCTGTTCTATGATTCATGATGGCCATGCAGGAGAGTAGTGTAATTGGAGTGTATGAAAAGTGATGGCTCTCTCTCAACAGGATTTCAGCTCTGTTATCAGAGTAGTTACCGTTTCCAGTGTTACTTTTTCTTTCCCTTTCTACTTGCACATCATATACACATCAAAGTCATATTCCAGCAGTGCACTGCGGTAATGAATGTCCCACATTTCTGCTGCTTGAATTTGATGATGTCCCATTGAAAGCCTTTTTTCTTCATGGTCTAATTTCTTCAGATTTCTGATAAAATAAAGTCATTATGATATTGTAGTGTCAGTGTTAAAGTGGTACTGCAATTACTTGTGTTATTGCAGTTCTGCTGATGTGGAGTGCTTCAGATACATTTATTATGGTCAAAACAAGTTAAAAGTATTTATATGTGGAAACAAGAGTAAATGAGGTAGACTAAATGTGAAATACGCTGCCTCTCTTTAATTTTGATGTCCTCTTCTGCAACAGCAATAAAAGTGGATAAATCATATTGGGCTCTTAGGTTGTTTATTTATTTATGATTGGATAGATTTGCTCAAAGGATTTGTGCTTATATAAAACATATTAGTTTTGAACTGTCCGTGGATAGTAGCCTAAGAGTCTGTGCATTCTTAATTATAAGCTGTGTTCAATGTCTACTCTTCTCTTTTTAGATCACACCATGTGAAAAAAACAAACTCTGACCGGTAAGCCCAGTTAGCCCCTATATACAATTTCTGTATCATCAAATTATATCCTGAGTAAGAAGACCCACTCAAAATAATCCAAATTAATTTCCAGAATCAGATAAATGCTCGGCTCCAGCAGGATGGTCACCGATTCAAAACAGCCGGCTCTTTTCTTACTCCTTACAGCTCTGATCTCCAGCTGTTAACATGCAGTGGCAGAAACCAGAAGCCCCGTCCCGCTGCTGCAGAGTGGAGACACTTGCCGTTCACATGTCCAAATTGCATCAAATTCAATTCGACAATGCACATTCTTCATCCGCCAAGTGTGAAGTCGATTGGATGAGCGATTCTTGAGATACGTGAAGGACAATCAGACTTACAGAGAACCCAAGCTTTATAGTTAGATGTTTATAGTAGTATTTCTTCATTAAAGTGAACATGAATTTTATTTTGGATGAATTCCATATATGCCGTCCTGCAGTCTATCTTTAAAGCATGATTATATAGCATTAAATATATAACAATAGAAGGTGATGTACTGTGCCGTTGCTATATCTAATAAATTATTATGTAATTTGATGATAGCCCTTTTAACCAATTCCAGCTGCAGCAATTTGAATCTTGTTAAAACGTAGTCATTCGTACTGTAGTACTTTCTACATTCAGCCTACAAAGTAAAGTGCCATTAATGGCACATTGACACAGAAACGGAAGAGACTGCAGGGACATAAATGGTTATGGGTGAAGACATATGAGCACTGAACAGAATGAGAAGTTGCCAATATATATATATATATATATATATATATATATATATAAAAAAGAAGAAGAAAATGCCACATACATATGAGATATTATAATGCTCTTCAACAAAGATGTCTGAAGATAAACAGGCTGTCAGAGCGGTTATAATGTTGCGCCTACGTATATTATTTTAGCTACCGTGACGTTAGAGACAGATTTCAGTGATTCAGTGATCTGATATTCCCTGACCATGATGACTGTGAAAGCCAGTCTGGATCCTTTACGGACCTGTCGAGCACTCTGAATCTCCACATCTAACAAGCTGCAGCACAGGACTGTTCCCTCACCTTTCCTTGCACACCCATTTTTCTCTGTCTTGTAAAACAAACTTTTCTTCACTTTTCTAGCGTAAGACAGTTACACTCTTCATGTTTATTTTAATATCTCCAGCTTGAACTTCCAGTCGGCATATAGTCGTTAGTCAAAACATGACAGCTGTTGTCATGCCTGTTCTTTCACCATTAAACAGATTTTTATGTTCTTGTCATTTCAGTCTGTGAACCTGGCAGCAGAGCTATAATCAGGTCATTTGGTAAAGATCAAGGGTGATCAGCGGTTTATTTTGACACTTATGCTTCAGCCAAGAAGAAGTCTGATTGCCGTTTAAATGTGGAGGGACTGTAGATTCGCCCTCATGCTTCTGGTTGCCATGCAAGAAAGCTTTGCTGACTTTTCCATCTCTATAGAGCAACCATATTTAGAAATGCACAATGAGCTGCTGATGCACATGAATTCATCCCATATTTACTGGGTTAATGGGCATCTGGGTCCCTCTGTGGATTAGCATTAGGGTAGTCTATGTGCCAGTGCCATATGTGCAATACATTGTAAGCTGCTACTATATTTTGCAGACTTTTTTTTGCCTAATGCTGTGCCCAGACACTGTCTACTTGCCTTCAACCATTGGTGCTCTCTATGATGGAGCACGTCCGTTCATTTTTTTTTTTTATTCACTAAAGGTCAGCTCCCAAGATGACAAGGTTGGAGAATAGGGTCATCAAGCCATGGTTGCAGTGAGTAACCTCTATACCCTAAGGATAGAATTAATATGATGAAAAATCAAACCTTATGCTTACCAACAAGACATCCATCCTTGAAACGTATTCCCTAGGTGGCCCCATATAGCAACCCTGACTCCTACAAATTACATTTATATACTACTGATATGTTTTGACAGAAAACCTGTTTTGAGAGAGACATAATGCATGTGACTTTAGTGTCTTTTTTTTTTCAACGTAAAGAGTGCAAAAATTTCAAGTATTTCAAAATCATCGACATCACGTATGATCACAACTGCTTGCCTCAGAAACCTGCTGTAAATCCCCAACAATAAAACACTCCAAGTATACGGAGAGCAATTTCCATTCCTTAACTTCCAACTTTTAAATATCTCCGACCATATTAAAATGTAAAGATCTCACCGTGTGTTTTAGTCACTTAGACCTCATGAAATATTACCTAAAGTGCAATGAAGCGATCAAATGAGGCGAGTGGATGCCATCTTTCAGGACTGGCCACAGCTCTCACACTAGACAGCCCATCAACACGCACATTTGCACGGGGGGGAGAAAACAGTAATGGTGTGATTAGACTGGAGGTGAAGCTCAAGGCCTCGGACAGCAGGTTACATCATGGCTTACTTTTATGCTATATTATTTTGACTTGCATCATAAACAAATCTGCTGTATCTTTTCTTAAATCAAATGTCTGAAATGATATTCGACATATTATCACCATCCCTGCATTAGGAACCCAAGAATATTTGCAACATACTGTAAGACACAAGCCTTGAATATTGAAACAAGGACACATGATAAATCATTTATTCATTCACAATTTGAGCTGCGATGTGAGAAAATCAAGGGTGAGGTTGAGTCCATCCACCCAGGTTTAAAGATCTAGTATAGCTGCACCCTGTACGGTAATTTTTTTTTTAATATGAAAGTAGAATAAGAGAATTATGGCCAAGAATTCAAAACAAACAACCAAACAGGTAACATAACTTGTAATATGTACTCAATGGTTAATCTAGTACTTTCAGCCAACTACCACCATGCATGTAACATTACTCGATCCAATTTTTTTTATATATTAGTATGTTTATGTTTTGGACACAATGACACTCTATGGTCATGAGGAAGTAATTATCAATCACCAGGTTATTACAATGCAGGGTTTCATTGCAAAACAAGGTATTAAAGTCATTATACAGTACGATACTAAATTGATGAGTGTAAAAAGTGAGTTTCAAGAGCACCTTTTTATTCCTACTCCTTGCAGATATGTATATTCTCTTTTACTTTGCAAGCATCATTATTTCCATGTGTGTAAAAAAAAAAAAAAAAAAAATGGTATGCAGGTATGTTCCCTATTGTTTGAAAATGCATGGTGCAGTGCAAAGGCTGTCGACAGCACTTTCATACAATAATAGCTGCAAGGAAGAGAAGAAATGGATGTGAGGTGCCACACATGCCTTTGTCCATTGTACTCACTTTTTACTCCCCCGCAGGCACTCAACACACACACACTCTGCCATGTGGCACACAAAATGCTGGCTCGAGACAGAGACTAACTGGAGGAAAGCACTTTGATGAGAATCCAAATATTCCTAGAGAGGAATCACCTCTTCAATATTCTTTTCTCAAACATCTCTTTTATACATCACAATGTAGTAGGTGATACTTACTAAGAAGAGATTGTGTTAATAAAAAATATGCAATGTCATAGTGTAAAGCAGTCATTTTCTTTCACCCATGCATGGGGTGCCCGGTAGTCAGTGTTAACGAACAAGCTTGTGCTGAGAGCACATATGGCGAGGAAGCTGATTGAGGAGTGACCTCACCTCTGCCATCCACTGTAGCTGAAATGTCCCAGAGTAGTGGGCATTAAACAAGGTGTGGAGAAACTGCAGTAGTAGATCTGCTCTGAGGCCAACAAGACAAGGCTGTAATGTTTGCGCTTGGTGGCTCCCAGCTGTGTGAGTGTGGGTACACATAGCCTATAACTTCACCCCACAGCTATTGCTGCAAATAGGTATATATATTTTTTAGTAAACATGCCTTGTTAAATCAGGACCAAGGATTGTAGTTTATTGAACACAGTGACAGTGGAGTCAGTAAAGTCGTACAGTACGGTATCTTAAAGGTGGATGCCTCTCTGCACTCCAGGCAGTATATTTTGCTGTGTATGTAAGGCATAAGCACAAGTTTAGTCAGCAGTCTTGTAAATTTGGCATAATAGAGAGTGTCACCATCCCAACATCTTGCACTCAGCAGGAAATATCTTGTCTCTATGGTGCTGGTCTATGGTTCAGCTTCTGCAATCTAGTATAATTTATATGCTTGTAGTTTTTCCTTATGAGCTATTATAAATGGAAAACATATATTTGTGCAGTGAAATATTTCTACAGAGACTGTGTGGGAGGAAGAGACAGCGATAGGAAGGGGGAAGGGGCAACAGTTTGAGAGCTTGTTATATCATCACTGAGTAATAATTGCTGTAATTAGTGTGAATGCACATCCATCTCCTTCAGATAGGCTCATGAAAAAAAAGAGGGATAAATTTGACAATAGGGCAAACAGATTGTTTTCTTGCAAAGATTACTTAGAGTTTAAAATCATATCAGATGTGGGGCAAATCTCTGTATTCAAGCAGTCGGTGATAAGAGTCTCTGGCGATCCATAATGTTTGTCTGCAGTAATTAACTTGAGGTGAAGATTATGGGAGATTTCTTCTCTAGTGTGTACACATCATGCAGAATTCATATTCTGACCTAAGCCCAAAACAATGAGCCTCATTTATAGCTTCTGCTCTCACTGATGGAGAATGGGTTTGACAGCAATCAAAACTGCACAGTAATCTACCCAGCTGGCATTGATATGTATTTATGGCAACCACACCATGCATTTTAATGCACTTTTACATTATGAGCCGGAGAACAAAAGGGGGGAGATTTGCAATGTTACTGCAAGAACCAGGTCTTTACAGAAGGAGTCCATATTATTATATTATTATTCACTGCCAATATTCAGGTAATCATGCTTAATCAAGGTGTCACATCTTCACACAGAAATATGTCTGTATATTTCGCTCAGCTGTACAAATCCATTTGCTTTGTATTTGGTTTGACTGACTTGTACTAATACAAAAGTAAGTGAGAAACACCCATGCAGTTCATTTTAGGGCCTTTCAGTGAATATTTAACAGAATAAACATTGCATCTGCATTTAAACAACAAATCTAACACAAGACACACAATGAGAGGCATTTACATATAAAAAAACCCTGACATATGACATATAAAAATATTTGTATAGATTTTAAAAGCGCTTAATGCCTGCAATAGCTTTATAACAATGTAAGATGGAGGAGAGTTTTTGTCCCAAAAAATGTATGAGGGCCAATTAAAGGTCATGCCCTTTAACTGTGCAGATATTTAACCAATTCACACAGACAATAAAGGTTAAAGCTGCTAATCTCAATTGTTTTTCAGCTCTGTTTTGCATTGATCTAAAATCCATATTATCAGTCACATTGTAAAATATTTGAGCACGACTGTTTATGTATTCGACCCGGTTTGACTGAAGAGCTTTTTGCATCAATATATGTAGACAACACTTGCAGGTTAAAATTCATTTTGCCACTACAGACGTTAAATGCATGACTATAGTAATCAGGTACTGTATGTAGGGTTCAAGACTTCATGTTTTCTATCCAGAATCAATGTACCAATCGATATACTGTAAGGTAAACTACATTTTTTATAGGGGTCATCTACAGCTCTGATTGCATCCTTAGCATCTGTAGATGGGGCATCTCTCTAAATAGCTTCTTTTCTCATTCTTGTTATGTGTTAAAGGTTTTGGGAGGTTGTTCCTGTGATCATGGGTAGGCTGTGTAACTGTTGCAGTTTGAGCCTATACGCCCTGAGGAGACATCGTATGTTATGTTGTCCTATACAAATAATCTTGACTTGTCAAAAAGCGTCTGCTAATAATAGCACTGGACTGTGAGTGATGCTCTCAAAGCAGGGATGTCAGTGTAATTGGTCTTGCATGAACAGCACTTGGATTTTAAAAAAAAATGGAGAGCCAAGTCCTTTTATGATTACACATTAGCAGCTTCAAGAACAATTGTAAACTGTATGTGCCACTTTCCAGTTAATCCATTATACATCTATCACCCATTTTACAGAAGCCACCTCTTGTGCTCTCTGAGCTCTGCCCAAGCCAGGGAAAGAGTTTGACTGTAGAAGCTCCTGCTATTAACAGAATTAACTCCAGCCAGGAGCACAGCTCTGGGAGAACACACCAATTCCATTATCTCAGCTGGACGGGGGCCATTCTCTCTTTCTGCAGCTCTGTAGCCAAAGTGCTCCAAGCACGAGCCCACCAAACCCATTGTATAGAGACACAACATGCACCAACTCTCAAATGCACTCTATCAAAGCCTTTCTGCTTGAAATATTCATCTAGCCGGAAAAAACCACATTTGAATCATTTGAAAAAAATAAAAAGGTACAAATATTTAATTTGTTGTTTTTTTTTCCCTGAGTTTAGTGAACTACAGTGAACCGAGGAGTATTTGGTACACTTTAGTTTACATACATAACCTTTCCCAGGAAATTCTAAAAACATAATTTTTTTTTCTCAGCTGTCCTAAACAATTGAATAAATATGAAGGGCAGCATAAATAAACAGTATGCTGTAAAGTTAAGTTATAAGTGTAATTATTATTCTCCATTTTCATAGGGTAATAATGGGTAGAAAAAAAAACCATGAGGGTAATAGTAGAGAATAATGGGGAAGAACACCGAGTTGATGATGAAAAGATGGTGGCATTGAACAACACGGTAATAAGATAATAGTTATATGATGTTTTCCCATCATGCATACGTTAATATTAGGTTAATACCTTAAATATAATATTAGACAACCTATACCTGGTATCTACCCAAAAACCTAATGAACACCTTGCCTCTCTACTGTGTTCTGCAACCTGCCTTGTGAACACACCTTACTGATCATGTACTTCCTGTGGTGCTCAAAGTGTGAATAATAGGAATAAATAAATAACTGTATATTATCAGAAAAGGATATCATTAAAACATACAGTATGTTATATTGACATACTCCCCCCCCCGCCCCAGATGTCTTTGAGCTACAGTATGTTGACCATATATGACTATTATCATAGAAAAAAAACACTGCACTCAAAGCAGCTTGACTTCTCTCTTGAACCCAGAGAAGGGATCACGGTTTGTTTGTGTTTCACACTCAATTTGTCACTTACTCAGTCACAATACTGAAGAAAGACGTAAAAACTGAAGAGTGTAATTATTCTCATTGCTACTTTAGACATGTTGTGAAGTTCATAGGATAGCATCGTTTGTAATGAAGATGTTTACAGTATAATAACTGTATTTGGTAGGAGTTGGGTTGCTGGAGGTGGTGGCAAAAAAAAAAAAATGTTTTTATTTAGAGAAAAAGAAAACTGAAATTGTACACATTAATTTTCCTACGAGATGAGTGACAACGTCTAGACGGGTGTTTATGAAGGCAGAGGCAAATGGCTCTTAAGTTTTAAAAAAAACAAGCTAAAATAGATTTTTCCATCACACAGGCGGTAACATATCTTAACATTCCTAGCGCTCATAAAATATTATATTAATAAAAAGTATAAATGACAGCACAATGAGGGGTTATCACTATGGTTCATTTGTATTTGATGCCTAAAAATGTAAATATTGATTGTTCTGTATATTACTGAATAGAAAAAAATATTTTAACTGCTGTCATTGTTCATGCCGCTAAAGTTTGGATAAAGGATAAATCTACTGACTAGTACCATATACAAACCTGCTACATATATATATATATGAGCTATCCCTTTAAATAAGTTATGTTTATGTTGGATTTTAATGTTGAATTCAGTAACAAATAAATACTTGTTTGCTTTTGCTCTCAGCCTTTTGTTAAAATAGGATTAGAAATATGGAGCCCCGAGGCAAGGCAGAGAGAAAGGAGACAAGATCAGGTGAGAAATATGAATCTGGGCTATAATAGTTTATAATCAAATACTACTGATGTCATTAGTATTTGAAGAATTGTTTTACACAAATTTGCCTCCTGGCTATCCAGGCTTGGAAGAAATTATTTGTGTAGTAGTTGCTTTCCTAAACATGGCCTCCTGCAACCATGAACCATTTGCAAGGGGGAAAAAAAATTTCTGTCAGCGTACATTGGTATAGCAAGGAATACACTGGTTGCACTGCGACTTCTGTTTACAATATTTAGTAATAAGACACATTTATTACCATTTGTTTGACACATCTGCAGCAGCTTTTGCTCCATCCAACGTGGATGTGGGAAAAAGAAATCTGGAGCATTCTGTGAAAAAAAAAAACAACCCCTCCATTCTTTCAGAGGACAAAAACAGAACAAATTTGTGTTTTTCAATGCAAGCATCAAAGAGAGAAGCAGGCAGAACCCGAACCAGACAACAAGAGGGAAGAACAGCTACGGCTGCGCACTATGAACTGCATTGCTATTTCATGCAGCACACTCCTGTGACATTTTCTGCAACATACATTGGTAATTCATAACAAGCGCAAGATCAAAACAATAAAATAAATTGTTGGAGTTTCATATTGAGCTTGTCAATACAGACAATCCCGGGGGAGGGAGAGGAGGATACAGAGAGAGGGGGGAAAAAAAAGGAGAGCATTACAGAGAAAGTAAGTGACCAGGTAGCTCATATCAAATAGGGCATGTCATTGGTGTTTAAACATTATTTTCTGCAACTTAGTCCCCAAGGCAATGCATTCTGGGTGACAGAAAATGTTGTCAACAATGCAGAGAGATGAGGAATCGTATAATAAAAGGCAAAATAAATACATAATTCTACGTGTATCCACAGTTGATTCAAAAAACATTGCATTTATTCATTCATTGCATGTATTAATTGTGCTAAAAAATCCAATTTCTACCAATAGGCAGCTGTTTTATTTAATATACGTGACCTGTTTTGCCTGTTATTGTCGCGTGTAGAGTGCAATTAAAAGGCAATACACATTTTTGACAATGGTGGCGGCCAATCTAAAAGTTTATTTAATGAGTCACTACGGTGATTTGTAAGCTCCGATTGTCTGCACACAACACAATTCTTCCCTTATACTGAATGTATATGAATCAGTAAAGTAGGATGGTCGAAGTCGTACACTTTGGTTATAATGAAAACCTGTTTACTCAAGGGCCAGTGAGGACTTACTGTTGAAAAAATAACCATCTGAAGAAGCTGGACACGAGCCTACTGAGTGCACCCTCATTACTTTGTATATTGATTGATGATGATGATGAAAGTTGATTTTTTTTCTTTGAAACCCCGGTATCTGGAATCAGAGTGGAGTCTTCTAATTCTTGTAAGCTATCCAACTATCGGTAAATTACACTCACCGACTGTTTCATTTGATTCATGATTAATTCCTGTAAATGTGGTTGATCAACCACATTTTTTTTAGGAGAGCATTGAACCAGAATTAAAGCAATTCCCAAAGGCAGACAGGAAATAAATGTGTTTGTCCTGAACACTCGTTTCGTATTAGCAAACTTGTCGGCACACTTTGTGGAGTACAGCCTGCAGTACGAGCACCGGACATTGATCTATTTGCAATTTCAGTTGAGTTCAGTGATGCTTAATGCTTGTTAGAATTAAATGTCAGTCATCAATGACATAGAAACCTCATACCTTAATGAAGGTGACCAAAACTAAAATTTAATATACATCATAAATCAACCAACAGGAACCTATTTGAAAAGAAATGCATTTAAATGTATAACACTAAGATAAAATATAAGTAAGACATACAATACTGTTAATGTTAATACCTTAGAATATATACTGTGAAGTAAAACTTAATCACTCAGACACTATTCCTGATGTGTGAATTTGTCAAGGTAATGCTTTTTGGCACTGTGCTCTGGCAATAATGTACATTTATGTGCTTTTGATGGGGACATAATATTTTCAAGGTGAAAATGTTCAAACCTTCCAAATGTTGACACTTTCCAACACATACTTTCACACCTGTCCAACCCGCAAGTAGCTTTTTCACAAAATTTATTATTTTGACATACACTGAAAAAAGTCTTGAACTTGCATCAGAAGATGAAAACAAGAATTTTTTATTTTTATTTTTTAAATGACATGTCTTACAAATCAAAACACATTACATTGGTTTACAGTCAAATCGACATTTCGAAATTGCTGCTTTTTATTTGATATTACAGTTAAAATAAGCATTACTGAGCAGCATAGATCAGCATGTGTTAGGTGTTCATAAGAAACAAATATTGAACACTAATAAAGAAAATAGATCTTAGTTTCACCACAAAATAACATTTATAATTTTATGACCTCTCAACTTATAACTGAACACACTGTGGAAAATGTCATTCAGACAATGATTTGACAATATTCATGCGTAGATAGCGGCACTTTCTACCCTCTTCTTGGATCAGAATCAGGACTGCATGCAACCTAAACATATACTATGAATATATTATTATTATTGCAATTTCTCTTTATATATATTCATTCATTTGCCATTCAGCTTACCATTTATTTCACTGAAATTGGTTTGCGAAATTATTCTCACAGTTGAAAATGAGATTGGGTTATCCTGGTGGTTTGTGTGGTAGACACACACTCCGCGGCTTGCATCTCATATTTCCCTCTCTCTAACCTAATTTCCTGTCTCTGCACTATAACTGTCCAATAAATACAAAAATGCACAAAAAGAACAAAGGAAGAAGGAAAAAAAAGATATGGACAGTGCAAAAATGCTGAGTGCCATAACTGCAGCTCATTAGATATTGCCTTGCATCTCACAAATTAAAATGCACTACTGTACTATTGGTACAAATGGTGCAACAGTAATTCATAGACATGTAAAATTCAAAACAGTGCATCCGCGTTATTGTAGTCTCAGACCGTCATGCCAGATTGAAAAGCTTAGTAATGAAACATGACTTTTATGCCAGCAAAAGCTGCTCGTATCTGGTAGATCACAACGCACTCCTGCAAGTACAAGTCTAAATGGTGCAAATAATTTCCATATTGTTTACATATTGTCTCTTCCTTCGTATTTAGTATTACATGTGTTTGCCCTCTTCGTGGATACTTATGAGCATATCCCTGTCCTCTCTGATGATTTCTAGAGATTGAAAACTGCTGTGCAGGGTGTAGCTTTTAGGGTGTAGCTTCTGTGTATACAAGCTTTATAAATGAGCCCTCAGAGATCCAACTCTATGATCTGTGATGTCACATTGATGTACAGCCTGGAGCTGTTCTTCTACTTCAATGGATGGGAAACTGACTGTGTGGATTTTTTTTTAACCATTATTTATCCAGTGAAACCTGGATAAGCACACATGCTATCGTTCAGCATCATTGTACTTGATTCCCGTGACAACCGTCGCCTGATCCTATTGATCAGTCAGCATCTGTACTTCACCACATCAGTGTTTTGAAGACTGTTTCTGGTTCAAACAGGATTGACCCACTAGTAAATAAAAGAAAATATACATATATCTGTAATTTATATTGTCAAAAATAACCGTGTAGGGAAAGGGTGTTGTTGCTTTTACAATGCTGAACACACGTGTCAGCCATTGGTATCTTTTCCTCCACCAATTCCCTTTTCACAGTGTTGATGGAGGTAACCAACAAGGTCTCCAAATTAAGCGATCACACAGGTTGTTTGACGGTGCACTCCAGAACAGGAGCTGTCATGGACTCACTTGTGTTTTGTTGTTTTGGTTCAGTCTGTCCTGTTTTGCCTGTTTTGCCTGTTTGCTTCGGTGCTGCTGCTCTGTTGAGTCCTGCTTTGTCCGTCCTGCCTCCTTCCAACTGCTCCATTGCACTTTTCCATGTTGGAAGTATTTTATTTTTTTTTATGAGTACAGTGGATTGCAGCATAATGACTACTATGCTTATTACTACTACAAGGTGACATCAGGCTCAATATAACTTGGAAAAAGTATTTCTCATCCATTTATTTAAGCATTTTTAGCGGATTTGCTTTTCCAACTGTAGCCCGTTAAAACAGTGTTTACATTATTCCTACTTTCTATAACTTCTCTTCAGGTTTATCTGTGTAAAATCTGTTCAAACCAGTAAGCCTACCCTTAAACATCAAACACTGCTCTGGTTATGTCACAGTTTCCTTTTTTGTCCTTGTACAAATCAATTATGCATCAGATTTGGGTGTAAAACAAACTATTTTTATTGTCATGTCATTTTTTTTTTTTTTTTTTTTGGATACGCAGGAGGAGACAGTGGTGAGCGTTCACTATTGCTTAATAAACCGTCCAAGGGCAAAGGGGTTGCATCTCCAAATTCACAGGTGTTTCCCCCGTAGCTTCCAGATGTATTTAAATTCACTGGCATATATTGAGGATGTTTAATAAACTGCTGGATTCTAATAAGGTTAATTTACCTGTAAAAGTTAGAAATTATCTATCCAGAAAAAAAAAAGAAGAATATGCAAGTTAAATGTCACAGAACGATTTCTACTCTTATATGGACCAAAAGGTTAAAGGCTTTTCATCCATGAGGAAAAATGCTCTCCCCATGCATTTATGTATACTCTGGCTGTTATGGCTTTTTCAAGTGTCCCTACAGGGCTGTCTGCACTTCCAGCACCTCTTCACTCTGACGCGCTTCCCCTAGTGGGGGCTTGACTGCACTGGTGAGCATGTAAAGCCCATCTCAGAGCACTCTTCCTCCTGCCTGGGGAACAGCACCCTCGGAAAACACCTACATGAAAATGCAATTAAAAGCTTCTTTCTCTGAATAGTACAGGCTGTTTTAAGGGACAGTGGCAGGAAATGTAGTGTGAGAGCAACATGGTGCAGGATGGACAGAGGATAAGGGACGGAGGTGGGGATAAAATATGCCATCTGCATTCTCCATCTAAGCTACTCATTTTACATCCATCATTTCAGCACTCTTAATTCTTAATTTAACCTTTTTTTTGATTAAATGCACACAATGCACACACCCAACCTATTTATAGCAGGACTAAACACAACCAGTGTTCTGCTACATCCACCAGTATGATATGTAACAAGCTTTTTTCATTACATGTGGATGAAGGCATTTTAAATGATTTAACCTCTTCATACAAAAGACTGACAAGTGCACGGCATCTCACTGATATATTTTATAAAACACAATATTACAAGTTATTGTTTGTAATCCTTGAACTTTAATCTGTATTTTAAACCATTTGAAAGGTGTATATATTTATGCATATATATATATTTATTTATTTTTTTTTCCTACCTTTGAAAACCTGCAGTAAGTCCAGAGTGGCAGGGAAAAGCAGAGTATGTGAGCCAAATATATAATTACACAAATGTTTCTGGTAAGGATTAGTCTGTCTCTTCAGGATTCTTGGAAGGACGTTTCAACCACGTGCGTATCAGCCTGTGCTGGAGTTAACGATTTCAAGCACTATCGAACACGCCTCCCCAGCTCCTGGGTATAATACAGCCAACGTTTACAGTATATCTCCATTGATCCTGATTTTTCAGAACCAAACCAATCAAAAAGACATTATAGCTATCAACTTATAACCTACAAATAAAGACAAGGGATGTTTTTGCTTCCCACCAATATTACACCATTGTGGTTGTCTCACGTGTGATTACAAGCGGTTATGCAAGCAGAGTATTGCAAAAAAAAAAAAAAAAGGCCCAATTTAGTCACACACAAGGGACCAAGTAGCACTTTCTTCACCGTATCACATTTATTTCATTTCTTCATAACGGTGTGTGGTGATTTTAAATACCTTTGTGGCATTTTAAAAAACACCCCCAGATACGGTGTAACATTTGTTAGCAAAATGCTGCAAGAAAATAATCTCTTTAAGAGAGTCTCGTCTGCAAGAACTTCATGTGAGCAGTAGATACAACAGGAATCCTCCAGTTGGCATAAAATAGGACACAACATGCCTGAGCCAGCACAGGTGTCTATGGGCCAGTGATGCGTCAGATGAACAGATCAGAGTGGATATCAGGGTAGATGTCTTGTATCCTTTGTGTGCAGCCGATTTGTTGTTGTAGAGATTGTGTTGTAGAGATAAACATGGTAGTTTAGAAGTCAGATTTGATTTTAGGTAGCAAAGAGACTTTAGGTTCAAAACACACCTAAAGATGCTGTACTAGCGTTTTAACAAGGGCTGTGAAGCTGGTTAAGAGAATGTGTTGGACTAACAGCAAAGGTTATTTATCAAGTGTTGTCTGCTTTCTGTTTCCTAGAGAAAAGAGACGGGATTCACATGTACCTATTTGTGTTTTGTTTTTTCTAAAAGCTGTGTTTCTGCCTTGTTTTTTTTCTTGTAGAATCAAAACAAACAAACAAAAACCTCATTTGGTTACAACATGTCTTCGGTTTACGTTGCTATGGACTTCTTATCTGTGTGCTGATGGAAAAGGTTTAAAAAAAAAAGAAGTAATTATTGAGAAACCATTTCCGATGTCTAATAATTATTTAGGTTATCATTACTGAAATATATCTCTCTTATGGGTGTAGAGTTTCTGTGAGCACTTTATACATTCAGTATCACTGTATAATGCAGGCAATAATTGTAGATATGGGTAACCATCATCTGTAATTTAAATAAAAAAAAAAAAAAACTCCACTTCTCTTTTTACTTAAGTGCATTTGCATCAATAAACAGCCCATGTTGCTTTTTTAAAACAATATGTCTATGAAAGGTGTAAGTGTTTTTGTTTCTGCTGCATAAGAGTCTGGAGAATTATTTTTTGTGCATATCACATATAGTATGTACAGTACACTCTGTATATATATATGATTATGTGAACAATAGATCTAGTAGTATCAAGTAAGATAGGAGTAGAATAGATAGATACTAGAGATGATTTTTGTAACACATCTGTATGTCATTTGGTGCATTTGGCTTCAACAGAAAACACAAGAGTGCAAAATTTTAAAATATTATTCATCAGTTTTCTTCTTCAGCGTATATAGCATTGCTGAATTAGTTGCTCTCTTGATGCAAGCATACCGCTGCACAGTATGCTTTAACCCTAGGTTCAAATTGCCTGTATACTGAAAAATACCACAGACTTCTTCCCTACTCTAATTGCTTAAGATGCTAATTGGACTGTCGAAACGGCCTCGTTTCATCGGGGGATTTTAACAATCTGAATTCAAAAATAAGAAGCAAAAAAAGGTTTTCCAATTGCCACAAGACATCTGGATGGCCTTGCCCTGAAAGCATATTCATAATTAATACACAAAGTCTGGTGTAAGGTGGCTTTTTTCGATTGAAAGGATGTTTTGCATTACCCCAGCTAAATATGAAAAGATGTAAACTTGACGTGCGAGAAATATGACATTTGAATTGGAGCATGCAGCTCATTAAATTTAAAGTATAGAGACCAGACGTTGTTTCTCTATGCACCAACTTGTCACTAAAATGTTAAGGACTTAACACCCCATTATGAACATTAGGTTTTCTGAGTGTGTGTGCATCTCATAACACTTATACAATGTTAAACCTATTGCATAAAATAAAAAAAGCACCAAATAAATGTATTCATCTTCTCTTATACCTTACTATCACATGTACTGGAAGATGTAAGACGCTTAAGATGCTCTTAACTGTCATTGCAAATGTACAAATAGACACAAAGTATTTTTATTTATTTATTTATTTTTTACTGTGTGGCGAGGTCTCTGTGATTATAATTGAAAAGGCTGAGGAAAGATGGAAGGGATGAATCGGTGGTCGGGTCCCGCATTTGTATGTGGCAAGCGGCGTAGCGTCCGACATAAAGGTCACATGGTGTTGTGCTGCCTTTGTTACATTTTGAAAAAGTGTGGCAATCTGAAAGCGATGGCTGCCTCGAATGACTATGTTAAAGAGAGGCAGGGCAGCTAATGGAGACAAGCTCTTTCCATTACAACACCATCTGTTCCACTGAGCAGGACTGCTGGCAGCTGCACACATGTTGGAGCAAGACCTAGAAACCAGACAGAAAGGTCCGAGTCCCTGCACTCTGTTAAGACCTTGATACAGACAGTTATTTTATGACAGAGATCTAGTTGGCTGAACTGAGTCCTTTGAATTATCCGCTTGATGTGTTTTTCCTATTAATATCTAGAGGGGAAAGATGAGTAACTTTTGAGATGCTCTAGTGTTGGATTTAATTGCCTAAGGTGAGGTCACAAAGGCAGCAATTACAAAGTAAACATGGACAGATTATACCGGAGCATTAAATGTGTTCTACCATAAGGATAACCAAACTAAATTGATGGTTTTATTTGAATGTAATTACAAACACAGTAAAACCTGGACTGTTTTTTTTTTTTTTGTCTGTGATTCACAACTACGCTATAAAATAAGTGAAGAAATAAAAATGTGGCTGTTGATTTGGTCAGAGGGATTCACCGTGAAGCCATCCTTATACATGAAACATTTATTTCTCCTAATTCTCCTTGCAGAACCTTTGAGTGGTAATAACATGTTTCTTTCCGCTTGGCCGTGCCAGACGAGCGACAGGAAGACTGTAGGCCATAATTATCCTGTTTGTTCAGAGGCCCAGTGCTTTTTATTATTTAAATCTCCTAGGGCTGTGAAAGTGTTGAGAGGCAATTCTTTCTCCCATTTTTTTTTTTTTTTTTTTTTTTTTTTTGCCATGCTGTGTTAGACAGTGTTAATGCCACTCTGTAATTTTTTGATATTCTGTTTGCTCAGTGTTCATCAAGAATGTGGAAAAATGCCTTAACCAGGAAGAAGAAAAAAAAAAAAAAACGTGGCATGACAGTGTAAACAAATAACTTGAACAAATTGCTTTATACAGACGTAAGTACTGATGATAAAAGACATCAAATACTCGCATTATGAGGAATCAACCTTTGCACTCAATTTACAGTGAAGCCATTCCCTTCTGACAATGCAAACACAAAGGCATCGCAGAGGTGGGGAGCGTTTTCCTGCTGCCTCTCCGTCCCCAGACAGTCATCAATCTGCAACATTGTCTTGGTGCATTTTTATTCATTTTTACGGCTGTTGCAAGTATGTAGGTCTATTCATGTGCTAATATGAAAAATGTACTACGGTGGTAAAAATATGCAAAATTTCTCATTATTACCTTAATTACTGAAGCACGCTAAGTAAGCTGAATATATCCATGCAACATTAAAACACACTTTAGCCATTTATTCCTCTGTATATTTCTTACTCTTACTTACTGTGGTGAAGATTTTCCTATTTTTACATTTAATTATGTCTTAGATAATTTGTAGTGTCTGCCATATTTATAATATATATATATATATATAAAACATATTACAGACATGTTTCTTTTGTTGTCTTTTTTTTAATTGCCACTGGTTTATGACAATATTACCTATTACCATTAAAATATGTCCTATCCAGGTGTTAAACCCCTTCACACGCTTTCTATGAAAATGAATTCACAAACTGATAGTAGGCAGTCGATCTCACAAGCACACAAGCTCATACAAGGCAATTGCAAGAGAAAGAAAAGCCGGAGTCTGGGAGAGGAGCGATATCTGAGTATGTTTGAAGAAGACTCTGTGTTGCTTGTGCTGCTTGGAATGAGACCTTAGCAGGACACTACTGTATCCTCTGGTAACTTGAGTGTGTAGCAGTAAGGGAGTCGGGATTTGGATGTTTGATTTACTTTATTTAATAATGTATTTGCATTTTTAGCTCATTAGTCTGGAAAATCCTCATTTAAAATACGAAAACGACTAAATATAAAGACTGGAAATCTTGCGTGCACTTATATCAAGTGTGACACTACACAACTGTGTTTTTCAATCCAGGATTTTGGTCAGAGGAAAATGAATTCGTAGACTTACTTGGAAATCCTCATTCCTTGTCTTCTTGACCCTTCTCTTCTCCTGCTCTATGAAACTGTCTCCAAAATGATACCAGCCTTATATTTACTGCCATTAAAAGCCATTGGACAGCCCTAACATAAATTAAAGGGACATGTTCATCAGAAGTACCGGGCCACACCCAACAGATTTTCCCCAAGAAACACTCCTGTCAGTGATCTTTGTTACTGGACTTTAATTGAAGCTAAATAGATTCAACTACCATTTTCATTGTGTTAAAACTCAACATTTTCCCAAAAAAAGTAACAGAAGAAAATGACACAATGAGGTTTTGAAATAAGCCTTTTTATTAATTACATAACTAAGAAAATTGTGGCATTTAAAAAAAAACAAAAAACACGATACTAAAGATGAAGGTTGATATTGGGTTGTCATTAGTTGAGCATTTTTCTTTCTTGAAAACCCAAGACACTAACTTACAGTATGACATTAAATTATAAGACCTAAGGGTAGCACTGTCCTTTGCTAAATGCTGAGGAGGCACAACAGCATCTCTCCTCCTCTAATGCTGGTTGTTTACAGTAGGCTGAGTCACAGAGTTTGGGATTTATAGGCAGTTGTGATATGAACAAGCACAAAGACATGAAAATGTCACAGTTTTTCAAAAGGCTTGTGACCTGGAAAAAAAAGAAGCACTGTTTACAGAGTAGTGAATGACCATGACTACGACTACCCCTGTATTTGAAGATGCTTAAACATAATATTTTTTAAAAACTTATATAAACTAAGTGAATGTTGGTCTATCTTCTTCATACTCTTTCAATTTGATATAATTAAGAATCCAGAAAAGAAGATAAAATAATCACTAATCACAGCCTGACTCACCTTCATCTATTCTTATTACAACAAAATGTATCACAAGACATAAAAAAGGGTAATGTAAATAATAACAACAACAACAACAACATCATATAACCAACTGTACTGTATGTAGCAGTGATGTGATGTGATGTGAAAAGCCACTCAAATCTACCCCTGTCGCATGTAAACAATTACCTCCATGCCGTTTTCCAATTACTTTGATTAAGTGTGTGGAAAGTCATCCATTCATTCAACTGTGTACAATGTCGATATAAAAACAAACAAACAATGAGATTAAAAATTGAACAGAGCAAGCCTGTGGGACAAATTGCTTTTTTTTTTTTTTTTTTTTTGTGTTCTTTGTTGCTAAAGGCATATTATGGCACCTAGAGGGGTTTAAAAGAACAGGGAACGTTAAGGAATATCCCAGGTGATGATGTATATTGTCAACGTTTGCCTATACAGTAAGTTTCTATCTGGCTTCACTTCACTTTACCTCAACCTTTTTTTTTCAGCAGCATGTTAATTAGGTTCACCTCAGTATTAACATCACATATAGACAAAACATACTTTAATAGCATAGTCTAAACTATGCATAGACATGAACCTAAAGGTGTATGTTGAAAAAAAAAATAAGAAAAAAATATATTAATATAAGACTGATTGGTGCCTGGGTATGTTTCTGTAATTACCAAGAAGCAGAGTTCAGAGTCTTCACTGCAGATGGAAATAAAGTGAAACAAGACTGTAATTTCCACATGAGGACTCGGAGTTTGCAATTCATCTTTTCTTTGACATTGCCCACGAGAAAGAAAAAAAATAAATAAATGTATAATCATTCCATAAAATAATGTGCCATGATTACAAACCATCTTCATTTCAACATAAGTACTGCAAGAAATCCATTGTAAATTGGAAACTTTAATTTAACTGACTTAACTTCACATTGCTGTCATTAATGTTTTGGCACATCTCTTAATTTGCTTGTTGTGTGATCCAATATGAATGTTGTCGAGTGGGCTGTGAGACTTAATGAGAGTCATCTGTGCTAATCTTCAGTTTTAATAGCTGATGGTCCTAGTGGTCTTATTATCAATATGTGTAAATATTCACTTCTTTTTTTTTCTTTCATTAAATAATAATGATCATAATGATATGGACTGTTGGTTAGAATAAGGACTTCAAGTAACAATCACTATAACTACACACTGCTGCAAAGGTGGGTCTGATTAGGTTGGACGCCAATTGGCAAACTATAAAAGACTTTGATATACTTATACTCAGAAACATGAGCCAAGGATCTCAGAGTATCTGTGGCCAAATCAACCTATGTGTGTAACGATCCACCTGTTTTTCATTCATGAAGTTTTTACATTATTTTTGTCAAACCCTATCATTTTTAATAGGGTGTTTTCCCATGCCCTTCCCCATCCCCTCATCCTTACATTTCGTTCTAAACCAATTACCTTTTGTACCCCACATGGGTTTAAAGGCAATTAAACGTCAAGAAATGTACACAAAACAACAATCAACCTCCGAGTTATCAGCGCTACCCTGAAGCAAAACTCCCCCTGCATTTTCCTCCTTGATTTGTTCCCGCTTGTCAACAGACTTTATGGTATTGAACTTGTCTCCTGCGTTGACACGGCATTAAACGATATGAAAGCATCCGAGGCAAAGGGTCAAGGCAACATGACTGAGTCAAACAAGAATAAAGATCCAAAGTCCGACTCATGGTCTGTAGATGCTGCAATATTTGATGATATGATGATGATATGATGATTTTTGTTATGTCCAGGCTGCCTACACGTGATAAAAATCTATGTTTGGGCACAGTCAGTATCAAGAGCTCAGGCGTTTTTTTGTTTTGGGTTTTTTTTGTTTTTATTTTTCTGCAAAGTCTATTGTTTATACACAAGACACATTATATACATTAGTTTTTTATTAAAATATGTAATATAGCTCTGGAAACTATAATATATAACTCTAACTAATAATATGTGATAATGCTACTGATAGTAGTGTAGCTCGCTTCAGAGCCTCATCAGTAGTAGGACCAAAAATATTAATTTCTAATGTGTGATTTGGATTTAATACTGGGGGGTGGGATGAGAAAAGCATCATAAAAGAGAAAAACAAATTTGACTTGAATTGACCTAATTTGGAAGTTCAAGTGTTAAGTAATGGTCGCTCATTCATTTATATAATATTTACCATATCCTAATCCTACAACCATCCCAGACAATATCCAGTAACTGATTTTATTATGATTTGATTAGGATATGTCACCTGGGGAAAATGCATCATTTTTCAAAATAGATCTTAAGAGTATATGGATTTGGTGTCCTTTTTTTTAATTAAATGTGCCAAATACATTATATTGTATTAAATGCAATGAGACCTTGTTACCAGGAGATGGCAGCAAAACTTAGTTTCAGCAACAGAATCATTTTGCCCTCTTTTTCCTTCTCTGACTGGCATATAATGAGACATTGTCTTACCCAGTGTATATTTAACTTAAGAAAGACAGTGCATAGTAAAGACTGCGTTCGGCCTTTGTTAATTTTGACATGTTTATGTGGGCAAAGATTACAAATACACGTGATAAAGATGCAAATAAAGGAGCATTCAAGCAAATTGTCAAAATATATATTTTCTCCTCTGTTCTAGTGGAATATTTCTAGTTTACATAAACCTTTCATGTCGGCTCATAAAGGCCTGGAGTTATTTCTCAGTCGTGTCTCCTGGAAGAAGCTTGCGAGACACCTATTGAGTCTGGGCTAGAAGAACAATAGTGTTGTCACATGGAGCAACACTCATCCCAGACACATGATTACTGCTTTTTACCACTTGATGGCAGTGCAACTGAACACATCTACATTTGCTTGAATGATGAAAGGAAACTGGTCGAATCTTACTGTATGTAGGCAATCATATACATATATAGTATATGAATATATATAGTGCCAACATGAGAGGTTCTGGCAAATCCTATAGTATGCAACATCCTTTTTAAAAAATCAGAATAATAAAGGGTGATGAATAAAAAGTACCGTTTCTCTTGTAGGGGTCTATATCTGTATGTTTGCCCTTGTGTCAATGAATATATGTGCCGAGTGTTCATAGCTTTCATTCGTGGCAAATAAAAGTGTCAAACAAAAAACCAATTGCTTTAAAAATGTCAAGAAGCTAAATTATGTATATTCCTCTCTTTTTTAAGCAAGTATAATATTCTGTGTGTGTGTGTGTGTCTTTCTTACTCGGTAGAGAAGGGATAAAAAAAAAAAAAATCCAGCAGAAAGAAGTGTTTGAAATGGTAAACAGCATGTTGTGAGACAGTCAGCGTTATGAAGACTAGAGGCAGCCTGCTGGCCAGTGTTTTAATGTTAAACAGAGCGCTGTGATGAATGTTTCATTATGAATGTCACAGCATGCAGTGAGATGACCCCAGCACTGTATAAAATGACCAGCATCCTGCTACTATCTGCATAGGGTCTTTTGGCAGGCATAATTAGATGGATCTATGCCCTGAAGATGTCAGGCTGCTCTGAGGTCAAAGAGGTGTCCAGTCTGTTGCAAGATGAGTGTAATATAATGTAATTATGTACCGGATATACCCACTGAATGGTTTCAAATGTTGACATATCTAAGTGGGCAAACCATGGGCCTTTTAAGGCTTTTTTGCATTTATCGAAATATTTCATCACTTTATATCTGGACTAATCGAAATGCACGATTCCAGATTCCAGTTTGTCAACATTGTCTGGGTAACGAACTTTTCTCGGGCCCACGGCGTCAGCCCCGGTTAGGCTCTGTGGCTGTCATTCAGCGGTGGGAACGTGGCGAAGTTGTACAAGGTGTGTCAGCGAGATACAGCAAGAGTCAAAAGCCCCAGGGGGCACAGTGTGTATTAAGGTTAATTTAAACTGATTAGATTAAGCAGTGGGGATGTGGCTGTGGGGAATGAGAGCGATGTGGTGTGTCCCGCTGTGAAGGGTGCGTAATGTGCTTTATCTCGTGCTTCTAAGCGAGCTTCTAAGGGTGCTACTTCATGCTTAGGGATAGCAGGTCACATGAGTTCATATATATATCCAGCGAAAGTGGTGTCTGGAACAAGGAGAAGCACTCTGGAGGAGGTTGGTAAATGCTATTTTTCATTAACAGTACAATCCTCTTCACTATTTTCCCATTACTGCCGTACTTGATGTTTATTATTCTGAGCTCTGCTTATTTTTCTATAGTGTCTTTTGATATTATGTGGTCGGTCCCAGGTGAGCTCGAGTCATTTTCTGTTGTCCCTCCTTTTTCTTGTTTCTAGCGTCTTCTTCCATTACCTAGTAAAGCTGCCTGCAACAAGGCACTGAGCACTCAATGATTTGCCTTTCTGCATCTGCATTACAGCCACTCCTGTTTGTCTTTTCAGCTCATCAGAAGCTTAAAAAAATGTACGGTATCTTTGAAGAACACACTGTGCTAAAACCTGAATGGAGCTACCACAAAACCACAGATTTGAAAACTGACGTTGGCCTTATCAGATCACAAAAAAGTATCCAAAAATTGATTTAGCTTTGACATATTCAAGGTAAATGCTTGTAAAGAAGACTCAGGGACTATGGCCACACTAGAGGCTCTGTGAGACTGCACTCATGAGGAGCTCACACAATAGCAATATTTAAGTTTGGTCTGAATTGGTGTAACCACGTTGTTATTACTGGAGCCACTAGCCTGACTAAAAGTTTGAAATACAAATACAAAGTGAAACACCTAGGAGAGACTCATACTGAATTCTACCTGCACTTCCTTAAACATCTTGCAATTGAAAATAATACATTTCTCTTTTTCCAGTAATGAGTCAGTAAACTAGAGTATGTGAGTTATGCATCTGAAGTAGCCTACTTGCCCAGAATTATTTATTTTCATGCTGTAACAAAAAGAGGGAAGAAAAAAATATGACAACTCTGATGAGCATGGCTCATTATTGCTTTTTTTCATATAATTCTCATGACTGTGACTGAGCTCACTAACTCATTAAGGAACGAAACATCAGGATTTCCTCATGTGCATAAAACATCTGTGATGGAAACTGTAATCACAATAGGAAACAATGAAAAGGAGGATGAATGTAAATCATTTGGTTTTTAATTAACCCTTTAGAGACCAGTGGCGGTGTCTGCACACTATTGTCTTTCAGAGGCCTTTCACTGGCTCTCTCTCTATTTTTAAAGCTAGAAGTGAAGTGAAGCTACTGGTATCATATGAAACTACACAACCTGAGACATCCACTGGTATCAGGCATCCATGTCACGCTTGCCTGTCAGGAAGGAGGCTACATAATGCTTCAGAGTTAGGCTAAATTTTCTAGAGGGGGAAACTGGCATTCCCATTTGCCCATTTTCAAACGCGGTGACCTCTCACCTCAAGATATTTTAATGGAAATGGGTTCAAAAGGTACCCACCAATCTTCCCTTTGATATTCCCACTTTATGCTAATCCAGTGCTGTTTTTTTTGCACGCAATAAAAATGTTATTTTTGCCAATTCTACAAATGGTGTATTTAAATATTTCTGCATACTGGGGTCACTAAACAGACAAGTGTATGACTAGAATGCTTGTGGACTCAATGAGCCCAATTGTATTCATGTGTGAGGATGTTAGTCCCCATAGTAGCCATTTCATTGTATTGAATTGTACACCTCTTGTCAAGTTCCTGCTAATCCACAGCTCTAGTGTCTCCTAGAAAAGAGAAATCTACTTGGTTTATACTAAGAGATACTCAGAGAAAATGATGAACAGCTTTGGTTAAGATGACTGTTGTTTAGATATGCAGATTCATGAGGATGTGACAAAATTCTGCAAACCTGCCTGATTAGAGGGATGTACACAGCTGGTATTACATAGTGGGGTGACAATTAAGGCACATGCGGATGTGATGCAAATCACTCTTTTTTTATGACTTTAAGATTAAGTTGAAAATGCACGGCCCACTTTTTAATTGGTGTAAGAATGCTATTAGATACTAACATGGGAGAAACACTAGTATGTGTTTCCTGATGACCAATGATGACGCAGTGAGAACATGGAAGTAATGTCATTGAGGTATTCAATTAAGTTCCATTCAACACAGGTTATGATGCTGATTAAACCCACTTGAAAGGATCAATACATGGTCAAGCACAGGACACTATTTAAGAGCAGAACATATACAACCCAATCAGAAAGTTAACAACCATTTCAACATCATTGAAGATGATGATGATGATGATGGGATTTTTTTTTTTTTTTTTGCAGGTAGATTGCTCATTGCTCTGCAGGTTCATACTAAGCTGTGTGTTATTCAGCGCCAGCCTCTATCTGAATTTCAAATATATATATATATCACCCAGAGGATATGGATATGAATGGTACACTTGTATTAATGTTAACATTGTGTAAAATTACCAGCCAGGAACGAAAGTGTCTCCATCTCCTCTCCAATTAAGATCCCTTTACTACATATTAAGTGCTCAACTTAAGCTGTAGGCAGCGGAGGGTGCATTTCAACATAGCTGGATTTCATTTCATTCTGTTTGGCGTACAGTATATGTGAAGAAATTACTAAGCCCCTCTAGATTTTAGTTTTTTTGGAGAAAAGAAAAATACTGCAGTCAAATTGAGACTCTTCATCTGTAAGCCGCTTTAAGCCTCAGTGAGGGCTTAGCTTTCCCTTATTAGTATTGGCTGCTGTATAGATTCTGCATACTACCCCCTCTCCCTCTCTTCGCCACCCATATATATTTACCTTTGATGCAACCGTGTGCAGTGATCACCTCTTGAGCTCTCTGAGTAGCATGTTAAGAGAGTGCATGGTGGTTATATGCAACTGCATCTCATTGGTTGTTTCTCTTGCACATATGCCCTTCAAAAACTTTCCTTATAAGTCTCTCGCTGATACACAGAACGTGCTCGATCCAACTATATGACAATTGTACTTTTTTTTTTGGTTTTCCATTGAATATTTAACCACTGAAGGTGAAATAAGACTGGGTGAGTATTTATTCTTCCTGGTGAAAACACCATATTTTATGTATGTGAAAGGCATATCTTTTTTCCTGAATAATCTATGAATAGGCTGATTTTTCAGCTAGATATGCGGTGAGTAGCACCTCTCATGGGAATGAATGCAAATGTGTTGGATATATTCCTTTGTATCCTTACAGTCTTGAGGGTGCCATCTATTGTAGGCTATATTATGTATTAGCTTTCCCTCTGTCTGTTTGACACCCAAAACAACAGCAAGTGTCTAGAGGCTGTTGGAGACACTGACAGCCTCTGTCATATTTACTTTTGTACATTGTTTGTCACAGAATGGATGATTTTCATGGAAATGACAAGATAAGTCTTCGATTTTAACAACTGCAAACAAATTCTACAGACTATTTTTTTTCCAAAAATAAGTTGGTAGTAGAAGCAGCAAATTTGCTGCTTTTGCAAAACGGATGTCTTTTTTTTTGCCCCCTTTTTTTTGCATTCACAAAAGGAGATTTCTCCTTTATGGATTGTGTGCCACAGCCAATAAGTAGAGGGCACCGGTGCAGTTCACAGTTAGTCACTGCTGTGAATTGTTGCATTGGAAAGAAGATTATCAAAACAGCAGAGGCAGACGCTTGTGGCAGAGGTTGGATAAACAGTGTGCGTACTAATCTGTGCAACTAAAATCTGAAAACATACATTTTATATGCGCAGCAAACTTACAGACCTTCTTGTTTAAAACTGACCGAGGAAGGAAACGTTAAGCTTCGGTTAAAAATACATTAGATTAGATTATTAAGAAATAGACATGCAGATCACTAGAAAATATGAATTGCTTTTAAAAACAAAGCTCTAATTAAAGCAGTAAGCAAAAGGTGTTTTTCTTTGATTACCTCCTCTCTATCCTCTATGCATCACACACATAGGAACCCTTTCCAAACCCATTCTAATCTTAACTACTACACTGTAGATTCAGCTATATTACTGATGCAGTATGCATTTGTTCACAGAACCACATCCTTATTCTCTTTGAGTGACAATTTTCAATTTTTTTTTTTTTTTACTATCAGATAATACATCATTAAACCAACTAAAAACATTACTGAGGTTCCACATGCTTTTCATTCACCTCCACTGAGAACTGAATGTATTTGTCAGGTTGCACATGTCCGGTTGACGATGCCAACATGGTCTACATTTTCAACAAATACCAACAACCACATGAAACAATGTCACAGGTGTGAAAATTTTTATTTTTTTTTCACAAGATTTCTCATTAGTCTCAACTTGTGTGCAATGTGTGAAGGTTGCCTAGGGCGTCAAATGAAGGGGGGAAGGCGCCAAACGAGTGGGACACATATATAATATGTTCAAACGGAACGCAAAGCAAATTTGTTATGTGGCATAGGCACGTAGGTGTGAATTTGTGAAAAGTCTGTGTGAATTGCAAGGCTAGTCAGTCAGTTTCAGGGTCAGCATTGGCAAAGATTTTTATTCCCAAGGGTATAAATCCAGCCTGAATGGAAAACAATGTCTTTCCCCGCTCTTTCATACAACAAGGCTGACGCTGAGGCCTCTTAAACGCCACCATAATCACAAGTTGGACTTGACTACAACAACACAGAGAGAAGAACCCTAAATAGACTGCTGACCATCATGGAAAATGCCCGCCACCCTCTGCACAGCACATTCCCCAGACAAAAGCATATGCTCAGTGGCAGACTGCTGTCCCAGTCCTGCTCAACAGACAGACTGAGGAAGTCTTTTGTCCCCTGGGCCATAGAGACATTCAACTCCTCCCAGCAACGGCAGGGAGAAATTGACTACAATTGACTATTAGGTGTTATTTTGCCTGTCCGTTGCAACCAGTGCTCACTTGTTTTGTCATTAGACTGATGGACTGTCGGATACTGGCTCCGTGAGCCCTACACACACAACTTTTATTTGTATGTCTTTATATATTTTTCTACAATTTTTTTTTTTTTTTAAATATTATATACAGCAATTAGTGTTCTTGCAGTGTTATTCACATTGCATTTGCACTACCTCCTGGCACATACTCTATCATAGTGACAGCTCTCTGTAGTAGGTCTGGTGGAGAGGCTATCACTTCATGCAGTGTTTTTATTTATTTATTCTTGTTTGTATCAGTGTTTTTGTATGTGTTGTATAAGCTACTGGATTTCCCCTTTCTATATATATCTACATATGGATCGATTTGAGGATCATCTTCGCTGCAAGGGATAGTTATCATAGTCTTCTCCCAGCAAGGTTGGTATAAGTGAATGTGTGTGAATGGTATCCGTATTGATTGAAATGAGTAAGACGAGGGGTCACCCATCGTCTTTCATCCCTGCTGCTGTGAGACTTTACAACGCCTGCACTTGATCATGTTGTAGTCTCTTGTACATACCTGTTTTTATACTTCTGTAAATCTGTAATTTTTTTTCTGTAAATATGTAGACTGTGTTTTTCTTACCCTCCTTCCGCTGCTGTAGCAAGTAAATTTCCCCGTTGTGGGATTAATAAAGTATCTTAATCTTAAAGTCTAAGAGAATGCAGTCTGGAATGTCAAGGTGTCGTTTACCAGGATATGATTTACACACTTTTCCTTGAAGAAAATAGTTCATACATCTTCATATAAATATCCAAAAAAAACAGGAGGTGCGCATTACACAGGAGCTCTAGAGAAATGGGTCCATGTAATCCATCCCTAGAATTTCCAAACCAGGAAATGTTGGAATATGCTTAGGTTTATCTAGCTGTCACAGCTGGCTTAAACCTCTCTGGTGGCTTTGTGTGTCTTCCAAGATGAGCAGAGGAAAAAAACTTGATGCAAGTAATTCTAAAACTGAGTGAAAATGTTTGTAAAGTTGATATGGCCTATGCTTCTGTGGAAGTGCAACAACAAAGCGAGGTCCTCCATGGTGAGTGACATTGTTTGAAACAGACGAGGAACGCAAGGTCTGCTTGAACAGTGAAGAGACAGCCTCCCACATATGTCTTACCTCCAGCATTAAGATCACTACAAAGCATTTCAACTCAGAAACACCATAGCCAACTCGATGGAAGCTTACATGCAGTTCACCATTTGTGATCTGCATGTAAGCAGCGCTCACGAATCTCTTGTGAAACAGGACCAGGTAAATTCTCTACCCAACATGAACACTGTTGCAAGTCATAAAAAACAAAACAAACATAAAAAAAAAAAGTGGTTTCAAACTATGCAGAGAAGGCTGTGATTGGATAATTGGATGATTGCTTGTGTGGCTTTTGAAAAACAAAAATGGCATGGACATTTTAATGAGGCACTTTCAATACATTTAAGCATTAAAGGTTTGTTTAGGACACACAAGCATTAGATATACACGTCACAAAATAGTTTTCATAACAATAGAAGAGTGATATTTAAAAATGGGCTCAGTATCACAAATATCTGTGCATTTGAATGTTTAGAGTGTCAGCTGTCATAAATCTGCACAAGGCCTTTTTTCCAACACAAACAAATATGCTTGAAAACACAAAGCACAATATGCCAGCACCTGGAAAGTGGTATCATTGCATGGTGCACATTCTTCCTCCTACTATTCACTCTAGTGATAGGAGTAGTCATTAGAGCATTATAAAAGGTTGTGAGTATAGATAGCCATCGGAAAAGGGTAAGACTATATATATATATATATATATATATATATATATATATATATATATATGTTTCAGTTTGAGGATGGGTGGGTAAAAATCTTCCATATCTATATCGATGTAGCAAATTACTGTATAATATGAATATACAGTATTTCGTCACCTGGGGGCATCGCTATGGCTAAGACAGTTAAGTTGACAAAAAATGTCTCACTTCTCTATACTCTTAACCAGCCTCACACACACACAGACACACACACAAACAAACAAAAACCTGATCAATCCAAGTTTATTGCCTGATTTATCCCCACATAATGAGGTTCTCCTTGGGCATTGATCTTTTTAATGAAGATCCACACAAGACCTGTCTAGTCCCCTCTGACTGTCCGCCAACCTCAAGCTGTATAATAGCCTTTCTGATTACGCTCTATTGGTACACACATTCCATCAGAAAAAAATAAATTATATATATATATGGAAACTCATTGTTGTTTCCCAACTGTTGTGGTTGCAAAATGATTCAGCTATTAATTTCAGCGAATGTAAATAATAAACAGTATGCATTATCTTGAGGTAACACGTGCCAATGTCTGCATTCATAGGACATGGAGATGAGATAATCTAGAGAGGAGTACAGGCAAAAGAAAGTGCTTCATGCTATTTCTTCACTTTTAGTTGAACTAGTTTTCTCTGCCCTTCCAACCGTGTATTTTGCAGTCTGCAAGCATCATTTTGATGCCAGGCATCAAGGACCAGCAGGCAGGTTAATGTTTAAATACGGGATATCGTGCTTTCACATTTCCAATGTGTTTTAAATTGTATATAATGCAGTGAGAGTCAATGGCAGTTATATAGCTGTAAATAGCTGTATTATTTTGAACCATCTTTAAGTAAATCTCTTATTTAGATTTCCACCTGTTTTGAATTTGAAATCATCCAAAGCTACACTATTAAAAATAAATTGAAATGCTTTTGTACTGTTGTGCCTGTTTCATAGGATATGTATCATTATACTGTGTATGAAACATTATTATAATGAGACATACCATCGTTCTGTTTGTAAAGACTGAAAGCATTAAAAGCCCAAGTGTCTGAGTAATGTTAGGCGTAGCATATGCAGTACGCTTCATGTGAGCAGAGGTCTAAGTTCTGCTTCCATTTGTCTCATAGACAATAACACTGTACGATGAGTGTTTTCCAGGTTGAGAGTCAAGAGTATTGAATTTTTCACGGCAAGTGTATGTCACCTGGAAGCTAAGCTCCATCTCATTTCCATGTTCTTGTCATCACTGGGAATAAGACTGACTGTAATCTAATGTTTCAACTACAGTTATGTAAGAGCGTACTGTATTTGTTGCACCGAGGTGCTGTTTTAAATAGCATGAACCCAAGATGGTTAGTAAAACAAAGCATTTGCTCACATATAAGTGGAGTTGAATAGGCAAAGCACCTATGATGAAAGGCCATGACTTTAGCGGGCAACCACTAAATGATCTAAAGGCTTCTACTTGCTGCTTATTTCTTTTAACATGTCTTATGTGAAAATCAGGTGAAGGTAATAAACTGTTATAAGGACCCTCCCCTAAAATCTACTCTACACCTAATAAATGTGTCTTGTACATTATGATGTATTTGTCCATTATTTTTTCCAAGTTAATCAACAGTCAGTTATCCAACACTCTCTAAGACCAATGACAAAAAAAACCCCAAAAAACATGTGAAATAATTTAGTGAAAACAATGTAGAACCTACATGTTTCATACCTTTTCATAGGAGAGGAAAATGTATTCACTGTATGTCCTATTGGTTAAACCCCTGGGAGTCAGCCTGCTATCTTAGTAGTTTCTCCCAATGTGAAGGAGCAGCGATGCTACCACGGTCCTTTCGGATCACTAAGTCCCTCACCCTGTCACCCAGAGTGATGCCATAAACCCTGGGTCACTTGTATTCAAAATCTCATTCTTTCGGTCACTGCTCAGAAACCTCACGATAGTTCAGGGCAAGACAGAAGACCAACTAGAAAAAAAACAAAGTTGCAACTGATGAACAGAAAATGACCCTGTCCTTAGTACTCCCACTGCCTGACACACCTGAACTCTTACGCTTGGATCATACAGTATAACCCCATTGATGGAGCAGTCGACCATTTCTTCAGGAGAGAAGCATGTTTAAAGACATGGAGGTGCTGCCTGACAGAAAAAGAAAATGTATTTTTTTTTCTTAAAAAATGACTAATTTAAAATCTAATCAGATCATTTACTATAGAGGAGTGTAAGACAGGTTTCTAGGGGAAACCTGTGGTGTAAGTATTGGGTGTCTAGCTCGTATTGTTCTTGAGTTATTATGTTCTCAGGACTGTGCCTACACAGACAGATGCCACAATGATGACATAAAGTCCCAGAACTATCGCACTAAAATGAGACACAATGTGCAGTAATCATTGCTCTGATTATTACTACACATCTTTCATTATTCACACAAAAGATTTTTGCTTTTTCATTTTTTTTTTCTTCTCTCTCTGTTCTCGCTTTGAATTGGACCCACTGGGATGTATTTATTAATATAACTAATCATAAAGGATCAGAACAGCACGGATGACAAACACAAACTAGAATTACTGGATTATTAGGAATATACATACCACCATTCGCATCAGGTGACATCAAAAACTGTTGTTTTATCTGAATGTATAAAATTGATAATTGATAATAGATCATCTCAGTGTCCATCAACACTGTAAACATTATCCTTACAAACAAAACTTTAAATATCCCTCAACAAATCAAATACTGATCAACGTAACATTTAACCCAATGAAATGGCTCAATACTGGGTTGAACCCATGACATCATTGATGATGTCAGCGAGGGCATTAAAAGCAGGAAGTGTTTTGCCGCCACCCCTTTTGACTCTTGGGGAAAGCATGGCAAGAAATGAAGACAACTAATGATTGATTGAATTGACAAAACAAAACAAAAAAACTGAACATAATAGTTGTCTTGATTTAACATGTTGGTAAAACATAATGCTAAAAACAAACAAACCTGGGAGGATAGTATGTGCTAGCAATGCCACCGATTAAAAAAAACAAAAAATACTCTGCTAGAAAACAAAAGACAAGCATGGTAAGAAACACGTTAACCTATATTGTTACACTAAGTAACATTACTTGATTTCAGGGTGCTATTTCAATTGGAAGATTAACATATTCTTAGACTTAAATGCACATTAAAGTGAATGTCATATCCTAAAACACACTGGAGGGGGATGGGGGATTCAGTTGGTTGTAATCTGCAACCTCACCGCTAGATGTCGCTAAATCTCATCCACTGGTCCTGAATGCATGACATGCAACCCTGTAAACTGTTGTCAGATCTATCAACAGAATAAATCTTATCTGATTCAAAGTACCATGTGTTAATGTTCAAAGCAGTATAATTACCAACACTGACACATGCTATAAGACTCTTTAATACTGATTTATTTTTATTTTTTATGTCCTTTTTAAACCAGAAACCAGTGCTGTTTTAGGAACATCTAAGAAGATCAAGAGGTGAGTGCCACATAATTCTCACACTACCCCCTTTTGAGACACAGAAAGGGTCTATTTTTATGGAAATGCAATGTTTATACGCATGGGAGAAGTCTATTATCTGCCATTTTGAACATTTTGAGCACACATGTCTGGGGTTTCACCCTCATATTGCTCTTAGCATTTTCTTCCTTGTTTTTCTATTTTTTTTTCCCTGTGCTCATCCACGGGAAAAAAAAACAACAACAAAAAAACAACAAATGGTGTAAATGTCCTTGTGCCTGATTAAACAGAAGCCCTTTCTTTCTCCTCCACATGTATATAGTTAGAGAGATATCTCAATAGTGTCTGCCAAAGTACCTCTTCCAGACGCTGAATGGGGCCTTTTTCACCTTGAAAGCATTTAAATGGGGTTGGTAGGATTGGGTCCTTCTCTCTCTCTATCTCTCCCTCTCCCTCTCTCCACTTTAGCAAGGTGTGTCAGGAGTTCAATGGTGGTTTGTGGAGCGTGAAGTTATACAGAGGAAGCAATGTGTCCACAGCAAGGGAATAAAGTGATAGTAATGCATTGACAACACCACTCATCTCCAAGAAAAACTTCATCTCTTGAGAAGAGACATCTTGTGATTTCTATTTTGGATTTGAAGAATCCTTTGCACATTTCTTCAAAGTGTCCCAACAGAGGTACGGTACAGTTTGATATTTAAGGTAACAGTCCAGAGCTTGAAAGAACCCATACTGTAATGTCATTATTAACATAACGATATTATGTCTATAATATCTGTTAAGTTTAGCGACTATGCAACTTAACTTAACTGAAAAAACAAAACCAAACCCTGTCATGCTGTTCAAACTTTAACCCACATCTCTCCTAATAGTGATTGGAGGCACATGCAGTTTCACTTCCATGGGTTTCTTATATGACCAACTCAACACGCCACATTTAATTAATATCTATGATGACGGAGTCCAAAAGTGTGATGATTGAACCCGGACTTATCCACCTGTAAATTGTAATACTTTCCAAAAGCAGGAGACCAAGACCAAGCTAAGCCACGGTAGATTTGCATGATTGTTGATTTTGATTGCATTCACTTAGTATACACCGGGTTGTAGGGTCCCGAGGATGCTGCCTTTCTCAAACTCAGACGTAGGGCAACATTTTAGGGGCATGGGCGATGCCCTCTGCCATGAAACAGTTGGTGTGACACACAGTGTTCTCTAAACATGTGGTAGATGACATGCTTTCAAAGTGAAGCTACTTGTAAACAAATCCTACAGTGTCATATACACCTGCTGCTTCTTCCTACACTACTGTATGATATTAAACAAGAGTATAAAATGTATCCTTTGTTTTAATCTTTAAGAACCAGGTCATTGGAGTCTGATGGAAACATTTATTCAATCAGTTGACACAACCAATGACACAACCTGTAAATTTACGCACACCAATTAAAAGCATCTGGGTGATTTTCTGATGAAAATTGATCTTCCCATTGGATGACAATGAGCCATGTCTCGTTTTACTCTATAGGGATTTACAGTATCACAGTGATACCGTCAAAGTACGTTACACTGCCACCTGACCATCGATTTTAATGACTTGTAGCGAAGCCTACCGCCGAGTGTTGTGTGGAAACTGTTCAAGCGGGAAAATCCCCCACAGAGATTTGTTCCTTGATCGGTCAGCTGGACCTTTCCCCACTTCCACAGTCCGCTGGCACTTCCCCTATTTTATCAGGCCCACACCACCTCTTAACGACAATGAAAACAACCCCATACATTCTCCTAATAGTTTGTGGAAGTCAGCCAATTTTGGGCAATCTGGGGAGATGCATAGTGCAGAAACTAACCACAGCCACCAAGGCCCGAGTCACTGCTATTGATGAATTATACGATATAATACATTATAATGTGTTTGATTTAATATGCAATTTGGAGTAATTCATATTTATTTATCATATGGACTAATTTGAGAGTGTCTCAGTAAAAACAGTAATGTTAATGTTAATGTGAAAAATATTGCTTAATGGAGTTTAAGTTGATTGTGAAAGAACATTTTGAGTGTTTTTTTACCAGTTTTAATCACCGGGGTGTGTTTGTTTTCGATACATTGCAGCTTTGAGTAAAAAGCTCTAGTTGTATGTAAAATGAAAACACTCTGGTTTAAATTTTAAGACGTCTGCTGGACTGAACACTCTAAGCTGTTTGACAGAGGTTTGTCACTTGTATGCAGGTTTGGGCTTCGTGGTCAGGACACATGTCTACTCTCACTAAGGCTGAGCATGCCTGGTGTTGAACACACTGTCACACACACCATCTGTTACCTCCGCCGCTCCTGGCTTGGGCAAACACAGTTATGAGTAGGTAATGGTGCGGACAAAACTTGTGACCTTGACACTGTCTCCGATGTGTGATCAACAGAGAGAAGGGGTAGATTGATGAGAGCCGGTAGCCCCTTTTGATTTTTGGTTTGTGCGAGAAAGGCAGAATCCCCACGTTGCCTGGAAACATGTCTGCGTGCGATGAGAGATGGAGTCTTTCTCTGCCTCTCTTATCTTATTCAACTTAAAAGATAAACATCAAATCACCTCACTCAATAAACGTACTTTTTTTTTTTTAATGTTAGACATTAAATGCCATGGTGCAATTATGTATGCCGCATGCTATATTTCTCTTGGATTTCTATATTTTAATGCTATTATAAGTCCTCCAACCACGTATGAACAAACACTTTTGTGTTTTTTCGATTTACAAAAATACCAGTTTGATTTAGTGGTGTCTGATTTTGTAAAATTTCAGTGCAGAAAAATAAGAATTCCTTTAAAATTATGTCATATTTTATTTTTTCTATCTTAACATTTTACTTAAAGGGAAACTTGGGTATTTTTCAACCTGGACCCTATTTTCCCACCATGTTTTGACTTAGTGACTAATGGAAACAACATTTTTTTTTAATTGGTCCAGTTTTGAGGAAGATCACTGCAAAATGGGCTGCAATGTAACGTACAGCACCGTCATTGTACATGTTGTTATAAGTTGGACAACAAAAGTAACGATAAACACAGAAATAAGATGACTACAGCAGCATCATAGCTATCTGAAAAGGGATTAACATCCAGGTAAGCTTGGCTAAATATCACTGTGCATATTCATCCGTTCATCTGTGCCTTTGTTTACATGCATTATGGCTGATTTTCACCAAAGATTTTGCAGGAAAAGCTCTCTTTGCATTTAGCCATAATGCTGCAGTAGTCAGGCAGCTAGTTCCTATGTTTAATGTTTATTTCATTGTCAGATGATTATAATAACAATCCGAGTCTGTCCATGGCAAAAAACAAACACTAGTGGACATACATTGACGGCGCTTAATTGCCCCATATTTTACACTGCAGCCTGTTTCACAGCTGCCGGCTGAAGTGCTCTCATTCAATACTGGACTAATTTCAAAAAGGTTGAAAAGGTTCCTGGCTGAAAAATAACAAAGATTATTTCGGGGCTTTTGATTGAGGCTTGAGCCATGATCCCAGTATTTTCTCTGCAGGATGGCACAATATACAAAATAACCAGATGTGGTGACAAAAACTTGTACGGTCCTTTAAGGCCAAACGCAGCACTGCACTGTTCTAAACAAATGAACTACAAAATGAATGTTTATAATTCTCAGCTGGAATTATGTTACTGGGTGATTCTCAGTATAATCAACGCGTTGTTCACTGCTCAATATTTGAACAATCGATGCACTAACATGACCGTCTATTTCTCTCTCATCTCCCCATGGGAATAGATACGGGATTGATACTAACATGCCTAATAGCTAATAATGAATAGCAGCATCACTATGTATTAAGTCATTTGGAACAATTGGCACTAACCGTGTTCTTGAAGTTTCCTCCTCAGATCATTAAAGTTCACCTTGGATGGATTTTGTGAGGTTATTAATTTCTCAAAGCCTATACATCATATCCTCTCTGCACTCCTGAAAGACAGGATGTACAATTGGTTGAGGTCACCCGGCATATGAAGAACAGTCAATCAGTCACAAGTTACTTACTGTAAATCCTCCACTGAATTTTATATTTTCAGGTATGAAGTGACATCTCTCTCTCTCTCTGTCTCTCTCTGTCTCTGTCTCTGTCTCTGTCTCTCTCTCTCTCTCTCTCTCTGTCTCTCTCTCTCTCTCTCTCTCTCTCTCTCTCTCTCTCTCTCTCTCTCTCTTTCAATCTCTCTGTTGAATGCCACTTAACTATTCCTGCACTTCAGTGTTGGTGATGGCGTGCACTATTGAGGTATAACTATAAAAAGCAGTTGAGAGGGAAGAGGTCTCCACAGTGCCATGAACTGAGCTGCTGCCATAACAACACTCGTAACAGGAAAATTCTATTAGAAACATCATTTTCTAATGGATGAGATCTATCCAATTTAAATGATTGTGTTCACTTTGCACCCTCCTTCATACAGACTTGATTTAGCCATCGCCTGCAATTATTATTCGATCTACTGCCATGAACACTGTGCCAAAAAATGGATTAATTTCACCCTCTGGATCAATAGCACCTGATACAGCCCAGCTCATTCTGGTCTCATGGTGAAGCTACATTTATAATGCTATTGACGATATTGAGCAGTATTGATGACATGGCACCTCAGGCAGTGGTCAGGAATGAAGTGCCATTTTATTTATTTTTTTAATTTTTTACAGCTGTACACCTTCATAATAGCTTTTTTTTTAATTAAAACATCAGCCAGTAAAACTGCGGCTTTGTATTTATTTTATTTTTTTATTTTTTTTATTATTTGGCAGGGTGGTTTAGAGCTATCCAAGAAACAATAATACAGAAATATATATTGGATATGCAAAACAGAGGAGGCATATGTGTTTATTGCACAAACAAAATGGGTCTGTTGATAAATCTAGTGCATTTCTGGTTCCACTTGCAATGTTGCATTACCTGGGGATGTTTTTCCCCCCACTCATAAGTGGATTGTCATGTTTTTACTGAATGTGTAAACCTGGCATCAGGGCACTGTCCTTCATATGTACACAGAACAGTGCTCTGATGCTGCATGTTAATATGTTCTCTAAACTGTCCAAGAAAGACTAAAAGAAAACACAAAAAGGGTCAACTTACTTTTATTTAAGTTCATATTAATCATGTTGCAAAAGACTAAATAATCAGAATAATTTAGAAGAGGAATAGAAACACCAATGAGCATCATCATCATCACTCCAATTATTCAAGTGTTTCTCAGAAAGGCTGAACACCAAATTTAGTGATCAGACTTTTGTATGTGTTTTATACACCGGTTAATTTCTCTCAGGGCAGCGGGGTGAAGAGGAGGGGCTGTGCTGTGCCGTGCCGTGCCGTGCCGTGCCGCGCCGCACCGTGTAGCTACTCACCTCTGACTGAATCCAGTCTCCACCTTTTCATCCCTCAACTTGTCCCGCATGAGGATGGACGCGTTTCCCTGCGGTCGGAGCCGCTGAAAGTGTCAGAAGGACGCGGTTGGACGGGGGAGCCGTCAGTAACTGGAGTGTCTTTGGGCGTCAGTGATGTTTGCAGTTGGTGATTGCAGACGTTTCCAACGTGATCGGAGAGCCGACAGACCACCGCTTACTGGTGCGCTCCTGGAGAGGAAGAATAGACATGTGAATGAGAATGATTTCGTTCAGCGGCTGTTTCACTTCACTAACTTGAAACAGTGAATTGTCACAAAGTGGCCCAAGTGAAGACAGAATTGATCGATCGATTAATTGATTGATTTTTGTTTTGTTTTTGGTTTTTTTGGCTTTTGGAGGAGGAATTCATGCACCGATAGCTTACGGGTCCAATATGCCAGAATGGGTCCTCTACAGTATGTATTTCTCTGTGGACTTCTGTGCACCAAAACCGACGGTAAGTTCATGAATCCGCCGTTGTTGTTGTTGAAGTGATCTCTTGTCCCACATTAAGCTTGAGGTAAAGCACACTGGTTTGTGACCTGCAGCGTATGCTATCCATGGTTTCACCTGCTTATTTGCATCAATAAGATGCCCAGTATGGTATCTCTCACAGGATTCACAGTGTATTTGCTGCTTCTCTTAAATTCTTGTGAATTTACATGTTTAAAATCAGAAATGCACCACCATGCACTGTGATTGCTTCATTTAGTCTTGATCTGAAATTGGGCCGGGCCAACTATTCAGTGACATGGGGGAAATTAAAGTTGTTCATTTATTCATAAAAGGCTGCCCTCAATTGAACACATTGGTTACATGAATGTTGGCTGTTACAGCTTTGACAGCTGCTAAAATGTCCTTATTTCCACATCATGGCTCAAGTATCATAGTTTGAAATGTGTGAGTTTCAGGTAGCCTTAAACTTTTTTTTTCTTTTTTTTTTTGTATTAAGAGAAATATCCATTGATTAATTATATTTTATTCATTTTTCATTTAACTAGACCGTTTTCTTGCAATAATAATACGTGTTACAAACCTGTGATGTTTCAGACTGTGCTCACAATAAATCAATATCTCAGGTCATATTCTGTATGAAGCTCAGACTGATGAACAACCTTATGTCCTTCAGCAGAACCGTCTAATGTACCATGTCTACCGGTTACTAGTACTTTATATGTGTATATCTGCTGCACCTAGAGACACATCTATGTCTTGACGGGACGTGTTGCCAATTTTATGAAATGTTTTGTATTACTTTCTCTCCTGTAGCTCATAGAACATGAAATATGTGTCGGTGTAGTAAACGTAGAGCATGTGTGATAGCACTTTCAGTAAAGTGGGTGTGGATGTTCGGTTCCACTGTTTTGCCAGTTTATCTATTTATGTATTTATTTGTTTTAAACACTTGAATATGTACTGTACATATGTGTAATCTGAAGAGTAAGTGAAGTAATGCAGTGTTCTGCAACAATCTGAACTTTATGATGTAGTAGTATATTGTCAACATTATGTCTGATAGGTATTGATTGAACTCTAAGGCCATTTAGGGGGCTGTAGTGGTGGTGTTGTATTGGACTGCATTATACTTAAATGTGTTTCTAATGTTGTGTCCACCCCTGTTAATATACACAGAGGTTGGATCAAAGCATCTCTGACACGGTGTCAATAAAACATTCATAAATTCTCTAAAATATGATTAAGTACAGTGCTGTTGGATTAACGTGTTAGATTTTTTATGTAATAATCTGGTTATTTAGCCTTTTGGATTGAGTCAAAGTTTGTGTAACATCTGTTTAAAGGAGGTACATTGCATCCCATCTCATGGCGCCATGGCTGACTATGCCTGTTATTGTAATTCTAATATTTTAAATATTAAATATATCTATTAGGGAGGGTAATGTTGAGACATTTGTGCAATTATATCACATTGATGGTATGGCCCTTTTTTTGTGCAGTACCTTAAGTTTCTGTTTCAGCACCATGGATAGATCCCCATAGTGGTGGAAAAAAAAAAAAAAAAAAAAAAACACTACACGAAGTTTGATGCATAACAGCTAACAATTCTAGATAAACCACATTTAGCCAAAATGCCATTGAATTCATAACCTGAACAGTTATTAATGCATGACAATTCAACAGTTAAAATGCCAACATTTAATTTAAAGAGTCACATAAAAAAAAAAAAAAAAATCCACATATCTATCCATCCATGCATCCATTTATTTTCTGTCCCCGCTTATTCATATTCAGGGTCATGGGGTGCTGGTGCATACATTGAGCAGAAAGCAGGCAAACCCACTGGACGGGTTGCCAGTTCATCAGGGCATCAGATTGACAGGACCCCGCAGGACCTGCTTGCTGTTTAATGACAGTACCAACCACTGAGCCAATGTGCCACCCACAATTTAAATCATTTAAATTCTGTTCTCTTGACAGTACAAATCTCAAACTCTACATTAGCCACAGTGGAGACCGAGTAAAAGGGGCAACCAATTAAAAGAAGTCAGAATTCCACAAACTGGAGCTATGCAAATGATATTTACTCAAGAGACGTATGTATAGCGGTTTAAAAGCATGTTAAAAAACATAATGTATCATCGCCAGATAATGGAATACTTTTTGTCAACAAACCTCTTAACTATTATAGACTGTCACATCAATTTTACTCACATTTGCTGCTTTATTCCAGTTGCTGTGTAGCAGCCAATTACTATCAAAGACAAGAGACCGTGTAACATCATTTCCGTTTATTTATATCTTATTTATTTTTTTCACCTCATGACACTCCATAAGGTCTGTTTTAGTAACTTTACGCTCAAGGTTTGTTTTCATGCACACGACAGCAAAGGAAAACCTCTTAAAATGTAGATTTTATAATGTGCTCATGCACTGTGAAACAAATGAGAGTTGTGTAATGTTGTCATGTCTGCAAACAAACACAGTACTGCTACTTTTGGGTCATTCCTATGTGACATTTAGCGGCGGAAATTTAAGAAATGGTATTAAATTCAGCCACGGTGTGCACATGGGCAAGCAAATGGAAAGAATGGGGCACAATAAGGCTTGTTAACTGGGTTGCAGTTACACCAAATTATGACATTATTCCTATCAAGTCAGTCAGAATCAGACATTTGCATGACCTTTGCTGAGGATTGACTATCAAATACTCTGGTTAAAATATAAATATTATGCATGTTAATGTGGAAATATAGCCTGAAAAAGAGCAGCTCTTGAATTGTGTATTTTGCATATCCGCAATATTACGGGACAAAGTGAAAAAAAAAAAAAAAAAATCCAGTGTAGCAATCGATGTTCTACATCCACTGAGACAACAAGTTTGATGTCACCGTTTGATGGAAACTGTTAATGAAAACAGCTAATGAGAAGTAATGACTCATCAGCTCCTGCCTGTGAAAGTAAATAATAAAGTCTTCAGACAGCACATAGTGTAGCCAGGAAAAAACATGACACTAATCAACTTTCCTATCAATGACTTTAATTAAATTTTACTTTGTTATATTCTAACACAAGATATATATATATATATATATATCAGTTGCTGTAGGTCAAGCAGTGATTAAAGCTATATGTATATATAACTGTTGTTGCTGCACCAGCATTTAAAATGCTTTCATTATGAGTATGTAAACATTAAAACTACTACTTTGACGGGGCATTTTACACTCTTGTTTGCCTCTAGGGTCACGTCTTCGCCAGGAAGACTTCCCTCCTCGCATTGTGGAGCACCCATCTGACCTCATTGTGTCCAAGGGGGAACCAGCCACTCTCAACTGCAAGGCAGAGGGCCGTCCAACCCCGACAGTGGAATGGTACAAAGATGGGGAGCGTGTTGAGACGGACCGTGACAACCCCCGTTCCCACCGTATGCTGCTGCCCAGCGGTTCCCTCTTCTTCCTACGTATCGTCCACGGACGACGGAGCAAGCCCGACGACGGCAGCTATGTGTGCGTAGCCCGAAACTATCTTGGAGAGGCCGTAAGCCGGAATGCATCTTTAGAAGTAGCACGTAAGTATGACTTACCTTCATTATGTCCTTCTGGGCGTAAAGGTAATGCCCTGGTCAGTGTTGCATGAAAGAAGAAGAATGAAAAAAAATAATAATCAAGCAGCAGTATATTACAGTAATATGATATATTAATGTTGCCTTTTATGGAGGAAAGTATGGAAATGTGTTAAAGTTGCATCTGAAAAATGGTAGAGTTTATGTTAAATTAAGTATAACATTTTGGATTTATCGTGATAAGGGATCCATATATAAGATGTCATCTGTCATAATATGAGCAACATCACCTATTCACTGAACCTACAAGTGTGTGTGTGTGTGCGCTTAGCCATGTGCATAGAGTGTGTGTACACATATGTGTGTGAATATGTTTTCCAGACTGCTTGTGAGACCTGTTTGGATGACCTGTTTGAGTAATGTATGGGCAGAGCGGTGGATCGCTCCAGGGAGGGAGAGAAAGGGGGCAGGATTTTAACCTAGCTAACTCCCCTTCACTGTTTGGATTTGGAAAGATGCAGCCTGCTCCCAGCCAGCTTTCTCCCTGTGTGGGAGAGAGAGGCGCTCTGGGCTATTCACATTTCCATTATGTGCTAAACTGAGCTGATTTCTTGCCATGAACAAGAGGCACGCACGCTCGGACGGACACGCAGATATACATACATACATACATGCATGCACACACAAACACCCACACTGTCTCCCCTGCTCTCTGGTTCTCACTCTCACAGATATGTTGTACATAAGCTGGAAATTGGGAATTCCTGGCAAAACAGCATATTGCGAGTTGATTTTTAAATTTACAAAACACTTACCTGCCAAATTATTTCCATATACTTACCCATTAATATAAATGCAACACTGTTTCGAATCATATAACAGATGCATTTGAGAAATGTTACACCTTTGACTTTGCTATGATGTACCACATACTGTAGTTTGTTGTGACTCTCCCCATCAGAATTATATGATGCTGTTGTGACTTGTGCTTCTTTTTTCAACCAATCTGGATCTGTTTTTGGCTTTGCGGGGTAATCATAGATTAGGAAGCAAAAGAGGAAAAAAAAACTGAGATAAGAGCCCTGAACCTAATAGGGAGTCAGTCGAGACATTATCTGAGATCTTTGTGTCTTTTTGTGCGCCACATTTTCTCCTTAGCCGTTTCCACATTAGGACACTTGTATTTCTATTGTCTTCTGTAACCGGTGCTGTTTCCTGTCCTTTCTCTCAAATCAATAGTGCTGAACTTTCCGGGAAATACTGATGCTTAAAGACACGAAGGGTATTTGAGAGGACGCGCAAATATTAAACATGAATGCGTGTGTGTGGTTGTGGATAGCAAAGGATACAACATTGATGGTGTTTACAGAAAAAAATTAAGAAATTGTGGTGTTTGATGTTCTATTTGATAACCATGATATAAATTGTACCTTATATCATATTTAGTTAACATCTTGAACCGTACAGATGTGGTTGAAGACAGTAAATCTTTTTTTTTTTTTTTAATCATAAAGAAACCAGAGACCCAAAACTGTCATTATAGTGTCAAGAGACAAATATTACAGCTGCTTCACTGATTCCCTTGACTGAATAGAGGCCGACTTTATGAAAACAATAACTGTGTCAGAGTGATTTTTGTGGGGATTTTCTTAAAATACAATAAAGCTCATTTTGCAGCACAAACAGACATTCTGAATTTATTTTCAGAGTTAATTGTTCACATTCGTTGTCGGTAGGAGCCGCGATAATTACTCACTTTTTTTTTTTCTTTTGTTAAGAGAGGTAGGCCACACAATATATATTGAAAATATATTGACATTGCAAATATGACCTTAATGTAAGCATCAGAACATAAATGCTGAATATTGCTCCATTTATCCCCCAGACTAGTTTTAATGGTTCTTCATATGAGTCTTAAATAACCATTCCTGAAGCCTTATTTAGATCCGTTAATGAATTTGTATTTATTTTCTATAAATATGGAGGCATCTCATTTGTGGACATCTTGTGGGAGGGAGTAGAGTGCACCTGGTACGCCAATGTGTCTCTGTACTCCTTGTTGGTCATATGACCATGCAGACCACCTATATGACCTAAGTATTCTTACTTCAGGTGTATATTAAATGGCCTGATTGTCAGGCCTTTTCTAAAACTTGGATGGTAACATACCATCATACCTTTATGTATTTGTGATGTGATGCTATAGCCAAATACTGTATCTCGTCAATAGTTGTTTTTTTTTTTATCCTGGAGGTTCTCTTACATAAAGAGCAAGGAAGCCTCTAGTCTGAATATCATGGCTACATGGATGCATAATCCAAGACTCCTTCGGGGGCTGCAGGATCCTGTCAGTATTGCTGCAGCCAACGTTGTCATGCAATGCTGCGGGTGGGAGCAAGCTGGTAAATGAAAAGTGCTGTGGGGGTGCTTTAGCAGTGAGCCTAGCTCAAAATGGTCTTTTTCTTTAGGAGTCTTGCGCACATCCTCGAGTTTTCTAATGAGCTGTAGCATTGTATCTCATCCAATGGCTTAGAAAATGTAGCTAACTGGAGGGGTGCTGCTCCCTCGGGTACATTTGTGCTGTACAAGCTCAATTTTGGTGGTCCGTCATGCATTTTATGAGCTTTAGTCTGAAGACTGATATTTGATGGGACATTATTCATTCTATGTGATGCATAATACTTCGGCTGTTTAAGATGGTAGCAAAGACATTATGAATTATGCAGATATGGCAGATAAATCTACAACTAGCAGCCTGCCAAAAGCAAATAATATATATAGTACCTTATGATGATTGTTTGTCTTATAAATTAACTTCATACACACACACACACACACACACACAAACAAAAACTTTTAGTTATTTTTCCATACAAGTTGAATAGTAGAGCTCATGACAAGTAATCAATAAACAGTAACCTAGCTAATTAATATTGTATGTCTTGTGTTGGTATTGATCTATCTTTTCAGCTGACTGTGGGCAAGATTAAAAAAAAACAAAAAAAAAACACAGAATACACTAAAAAAACAAGCAAAAAAAAGTTTTTTTTAAGGGTTTTGCCTTTTTTCCCTTACTGTACATAATTATTCTGAACCTTTTTTTGTCAGACTGGAAGTAAGAAAGGCAGAAGGAAGGCACTGGAGAGAGAGTTCTTTAAAATCCCCTATGTCAGTAGGGGAACATGTACTGCACGTCAGCGGACAGACCACGGGCACAGATCTGTAGTATTTCCCCCTCCTTGTTGAAATTCTATTTCCTGAGCAGTCTTGTCGGGTGCACACATTTGACGCAGATGATAACATCAGCCATTTTACCGAGAAATGAGGCCATGTCTGTTTATTATTAGAAGGTCTTGTATTATTTTATTTATTTTTTTCTTGATAAACAAGACTCATTGTGTTTGTTGCAGCACGTCACCTGTTTCTCAGATCCAACTATGTAATTTTAATAATCTACAATCACCTGCTGTCAGTGTGTACAATCGCACTCGACCAACCGCCAAGCCGGCTTTTTCCACATCTTCCGTCCGTGTTTAGTCAGACACTGCAGCCGAACACTACTTCAGAGCAACGTCAACACAAACAAGCGGTCAACCTCCAGGCCACCAGTGGACTGGCACTAATCATCATAGTGAGTGGCTGTTGATGGAATTAGAACAGTTCCCTCGAACTATTAAGAAGGGACGGAAAGACATAAACAGTGATGTGTTGAGGAGGGGGGGGGGGGGGGGGGGGGGGGGCAGCGGATGGGATGCAAGGGTGTTCATTAGTACAAAACTCAAGAACAAGATGAGTCCACCTCTGTTTGACTGTGCTAAGTGAATGACAAGTACAATCACTCAGCTAGACAATCAGCAATTACATCCTCCATGTCACAAGCGGCCCATGAAGCAAGCAGCCACAATGCTAGATAAATGTGGAGTCTGGGTTTGTGTTTGTTAGTGCACCGTAGTAATAATTTTAATGAAATGTATTACTTGAAATTGTATTTAGAAATTTCAGTATGCTTATGATTAATTTTGATGTCAGACTTGTAATTTTTGCCATGGAAACGGGAAGTAACACGGTTTTCAGTTGGAGCCTACCCCAGCGTACACTAGGTAGATGTACTTTGGCAGTAATGTTTGGCAGCAGTCATTTTCAGAGACGAACATCTAAAAGCTGTCCAAATAAAACCCTCAAATATTAGGGAAAAAAAAGGTTAGTTAGCGTGGAAATTAACAAATCCAGGTATTTTGTCATCAAATATTAAAACTTAAAAGTAAAAGTAAAAAAAAAAATACAACAGCTTTTAGCCTGGTTTAATAATCTCTGCCATCACTGCCGACACTTTTCCATTCACTTGAATGAGAAAGTATGTCCAAACTTTAGACTTATTGTATGTATTATTGTCTTATTTCAGTTTGACTTCTGCTTGTGTGTCTCTATCCTGTTGAGCAGTCATCCTTGTGCTCGTGCTCTTCTTCTTTGTCACTGTGTTTTTCTAAGTGGTGGTTCATTCCTTTTGAGCCATTCAGTATATATTAATATAGTGTAAACATTAGTCACAATCAACATCATGCTTTTTCCCAAGCATGAAATGGTGTTCTCTCTCAACGTGCATCACATGGTAGGAATCATTTATCCCACCTCCATATTTATGCTGTACAACTGGCACACACCATGCATATAGTGGATTAAGGATAAGTGTGTTTATCAAGCATCCAGTAGATCCAGGCCACTGTTCTGGATAGGTTTTTTTGTGGTCAGATAATATTAAGCACTTTGTTAGATTGTTAGGTGGTGGTATTCTGGAAATGTAGCGCACCATTTGAGGTTCAGTTGGGTCTTTGTATGTAGTCATTCTCTAGTGTTTCGAAGAGTGGCAAGTTGTCATTAATCATGCATTTCACTCTAACACCCATTGACAAAATCCAAAGTTTAGTCCCTGCCAGCCCTGTGTGTTCGCAGGCAGATTGTCAATGTTTTCCGTGAGTAGATATTGGCCACATTGCACCATCTGTTGCCAATTGACAGCCCCCTTGTGTACTTATCCCCCCTGTTTGCCTTTCCGCTGCTTTGCTCTCGTTGAGCTGATACGAAGAGTTTTTGTGAAGTGATCTTGTTGAGGTGTCGAATGTAAGTTCGTGGTCTCAATATCTTTTTTCGTCACCGTTACTCGTTGTCTGCCGCGCGTTCCTCTCAAGAGCAATCGATCACAACATGTAAATTCTTAGATCACATTGGTCTGGTCAGTGTGTTCTGGAGAACAAAATGCGCTGTGGGAATATATCATTCTGCTGTTTCACTCGAATCTAAATAACGGAGATACTGTATTCCCAAAAAATAGTGTGATGCATGCTCCTACGATTCATTAATTGAAGCTTGTATGTATAGGAATGTGTATTGAGATCATTTTATATGCCTGGAATGATGAGTATCGAGTTTAATTGTTTCAAGCACAGACACATTTAAGATGCGTACCTGCACTACAAGAATATAGTACTTAAAAAATAATAATATATATAATATATAACAAAAAGCTGTTGGTGGTGATTATATTGGAAAAAGCAAGGCACATGGCGTTCTTCTCCTAGATCCCCGGATCCCGTTTGCAGTGAGGGCATCTTGTTGTTGCTAAGCAGCATGTAATCACCTATCAATTGCTTGTGTGCCAGCACACTAGACGTACAGTAGGTCTTTACAGAAGCTATGTCGAGGCAATCAAAAACACAGCTGTAGCTGAAACACAAATCTAAAAGTGAAGTTCAAGTGCCCCTCAAATGTTCCTCTGAGCTTGATGTTCGTTGTTTATGTCATGGCAATTTTAGGCAGTTAAATCAGATACTGTAGCTCCGGGTGGTCAGTAATAAGCATTACTAGCTTTTCCTCCATTTCTGTTGTTGACAATGTAGTTAGGAAGGCCAACCTCTTAGCTTTTATGATTTGGACAGCCGAGAAAAAGCCACGGGGCCCGAGAGTCTTTGTCTGGTGAGAGCCGAACTTTTTCTCTTAATTCAGAGCATTTAGAGCCCTCGTTGGGCGACTAGAACGAAAGAAAACGATAGAAAAATGTAGCATCCAGTGTTAAACGCTTGTAATCACTGAATTTGAATGAGACTTCACGATTTCACAAATAGATTACAGTTGTGTGTTTTTTTTTACAGGTTAGCATGTTACCATTTACAACCCTGCTGTAATGTATAGTTGATTGCCATCTGTGTTGTGGGTCCTATTAGAGCAGTTGTATCCCCGTGCATACTTGCTGTAATTGCTTTCCAATCCAGTGGTTGATTACTGTAGTGCCTGTGAATGTGGTTGAGAAATATATTTTTCAATCAATCCGTCATTTGTATTTCGGTTGTTGTGGCAGTGTACAACATTAGGAAAACAATGCCAAATTGGTTCAGTTATTTATTTTCCTCTGTTTAAGGTGGTTTCAGGGTTGTAACAGTGCAAATATAAAGGTGGCCAGGGCAGGCAAGTGGAGCTAATTTGTGCATATTTTTTTTGGCTAAAGACAGTGAGTTAAGGGGCTTAGCATCTGGTGCTAACTGGACCATGCTTACTCCTTGGAGGTCTGTGCATTATGAGGTTCGATAAGTTAGCTAAGGGCTAGCATCTGGTGTTAATTGGACCATGCAAACACCTTTAAGAGCTATGGTGCACTTTCTTACAGTTGGTTGGAAGAAACATATGCTTGGTGTGAAGAAGCATACTAACTGGATTACTATGTGGCTTTCTCGGTGTAGGTCTAGTTCTGTTAAGAAACAGCTGTATGTATGCATAAATTCAACATACATGTAAACATTTCCACATGTTACATTTTAAAATTAAATTTAATAAAGTTGACAAAATATTGTTTTGTTATGTTCCAAATGAAACATCACAGTCAGTGTGCATTTTATTTCACAATAATACGCAGTGCATCACCCCCCCTCCCCATTTTGTCAAAACAATAAAATAAGATAAAATAAAAATAAATAAAAAAATAAAAAATAAAAATACAACATTACATGACAAAATGATTTAAAAAGGACTACAACTAGACCAAATTGTCAATTAATATTAAGCCAAACAGACATATAATTAAGATAACTGTGATATTAACAGTTAAGATTACTGACTACTGTAACTTTTACACTACATTCAATCATTAGTTTCTGGTTTAATAGATTCACTGTTAAGTCCAGTCTAACGACACCACTAGCCGGTGCCATCCATTAGTATAACAGTGGTTGTGATTAGAAAGTCTTTGGCAAAACTTTGGTAGAGGTCAAAAAGGGTCAAGCTGCTTACACGCACCTGTCACCAGCCAGCGACTGTGGATCCCTGTTATGAATAAACCAAATATTTATTCCTGCCTGCCCACAGATTGAAAATCCTCCAACAAAACAGCGTGGAAGGGTGCAGCTGCCAGTTATTCAGTTCCTATCTGACAGACATTACATTCACAGAGAGAGAAAAAAATACGTTTACTCTCAAAGTAGCCTTGAGTTTTAGGTGCACTAGTGCAAGAAAACACTGTATGGCGATTCTGAATCCATTAAAAAATACCGCCAATTAATATTATGCATTACATTATTTCAGAAGAATACTTGATAAATAGACACTTAGAGTTACATTCACCAATACTATGCATACAGAGACATTAGGAGGTCTGATTTGTGCACACATGTTTGTGTTGGGACCATATCACACTAACTATTTTCAATACGACAGATCACATTTTGATTCATTACATGTTGCCGACTACCTTAGAGGTAGTATATTGTATATTGTACGTTACTGGCTGTAATTTAATGCATGAAATATGGCTATACATCTCCTTTTAGATGAGTCGGAGCTGGCTTAAGCTACTCCATTAGCAGACCTTGAGTGACGCCTTCGCAGTATTACAGATACAGCTGTAACTTATTGCTGCTGTCGTCTGTAGAAGCTGCAGCTGCAGTGTTAGCCGTCTGTTTTCAGAAAGCTGCATCCAGTCCTGTTTAATAACCATAATATAAAGTCATGTATCAAGATTAGAATGGCGTTGATGGTATTTAAACTGACCCCAAGGATGCCCATGTGCTCATATTACATATATACAGTATGTGTGTGGGCGTGAGTGCCTTTACTCATGTGTGATGGTGTGTGCATTTGAGTGTGACAAAGTGAAGTTGTTTGTCTCTCAGCAAAATGATAATGGTTCATAATTGACGCTGTGCAGTTCCTATTGATGTGATATTTCTGCATAAAGACTTGTGTTGGCATATGGGTGAGAGGACATCTTCAGGCAGATGTCCTCTTACCTAAAAGAAAAACCAATTACTCAAGGACTTTGGCATATTCACATGCAGCAGTATTAATAAAAATTATTAACTTCATTTGTATGTGTTGTATTAAGCAGGAGTGGAAGCTAGTCGTTGTGTTAAAATATCTTTTTCATTCTTTTCGTGGTCTAACGTCACTAATTTGAGCAACGTTATGCACTCATGTTAGTGGTTTCCAGTCTGGGTGGGATGATCGGAGTGAAGAACATCACCAGCCAGTCAGAGGGACTCTGTATTTTGGTTTATTATTCATGTGGCCTACCCAACATCCCACCCAATCTAGGCCAAAGCGCTGTTAGAACTGCTAAGTGTCACTTTCCAGACTTCCGTTCACCCATTCATTCACCCATTCATTCACCTCAACCACATCAGTTTGCCCCAGAATCATCAACAACTCCATCCATCGTATCCTCTGATTCACAAAAAGTACAGAGTGCCAAGGCCAGGCAATAAGACGACATCAGACTTCCCCAGTATACACCTCAGTGAGTAAAAAGGGGGGAAATATCCGGAAGCTTGATTAATTCATGAAATTCACTGAACGTAGCATCTTTCTTTTATCCGACCCCCAAGCCTACACACTCAAGTGTCTGTTTTTCCTCATGCTTTTTACCTGTGCATTGATAAATAAATGCTCTATATAGGACAGAGTGAGCACCGCGGCCCGTCACTGCTTTTTATACCAGCGAATCCTCAAAGCATTACACCCCGGTGTGTGTCAGTTCATTCTCCACTGTTGTACGGGATGTAATTGCAACAAGGCAGCAAATAGGATTCCAACATGTGTCTGTGTTTGTAAAGCAAGCAATAGTTACTGTTGGTGTTGCTAGGGCAGAAGGGTGGACATGAAGGCAGACGTAGAGCCAGTCTACCAGGGGACCGAGTGGGGTTTCTGATACTCAGACAGCTGCTAACCATCTTGCACTGCATGCAGTAATAAATCTAAATCGTCTACGCCATACCGTCTGTTTTGATTTCTCATTCTCTTACATAGTTTTATTTATTTTTTCTCAATAAGAGCGTGCATACTCCCAGGGGTCCAGTCCTCTTCAACACATCATGTCATTCATTGTCCTTCATTTCTTCAACCTACAGACTGTGTGACCTGTGATCTTTTAATGCTTTTGGCCAAAAACTTACTCTCACAACCAGTGTTTTTTTTTTTAGTCTGGCCCGGCTGCTATATACTATATGGGAGTAAAAGGGTTATTGTAACCTGAATTGGGTGTAAATGTGTAGCAGATACAACAAGGCTAAGTGGATGCTGCACAATGGCAGCATTTCGTAGCTCATAGGAGCCACATCACTTTGCTATTTCCTCTTTTTTACCTTTTCCTCACATCAACCCTTTATGTCCCTGGCTGAGTGCCGGGGAAGGGAAAAGATGGCAAGAAAGCATAATACCGAGGCCAAATTTGTGTACATCATATCATTTGGCTATTAGAAATGAGGAAATACATATTAGCAAGATGTTTTAGAAAGGCAAAATAGGTGTTTTGGTTTACCAGTAACATCTATTTGAATATATAGAGTGCAACAATGTGGATACTGATTTGTAAAAGCAATTGTGTTCCTGTGTAAAGGATAATGCTCTCATGGTTAGTGGGTTAGCTTGGTGTCATGCTCCAGTAGTTAATGTGCACTAGTCCATTGCTGCAGATGTTGTCCGCATGGGGACTGCAACTGAGGAGTGACCAACAGAGCTCAGCATGGAGAGGAATGGACAGTGTGTTCCAGAACAGATGTTTCCAGCCGTTGTGCGTTTGTCATTTGGGCTTTAATCTGGTCAGTGAAGGGCATTAGAGTATATGGAAGACAAAGGGGAGGGACGCTGCATGGACCGGGGGACCCCAGCTGTCTGCACCGGTCAGAGAGACAACACCCCCCTCCCTCCCTTCCAAATCTTAAATTCACTCCCACATCCATGATGCTCCTCCCACTCAAAGCCATACCCATGTACACATGCAAAGTAAGCAGCACCTACTTTGTAATTGGCTCAGAATTAGGGCACATGGTGTATTGTTGAACCTGTGGAGATTATGCATTATGCTTGAATCTGTGGAGATTATGCAGGGCCGGGATATTATGTCTCCATTTTCTCTGATTGCCTCTCTGTATTATTTCTCTGCCTGTGCTGTGGTGAATATCCCACTCATTTCATCCTTTTTTTCCTCCCTAATATTGTACCTCATTCTCTTTTCACTTTCCTCTCACTTCACTTCTGTTGTTCTGCACCCTCGATTCCTCTCCCTCTACTATTCTCTTTCATTTTCTCCTCCTCAACCTCTAACTCCCTCTCCACCACCACCACCACCACCACCCCCTCTCCACTTCTCCTCCTTAGGGCCTCTGGCTGTCTCTCCCCACAAGTGATGTTCTCCTGGCCAGATGATGCATGCATATCTCTTGTGTCTTCTTGATGCTAACTCACGTCGACATTTGCACGGCATTGTGGGATTCTGCTCTGGGTCATATTTCATGTAATGATGAAAATGATGATGGTGATGAGGAATCAGGGAGGGGAGGGTGTGGTGCTTCTATTTTTTGCCCTTGTCTTTTCTTCAATATCAATCAGCGCAGTGAGATAAGATGGACGATAATGGGTGTTCACGGAATGAGTAGAAGGGTTTAAGTTTGGATGAGTTCACTTTCCATATGTTATGAGCGACACCCGGCCCTGCGAAACAAAGAAACAACTTCCATCATTATCGGTTTTCAATTTTGAACAGCACTTACTTGCTCAGCTGTTAAACATTGAAGTTCTTTCTTACTGTATATCAGATGTTTTTTTGTTTTTTCCGTTTTTACGTGAACACTTCATTCTAACAACAAGTCAGGAAGTGAAAATGATCCCTTAACAGAATAGCTTTTTCCTTGCGAGTGCGCTGACAAGAGGAAATGTGTTCTAAGCAAAAACACAGTGAGAGGGAAACGGGGAGGATAAACACATTGCAGAATGAAGGAGGGGTATGATTATTGGACTAACCCTGGAGAGAGAGGATGAGATGGTGCTATGGAAGACTTTCGCCCCTCCAGCAGTGTCTCCTCTGTGTGTATGTGCAGTTTAAATATGTGAGAGAGTTAGAGAGAGAGAGAGAGAGAGAGAGATGTGGATGGTAGTGTGCACATTTCAGGGACTTGCCGGTATGCAAAGCTGTGTCAGTGGATATAGCATCTATGGAAGAGAGATTTCTTCACAGTCTTCGCTACACCCTAATTAATCTGCTTAAACCTGGTAGGCCTGTCTCCTGCACTCTTACACATCAGAAAAGCCAGGCAGCTCTGAATCCAAACTAGGATTTTCTCCATGGATGCCGGTGGAAAGTCACTCGAGCCCCACAGCTGACAGCTTTCTGTCAGAGTGTGCAGAAATGCATATGAAGTAGAGGCAAACACACACACACACCTCATCATTTCCCATGATGGATGTTAGGTGGGAGGCCGTTGTCACAAGGGTCACGAAGCCCCTGGAAAAAAAAAAATCAGGTTGTTGTTTTATATTGTCTGCCCGCATCCACTGCTGACACTTCCGTAGCCAACAGATGAAGCGATTTATGGCCAGTAGTGTTCTTTTAGCCTTGCCCTGGGCTTTGGCTGTGATCTCGATCTTACACAAATAACAATAACAAAAGGGTGACAGTCAGAGTCGGAGCTGTTGGAAACATGTTTTTTTTCCCCTGGAAATATCTAATGAAGTGAATTCACACCATGCAGTCAACTGATCCTAGATTTATTCACGTCATACTCTTGCTTTTTTTTTCTTCAAAAGACTGTTGTTTTTTTTTAAGCTCACAAAATTGATATATTGATATATTTGGATCTGATCTGGAAGTCCATGCAACTGTACATGACTACAGATTCCCACACAGAGTTTTGTTTTTTTTTAAATCAGAGCAGGAGATAAGGTTTCAGGGTTTTGGTTGCACTTAAGGAGATTACAGCTTAATGATTGGTGAATAAAGGACTCATCACTGAAGCAAAAATGAAATGTCCAATAGCTAGTTGGCAGTATGCTACCAGTATCTACAGCATACGAACTAATATAGCGGAGTGCATGTGCTGCCGGGATTTATGAAATAAAGCCTATTGTTGTTCTACACGGACGAAACTGAAATTATCTATATGACACACGGTTCGGTTTATTTAAAACCTGCTCTACAATAATTTCCTCTGATGATTTGCAAAGCGACCTTTGTTCTTATGCGATATAGATTCTTATTCCGATCAATCAAGATAATGGACATAGTATATGGTGATTGCAAAACTACAAAACTGCAAAACAGCGATATTTCATGACAGGTTTGACCAACTAGCCAATCAGATAATGGATCGTGTGGTGTTGCTTATCTAAGTCTGTTTGGATCTGAAGGGCTGCAACCTATATAATGTTTTTAATATGGTGCGTAGAAGTACATGAAAACAACACAGAAACATGTAACAATGCCTCTTACTCAATATCTTAGTATGAGAGCAATGCAGAGGTTTAATAGTGGCCATCAAAATGTGATTGATTATAAAGAAAGGATATATGAATAGATCAATTCATTAATAAAATACATAAAACCTTTTGTGCTGATTCTAGGAATTTGCTCTACGTTCTGATGAAAATATGAAAGTGTTTTAGACATTAAACGTGTTCCCCTTTAATTAGAAGACAATCACAGTACGGTATTAACACTTGACCTGTCTGTTCTGTTAATTGGAAATCAAGCGGCTCTCGTGACTGTTGTTGGATGTGGAGTAACGGAAGAGCAACTGAGACATTTGCAGTCCTACTTATTAAACTTTGAGACAGTCCGCTCAAACTTGATTAACTAATATCAGTCAGGCATTTTAAGTGCTAAGGCCTTTTAGCATTTATTGAATTGAAGAATCTAATTCGCCGTTTCATGTGTAGAAGCAATTTATCCATGTCTGTGTTATGGAATGAACACAGGCAAAAGTCTTTTTGGGGGCTTTTAACATAATTAATTTGTATTCTGAGGTGTGTCACCTATTGACTGGGAAATGGATGGGCAGATGCACAAAATAACTCCATTTAGTTTAGACAAAACCTGCTGTTATGTGTGGATTTAAGCGATGTGTTTAGTAACCTGCTTGCTATTTGTGTGGTTTGATGCCAATTCCTGTAAAAAAATAAAAAATGGATATAGATCTCCAAGCTCTTGTATGCTTAGTTATGAGGTAACATTTCCACATATCGTCAGCCTAATAGCATATCTGCCTAATTAGCAGATAGTGTGTTTTGAATGTTACAAGACTTCTGATTGGCTGAGGACAATTATACAGGGTGGTGCAGCAGTGATAGGAGAGTGGAGTTAGGCCAGTATCTCATGAAAAGCATGAGTTAGGCAGAAATGCTATTAGGCTGACGATATGTATAGAATATTGCCTTGTAATTTTTTGACTATATTTACTAAAGTGGACAAAGCCTCTGTTTGCCAACATAAGAATGGTGGGAAATCGTCTTTAGTGACAGCATTATAGACAAAACCTAATCAAGATAAGTGTGCAGTTCTTTTTACAGAACTAATAAAGGTTCAACAGTCATTTTCATTATGCTAGGCCACCAAAGTGAAAACAAGCACTGGTTTCCTTATAGTAGTATGTTGAAGTGGATAAATAAAGCTTTTGGTCAGACATGAGATAAATACAAAGAAAACCAAAATCTAGGATGGTGATGGTGCTGGTCTGCAAGTGAGTTTCAGTCACAGTCCGCTCAAGCTCTGGATATTGTTTGTATATACAGCAATTTTTTATTTTATTTTTTTATTATGTAATGTTAAGTCTCATTAGTGTATTTGGACTATTTTTTAAGCACAACTGAAAAGCACCGTGCAAATTTAAAGGCCATTATTAACCGCTTTACACTAACCAGGACCCACTGCTAACTCTTCTGTCCAAAATGAAGATGATGCAACGGAAGGAAATGATGCGCAACTCCTCATTATCCAAGAAGCATTACTTTAAAGCATAAAACATGCCATCATTTTCCACCCATAATTTTATAGAATTTGCAATTCAGGGTACAAGTCAAGTTCGGGTGAGTGCAAGAGGACGCTCCTTTTCTCTGCCAGCTTAATCCAAATTGCCTCAGATAACCAGCTCCTGTCAGAACTCGGCTACAGCTACACAATTTATTCCAGTGCAGTCATGCTTTTCAAATATGAACATTTGTCTTGTCTGTTTTGCATATTTTATTGAATTAATTTACGTTCACATCAAGTATTTAGAATATTAGATTTTTTTTTTTTTTTTTTACAACTCTGTAGTTAAGTCCCCTGTGCCAAACTCCCACAAAAAGAGAAAATTTTTATATTCTTGTCCAGACTGGAACAGAGAAGGCTATCATAAATCACCAATACCACCAATATTTTTTTTATTACTTGACAGAACTAGTTTAACTTTTGAGTATGTTTGAATTATTAATATCCTATGCAGAAGATTGGATTGTTAAGATAATTCATGTCATTTTATGTGACCTGATTTCATTTTTAAGGCTTGTTTAGATCAAACTAGTAGCCATTTCTTAGATTTGAATACCTTATTAAGTCAGACTCGTATCATCAGGTACAGCTCTCTTGTCCTTTCTCTGGTTTAAAGACCAGATGTCCATCAGTGCCATTGCTGAGGAGATATCAGTGTTAATCCATTGACATATTGAATTAAATAAACCAATAGTAAAACGAGCCATAACTACTGTATGCTGAACTGCAAACATAACATTTCTAAAAATATATATATATATATTGACAGCTGAAGGCACTTTTAAAATGACCGTACCTCCTTTAAAAATACGTACGACCACACATGCAAACACATCTACATACACATGGATGCTGACAAATGTGCATACAGATATAGTGAGCAGACAGACTATCAATTAAAATGATGTTTTAATTGGACTCAGGACAACTGCTAAAGCAGAACAATTCCAAAACCATCCTTCTCCTTCTGTGTTAGCTCAATTAATCCCTGATTGGAGCTAATTACTTGTGCAAAGTCTATCTGAAGTAACAGTGGATATGAAGTAGTCTGAGCGTACTTGGCTGTGTCTCCCTCACTCTTTAAACGCGGTCTTACTGCCAAACAAACCAAATATTTGATGACAGGGTGTCTAATTGCCTGCGTTTCTTGTCTTACTTACTCTCTTTGCTGCCTTTGATTAACAAGCAGAGACAGGTGCATGCGATAGTGGCGTGTGTTGGCTTTTGATTTACATTCCTGCACCGTGGTTTTTATATATTAACGCTGCAATGAATGTTCTCAATCAATTCACTATGTCCGGGCCCTACTGCACCGTGCACCAGTCCGATAGTCTTTCTTGCTGTTCGCCAACCATTAAAACACTCTGGTCTGGCTTCAGTCAGGCTATTAGCAGCTGTTAAGCAGGCTGAATAAACTGCGAGCTAATGATTAAAATGCATCTGCGAAATGTGAACTCTATAGCACCACATTTAGCAACACTTAATTAATCTTAATGGATTCTGAAATAAGCCAGCCAAACAAATATCTTATCCATAAATTACTTTTCTCTGTTCCGTACCACACATTGCCACAAAGCACTCCCGAGGGACACTTTAACTCTCACACGTTAATGTATATGCGTGTGGTTTACTGTAAACGTGGGAGCAGGAACACATACAGTAGACACTAAATGAAACGCACATCCTCTCCCCTTTTTTCATTTTTCCCCTTCTCATCATCATCTTCATCCCGTTCTTTTTTTTTTTTCTCTTTTTACCCCACAAAGAGTTGGGGACCAGTGCAAGTTATTTGAAGGGATGCCATTTAAATTTAGGAAGTTGAATGAACAGTTTCAATAAGTGGTCTATGCACGAGTATGTTTGTTTGTTGGCATGTGTGTGTGTGTGTGTGTGTGATTATGTGTGTGTAATGCCTGCCACAGCGTTCTTATCACCTCCTCACACACCTGCTTCCCTCCAAGACTGAGCCTCCCCTCTTCTCATGCCTCCTCATCAAAGCCAGATCCAGCCACAGTCGTCGCTTCCCTCTCCCTGCATGCGTTCCCCTCCCCCTTGTCGAGCTGGCCTGGCTCTCATTCAACAGCCACCACTCCTTTTGTATTACTGCGTTGTCCAGGCAGTGTAAGACCTTGCTGGTATCATACCATCCCTGGGAGGAAAATTCATGCGGCTTGGCGGATGTACATACAGGTGCTGTAACTCTTGGAAGCACTATTAAGGATTAGGAAGGATGACAAACTGCTAAAAGTGCAAAGCCTGAGGTTAGTGGCACTGGAGGGAAGGACATTCTGCTGCAAACTATGTTTTAGGGAACAGTGAAGTCAGTGATGAATAATGTGCAAAACCTCATAAATGATGAAAAAGGAGACACTGTATGTTTGTGAATGAGAGGAAGACGGTGACTGAAGCAATGACCTGTAACTTTGTAACCTTACTCACTGGCTGCGGGTTTGCAGGAAGTTCTGCCCATACCATCATCTTATGATTATGATACCAGTGTTGAGCCAACACAGTCCAATACATGAAATGTCCTTTTTCCCTAAAACGCAACAAAGACATGATGTGATTTAGTCCTGTTTAATTAAAAGGCATCTGTGTAGGTGGCGACAATTTAATTTGGTTTCAAGTCAGCCTTTGGCATCCATTGTTAAACGACAGATCATCAACAACAGTACAAATTAGAAGCGCTTGCATCAACGCAACAAAGAGAAGAGAATCATCTCAGCCTAAAGACATGTCTAAAGACATTGAACGTCTGAATATTTCTTCTCCTCTGATAGTTAGTGCATGCAGAACCTTCTGATCTTAGTGCACAAGGTGACTTTGGCATGTGTAGTAGAGTTACTTTACTGTATTTTACCATGCAGATTGTGGTTTAAGGCTACTGACTATTACTCACTGCTAACAATTCACCAGTTTCACACAAACAAAGGTGGAATGTATTCACGCAGTTAAGCTAGGGATATTTTCCTGCCAAGCTCTGTTTTATGGACACTCATCCAGGCTCATATGTCTGGAAGCAATGCAAATTCATCTCAGTTGTGGTAACATTGCAAACATACTGTACAGTACATGAATGCTGCATAAATCTTAGGGTTTTTCTATACTTCTCTCCGATCTTTCACAGAGCTTACATACCTCCAATCAGCCAACCACTTAACATCCTCTAATTGCCTTCCTGTCTGCCTTTACTGTACATGCAACTCCATTAATTCCCCTGCTTTTTTTTTCCCCTCTTGCTCTTGCTCATATGTTTATTTCCGCATACCTCTCCATAGCAGTGGTTAAAATGTGCACATTTTTAATTAACTTTGCCAAAAGACGTTGTGTGTCTTTGGATTTCTAATTAACGGGGCTGAGGTTTAAGTATATTGCAAAAATAAAATGTGAATCTCATTTTTATTTTTTTTTGTCTTCCTTGAGGCTAGGATTTTAGAAACAATTTTGTTATGTCTCATTAAGCATCTAGTGCAGGGTATCTCAGTACTCACCACTTTTCTGATAGGTTTGATAATAATGTGTCTGTTAAAAGATTAGTTTTGCTGGGTACTTTTTGTGTCTCTTTATATATATATATATATATATAGTGGATGTGCATTTGTCCAATTCCTTTACCTAATAAGAGCAGCTATTTTCTAGTCATTGGGAATAATGCAAACCTCATTCATGCATATAATGTAAACAGTCCTACGTAAAGTCATAGAGCTTTTATGCCAGCATCTGTATGTGCGCTGTGCGTCCCTCCCTCACTGACTACTTTGTCCTCCCCAGAGAGCTGCAGCATTAATAACTGTAAGTGGATAATGCCCTAGCTCGAATTCCGATCAAGGTTTAATAAGAGCATGATTCAGTCAGCCACTGGCGGCAGGAGGCACTTTCTGTATATGGCGCGTGTGTGTGTGTGTGTGTATGTGTAAGTCTGCGTGTCTTAACATACAGTATGAGCGCATTACTTTGGTTGCATCCGATAGTTTCTGTGGTCAATTTCTGATATTTTCCTCTTAATATTGACACAAATGTGAGCCTGATCGTAACTAACGTCACATCTCTATTAAGAGTTGTTAATTAATGTAATCAGTAGGAGGACGTTTTCTGCTTATGGATCTGTCTTCTTTATGGCCACAAACCACTGCAGGGCCTTAACTCTGTTTGTGCCAGTGCATCAGTGGGTGACTAAGATGATTTTGTCATGGCTTGTTCTTGTGTCTACACATTGGCTTCATGTTTGTAGCCGTAGATGGAACATCTCTGCGACACCGTTCAACACCATTTACAGACAACCGCTGTGTAGCTCTGCATATATATTGTTTCCAGTGAAGTATAAATGCAGCTCAACAGAGTTAATTGGAGCGTTGCATGGATTCTATATGAGTATGCCTTCAACAGCCAGTGTTCTAATACAAACAGACTGGTAGGCCCTGTAACACTGAATAACATAATACATTACAGCAAGATGAACAGGGCAGTAAAAAAAATGTACTGCAGTGTTACATGGAAACACTTTGGAATTATTAATGTTTTTTCTTATGTATTATGTAATCTTAAGTTCTCTGTGGATGCCAAAGGACAATACAGAGGAAGCATAATTCATGTTGAGAAGACGCGTTTTTGCTGCGAGTCGGAGCCATTAAACATGCTATCTGCTCATTGCCATTAGCTCCAAATGCTCAGAGAGCAAACCTGACTTTGACATCTAATCCTCTTACTCCGAAGAGGACTAATGCACGCAAAGTATATAGTGCATCCGACAAAACAGATCCATTTTTGATGCGCATATGTCGAATGGCACAGTATCGACGAGAATCCTGTTTTTAGTTGTTTCCCCGATCTCTTCTGACACCTCCCCTCTATGTTTCCATCTCCCCCCCTCCCTCCATCTAACCAGATGGCCTCCCTCTAACAGAGCATTGACACCAGATGTGCAGTTCCAGTGTCGACTCAGGGACCAGCTGGGCTGAGTATGCCAGTGGTTCTGTTAATGAAAATGGCTCTACTGTGTGTGTGTATGTGTGTGTATATGTGTGTATATGTGTGTGTTGTTTACTGTGGTTCAGTGGCATGTGACAGTTGGGGGGACTCTCTGTGGGTGAGGGTTTCGAGTGTGAGCCACAGCAAGTTGCACTGCAGCTCAACTCAGCCATGCAGTCCTCAACAGCACACCCACCAAGGTTGAAACTATACAGCCACCCAACCAGAATAAACACACTCTCTACATCCGATCCCTCTTAACATCTTGCTATCTAGCATACTGTTGTTGTTTTTTTTTTCTTCTTCTGTCTGTTGAGCTGTCTCTCACAACCCCCATCATCCCTCATACATAATTATTATATATACTTTTCCTCTAACCTATTTAGCAGCGAGGGGATCGCTGGGCTTATTACTAATTCATACATACTTCTCAAACAAAGAAGTAAGAGTACACACAGTCTATGGTAAAATGTATCCACCTGTAATTACTTACAATGAAATATGTTAATCTTTATTAAATATTGCTCTGATTTTGATTGGCCGGTAAAATAGAAAACGTAAACGCAAGGTAACACTATAATGAGTGTTTCATACTGATAAAAAACCTCGAGACCCAGCTAATGAAGTTGTTACTACAAGCTGCGCTCTGTAATTTATGAATTTGCTCTGAAACAACTCATTATTACAGATTGTTCTGCTGATCAATTAAATGATAAAGTAACAAAGAAAGCCTGTTTGCTTGGCAATAATTCTGGCAGTCTCCGTAGCACGGGGACAAATGTGCTAAGTGAAAAATGTTCTCATTAAAAAAAAGTTCCTTTTTTAAAAAAAAAAAAAATTGTAACGCAAAAAAAAAAGACAGATATGGAAGCCTACACCTCTGAGATAGCCCAGTTATCTGAGCTGATTATGTTTTGCCCCCTATCTCCCTGCAAAGAGATTATTGGGTGGGTGGGTAGGGGGTTAATACCTACACCAAATGGCTGACAAGGTGAATGAGATTCCTCAAGCTCTTTAGCATGATCTGAAAGAAGACTCTTGCACTTACAGGATAAGTCATAGCGTTTTTTGAAATATTTGAAGGGAGTGTGGAGTCCACTCGCCTATACACCGTAATAATTTTTAGCATTTGAACCAGAAGTGGTGCAGCAGAGTGACACAGGAGTGAAGGCTCCCATAGGATTCATTCCATTAAGCCAATGGAGGCAGAGATGTGATTTCAGATATTGGGAGAGACTTTTAGGCTCTACAGTAATATATCTGGTTGCACCCCAGCATATCCTTGAATAGTACTCACATGACTTTCACTGATAAAAGTTCTTCGATTTCTACCTGACCTCCTTTTTTTTTTTTTTTAAAATGACTAGCACTTATTACACTCATCCTATCAAGTAAAACATACAATATATATGTATATGTCTACAATTTAACACCATTATAATGAGTACAAGTGGATGTTGAACACATATTTGCTACTTCATAGTCTGACATATTACAGATACAGATAATAAAGATATCATTTGAAACAAACTAGACTAACTACTAGATGATTGACCGTCACGCACCTTAAATTTTAGTGCAATTTTTCATGCAATGATAAACTATTGATGAGGTTCTTTGTCCAAACACACATCCAACACATATTCCAACATCACAATGACAATTTTGCTATGCCAGGGTTGATGGTAATATCATTTGTTTGCAGATATAAGCCATTATTATCGACTAAATTAGGGTGCTCGAGACAAGGAGTCGCCAAAGTTATTAGGATATCTCCTCTGGGGATCGTGAATATTAAATTTCATGGCGTATCATCCAATAGTTATTGAGAGAATAAAGTGACGGAGCAGCCAATTGGCAGACTGACATTGTGATCACATGGCTAGCATGCCTTTTTTTTTTTTTTGTTAAATACTGCTTAATATAAATTGCTTATTCTATTCAGAGTCAAGGATGGGGTCTCTCCTAGTATTAGATGATGGATACGGTACACTCATGTTCTCTATGTCTCTGGGCTGCTGGAGGAAAATAGTTCACCCAGATAAGCAGACACAGACCAGACAAACTAAATCTGAGGCCAGGACCTTGTTGCTGTTTGTTAAGCACTTTCCGACTGTGCTGCCCTAAAAGATAGTAGATGCGGTAGTTACCTTGTAGTTGCACTGGGACATAAACTTACAGATAGATAACACATACATTTAAATACAGACATAATTAATTTAGCATGTAGCATTGGATTCAGGAAGAAAAATTGGAGAAAAAAAAAGCCTCAGTGATGTGTGGGGGGTTGACAACTAGTGTGTCAGTTTGAAGGCTGCCGTGTGGATTAGTCTGTCTACTGTGCACACTTTGAATGCAGCTGTGTTTACGCACATTACTGCTGCCAGGAAAACATGCTGCAATGCACATACATACATTTACATGTTAATCTTCAATCCCAAAGTGGTCATTATTACCCTTTCAGTGAAATGGTAATAATAATTGTTATATTTAAAAAAAAAAAAAAGACAAAAAAGAAAACAAAAGGTTTTATTTTGAGGAAATATATTTCTGACATTGCCATCGCTGGTTCATAGTATATTAGGACAGGATGTTATGGTATAGTCAGGCACTGCAACCAGGTAGACTCCACACAAACAGTACTATAAGCCAAGTAATAATTTGCTGAGGGACTGGATGCTCCAGTGGGTGTGTTGTTCCACAGTGTCTCATCAATTACATTCCCTGAGAGAAAACACCCGGCTGTTTTCTGTTTCTTTGGATGCTGGGGTTAATGGTGCTTTTCTCAAACGCCTCTGACAGGCAGTAATTGAAGCAACTTAACAATCATAAGTGCAGTCTTTGTAGTGTAGGGAGCACAGGCTGAATGCAGCTTTATTAAGGATAAAAAGTGGAATTTTATTGACTGACCCCCTTCTTCACGCCTCCTTTCACATCTCCTCTAACCTCTCAGTTTTTAATACTTTACGGCATAAAATACTACCAATCATTTTGGACATTGTAATGAGTACGAAGCAATTCTAGTCAAATTCAAGTCACTCAATGTGCATTTCAACACATTTGAAAGCAATAGAAGACTTAATAATTAGCAGTGAAAGCAACCTTTTTAGGTTATTTTGCTCTTTCTAGAGTTTTCAGTTTTCTTAATTCAACTAAATACGTCGTCTAATCCATTTATACATTTTGCCACCTACCATGTGGGTTTGTTCAACCCCATTTCAAAATTACCATTCGTAAATAATTTGAATTTCAGTATAATTCCTTTCCTCCAATTGCATAAAACAAACCCGTGTAAACATAAGACATCCCGTAGTTTGCAGAAATGTCCTTATTTTAGTTTCCGATGCCATTATTTTATTAAACAGTTTCAGTTCAATGAATAATATTTGAATTTCAATCTTGGAATAAAAGAAGATAGGCTGTGGAAGCCAACTTGGTATATTTTTATTTTGCAATAGCTGTTTGTATGCTGTGTGGGTGCTGGTTGATTTTCTTTATCCAGAAGATTAAGACAGGATTGTCAGTTTCCTTGCGCCTTATACCGAGAGAATATGGGTTGGCATCTACGTCCATGCTTGCATCTGTCAGTCATTTATTGCATGTCTTATACTTCTGACCTCTCTTCTCACTGAAACGTGACACACATGTTGTCTTGTCTCTTTCTCTCTCTTGTTCATCTGACCACAGACAATTGAGATTGGCACATGGCGTTGCATGCAGATCAGACGGTAAAGTCAGTGCAGACAGACTCCAGCGCGGCACTTAATGCTGCAGAGTAAGCCTCTCGCAGCAGTCATTTTTACCATGATTTAAAGGGTTATTACATCGCCTGCAGGAAAAGGACTGTCCCTGTGCTGTGTGCTGTATTTCATCAGGGGAAGCTTTCTGTGATGAGAGATAGCTGCCAGTTGGAACTCTGATTGGCGGGTCATGAAAGCATCGACAAATATGATTTGATTTTTGATAAAATCAGGTAAAGCACGGGACTAGGAAATCAACTAGGTCTGATCCTTCTTTATATAGAGAACATTTGAGCTAACTGCAATGACATATTAGTGCATTTTAGCTTAATGTTTTAAAATTACTTCTTGGTAACCCCAATATAAAAAAAGAAAGAAAGAAAGGCAGTTGAGGCTTCTTGTCAGGAATATGTGATAAAAGAGTAAAGTTAAAAAAAAAATACATTTCAGAGTTTTGTTGATGCCATGAGATTGCAGCAGTGTTAGTCACGTAGTCAAAAGGCTATATATGATGCAACATATAGCCTGTGCTCTTTGGGGCTGCTCTTCACAACGTGCAAAATTCAGAGCTCATCATGTCTAAAAGTGAGCGTCAGACAAGTCTGCTGCCTCTAACCCACTTGGCAGCCTGGTGGCTGTTGCTCATCTGTCCCCAAGCCAGTGTGAGCAACACCGATCTGGACCAGGATTAAAGGACCTAATACTAACAGCTGTGCTGAGATTAGCCATGTCAGTATTTACAGTTATTTTGTCAACCAGTGCAACACATACTCAAATGATGAACTCCTATATGTGAATTCCTTGTCTGCTTTTTTTTTCTTATTTCTTTTAATTGAACCTTTAGCTTTAGATTTAGTCTGAAAAGCATTACACACATTTTTTTTTTGTCTTTAGCAAATATGGATGGAGTAATACCATCATCATAGTGGAGATAGGCAGGGAGGATTTGTATGAAGGGTAATGAATAACTGTGACTAATGTTGAGGTATGTGGATAAACAGAACTGTCAGAAGAGTCTGAAGAAGCTAACTCCTTTGTTTCACACGGCCTGCTTAAAAGGGTGTTGATAGGAAAAAAATAGAGAGGAAGACTGACGGAGGATGAAGAGAGAGAGATGATTAACTTGAGGCATGAATGTCTGCAGCATAAAGATGCTGATGAATGGAGTACATACATCATTGTGTGTGTATGTGTGTGAGAGAGAGACAGAGAGAGAGAGAGGGAGATGTGTTATGTGCGATTGTGTTTGCATACGTACCTCCCTCTGCATGTGTCAGTGTGCAGCTTCCCCAGAAAGCACATGAATATGCGTGTGTGTGTGTGTGTGTGTGTTCACACGGGGAATAATGTTCTCTCTCAGTGGAGACTGATCACCGCATGATGGGCGATCACTGGAAGATTGGACTGATTTTCCATACCTATCTGTCTACAGAAATGTCATATATAAAAGAATGATGCCATTTTCTGAAGTGGCACTCGTCTTCCCTTCTGACAGATAGTGCATTTTAATCTGCTTAGACGCTTTCCGTGATGGAAGAGGTAGAAAACGATCCTATAGGTGTTGGCGAGCAGCAGGTCAGTGACAGCCACCAACAGCTGCTCCCTTCCAGTTGCTACATACAAACGGGATCTGTGCTGGTTGGCCCCGGGCTTACCAGGGGGTGTGCATGGATGTGATTAACGGAGATTTGGGGTGAATAATCTTCTAAGCTGCTCAGTGGAGCATTGGTGTTGGGGGCTGGGATGGAGATGGGAGGGGCTTAGGGTTACTGAAAAATATACCTGGATCCCCATCCTTCCACATGGAAGGTAACATGACTTTTGAATGCTTACCGATAGCCTACATCAGCACTGGGAATAGCTGATATTAGCTCATAAGATATATTATATCGCATTGGTGTATATGTTGACTGGTAAGCAAAAAGGAATTGCAGTGCATATGAAATTTACTACTTGTTACAGGCGTTACATAATTTGTCCACCAGAGAGCAGCGAAAAGTTCAACTGTAACATGAGATTCGTCCATATTTTGGTCAAAGTTCTTGCTATTTGATAAGCACATTTTAAGAAATCCTTATCAAATAGTTTCAATCGTAAAATGTAGAGTTTTGTTATCCTTAAAAATTGTATCTTGTTTTATGTTGGACCCTCCCAGATACCAGATGATGTATTATGTGTATTATGATGCAGGATTCTGTATGCGCCTATGCAGGTCACATGAACCTTGTGTACTACACTCATATTTGATCATTTCAGTTCATTTACTCGTTTAGAGATCAAAGGTCAAATCAGTACAATCAAAAGCAATAAAGCGTGCCATATATTATCAGTTAATGTGGTAGCATGACATTACCATATTAATTAGTTTTCTTTTGTGTTGAATGCCAGCAGCAGTAGTGGGGGAACAGTGCCCAGCTTCATAGCTCCGAGCATTTATTCAAATGCATTCATACATATCTATATACTATCCAAACATGCACATATTGTGGCCCATCTGTATGTACCCGTGCAAAGATGGATATATACCAGGATGTTGTGGTAAACACAGCTCAAAACCACCATCTCTGGTGGCCATCACAAGACGCGTTTGATCATGCTGGATGGTGCAGATGCTCAGATTATCGCAGGCAGTTTTTGCTTTCACTAATATCACTTGCTTTTCACTTGCTTGCATTTCACTTAAAAAAAGAAAAAAGAAAAATCCAGTTTATTCCAATGTGATGACGATGATGATGATGACAGCATGCATAATTTTAGCTAGAGAAGACAAGTGCATGTAAGAAAGCCCTCTCTCCCTGTGTGACCGCCGCTTTAGTGAAACAAGGCGGATAAAAGGCTAGATTCTGATCCCTGACTCATTTTCCAGCTCATGTTGTACATCTCTGCAATATTGCTGTAAGGGTCTATGATATTAGTGGTCTTTGAGAAAAAAAAAAAAATGCGATTGTCTTTTTTTTTTTTTCTATATTTTGCTGTCTCCCATTATTTTTCTTTCCTAACTCCTCATACTCCTCCAGTAAGAGTCGGTTAGGGCAGTATACATAGTATACATAAATGCAATGCATGTGTGTCACCAAGGCCAGTCAGATTTGGGAAAGGTTTATTCAAAATACTCAAATAGATAGTAGAGAACATTATGGAGAAATATATAGCATCTGTAAATGCAAAACCGTGAGTTAAGGTCATGAACAATTATTTGCATAATGCTGTGCACTTAATGTGTGTCCACATTTTCAGGTGCAAGTAGATGAAATAGTCTGAGTAGCGTCTGAGTAGCAGGCATAAACAGATTTACATAGGCTAGTCTGAGAGGTGGAGCATTGTGTTCTTGTGAAGCAATGCATGGAGACAGGAGTAATTAATTATAGATGTGGAAATATGGTCTGAGGGAATGCTGTTACAGTAACTAGAGGGATGGCAAGTGAGAGATGAGGAAGTGGAGATGTGGGGGATGGCTGAACCTTCCTCATATACCATCCACAACTTCAATTTACATTACATGACAAGAGAACGGAGGTTAATTAAACATGACAATGGTATGGCTTTTATTGTTAACCCTTCCTGGTGGTTGACTGGCTCTGAATTCAAAGGCCACAGAATGCATAACAAATGTAAATTCACATTCAAATGTCTCATGGAGAGAGAAAGGCTTTGGGTGAAATGAGTCCTGGGGTTCCATGTGCTCCAAATTTGGGTGGAAATGGGTTCATTTCTAAATGAAACTGCAGTAAAAATGGACACAATATTCATCATTTAACAGCTGCAGTTATAGTCTATTCCAAGTTTATGGAAACTAAAACTGCAAAAATTTTGTGTTGCCACAGGCATGCTCACTTTTCAGCGTACATCTATTTCCAAACCTTCATATTGACATTAATTTGATTCGACACTAATGATGCCAAAGAAGCAAAGCAAAGCGGTGCTAGGTTTTCTAACTGCCTGTTTATAATTTTGGAGACGGCCGATTCCAGTTACCGCGTGTCCTTTGAGATGCGATGCGTTATGCTGGGTTTATATCCTGAATAAATGTTAACTATTGAAAATGTTTGTTTTCTGTATATACCGGCTAGCATATTCTCACTGTGAAAACGGGCCTTGATTTGCTCGTGTCGTGTCCAGGTTTTGTGAAGGCAGAATTATAATAGGTAATGTACGTCTGTGCCGGGCTCGTAGCCTCGGGGGACATTGTGTAAATGCTCCTCATCTCCCTGCTGATCGCAGTCATGACTGATTGCTGATGACTTTTTTAGGGCAAAGACATGTTAAGTTGTTTATTTATTAAAAAAAAAAAAAATCCCCAATGCAAACAGTCCTCTCCAGTCTAGATTTCTCCTTGCCCCCGATCGTGTGTTGGCATATCTGTCTCGGTTTGTGTTTCTGTCTCTTGAACAGGGATGATGTGTTGTGGTCATCAGCAAAGTTTGTGACATAAGAACAGGGTAGCTGTTTTTTTGTTTGTTTATGCATGTGTGTGTGTGTGTGTGTGTGTATGCATCACTATGCATTTTATGCATGTGACAGATATGGGACATCCTTGACTTGCTGTTGAGAAAGTGACACGCCCCTACAGGCTTTCACGTTCAAAAAGAATCTTCAGCAAACTCCAAAACACAATTTAGCAAACCACTGTCTCATGTAATCACTTCACTGTTGTAATGCATTTTCTGATACTACATCACCAATTTTACAACAGTATCACTGCCATAGTCATTTTAGATTTATAATAATAGACACAATGCAGTTGCTACCAAACAATTTATTTAAAAAAGAGGACCACCTGATCGCTCTTTAAACCTGTCATGTGGCAAGCTTTGTCTACAAACAGTGCATCACTTCCTCATTGCATCTGTGGGTCCCAAATGGAAATGCAGCCATCTGTTATGTGCAACATCTCTTAAAGTATCTTCATCTTTCCTCTATACTCATTACTCATATACAATTCTGTTTCTGTTTGCCTCTGTGGTGTTGCCGTACTACCACAACAGTGGTCAATTAATTAATGCTCTGAACTGACTCAATTAGTTTCTAAATGAATAGGTCAAGAACGATTAGAAAATGCATCAGAGTTAGCATATCTCGTCTGTCTAACACAGATGTACGGAGGACACTTGTAAAAAATTACTACTTGTCTGATATCATTAGTTATATTAATTTTCTAGGCATCCTGGGCCATAGTGACTTATACATGACTCACCAGACAACATTATTGAAGCAATAAAAAAAAATGTGAGACAATTTTGCTGCTTTATTAATAATGGTAGAAACCTGGCTGACCTTACCTTGATGTCAATGAACCCCCCAGGCAGTCACACTGACAATGCTTGCAATAATTATAAAATATGAAGATCTCATAGGTGACAGGGATTGACAGAGGTGGTGTAATGCTACTGAAAAACATACCTTGCGCCGTACAAATATAACCTACCTTTACAACCTTTACAGCTAAATTGTTGGATGCCACTGAGCAATTTCAAGCCATTTCATGACATCTCGCGCTCAGCACGTCAGGCTCGGAACAATATAGCACAGCTGAAGCAATGTAACTTGATTAGGGTTAGGGAAAAATCGTGGTTTGGGTCAAAATGATCATTTGATTGTGTGGATTAAAGTTACTACTTCCACCAAAGCAAACAGCGGTAGACCTAACCCTAACCCTAACCCTAACCCTTCTGCAGCTGAGTCTACTTTTTGCCATCTATCGATCTAGCCCTCCACCCAACCCGCCTCCTCTGAATATGGAACTTTGTCACCTTATATCGACAAACATCTGAACTGCGTCTTTTCTCCAGCTCATAATTACTATGGCAGCTGTCACTGAAACGTAATGACAGGTAACTCTCGACAATTGAATCTACAGCCTATACTGTCTTTGTTCTTGTGAGGACAGGCTGGGTTTAGCACCTATGCGTAGGGGATTACCAGTAGAGCCATCTTAAGAAGACCATCGATATCAGCACCAAATTACCTGCAGTCTGTCCAATAGTTGTCAACTCTGGACCAATGTATGCAGGAAAACCAATCGTGCCATCTTTCAGCCATACCACCAGGGTATATATCAAATATATCATGACGCATTTTACAATTTCTTCTTGTCTTGGCTGTGTGATGTAGCTAATAACACTCAGCGATATTGAACTGCATCGCATCCCGATGAGAGGCAGTAAATGCTTGCAGCCTAATGACTACACCTAACATTAAAAGTACCAGAGAAGATAATAAAAAAAAAATAAAAAAAACAATGTCTGATAATGGACTGTCTGTGCAGAGCTGGGCCAAGTTTGAAAACATCATCAACTGTATGGGAATAAGCAGGCCGCTCTAAATCCATATATTTGTTACCAAATGGAGTTGATATTTTACTTGTGAGTCATCTGGGGAGCTGAGCTGAGCAACACACAATCAAGATCTCAAGTGTCTTGATGGATTTGATGTGGTGGTGAAATGGTGAAATTAAATTAGAGTACTGCTGCAGTTGAAGAGGGTCTCAAGAAATCAGGATGCTAAAATGGAAAATATACAAATTTAAAACCAGCCCCCCCCTTCTCCTGTATATTATGAGTCCCTGTATATGTAGTCAGATACTTCCACCGTGTCATATTTTTACCACATATTGTGCATAAAATCAAGCCTATATTTTCCTATTCCTCCTGATTTGACAAATGAATGGCTGAATGGTTTGTTGGAATAATTGAGCAGTACTCAATCAGACAACATTAGGCAGTGGTGGTGGTGGTGGTGGTGGCGGCAGCCCTACTGTCTGAAATAATTGCCACCCAACAACAGACTACACATGGGTGTTGCCTCCACAGGGACTCCGCATTTGAGACCAATAAGACGAAGAACACCACCCCCACCCGACATCTCACATGCCTTCATAAACACCACCTACAGAAACCTGCAGAAGCCTCTCAGCGAAAAACAGGAAAGGAAAAGGGGGGAAACGGCCATGTAAGGCGATGCAAAAGGGTAGCTGTCATTCCAGAGGAGTAATGCATTCTGTCGGGATTGAATAAATCACAACCTCAGTACCAACAGCGTTTATGTATTTGGACAAAGACCCCACCCACCCCCCCATACCCTTTCAAATTTGCAGTAGCCTATTACCAAGAGACTATATTTAATAAGTTATTCACTTCTCATTTATTTAGACATGATTTATTATGTACACTATCAATCAAACATAAAATTGAAAAAAACATACATTTTAATAGTTTCAGGGTGATGTACAAATTGGAATTACCCCAGAAATGGAGACATAAGAAAAAATAGGCAAAAGAGAAAATAAATGATGAGGTTGCTATAAGATTGCTCTTATTAGCAACTGTAAAAGACATGTTAGTGTTTGCCTCTGATGTTTGCATAGGGTTTTTAGATTAGTGTGTATAAGCTCTACTGTTCTGTATAGCGAATCATAACCATTTAAACAAGACTATAGTAGCTATTGTAAGTAATTTCTGTAATTTCATGTCCTGAGATATCCAGTACTTTTTTTCCCATTTGTGTGTCTCTTGTGACAAGCTTTGCTGTTATAGAGGTATCTTTACTAAAACAAGGTAGATCCGCCTTTATGGAATGGGTCACTAAGCGAAATAGTACCATGTGACAGCCAGCTAGGCATATGTCTGCGCCAAAGTAGTGTCTGCAACTGAGACTCATTTACTCTAGCACAGACTGGATGTGATTGACAGCTGGGCCAAAGGGGCTTTTGGCTCCTTCGTGATTTTCTTTTTCCACACTAGAGGTGTCCTCTGGGACTTGGAAATCACAGTACGCTACAGTATATCAGCAGGACAGCTTATGGCTGTAATGAGAATGAAAAAACAAACCAACGAAACCAAGAACATTTATTTTCATTCATACGTTGCTTTAATTTAGTTTTTACAATCATTTAGTTTTAGTTGTGCACCATGCGTTTGATTTACATTAGACATTTGCAGGAAAAACTATCCGAACACTGATAAACATTTACATTATTACCTGGTGTATATATAATAAGATACAGAAAAGACGGCAGCAAGTGTGAACTGTAATTAGATTCATTCGTTTCTGGAAAAAAAAAAAAAAGAAAAAAAAACTTAATTGTAATTTTTATTTTTACTTTCGACTGTTTTATTTTCACCATCATGATTGATGTTACACAAGGCGCTTATTCAAAACTGGACCACGGTAAGGCTTTTCACAAAAACAACATGTCATAAGCTATTAATGCAAAGAGGCCACGATTCGTTGCAGGATCCAAATCACGACATCTATTTTTAACCATAATTCCAGTGATGCCTTGGAGTACAGTCGTTCCTGTATCTACTTAAAGCAGTCGTTCTTTTTGAATTGATATTTGGGATAACAGTTGTGACAGAATTAGGCAGTTTTGAAGCTATAACCTTTTAACTCAGCATCAGCCAGCTCATACAGTACGTCTGTTTAAAATGCACGAGTATGGCTTTTACTGGCATTGCTTGACAATTCTTGATGTTCTCGCTCCTTTGAACACACGAGTACAGATGTTCTTGCCATGGATAAATTCAAATGTTTTGCGCGACTGTGAGAGATTGTAGGAAAAAAAAATAAATAAATAAATAAAGAATTAATTAATTAATTAAATAAAGCTTCTAATTTACATCACATTCATGATAGGAAAAAAAAAGCAATCTGCATATTTCATTGAACAAGGTTGTGTCATAATTCTGGGCTCTTGGGTTGTCACTCTTACATTATTCATTCCTCTATAGTAAGGTATGGAGGACCTTTAGTATATATATTTTTTTTTCCCAAAAGATATGATCCTCTAAGGGGATCATACTGAAATGTTATAATAATTAATAATGCAAATTGGAGACCAGCGACATTGTTCTTGCAGACAGTACAGCCTTTGATACTGTACACTAGACCATATTAGCAAACACCATGGTGGCTTTGGACTTTGGTTCAGGTACCATACAGTAACGTCAATGTTTATCGTTTTTATAACATTGAACAGTTATATTTTAACCATAAAACTCGCATAGATACACATTTTTCTCTTTTTCTATATAGTTGTGCATTTATAATATCCTGTTGCTGAATTTTCTGTGGCTATTTAAGGTTCCCAGAGGATGCATTTTAATGATCTGGTGACCCCTCTGATTTCCCCTCTAGCACAATCATCAGGCCAATATGTACGGTATATACCATACTTCTAATACTCTAGAGGCTAACGTGGGACTGGAAGTGAGCTCATTCATACTCCCCAGAGGATGGACTCATTCCATTATGGCCACAGATCAAATTGTGGTTTTACATAAAAACAACAAACACTGGTGTTATATACCATGTAAATGGTATATGTGTAGTTCGGATTTTTCTAATTAATGTTCTTTCATTTATTGTTCTAGATCTCCTATTTTATGCTCCATATGTTGTTATTTCTAGATGTCTTTCCCATGTATATTTTTACTGTTAATCCAGACTTTGTACACTCTTACATTTATCTACTGAGATCACAGAGGAGTCCATACCTAAAGCCTTAGGGGGATAGCTGCATTATTAAAGACAAGAGACAAGAGATTGCTGAGGGTCCTATGAGGCCGTCTGCTTGATAGAATTATCTTCAGACTCTCACTTTAGAAAAAAAAAAGGTGGTAGAGGTCATATAGACTAAGACAGCTCGGTCTTACAGTAACTCTCTGTTTCTCATAATGGAACAGCTGAACCTAAATTAAACTAATCAACCTTTAAAGTAATGACCTCTGGTCCCCTTTTCTTTTTTTGTCTCTTAGTGTTACGCGACGACTTCAGACAGAACCCACAGGATGTGGTGGTGGCCGTTGGAGAGACGGCCAGTCTCGAGTGTCAGCCTCCACGCGGGCATCCTGAGCCCACCACTTTCTGGAGGAAAGATAAGACTCGTCTTGACTTCAAAGATGACAGGCTCACGGTGGGTTCTTCCCCCCACGGGCCACTCGTATGCCTTTTAAACTATCCTTACACTCTAAAATCACATACTGAAAGATTCACCTGATCACACTCACCTGCCACAGTTAACAGTGTAACATACTTTTTTTTTTTTTTTTCTCAGATTCGTGGGGGAAAGCTGACCATCTCAAACACAAAGAAGAGTGATGTTGGGATTTATGTGTGTGTGGCCACCAACATGGTTGGGGAGAGAGAAAGTGAAAAAGCTCAGCTGTCAGTGTTTGGTAAGAAGTCTGAGATATACTGGTTCAGAAAGTAACGAAGAGCATGACTTTCTCAGGTATTAAACTGCCCACTAGCGCATATAGCATACGATGTTATGTGCACTGCCCACATTTCAGAAAGACCAGTATTTGTGCAGCGCCCCGTGAACCAGGTGGTCTTAGTTGACGAGAGTGTGGAGTTCAGGTGTCAGGTTCACGGTGACCCGCCGCCCACGCTGCGCTGGAAAAAGGATGATGTGGATATTCCCCGTGGCAGGTAAGGAGTGTGTGTGTGTAGTGCATATGTCTGTGTATACATGCTTGTGTGTGCATATTAATGCAGTAAATGTGATAATGAATAAACACTGAAGCAGAGCTAATGAGTCCCACAAGAACAAAAAAAAAAGAAGATTTGACACATTACTTATGGAAGACTTTCATCAGTGTGGCAAAGATTATTTATTAGCCATAGAGAATCTCATTATTTGCTGTTTGAAATCCTACACCGACAACAAATGAAGGCGTGTCCTCGGTTGCTTATGACTAATTCTCACTTTCGACTACCGCTGTAATTTGTGTTTGCACGTAAGCCACACACGAGCCAACCAAAAGATCCAGGGATAGACATATAGCAGGAGAATATGTTTAATGTAAAACAATCCAATATTTTAGCCCTACCAGGTGTTAATTCAATTCTACCATTCATTTATGAAGCCATAGCTTGCGGTACTGTTGTTATCGGATTGCATCATGTTTTAAAGTGTTCTTGTGGTTCGGGCCACAACTGTGTACCCACATCATCAGCAACGTTAATTGCATTGCAATCCCATTAGAACATACGTTTTTAGGTCGTTATCGACTTGTCATGCGGAGCTTAATAGTAACTGATGAGCGCTTTATACTTTTAATTACAGTGTGACTCATTGTGACTCATTGTTTAAGGTTTTAAGTAGTTCTTCTGTTCAGTGTTTTTAGAAGTCTGATGACTGAATGACAAACATCTCCAATTTATATTTATGCATAATTCCCACAGCATTTAAAAAAATGCTCTCGCAACTAAATTGAGCATACATTCAGACAATTAAATTAAATCACAAAACACAGGGAAAGTGTTTCAGTGGTAATTTCAGGCTCATTATGAGAAAGTTAAAAAAAAACATAACTTCTCAGTGGAATGTATATACTGTTGTTATACTGCGTTTGTCAAATAAAATCTTGCTCTGGGTTGTTGGTGCAGCGCGTTAGCAGTACATTTCTATAGTGTTCATACTCAATTTATTCATAGCGCTGTAATGTACAGTACAGTGCTACTTGTGATTCATGGACATTTGGCAGATATGCCGTAAAGCTAATTACAGATTATGTTTGTCGAAATGTAGTCAGTTACTCCTGTAATTTCTATCCAGTAAATCAAACAGATAAAGTTTATCAACTAAATGGATATAAATAAATATATATATAAATACAGAGGCTGTGATGATAGGGAGATAAACCTGAGAGAGTCGGCTACTGAAACGTTTATTTGTGCTAGAAGTTTAACTAGCACCTGTTATAAGCCACTGCTGCTATAAGAAAGTAAAGTGCTACCCTCTCAGATGTGTCGTGGTGTTATATTATACTGTGAGGGCGAGTATAATAACCGCCTGTCTCGCCGTCTGGCAGACTGTCTGCCTACCTGCGTGTTGCCCTCTACCTAAGCACCCCTTGACTCCGGAACCATGTCCTACTTTCAGACCCGCCTCGCCTCACTTCCCTCCTTCCACTTCTTTCATTCTTTTCCTAAACCCGTCAGCCTCCTGGGAAGTCTGTATCTGGGTCAGATATGTGCTGTGAATGGAGTCCTCACCAGACTCTGGACAGACCCTACAACCCCCATCGATATTCTCCCCACACCCTTTTGGAACATCTATTTCAAATGTGACTTTTTCTCACCCCTTGTGCCATTTCTCTGCCTGACTTGTCTCCCATCTCTGAATCAGTATGGCTGGCTAGACAATTTCACAGGATCGCTCACGCCAAAAGAGACCCAAGAGAGGGGAGAGCCCGACTTCTTGCTCCTCTACTCATTCTGTTTGTAGCCCCTCTGAGGCACTTATCTAAACTCCAGTAGCTGAGATGTTTCTCTCACTCTTACTGCACCGGTACTACTTCACACTACAATAATGCTGCACTGGTGGATGCACACTGATGCATGGAACATCTCTATGAATTAGTCATTTCTTACTGCTCAACTCATTCATCAAATTCAGTTTGTCAGACTGTGCCACTCCCTTACTCTCAGACTGTTTGTCTATCTGTCTCCTTCTCTTTTCCTTGCTCTCTCTCACATACACACACACACACACACACATATAGTATAGCATATTGCACAACCCACACCACAGTGGGTGGCTCGTCTTTATAAATATTGAAATAGTGGAACAGTCAGGGTTCCAGCTGAAAGCACCTTTCATTTTACCATGCCTTCATCGCAGCATAATTGCTCCCCTTTTTCTGCCTCTGCAGCAGAGTGTGTGTGCAGCAGGGAGTCTTAATTGCCTCAGAAAGTCTGTCTTTATTCTATCAAAAATGACACAACCTTTATAAGAGCTTCACTTTAAGACATAAGTTTAAACATGCTTTATTCGTTGTCTGTGTTTGCTGTTTATATTTACTTTATTTAACAAAAAAAAACGTGCTGTTTAATTGTTATTGATCTTCCAATTTGATCAAATCAACCTTGTACGTCACTTAGCTTGTCACCAATGCAGACCAATGCATTTAGCCTGACCTCAGCTGTTCCTCTCTGTCCGCCAGGTATGACATGAGATATGAAAAAGAGGATTTCCTGCTGAAGATAAAAAAAACGTCAGTCAGCGATCAGGGAACCTTCACCTGCCTAGCAGAGAACCGTGTTGGTAAAGTGGAGGCCTCTGCCTACCTGACTATTAGAGGTGGGTAACTGCTTATGAGCTCACTCAAGGCGAAGCTCATAACCCATGCCTGATATATATATATATTTTTTTTTTTTGTATCTCCCAAAGCAGGCCACAGAACAATCAGTCCTTTATTGTTCATTTTACGAGCATTATTGCTCCCCTGGTGAAAGGCTGGACCCGGCCTCAGCTTTTCTTTCATATAGCAGGCTGATGTAGTTCTCCAGCCAGGCTCCAGATATGAACAATCTAACCAGCTTTAAGTGAACTGTTATGACTTTCCTGGGTGGGGGTGGGGGTGGAGGGATATTGTTCATACTACTTGAACGAGTAACATTTGACTTGGAACCAGCCAACAACATAATTCTTAACACCTGAATAAGATATATGTCATACTTCATCATACATGCTGTAAATCATAGACCACATAACATGAACATTTTATTTGTTTTTGTTTTTTTCCATATGCTTTGTGTATAAAATCAATATTCATTGTTCTTTTAGACATGCATAAACTGCCTATTTGTCTTGAAAAGACGTCCTGACCCAGTTTTGAGATAGGTGTTGAAGTCCCTCAAGACGTATTTTGAACGATCTGTTATGTTGAAGCCAGATTTGTGCTTATGCTTGTGCGAAATATTTACCAAATATATATTGTGAGTTAACACATATCAGTAAGACAAAAACTACAGGAAGCCAGTAATAGAATTACAATTTGATATCATTTTACTATCTGTATCTGTATTATGTTTTTAATTATTTTCATTGATTACATTTCTTATTGAGAGACATATTTAAGTAATTAAAATATCATGTATATATATATATATCAATTTATTTTAATTGGCTCTCAACATGCCCTTTTCAAATGGTTCACTTCATTTGTATGAGACACCTTGATATAAAAACAGATCTGTTAACTGTGTGAATGTGTTATTTCATAGAAAGTAAACATAGAAATCATGTCAGTCAGCGGTTCTTGGTATTGGGTTCCCCTTACTGTTGCCAAGGTGCCATTTCCTCAAGGCCCATGCCATCACCTGCTTCGGTGATTGAGCCCCCCGCCCCCATCCCCACTCCCCATCTCCCGAACTTCATGGATGGAAACCCAAACTCCATCTCATTCATTTCTGATTTTCATTCTATTTTTTTTCCTGTCCCTCTGTTCCACTCCTCTGCTCTCCTTCTCTCTGTGTTGTGCGTTATTCTCACCATTGTTGTGTCAACAGCTCGCCCTGTTGGTAAGTAAGAGCTGATCCCATTGTGCATGAGTTGCTCTTTTTCTGTTTTTTAATCACACACATATGTATGCATGTACTGTCGTGGCATTCCACAAACACATTCATCACACTAATATTGGACATGCATATCTACATTGTTACGATCAACCCCCGACTTCCCCTGGAAAAAAACAACAGTGGATTTACCACCTCACTTCAATGTGCGGGGTCCACATATGGTTGATGTGCCTAGTTCAAAAACTTATAGAGGAGTTACAGTTCCTGATATCATTCATTCTGATGTGTTCTGGCCATTGAATGAATGGCTTGAGTAATTGGCGTAGAAATAGTTCAACAAATAACACACCCAGTGCATGAACCTATTAGGTTACCGCTGGATATTCTGGCTAAATTGTTTCCTTCTAAATAGCCCTCCTGTAATACACACTTTGGAGCACTCTGCAATATGTATCTACTGTTGTGTTATCGTTTATTTGACCTTTAACCTCAGAGGCGCCCCAGTTTGTGGTGCAACCCCGTGACCAGATTGTCGCTCAAGGACGAACGGCTACCTTTCCCTGTGAGACCAGGGGCAAACCTCAGCCCACCATCTTCTGGCAACGAGAAGGTAGTCAGGTGAGGATACTGATTTCAACATAATGTACTTATTTATGCATGTCTGTAAGTATACAATGGGGGAATTAATTATTAATTACTTCTTATTACTTCTTCTTACTTTTTACGTCCATCTCTGTCAAAAAAGACATAAATCCTGCAGCAGCATCCACAGTAAAATATCTGAAATATAAAAGTCAGACTAAATGGATCAAACGCTGTGACGCTGTGTGTGTGGTTCTGTGCCATATACAGATAATGAAGTGGTCATTTATCATCAATCTACACCAGTCTGACCAGCCAATTCACTTAGCAAGAAACAATGTCATGTGCTGCATTAGAGTCATTAGACATAATGAAAGCAGGCTAATGTCCTTTCCTGCCCATCAGCTTGTCTGCTTGGGGTGCAGAAACAGATAGCGCTGATGCCTCAATTTCATGACCATGACTGCAGGTTATTACAGCCAGATTATCACCCTAGGGGTAAACTGCCATTCAGTCCCAGTAGGAAAGAAACATCGACCCACTTTTCTAACTAAATTGTATATAAATGTTGAAATATGTAAGTATTATATATATATATTGACAGCATGTCTTGAACCCGGTTGTGATTAAAGTAAGTTGTGTTGGTAAAAGATAAAATACAGTAAACTCTTCATCAAAACTTCATTTTGGCAAAATAATTTAGTCATAGTTTTAGGTGTTATTTATAGACAGGAAGATATAAACGATCATCATCTGCATAAAATAAGAATATATATTCTTTGTTACCTACACTATAACAAATTTTGTTGTAAAATTGTAGTAAGTTACTTTTTTTTTTAACTGTGTCTCTCCTTAATCATATTAATAAAATAGCTAAAACTTGCATATCATACACTGTAAATAACAATGTATTCAGTCATGAGATCAGCTCAGTCGTACATTTAAAAACTCCTAGTCCTTAACCTCAATCCAGGGTGAGACAAGTGACAGCTTTATAGAACTGAACACGTATTCAAATGCTTTCAAATGTGCAACGTATACTCATATGTGTTTGAAAGAATAATGCTCAAGGTTCAGAGGTCAATGTTAATCTGGTTATCATAATATCCTGAACTGCCAGCAAAACTCACTGTCTTACCGCTTTGCAAGCTGCTCTGTTCAAAACAATATAAAAGCACAAAGTGTAGGATAACACAATTTGTAATGCCTTCAAATTTATAATTAGCAGAAATGTGCCATTCAGGCTTCCAGGCTCACAGCTCAACTTAGTGAAACAAAGAGAAATTAAACAACTGAATGGCAGAAAGAAACATTTTTCCTAGAAGGATACCTAACTTAACTTTATGAAGTGAAGCTCCTCTGAAGCGTGATGACGAGGATTCACTTTAACTGGACTTGCATGCGGTGGTGAAAATAATGTTTAGTTCGGGTAGGAAAGAGCAAATCTTACAGTAGCTTTCGCAGTAGTAAAACTGATACTTGGGATAGAACACAGATGAGCATTACGCAGAACCCTCTCAGAAAGATATGATTTAAATTACTCAATAGTCAAACACTTGCATGTTAGTTTTAGATTTTTACCAAGAGAACAGCCGGAAATATGAATATGGTTATGGATACGTGCAATACCAGTCCCAGTGATCTATTTAAAGCGGCGGAGAAGTTTGTATGGGGTACTATATCTAGATTATGAGGGTTTATGAAGACATACTCAAAATAACTCAATGTTGAAGTAACAATATTCAGATTGTAGCTGCTGCTAGTAGAAGGCCTCAAATTTCTCACATTCAGATGAAAAAATAGAAAAAAATAAAGATTTATTACATTTGCACCACACTTATATACAGTATGTGATTCCATTTTATTTACACGATTTCCACCTTTCGCTCCCGGTAGGATCTTCTCTTTCCCAACCAGCCGACACAGGGAGACAGCCGTGTGTCTGTGTCCGTGAATGGAGAGTTGACCATTTCGTCAGTGCAGCGCTCTGATGCAGGGTATTATATCTGCCAGGCCCTCACCGTAGCAGGCAGCATCATGGCCAAAGCCCAGCTTGAGGTAGCAGACGGTAAGGCTGGATGCACAAGCACACACACCCCATCCGCACATACAGCGACAAAGGAAATGCGTTTGTATACAGTATACTGAAACATAAAGGCTTATTTTTCCTAGTTATTTACCAGAATTTACGAGTCCATGGTGTACCAATAACTAATATATATGTATATATATATTTTCTTTTTACTTACATTCATACTTACTATTTTTACACGCTGTTTGGTAAATTATACATCAGGGAGGTACATGCAGAGTATTAGGGACTACTTAAAGCACTATTGCATGATTACACAGGTACACATCAATACACAATTAATAGAACCAGATTGAAGTGATTATTGTGTTTTCCCCTCCACATGCTGTAGCTGGTAAATGGCACTGCTTTTCTGATATAATAATATGTTATTATTATTATTATGGACAAACTTTGGAGGTCTCAAAAGCCAACTTTTTTTCTTCATGTACTTATCATGACACCATTCAGATTCTAGGATGCAGAACCATCAAACACCTTTACTTACTTGCATCACAAAGTTACATGTTTGTCATAGCAATGCAGTTCAAAATGTTCTTCTATGTTGGTGCATTTTCATTTTTTTCTTTTTTTTTTATGCATACGTGTCCTTTAAAATCATACAACACACACAAAGATAAGCTTGCAGACCATATAAAACATCAGGTTCCTTATGTTAAAGGCTATTTGTTTGCCTACGCTTATGTTGGCAAAGATGTATCGTTATGTTCTAAAAGCTGGTCACCCACACTAATTATTTTCATTATCACCTCACTGCGGTGAATTTAATTTGTCTGAAAACAGTGAGACTGCGTAAAATAAAACTGTCTCCTTGATGAAGAGACACTTTGCACTTTTTTTTTTATGAAGCTTTAATGTCAGCATTAAGTGCTGAGCCGCTGCCAGCTGGGAGCTGTTGATGCCCCTCTCTCCATTTGTTTTCTTGCCTTTTTCTCCCACACATTATTAAATCAGCATCTGTTTAAGTGTTCTGGGTTTTTTTTTTTAGATGAAATGACTCCTTTTCTGTCACTCAGAGGAAAACGGATCAATATCTAAATGTTTGGTAAAGAGCTCAAGGGACGGGGGAAACGTGTTTGATTGATGGTTGTAATATTGTGATGGCGTGATGTCAAGTGGAGTTTTGGAAGCTTACTTAAGAATGGACAATTGTCAGAGATGGTCGTCCGCTGGTAGAAAACCTTATGAAGGCTCAGATATGGACTAGTGATCCAGCAGCAGCATTGCCTTGGGTGGGTGATTGACAGGTGTGCTAATTATTCAGTCAAACCTGAGATAATGGCTCTTGCTGCAACTTGATGGAGCGATAGTGATTATAAAAGGAGTCATTCACTCTAAGGCCATGTTTGAGAAGGTTGCTGTGTGCGGACTGAAACTGAGGCAGCGTATCTAGCCATATTTGCTGGCAAATGTTGAACCTACTGAGCATTCAGATACACAGCTGAGATGTGGACTAAGAAGAAGTTTCTATGGATGTGAAACAATACAATCTATTGTAATCCACGTACAAGCAAGGTTCACTTTTAAAGCCACGTTTTAGGTGTAGATTGAATGAATAATGGATACTCAAAAGATCTTATTTTTGGGGATGCATGACTTTGACCTCTCTGACTAATTCCCACAGACAATGACAATGCCTGGAGGCTAATGTAGCTGACCTGAGCGTACAAGCCAGAAGCTCCAACTCTTGTTTTGAACTGTGGTTTAGTGGTATTTGTAGAAATGGATGTGCTTATTAGGTAGACTCGTCTAATTCATGTTTTAATAATCAACATTCACTTAGCGGCAACCATAAAGCTCGTAATTAGGTCTCCCGACATCCATTTGTCTGCAAACTTAAAATAGTTCAGTTTATTTTCTTGTAGCCCGAATAGCCTCTAGTAGTTATCATGATGAGTGATGAACAACCTCAAAAAGCAACACTCTGGTTTTTCCTTTTGCTATTAAAGCTGGAGTGTATGATCACATTTCTTATAGGACTCCAGCTAAATCAGGAGCAGCAATATGATGATGATGTTGTTGTTGTTGTTGGCTCTCTAATCACTTGGAGTTATGATAGCTGTAATGTTTTCCTGAACAATGTCTGTCTATCTTTAGCCATAATAATAAAGACTAATCTTATACAGAGAAAATAGCCATTTTTTTTTTATTATTTTTTTTAATATGCAGCGGGCCGTAGCCGTGGAGTCAACATTGTGGGGGACCAAATCTGCCAGAAAGTCTGCTTCCCCTACTACGTCTAAAGTGTTTAACTGTACCAACCCACAGCTTCTGCTGGGGTATGGCAACACCACTTGGACAAACCACATGCAAGAACTGCAGTAGACCGTAATGCTAAAACTGCTAATCATAACTATGGCAATTTGTTAAATTCTGTTATGATTATGATTACATTTGCTAATGATTATTTCTGACAGCATTGCATGGTTGCCTGTTGCAGCATAGCAATTTTATTTGATTTATTTCTTAATATATATTATAATTATATACTAGGCCAGCCTGACACCGCAAAAGAAAAACTGAAACGCTGAAATTTATTGGATCTGTCCTAATAAATATTGAGGATCACTACCCTCCTCCCACCAGTTATCCAGCTGTCACTGATCCTGCTGTGTATTCTGCTTAGCGTCGCAGCCGAAACATCACTCATAATCCCCTCATACTGCCACTATCTATTTTTGCTTCTATGCTGAACAAAGGTCTGTTAAACATTCACTGAGACTGCGGCGAGTGTTTAAATTGAAAAATAAATGTGTGATGATTTTTTTTAACACTTTTTATTTCACACTGATAACACTATAACATCACAGTCAAATTCCAGTAAATGCTTGACAACAACGCAGTGTAAAAGATGTTAATATTGCCACATAATGCAAACAATTCAGCCTCTATAACAACGGGCAATATCGCATGTGGTTCTGCTTACTGTACACTATACTGCTCCTAGTTGCACCTGATTTGTCTGCTACTCTACTTGAGCTGCAGTGTTCCTCATTGTGTTGAAGGAGGTATGATAAAAGATAAGGCAGGGGGAACCTGCTGTAAACACTTGTACGGATGGAGACAGACCCGATAACAGTGGAGAGCAGCAGTGAGGAAATTGGAAGTGGGGTGGGGGGGTGAGGGGGTGAGGGGGTAGTTACAAGGGCTAGAGAGATTCAACACTCCAGAAATTACTGTTGCAGAGTGCTGAGGCTGTTTTCTGGATGCTACAACGTGCTTTAAAAAGCTTTAAAAGAGATGTATTGTTGTTCTCCTTGGCATGGTAATTCAGAGTTTAGTCTTGTATGTGTCGGAGGGAGACAGATGCCAGGGGTGGAGGAGGTGCAACTGAGTCAGAGTAGGAAGAGAGAGAACAGGCATGAATGTGTTGAGAGGTGTTATAAAGAAGGTATGGTAATTAGCACCACGGGTGAAGCATCATTAATCCTCACCTAGTAATTAAAGCTCAAAGGTGTAATGCAGTGCCATGAGCACCCTGCCCTACTGTGGAAAAAGCTCAAAAAACAGTCACTTGCTCTCACAACAGATCTATCAGATTGAACCCTAACATGTTGGGCCTGCAGTTACTGCAATCACAAATTAACACCTTGTGTTAAGGTCATGTTGGGTTGTTTTTTTGTTTTTTTTTGTTTTTTTTTTACAAATCAGGCAACATCTAACCAGTCATGTTTTTCATCACCAAGACCATGGCATTAAAATTACAGTGCTAGAAATGTGTTTTATAAATAATAACACTTGTTCCTTGATTATTATCCTTAGCCCTGAAGGACCGGCCGCCACCAATCATCCGGCAGGGTCCATCCAACCAAACGCAGGCGTTGGGAGGTGTGACCCTACTTAGGTGTCAGGCATCAGGGGACCCAGAGCCTACGGTCACCTGGCGAAAGAATGGGGCCAGTCTGCTTGGAAAGGATCCGCGCTTTTCCCTGCTGGAGCATGGCAGCCTTCAGATCCAGAGTACCAGGGTGGGTCATAGTAGACTGCAGTGACATGCATATATGTAAAGTTTAACATGTGGCATTTAGCCTGTAGCATCATGGGGGCGCAATGGCACTTACCTGGTTAGATGCAACATTAAAAGGATGATTTTGGAACAAAAGAGTATTGCTGCAGTGAAATCTGGGGAGCGCCAAGCAGCAGCAAGCCTGATGTCACTGCATTCCTAGATGTAGATCTCGATCTCAACAATTAAAGTAATAAGTACAATCGTATTATTACTGATAGCAATTATGGCCCAAATCACAAAACTAAGTCGTAATGAACCAGAATTATCCTACAAGCTAACTGCTCCTGAGTTAAACTGAAGATGAAGTAAGCGATTGCAGCAATCAAGGTTCCCTGGCAGTAGTTGTTTCAGGACCAAAAGATTAATTAATACAAAGAAAGAATTGTTAATTAATCTTTCAGAGAATGTTTTGCCCCAAAATAAAAAATCATTTTCTACTCATCCCCATATCGGTTCAATCACCTGTAGATGTGAGCCTGCTAATAATCATTCTGTGCACTGTGTACTAATATTCAACTTATACATGTACAGTATACACATTATACTGACACAGGACATTCAAACTACATTCATCCAAACTGCAGTGTAACGTTTCACCTTCAGTAGGAGGGACTCAAAATTGCATTATTTTGAATGATGATTAAAACTATGATTAAAAAAAAATATTCAGGATAATTGATATGAATGTATTTAACACAAACTTAAACAAACGTGTACATCACATCCTGCCATTACATAAGAAGGATTAAAAAAAAACAAAAAAAAACTTCTATCATCTTCCAGCTGATGTTAGCTGAATGTAATTCAAATGGACAAGTGCAGCCAGGTTGCTTTTAAAAGATGAATAGCGACTATTGATTTTTATAAGTCGTTAAACGCTGCTATTTAGTCTGAATCTCTGAGGCAGCAGTTAGACCCAAGGACTCAAGGACAGGGACTAGTGAAAGGAGTCTAAATGGGAGGGGGTGATATAATGGAGGAACTGCAATATACAGTGTCCTGTCACAGTGTCAAAGTGCTCTGTCTGTGTCACTCCCGTCTACTCTCTCTTGAGAGATAGCATAGTTGTCAGTGGCTCCTAAGGCATTGCCAATATAAAATAGATTGTCATCTCTTTCTTATTTCCTGTGTCAGCACTGATGATGATAATGTTGATGGCTCTGGGGATGGGGGGGTGATTATTATTGGAGGGAATCAATTAAGAAAATTAATGTAAGCTCTTACTGGGCTGTTTTTTTTTCCGTTTTTTTTTTTCATTGGCCGGTGTTAAAGTTTTCTCTCATCCACTCATGGGCTTTTCTCAAGCCAAATGCAGGCCGGTGGAGGTTAATGCATTTTTACTGTACTACTAGCTGCGAACCTCCTTCAAAAGCCCAGGCTGACGTAAGCGCTTGTAGAAACCATCTGGGATCAGAGTCACAGAGGCTATTGGATCCAATCTAACATAGCAACAGAGCATAGACGGAAAGCTGTATTGTTTGTGATTTGAATAAGGGGAAAACAGACGCATATGTAATCATTATAATCATGTAATATATATATATATATAAGTTGGCATACTGCAGATGAACCAAGAGCTTGTTAATGCTGATAATATCATAATCTGTCTTCCATAGCTGTCTGACTCGGGGATATACACCTGTGTTGCTACCAGCTCCAGTGGAGAAACTTCATGGAGTGCCTACCTGGATGTCAAAGGTCTGCTTCAGTAGAAACAGTTAATATGAAAAATGAACACCACGATATCCACGTGAAGCATTATGCTGATTTTCTCTTGAAGGTATTCATTTTGTCTCTTTCCATTCCCTTTGTCAGACTCCACTGACCTCGTAGACTTCTTGTCTCACAATGCGTCGGCCCTCCCAGGACCGCCCTCCAAGCCAGAGGTCACTGATGTTACCAAGAGCAGTATCTCGTTGTCATGGGAACCGGGGCCAGAGGCGGGCTCCCCAGTGTCCTCCTATGTCATCGAGGCTTTTGGGTATGTCTTTGACCTATGGCCTCGAGCTGCATTAAGTGACCCCGAACTTTCGTGGCAGTAGCAGATGTGGGGGTTTTGTGGGCATTCAAGCAAGCCGGGATAGTTTCAAACAGAATATTCTGCATAGCTTATATTTTACTGTATTTATAAGTGTGACATTTGTTTCTGGTATTTAAATATTTGAATGCTAATGATTTGGGAAATAAAAGGCTCACTCCAAGCAGAATATGATTGGCATACGAGAATTAGCTTTTTTTTTTTTCTTTCCTTACCAAATCACTGTAAAAGCGTAGGATGTCTCATCATTGTTGCTCTGATTACTATTTAATGATGATGACAGGAGGAATCTCAAAAGATTTCAGTGCGTATAGCTTGTCATTACTGTGTGACTGTGTGACTGTGTGATTTTTTATTTTTTTTATTTTTTCTCTCTAGGAGCATGGCCAATGTTTTGCATCGCCCCAAATAAACTGTATAGATTTCTTCTGTAGTCAATGAAAAGGTTCTTCCTAATCAATTAGATGTTTTCATGCTCTTTCTGCAGTCAGTCAGTGAGTAACAGCTGGCAAACAGTAGCAGACTATGTGAAGACAACTGAGTTCACAGTCAAGGACCTGAGACCCAATACTGTCTACCTGTTCATCATCAGGGCAGTCAATGCTCAAGGGCTCGGGGACCCGAGCCCGATGTCTGAGCCTGTCCGGACACAAGGTGCAAAAAAAACAAAAAACAATGGATTGTAATTGATTCTTAGTGAGAAGCATCATTATTTCATTCTCCATGCCTGTACTTGTTTCTCTCCCAGACATTAGTCCCACAGCACAGGGAGTGGACCACCGTCGTGTGCAGAAGGAGTTAGGGGATGTGGTGGTCAGCATGCATAACCCCGTGGTCCTTAGCTCCACTTCAGTGCAGGTCACATGGACTGTGAGTACTCATAACATTTGGAAAATATGTTTTCCTGTGGTTTATAGCGGATGTGCTACCATTACCTTCAGAGGAACACAACAAATCTTCTCTAAGCTTGTTTGAGAACTTTATACTTAGACTTAGTATGTTACTGTGTTTCAGATTAGTTGGCACACACACACACACAGTAAACATTGTGGGGACAACTAAACATTCATAGTATGAACAGCTGGTGCTTCATCAATTTAAAATTTGTGGTGATACAGAAAATCAAGATGAATGTTTGTGTCCGGGACAAATGCATCACCATTAGGCACTACATGTGTCACTTCTGGAGACAGTTTGCATTCAGCCTTTTATCTGTGAAATGTTATTTTCTGTCTATTGGCAACGTGTCCCTTCTGTCTGCTGCTGTAGGTTAATGACGCACCTAGGATGTGCTCACACTACCAGTCTGCTATTTCATGCTTGTCAGTATGACAAGCAGATTGACACAGTGACGGGATAAACCTGCGTGTTGTGTTCAGTCTGAAGGGGTACGCGCAGGTCGTTCGACCCGGCTCCATTTGTGAGACATTACCCAATGTCAAGCAAACGTTTCTGTATTAAAGTGGTTTTATGTGCACTTTGTCATTGGAGGGGACAGTTGCACAGATGTCATCTTGAAACTCAAACCTTATCCTGGTACTGTTGAGCGTGCTTATCTGAGAGATTCCTATAAGACAGACATAAGACAATAACACCGATTTTCCCATGTTTTATGAAAGATCGCCAATATTTATATATCGGAAAAATACTGAAAAATAGTGTGACTAATTTATACATATATAGCAAAGTGTTTGTGTGTCACATCATATCTGTTGTTTCATATGTTACAGCCATGTTGTTATACTGAAGAAATTATATGGTATAGGTACAGTATGCAGAATTTTTTTGAGATTTGAGAATAGAACAAGATTGCATTTGGTCACATTGAATGACGTTAAAGTATGCAGTAAGTCACAGTACACTAGGTCTTGATTAATTCTGTCCTCTACGGCGAGTGATGAGTATGCTCATCACTCGCCGTAGAGGATCATACTTCATTTTGATTTATTGCTTCAGTCACATAAATTCTATTTCAAGTAACATAGGAGGAACAGAAAGTTGTTTGAGGTGTTGTTTATAAGGCTTTTAGATTCCCCGATCATTGTATTAATGGGATGCAGAATGAGACTGCAAAGAGAAAGAGAGAGAGAAAGAAAAGAAAGAAGAAAAGAGATCAATCCTAATATATTTGGACTGATCTGATGATAAACAGCTGCTTTATATCACTTGTAAAAAGCATTTTCTTGCTTTTGCCCTTGTTAACAAGCCATTACTATGAATTGTACCTGTTACATATTTTATTCTTCGCCTGAAATGCATCAGCAAAACTGGAAAAAAAAAAAAAAAAAAAGAAATGGAAAAAAATCTAATTATTTTGAGTTCAGACTGTGCTGAGGTTCTCTGACTGGGGCATTACTGCTCAGCTGTGGCGCATTCACAATGACTCTCTTCATGTGGCTTCTTGCTTCTCTGCTGCTAATTAAACCATGTGATTAACTAAGCGTGCATTGTCACTGACAGAGGGCACAAACTCAAAGCTGATCCACAGCTCCAAAGCAGTTTACACACAGATGTATGACACCTCCCACGTCGTTACGGTGCAATATGTATTCATCCCGCTCTCTTCTCGTCTCCTCGCAGGTGGAGAATCCATCACAGTTTATTCAAGGCTACCGTGTTCTGTACAGACAGACGTCAGGGCTGCCCTCCCCGGGGCCGTGGCAGATAGAAGACTTGAAGGTCTCCTCGGAGAGGGACATGACGCTCTCTGGTCTGAAGAAAGGCATTGTTTATGAGATTAAAGTACGGCCATATTTCAATGAGTTCCAGGGTGCAGACAGTGAATCCATGACAGCCCGCACCATGGAGGAAGGTAAGCGACACATTAGTTCACATTTCCGATAAAAAAGTTTCTTACGCATGACGCCGACCCTCTTGTGTAAATGATTCTACCTATTTTTATATTTAGACGTCGTTAGTAGTGACTTCATGGCTAGATGGTAATGGATAATGGCATTTCAAGTACACACACACACACACACACACACCCATACACACACATACTGCTACAGTGCCATGTCCCCTGTGTGAGAAAGCAGGTCTCCCAGACAGCACAGTGGGGGTCTGTGGGTTGGTGGGCAGGAGGGCAGGGCAGAAACTGTCTCCTTTGACATAAGCTCAAATCTCTCTCTGCTCCTCTGTGGACCCCTGCTGCCATGTCTTCGTCACACACCAATACCAGACTTGTATGATATGACCCCCTCTTCACAAATGCACACACAGGCGCACACACACACACACACACACACACAGTCTCAGAGCTTTATTGGTGATAAGACTGATTGTTCTCCTCCTCCTGTCTAGTGGCTCAATCGATCATCTACCGATTCGTCTTGGGTCAACTGTTTATGATAATGCAGTGAACTCCAACCACTGATGCACAATGAGGCCAAAAGTCAATGGCCCTTGAGTTGGGATTGTTGTGTCAAACTACTACAGCATGTCGAAGAATAAACTTTCATGCTTGATTCATAAATGTCGTGTTAGCTGTTGTATAGTGGAGACCACAAGACATTTCCACTTCCCCGTACAACACCTGCTGGTTGGGTGACTTCATGTAGTTTATTGTAGACCCTATCCTGATCAGGTGCTGCATAAGCTGGACTTGTTATTGAGGAAAAGGTCATGTTGAGGCCATTAATGTAAGAGGAAACTTTTACCCACAGCTTAAAGGATATATGAGAGCATCACAGTGCTCCATCTTCCCAGTAGGAGGATATGAACAGGGGATACAACTGGTGGAGAAAGAGAAAATTCACCTCGCCGGAGCCCAATTAAAATGGCCACATAGGATCACTGGAGGTCTTTGCAGACTCGGTACATGCTCTTATTTCTTGGGATCCTGGAAAGAAAAAGGGCATTATGGAACAGGAAAAATCAGCTTGATCTGCTGATACTCCAGAGACAGAAATATGCTGCACTGCAGAATTATGAGGAAAAATACTCGTTATCAATCAAAGGCAGATAGGGGAATATGTCACTGCCTTTCTGAAAACCGAGCAGAGGGCATCTAAGGGGTCTCGGAGGTCAAAACAGCTGATGTCTCACTATAGCCAGGGAAAAATTGTATATCAAGATTAATGGTGCTCACGCCATTCATTGAGTTGTCAGCGAGAGGCCAGAGGATGTATAGGTTCTTTGACGTCACCGTCGCCACTGTCATCCTCAGGATCCTCAGACTTTCAACCACTGCCGATGGCAAATCAAAGTAAATGTGATGGTGTGCTGAGGTTCCAAGCAGCAGTAGAGGTTAATATGAGGATATACTGTTGTTATAGGACTGGAGCAGGAGGGACAGTGAAAGAAAAAGGACGAGGCCATCCGATGTTGAATAGAACGCGCTGATCTTAATAGGTAGAGCTTATTTTACATTACACACGTCTTATAAAGGGACAGGTATGTTAACATAGAGATGTTTGCTAACTAATGCATAGATTAGTCAAATGAATGGCCTCATCAGCATAACAAGTTATGTTTACCACTTGTGTATAGCAGGACATTAAGCAGCTTAAGTGCCTTTTGTTTAATTGCGCGGTTGTGAGCGTAAACACAAAATGTTCCCACAGAGTTCGGGAGCAATAATTGCTTCAAATGACTTTGTAGCTGCTGCGTTCATCAGTCTTGAAATCAGTATTAGTCACATTCTCTCTTTGATCTTCGCTGCTGTTGTGACCATTTATAGTAATGTTACCCTGAGTCATTACTGGTATTGAAGTCATTCATCCTCAGGGATTGTTCTCATACATACGGAAATTGCAAAACTCCACTTAATGCATCCTGTCTTCTCTTAATGTAAACCTCTGACTGACTGGGCCAGCCCCTTCAAGTCTGCTGAAGCAGCAAACTGTAGCAAAGTGCACTCACAGTAGATAACCCCAGCTCATGTATATACAGTTATATTTCTATATTTTAGAGACGGTAGTGATGTGAAGAACTAGGTGAAACCGGATGCTCGGCAAGATTTCTGTCAGTCGCTTCTCACGTTTTGCTGCCTTTTTATCAATTTTCATCCTACTCTTCTCCACATACACTATGTAGTTGTTGATACTCTATGCCGAGGGTAAATTATGCATCAGACTGTTTACTGATGTCTTGTGGGAACTGTATGAGGCAGCAGGCATATGTATGTAACAGTCTTGCACAATTCAATTCTTTCTTTCTGGAATCATATTCAGGATGTCACACAGCGACGCTTGACAGACAGAACAAAGAACAAAAAAATTTAAATAACCACTTAAATGCAGACTTCTGCTGCCAGAGTTTGTTGCAAATATATATATATATATTTAAAAAAGAACAGTAGATAGACAGATTTTGATCCATCTGCTCATGTGCTAGTGAATAAGACCAACATGTGAATATCGCAGCTTGGCTAAACAAACGGCATTTCAAGTTTTAGTTTTCTCCTAAATACATAGAGCATAGAGTTAAGGTAATACGTGTCAATGCCAGATGGATTTCAAACATATATATCATATCATGTGTATGGGATAATTCATTGAATTTTATATTGGGCTGGCCTGTCAGAAAATAACTGATTTTGCTTTCTAAATAGTTGAGTCATCACAACATTGTGACAGTACATTTGCACGAGTTGGTTCAACCGTAATTGCTTCAGAAAGTCAATAGAGTCTAAATGGCTGAATATAGATACCCACAAACTGGGTTGAGTCAATTTGTTAAATGCAATAAAAAAATAAAAAAAATGCACCTCATATGGCAGATATAATTCCTTTATACTGCCAGACTGTCAAATATTGTGCCAACATGTCATACCCGTTTAGAGCTTCGCTTTTAAACACGAATAACATCGTGTAGGGAGAGGTTTGTTTCATCTTTCCAGCTAAAAAAAAAAAAAAAAAAAAAAAAAAAAGAACGCAAGAAGTCAGCTTCAGGGCTGGCACAGACACTTACCAGGACCGGGCTTTAATACTCTATTACTTTCTTTCTGCTTCAATGACCCAATGTACACAAGTCCATTGTGTTCCTCTCCATCCAGTTATAGAACCAAACCCATCTGGAGAATTCAAGTCGCAGTAACCATGTTGCTGTCTGACCAGGTGGCAAAACAAGACAAACACCCACATGGCCCACCTGCTTCGGCCTCTCTCTGCTCTTACATGCATCCACTGCAGATAGCGTTATTATTTTGCAGCTCCTCTATTAGGTTCAAAGGAGTTATTTCATCCCCTCAGCCAGAACATAATGATGGTTTTAATGAGAATTGTGGTCCATCCAGTGAGAGATGATTATTCGCTCACTTGCATAGACATGGTGTTTTTTACTTCTGCTGCCTGCAGTCTCTTTAAATTGCCAATATGTCAATGCAGGTTATCGGGCCAGTTCGATACATTTAAGACATGACCCATTAGGGAGGGAGTACCGTGAGGCATAGCACCACATTTCTGTTGACAAACCATCTCCAGACCCTCATTATAGGACATGGAGATTGACCATTTTCGTTCAGACAGGATGTGCATAACTGAATGCAGCTACTTTGGAAAGCATTTACATGTAGTTGTAATGGCGGTAATCCATTATGGAAGTGACCTTAGTTTCTTGGCAGAGGAAATTTCTCCTCACATAAAGACCTGCTGGTCTGCTTGGAATGGTTATCATGTGTGCAATTAAAGGGCACAATTTGGACCTCAAATGCTTAGTGTGTGTATATAATTTAGCATGCCAGTAAAATAAGGTAATAATAAAATAAGTAATATTGAGCTCAATATCATGGGGAAAACTGTGACTTTCTTAGGTCTCAATGTATCCCAGTTATACAGAAAAATTACCATTAAGATATGAAATTGAGATGAAGTTCCATCTGCTACGCTGGCTTAGAAAACACCTTGTTATATGTCCTGCTGTGTGAATATGAATTGAGGTAGTGGGTGAGACAAATCTTTCTGTCACATTAAAAAAACAAAACTGTACGTGTACTTCCTTTGTTTCTTTAATATTTTCACTTCCTATGACCCATCAGCACCCAGTGCGCCTCCACAGCAAGTGTCAGTGTTGACGGTAGGGAGCCATAACAGCACGTCCATCAGCGTGTCATGGGACCCTCCCCCCTCCGACCAACAGAATGGCATCATCCAGGAGTACAAGGTAGGCTCAAGCCCTGCACCTGATTTTTTTCCCCATAATATACTTTGTGGCGTTACAATGAATTCTGTCTGGCGTGTCCGTCTTTGTCAGATCTGGTGTTTGGCCAACGAAACTCGGTTTCATGTCAATAAGTCTGTGGATGCAACCATCCGTTCAGTGGTTGTCGGGGGTCTGCAGACTGGAGTGCAGTACCGCGTGGAGGTAGCTGCAGGCACCAGTGCAGGGGTGGGGGTCAAGAGCAAACCCCAGCTCATCATTTTGGGTAATCCACTCACACACACACACACACACACACACACACGCGCGCTAAACAATAAGTCAAATAAAATGTCCTCATAACAGGTGACCAAGGTCTCCATCACAGATTCGGGGGTCTGGAAAAATGATTTATCAATTTATCGCACTTGAAGAGAGAATATTGCACATTACAGGCAGACATCTTTTGAGAAATCAATAGCGGCTCATTAAGTGTAGTGTCTGGTGACATTGTGCCAAGTACTGTTAGCCATATCAATAATCCTCTTCAATATGTGGGCAGCTGGCGCTAACAAAGTAGACAGTGTTTTTGTAGGAGATTATCAGCCTATCACATCTTATCAAATAGCTAAAGGACGCTCAGAGTATATAAACCCAGAATCAATATTGTAGCCCAGGGCAGATGCTCTTCATCTGTGACTTTTGACTGATATATAATAACACCCTTAACGCACACAGAAAGGGAAACACAGGCCCGTGGACCGAAGCTTAATGATGGGAGGGGGGTTTTCCTGCTGGAGACTGTGAATCTAATTTCACAGCACAGTAGCTGCAACAGAAAATCAAACTCTGTCAGTGCTGCTCTGTCAATCTCGTGTCTTGCAGCTCAAGTTGATAAGTGCACTGCTGAATTGATTAACTCTGCCTACATATTGGATGCACTGATGCTGTTTTTTTGCTTTTACCACACTGTTGTGTTTTTTTTTCCATTTTTCATTTATTCATGGTCTCATATTTTAGCGATTCCTGTTGCCCATGTTTCTTGATGTTTGATCTACACTCTCCACTGACCAGATTTTCTTTTTTTAAATGCATATTTTACTGTTTTTTCTTTTTCTTTTTCTTTAAATAAATAATTTGCCTGGTGATTTAACCAAATTAGACTTTTTTTTCCCTTTAATATTTCTTACTTTATATCTTTAATAATTAGTTCATTCTCATGTATTTAAATTTACATTCAACCGTTTATATGTTTTTTACTGTGTGTGTGCGCGCATGGGTGCAGGTGCAGAACTGAGGGACGTGATGACGGGATCAGAAGGCAACAATAGCATCTCAGACGTGGTGAAGCAGCCAGCCTTCATTGCTGGTTTGGGAGGGGCCTGCTGGATTGTCCTCATGGGCTTCAGTGCCTGGCTGTACTGGAGGAGAAAAAAGAGGAAGGGACTTAGCAACTATGCAGGTAAAAAAAAAAAAAAAAAAAAAAATCAATTTACACAGTTCTGCATCAACACAGAATTTCAAAGCACAGTAGGTCTCTCTCTCTCTCTCCAATAAAAACTGATGTCAGCACAGATGTGATTCCATTTGAGCCAGCTAAAATACAGAACAAAGGAAATATATATTCACCATAGATGGAAATAGGCCCTGTTTACTTTAATTCACTGTGCACTGATGTGCATCAACTGTGCGGAGTACCATCAGCACTGTACCCCAACACTCTAATACATCCATGCGAGATAAGTAATTTAACATCCCCTTCCATTATCAGACCATGGCTGGTGTTGTTTGCACATTAGCACACGGCACGTCTAGGTTTAGCTATGAAATATTCTTTTATCCCTCTGTGAGCCAAGCATATAGCTGCGTGCCATTATCATAATGTGTATTGCCGCTTTTATTGTAGTGACTTGGGGAGAGACCGTAGTGATTTCCTAATTCAATGGGGGATTTACATGATTGAGTGCTGCTGCTGTGATCCTTTCTCTCAAAACAAATTGAGGATTTTAATTCCAAAACATCAAATTTCCATTTTTAGAAAAAAAAGGGATGATTAAGAATCTGAAATATTCTAAGAGTAATCTTTTTTTTTTTACTTTATATGACAATTAAACCACTAGCTCAATTAAATTATTTGATTGCAACATTAATTACTTTTTACTCTGAGGTGTCAGATGTGCCATATAATATCATTCCAGGATATACCTCCTTTTCCTTTTTTTCTTCTTTCAGTTAGCTGCCACACACCAATTTGTGTTTTGGAATATAAATAAAATGATGATAGACAACATGGGTCAGATGTGTCACCTTCATTTGAACTTCCACTCCTAAGGCAATTAGTGTAATTCAGAAAAAATGCTGAAATGCAGCGGTTAAGATGCCCCCCCATCACCCCACCCCACACATGCTTCATCAAAATCACATCCATGCTGACAGATGAACAAACAAAGCAAAAATGAAAGGACTGGATCTATATTTTCACACCTGGCCATGATTTCATGATGATATGATGATGCAGATGTACTTGTCATTTAAGGCATGCTATTTTAATATGACCACTGTCCCTGTGTTTTTGAATTGCAGTTCAGTCCTTCACCTTTACTCGCGCAGGTATGTATTTACAGTGTGCATTATATATATATATATATATATTAAAATATCACAGTAATTTTGCTGCCTACATCCGTGAAAGTGGTAATGTGTCATTCATTCAAAATGATGGTGGTACTGTCTCATTTTCAGACAAAATAATTGCAGTTTTTCTTCTTTTTTCTTTCTTTTCTCTATAAGTTACATTCCAAAGAGACAGAGGCCTGATCAGAAATGGAAGGTGAGAATTTAAATTACCTTATAAAATAAAAGGAAACCAACAACTAGAGCTTTCCCACTGACATTTCTCTACCACACAGTGCAATGTTCCTGCCTTCCTTCTCAATGACAAGGGCTCATTGTAAAACCTGAAACGAAGAGTTATTTCACGATGAATAGAATTTGCATATATGTTCCAATATTCCCCATTGCTTCTTCACACCAGTGTATGATTTGCACTGATGTATACTTGATGAAATCATTAATCACTCCTTTTGAAGTGAGTGCTACCAATTAATGCAGGTGGGCTGCTGTTGTATTCTCTGGCTCTCTCTCAGTTCATCTGAGGTTGCTGGCAGAGGGAGAGGTCGTGGGAGGAGGGGAGAGGTGATGAATGTGCTGTTTCAAAAGCTTGGCATACAGAACACTTTGATGGCTTGTATGTGAAGTGTTGGACCTTGAGACTCTACTCGGTGACCATGAGTGTTACCTGCCTGCTCAAAATTGTCCAAACTGTACTTAAATATCCAACTCAGCATCAAAGAGTCCTGAAACAACAAGAGAATGAGGCAAATTTACTTTGCATGAAAAAGAAGGAATGAAGGCTCTCTTCTTCTTTTTTTTTAATATTCCTCCATATTCCCTCTTTCATTTTTGTCACACCTAAGCAAGCAGATAAGCCCAGAGCTAGAACAAATGTTGCAAATAATAAACTAAAAATAAACAGATTCTTTCCGAACCACTTTGTGTGTTTCCCCCATATAGTGTATGTGCGCGCACATATGTGTCATTGTATTGGCGATTGCATGTGTTTCTAAGTAAATGTATGTAAATGAATGTGTATGCTTGTGTATTCTAAAATGGAAATTATTGATGTAATTGTTTGAACACCTTTGAGCCATCACCAAGTCAGCTGTGAACAATTCCCTTGGTGAATCAGGCGCGGTGGAAAATTCGCTGTGTGGTAGAACATTAAGTAAACATATGCGAATAGGATGCACAAGGCATGTGAATGCTTTGCTATTTTTTACAGCAGCTGATACAAAGTGGTTGTAAATAGTCTTTTTTTTTTTTTTTTTTTTTTCTCCTGAATTTGCCACCCTCAACTTTCCTACCTTGAAGTCAAAGCCTTTATTCATGACCACTGTATTTCACTAAGACAAAATGACACGGTAGCTTTCCTAAACCACCTAATGGGGCTTTCGCTGTCTCTGTTGCCATGGAGACAGTGCAGCAGTGAAGCTGCTCTGCCAGAGGCTGTCCATGATTCTCAATTTAAAATGTAAATTTCTGTTGTGCTAAGGCTCTAAAGTGGATTTAGTGTGTATTTAGGCCCGCCTTGTTTCTCTGGGGAGAGTTAGGGTTGGTGGAGTTAAGGGGGAGGCAGAAGTCTGATTTATAGACTTACCATTTTATGTCTCTCTGTTGTTTATTGTCGCCTGTGCACTGGGCTACTCCACAGGCAAGAATATGCTGAATGAGTTTTCACATCAATTTGTTGTTAATGCAGCAAGAAAAGAAAAAAAAGAGCAGTACAGGTCTTACGATACAAGCTGGAATATTTAACTATGTCACTGCTTCTCTGTCTTCCTCCCAATCTCCTCTCTTCTCTTTGTTTCCCTACAAATATCCTCTTGCAGCCGTCCAGGGCTGTTGAAATCGGGTGACCAGGGCCTCCCGTGGTTGGCTGACTCCTGGCCCTCCACAAGCCTCCCAGCTAATGGGGGCTTAGGGAGTCCTAAGGGCGGCAACAACTTTGGCCGAGGAGGTAAGAATCATAAACAGGCCTGGGTGATGGAAAATACACTTTTAGCGATGCCTGGTCGGACAGTTTTGATGTTCATCCTTTGGGAAGCAGAGTGACAGGACATCACACATAAGCGCGCAGAGACAAACAAACACATGCACAGAAATTAAAAAAAGGGTTTGAGGGCTATACTTTACTAATTTGATTTGACAAGCCTGATATTTGGCTTAAATTTGTGGTGTTTGCATATACTTTTTTTTCTATCTTTTTTCCTTTCTCATGCCCTGCCATTGTGCATTTTGTGAGGTTGTGTGGCATTGATAGTTCAAGTGTAATGGTTTGCTTTGTGTATTTGTGTGTTTGCATGTACTCTAAGCTCATTGGAACCATGGTGAGCTGCAGGCTTTATGTGTGCAAGACAGTAGAGCTGAAGGTTAGCACAGTTTGAGTATCTCTCTTGTGAACACTCCACCAGTCTCCCACAGCATGTTGCATGCTAATTATGGTTGTAGATAATCACTTTCATTCATATCAAGTCCATTTGAAACCTGTATTTAACTAATACAGAGTGCCAGAGCAGCGGGGAGTGTTAATGACCTTAAAGATCGTTAACTTCATGTCAACTTATCTCTCCATGATCCCTTTTTCTCTTTGCCTCGCCGCTCTGTCACCCTCCTCCTTTGTCTCAGATGTTTTACCGTCGGCTGCGGTGGAGAAGACGGGCACCATGCTGTCTGATGGTGCCATCTACAGCAGTATTGACTTCATGGGGAAGGCAGGCTATAGCAGCCCAGCGCGAGGCAGTCAACCAACCCCCTACGCTACAACTCAGATACTTCAATCCAACAGCTTCCACGAGCTGGCTGTGGACAGGCCAGATCCCCGCTGGAAGGCTTCTCTCCAAGCCCAGCAGGAAATGGCAAACCTGGGCTACTCGCTAACTGACAGACGCCCTGGCAGTGGTACGAGCCATGAGGAAATGTGCAAGATAGAGCTAGAGATAGAGTGTGTGATGTATTTTTTTTTTGTATCGCAAACTATGTGAACAGCAGCAGTAAAAGCAACATTTCCCAATAGAATGAGAGGTAGTAGTTTTTTAGCAGTAGTATTAAATGGAAAGGAGGCAATTTATTTACATATTAACTGGATATGTATGTAGCCTTAGGATAATGTTCTTAATTACTCTTCTGTCTTCATCACAATTCTACCCTGAGAGCTTATCTAGCCCAGAAATGTCACACAGTCATGACGCATTTCTTTGGGTTAACGTGATTAGTGATGGCGTAAAATCCTTCAGTGTTCTTCACGCAGTGTACATACATTTAGTATAGTCACAGAGGCATTTTCCTGTCTGTACTTTTGTACTTTTGCACAATGGGCTGCGCATTCAGCTAAATGTCAGGCTTACAAGAGATAAAGTAGAGCAAGTGGGGAAGCTGTGCGGAAGCAACTTAGAGTGGTTCGCCGCAGGTTTTGATGCCTCTTTAAGAAATGTCAACATTTAGAAAAAGTCCTAATTCGCTGTCAGCGTGCAAGAAAAAAAAAAAAAAGAGAAATAATAAACACTGGGAAAGAGACGGGTTTGAAAAAGTGCAGATAGCAGAGAAAGATAGAAGGTAGCTTTCAAGGCAGGGCAGCTTCTCTCTCTCCCTCTGTGTGTGTGTGTGTGCATAGCATAATATTTGTGTGCACGTACAGGGTTTTCTAAGCATTGTGTAGAGAAGACTAAAGGAAGGATCCTTCTTTGACTACCCCCCCAGGTGCAAAGGTTGGGAAGAAAAAGAAGGTGAAGGGTGGAACAAAGACCTCTAAATCAAATGGGACATGTTGGGCGAACATGCCCCTGCCTCCACCACCCATGCATCCTCTCCCTGGCACTGAAGTTGACCTTGATCGTTACCCCCAGGAAAACCACGGCGGAGGGTAAGATGCATTCATATCTCATCAATCTCTTCGCGTGGAACAGACACACACACACACAAACACAAAAACACACCGACGCAAAAGAAACACATGGAAACACAGAGGTCACAATATCCTGCACCTGTGCCCAGTGTGTGTGTGTGTGTGTGTGTGTGTGTGTGTGTGTGTGTGTGTGCGTTTACTATCAAAGAGCTTGGACAAGAGCTTCATACAATGGTGATATAGACCTCTAGCTGCCAATTTCCTTCTAAACTAACAAAACTAGATTTTCGTTTTAGCTGATAAACATATTTAACTTTCCAATAGGAAAAAAAAATGTAAACAACAATGATTAAAAAATTCAATCAATCTAGGATCAGAGCAGACTGATTTTAAAATAGTGCTTATATGAAATTAGTTCAACATACATCTGTTCAGCAAAGTAATAGAAAACATTTTGTCCACACCCCAGATATGACAGCAACAGTTGGACTCCACCCATGTCTGTCCAGACCTACCGCCACCAGAATTTGGACAATGAGGTAGAGGAGGAGAGAGGTCCCACTCCTCCCCTGAGAGGAAGATCCTCTTCGCCTGCAGCAGCAGCAGCAGCTGCAGCGGCAACAGCTCCTTTCTGCCAGCCCTCATCCTCTTCTCTCGGCTCTGCCCACCATGAGGAAATGCAATCCATTTTACAGGCCCACTTGGATGAGCTGACCAGAGCTTACCAATACGAGGTGGCCAAGCAGGCGTGGTAAGGAACTCCAGTTAACTGCGTTTGTTGAAACCACCTTCCTTCCATAATTTGATGTCTTTTTCACGTTAAATTCATTTGAAAGCCTGAGAGTATTCATCACAATTATATTCAGATACGTTTGCTTTGCGTAGCAGGATAGATACCTGTAATTTCATTCATTCCTATTCTGTTGATAGTTAGCATATCAATGACCAACAATCGAGCGTCTTATAATGCTGGTATTTACACGCGTCAGCCCGAAGCCGCTGTCCGTGTACCTAGCGAGTGATAAAAACAGCTCTCCATTGATTACACCTTTGATGGAGGCATCGGAAAAAAACTTGACAAGTCAATGGCAACACGTGTTGGAGGGTAATGACTGGGTTTAGTCTAACATGCTGTTCTGACATCAGTAAATAGAGTTGGTAATTATGCATGCATCTCCTCTATGGTGGGATGTGAGCCATCATGGAGGACAGCTGTGGGGGAGATAACAGGCATGTTGGTGACAGCCCTGCCCATCCAGATATGCTTTATCCAGTCCAATTACAACTCCATTGTGTTAGCATAACACACACCAGTACCGAGAAAGTAATCAGTGAAATCACTGCAGGCATTCATAGTCTGCGCACATTGCAATCGCTTGCCTTTTTGAATATGCACTGATTCTGCATTCTGGGGCTTGTTTTCCCCTCCGCTCTGTGTGACCTGCATTGCTTATTTTATTTTATTTTTTTAAAAGATGTTGTTTGATCGTTAATATGCAGTATTTCCCCACAATTAATTAGGCACATGAAGAGCAGTCCAAGCGTGTCCAACACCCCCATCCCTCCGATGGACTTCATGTCCAGTACGCTGGGCTCTGATTTGGGAGCGACTCTCCTCTCTGAAGATGACGAGGATGAGGATGATGAAAGATACGCTGTGGTGTCAAAGAATTTGTGTGGCTTTGAATACACTCCCGGTCACAGCATGGATAACCTTGAGAGCTCAGGTATGTTTGACATTAACTAAGGTTCAGAGGTTCAGAAAACATCACCTTATAACATAATCTGTGTCAACGTCCAGTATCAAGCTTCTGTCTGCCAATAGAATAAGGTTTGGACTACTGAGGCAGAAAACACTGTGCTGGCTCAACAATCACATATGTTAACTTTGTTCTACACACTGCATAGACCAGGTGTACAATACCCCATTTAATCACACACACACACACACACACACACACATTAGTCTAGTGGTTGTCTTTCAGTATATTACACTGTAGATCAGACATATATTTATCCAGCCAGCAGGGGCAGTGATTGACACTCAAAGGTGACATAGACACCACCGATGACGCCAAAGTAAAACTTTTCCATAGACTTGGAAATTATAATGATTTAGATTCAAATCACGCAAACCCTTTTTGTCGATGTCAAAGTATTTCTTTGTCAAAGATATAGTCCGACGGTCTTTTAAAAGTTACATAGAATATTTTAAAAACTTAAGTAGGGCTCCGCTGAAAAGTCACACACGTCGAACATTTAAGATTTGATGCATTTATAAATAGGGTTCTGTCTGAAATAGTTTTCTTTAAAAGGGAAACATGAAGGCATCTCCCACAGGGACTGAATTATACCATTTTTAGACTCCATTGTTTGATAAGTTAACAGATTGACTTGTGCATTGAGAGTATGTATTTTCAACACTTTTAACACCTCCACAGCAGAGCAAAATAGAGGTCAGTGTGACTAAAAATATTTACAACCATTAGCAATGCAAACATTTTATCATCTCTTGTTGTAGCTGTCACATGTTGTCTTAGTATTAGAAATATCTTCAGTGAATCAAAACACGACAGCGTGGCGGTAGTATTTCCACTGGGGGTGCCACGCCGGATCCGTAGCTTCATGCTTTCGAAGGCATAAGTTAATAAATACTTCCACGACGCTTGATTTGAATACAACATTCACGCTGTTTTGAACCTTTGATTAAAGCATTCAGTAACGCTATTCGTTCAATACATCCATTTTTTTTTCAATCCTTTGATGCAAAAATAAAAATGTGTATGTGCAAATGAACCGGATTTCTCCTCACAATGCCTTTGAGTCTGAAACACTGTTGCATATAACCCACTACTGTTCATTTTGGAAGTTTTGAAATACCTTGGATACACTTGCCAAGCTAGTTTAGATCATATCATACTGTTTTTATATTGTGGCAGTTACAGTCAGTTTATTTCCACATGTATACAGTCTGATGGAAACACTGTGTGAATCATCTTTTCACTATTTATAAGACACAAAATACAATAATGAATCTGATGTTTTTAGTGTTCATTTCAGTATTATTTATTTCTACTTTGGTGCTGATTACATTGTATATCCACATCACACTTGGGCCCATCACACTCTTTAACTTCAACGTCACTCTTTCTCCTGTTGTTTTGCCAACTGTAGGTATAAGCTCCCAACAGAGTCGCTCAGGCAGCTCTGGCACAGGGGATCATGGCGTGCAAGGCACACATAGCCTCGGCCACAAGAGAGCACCGCTGACTGGCCTCAAACCACACACGGACAAGGTTGGGACTCTACCCAGACGAAAAGACACCAACACAGATGGTAAGTTAAGTCTTTTAGACCATGAGCCCTTATTTATCACATTATCCTGTACTATAGTAAATTCCATGAGAAGTGCTTCTGTCATAATGCCTCATTTGTATCGCTTGCCAAATATCCTCATCTACCTCATCAACTCGGTAGCCCACACACCGGCTGTGAAGTCCCTGCACAGCGTGGGTTCCCGCATGCACAGCTCGTGGGCAACTGCGGCCTCAGACCCCTCTGAGGAGTGCATGGTGACCGTGTCAACGCTGGAGCGGCAGCATATGGCTTCCTGGAGCGGCACGACAACATCCAACAGGGCCACCCTGAGTAGGGGTTCCCACAAGAGACCTGGCACAGATCCCTCCCACAACGGGCATCCTCCCACAAACAGCACAGAGAAAAGGGATCACTGTAAGTGTCTTTCCCCATGAGGATGAGTCAGTGTGTTTATTGCACGTCATGGATATAACCTAATCAGTCTGCAGAGAGCAACAATATCAGGTTAAATGAAGATGCATATATTCAATGTCACCCAGATTTTACATTGTTGTTTTGTTTTTTTGCTGTTTCCACCTGCCTCTTTTTTAGAGTCTTTGTGAAGCATGATTTCCTGCAGTTGCTGCCGGTCCCAGGACACCTTGTTTATAAGCGCTATGAGATTTTCTCTCCGCGAGTGACACAGAATGATGTTCGGGAAGACGGAGAGTCGACTGAATAAAGACAAAGAAACAACAAGTGCGAGATAAAGAAAAAAAGCAAAAAAAAAAAAAAAATGCCGAGCTGTAAATGTCATGTACAGACACAGACACCAGTCTCACAGTGTTATTTCCTCCTCTTCAAAAGAGTAAACAATATGTTATATGTCCGCTTCTATTTTCTGTCACTTGGTGTAACAACAATTCACACAGAGGAGATGGAGAAGAGAAATCACAGCGAAATGCCTAATTAAAAATGAAAATGGACTTGCATAATGTGTAAATATATTTTTTAATGTTTTTTTTTTTTTTTTTTCTCTCTCTCTCTTTTGTTTGCTTTGCTATGCAAGCCAAACCTAATGTTGTCTCTTTTTTGTGATTTATTACTGTGAATCATGTTTTCATTGATGCTCAAAACTGTTAGCTTATTTTGATGAAGCTACTGTATTGTTGTACTTTGCACAGAGCGTTTTTTTGGTGATAAATAAGCACAAACTCATTGTCAGCTTAAGCTGAGGAGGAGAATCATGACGGCAAAGAGGGACTCGTTACACAGAACCTCAGCAGAAGATATATACTTGGCTGTGCTGTAATTGTTTTGAGAAATACCCATATATTGAGAGTTACAAGGGGAAAAAAAACACAAAACACAGGTATATACTTGGAAATAATATGCCAAAATAACAAACTGTGTTTCATACTACTTGCTGGGAATCCTATTATGCATTATACTAAAAATAGTTCTCAACAAATGGTTACCAGAACATTTTTCTTATGGTAACATGTGATATCCAAAGCAAAGACACATGAACATAGGTAAGAGTATGTGTCACTTCTCTTTGCCATTCCCAAAAAAAAGAGTATGTTAATAAAAAAGTATATATTTATTTGTTTTGGTAATTATTTTCCAATTACATACAGTGGTATGATGATAGTGCAATATTCAAAGGAGAATATGACAGTAAAGAGAAATGGGAAGATTGAAGTGAGTAAATGGATACATACGTTACCTTGTCAGAATGGTGTATATTAAAACGTTGTGATGTCACCTGAAGACAAACGAGATGCAGGGTTTAGTTACGACTATATGCGATGTTACACATCAAAGAAAGTATATGCTAGATGTGTCGAATGGTTATGGATTTACACTATCATCTTACAAAGATGTATAGACTTGAACGACTGCCAAATTTGAGAATCTTTAAAAAAACTTTTTTCGAGTTTTAAAAATGCAGCCAAATTTGCAATTTTCTGCCAATGAGATTCACGATGCAATGTTTTGTTCTTGTCATAGTTCTGGTGAAGGCTCTCCCTTTTTGATGAATCTTAATCTGCCAGATTGTTTTGCCCTCAGGAATAACACACAGCCACATATAGTAGGGCAGTTTTTTTCAATCCTTTGATGCAAAAATAAAAATGTGTATGTGCAAATGAACCGAAATTTCTCCTCACAATGCCTTTGAGTCTGAAACACTGTTGCGTATAACCCACTACTGGTCATTTTTGGAAGTTTTGAAATACCTTGGATACACTTGCCAAGCTAGTTTAGATCATATCACACTGTATATCTCACAGACACTTTATATATATATATATTGGATATATATATACAGAGGAGCCAGGAGAGACTGCTCTGTTTCCTCTGGACCACCGTGACAGCTTCATGTTAAATAAAGATAACTTTGCTGCGTAGGATAGCTCCAGGCGATGGTGCAATAAGTGCTATGCGCAGTGTGGGACAGCCTGTCAATATTTGTATCTTGAGACTGATAGACGGGGATTAGGAGTGTCTGCAGATATTGTGGGTGTACCATGTGCAATCCACCATTTAAGCTTTAAATCCAGCTAGTTGAGGTTTGCAGAGTCGGTATAAGGACAGAGAAAATGGCATTGTTTTATTAATTCTCACTTTGACACAGTTTGTCCAACCTATTACTCGTACACACTACCACCACCAAGTGTTATATAGCCTCCTTTAAATTTACTTATCTTGCAGTACATATGAATTTAATAGAAATATATAGCCAAGCCCACAGGGCCCAATTACAAGGCTCTGCCGGCATTGACAGAGCTACAGTCCTGCTTCAGAAAGATTTAGCTCAATATACTGGCCTGTGGACGATGTGGTCAAATTGGGGGCTTTTTGTAGTTTCGGTTTGATGAAAAATCTGTTACTTATTGCTGAGATACTTTTTCAGCCCTCAGGAGAACAATTTGGCTGCAAACTGCTTCACTTCTTTGGACACTGGAAAATATTTGTAATGGAGAGGCCTTTTTTTTTATTGGAAAGCACTGGTAGTAATGTCGAGAGTAAAGCATTAGATGATCCATATTAATTCAATCAAGTCATTTGAATGAGGATAATATGAGAAAGCTTCAACAAGTGATGTCTATATTTCATTTTTCTGATGGCACCTCTCCCGGATCAAACCCTTTTCATCATTTGTAAGTAATCGACTGGCTGGAAATTAAAGGTGTTAATATTAAAAAGAGTCCTTGGGGGATAAGATTCGTGTTTTTTTGTGCAGTTACCAAGTTACCTTACTCCGATGAAAATGAATGATAATAATAACAGCCTCACACAAATCAGGTAGTATACATTCATACAATGCACAACATCGTGTAAACATATTTACATATAGGATATTTATATATGTAGTGGCAATTTTAGACATATCAAATGTCAGAGTCATACATTTTCAAAGGAAATATAGACCGTCCCATTGTATATTTTAAACCGACGCTATGAATTGCAAAGTAGGTTGTGCAATAGCAGTGGCTGCATTAATTCTGCTATATCTTGTGTAGCTCTTTAGCACTATATAGTGGTCAGACTTTCCAGCCAGATTTTATATTCTTTATATACAGTATATGCATGTATGTAATATGATATCTGCACATATTCATCAGAAGCAGAAAGGGAAGCATTTGCTTGCTTTGCTTTTTTTTAATATTATTATTATTTTATTTTAGATAAAATAAGTCCTACATGAGTCACATCATTTCTTGAAATTTTCCCAATATGTGGTGGACAACCTTTTCAGTACAATTATGTGTAACCGTGCCTTGAAAGGCTCATTTGTGACTCATGACATTTGGCTAATTGCAGCATTCAAACAGTGTGTGGTGGTTTACATGCTCCCCACCCGAGACCTCAGATCCAGCTCTGTGGTTCAGCTACCCCGAGGGTAAGCTGAGGGCCACGGTCCCCTGGCCTTTAGCTCCCTCAGTGACCAATTTATTTTCATCCTGTTCACCCTGATAGTTCATCTGCTTCTTTTATGTTGCCACTTCATATTGTGCCACTGACACGAAACAGCGAGGCCTCTCCTTGAGGTCTCTGATAGAGGTCTCTGATAGAGGGCTGTATAGTGCAAGCAGGACATCGACATGCCGATGGTCGTCTATACATTCTCTTATTGACACAGTCTCGAGTTCTCAGCTGAGACAAGTTGTCGCTGTTTTAATTATGGAAGCAAAAACCCAGCTCCAGTTGTCAGAAATTCCCCTGGAGAGTGGATTGACTAGCTTGTAGTTTAGCATATCCAGTTAGGACAGCTTGTTTCTGCACTATTGCTAAAATAGTTGTTTGTTTTTTGTTTTTTGTTTTTTTTTATTTCAGAAATTTTGGCTTACACATTGTCTGCTGATGTTGTCATGAGAATGCCAACAAGCCAATCAGAAAAGAAATAAAATACAACAACCGCTGCATTAACTATCTTTCTTTCTTTAGCATTATATCACATATACGTAGTGATCTTTAAATTTCTCCCTTCTCCCTTGATGATCTTTGTAAACCACTGTCAGCACGTGTGCACTCAATATTTCACATAGCCCCCCTCCCCCCTCTGGCCCGATGCTAGATGAAGCCATGGTATCATCCTCTTTGCCTAGAGTGCAGCTTTTGACAATTTAGCATCCCCCTCTCATCTGCCACAGTAAGTCCTTTCTTGGCACCGTAGGAAGCATCCTCTCATGGTTCTCAGTCAACTTCCATGGTGACAGACAGTGATATATCTCCATAAACAAATTAGAATTTACCACTGCTGCTGCAAGCTCCACCTCACCGCCGGATTGATTATGTCTGACACCTCCTAATTCCTCACCAACTGCCTGCCTTAAAGGAAAGTAATGTTCCCCAAACACAACTGCAATACATTTGAAATCATAAATTCACCCCCTCCACTCCTAACTTCTCACTCAACATCAGTGTCAGCAACACATCCCCTACAGTTCTCAACCTTGGCACCATCATTGCCTCCGAGGCTGTCAATGACACAGGCAAACACTGCCTCTCAGAGCTCAGGAAAGCTGCCTATCTCCGACACCACCTGTTTATTTCACTGCCCTGAACCTAATCAATGTCCTCATCACCTCCAAACTTCTTCCTTCTGCAACTGTGCCTTCTGCACATCCTCAATAAACCTCATTATGTCAAAACTCCTGTTACCTGAATGATTGCATGTACCTGTCCAAGAGACCTTAGCGTGCCAGTTCTGCAAAGCCTCTGATGACTCCCATGACAAATGCAGAATAATATTTTGGATTACTGGTATGTTAGGATGCGAGATTTTGGTGTATTATAATTGTGAATAAAATGAACACCTAGGTGACATATGGTGCAATTTTCATTTACAGCACAGCACAACACTCCAGCCATACTGTCTCCATATCTGTCCCCCTTCTAAAGAGTTGCTCAGGGTTGACAGCCATCAGTTTCTCTTTTTCTGTCAGCCTCTCTGCAATTCTGCCACATTTGCCCTAGTTGTCATGGTCTTTCTTTGTCAACAGATTGCAGAGAATCTGCTGGATAAACATGGTAAAAATTGAAAATGAAACTTGGCAGCACAGACATGCATGCACAAGCACACATACACACACACACACACACAGTATCTTAGAAAAGCATCCACTTGTGAATAACCTACTGTAGACAGTTGTCCTTGAAAAGGAAGAAAAATAAGAAAAGAAGAAATAGACGGGGATAAAGGCAGCTGTTCGTGATGTTTGAAAAGTAGTTCAGACTAAGCTAAATATTGTTTCTTTCGAAATCTAGTTATTGGAATAATTCATGAAGAGACTGAGTGCATGTATGAGTCAGTAAATAGGATAAAAAAAATCATTAAAAACTGCATATTCAGTTTTCTATTCAAATAATGCCCACGTTCCACATTTATTTAATCATCACCTGAGAGGCAACTATGAGAAGGTTGCTATATATTGTTGTTTTTGTTTTTTTTCGCTGAACAATTGTTGACTGTAAAATGATTCGCCCACCATTTAGTCATCACAGGCACGTCGCTCCAGCTTGAAGTGATAATTGGAGGAAAAAAGGTGGATCACACTCCGTGGTAGCTGTTGACAGCTGCACAACTGTAAAAGAGGTCAGCCTTTTTGTACCAGTGGCGCACACACGCACGCGCACACACACACACACACACACACACACACACACACACAGGATGCTGATTGTATGGAAAATAACCTTTGTGCCTCTCGCCTACTGTGAATGCAGCCATTAATTATGTCAAAGCAAATTCATTTGTTATCCTATTGTGACATATAAAGATCTCTAAAATTATACTAAGCAATGCAGTGGTTTTGAGATGAGTTCTTAGTCTACACTGTCAGGTTTAACAGAATAACTTTGATGTTTTTTTTGTGGGTTTTTTTTTCTTATTCTTTGTGTAATCACCAGAATAGAAGCTGTGTTTTGCATGAGAGCAGCTGGAGTTCTACCTTCACATACTTGTACTGTCACAAAGCGAAGCAGTGAGTTAGGCTAATGGACTGTGGAAAACAAGCTGAGAGACAAAAGTTACACACTACTGTGATAGAGCCATGTCAAGTGAGTCGTGTGGATCAGTAACCCTACAGGAAGGCTTGTACAATAAACCCTTTGATGTTAGTGATTCTAGGTTGAAAAGTGCACAGTGGTCCTCCTTCCTCCTCCTCCTCCTCCTCTTATCTCTTTTCTGTTCCTGCGAGGTTTTCAGGTTCTGTTGTGCTCATCTAGAAGCAGGCATGAGGATGTTAACGAAGACACGTGGCACTTCAATAAGAAGCACGATCCCGCTTGCAAGATGAAGAGACTCTTACCATTAGCAGTACAGCGGACGCAATCTGAAAGTTTGATCGACAACAGCCGAGTAGACACTGAATTGTAAGGTTAGGGTTAACACTAAGGTTTAATTAACGCTTTAACTATTATAATTATGTCTGTTAATAGTCTCTTTCCAGTTAGTTGACCTTCGGAAATGAGTCACCTATGTGGAGATTTTATTCCCTGATACATTTACATACATTTTTGGGAGCAGAAGTTGTGTACACAATGATATATCACCTTTTAAGTCGGAAATGGAAAACGTGTTGCTTATACACACACATAGAGATACTATGTAGCAACATTAGCATGTATTTGAAGTCGCGTCTCCGCCCACTCGGTGAATAGAAAGGTCGATAAAGACCTAACAAAGTCCATCTTAAAGGTCCGAGATTAAGGACCAAGTAAACATTCATTCATCAGGATTCATTCCTGTGAACTGGATGAGACTTCCATCACATCAATGTGTGTGATAACTGAGTTTGTCTTTTCTCTGTTTGTCTCATGTGGGTGATGTCAGAAAGCAATCTGAAATTAGGGATCACAAAGGTCACAGGAGCTGCTCCGCTCACTTATCACTGCTGAATTGAGTGGCTCAGGTTTTACCAAAAAAATAAATAAATAAATAAATAAAATCACCCTGAGGTTTGTATTATTATATAATAATTTGTGGATGATGCACCACTTATACACACACACACACACGCATGCATTGAAAGACATCTGTGAAAGCCTTGCTTTCAACAGCACACAGGTGTTCTGTTGATGAAGGTTCATAAGTGAGTTTAATTAAACAGCATGTCTCATCACATCCTCACTCAGTTTTTTTCTTTCTCCCGTCTCCCTCAAGAGTCTTTGCACATGTTTTCATTATGTTTTTTTTTTTTTCAATCAATATTCTCAAAAATAATATTTTCCTTGATGCCACTTCTAACCAGTCTCTCTCTCTCTCTCTTTTTTTTTTTTTTTGCCTGTGAAACGTTAATAAATCCATTCAATATATTTTCTTGTAGCATAAACTTAGTGAACTGAATATGATACACATGGATGGTTCAGGAGAAGAATGATTACAACTTCTCTTTTGCTTTAGTTTAGTTAAAGTGAAAAACCACCTTTTTAGACATAGTTGAAATGAGAGAAAGGAAACGCTGGCTGGTTTTTGCAGGATCTTTGATTCAATTGAATCTGGAAAGTAGAATCTACAGTGAAAGCAACAAAGATCTGTGTTACAGAAATGAACCATTTGTTGTTGTTGTTGTTGTTTCAGGAACAGCAATATTTATTCAAAGTAGAGTAAAGTAGTTAAAGTGACATACCTGTTCCATAAAGAAAAGGGCTGGACAATATGACCAAAATCTATAGATGTAACAATAATTCTTAATACTCCAGTTCCTAATAATATTTACTTGTAAAGTCTCACTTCTGATATTTATGTCAATACAAGTGTGATCAGTTAGATTCTGATCATTAGGTTAGGTGTCAATGATTGTTGTAGCTATTTATTTGTATAGCATTCATTTAATGAAAGATTGCTTAGTTCAGTAATTTGATATATTCAGTGTTACTGTCCAGCCCTGCTCCAGAGGTTATGGCAAAGGTCAAGCGAACACAGGCGTAGATGAAATTGGTCTCAGTGGAGAAAACAATAAATGGAACCAGTCTATGACCAGAGTTATCATCAACCCATAGAGAGGACAAAGTGGTGAAGATGTTTAGTAAAATCTCCTACAGGTGAATCTGCATGCAAGTCTCTCAGTACACACAACAGATATTTTCAAAATCTGAACGAAAGCAGCTCAAAATGTACGCAACTGAATGCACAATCACAATCAACAATCGTCTTTTTTTTTTCTCCGATGAAATGATTAACAAGACTCGAAAGACTGATTTCCTCCACACTGAAATCCATATATTAATAATAATAATAATAATAATAATAATAATAAAATTAAGTGATTGTGCTTTTATAACCAAAGTAGAACAAATAATACAAAGACAAGATGGACATCACTTATAAAACATTAACACTGTTATATAAAAAAATGTTTTGAATTTGAAGCACTTCTGTGGCAGTAAACAATTTACAGGATGGCTGGGGGGGAAAAAAGAATCAATATCAATTACAGTAAAATAACAAGACAACTGACAAGCAAAGATCATAGTACGGACCGCATCGAGCAGTTGTCTGTAGACACTCACAACCGCCATCAAATGTGCATTCATCTTACTTTACTGGGAAACCTGCCGTTCAGGCTAATGGAAGCCGGTCACCCAAAAAAGCAAACGATAAGCAGTGCATCAAATTAAAGTCCACAGACTTGAACATGAGAGCACTTCTTTTTTCTTTTTTCTTTTTTTCTTTTTTTCCAACACCTAATAAGAAATTTTGAAGTAGAAAATAATAGCATGTATTGTGCAGTATTTTTTTTGGAGTCTTCTTCTTTATGGTAAGGGGTCATTGTCCTTCATGTGAAGCAACCGTGGGGAAATTCTCGTTGTGCTCACATTGCTTCTTAGCGTTTCAGGAACTGTGAAAACAAAAACAGTGGTGCGTTTGTCTTCAAGGACTTCAATTATCACTTATGTTTGAGGACATTTACACAATAAAGCTAATATATGTATATATATATATATATATATATATATATATATCTTTATATCTGAAGTTGTAATTCCCGACTTTGACTTACGTCCTACACCTGTCCTGTAGGTGCCACCTGTCCTCCCTGTTTGGTCCTTGAGTCTCCACATGATATAAAGCTGGATGAATTGGGATCATCAGGCTCCCTCTGGGCTTGACCCGATGGAAAAGAGGGACGGCTATACAGAAGGATGTCCCCAAATTCTGCCGAAGAGATAAGAAAGTGAGAATTTTATAATTGGCTAGACTACAGGTGGCAAAGTGAGCAACATGATCCATCCAGTATTGTACCAGAGTGCTGTCTGCTTTTGCTTCCTCCTTTTGCTCCTAGTGGAGCCTTGTGCTTCTCCTGGCTCTCTCTCTGCTCAAGTGTACCCTCCCTGACCCTGTGAGTCCCAGCGCTGCCTCGTCGACCGCGGCCTTCCCCAGAGCCCATCCGAGGCAGCGTGGCTCCCCTCACTTTATAGTCACCATGGGACATCTGGCTGGTGAAATTCAGCGGCATGCAGGAGTCTGGGGGACACAGATGCAAATGTTAAGTCGTTATGAGATACACAGGAGCAAATCTCTAATCTAAATGTGGGTTCAGTACCATCATTGAAGACATCTTTGGGTTGGTAGTCCTGTTGACCAGACTGGTTCTGTTTATGCCTCCTCGGTCTTTTATGTGTTATTGCAGGACTCATGTTGCTATCTGTGGACATGGGGCTGCTGGGTCGCTGATGGCGCCGGCCTTAAATGGTCACACAGATTGTACACAAAAAAAAGAATGTTTAAATTACATTAAATGTTACAGTAGATAAGATTAAATTTACAGAAGGAATGTGTTTTATTTATAAATTTTAATTGTATCAAATTAATACATGAGGACACTTTTTGTCAAATATTCATTGGATAACACAAAAATATTAAGATATAAATATAAGATTTATTTATTTATTTTCATTAGTCACTTTTAATAGTGACTCATTTGAGAAACTCATGGAAATATATTTGCAAAAATATATTTCTCACATTTTTCCTTTATTTTTTTCTATATTATATGAGTTGAGACAAGAAAATGGCAAGATTCAAGCTCAGAATGTCATGAATGAAAAACATGTCATTGAAGAAAAAAAAAACACTTAGATGAGTAAAAAGATAATATTATTTTTTATTTTTTATTTTTTTCCCCAGAAGCCCTCTCACCTGACTCCTCTGGGTATCTACACATGCGCAGGCCTACAATATCCCGCGAAGATGCTACTGCCTGGTTAAAATCGCCGTCTGTAAAGAAGGATCCTTCTGAGGTGCTGACAACACTGGACCTGCCTGATGAGATGTTGTCCTCAGATGCAGAGCCCCAGCTGTTAACCATGGACCCTGTGACTGATCTGTCCAGATCCCCGGTGCTAGAGGCTGGGGTCTGCTCCAGCCCGTGGAGGAGCAGCTTGTGTGGAGAGGGGTGGTGCAGCTGGTGTTTGTGCTTCTGCTGATTGTGGTGTTGGTTATAGTGACTTTCTGCAATCTCTGTGTCTGTCTCATCCTCTGCTTCTTCATCATCGTCCTCTTCCTGTCCATCAGTATCCACGTGGAGGGGTATAGAGCTGTAGGTGTGTGTTGGGGAAAGAGGGTGCGGGTGACTGGAGATGTGCTGGCTGTAAAGTGCATTAAAAAAAAAAACATCTGTGCAGTCTTGTCACAACAAAAGTTTCTACTGAGTCATGTAAAAAAAAAAAAAGGCATTGTCACAAAGGTTCAATTTACTTACGTGAGATGCTCACTTCTGTCACGCAAGCCATTGCTTAGGTCTGCCTGTGCTGTTGTGATAGGTGGGTGACTGTATGACACTTCAGTTGCAGATGAGGCTGCTCCTCTAACTGGTGGAGTAGGACATCCTTCTATTCTCTCCTCCGGATCAAAACTGATAACAAACAGATAACTGACTAAAGTAATGGCTGAAGGAATGAGGGATGCTAACATTAGCCAGAGCCCGTTTGATAGCGATGCGAAACCCTTGAATCCTCCGTTAAAACACAAATTCCCATCATAGAAAAACGGACAAAGGTAAACATAAGCTTTCTGAAGCATCTGTTTCTTTTTGTTGCTGTAAAGCTACACGTCTTGTTTCTGTTCTTTCCATTGCATATTTCATTAGGTAGTTCCAATTATAGTAAACTGACACTGTCTGACAGTGACAAATATCTAAACTGTTTAATTAGTTGGGTTTAACTGTTGGCAGCGACAGTAAAGCTTTGTTTTAAAAGACGCTTTTTGCAGGTGTTTATTGCATTCATTCATCATACATTTGGTGACCCATTTCAAAAGACCCCCCGTGTGTATTTGTACTGTATGCATGTGTGCCATCTGTGTGTCTGTGTGTGTGTCTACCTCTTTTCCATGGGTAGGCTATACTCATCACAGTTCCAGGCATTAGTATGAGGAGGAGGAGACAGAGCTTCTCCCCAGCTCACTGCATTATGTTTTGGTGTCTTCGGGGCCCGCGGTCCCTTCCTTTGATTTTGACTGCCTGGGAAATTAGAGGAAAACACTGCGGGTAAACACAGACTGTTGGTGTAAAAAAAAATCACCACACATCTGTAAAGCTCCGCTCTTGGCCTCACCTGAGGTGCTGTTACTGCCTCTGTCCGAGCTGTGGTGTGAGCCTCCAGTGCTGTGATCACGACTCTGGTTGTACGTTTTAGGATGGACCATCCCTTCACCTCCTTGCAGATGATTTGAAGACAGAATATTTACGACATATTTCTTTTTTTTTTTCATTCAAATAATCTAAAGCAATTAAATCTAACCTCACTTTACCTTTATTTAGCATGTTTTGCTCCATTATGTTGTACTGCATCTGTGCTGCCATCTCTTTTGGTATTGGGGGTGGATTGGGAGGCTGTTTCCAGCAGGGCACGTCCAGAGGCTCTACAATAGCGCCGCCGGTGGCTGCCTTATTCTTAATGCTGGCCTGAATGAGCTGCGTGGTGGCGTATGGGATGGGTTCATATGTGGCTGCTGAATCTCCTCCCGGACTTGCATAGCACAAGTTGGAGTTGTTGAATGTTTTAATCTCGTTCAGCTTGTTAGAGAGGTTCACATCGCTGTAAATGGCTGTCTCAGAACCAAGCTGTTTGTTTTCTGGATGGTTGCTGTAGTTAGCAATGCAGTCGGCTGCAGAGGAAATGAAACAAAGGTTCAGCAATGCTGGGAGGCTGTTTGATTTTCATTAGACACACACAACATGTATGACAGAAGCTGCTCCTACTCGAATGATGACATGAACTTATTCATGCTCTAACCTGGTCGGCTGTATGTTGTCATGTTACTGTCACTGGTGCCGTTGCCATTATTGCAGCAGTTGATGCTACAGTCCTTGTGATTGGCACATGCATTTGGCCAATTTTCTGGCAGCCACAGCTGGTTCAGTGGTTCCCCCATGCTGAGAAGGCCAGGTCTGCAACAAGGAGGACCACAATGCTGTCAATCAAAACCTACAGTCCTCACACTCTCACCGAAGAATGATGAGTGTGGGTGGATGCATACGGTTCACGGTTTAGAGGCAGGCAGTCACCTCCCCCTAGTGTTCCCACCACGTAAGTGCATTTCTTCTGAACAAAAGACAATGAAAATATCACTCACCTGCCAGCGCTGCACACAGATTCTCCTCTTTGATACGCAACTGCAAAGAGAAGTAAAAAAAAAACAAAAAAACATTCAAACTTGATGAGCTGTCAAAAAGCGGAAGTGCCAAAGGCAGAGAGAAACCATGAAAGACAAGTACGGATTCCAAGCTACAGTCGAAAGTCTACACTGGCTTCAACACATGTTTTAATGGGCATGAAGACAACACAAATAATTGCCTGTGCTTTTACTGCTTTTGGCATAATTTCACAAACGAATCAGAAACACTGTTTGAGAGAGTTTCTCCTCCGCCACTAGTAAAACATCAAATATAATTCTCTATATAATGCATTCCACATGTTTATAAATATACTGAATAGGAAGCATCATTTGCTACTTCAGTTTGTACTTCAGAGAAATAACTATTAAATCCATTTAAACTTTATTTATTTATTTTTTTACCTCAATTAATTCTCTTCATTCTGTTTTTGTTTTCTGTATTCAATGTCAAGATTATGTTTTTAAAATCCAATTATTTTTTTTTCATATTCTTTTAGCATGCGGCACTCTTTCAGTTGTGCAAAACATAGACAGTAATGATAAAAATGATAATTAACTTTGCAGATATGTGGTTATAAAATACAAACGATCACAAACATAATCACATCCATCATACTCTACATACCTGTCGGTGTGAAGGTGAACGACGGGACTGTAGGAAAACACAAAGGAGAAAGAAAACTGAAATAACTTCAATATACTTCTGTAATGTGGCAGTTATGAGGTTTTGTCATATCTATGCATCTATCCTCTCCCGTGTGCATGTAGTATTGATGTACATTTCTTTGTGTAAAAAAAAACAACAACACACACAACACACATTTAAATAACCACATGCCAACTGCCTTACTACAGCCTCTGTCTTTGACACAAGTGTTCAGGTGGAGGTTAATAGGGGTGAAGGAAAAATAACAGTGATATTCTAGCAGATATGGTAATGGCAGGTTGACAGGCCCGTGCTTCCAAGAATAGTGCTGTATTGAGGAAATTACACTCTATAAATGAGCGACTAAAGGTCAGCCTTTGAATGTCTGCATAGTCGCAAAATGAAAAGTGTCTAATTTGTTTCTGAAGTCTTTGTGTCAAAAGGAGATTAGACCCGGAGTATTTTTCACCCTTTGATGTAATCTGCTTATCAGCCAGACTGCTGTTTAGTCTGGTGGCATCGCGTCATGGCTCGATCACTTCTGCAATCATGACGACCTTCAAATGTTCCTACAAAAACTAAATTGATCACCTGTTTTGCAGACGTACACCTACATGGCCTACACGGTTGTAAATTAGCATTTGGAACATACACACGTCGATCATCTACCTTTATAAAAAAAAAGTACACATAACGGAGAAACACACACCTTTGCGGATGCCAGTGTATGTGCTGCTGAGGCCACTTCTCTTCTTGCGGTGACGGTAGAGCCACACACTGAAAATCATGAGGACCAACCAGCAGGTGGCGCCAATGCCAGCGATAAATGCTGGCTGCCTCACCACATCTGAGATCTGAGACAACGTGTCTCTTTCCTCGCTGGTATCCATCATCTGGCCTGCAGAGTCTGATCAATAAAAGAAGAAAGCGAGAGGGCAGATATTACACATGCAGGAAAACAACAGTAAAAAAAAAATGTCACGTCTGTTGGTACGGATACAAAAGATGAAAAGATACAAGACCATGAATTGTTAAAAAAGACAATTTAATAAACCAAGGGTAAGCACAACATGAGTTTCAGATGAGATTAGGTTCTTTGTCACCGTTTGAAGGCCCGGTTTGGTGACATCCTACTAACCAAACTCACCTAATTGAAAGAAAGTGACATCACTCTTGACCCCGGGTCCAGCGCTGTTACTAGCCGCGACCTCTACACTGTACCGAATTCCTGGTGCCAGGCTGGGAATGAGCACAGAGAAGGTGGAGCCGTCGACTGATTGGTTCACGTGATACCGACTCTCGTTACCCAGGCACCAGATCTGTCAAGAGAGGGTGAGGAGGAGACGAGATGACAGTGATTGCCTAAAGGGACACATCCTACAACACAAGAGGCATCATCAGGCCTCACACAAAGATACACTTCCCATTTTAACAGGAAGATACATGATTTAGAGAATGGGTACAGCAGAGGGCAGGAGTCTTCTTCTCTTACTTTGTACTCCTGAATGACTCCAGCCTCTTCCAGCTCTGGAGGCGGTTTCCAAGCAACGATTATGGCAGTCCCATTGGCATCACTCTTTGTCACTGTAACACCCTGGGGTGCTCTACTAGGGGCTGAAAGCGATGGAACATAAAGTTAACCACAGTGACATGTAAAGTCTCATCTGACGCTGCATGCATCCCCAAGTATGTATCTCTGACAGCGTCGCACACTAAATAAAACAATACCTACTGTCATCCAGATATACAACTGATGAAAGATGTTATTTGATTCGTCTTCGCTATGTATGTACATTTAACAGTGTGGAAGAAAAGTTTTCAGACAGTCACCTTCATCCAATGTCCTGACCACCTTCACCTCACTGTCAGCTCCCTGGAATTCATCAAAGAAGGGGCGCACTTTGAACTCGTAGATGGATCCCCTCCTGAGCTGACTGATCACCACCCCGTCCTCCTTTGGGGTCCGTACCTCCAGGACACTCCAGTGCCCCTCAGGCTGGCCGTGATCAGCAGACGCCCTGTACAGCACCTTGTAACCCTGGATGTACGGAGACTGCTGCTCGACCTAAAGATTAAACATACAGCATAAATGTCAGTGTTTTCTCTTTTCTTTCACAACTGAGCGCCTGAGTTTGAATCAAATGTGTGAGTGTACACACCACCTAAGAGGTTAGAGCTTCATTCTGTGCCAGAGTGAACATCTTGCAGGAAGGATCCGTTAAAACTCAGTTAATTCAATTTTGCCTTTAGGGTGATACAGATTAAAATTTCCCCCATATCTGGGAATTCTCACTGTAAACCTCAATATGCGGCCATTAATAGTTTCCCCTCAGCATGGTTCTAGTTTAAATCAAACCAGGAGAGAACTAAGCAGTTTAATTTCATTTAAACCACGCAGTTATGACAAAGAGTGCCTTCAGATAAGGCACACACATACACATACACACACATTGAACAATGCTGTAAATAAATTATTATGTCTTTGTCACGAAGTGTAATTTATCATCCCAAAGACAAATTACACCCTCTGTGCAGTGGATTTATTCTCTTCTAATAAATGTTTAGAGAGAAAACTCAACAAGTAATTTCAGCATGAAGTAAATATTTCTGAGTGTTTTCACACAACACAGTTTAATGTAGATGATTCCATCTATTTAGATCTCTATGCTTCACTGACTGTGTGTGTGTGTGTGTGTGTGTGTGTGTGTGTGTGTGTTTGGTCATTCATTATTGAGAACTTGCCTCTAGGCATCAGTTGGGAGAAGAAGAGAAACTATATCAAAGAGTAAAAGTCGTCTCTCATTTTATCAGCACAGATAGTCTTGATGATATTTAAAGGCCTGATTTATTATTATTTGTTGATGTATAATACAGTACTCTTACCTTCCACTGCACCCGGACAGCAGAAGATGACAGGACAATCGGTGTGTGCAGGTGAATCACCACATCTCCTAGCTCCCTCTGGATGTGACGGTGATCCACTCCCTGCACGGTGGAAATGCTGTCTGTTGGTACCAAAGAGACAAAATAAGTTAAATAAGCATTAATTACCTATTATTTGAACTGAATTAAACATGAATATTCTCTTTAGTTTTAACAGATGAGGTAAGGCTTAAAAAAGAAGAAGCCCCAATACTGACCCTGAGTTCTGACAGCATCAGAGATTGTACTGGGGTCACTGAGGCCGTGAGCGTTCACCGCTCTGACCATAAAGAGGTACACAGTCGCAGGCTTCAGGTTCCTCAGGACAAAGGTTTGTGTTCTCACATGTTCAGCTAGGGTCACCCATTTGCTGCCCAATGTATAACTGCAGGGAGAGGTGATAGCAATGATAATACACACAGATAATACAAGGCAAATTTCAAATCAAACTCCATAATATATGTTGCTAAAACATGCCTGATATTACATACTGTATGTCTAACCTGAATGCTTCGATTAGGTACGATGTAGGTGCCGATCCTGCATTGGGGTTGGATTTCCACGACAGAGTGACGGAAGTGCGGGAGATGTCAGTCACCTCGGGTTTAGATGGAGCACTGGGCAACAGGTTCGGGTCTGTAGGATGACTGGACTGCACAACAACTCCAAACTCTGCCACAGCAATAAATTCACAAATGAACTACACGAGATACAACAGGACTCTTTAGAGCTCATAAGCAACTTTTATTTTATTTGTGTCGATTTGGGTAACCTACCTTCGACTTGTAAATATGATGTCCAGGAAGCCTCTCCATTGGAACTAGAAGCTATACAAGTGTAGAAGCCCGTATCTCCCAGCTGAGGAGTGGATATATAGTGGCATATATTAGCATGTTGGTTTGGTTCAGCGTTATCAGTACTAACCCGCTGTATTACTTTGTCCCCTACCTTGGTGTAGCGAATCTCCAGCGATCCTGTGTCTGCTATGGACATGCGGGAGTCCACTGGAGACACCACCGCGCCATCTTTCTTCCAGTGGACTGCAGGAGGTGGAGTGCCAGTGGTTTGGCAACCCAACACCACAGTGCTGTCTACAGGAACAGTTTGATTGATTGGGCCCTGCCTAATCACAGGAGGAGGGTGGTCTGACCCAGCTATTAAAAAAAAAAAAAAAAAAAAAAAAATGTTCACAGCAAACACAAATTGTTATCATTGAACATGTGTTTTTCAGGCAACTTTAAAAAGCTTTTAATTGAGATTGAACGTAACAATGTATGTTACGTTCTTGTACTTGGGTTAATATTGGATTAATTGTCTAAACAGTAAACAGTAGCCTATAGTATAGAATTGGAAATTTGGAATTGGTGAAAAAGAAGTAGAAAATGAGAAATAAGGAAATGAAATAGTGCCAAAAATTGAAAGCCAGATAAGATGTGAAAGATATTGAAAGTTCAATTGGTAAAGAGAGAGAACAATAGGTTTAGGTTGCTGTGCAGGCAGCCGAAAAAAAAATAAATCAACTTTTCCCCTCCGGCGAAGAGCAACTAATCGTTCATACGGCAGTAGGTACTGCTGGAGCCGGCTCCAATCACAACGGCAAAAGCCCGACTAATAACAATCTCACTTAGATAACAGAGCTCTCTCTCTCTCTCTCTCTCTCTCTCTCTCTTACATTTAAAAACCCTGTGGGTGGGGGTCTAAATAAATAAATAAAACAGAATAGCAAAAAAGATGATGGAAACACCAAAACTGCCAGAGGTAATGCAGACTAGTTATTTCCATACAAATGCACCACTCCAAATGGAGATGAGAGAAATGTGGTAGGATGGAGAGAATTGGGGGGGGTAGAGATAAACAGGTAGAGTTGAGAGTGGAGCACTGTGGACCACTGAAAAAAAAAATGACATAAAATATGACCCCATCTTTTTTTATCCCCATTACCTGTAACATATTTCTCACTGAGGGGATGCCTCCCATTTCCCTACTAAGCTGGCTGCATTACCAATATGAGCAATAGTAACTAACAGGGCTGCACTGAACACCTCAATGTGTCCATGCAGTAACTATCTAAGCCTGAAGCAATTATCTTCATTAATTTAATATATGTAAAGAGTACAACGTTACGCATGTATTCATGATCATACAGGTAATTTATTTGGGAGCCTGTAGACTTTGCTGGTGGTGTGTAATTACTGGTGTAAGCCTCCAAGCACATTTAAATTGCTTTTTTTTTTTTTTTTTTTAAACAATTATTGAAGTTATCTCATCACCTAGCATTTAGATGACATGTTCCTTCAAACCACTTTCTATATAAATGTACCTAGAAACGAAAATCGTGTCAATCCTGCAGTCGTAATTCATCAGTGTCTACACTAGAGTAGACTGTGTTATATTAATGGAAACTAGAGTAATAATAGATATTAATTATGATAGTTCCAACAGTGTTTTTTTAATTTGGATTATATATACGTTTTCAATATAGAAATATTTATATTTGGTATAGATGAGACCAGACACTTTACAGACAATCTCCATAGAAACGGAGGGTTTTGAGTCCATCATGTGAGCAACATCCCCTGAAGTATCTTCCCTTGACAGTTATTAACCAAGGCCAACTATCACGCCCATAAGGGAGGTAGCTCTAACCGATGCGTATCCAAGGCCAGTTCACAGCCTAATATATCTGCTCAACAAAAGAAAACTGCAGCAGCAAAGTAATCGATTTAAGGCAAAACACAAAAGAGTGAGGCTTGGAACGGTAGTGCATAAAAGCACCCCCATCTGCCCTCCACCGCTCCCTTCTTTTACTCACAGTCTGTAACCTCCAGCAGTGCTTTGGTAATAACACTGCCAGCAATGTTGAGAGCCTGGCAGCTGTAGAAGCCGCCGTCAGAGCGCTGAACATCAGTAATGGTCAAGCTGCCCATCTGGGAGACAGACAGACGGCTGAAGGGCTGCGGTGGCTGGTAAGAGAACAAGAGACTCTAGAGCGGAGACAGAGATCACAGAGTTAGAAAGCCATTCATTAGCTTTATTTGCACTGAGTGGTGATTTAGTGTGATGACAGACCGAGGGTCAATCTCACCTCACTGCCCTCCCGCTGCCAGAAGATAGCAGGCTGTGGATTGCCAGTGGCCTCGCACTGGAAGGTGACCGTTCTGCCCGCTGACACCACCTGGTTCCTGGGGCGTATGGCAAATGCTGGAGGCACTGTAGAGGAATAAGGGTCCTAATTAGCAAGGCAGCTTATTATTATATATTTCCTTTATTCCCAGTTTAGGAACATCAGTCAGTATGCATAACAAGCTCAGAATAATAGAAAAAAAAAAAAAACAATAGTACAAGTTGGTCATTCTTTACCTTTTGCAATGAAAAAAAACAGCACATTTTATTCATTTACCTACAAATAACATGAGTTACATACTGTATTGGCGGATGGAAGTACAGTGCAGTTAGGACAATGACAGGGGCTCATGATTTCCTGTTACTGTCTGATGGTGGATGAGGGACGGATGACAACTTACCAGTGTTGACTATAATGAGAAAAGACACACACAAAAAAGAGCAGTGTAATGAGCAATGAAATACTGCAAATACTGGCATATGCAATTGAGATGATGCAGTAAAATGTATTGATTGTTACACACACACACACACACAAAAAGAAATTATGCTTTTTGGCATGAAAAGTGAAACATTTCTTTAGTAATCAAACCAGGGTCAAAGGACAAGGCAAGCTGTTTAGCCCCTATTAGACTCAGCAGACATGTTGACTCTGAGGTGTGAAAAAAATGTAGGTGCTGCTTTAAATTAGAGAGCGAGGCAGCCTTGAGGCCTATTTGGACAAAGCTACAAAACACGAGGAGGAAGGAGCACTCTGTCTGAATAGAGTGGTAGGAGAGGGAGCTGCTGGTGCAATGCAGGGTCCTCTGCTCAACTAACACTGACTGTACATCTTGAAATCTGTACACCAGATTTATAGTGAAATGAATGGCTAGCTGAACGGCTGGTTTTGGAAATACAGCGAGAGGATGACTGCGGTTATTGCTCAACATTTTTGTGTTCAAAGTTTTTTGGGTTTTTTTGATTTTGCACATAACTGGCTGTGAGCACTCCCTCTAAGCAGACACGGTTCACGTATAGGCAAATGCATTTCATTTATTACAATTCAGCAGTTTTCTCCCAAGTTAATGTTGCTGCTGTCGTTTTCATACTTGGAACCCGGACAAACCTTATAATGACATCTGACGACCTACTTCTGTTTCATACGGCAACTGTTTAATATCCACCAAATGTTTTAGTTTAGTAAAAAATGTTCTGCGGTTATGACTGAAACTGTTGAAAAATAAACAGCTCATTCTTATTAAATCCAAAAAAATGAAGATGTCCTCCTTTTCAAGAAATCATGAACACATAAGGCCCACTTGAGTCCAAAACTACTATAACTACTCTAATCCATAGACATCCACCCAAAGACTATATAGTATTTCTATTCATATCCCTCTAACCTCTAACTCTTCTGCCAGTTATTCCTGCCCTTCTCCATTCATTAAATAAGCTATAGCCCCCCCTTGACGCTCGTTTTCGCAGGTTTTTTGTAGGGAAGACGATGTAATAGGAACCATGTCATTTCCCAGCATGCAACCAGCCCTGCCTTATCTTTAATTAAGTCCAACTGTCCTCACAGTCTGTGTCTCCCACTGTGTCACTGCCATGTGTGTTTATGTGCATGCTATTTGTGGGTCTGTGTGTGTGTGTAGCTATGAGAGGTGTCTTACTGCTTATTCCCTGCGACTGATTTAAGAACTGAAGGGTGTCATTGTGGCAGGACAACTTTGACCGATGAATCCAATTTTCTGCAGTCACGCAAAAAATGTATTGCATGCACTACTCTGTTCATACAGTACATTATTATGAAAAGTACTGTAAACAAACTACAGAAAAGTCCTACACTGCTCATTTTAGAAGTGAGGACCGCTGAAGACATCATGTGACCTCCAGCCAGGCAAATGAAAAGGAACACACAAAAACCCCAGAGACAAGTCACTGCCTGCTAATTTGTGACACTACAAAACAGGATTAGTTATCCTATTAGGCGAGGAAAAGCTGTCTTGCAAACACTTCCCATCTGTGAAAAGGAAATCTGAGGCTCTGAAAATAGTGTGTGAACTGAGGAGGCGGTGCTATAGTTAGAGGAAAGGTTGTACTGACCGTGTACAGTGAGCGTGGCGGATGCTTCAGACTTTCCGACCATGTTTTCCGCCACACACGTATAGGAGCCCTCGTCTGAAGAGGTCACTTGACGAACTATCAAGGTATGGTCCTCTAGGATTTCAAATCTGACGGACACACACAATCAGGAGATGAAAGGAGAAGTTGAAACACCGTGTTTGCATGGTACATTATTTTTGTGTATATATATAGAAGGTCTTTGTGTGCATTACCTGCCCTTGGGCAGGTCAGAATCATCTTTCCTCCAGCGGACAGTGGGAACAGGGTCTCCTTGAACCGCACAGTGGAACTCCACACTCTCGTCTGCCAACACCACAACACTGCTGGGCCGCTTCACAAACGTCGGGCGCTCTGGAGAGCAGCGAGCAGCACAAATATCAATGCAATCACTGCCGTCATGTTGGTAAGTACCATCAGTTGTATATATATATATATATATATATATATATATATATATATATATATATTAATGTTACTCTTAATCAATTAATTGTCTGATTAAATCAATCTCTGTGCCATTACTATAGTTTAACTAAAGGTTCCTGTTAGTCTAGATGTAAGTTTAATACTGGATTGTTATCTTTAAGTTTTTAATCTTGTGTGCTTAGTTTCACAGTAACATGCAGTGATGCCAGGAAACAAGGAATTATGGTAAAATAATATTCATTCTGAATTTAACATATTCCTTAAAAAAACGTTAGCATGGTCAGCCAATTATTATAGAATATGGAGAAAAAAAATCAATCTACTTCCAAAGTCATTTATTATTCCCGACCTGTAGAACTATATATTTTGACCTGTTTTTTGCATTTAGCAGGATTATTAACACAGCCTTGAATAGCTTTATGAGGCAGGTTATACTCCCAACACCAACCAAGGTCATCTAACTGTGTGATACTGATAAGAGCTCTATTCTGATGGGAAAATGTTAGGAAAATAAGTGGAGGGGGGGAGGATGGAGAATTGAAGCTGGAATCAGGAGTGTAGGGTGGGGGCTGCCGGAGATAGAATGGGGAGGGGCTGTACTGAAGGGTTTGGAGGGTTGTAGCCTTGGATGTAGCAGCAGCGGATGTTCAGCACAGTTTTAAAGGGAAACCTCTCCAAAGCTGGCAAACCGGATGGCAGTGCTGCACAATCAATGTTATTAATGGGTTATTATACCCCAGTGACAAAGACCTCACACAGAGGACTGGCAGACTAAACCACCATGAACTGACAGGGTACTTGGACTAAGTAGAGCACTGCAAACAATGGAAACTAGCAATCACAAAGCTGCAAATTTTACCTAGCACAGTGAGAACAGCGATCTCGCTCTCCCTTTCTCCCACCATGTTAGTTCCAACACAGATGTATTTCCCCGCATCACTCTTCCGGGTGTTGGTGATCATCAGCTTGCCACTGCGAATCTAAAAGAAAGCACAAAAAATATATATATATATTTGCACAGCTGTATTTGCCCACGACCTTATGATCGTTGCGTGTACTGTGTTTGTGAGTTACTGAGTGGCATTCATAATAATTTTAATTTACTTTTTTTTTTACAGCTTTCTCTGAAGATGTGTTGGGTTTTATGCACAATACAGATACTGTATACTCATATCATTGGCTATCTTCCATTTGAAAATATAGATTTTTTTTGTGCACTTGATGACAAAAAAACATGCAAATAGCGTCATGCTCGTGTGCATCTGTATGCATCTCTTTATCTGAGGGCAAGAATTTGCACTGCCTTTCAAGCTTCACAGAAGGTCACTCATTATAAAATTACATAATTCATATCTGGCGCTACATTAGCACAGAACCCTGGGAACAAAGATATACTGCCTCTTTGTAGAGACCTTCCTCAGATGTTCTGTCAGCCTACTTCGCCTTTCTCAAACTTTTTACCTTCACTGTACTGATATATGCACACACACACACACACACACACACACACACAACAAAGAGGTGGAAGATATATGCCTTCCATGCTGTTTTCATTCTTTTCATATCCTATCTACCTCACGCCCCCACAGACTATGGTAGCTGTCTTTATGGTACTTTGAAAAACTCCACTTACAGTCTGTAGCTACCCAGTGTTACCACAGCAGCAGTCAGCAGGCATGATACTGTAACGGGGAAACAATGTGAAGACATGAAAACAAACACAAGGTCACTGCCTGCATCCAGACATCTGAAACCATCTCCCAGGCATCAGCTTCAATTGAACTTTCAGCCTTAAGATTGCTTTATTTCTCACTCACACTAAGAAAACGGAATTAATCTATTCATATATTCACACAGAGTCTGTTATACCTCAGCCCTGCTATTTCTTAACAGAGGGCAGAGGTCAAGGCTGCCTACAGTGTGTTTCTATGAGGCAGACAGGGGATTCGGCATCATGCTAGACAGCACCTGGCTTGGTGGGCACTCACCAGCTTACAGATGCAATACATCATTAAATTACTGCTGCAGGGATGAAACCAACAGCCTTCCATTCATTAGTCTGACTTCTGCAGGCTAACCTTCCACCACAAACAGCTCATACTGCACACCAAATAAACGACTATGAAGAGCCTAACTATGGCTGACAGTCCAAATATGTTGCAAATGAAGTGGGTTTTAAGAAGAAGAAGAGGTTAACAAACTGCGGTGTGACCTATGGTTGAGTGTACTTTTATAAGGCCAGCCACTAGTAATCACAAGGAGAAAGTGGCAGAATTTGGAGAACTGCAGATTCATACTTTCCTGTCAGCATTCAGTGGATTAGTTTGGATGTTCAGACTCACATTAGCATGAAAAAGACTCACATAATGTTCTACATATGTCTAAAAACATAACTGTATTACTGCATAGAGAGAATGAGCCATGAATGAAATCTGACATTGCTGGAAACAAGTCAGACAGGATGCATGCATTTGTAGATAGTAACTGTATTTTACAGTATTTGATTGACCCATACGAATATATATATTAGGATATAAATGCATACATTTTGCCATCCTCAGTTCTACTTAATACGCCCCTGTTACATTTTTATGTAGCATATTTGCACATGAAAGACAGAAGCATCGCCTGACATTATAACATAGTTATTAATAGAAGTGGCGCATATGGACTATGGGAACCTATGACATGTGTACATTAAGTAAAGGACTTTTTTCCAATTACTTGAATGTCAGTGGATAGCTCGATAATTCGCTCATAATTTTTCCCATACTGTAGCTTTCCAAGCATGCATTAATATTTTCATCAAACGCATAACCATATTAAATTTAGGTGACTGAGGTTACCCTGGACAAAAAAAAAGATTTATGTTTTGCATGCCTGCTTTTGTCTACGATGCAATAATTGTTCTTTGAGGATTAAATATCAAATTTTGTGGAAATGTCATAATGCCAGTAAAGTACTCCTCAAGGACTGCAAAGACGATCTCGTTGGAACCAATGCCACTGACTAATGCTATACTTGCGTTCTGCAACTTTTGCTGTTTGCTGTAAATACTGCTGTAACTTTAGCAGCTGATTAAAGAGCAGACCGAGAGCTTTTTTATTTCCTGGACTGACCGCTCCTCGCTTTTTAGGAGCAATTCCATTGCAAAGAAATCCACATGTGGTTTGTCTATCCTCCATCACGGACACTGAAACCTCAACTTTCTGCTCATTTTCAATATGCTCTCTCTCTCTCTCTCTTATTCACATAGTCTTAGATTCACTGAAAAGACACAGAATTAACTCACAACTTACGTACATATCAGTATCAATAAATGAAAGTGCAAAAGGATAGGAAGTAGCCGTGAATCAGTTGTTGTGGACTCATTTGGTCTTAGTACAGTAAGTGATGTCTTTGAGTGAACCCTCTGAGGGCAAAGACATATTTCCATATAGAAAAGATGATTAGGGACAAAGACAGGCATGCAGAAAGTACAAAGCAAAAAAAGCAGCCTTTGTATTTCCCTCAGAGGAGCCTCCGCCTGGCTCTGATCTATGCTTCTCCTTAAATCACAGAGAGCTTCTCTGTCCATCACAGTCCCCCAGAGAGACTCTACCTGTCACTCCACACTAACATGAAGCTTTGAATCGGCTCTTGTGTGTGTCCCCACGAGCATGCAGCAACATTCAAATAAACAAATCAACACACACACACACACACACACACATACACACAAAATCATGTGAGTTGCTGAAACCTGGTCCTGTTCTTGAGTGAAACGGATGAGAAGCAAACCCCTGATCTTGCTGACCTAACCAATCAAACCCTTCTGGGTCTGAAATCACTTCAGCGTGTATAGGAACATGAAAAAGAAAATCACTGCTGTGTAATGCATGCCAAAAGACAACTTAATATATTAGAGTACTATCCCGCTGTAGCTCATATGACGACTCTTACTACTGCCAGCTTCTTATTGTTTTCTGTTACTGTGTATCGTTGCCATCAGGCATATTAAAAAAAAAGCACGATATGCTCTGTTTTGTTTCAGATACACTATTTTTTTTTATGGTTTGCATTTTTCTGTCAGAAATCATCTCTTTAAATTCCTCTGAGTTCTGTGTGAGAACAAGATGGGTTTTTTTTTTTTTTAGGATCTCTTGTGACCACAAGAACATGTTTTTTTGATCTAGACTCAAGAAGCTTGCTCTTCTATATTTACAAATTACTGAGGTGAGAGTTAATTGGTTGTCGGAGGTTCAACTAAATACCAAAGATTTGCAGCAAAAGGCTTGTGCAACACAGTCTAAGAGTTGTGAAACCCTATGCTTAATTTTACGTCCGAGCAAACAGTATCTCTTACCGTGATGCGTTCATCTCTGTCATCTAAGTTGGAGCCATCTTTCCTCCAGGAGATCGTGGGTTCAGGGTGCCCACGGGGCGGTTGGCACTCCAGCACTGCAGGCTCACCCACCGCAACCATAACGTCCACCGGGTTCTGTCTGAAGTCATCACGTAAAACTGGAAAACACACACACACACAAAAAAAAGCAGGCCAGTTAATTCAGTGGAATTTAATGTTATTTGAGCGTGACGATGGTAAATCAAATCGTATCCTCTGTTCAAATTGTTGGTGCCTTCAAGTGTTTATTGTGTTTATTATGTCAACGACAAGAGTACATTTACTGACTGATGTGAGATTCACAGCTTTCACAAGTGGGAATTTTATAGCTCTGAGCTCAGAAGTTGTGACAAACTGCATGCTAATGTGTTTGGGTTTTTCTTTTTTTTTAAATGTCAGGGTGCAGAAAAAATGCTTTTTAATTGCTTTTTATTCATTTCTTCTGCTGTTTTACCCTTTTCATATTCTAAGCATGGCAATGAAATGCACAAAACAGCAAACCATTCATCATTATGTAAAGGGAACGAGGCCACAATCTGCTTTATTCTTCATTACCTACCAAGACAAATGCCACTTGAACAGCAGGGTATTGTATACTGGACTTTTGGGGTCAATAATATAACCTTACAAGCTTTGTTTGAAGCAGCATGATAAAGGGTTATAAGTGAGCACTGTCTATCTTGTGCCCTAAATATATTGTGATCTATTTATATGTAATAAATATTTCCCATGGATCCTCATTGGGTTACTCCCTTACTCAAACAGGGAATGTGGTTTATTGAGACTAGCTGCTGAGAAAGCTGGTTGTCTTAAAGACAGACAGTAAGATGAGAAGATTCACTGCTCCAGAGCAGATAGGTAAGCTCCAGACGGCTCCACTAGCAGGCAGTGGAAAGCTACCGCAGCAATTTATCATCTCTCCACAACGAGTAGCCTGAGCACAGAAAAATGAGCTCGTAGCCAGAAGCTGAACTGGAGACAAAGCAATCCTTGCAAAACTTGCTCAACAGAAGAGTTGCGATTTCTGCTGGACACGGGCAGCTTCTTTCTGTCTTTGTCTAAACAGCACAAAGAGGAGCAGATTTCTGATTATAGGGGGCAAGATATTCTAAACACTTGTCATGTTGTTGTATAAGATAGAAGAAGAAGTAGAAGTAGAAGAAAAGCGGTACATCATGAATGAAAACAGATTTTCCTTTTCACGTTATGGAGCCGATTTGTGCTCCTGATGAGGTGAATAACATGTGCTAATGTAGACGCCTGTGCATGAGTGACTGCTGTTAAGCATTCCCAGTCTTAAATTACGGGGGTGGTGGTGGTGGGGGTGTGGGTGTGGGTGGGGGGGTTAGAACCTGAACAAGCCGAGGGAGCCGAGCCAACACAGAGAGCAGAGCTCAGTAGAGCTGGGTTGGGGTAAAAAGACAGGAAACAATGAGGAAAAGGCATAATCACTCCCAGATGGCAGCAACCCATTCACCCCTGGCTACAGATTTGTACATAACACTGGGCAAAGCGGGCCTAAGATGCCTGATGAGCATTGTGGATGTGGGAGAACAAATTGGGATGACCTTCTAATTGGAAGCATTTCGGTTCCTGCATCTCTGTGAGATCCGCTCTGCTGCTCTGCCCCTCTGATCCTCAGAGCAGGGTTGCGACAGGCTGACTGAGTGCTGATGGGAAACAGCTGTCTGACGACACCCCCCCCCCCCCCCCCCCCCCCCCTCCCCCCTCCCAAAACCAACCCCCACCTCCGCCAACACCACCGTGTCACATGATAAAAGGCATTCCTCGTGGGACACAAAAACATGGTTGAGGTTACTTCAGACAGGAAGAAAGTGAGACCATTACAATTGTGTGTACAGTACATTGTGTGTGTGTGTGTGTGTGTGTGTATGCTGATTGATTGACTGATACTATCTTATAATTCCTAAGAGCAATCAGGTTACACATCTGTTTTTACTATCGTGTGAGGTCCTAATGTGTCCATAGGATTTGAAAGCCTGGACGATTTCCTCTGAACGCTTTGTTAAAGATGTATTTTTAGTGATAGCGTCGGGGGGTTAGCGTAAGAAATAAGGCAAGGAGAGATAAGGGGTTAAAAGCAGAGGAAGCTTATGAAGGTTAGTGAAGAATGTTCTCATAAGTGTGCATGTTTTTGTGTGTGTATGTGAACGAGGAAGAGTCGGTCCGTTTATGCATGTTATGCTGTTGTGCCGAGTAAGCACACGGATAATCTGAAACATGTGTTTGTAAAACTGAATGTTTATATTCTCACAAAAGGAGAATGAATGCGCGCATTAAGTTGTAATAAGAAATTATGCACGCCCGACTAAAAACCGTACAGCAAGTAAATACTGTGATTCTCAAAAACGAGACCATCTTCCATTCCTCCCGCTGCTTTGCCTTTAGTGTCTCTTTTCTCGCCATTTATTGTTTCCACACAATTTGTAAATGTGGCTTAAATCTTAAAACATATCCTGACAATCTACTTCCCACAGTGAGGGGAACGGTGCAGACGCTGAGTGTCTAGAGCCCTACATCCCTCAATTCAGAGGTGTTTGCAAAACTTCTCTCCATAAAGAAGAAGAAGGAAAAAAAAATCAAAAACTGATTCATGCATTTGCTGAATGCGTAAATGTTTAATTTTTTTCTCTTGCGGGCTGATTGATGAAGTGTTGACATCCAGACATGGTTGTCCTGATTTTAGGGGCATTTGCAGAATTATGCAGAGGGCAATTACCACAAATTAAAGCCAGATTCTTAACTCTGCCATAAAAAAAAAAAAAAAACTAAAGTAAATACAAACAGGCACATGTTTCTCTGTACGCTTTGATTGTAGAGTCATTACTATTTCTCCTGTATCTCCTGGACAACTTCACTTGCATCACTCGCATCTCTTAAAGCTTTCTTATTCTCAAATTATGCTTGTTTATTTCACAGGTTGCATACAAATGAGATTAAAAGTAATTCTCAGCATACAGCGTTCTGGCTTCTAACGGCGTAACCCACCTCTACAGCTCCTGAACCCGCCAACTCAGCTCGCCTGTTTAGCTGGAGCTTTGCACCTCTCGCTGTCTTCTTTTCTCCCTCCATCTGATCCCTACAGATGAGAATCTCATAGCCCACTTCAAAGCATCAGCCCTTGGCCTCACTACCCTGGATCTGACAGTGTCTGACTTGTTGTTAGTCCTCTGGAGGCTGAGCCAGAGCATGAAAGGCCTACTGCAGGAGAGCTCCAATAATCCTCTCTGCAGAGTCCAACTGGACCAAAAAAAAGGAACACAATCTAACCCCACAGACAAGGGCACATGCAGCAACCTTATCGCACTGCATCGCTGCATGAGGCACCTTTTGTCAGCACAGTTAAAACTAATCCTTCGATGTCACTTTATTCAAAGTGCCTTTTTGCACTCTGCAGATCCAGCTCTTCCACTATTTTGGTTCATTTGAAAGACCCAAAGTCCCAAAGTACTGTAATGCACACGCATGATGTAATGTGATGATGTTTCCAATTCAGATTATAGTGGAGGAACACAATTAGCAACTGGCTTATCCACCGGGAAGTAATGCCTGTTTGGAGACTATATTTTTGGTTTTTAGGAAGAACATAGAGCCATAGAGCAAACTGGCATTTCCACATATTTAATATGTGTTTTACATTTTCATATGTTGTAATGAATCAGCTCAAAAGACACAGAGAAAGAGAGAAAGAGACAGAGAGAGAGAGAGAGAGAGAGAGAGAGTGAGAGTGATAGCGAGAGAAAAAAAAGACATTAAAGAGACAATTAAAAGCAACCGCATTCTTACAATCAGCAGGGTCTGAGCTTAATAAATTAGCTGCCAACTGTACGATGAATACTGTTTTCTTTGTGAGAAAAATTAAATAAAGTGACACTTGACCCTGGCTTTGAAAAAATGTAGATTCATCACATTCATTCCCCAACTGCCGAAATGTATTATATAAAAGATTTTACATGTTTTTGAGTTTGAATATTTAAAGGAATAGTTCTACATTTTGGGAAATGTGATTAATTGCTTTCTTGCAATGGGAATATTGATACTACTCTTATTGCTCTTATAAACATGAAGTGACAGAGTCAGCAGTCAATTAGCTTATCTTAGCATAAAGGCAGATAGCAGGGGGAAACACCTACCCTGGCACACTATATCTTTTTTGTTTAATCCACCAAAATGTAAAAATAATTATGTGCTCGACTATAGATGTGTCCAAAACCACTCCCTCGCTCCTCCTGGAATAAAAGACACAGTAATGAGCACTAAATTGAGATTTCAAGCACTTACTAATCATCATTTTGACACGTAGAGTCACTTAACTGTACTTTTCATACATATACATATTTCATATACAAAACGTGACACATTGCATTGGGGGACTGTTAGCAGAAAGTAATGTAATGTCATGGCCACTATATTGTGGAAAAATCATTCACAGCCTTTTTTTTTTGGCCGGACTTCTTGCGGTTTCTGCTGGTTACCTGGCAACCCCCAATCCCAAAATGTTGAACTATTCCTTTAACCAAAAGAGAATTTTATCTAAATTAAATGTCACAAATATAGTAATTCTGCTCTTATTATGTTACTAGTGGCTTGAAGTCATACAATGTTAAAAGCAGGATCACAAGTCTAAACAAGAAACTGGTATTCATTTAATATATGACTTAACCAGTAAAGAGTGAATGGCATTGATTAATCTACTCGAGCATTATTCAAAGGCACTCAGTATACCATAACTGTACTTAATTTATTGGAACTCTTTACATTATTAATAAATACATACATTATTTAGTGAGTAGCTCATTCAGGTATCCCATACACACTGGTCTAAATGGTTCAATAATGAGCGGAGAAAAAAATGCAAAGATCAATGAAATGCTCCCTAGAAAATGAAGTTAGAATCAAGCCTTAACTTTTCTCTGCCTATATTCTTGTTATTTCTACAGTACCGTACGTACAGTGCGACTATTTTTCTTCTATTTCATCAGACGTTCTCAGTGATATGTAAATATTAGAATGGAAAGACAGAGGCAGGAGCTGGAATTATGGTTCCTCTGTTCCGCGGCACTCTGCACTGAGACCGCACTAAAACACATTATTCCAAGAGTAAGTAGTAATAAGTAAAAATAAGTACTGGCATTTATTACACTGTCCTGAAGTCTTAATGTCTCCCAGTGCTTAAAAACATTCATTTCATTTCAAATACAAACCAGCCTTCTATGACTAAAATATCCCAGAGCACAGACTTGAAAATACATAAATATAATAAATACCCAAAGCTAACCTTAAAAAATACAGCAATCATCCAACCCCAGAAGATATGAAATCCTCGACTTTTTTTTTCTCATAATCTATCGCCTGACCTCTCCCTACCCTCTACCTCTCTCTTCTTCTACCCACTCCCACCCCCTTCTTCTCCTCGACCACCTCCTCCTCCTCCTCTTCTCCTGCTCGTTCTAACAGAGCTGTTGTCTGGAGAGACGGAAAGCTGCAGGAGAAACAGCTGCTCCACAGAAAAACCAATATGTGCATCTCATGTATAGGTGGTCAGAGAGATTTACAGAAAAAGAGAGAGAGACAAACACACATACACCATCCTCACATAGTCAGTCCATCAGGCCCTGTACCCCTTTTGCAAGCACATATCAAAACCAATAACATAATATGAACTGCAACCAAGCAAATCCAATAAAAAAAAAAAACCGAAGGTCCCACACATACAAATTAGGATACACGCATTAGCTCAGCTTCATAACTATGACACACGAGATTTGTGGAATACACACAGCATCCAGAAGACACCACACACTGCTTATAAAGGAAACAAAAATTCCTTGCCTGTCCTCCCCAAGCTCCCCTATTTGAATTTCATTTTCTACAAAGAAATCATTACTCAAAAAAAAGTCCCAAGGCAAACAGATTTTTGCATGCAGGGCAATAAATCTATCTTGTGTTTGGAGAGCCAATTAACTCAACATAGGGGCTCACTTACCGGGAATAAAGCTCCCGGTTATATTATTTATTGGGCCAAATTTTATTCTTTAACTTTTTTTTTTTTTTCTTTTCTTTTGCTCACTTTCTCTCTTGCATTCAAAAAAAAAAACAAAAAAAAAAACTTCCCTTGTGCATACAGTGGCTCTGTCCAGCCTAAAACGCTGTGGTAAAAGCATAATAGAATTATTTATTAAAGATGTTTAAAATGTTAACCCAAAGTTGACCTCTGCTATCTGCATCTGCAGCAGGCGTTCATTCATTTGTATTTTTGTAAACATCTTTATCTAGTGTGACAATGTTGTCACTGGCACCATTAACTTTTTTCACATCTGTATATAGAGAAATACCTCCGCAGTACAAATACAACATATAGATTTACCAAAGCCACTCTAACTCTTTAAACTATCAGATAATTGTTGCATATCTATTATAAAAAAAAGGCAACAGAAAGGAAATGTGACAGCAAAATGATGGTACATGTGCACTGGACGTACACACAACCTATCAAGAGGCACTGCATTCTGACATGGGTTTTATGTGTGCGAGTGTGTGTGTGTGTGTGTGTGTGTGTGTGTGTGTGTGTGTGTGTGTAAGGATGGCCCCCTTGCACCAGTTCATCAGTTCTTGGATGTTCTGACACTCTAATCCTGTTGATGTACGTGCAGAACGTATCACTCGTGAGGGGAAGACATTAAAACCAGCTAAAAGGATTGTGTAACCTTCATTTTAATCTCCTCCACTCATTCTATCCCTCTGTAAGAAGGAAGACAAGGGAAAAAAAACATTGCTGGGAATAAAGAGAGGGCAGATACAGAGAGACAGACGGACATGAAGCAGATTAGGAGAATTAGTGAAGTGGCAGAAGAGCTGGGTGAAATGGAGGTTGAAGAGCTCTGATAGGGTTGAGAAAATTGGTAATCACACAAAAAAAGAGTACAAGGTTGCCTCTCAGTTCCTGTTGTTGCCTTAAAATTCTCGATGCACACACAGACAGACACGTACACTTGCTCTTTTGTTTATGGAATACGCAGTGTTTTTATTGGAAACATTCCCACACATAACTCATCCTCATTTAGTCTGGAGGAGGCAACGGAAGGAAAAAAAACCCAAAAACGCTGTGCATTAAGTCATTCAGACCAAATAATATATTTGATTTGATTTACACATCAAAAAGGAATTTTTATTTGCAAATTGCAAAGACCATGAACTGTTTCTACCCTCTTTTTTTTTTCAGCCATGCTAACAGCAGTCTATTCGGTCAGTCTACAATTTTGGTCCAGATTAAATTATCTTGACCACTACTGGATGGAGTCTTATCAAACTTTCCACAGACATTGATGGTCCCAAGTTGATGAATTCTACTGACTTCGGTGAACTCTTGACTTTTTTCTCTGGCACCACTGTGAGGTTGACATTTACGGTTTAGTAGATATCTTGACAACTGTTAGATGGGATTTTACAACAGAGATTCAGGGATATGTTGAGGATATGTTGTTACTCTGGTCCTCTACTGCTCTGACACAATTGTTATAGTCCCAAGAGGATGACGTGTAATAACTCTGATGACTTTTTATCCTGCAAAATTGGTTTATGACCAAATATCAGCTATAATATGTGTTTAGTGATAATTCCACCCACCAACCCCAAAAGTTCACACATCCAAGTCCAAATCCATCTGGATACCATATATCAACTTTTTAATTCCTATTTTCAAAATAAACCAGTTGAGCTGTGACATAAAAGTTAACCTAATCATTATCATCAAGGCATATTTATGTGCTGAAGCGTTACCATATTGCAGCATTTCATGACACGCTAACATGACATCATACCGATGTGTTATCCCCCCCCACCCCCCCCCTGGTTACAGTCACATTTGTCTGGGAAACCCCTCTATACTGTAGCTGTGGGGAGTCAGTTCATTTGCTGCACTGATGTGATTACCAGTTAATGAATTGGGTTAAAGTATCTCAACTATATCTATTACTTCACATTTCTGCATTGACCTGTATGTCAATGGAGTGTAAGAGGAAACCCATAGAGATTGTACATGTTGAATTTGGCACACGCTTTCCTTGAATTTGATTACTTTGCAATACAAAAATAAAACATAAATACATATTGTATTATTTCCTCAAGCCTGTGCACATACATTTCATTAAAACAAGCTTCTATTGAGCAGGAAAACTGAATAGGAAGTGAATACGGCTCGGGATAAAAAAAAATATATATATATATACAGTTTTACATTTGCAAGAGTAGAGCACCCCTTCAATGTTCTGATGATGCAAACCTCAAAATAAAATGTTTATATGCGTCTGCGCTTACCACCTGTTAGTTTGTATAGCCTTCACTTTATAGACCATGAACCTGTTGCCCTCATATAACCACCTCAGGTAAACTTAAAAGTTAAATGTGTTAGCACAGAAAAAAACTGGTGATGAGTGAAACTGAGTGAGAATCGGAGGTAGAAGAGCAAAGAACTGACAATGCTGGATGGATGACACTAATGAGCGACAGGCGAGGGGGACACAGAGGGGTGCACGACAGGGCATGGCGGCAGAGAGGAGGCCATATTATACCTGGGGACTGTTGAACACAAAGCACAATGACCTACATACTGAGATCTGTGCTAACAACACCTCCCCACAGGGACCTGACCTCCTGCAAGGAGATGGTTTACAATCTGGCCCTGTGACATAAATAAAGCCTTTCTTTATTACATTTAAGGCCTGTTCCAGGTGTGAAGCAATTCACTGACTCGATTTGAGTCAATAAAAATACTGGATTGTGATTCAAATCAGACAGAATCTCACAAAAAAAAAGAAAAAAAAAGGTTGCTTGCGCTGTTAATTATGACACCTGAATCCTTTAGACATCAGGAAGTGTATGCCAATAAGCATGAGAATGAGAAATGGTACAAAACCAAATCAAGTCCTCTTCTTCTGAATAATGGAGAACTGGAGCCAGTAGAAACGTGGCCCTCTCTCTCCAGGGCAAGAGTCCATCCCATGAAAGCAGAGAAAAGCCACACACACATACACACACACAACCCTTTAACCCTCTCATTAGTGTAATCCTGCATGAGAAGAGTAAATTGTCATGAATAAATCCACTTAGAAGCCAGTGAATGAAAGGCTTTCACTCTGAGATGGGTGCATTACCATTTCAATAAGCGTGCCATGCTGCAAAACGTTGGCAGTGTTTGACAGAGTAATTGGGAACATTAACGAGTAGATAAAAATATGGTTAGCAGAGGGAAGCCTGTATGGAAGTGCATGTGTGTGAGCATGTCAATTAATTTTTTTGCCCATACAAAAAAAAAACCCAAAAAAAACACATTTTTAGATTTTTCCACTAATAAGGCAAATGAATCCCCCCTCCCTGACAGAATGAGATTGGTGAAATAGACTTTGTGGGCTTTGTTTGACAAAACAAAAGAATTGGGAAGCAGACAGCAGTCAGACCTTGAGAAAAATGTATTCAAGCATATTGGCCCATAGAAACCTTTGTTTGAGCGGTATGACCTCGGTAATGGTGTTAGGAAAATATCCCTGGGCTAGGTTGAATTTTAAATAAGCACCTTACTTGAACTGTACACAAAACGCAAGAGAGGGGGCAAACTTTCAGAGCATGTGCAATTACACACACACTACATTCAGAGCATAAATCTGATGCTTAGATGAGTATCTACCCAAATTACCTACCTGGCCTTTGTTTGTGAAAGAAGACAAAGTGGGTAGATACAGAAATAATAAAGAGCAAAAACCCGGGAGAGATACTCCAAGGGAGGAGTGCACCCGGGTCACAAAGAAAGGCATTGGAGAGGAGGAGGAGGATGATGATGAAGAAAGGTGGTGGGGAGGGTGTTGTAACAAAGAGAAAAGTGAGCAAGACAAAGGCATACAAGCACGGGTAGGAATGGAGAAACAGACACAAAGAAACTACAGCGGATGCGACGTCGAACGAGACGACAGTCACCGCGATGTAGCGTATTTGTTTTACGGTGAGGCGGGTGCCAAAATAGGCAAAGTTATAGCCTAACAAACAGACAAACAAACACACTTGCACACACAAATCCCACACACTCACACACAATTGTATGGTACGTTTCGCATCATAATGTACCCTGAGGTGCCCTACTCCTTCCCCTGTCATCAATCTGAGAGACAACTCAGGGCCCAGGAGAGAAAGAGGCTTTGGGCAGGTATGCAACATTCTCCGGAGCGACAGAAAAAAAAAAAAAAAAAAAGGGATAATATAAATCAGACAGATACCAGACAGAATCATGGGCTGTTTTCACACAAATATTTGAGACTGTGGCATTATATTCCAAGCAATATTACACCGACTGACAAGCATACATTGTGCAGTGAGATACACACCATAACACAACAATGCTTTTATTCAACCGGGGAAAATTACATTATCGTGATGGGGAAAGATGCTGACAGTGAAGGTACAGCTACATGAGTCCAAGGCTTGTATGGAGTCTGCATTAGATGCCACTCTATACATTATTTCCTTACAGCTAATGGATATGTGAAGAGATGCAGAATAGAGGTTTAAATGAAGGAACAACTGCATTGTGTCAGATGTTCAATACCGATAATGATGTGTGCACGAGACGTGATGTAGTAGGCACAGCACAGCATTACCACATTCAGATGGTATGAACCAAACAAGGTTTTCCAGCATATTTTCTATTTCCCAATCATTTATTCCCCGTCCACCATCACCAAGCATCGTCATCAACAACCGATCTTATGAAAAGACAAATAAAACATTTCAGCGGTTGTATGTTACAGCCTAGAAAACAGCAGTCTTCCAGTCACGGAGAGGCTAAAGACGGGTGATTTAGGAAAGGAACGGGAAGAGAAATAGAGTATAACGACAAGCTTGTTTGGTTTGGACCGAGCTGCACTGGGGAGGAATGAATGGAGGGAGAGAAATGAATGAGGGGTGAAAGATGAAACTTTAATGATCCCTCTGGGGAAATTGGGTCATTGCAGCAGCACAGGAGAGAGTACAGATAAGGACATAACAAATGCAAGCTGTTGTAGATAATCGGAGTAATTAAAACAAGATAAACGGACTAAGCAAAGTCCTCTTAACGGATTTATACATTAAATGTGTGTTTCAGAATGTCAAATTAATGGAGATGTCAGATGGGAGAACCGGGAGAAGTTTTATAACAACATGTGCAAATTTCCATTGCGAGATGCTGAGATTATCGAAATATTGCAGATGGGGCAAAACATTGCAGAAGTAGGAAAGAAGAGAGTGAAGACAGATTGAGCAAGAGAGCGGGGAGGGAGTTTGTGCTGAAGCAGTCCCCCCAGCCCCTTTAATTGGTAGGAAACAAGAGGTCTCTGAATAAACACCCGTCACAAGAGAGAGCCTGGCTCATTTTTCCTCTCCTCCTCGTGCTATCCGTCTTCTCTTCTGAGCAGTTTAACCATAGCTAACACCCGAGTCATGCTCCCCTCAAAGCTCTTCCTCCTCCTCCTCCTCCTCCTCCCGTCTCAGCACTTCCCCTTCACTCGTCACCGGCCCCAGCTGTCTGTCCTCCGTCCCCTCCTGTGTATCTGTCTGTTGCTGGGACGACAAACTAAACACCATCTCAAGATTTCCAAATATAACAACAAAGTGCACTCATAGAATCTATGATCCCCCAACTCCGTACCTACCACTCTCCATCTCTGTCTTTTTTTTCTTCTTCTTCTCTCCTTCACAGCTGGCCTGCTGTCTTCCCCTCATTTCTGCTTTTTTTTGGTCTCCTCCCTAATTATCTCACGGAGGATGAGGTAGCCCCTACCATCCCCCACACCTCTACAGCCCCACTACTGAGAGACCCTGATGAATAATTTCACGTTTCTCTAGCCTTCTCTTTCTCTGGTCCTCAAATTGATTATTGTACAGAAAGCACAGCTAAAAGAGCAGCCCACTGGGTAATTTGTCTTTCTGACGAAAAGAGTCAATGAATAGGTTTGGGGGGAGGGGAATGGAAGAAGGTTCAAAATGATGTGCAAAAGAAGAGAGAAAAACGTAATTATACGAGAGAAAAAAAAAAAAAAAAGGATGGCGGATGCTTTGGCTGTCTTATTTCTGATAGCTAATTCAGTTTGATATTGTGGTAAGAGACACAAATGGTGAGAGTGGACATTTGCATGTGTGTGTGTGTGTGTAATATGCATATAACATAAGATGCAGCTAGAAAAGTGAGATAAGCACATCGCCCGGGAAGCACCTGTAATTACTTGAAGCACGTCAGAAAATAAAGCTAATACGGCGAGACACAACCCTGTCATCCTCTTCCTCCATCCCCTCTGCGTCCTGTAAATCCCAATCGCAAACACTGCTGCAGCCCTGTGGCTACAAACGTTCATCTGTCAGTGTTTGATTCCGCGTAAACGCGAGTGACTCGATGTGCTGTTGGATCATGCCAGCCTCCAGGTGTTTTCAATCTCCTTCGACAATGACACTCCCCACTGGTTTGGCATGCCCAGACTCCAGTGATGACAGGGATGGAGGGTATCATTTGGGCACCGCAGGAATGATCACTAAGTATGTACACAGACACCCTGCCTTATCATTAGTATGAGGTATGCCATGAATAAGCTCTGTCTAAAATATAAGCACCTAGCCTGACTCGATCCAGCTACAATTGGTGACTCACCTGACTGGATGGGAGTAAATTAGCAGGCCGAGATGAGGTCAAATAGTAGTGTGTCATCAACAACTTTGGTTGACACAAGTGCACACCTGAATATTTTCTAGGCAATTACTGTAATGGGATGTTGAAAGTTGTACATATCTTGTATATGTTCCATCATGCAGCTTTAATTCTCCACCAGTGCAAAGTAAGCTGAATCCCCCCTCCCTACCAACTCTCTTCTCATCTCTCCCGTCTTCTCCTGCGTATACTGTACGCCCTCATCATTCTTCATTCTCCCTTGTGTTTTCCTGTCTTCCAACTCCAATCTCTACCAACTCTCATCTCCTTTGTTTCCTCCAAGCTATCTCACCATCTCTCAAGGCTTTGCTCCTCCCTATATTCTTCTTCTTTTTTCTTTTTTTTTCTCAGCTGCTTCAAGCTTGCTGTAAAGTCTTTTAGCAATGCTAAAATTTCCCTCACTGATTTTTAGGTCCATGCTTTACTCTTTTTTTCCCTCTCCTGGTTGTTCTGTGCATTTTCTTCCCCAGCCCGCGCCCCCCCCCTCCCCTATCTCCAAACCTTTCTAATGGATCCCATGTCAGCAGAATACCAGGGTAAACCACACAACCACACAACTGCACTGTGGCTTCATGTCTGTCTCTTGTCTCGACATCTCTCTTCTATGTATAAAAAAATAGAAAAAACTGCTGGCTGAACATTGCATTTCAGTCGAAAAGCTGAGTCTAACATTTAAAACACATGACACTACGAGTGCTGTATGGTGGCCAACACACATTTGTCAAAATGTGGGTGAAAACAAGTCAGTGAAAAGTTTATTTGATGAGATCTTTGTCGTATTTGATGACAAGAGGTCCGCGCAGCACAGCGATTGTTGGATTTGATAATGCCGAAGTTTGAGTTTTCTCTGCGTAGCCATGGAAGCTATCGCTAAACATGATAATTACCCGGTTCTTCTATGTTCCAAAGAAACTGCTGTTGCTTCTGGTAAACTCAGTGCTTACTGAGCATGAGAGGATTTTTCCTCATTTTGTGCCAAAACTTGTATTTCCTGAGATAATTATAGGGGGAAATATGCTTAATAAACAATCCTGTCTCCTTGAAATTCCATTTATATACTACAAATTTGCAAAAGAAATGCAATGCTGGCCAGATGATATTTTTTAAAAAATCTGCATAATAATAATATAACGTGGTAAATCTTTATACTGTATGTATGTGCAAAGTATTCAGTGGCATCTTTCATTCATTATCCTACAGTATTTGCTACTGCAACACAATATCTGCCTGTAGTAACTACCTCTATAGCTATGTTCAGGCATATTCTTATGGTTAGGGGAAGATTGTGGTCTGGGTCAAATATTGAAAATGTCAGCAATGATTTGAAGTACTTGTCAGGGTATGTTTGCTTTATTAACATTTAAGTGAAACCACAATCCTTTTCTAAGTGCTTTTGTTGCTTGAACCTAACCTCACGCAGGACTCAGTTTTCAGGATTTCCAAATGAGACAGCGATGCCAGCGCCGCTTTCTACGTATCCGTGTGCCTAATGTTACATTTCAAGGCACAAAAGGCTGCAGCATTTTAAAAAAAGTAAGGATGCACTTAGATGAGCTGCTTGTCTCACTTATGTTTTGATGAGGCATTTTAGTGTGTAATTTTCAATGAGCCCTTTTGTCCTTTTTTTTCCCTTCAAAGGCTGAAATGCATGTTGTGAATGAAAACCATTAAACCCTGCCAATCCATGTTTTATTTTGTCAACATTGTGCTCCAGTCTTTAGCGAAGCAGGCTAAAGCATAACCATTTCCTCAGTGCACTTTGAGTCAAACAATCTATGACTGCACTGAAAAAAAAAACAAAAAAAAAAGAAGCAAATTATGATTTGCAGTCATGGGCGCTGATTATCTTAAAAACATCAATGCAATTTCACAGTTTCTCTCCTTCATTACGGTTATCCTGGCAAGCTTCATGTGGCTTTTCTTTAGAGCAACAAACTCAACCCGTGATACGTCTTTGCAAACAATGAGAAATGCAGACAGCAGGAAGTTAAACAGAGGCGCAGCTCCTCGCCTTGCTGCCTCTCCTTGGGTGGAGGACTGTGCCAGTAGTAAGCGTGTGCATGGCGCAGGAACCGAATCACAGGGACATATGTGATACACGACCCGATAGGGGACTGACAGGGACAAACCGTCACGTCTCTGCTGGGCTTGGCACTCCACAGGTACGCAGCATTTACAGGCAAGCCCTGGCAGTGACAAATGGACCCAATTTCCATTTATTTATCTATCTGTTGTGTAGACCGCAAAACACATGCTGCTCTGCCTCCTCCCACCCACCCATAAATCTTTATCCTGTTAACACAACAAGCAGCACAGCCCTCCCAAGCAGCATAGACTAATCAAGCATGCCGTCACATAATGCGTAAAGAACATCGACGCGTCGGCTGTGAAATTACTGTGGCAAACACACATCAAGTGGACAATTATAAAATCACTGCAGACAAGTGACCTCGCTAATGCACATGTGCACACGCAAACGACGTAAAACAACACTGCCCACTTAACAATTCTAGAGAGCAAAATGGAAAAAATAAATAAATCTGGGGCCAAAGCCACCTCACTTATAACACAATAATAAGTTTCTGCTCTGGAGATGGTATGGGGCTGGAGGAAAGCCAGAGGGAATGATGGGGTCAGGGGCAGGGAAGGCACACATTTATACTGTTTAGATTTGATAAGGCAGGGAAATTGCTGAGAGAGGCACCCACTTCTAGAGAGACAAGCAGCCTGTCTGTCAGTGACTCCAGCAGGGTTGGCTCAGTCAGGAGGCCTCGCATGTCCCCTATGCTATTAACCCTGCTGACAAAAGCATGCCTCTCACACAAACGTCTCCATCATCATCAGCTAAATTGTTTCCGTCCCGTCTATAAACACTAGCCAAGAATTAATATTTCTTCCTCCGCAGGCCAGCTAACTCCCTCTCACTCTTGCACACAAACAAACTCATTTTATTGCCTCAATCAAGCCCCCCTTTCTTCCTTCTCTCTCACTGACATTAACACACACCCACATAAAGTCTCCCTGCCGGTTCTGTCACATTACCTGACAGAACACCAACAGATTTTTTTTTTGCTCAGTGCCAAGCAGCTAGTGGTGTGAATGGTTGAGCCGCTGGATTTAATTAGTGCTGCGCCCATATGGATTAGCAAAAACAGACAGACACAAGCGCGCAACTAGAAAGTATGTCACATTCCCACCTGATCAGCTCTTAACATTGCCCTTGGTGGCATGCATGCACACATGAATACACACACCAGGGGGGGGTGTGGGGGTGTTGGTGTTGTAATCAGGTGATTTCTTTGCCGTAAATTTAATTGGTTTTAGCAGCAGTGCAAAGAAAACGTTAAGGTTCGCTTGCTGCACCATGTGTACAGAGACAGCTGCTCTGATGGGCAGGAGGTTAGGGTGGGGGAGGGGGGGACTGAACATATTGCTAAATAGATTATTTTTAAAAAACCAGCAAAGTTGATAAACAACATACAGTCATTTTGGCAACACAGAGATGCAGACGGATGGAAGGACATGCAAACACTCGCGCTATGCTACGTGAATATTCACTTTACCTGCCATTTACTCCAACACAATTGCGAAAAAAAAAAAAAAAAAACTGTGTCTGATGATGCAGCTTATTTCAGCTCCTGAAGATTTTGTTAAACTTTGTCAAACAATATGTATTTTGTAACTATATATATAAATATATATATATATATATATATATATATATATATATAGTTAGGACTCTATTCTATTTGACCTATTGCATGACATATTTTTATCTTCAGCTATGATTAGAGGGAAGATAATTATTTGATTCAGTGCAAAGTGGAAAAAAAATAATTGGACTGTTGACCATTGATCTAATGAAACATTGACAATCTTTCAATAATTCAGTGCTTTTTTCCAAAGATACCTTACCAATGGAAATTAATGAGGAGAAACACACACACACACACACGTATATATATATATGAAAGGACCAATGAGGATCTGGTTTATGCTCCACTAAGGTGTTTGTCATCTTAAGGCCAGCCCAGAATCCAATAACACACTCCTCCCACAATGACTTCCACTTATTGAGCTGTAGCATGCCATTTTCATCAATTCTGTCCAACAATACCCTCAGTGCACAAGCCTAATGAGGTCATCAGCCTGAGAAAAGAGCCGTAATAGGGTAATACGGTGTGGCTATTCTTTACCCTTACCAGGGCCACTTAAACTAAAATATGGTATTTAGTTTCAGCTGTATAAATAGTGAATAATACATAGCAATATATGCTACGTCATGGCGGTTAAGGCATTTTGTGCAGCTAAGCTCTGTATGAATAATAGCGTAATCCAGTGCAATTATGGACAGATAGCTTATAATTAGCTCAATATAATCCCTCCAGCTGTCTCTCTCTTTGTAGACTCAGCACTGTCTGGATCCAAATAGGAAGAAATGAGAAACAGGGCAGTTAGGGATAGGGATAACCTTTTCTTAGAAGATATTTCTGGCATTGTGGAATTGAATGAAATGTTGTCCTTCACAGTCTGCGGAGAGAGAGAGAGAGAGAGAGAGAAAGAGAGAGTTTCTTTTATGTCTCTACAGTCTACATAAAGAGAAAAAGGAGGTGTAGAGGAGAGACTCAGGGTCGAGTTGAGAGTAGTGTTAATTATCATTTCCGCTCCAGTCTGTAGTTCCACCATCTCCACCTCCCACACAACAGACCACTGAATTCCACAGCATGCCAAGGTTTTTCTGTCTAGCCATGGTTGACTTCCACTTTCTTAATTTCACTTCATTGTCTTATATCGCAGCATGTGTCCAAATTAATTGTTTTGCTGCGGGATGTGCTGTTTTATTTCCGCTCTATTTGATATACATACATGCATGCAACTGCTTGAGGGGCCTGAATGAAAAGCGGGGAGGTGAGCATATCTTTGCAGTAGTCTTAGTTATTCCACGAGGCAAGGAATGATTTGAATTACTGGTACCGAAACCCCTGATTAGACCCAGTAGGTGTCTATGCAAAAGCTAGTCCATGTTTAATAGCCTCCATTGAAGCGTACTGACTAACATGCATGGGCTGTTAAAGTCCTGGTGTTTGTGAGCTTGTCATTATGTTCAGAAACCAAATGGGAGCGACAGGGAGGGCTATTAAACATGGCAGACTGTGTATACTGTAAACAACGTACAGCACATGCCCCGCTGTGTGTTCACGGGAGTGTGAAGCTTCCTGTACTTTTCTTTCTCAGAAGCAATTTGGTCCATCTCGCTGTGCTGTTGCTCCTCAGTACACGTAGCAATGAGGCTTTCACGTGCATTATGGTTATGTGTTGTTTTTTTTCCTTCATGCACGTAGAAGGTTTTAAATTGTAAATGCAGCGGTGCAAGAGAAGAATATATTTGACTTCAACAACCACCTTCACCTGATTTTGTTTTCTCTTTACTCTGTTATCATTAAGAGTGAGTTCACCCAAAGGAAACTACTTCACATGAGGCACAGTCTCTTTGCAAACATTCTCCTCCATTACATTAGGCTTGAAGCAGAGAAATATATCTTAAAAACCGGTGTAATGAAACAGTAATGATCTGCATTAAATCTGCAAGTGAAGAAACACGTTGTTTGTAGCTTTTTAGTGAAGTACTGTGATATCTCCTGAAGAAACACAATTCAATTAGCTCCAACTAGGAGGGTATGTGAACTAAGGAGTCAAACAGATAAGATTTCATTCGTATCTGCGGTGTAAGTAAGCGGTGGATACTCTCATCCTTTGCCCTCTCCCCTATTTCTTCCTTTGCATCCCTCCCCGCTATCCAACACTCTCTCCATCCCCTATGGCATTGCAAGGCAGGCAACAGTATCCGCTCTATTACAGAACCTCTAGAGATATCTGCCTTCTCAGCATGCAGCGGAGCTAGACGGTGTAACACACACGTACACACACACACACACACACACACACACACTGGATACCTCAGGTCTGTGATAATCAATGCCAACAGAGCTGCAGATAGAGAGGCAGACCCAAGGCCAAGTTCTACTCAAACAAGCAAAACCCAGAAAGAAAATACACCGAGGAGGGAAGAGGGAATATGAGTGCCCTGACCCAAAACATTTACAATTCTTTTGTCTGTGTACAGTGCATTTCGTATGAATTCTTTCGATTTTGTAGTTTATTTATTTGCAGAGAGGGTTATTAAAATGATAACACATGCAGGAAGCGAAGAGGCACAGTGTACGTTTGAGATATACTGCATGTGAATGTAAATAAAATGTGCTATGCATGAAAAGAATGTATGGAAAAAAAACAAAAAACCTCTAATTAAATCAGATATCGTGTCTTATTATCTGTCACTGATGTGTTTTTTGCCAGTTCTTTTTTTTTTGTGCACATACTGAGAAGAAGATGCATGCCAACCAAAAAAAAAAACACCACATGGCTTCGTCATACTCTATTTATAAATGGCATTTTGTGAGTGAGAGAGAATAGTTGACAGTGAGAATATAAGACATCAGATTGACAGCACTTCTACATCACACATCGCTGCCTCTGTACATGCTGCCAACAGACCTCAAGGAAAAACTGGCAAGACGCGCAGGTGTCCGATGGCTATTAGTGTAAAAAAAGTTCGTCATCTGTCAGTGACAAGAACCAGTAAGTGAACTAGCTGTCAATTAAACAAGCACTAATCTTGAGAAGCTTCTCACACTTGAAGGGTGAAAGAAAAATATGTGTGTGTGTGTGTGTGTGTCTGGTGGGTGGATGTGTTGTTTTATTGCCTGTCGACTTCTTGGTGCAAGACCTTTAGCAAGGCATTTCTCATGGTAAATATGTCATACACACATTTGGTAGAAGGCCATGAGAGAAAAAAAAAACCCCAACATGTCTGCAGACAATAAAACAGGCAGCAGAAGTAAATGTTTGCAAGAATCTTGCTTTCCATGGGTCCCTTATTGGGATTTTTTTTTTTTTTAAACATGAAAAAAACACTGAAAAAACAACAAACATGCAAGCTTACTACTGTAAAAAGAAAAATGCCTTGTGTACGTTTAAAATCATGTCGTGGGACCTCTGTGCAAGGATACATGGATAACATTTGTTGAGGTTATTAAAATAAAATATCTACAGTATCAAATTAGATGCGGGAGATTTGTAGGAATCCCAGTATACCCGATCAATCCAATTATCAATCCAGCTATGAATCCTGGCTCTCTTCACTCCAAATGAATTCAGTAAACCTTTAATTAGCCGGCACTGCTTTGATGCCACTCGGGTAACGTATAGGAACGGAGCCTGGCGAAGTACATCCTTTTTTTATCGGCCTGTCAATCTCTCACTAGAAGATGCATGGAGCAGCCGGGAAGAAGGTCCAGTTAGTTTACAGTCAATAAACGAGCCAGATGAAAATCAGAATTAATAGTGCAGCGTGAGATCAGAGAGAATATATACTGTAGCCTACATCTCAACAAAATACTAAAACACCACCTCACCTTTCCATCGGCACTATGGCGATAAAATACTGCAGTATAGCGCTACGTCTCATATTAACTATAAGGTTGGAAGGACATGCTGGATGCAACGACAAAGAGGTACTGTTTGGTGCCACAAAATATGTTATCAAATAATAAGCCGCAAAAGGAGACAACTTAATGGAATATCTAAATATATTTGCGTGGTCACGCTTAAAAGCAAAACCACGACGGCAACCGCACAGCCGAAAGCAATTTGTGCATTAGTGTAGGAAAGCATGCCTTGTCATTCATCTGCCACTATACATAATGTGGCTGTAGAGAATGGTGGTGCCATCAAGCACATAAAGCTTCTTTTCCTCTTGTCAGTTTTGAATAGATACTGATTTTTTTTATTGATTTTTTTTTTAGCCATTATGTTACTGTATGTTATTATAAAAAACATGATTTCCTGACAAAATCTTTATCAGTCTGGCTGCATTTCTCAATGCCGTAAGAGAAGTGTTCATACAGTCTCGACGTCACTTCGATGAGACTAAGTGTAAATTATGTGTAAATTAACAAAAATAAATGATTTTATACAAGCAGTATAATATTAGTAGTCAGGCAGAAGGTTTCATTCACACAGTAACAGGTGGTATTTTTCTCTTTTTCCATACAGTACTTGGACTAACACACAAACACACATATAATGTACATTCTGGTGGCGGCACGCTTGCTGACAGGTTGTAAAACAGTAATATCAGCTGTTCATCCCTGTGACATCAGAGACATGGGACAGAACTGAATGATCACGAGCCCGAGACACACCAGAGTTCAATCATCACCACTTTATCAGAGCAGAGAGGCGGTGTGCTGAAAAGCCACACATGGCTTTTTATTTTCCCATCACAGAAGTAACTAGAAAATATGCACAGCTCAGTTCGCTGCCATTCTTAACATTGAATACATATCACAACGACATTAGTAAGATAAGAGAGCTGAAAACAACAACTTTAATTGTGTCGTGTGTGTGTGTGTGCACATTTTTCATTATAACATTAAACCCTAAACAAAAATGCATTCTCGGATTGTTCTCCTAGAAACGCATAATATGAATCTCTGCAGCATAATGGCATAGTTTTCATGCTTGATTGTGATAAATTGCCAGTAGATTGCCGTTGTGAAAATGAGTCGAATCCTGACGTGCTTTGCATAACTCGTATTAAAGATATGGGCGAGGAAGAGACACAGATTTATGTCCTGAATGTAGCATGAAAATATATAAAGACAAAACATCTTTGGGTGTTGATGCCATTAACTGCGTTTCATTTATGTGTGTGGAGGGGCATTTATATGTGTGTAAATGGATAAGAAGTCCCAGTGCTATGGGCTATATATCGCTCTGAAGATCCTTTTAATTATCTCCAGTCCCCTTTTCTGTGTCTCTTGGTTTTCCTCTACCTCTCTACCGCTTCATCGTCTCCTTCAGCTCTTAGTGCCTCATTTCATGCTGTCTGTGTTTGTGCTCCTTTTGTTATATCTCTGCAATAGCCTTGGGAAGTCTGGGAGAAACAGTAAAAGGGAGTTTTCCACTGAGAAAGATTGTAAATTGAGATACGTTGGGCAAACACAGAGGAACGGTTTTATTGGCAGGAGTTTTGCATAATGAAATATTCCTTCTTTTAATATTGTGGCATTTGAAGATAATATACTTTAATATGTTTGAGAATGAATGGAATGAAAAGTATACCTGTAAACGTCTAATGCTGCTTGTTGATACTTGTATTAGATCACAGTAGCAGATTGACTCTCGCTGTCTCCCGTCTCTCATATATAATAAAAGTGAGACCTTGAAAATTGGCCTTGATGACAGGGAAAAAAAGGGGGAATTTAGTTTGTGGGTGTGGAAGAAGGCCGCCAGCTAAGCAAACACAGAGATTGTGAGTATGAATCATTACTACATCCACACATAGCAACACAATTAATTAGAAAAATAATGAAATCGTCCTATTTGAATTCTACAATGTCAACATCACATGAAGCTGTTGATGTTGAAGAGATAAGAGGTAGAAAAAAAAAAACCACAGCTCCTTAAAGTGGCAGCGTGGCGTTTCAAATCAATTTATTGAATCATTTTAAGTGCTGCAAAAATGCATCTAACCTAAATTATTATTTTTTTAGCATTTTCCACATATATCATATATCACACACACATGTTTCATAGTCTCCCTCTAAACACTACGCCTTACGCAAACACAAACATATACCTACATACACATTGTATATTGTGTGTATGACAATGTTATAATGGGGAACATATTACTGGTCATCAAAGCTTGTCAGTAGGCAGCTTTGGCAAATCAGCCACAACAGAGGCTCCATCACAAACCTGTCTGCACATTCCAAAGTATTCCCACTGGAGAGAGATGAAGCGATGCTCCAGAAGGAGGAGAAGGGGGGAGGAGGAGGAGGAGGAGGAGGAGGGGGAGGAGGTGGCAGAAAATAGGGGATGCAGAACTGACAGCCAGGCAGGCACAGGAATGGTTGTGGTGTCTTTGGAAGTGTTCATCTCATTATTCTGCTTTGCATTGAGGAACCATGTCATTCGTTGTCCCTTATTTTTCTCTGCACGTTATAAATCACCACATCTGCAGCCCATTAGAGAAGATACCAGCATCTTTGGTTTCGGTGTGTAAGCAGTAGGAGCCTCACTAGCAACTGCATCAGCGTCTCTGATTTCAAGTGTCAGATTTCTGTTTCTGTATCAAGATGCAGTATTATGTGAAGAGTAGTATCTCTCAGACCGGCCAACAACATTTAATTACCCCTCTTTATCAGCGACATTATTTAGTATGGTGCGGTCTCAAAAGGCTTAAGGATTATAATGTAATGTTTTGTATATCATTTTACATAATAGCATCTCATTCCATGTAGATATTTAGCCTCGTCTCTCGGTTAAACAAGTAAGTTGGTTATAAACCTTTAATGATAAAATACATTGTGTAAATGCATTAACTTCCTGACAGTAATAGTCCACTAGCTTGTTGTGCTACACATCACAACCTCCTGGCTATGAATTGAAGGTCTTCAACAGGTCAAAAGGTCGCGACAAGCTAGTGAAACGCTATAAATGGAAAGTCAGTTCCCTGCGTGTGCAGTGGCAAAGGCTGGAAACGTGATTGCTGTTTCTAAGCAAACTAATGTGACCTTAATCTTCATGGTGTCACCCAGTGCAGCGGTATGGTTCACTGATGCTCTGTTCATGAGATCGTCCTATAGTCTTGTACAGTGGATGCAATGGTAAGAGCACCGCCGTATGAGAGCAAGCATGGCTTTTTAAATTATTTGAATTATTTCTAAGCAAAAGGGTGATGATGAAAAACACGGGTGTCTATATTGGTTGAAAACATTCAATAAACACTGAGATGAATTTTCCCTGCAATTTGGCTGTCTGGCCTTTATAGAATATTTAATTATAGTTGGCAGTGACAAAGCTAAAGTGCTCGCCTGTACTTGATCATGAAAGAATTTTGATTAGCGTTAATGATAGTCTAAAAAAGTTTGAATTTTTAAATCACAGACACTAACAAACAATCATCAAACCACGATGACACATCGCACATCTGATAGTGTTCGTTACTCACCGTCACACCCTGAAGGGACTGTCAGAGTTGAGCACTGAGCTTAATTATTTATTTATTTATTTATTTTTAAATTAAATTACAGTTAACTTTTACCAGTTGATATGATACCACACAAAGTAGAGACAGTAAAAAAAATAAAAATAAAATAAAAAACCTGACGCATGGTTAAAATGAAAAAAACGACACAACATTTGACCCGCTGGGGAAAATAGCATTAACCCTAGCCACAGATATTACTAGTGGATGGCTGTTGACTGTGGTGCTATGGAGTGACAGACAGAGGATGGATAAGGCTAATATCTCAAAGCAAATGCACAACCATCCCTCTTCTCTGTGGCAGCAGGATTACTCAACCGTCCTGTAAGCCTTTAATACTTCCACACTGACAAATTCAGAAGCAAAATAGTCGGTACACTTGACATGTGCTTACCGTAGCTTAGTTTATGTCAGAACCGGGTTCGTTGCAAAGTTGTGACTCGATGATGGGTTTTCACTGTTAATTAATTTTTTTCGGTCGTTACAAACACCTCCGCGGCTTAAACGCATGAGTAACCGGTTGTTTGGCCTTCCAGGAAGCTTCTTTTGTCATGTTACAAATCGGCAACTGGAATGACTAAAACTGCATATGACTTTAGAGTAATCTGACACAGCAAGCACGGAGTTCTATTGGAAACAGATAAAAATCTAGTTGCATTAAAGCTCCGAGGCTGCGGGGAAATGCAACTATAGCGCTGACGTTCGGTGCTGAGCAGGAAAGGGGAGAAAAGATTTTGTGTCAGGGGGGGGGAAATGGATCGAGCCGAACAGTGTCTCCCCTACAACAATAGGAGCTGAATACATTAAACACAACAGGATGATACACAACATGATTCGTATGTAGAAGAAATGGAGGAATATCCAAAAGCATAATTCTTGATGCAGCTCATATATGAGCATACTAGTCACAAAGGCCTATCCACTACAGACAGATTTGTTGATTTGACTCTCCCAGGTTTTTTTTTTTTTTTTTTTTCCCCCTGTCTGTCTCACCTCGTCAGCAACTTATTCTCCGAAGATAAGCACAAAAAAAAAAAAACATGCACGCACACACACACGCACACACACATACGACAAGGCCAATAAAGAATAACTCACATGTGTGTAATGTAGGGGAACCATTAACAGCGCTGAAAATTCACAATGCCTCCCAGCTTATTATCACACATAAACCGAGATTCAGCAGATGTTGTTGTTTTTTTGTTGTTTTGTGTTCTTGACTAGGCAACAGCTCATCTCTATTGCAAAAATTAAACATCCGTTTGCCGGAGAAAGTAGAAGAAAAATGAAGGCGGGGCTATTAATGTAATAATTAACGGGATTAATTATCTGACACATAATGCAGTTTGAAGGTCAGTCATTTCTTTCCTGTTGTTTAATTTGACACACATATGTATACAGGGCAATCCCGACACAATGTACACACAGACACACACACACACAAAAGAAACAGCTTCACATGTTGATAATATTGCCACACACCCAGGAGCCATATGGTCTTTGTCATGAATCTCTTGAGTACTTCCCCTCTTCTCTCCCTTCACCGTGCCGCTGCAAGCCAAACAAACTCTTTTCCTACGTCCTGACACTCTGGCACAAATCTGGCTCTTGGAAACGCTGAGCCTAGGGGAATATATAGCGACTAAAATTGTTTAGACAATAGTTGCAGTGCGCTCGCCCCCAGTCTCCAGACTGTAAACACAAACCAGCTGTCCCCGGAGTGTAATACTTATTCACTGATCTAACCGTGGGCCAACCGGGAGAGCATGGAGCGGAAAAAACAGGATGCGAAAACAAGAGGCTAGCACAGCGTTCGCAGACTGTCACAGGCAATTGGAAATAAACACTGATATCTGACTTTGCGGCTGTGGATGAAGAGCATTTACAACGTGTCTGTGTTTGTCTTTTCAAACTATATCACCCCTCATCCATATGGAGAGAAGATGACAACTTCCCCTGAAACATACTGCTCTACTGCCACTTAGGATCTTTTACTGCGTTTATCCAGAGTGACTACAGACAGGATGTTGTCAGTGACAGTGACAGCTATTTGAAGTGAGGAGCCATTAGTTAATGGATAGGTGCAGGCAGAGAGAGAGAACCTGACCTCTCTTTCTTCACTGCCTCGCACATTTCCTGAACCCGCTCGTTTCCAGCATAAGATTAGAATCAAAGAGGGGCGGACAGGGAGACGGACCAGGGGTCCCACCCTCAAGCTGTCAATCTCACAGCCAGGCGTATCCCGCGATCCACTTCAGAGAGCACGGTGTTACGGTGAACATGTCTGTCATGTTAATGCAGTCACTTAATTACCACAAGACGTCATATGGCTTCCGCTGGCTTTCCCCTTTTCAAGATGTGAATGTGATGCATACGTTTAAATATGAACACTGTATAGATAATTATGTTTTATATTTCTTTATTGTATGTGATGATGCACAAAAACTAAGCTGGCACATAAGAAGCATAAGTTAGTCAGTTGTTTGGAGGGAGGGTGTGTGAAAACTTTTACTGTTTGAAAAGCTAATTATTTTCTTCTTGCTGTTCTATTGCGTTTGCCTCAAATTATGCAGCCAAATACTTAATTTTAGGAGTGATCCGTTATTGGAAGTCGCTATAATTTGAATTGAACTGAAGTTCGACATCCAGCTGTGTCTTGTAATTCCAGACGGGATGGGCCAAATGAATTTGCCATGATGTGGAAATAAAAATAAAAACAATGAATACATAGACACACTACTGAGAGGGGGCTGTTTCTGCCTATTCTCTCCATACTTCCACATGCATGAGGAGTGCTATGCTTACATGGTTGTCTTTCCCTGTGGCTCAGCACTACATTGTTGTGGTTTAACCTTCATCCTAGCCACAAGCCACACTTTCCTCTAGCAAATGGGCAGTGTCCAATTAGTTTAAGAATACCATTTATTCCTCTCCCTTACTGAACCTAAAAACAGGTCTACTATCCAATAACCTTTAGAGTACACAGGCTGTGACTTTGCCTTCACCTCAATAAAGTGCTTCATGATTGAATCAAGTGGCTGAGGTCAATAGGACATATGTTCATTTCCCAGGGTCCTCTAGGGTCTCTGCAGGCAGAAAAAAAAATATGCTGAGTGTCTTCTGTGACATTTATAGGATGGGAACTAAGTTATATGTCTTTTTTTTTTTCCTTTTTTTTCATTTAATCTCTTTCGCTTTTAGAGAGGGCTCCACTAGTGTGTGTGTGTGTGTGTGTGTGTGTGCATGTGTCTGTGTGCATGCTGTGTGTGTGCTTACACGGTATTTCAACCCTGTGGACATGCTTCAGGCAGCAGCGCATACTACATCTGTCACTGTCTCTACCATGTCACTTCAATTTTCTGCAAAGAAGTTTCACTCCTGTGCCTTGAAGGACAGACACTTCATTCTCTCTCGCCTTCGCTTCCACCTGCTCTGTCACTCCTTTCTTGCACCCATCACTTTACATCTGTCACCCTCTAACACTATCTTTTGTCAGCCATCTCCCCACTTTTCATCACCTCTCCTTTACTTTACTTAAATCGGCACATCGGCATTAGAAAAAAAAAATATATATAACACAGTAAATTAATTCAGAATTGATTCGAGGCTTTTTATAGGGAATTAATTACCCACTGTCGCCTTCATATTTACTTTTTTTCTATAATGGATCAAATGAGTAATGCTCTGTGGGATTCTTGTCAATGCGCAGCAGTGTGTTTCCTTCATAAGTAGCCAAGTCCATGAACTCGTCATATAATACATAGTGACAGAGATATTCATGACAGCCAATCATTTAAATGAACTCTGACTACTTAATGTTTATTTGTAAGGACAAAGCGACTAGACTATTCACTGAATAGACCAAGCTTGTGGTCTTAAAACACAGTCACCCTTTTATATTCTGCTTCCTTTACAACGTTAAGCACTATGCAACATAGGTGACAAATGATTGAACAAGTCTATTGACAGAGTGAGGTCAATCCTCCCTTTAACACTACGCAGCTTTGCAGTCCTCTCCTAAACTCCCTAACTCAGCAGCATTTGCCAAAGGGGGTTCTGTTTTACTATCCAGCCCCAGGGTGACCCATGAATCTGCGTGACCTCTGAGGGATGAAGCAGGGAGACATAACTCATCCGGGCAGCTTCAACAAGTCCTCCCAGTGTTCCTGCCCGACCTTAACAACCTGGCAGTAAATTTAGCGAACTTCAAGTAATAAACTCTCCCCCTAGAGGGCTTAGCTTCTTAGGGAAAGGAGTGCTGATCTAGCAGTACCATGATACCGTTTGACCATCGCTTTCATTACAATTCAAAAAGGTGAAATAGATACAGGAGGGTTATTATTATTCTAAAACCTTTGCAAAATATATGCCCAGGAGACCGAGCTTGGGCCGTTTGCAAGCTGAAACAGCTGAGTAGAGCAGAAGGATCGACGGTTCAGGATGTAAAGCTATTCAGTGTGAGAGTACGTTGTTAAATCTTATCACCAACACTTCCCTTCCTTCTTTCAGTGCATTTTTAACTCTTGTTATTTTCCATGACTGACTCTACTGTTTTTGGACTTGCAGAACCTGTGCCTCCATAGGGATTCACAGACCATCTGCACTTACTAACCCTAACCTTATTCTGATGGTTGTAAGCCCTGACCTTTTGGTCTCTGACCTCTGCCTGCTTCATTCCACTCACTCTAACTAATATATATATATATATACACACACACACATACATTTGTCTGCTGCGTGCAACCTGGCAGATTCCAGCTTGATACATACTGCAGTGAAAGGCTGTTTAACTGGCAACAGCACACACTTGACACTTGCAACTCAACGATTCGGCGAGTTGACAGTGTCACCTGTTAGGAACACACTCACCCCTTGTTTAAACCTGGGGACTAAAGCAGACACACAGCTGCTGCCTGTCTGACAGGTGTGTCACATAGTGAATTTCCACCTGTCCCTAAACCGTAAAAATGACCTTTAAACCATAATTGGAAGAAAAAAAACAAACTATGATAATAATATTTGATTTAAATATTGTCTTCGACGTGTCTAATTAGATCAATTAAATTTTATTGGAGTTCAAAACATGAAATCACTCTATTTTTATGTTAGGTGGTAAACAGCTGTGACTTACTGGCTACTTCCAGAGATGCATTGTGACTGATCGCCTGGCCAAGATAGTTTCGGGCCATGCACACATAGCTGCCGTCGTCGGGCTTGCTCCGTCGTCCGTGGACGATGCGTAGGAAGAAGAGGGAACCGCTGGGCAGCAGCATACGGTGGGAACGGGGGTTGTCACGGTCCGTCTCAACACGCTCCCCATCTTTGTACCATTCCACTGTGGGCGTTGGACGGCCCTCTGCCTTGCAGTTGAGAGTGGCTGGTTCCCCCTTGGACACAATGAGGTCCGATGGGTGCTCCACAATGCGAGGAGGGAAGTCTTCCTGCCGCAGACGAGACCCTAGAGGGGGAAGGCGAAGAAAAAAGGCGATAAAACAAAAAAGAACAAATTAGTTCTATGTATACACTTTAACGCCAAATTAGCTATATAATACAGCTGTAAATGTCAGTGGAAAACACACGACAAAGAGCCATAATGAAATCCTTCCAATAAAGAGTAGCACTAATCAAAACAGTATTTGCTCTGAAGGATTTAGACAAGGCACATTATTATTACTGTTCAAGTGCCATGTATTAACAATAATCCAGTCTGACAATATAATTACCACATAATCGCATGTCACTCATAAAATGTTTTGCTTTTTGCTTGAGCAGTCGAGGATTGTAAATTAATAAATAATGTAATATATTAAAAAAAAAAAAAAAAAAAAAAAGCCTTAAAACATGTATTTGTATTCATACAGCTTTTGAGAAAAGCTTTGAAGCTGGATTACAATAGGATTATAATATTATCTGTGAGTCCAGTGACACAACACTACACAAAACCGCTGTTCTAAATGTTCAATATTAGTTTTAATAAAGACAAATATCTTCTTCTACAGCAAACGGTACAGAGAAAAATTAGGATTCCAAGTGCATTACAGCATGAATGTTGGGATGTTTGCAGCAAAAGAAAAAAAAGGATGCACATCCTCAACATGAGGCATTGCTCTCTCACTCCACCGTACTGTAAAATGTATGTCCAGTTGTGCGTATGTGTGTTTACTTATGCTACATTCACCATTTGGAGCCAGTTTCACCACAGCTTCTGAAATCGTTAAATCAGCCATAGAAATACGAATCGATACCTCCCAACCATACTCACTCTAACAACCACAAAAATCACCTTTAATCCCCAAATACACTGTTGAGATGTCAATCATGCTGGTCTTCTCAAAGAAACTGTGTAACAATGACTCCCTGTGAGGCAGAGGACACAGCCAACCTCCCTAATGAGATCCAGGTACACACCGCCACACACACACACACACTCATCCCCTCCTTCCAGTATTGTTTGAATCTGGTGTGGATTCCTTCAAAACAGCTACAGGTGTTTTTGTTTTACATAATCTAGATCAGATTTATAATCGCCTTTAACTTAAGAACGAAATGCATAAGCAACTGTGCTAAAACTGCAAAGACACAATAGGGCGAGAGACTGAAGAGAGCCGAAAAAAAGATGGAAGATAATGCGGCATTAATGTCAGTCATGCAGCCACTGTTTACCTGTTTTATTGCTGTGGGTACACTTGTCTGTTCTTTTCTGCTGGTATAAACACCATCTTGCACAGCCTTTCAGCAGGTCACGCTTTAATGTGCCAAAGGCCCTGTAAAGCAGATAATCACTACTGTGCTAGATAGTGATGAGTTTCTACACTCCTCGCTGCAACCAATAAATCCCACACAGACAAGTGTTTACCCAGAGAGATAACACCTCACACATTGTGAAATGGGTGAGAATTTGATCCACCGGCTAGTGTGGTAGATTATTTGTGTTTGCACAAATCACAATTCACTGTATTAAGTCATAAACAAAGTATTTGATAAGCGTGCGAGCTTATCAATAAAAAGTTTATGCTTTTCAACCAAAAGCTCCATAAAACCGTTTTTGACAGCAGTCTGATTAAATGGATCTGGACAGCTGAGATAAAGCCTTCCACTGCCAAATACTACGCTCTGTTTTTTTATTTTTGCTTGCCTCATTTGTCTTGTTTTCAGTCACTGTCAACCAAACTAAAAAGCAACATGCTAATGAATGACACAATGTGTAATTGTACAAAAGGTATTTACGCTCCTAAAAGTGCTCCTAAGTAAAAAGTTTGTCACCTGCAGCACCTTTATTTTCTCAACAAAGAGGGAGGTAATGACACTAAAATCAGAGTGACCAAATCAGGCAACAGTTTTGGAAATGTACACACAATGATCAGGGTTCATTCAAACTCCAAAAATACAGAGATGTCTGCTTCCACCCCAATAGTATGGAGGTTTAATCAAAAAGGAGGCTACAGCCATGCTACCAACCTCACTTTTGCACAAGTCAGAGGATCTCTAATATAAGTAGGATTCATCCTCTGGGGACCATCAATCGTTTTCTTGGTAGAACGTAATTATTGGGAATACTGTTCCTTTTTTCAGTGCTGTGAGCAAAAGAAAACCAAAAAACAAACAAACAGGTAAGAAACAAATTGTGCTGCCCAGACTTGGAACTGAAAAGTCATGTAACCTGAATAACCAAAGTATCATCTGTCGCATTTGACGCTAAAAGAGTTCTGAATCGAGAGGTACTGTTATTGGTGTCCGATTTAAACCTGTAACAGAACAAAATAAGCAAGGTGGTCATTGTGGTTTTTTAGTCCCTGTTCACAGCAGACATGCAGCTTTCCTTGTTCTAATTGTGCTGGTACCTACAGTATAAGTGTCCAAGCAGCTCCCTAAGCTCCCTGGCATTACAAAAAGGTGATATCAGCCTGCCACAGGTGGGTCCCCCAGAAGACCAGGCTTTATCTGCAAAGGCCCAGCAGCCAGCACACTATCAGTATGCAAAAACATGCACAGAGATGCACAATGGATTACATACATACACACCAAAGGTCATTTGTAGCACCTGTGCTCCTACAAATATGTTTTCTTTTTTTTCTCTCTGTCAGTCAACCCTGAGGCAGTTCTGCTGTCTTGTGAAGATCAAGGGGAAAGAAAGGGAACGAAGAGCAACGAATACAAAAGAGAAAGGAGCCTGTACGTACAGTTTTGTCTCAGACAGTGAGGAGTAGAAAGCAGGAGTAGTAGTTTGGAATAACAAACTAGGTATTTTGTGTTTCTTTCAAGTAGGTTTGGTGAATGTGCAAGGCAGAAAAGATGGCATAAGGGGGAAAACAGATGATAAAGGAGGGGAGAAACGGGATTTAAAACACCAAATCATGAGTACAGAGATCATAATAACACAATGTGACAAATATGAATGTAATTTACTGCAACGTTGGTGGTCTCGGACTGACCCACCGCAGTGTCATTTACAGTACAAATACCATATGTATTTAGAAAGAATGAAAGAAGCTACTATGACTGTTTGGATCCAAACCAAAGAAATATACAGAGAAAAGCTCAAATGTCACAATCAAACTAGGTTGCTGCCCTGAGGTTCCTCTAGCTGTCAGCTAGAGTATGAAAAATTACCTTCAGACAGGCGGACAGACACATGGGCACACACTGAAACACACACACACACACACACACAGTGTACATCAACTCAAATTCACATTTAGAAAACTCAGACGAATCTATAAATTCACTTCTTAAAGAATGCGCCAAATCGCCTCTGTGGTTTTCCCAAATAAGCAATTACAAGAAAAGCAGCGGGTGACATTTATTAATGCAGAATGCTGCAGACTTAGTGCCACCCCTTGTGGTGCTGCTGACAGCTGTGCGATGCAGTCAGCTTGATCAATGACTCCAAAATGTACCAGAGCCACAGTTGTGGAAATGGCAAATTCTACACCTGTGGTACTGTGGGATTACCTGCGCTCGAGTGCCAAACGCCAACGAGTAGCAGTCAGGCACAGCTAATAAAGCCAGGCAGATTCAGTGGGAGGCTTAAGAGTGTACAGTAAATGGAACCGCTATGTCTCGTTAAGGCAATCGCTTTAAGGCTAGAGATGGTGGATCAAAGTCGGTTTTTTTTTTAAAGGGTGAGACAGAGAGGTTCCAGATTCACAGCACTGCTCCTGTAAGTCAAATGACGCCACATGAACAAGACGGCTATCCGAGGTCAGATCAACAAGCGGGATACCGCGAGAACGAAACGAAATGTGACAACAGAAACATTTAGAGCGTAAAAAAAAAAAGAAGAGCAAGACAAAAGATCACCGTATCACCAAGGAGTATGTCAGGGCAACCTAACTGAAGTCAAATAAACACCGAAAATTGTTTTGGTTTTGAGTTATAGCGGTCAACAAGGGGTCAGGGTGGTGATAACATACAGTCAAAGTCTCAATGAGACAAAAAAAATAGTGGCTTAAGTATGAATTTGTTCACATGAATCACGTGTCTGAATATGAAATGAGACTAAAATATACTCACAGACCCAAAACCAGAAAGCTTTCTGACTCTGACACTTGACTCACGCAGTAATAATACAAAGTATTACTGTGATTAGTGGATTATATTATGTTTAAGTGTTTACTGTGCATCACTGCCACCACCTTTGGTATTTTAAGCACATCTGATTATACAGAAATGTCAGCAAAAACATTCAACAAATCCTCTTTTCTAAGGCATGAAAAGGGGTCTATAAGAGACTCACAATAACTTATTTATAAGTAATACTTTTCTCTTTATTTTTTCTTATACTCATATTTTGGATATTTGACTAATATGCCTCATGACAGATCGATGATACCTTCACATTTAACAGACAAATATGAAAATGGCATCAATCTTCTAATTTAACTCTTGACAATAAAGCAAATAAATGTACTTCCTTAAAATGTCGAACTGCTTGTGTTGCTCATCTCTTTGAGACACATACTCTAAACACACACACACACACACACACACACACACACACGTTCATTTGCAAAGTAAAACACAGGCAACCAATAAATGCCAGACATTCTTTCTCAGGCTGTATAAACTACAATTAAGTGGAACAGTTGAACACTGTCATTCACTTAAGTATGTGGGGGAAGGAATGTGTGTGTGTGTGTGTGTGTGTGTGTGTGTGTGTGTGTGTGTGTCTATGCCTGTGTGTGGCCAGCCAGGACAAGGTGTCTGCAACCGCACTCTCGCAAGATTAAATACTGAAACATTTGACCTCCTTAATTGCATTTGGTAAAGGTGATTTTAATCAGATGGAAGTTATTATTATTATTATTATTATTAAAAACTTTTTTCTTTCTTTTTTACATCATTATAAATCAGTGTTTCTTCCTTCTGCCACTCTTCCAACACAATGTACAATGAAGCAGCCCCCCAGAGAGGAGAGTCAAGGTCACGGACATGATAACACCTCCCGACTGCAGCACCCAGATGTTCAGGGAAAGATATGAGCTGAGTGGGACTGTTAGTATGAGGAATCCGCTTGCAATCTTAACACAATGCAGTCTTATGGATTCATATTACAACATGGACAGAATGAGTTTTCTTTATCAGTTAATCTGTCAATTTTTTCTTTCTTAAATCAATTCATCTTTTAGCCCTTAAAATGTCAGAAAACACAGAAAATCTTCACATTTTGAGAAGCTGTTATAACAATAATGCAATCAATACATAATTAAAGTTGTTGCCATTCTTTTTCGATCAATTAAATGATTGATAAATCAACTAATAGAAAGAATATCAAAATGCCTCTGCAATCTGTTTGCATCAAATTACTTTTACCCCACCCCTGTCAGTGAGAATTGTGTACAAATATTGATTTATTTCTTTATTTTTTTTTGTCATAACAGAAAGTTTATGGTGAAAATCTACTTTGGAGTAGCATCTGTTAAATGGTTACTGTAAAGGTAACAAGCGATAACGTCCCCCAGGCCAGAATCAAACCAGAACATTGCTGGTGCACGATAAATATCTGAGCCAACTAGGTCACCAGGACATTTTTAACTGGAGAATAAATCCATCAAGCTGTCTGTTTTTTTCAAAAACCACACATTGTGTATCAGAAGGCATAAAACAGTATATTACATTCAATATTCCTAATAATATTTAATAATCTGATTGTCTCTGCCTCAGTTTATAGACATTAAACTGAAATCATGGTCAAGTAAACATGGTATATTTTCAGTAATGCCTGTAAGTGTTTACTGATAATCCCTGATTATGTCAAATATTAAATTTTCACTTTTGATATATTGACTCTATAGTGTATATTGCTTTGCCATAGTAACGAAGTACGCTGAGGTGTGTGATAGTCAGGAGGCTTACCTCCTGTATTTGTGATGAGAAACACCTTAAGAGCATCATCACTGGCTGGAAAGGCCAGCAGCCTCTCTCTCTCTCTCTGGAAGGCTTATCCTCACTCCATTAAATGTTCAGCGGTGAAGTAAAGTGGCCGTATAGACCGCTGATTATCATTCATGCAGAGCTTAGACGCTAAACTATCCCACGAATAGGACAGACACAGGTTAGTTTTCACGACAGAAACAACCCGCTTTTGGTTAATCGTATACATTAGTTTGATGTGATGATGACACATCTGTAATATAATCACTTCAACAGAACGAGCGTTTGACCATCTGTAGTTTATCATTTCCTCCGAGGATTGCAAGCGATAAAAGTGTCATGTAAATTGTGTGTTTTGCTAAATTAAATGAATGAATACATTAATATTGGATTAGCTTCACGCTGTGTCATTGCATGGTCACAAGAGCATGTCTGCATGGCCTACATTTATTTTCTGCTTTTCAATTGAGCCCCTGGTAACGGCAGCCCAGATGTGAACTGACTGTCATACTGTGGAGGGAGAGAGAGAGAGAGAGAGAGAGAGAGAGAGAGAGAGAGAGAGAGAGAGAGAGACTTTGCCCAGAGCACCAAACTCATCTGCAAAATGGAAGCTGCCCTCTCACCAGGACGCTCTGGTGTCTGAGGACTCACTTCACACAAACGTGCGCGTGCAGACACAGAAACATACACGTCCTGTAAATATGCATTAGATAATATCACAATATAAACAGATATATCCGACCGTTCTTAATTACATTTCTGTAATGAAGAGCCTGAATAAATGTACACAGCCCCTGGATATCTTTGAACTGTATTGACACCAAAACCAATTATAATATCAGCTTTATTTGTCAGTGAGGACATTAATAGGATATTAATAAAAGAAGGTACATTCGGCCTCAGGGGATTATAGGTCAGTGCTGTGGAGATTTATTAAAAAATTTTCCTGGCTTTGTTAATAACCTGCGTAGCAAAAAGAGGAAGGTGAGTCTTATTTTGCCTTCCCAAGGCCAACTGTAGGAAAGTACCATCTTCATCTATACACCTGCTATATATATATATAGTTGGATTATGCCTGACTTTAAAGGAATATTTCATTAAGTATGAAGCTAAAGCCAGAAGATGATCTTATCCTTTTAAGATTAATTAATACTGGAAGTAACAGAAAACAGGTAGACTGGATCTGTCCAACAGCACCTCTAAAGCCCACATAAACATGTGATCTAACATTTATTTACTACACATACACAAACAGAAAACAGAAACCTCACCCAGGGAATAGACGGAGAGACTCCGGGGAGTCATTACACTTCAATGCAATGCAGGAAGAGCCAACACCTCGTTACAAACAAGATAACAACTGAGATATAATGTGTCGACTAGTCAGCTTTAGAGGTGCTGGTTTGTCATTTTTAAATCAACTTTGGAAAGAACATATTAGCTTTTTTTCCCATGTGCTAAACTAAACTAATCCTGGTTTATTTTTTTCATAATGCAGAGCATAGCACATCACACCCTCTCGTGATACGTATGTGCTGCTATCTGAGCTGCCTGCCACCTGTTTGACTTGAGCGCTTCTTGGTACGATGTGTGCACGAATACTTTATGCAGGATAAAGATAAAGATAAAGATAAAAAATGCATCTCTGTCCACATCTAAATTAGTTTCACTGATCAGATCAACAATAGTCCTCCACACTTAACTGTGTTCCCTCACAATTAAACATATCAGACTCGCTGAAATTTCTTTTTTTTTTTTTTTTGACAAATCAACACACTAACCTGTCATTGCTTTTAAAGAAATTGTGTCAAAATGTGACTTATTGTATCTAGAAACAGTTTCTTTAAGTTCAGCAATGTGACACACTGGCAGCAGTCAAGCCAAGAAACCAAATGCAAATCTTATCAAAACACAGCTGCTGCTGCTGCTGCTGCTGCTGCTGCTGCTGCCACATTGTTACCTTTATGAAAACCTCATTTTTAGTTTTAATAAAAATCTACATTTGACAGACCTTTATCTGCATATGTATATGTGCATACCAAAGAATTTTTTTTTTCTCAAATGTAATCTGCTGGTTGAGTTGAATATTGGCCAAAAAAACAAAAAAAAATTGATGATAGGCAGTCTCTGATGGGAACATAATACATAAAGCCCAGAGCCTCATTTATAAATGAAGGGTAGACAAGGAAAAAGGTTACCCTCCAAATCCCATTTTTATTTTTTTATTTATTTTGTTTTCAGACACCAGTCTGTATAACCTGTAGGAAGAAGCAATACTACAAGCAGTAATAAATCACTGCAGTGAGAAAAGCCACGATGTCAGAGTTCAGTGAGGATGAGAACAGACTTCTGGAAAGCCATAATATACTGACCTCTTTTTTTTTTTTTTTTCACTGCAAACCTGCTTGTGTCAATCACCTCCACTGGGCAAACCGTCTTCTAACTGTGTTCTTGACAAATTGCTTTTCACTTCCATGTTTGACACGAAGGATTGAAGAAGTCTTTATGGGAAGACTTCTTCAATCCGTTCTTTCTATCATGAATTGTAAAGCTTAAGCTTTTACAAAAAGACTTTATGGGGGTGATTAAAATCATATGTTATTAATTTGAGAATTTATCTGTATGAACAGCTCATTATATGACACTGTGGTGTGGTACTGCTGTTGATCATACATGCCGGCACAAGGCTGGTTGTTGACTTAAGGTATACGGTTAAAGCCCAGCTTCCCAGCTCCGTTTGCTATGCGGATTGAACTTGAGGGTCCAAAAGAGCTGTGGCCATCAATCTTTATATGCTTTTTTTTATTTATTATTTTGTCAAAAATGCTTTAAGTGGTGTTTCTGAGGTAAATTGCTGTTCTAATGAATTGCTGCAAGAATGCAAAACTTTGCTTCCAATTTGCTTCCAAATCTTGGCAACAGTTGTAATGATCTGCTGATTGAAGATTCGTCTGTTAAACGTAATTGAAATGATTTGTCAAAAAAAATAATAATAATAATAAAAAATAAAGCTGAAGGCAACAATTTCTCATAAATCTCACTGCCAAACCGACCCCGTTTCGGGAATATAACAGCTTTAAAATTATGGCTACAGGACACACTTGATATCAATCTTGCTACAATAAAGTAGTTGTTTGAAGTGAGCAAAACAGTGCAGGTATTTTGGCTGATTGGAAATAAAGCTTAAGTCTGTTCCCTTTAGTTATTACTGCAGTGGAAAATCACAGGCTTATGGGAACAAAATGTCTAAGATTAATGGCTGTCAGAAGTTTAGTTTTATATCTTCATACATGAAAAATCTGAACTAGTTAATCACTATATTTCAAAAACTCAACCGCCAAAGACTGCATCTTGTCAAGACAACACTGCTCTGTGTTCACCTCTTCCAAAACACCTTGACACTATCCCTGTCCACACTTTCTTTCCATCCCACTCTCTCACTAACCTGAGGCATATTTCATTGGCTGTCTTACCACTCAGCAACCTCTAGTTATATGGACTTCCAAAAGAAAGCCTTTGGCTATACTGTAACCCTGCACGGCAGCAGAGAGACTGGAGTGTAATGAAGTACAGCCTGCATGGACCATCTTTTTTCCATCTCTTTTTTCTTTCTTTTTATTTACAGAAACTCTGGAGCTAAATTAACAGATGTAACAATCAAAGACTGTTGATGAATGTGTGGAAAAAAAATAAAAAAGATCCATGCTTCCTTAAGAGGAAAATTAACAAATGAACTTTGATACTGTAGATGAAATACTATTAAAGATACATACATACTGCATAACTTCTCAGCTCTGACATCATTTTATGTAATTTGTTGGAGACTGTTCATCCCCAACGTCAGATTAGCTTTTGAAAGCCGGCCGTGAATAAACCAAACAGATGGTTAAAAACACAGACTAAAGGTATGTGTTTTGAAAAAAAAAAACGTCTTTCATTCATAGTGTGGGCAACATCATTCTGTCCTACATAGTGCAAATATCTCCCACTGGATCACCCGCTAGCTAATGAGATGGTATGTCAAAAGGCTCCAGATGCTTAGAAAGGCTGCATTCCAACGTCAACCTTTTGGTTACATTAGGGTACGTCTCCCTCATCGTTTCCTGAAGGCTCACTCACGATGAGCCAAGTTAAGGACTGGGTTTGATTTAGATGTATTAGGACGAATGTCTATACTTCTATACATACTTCTATTTACAGTACAGTACATCGAATTTATCATTTATATTTAGAAGTCTGTAAATGTACTCACAGCCCCAGTTTAGATAGCAAACATGTCAAATCTGTGCAACAACTCATTATCAGCTAATTATCTAATATTGCGATTTTGCACTCACACTCCTGCCTTATTACAGGTTACATATAAAGGCATCACAGTTGGATGGTTGTAAATTTGCCCATTATCAAAACTTTTAGAGCCACCGGCATCATCATTCATCACTCCTGCTTATCTGTGAATCCCATCCTAAAGCAATACAAATGCCAGCTAAGAATAGATCTACTAATTAAAGCAATTTATGCATGTTTTGTGCTCTTCGGTGAGAGAAAGAGGGAAAACAGTCCTTTATGCTGCAGTCTTCACATAGAGGGCTTTGAACCCTGTCAGTGAGACAGGAGATGAATGCAGGCGAGAGATGAGAAGGATTGAAGAAATGGCGGAGGGATAATGTGTGCTACTGATGTGTTCCGTCACAATACTGAGCCGTCTTATGTTTAATAGTCAGCCTGATTGATGATATGCGTGTGCCTTTTGTGTGAGAATGGATCTCACGGCGTATCTATGCGTGAAAGTGAAAATACGGTGAAAGACAGAAAGCATTATTGATGCTATTGACTATTAGCAGATGTAACCTCTGCATCTAAGGTCAGACTATTACCATGACCTTTAAAGCTGTCCTTTCGATATATTAATTACTCTTAAACCAAAAAATCCTCGAGGAATACCGTACAGCATCATTCTGACAGCAACCAGCGCGTGTAAGCGCCTCAGTCTTTGATGGACAAGTTGCAGGGTCACACGGGTACAACCGTTCGCTTTTCAGAGACACAGTTTGTCTGGAAAAAAAGAAGCAATCTTCCAGCGGTAGCCCATCACAATGAGACGAGGAAACAAGCTGGATGGATTCACAGATAAACCACACATCGCAGGTGTGCGATGTGTGTTTACAATTGCTTATAAAGCCTCAAGACTGTGAAAGAGCAGATTTATCTACAGACGTAATTATCCAGAGTGCCTCAGCACACAGCCGTAGCTGGATACTGACCTCAGAAAAGGAAGCTTAGACCAAAAGAGTACAAACAGCCCAGAGAAAACCACAAACCCAGGGGAATGTCTTGGCCTGGAAGCTAGTCTATCTAAATGAAAATGGCTATCGGGTCACTATGTGGGCTACTCTTTACATTTTTGTTGTTTTGTTGTTTTGTTTTTTGTTTTTTTGTTTTTTTTGGGGGGTAAGGGGAGCATCTCAAAAGTCAACTTAAGATCACAATAATCAGTCCTAACAACATTTTTATCTGTCTAATTACCACATTCAATTAGTAGCTGAAGCAGAAGGTTTGTATGTTTATGTTTGCATGTTTATTAATATATTTTATATATATTTATATGCTTGCTTGAGTCAAGATTTTTAATGTTCTATTATTTTTTCCAGCTCATACTCATACTTTATAATATGAGATTGTGAGTCAACAATCAATTGACAGTCAATTGAATAGCTGATTGACACATGAACTATGATACAATTCCTTTACACAGAAATGAGTGATAGGAGGAAGGATTAGGAACAGTGTGTGTTAGGATCCCCCTCCAGGCGAGGAACCTGCTACCTTCGTAGGGCAGGCAGATTGTAATCGATCCTCCTTGAAATGAGGAGTCATGTGGGTATGTGTGTGTCTTGGAATGTGTACATACGTGCATGCTTGCGTGAAGGTGTGATGACCTGTGAACTGCAGGCCTACAGGCACTTGTTAAAGCTCTCGCTAGCTTTCAGTTCCACAGGGCTGGCAACCGCCGCTCTGTCTCACAGCACCACAGGAAACAAGCGAGTAAACAAGGGAGGCAATCATGAATCACAGCTTTCAGTACACAATGCGAAACACACATTAAAGACAAGCTTACGCTAACAGCATTACATATGCATTTATGCACATTCAGTCAGAACCAAACAATTGCAGCAACATCTGCAGGGGTTCGAGAGACAACAGAGATACAGCCTCAGTAATTCAACCTCAACAGTTCCTGGTGGGGGAAAAGTTCTCAAGAGCATTTATTAGCTAATAACACCTTAAAAAAAATAAGATGGTCTGGATGATGTTTTTTTTGACCAGGGCATTTTTGTCCCAGTTTGTCTCAGTTTGTCCCTGTTGAAACACAAAAAAATGAAGTCCAGACATAAACCTCAAATCAGGTTTGATGGATACCAAGGATGGGAAATTAAAATTGCTTGAAAACTTTAAAAGCCACTTAAAGCAGAAAAAGCAAGCCGTCAACACCGCCAACAAAGAATGAAAGAACAGATGCTAAATTTAGCAAACACCAGCACACATGTCTTTAAAAACCCAAAGTCATTTCAGCAGATTCTCAAGTCAAGTTGAATGAAACAGAGAGGGGGGAATAAAGTTCTTCTTAATCTATTTCATATTCCTACGCCACATGTTTGTGTGTTCCAGCAAATAAACAACATTAGTGGAGATGCTCTGAAACCAAACTGGTCTCAATGAAGCACATTAGTCACATCATTATTATTTTATTTTGATTTTTTTAAATAACAACAGGTTGATTCAGAAAGTTCCACCAAAACCGACAAAAAAAAAAATATTTAGTTGTCAGCCTCAGCTCATCACCGTCATAAAGACTTACACAAGAGCATCTGACCTGTATACAACCAACTCCAGAGAGTCGGCCAGATGTCTCAGTCAAACTGTCCCCTAAAGAGTTGCTGCACACACCAGTGATGCTATTAGGCTGTGGTCTGCTGCTCTCATTCTCTGCTGGCAACAATATGGATGATCTCGACCTAAAATAACCCTGAGAGGACCACTGTTACATCTACATTTTTTTTTTATTATTTTCCTCCTGGTTCTATTTTTAGACAATGATGTTTACAGAACATCAAAAGAAAAAAAAAAAAGAAAAAATCAGGTAGAATGGCGAGGCGAGTCACAGCGTCACTCTGGGGACGCATAATTAAGATCAGTGGGATAAAGCGGACAAAGCCATCCCGACACGAGCATATGCTTTTAATGGCAACCGTTTAGTCTATTATGTATCGTCCTGTTACCGTTGGCAGATTTATTATGCAGAGATTAAACTCTCAAAGAGGCGGGATTCCAGATTTTATTTTAAGACCTTATGGTTTTAATGAGGGACCATTGTACGTTTTATGCTACAGTCCAGAATAAAAGACAAGGGAGTGATTTTGGTATATATATTAAAACACATGTAATCGTTTTGATTGCAGTTTATTAAGCAAGGGATCATTTTTCAAGGACGGGCGTGTAAGGCTGGCAGCTCTCCTGGCTATAATGTCTTATACAGATTAACAAAAATCCTTGTAATCTATGGTGGGATATGGATGTGGGAAAAACACACACGCACACACACACTCGCAGGTTCACACAGGGGGCATTGCTATTTACAGTAGCTACATTTACTGTACACCTAATCACATCATCCGACTCATCTGTGATGGTCCAATCAATGAGCATTTTATCAGACGTCTGGTCCACGGCCCTTTAGCCAAAAGTCTCAAGAGAAATGTATCTACTCTACTAGTTTACCAAAGAACATAGAGAAAAGAAGCTCCCACAAGGAACAAAGAGGTGTTTCCAGTGCAACTTTGATTGCACATTATGCAGAAGGATCATAGACCTCTCTTTAAAAAGTAACATATACAGTAACAGGACAACACCTCTGACTTAAACACAAACCTCCTCGAGCAGTCATGAAACTCTCTGGACATTCAATACATCGTCTTTGGTCTGCAAAGTGTGAGGAATGAGGTGTGAGGGTGAAGTAGGGTGAACGAGAGTGAAGCTTCTTATTGTGAGTGAGCCAAAAAAAAAGTATGTTGTCAGCACTCAAAACAAAAACTCTTCTTCTGGTTATGTGCAACCTCAACCTCCACCTGCAATATCAGCGTTATATCAATGTTATCCTGGAGCTCATTTTCCTTGAATGAACCTTGACCCTCCAGCAGAAAGATAGCACCTTACAGTATATGGCTATAGCACACACACACGTGTCTGATCCAAAGTCTCAAATTTCACCCACTAAGCATGTTTATTTGACAGCAACTCCTGATTCGCCCACAACATAATCGTCATGCTATAGAGTATCTTCCGGAGTGGGCGCAAAACCAAACATTAAGTTAATATGAAGGAAACAAAAAACATTTATTTAAATGTTCCATCAATTTGAACCCACGAGACGTAGATGCGTGGCGGCGCAGTAGTATCTAGAAATGAATCGCCTCATGCAGCAGCTATGATGACATTGTCAAAGCAAACAGCCTTTATTTTGCATTCAGTGGGAATAACACGTCCTCACTGGTGTGACTGGTGCAAAGGGACCTGCTGAGTGAAGTCTCTCTGTTCCTCATTAACCTGCAGCTCATGTGATGCATGCACTCACTGAGGACTGAGGATGATAACCTACTGGATGTCCTACTTATGCTTCCTAACATGCATTTGGTCATGCCATTGATCCCATCCTATGCATGAAAAGAGAAAAAAAAAAGAAAAAAAAACATGGTCTCACATAAACCTATTTGTTATTGCTTGTTATTATTTACCCACTGGTGGTAAGAGTTGCTTAAGAGGACTGTGTTGTTGCACTGTCAGCAATGAGGCAGTGAGCAGCATGGGTCATCACATACACATTCCCAAACAGAAGAAAACCTGTATTGGCAAATTAACACCCCAGCCCCAGTCATACCTGAACAAACGTGTAGAAAAGCCAGTAGACAGTAAATCCCCGTGAAACAGGCAGGCATCATTCAAGAGCAGCTGGGAACGGTGTAAATCCACCCTTAGAATGAGCTCCGTGTTGTCTGTTTCATCTGAATTCCCCAACTTCTACTGCAAAAGCCGCAAATAAGGATGGTGGGAGAGAGTTGCTGAACTCCGCAATAACACAGATAATAATAGTAATGTTCAGAGTATCTCCACGGAGGTTGATGATTTTCTATTTAATCTTAAAGTTCAGATCAGTCGGAGGCATCGTTGCAGCTCACTCGAGTAGTAGTAACACAGTCAACACTTCTGAGTCCCGGCGAACTCCTCGCTTCCAAATGCGGATAAGTTTGCGGAATTCATCGGTGATTCAGATATTCACTATTAGTTCCACTTAAAAAAAATAAAAAATAAAAATAAAAATAAATAAATAAAGCGCATGTATCCAAAGAGTAGAAGCGTCCAGTTTGGAGTCACTTTAACGGTTTAAATGCGTACTCTCTTTCACTCCGGTGTGGTGGGGCTGGCGCTGGTTGGATGAGGCGCCGTGCGTCTCCGCGCTGCTCTGCTTTTCCTACTCAGCCAAGAGGCTTTACTGTTGTGCAGAATAGAGAGAGATTCCTGCCACTCAGGCACCATTTAACCGCATAAGGACACATTCACAAGCCTCGTTTGCATTAAACTCGCCCGTTATGATAAAAGAACAAAAAAAAAAATTCACTGCAAACTATGTAAAGTAGATATTATAGTTTCAATATCCAACAGATTAATTATAGCCGACAATATTAAGTCCCGAACATGTAAGTCAAGCTGTTTCTTATTAAAAAGACAGTAAAATATGGATTCAATTGGCTGCACAAATTATTATTATTATTATTATTTTAAAGTGCCCATCATTATCAAATAAGGTAAGAATGGCTTTTTTTTTTCCTCCCTGAACTGCTCAATTCCCAAACGTAAAATGCGTTTAATATTTTAAAGTGTGTCTGCTGTTAAAAGTGAGCATAATGTGACCTTGATGTATATTTTACACTATTTCTCATCCTCTTATCAAGACAAAGGGGGCGTGTACTTTCACTGTATCTCTATTAAAGCCTAAAGGGACCAACTCAGGCTGCACATATAGGAAAAAAGGGGCTATTCTTAATGAGCCAGACAGCAGCAGCAGCAGCAGCACTGTGCTTGTTTCAATGACAAAAATCAATCAAGTTTTTTTTTTTTTTAACCCTCTGACCTCTCAACATACCATTGGGAAATGAGATGACACTTTAAGTGCAATGTAATGCACTGTTATGTTTTGATTTAATTAAATGTAATACATTTTGAATTTAGAAGGATTAATCCACTTTAAACTTTATAGTTTATATATCTAGTGAACCTCAGAAATGTCCCTTTTTTTTATTATGAGGAGGTCAGCACTCCATCTGCTGGCTGCAGAGCTGCAACACAGTCTGGTGATAAGACCTATTTGTTTTGCATTGCTATTGTGTTTTTTTTTTCCTGGAGACAATTGATATTATTATATCTCTAAAAACATATCACCCCCAGTATATGATTCTCTAGCAGCCCAGTTGGTTGAGACTGGATGAAAAACGCTAAATAGCACAAATGACAAGAGGATAGAGGTTTATCAATATATGTATTGCTTTTTGCATGTGTGTGTCTTCAACAACAGGTGCAGTGCACACATCTAAACGAAGGGTTTGTGAATTACATCAAATATTTCACTACTGGTCACATTCCAAAAAAAGCATCTCCAGCACCAATATTTCCAGAGAACAGATGGTGAAAACTGGACACAAAGACATCTTCACGTCTTCATGGCAACACAACACATAAAATGGCAAGGATACGGTGCCAAGTTGTTTTTTTTAATTCTTTCACTTCAAAATAGCTGTGCACTTGGTTCTGAGCCAGGGAAGAAAATAGCTCCAAAACGCATAAAAACCAAATCCAAAAAAAAAATATCCAGAAACAAACTTGGCCCATGGTCCCTGACTAATCACTGGTGATGTTTCTGTCCACTGAAAAATGTGTCTGTAGATGATATCTGGACTTTAATGCAGATTTTTTATGATTTGGGCAAATAGATGGCTGTGTATGCAACACATCACTGCCATTAGCTGCTTTCACCACATTATCGTTTTCCTCCATTCTTGCCATTTCCTATTATCTGAGACAGCTCTTTGGCTCTTTCATTCTCCTCCACTCGTTTATATCGTTGCCTATTTGTCAGCGCCTCCCGCTGCAACATCACTACAGTTGCTCAGGGTCATAGTCATCCAGTGTTGAAGCAAAATGGAAGACGGCCTTTGCATTCAACATCCACATCAGAGTTAAGAACAGCTGATGCAATAGCCAGGCCTCTTCTTTTCTCAATCTACCTCCAAATTGGCATCAGGGTAGCCAATCCGGACGGTCTTATCAGTCGTTAAGACTGTTGGACGTCCTTTCAACTTCTTACAATCTCACTGTCACTCCACCCCCCACCCCCACCCACCCCCTGCTGGGCCACAAAGACTTTATGTATGAAAATAAATATGCTTCTTATCTTGAGAGAAGGAAACAGATGGATCAAAAATCCCTCTTCCAACCATTAGCTCCGCAGAAACTACATTAGATACAAGCCAGTAAAAGCTCCAATTTAGAATCCATAAAAGAAAAAAAATTACATCCTCACGGCGCCCATTAGAGATATAGGGATACAAGACAGAAAACATAACTATTTCGGCCTCTAAGTTTCTTCTGTGTTAAATTAAATTTTATCCATATATATATATATATATATATATATATATTTTGTCATCATCCAACACCATAGAGGCTACAGAGACAGAACGTTTAACTTTGTTCTATCCGAGTACATCCAATGTCAGAACCCTCACCGTAAAATGTCAAAGCAAAGGGAGAAGGGATTGAACTGTGTTGGCTTTAGACTCAGTACTCGAGGTCTTCAGCTGCTGAACTGGCATTAAGTGGTATTACGGTCTTTGTCAGCAAAAGGAAACATAGTCCTCTTCTTAGGAAATGGGTTCAGCACTGTATCTTTCGAAAGGACAAATACAGAATCAGCACAAAATGAAGCACCACTTTGCTCACAGATGGCTTTGTCGAGGCTTATTTCAGACATTTCTTTAAAAGCGTTTTTATCGGATCAAATGGAAATCCAAAACTTGCCATCTTAGAAATAGAACAAATAACAGAGCAGTTATTGTGATGAATGACAAAACTAGAAGGGGGGAAAAAAAGAAAAAGAAAAAGAGAATAAATAGCATATTCTGCTGTAAGAAACAAAGTGTGCAAACTTGCACGAATCCCCTTCAGCATATAGACCGTACCTTTGTATCCAAGGCTGTTGTCTTGTTCTGTTGCAGGTTCAGATGCAGGTATTTGGGTGATGACCTCATGATTCCCTTTGTGTTTATCCGTGTCTGTTTGTATTGGAAACACAACAGTAGGTAACACAATTAAAAGGATGTTACATAATTAGTTTATGCAACATAAACACATTTCTTATGTGGCCTATGTTTAGCCATGAACAGGAATCTAAATGAGGACATCTCTGTGATGGATGAATGTTGTGGAAAGTTTAAAGGAGTAGTCATGATTTGATATACATATATATATATATATATATATATATATATAAATAAATGAAGGTACAGAGATATTTCCCTTGCCACTAAGACGAATACATTTTGCTCTGGAAGCACATTTTCAATTTGCCAACACTGTGAGATGTAAACAAATTTAACCACAAGTACGAATGCCTTAATGTCTGAGTCACAAGAGGAATATAATATCTCTACATTTACTGCAATGCATGCATACAGACTGCTAATGGAAATTTAGCTGAGAAGCCAATAAACCTATTGTTAAGGGTACTAAAAGTAGTCGTTACTGAAATATGTGTAGTATGCACCATTACAATACATGCACCAATCATAATATTGTGTGCTAAAGAGTCTAAAGCAGCCCTGGGTGTAGGGTGCATGGCTATTAAATGGCTTATAATATTTTTTTTTTCTCTTTAAAAAAAGAAATACACCACCAGAGGGCGCCACCACTTCATAATGTCATTTGTGTGAAAGCCAAAGAAGCAGCAACAAATTTAAAGGCCTTGTTTAGCTATACAATAATGGTACATATATATACATAATGGTATGTATGTATGTATATATATATATATATATATATATATATATATATATATATATATATATACATATAAAACAAATAAATATACTGCATATCCAGCGTTGTGTCTTAATGTTTTCAGCCACAAGAGGTCAGTATATAACTACATGTAGGAAGTGCTGACGTTCCACTATTAAAACAGTTTAGTGTTGGCAAAGATAGTTCAACAATAAGCTTGTGTAACATGCTATGTTATGTATGTTGGTTTATTGAAGAGTTGCTGACCTGATGAAATGTCCATGGTGTGGCCACGCTGCAGCTGGTTGACACAGAGCAGGCTGATGAGAAGTAAGGTCCTAGATATAGCCAGCATCATTCCTGGTGGCCCAGCTTGCCTTTAAGAAGGCTTTAATAAACCTAGAACTGAAAGACAGGTGAAACTATATTAATTATTAAGACATCACATGTAGCTGAATTTTTTTTTTAATTTTGGCTTTATGCTTCAAAGTTGGTGAACATTCTTGCACTTTAAAGATCAGTATACTTGCCATTAAGCCCGTTTCGTAAATAGTTTCTGTTTTGTTTTTTGTTTTTTTTGTCATTATACAGTGAGAACTGCAGTAAGGAAGACAAATATATCAGCATAATTAAATCCTAGAACGATCAAGCGTTTGTTTTGAGGATTTCTATACAATCCCTCTCGTATTAAAAATCAACAAACTCCTTGTTGACCAACTGCTATGCACAGCTATGGTCCTGTGTGAAATTCCACCAAAGAGAAGACAGACAGACAGACAGATGGACCTTCTTCTGAAACCCACCCAGCAGGTAGCCAAAGTCTGAGCCTCTCGTTTTTCAGTCTGATCCAATCCACACACACAGCGAGGGGAAAGCAGATTACTATGGTTTCAGTGTTGCTTTTCCTCCCACAGCCCAAACTCACAGGTGAGCCCATATAGTTAATCTCAAACACGTACTGCTCTCTATATGCTTTTGTACAAAACTGTGCGTGCGTGTGTGTGTGTGTACACTTTATCTACAACCGCATCAATATTTCATATGCTCATACATAATCCAAGACGAACACCATACCATTTACCTGCTGCACATTCCAACTCCAACAATCCTCCCAAACAAATACACACCGTCGTCGCTCGCAAGCGGGAATGGTGATAAGACACAAAGACGGCGCCAGGCGAGAGAAATAGGAATAGTCAGTTCTACTGATCAGCCATCTGTGGCACAAACAGCTTTGCAACTCTTCCTAACTGTCTGATGGACAGCCAGATTTCCTGGGATGTCTTGGCACCCTGGGCCACCGACTTCCATGCGCCACTTTAATTGTTCTGAAAAATGAACACCAACAGCCAACTTTGTAAATATGCCAGATACTTGAGCAAAAACTGGATAGACTGTACACACACACAGTGGAAATAAGGGTAGGCACCATAACAGATTGGGGGATTTAGATTAAGCTTCAAGCTAATGATATGTTGTTAGTTTAGTGTGAATTAAAAGCGTGAAATGACTCAGAAACCCTGAAATATTCTGGTCTACAAACAATCAAAATCTGTTATAGATATGACAACTATTTGATGTATAACCATGTGATCGACTGAATTTTCCTCTAGCGCCACCATGAGGTTGATATTTGTAGTTTTGAGTGAAATGTCTCAACACCAATTGGTCTCAACGCCCCAGTCTAGACCTGATATGGTTTATAATAATGGTTTATATTCTGGTTTTATATTAAATTTGTGAAATAATGTAAGCCAATGCAGTTTTGTCATATATCTCATCGTAACAATAAAAACACCATCCAGTTGTCACTGTTGAAACAAGCACCATCTACTACAGATTTCCCAGCAATTTTGTCAAGCTAGAAAAGATGCTGATGCTTCCAAAGCTATCAAAAAAAAAAAAAACCCAGAAACAATAACATTCAACAGTAATATAATAGTCAATATGAATAACATCCATACCAAATTCGGCTGTTAACCTTGGATATATTACATGCATATATTACTGACACAATGTGCAAGGAAGATTGCATTTTGTAGAGTGCTGAATATGAAATGTGGGTGGTAATAATAACATTGCACTATTTAGTTTTTATCAAACACTGTATCATTCGGGGAATAATAAAAAAAAAAAGTGTGTGTGTAGAGGGAAAACATAATAAATACAGGATGTGATTGGATGTGTAATATAATGTGTAAAATATGTATGTGTCTGCGTGTGTGTGTAATATGTTCATTTCTAGTGACAAAATGTTACTTTAGGACATCTACTGTAAAATCTGACATGAAAAGACTAGAGATGATTCAAGTGAAAACAAAGAAAACCAGATCAGGGTTCCTCTATTGTAATACAGCAGCAGTAGTGTAATATACAATGTATAGGTTTGATGAATTAAACTTTCCCATTGGGGTTTTGTGTTGGTTTTGCCATCTCATTATTATAATAAAATAATATGTATCCACCTCGTTTGAACATATAGATCCTTCCCACATCATTGGACATGTATGCACTTGCAGCCAACACGCATTAAGCTGCCCTTACTGGAAGAAATTATGACAAAATATCTGTTTCGACTTAACCGCACATGCTCTGAACTAAAGGGGAAGAGTCTGCAGATCAAAAGAGACAGAACTGCTGATTTCCCCTTCCTTTTTCTGTCCACTGGGGAATAATCACAGCTTAACGTCTAACATGTTGTCAATAAGACAGAGCTGCAGCTCCCCTATACAACAGCAGACAGATCACATACTGTAGTGAGCACTGAAGCGTGAACAGAATCAGCTTTTAGCATCTCCCCCTCCATCTTTTCTCCCACCTCGTATACTCATAGAGACAGATATGTGCAATACTATATGTTATACCAGGTATACCATGTCAAAAAAGTGCAGGGAAGATGCCATCATTTAACTGTAATATTTGCAGGAATATAGGACTAAACAAAACTTGCATTTCCCCACATATTTGTTACTAACCTAAACAATATTAGTCCATTTTGAAAAAGAATTAGGGCTATAGGTATATACATGTAATATTGTACTGGTTGTTTTATATTCACTGTCATGTTTAAAGCCACACATTATTAAATCAGCGCATATCTCTGTGTGCATTGTAAACTCAGATGTGATGGCTAATCAGCAGCTGTGTATTACAACACCACCGGGGGGGGGGGGGGGCTCAACCAGGAAGTACGATTTTCTGCACAAGAACTGGAGTCTAAATCAGCACCGCAGTGGGAGGTAAGTGGAGGGAGAGGCTTTAGAGACAGACAAACTCCAATATGTGATGCACACACACAACACACACACACAAACCACCTGCATATATTACTGTCAATCAAGTAAAGTCATGCTTTAACATTATACAGGGCTCGCTGTCTCACAACATAAGACTGAAGAGTTCTTATCAACACCTGGCACTTATCGCTGACATATGGCCGTGTCTTTTGGGGAAATGGATGGGGAGACAAATACAGGCTTTCATCACTGCCACTACAATGCATTAAGGGAGCTATCAGAGCAAGACAAAGGATATTAAAAGTATAAGAGAGGCAATGTCTGGAGCTCTGTCAGGACTCACAGTAACCAGTCATAGTCGGCTTAGTAGGTATTGCGGATGATAAAAACTAGCCTGAGGAGTAACAGATGATCCCACGGGCCGGCCACAAGGGGCGGTGACCTCTGCACCAGAAGATAAATGACTCTGATATGTCAGCATAAGACCTTACAGAACTGAACACACTGATAGTTGCATTTGGAAAAGAATATGTTTAAGATGCATTTAAGTCATATAACTGTGAAGAGAAAGGACATACTATTAAAATAGACCATAAAGCATACCTTATATCCCTGCTTACCAAGAGGAAAACTTCATACCTCGCCTTTATTAAGCCAGGCAAGTGAGTTAAGAGTAATCATATTTCATATTTACAATTAAGGTTGTTTTTGTTTAATAGTACAGGCAAACAAACTAAAACCATTAGATTAAGTGACCTGTTAAAATATGTGGATTTTTTTGGGATTATAATGTTATTCTAGCAACTGTTGCTTGTGCACGTTCATATCTTAATACCTTTAGAGTTTTCAAAAAGCATTCAAAGATTTTCATAATGAGAAGCCAAAGAAAGAAAATTAAAAACATAAAAATGCTAAAGACCTTGATTTTGTAGAAATGCAGACTATGAGGTATTTTACCATTTTCTAAAAAAACATTTGTATTATATTCTTATACATTTTACCTTCCACAATATTCAGATTAATTAGCTACATCTGCTAATTAATAACAGATATATGATGTGGCTATTATTTAACCTCTAAAATAAAGTATAGCATTATTTCTATATTTCTAATCTATTAATTTAGACCTAACTTTTAAGATTTCATCAATTCAACTAAATATATGGATGGTGAAGGGTTAAAGAATTAGAGCTATACTCTGCCATCATTTCGTGTTTGACAAAATGCAATTCGTCAGAATTAAAAATAACATTCACGACCATTTGTGGTATAACTTTCAGCACGTGGACGGCATCTGCTCCTGTCTAAATCAATGGGCAGGGAAAGGATTTAATTCCCTCTGAAACCACCTATGCCAAAATGTGCACTCACAATACTGAAATTACCAAGCCTAAGAAATATCGATGAATGCAACTTTGTAACTTACCCCTCCAGGTTATTCCTCCAATATTAATGTTCCATTTTCTCCGGTAAAGCCAAATATCTGCAAGTGTGAGGCATCCAAGTACCCGACCACGAACGCAGAGAGAGAAAGAAAGAAGAAGATACAATGTGGACCTGTTAAAAAAAAAAAAAAAAAAGGAGAAAAAAATCAAAAGAAGGAGCCTATGGCGAAGGAAAAGCCTAAATAATCCATCTGTGATCCAGGAGACGCTATCAGATGGGGTGCATACAAATCACAAACCTACCTCTGCAGCAACCTAGGTCCAATATCCTCAGGGTCCTAAGGCTGCACTCAGACAATGTACTCTTATAGATTAAGCCTGACAGTTTAACTGAAGGACATTAGCAAATACTGAACTTCAGTAACATTGTCATTTAGATTTTTTTTTCCTGGATTATCATATTGTTTTGCTTTATTTATTATTATTATTATGTTTTATATGTATTTTTATATGTATTGCAAAATGAGCAGTTATTAGCCATGATTTGACACTATTTGGACTCCAGTTTTCATATATATATATATATATCTTGCCACAGTCTCTTTGACTGAGTGAAACTGAAATGGGTTTTGCCCATTTATTCTAGCTACATACTTATTCCTATGCAGGTATATACAGTGGGGGTGCTGGAACCTAGCATGCATGGGTCAGAAGGCAGGAAGACACAATACATCATAGAGATAGCAAAGACAAACACATTTACACAAACAGAAATTTTGGATTTTCCAATTCATCTGACTTGCATGTCTGTGGAATATAAAATGTGAGAAAAGGGAAAGGACTGTGCTTTTGTTGTATTTTTCCTCTGTGTCATATTTCAGTTCACCTGTGCTCACATTCAATGAATAATTTAACAATTGATTTGGTGGATTTTTATTTTATTTTATTTTTTTCATTTTATTGAAAACAATGTCCAAAATGACTAATGAATGCATCTTCTTCTGTGCAATGATGTATGTAACAAAAGAGGAATTGATCTGCAACATTGCTCAGCAGCTATTTATTCAATTCAGTCTACCATAAACAACACTGCGATGGGCTCAGTGCATTACACAACCAGGAAAATATACAGGTCCTATGTATAATGTTGTATTTACGTTCAGTTCATCATAGTCTACTGTCATTACTGCAAGAGGGGTAAAGCCTGTCTACTCATTCCTCTTGTATTTAGTTTATGCAAAGTGCAGGTCAAATCTTTGCTCTTAACTAACAGTAATTCAGTGAACTTCAGAGCTGCACAGATCATGCAGCACATGCAATCCCTTAATCTTAACTGCAATTCCACTATGACAAAACTGATGTGGAAACATATGGAGTCTGATGCTGCAATAGAGGGGCATCAGAGCATGTGACCCAAAACAATTTTCTTTTTCAACAGCGCTCTTATCAACTGAGCTCTTATCGGGATCCTTCATCTAACTCAGCAGTGCAGTTTTGAATTAACCTTAAGTCAATATCATGGTCATCTATCATGCTGACAGAAGCAGACCTGAGAGTCGAGAGTCTGACATTGGAAAGATAATCATCTAAAAAAAGAAACGTGGTCTTCTCTTGCAAGAATGCCGCTTAACTGGTCCGTATGACGGAGTCACTTTGTGGTTTGAACCTGGGGTGAGATACACAAACAATGAACAGCTAATCATTAAAAATTTTGTATTTGGACTTTGGTTGTGATGTAAATGACAATTACTTCTAGGTACATCCCATTTAACTCAACTTCTTGGATGTGCAGTTTGGGTGAAGGCATGCATGTCACTTTAAGAATTTTTAGGTAATTAAACTATCAGACTTAATCTATGATTCAAATCATATTTATATACGTCCTAAAACATGTCTGAAGGAGATCATTGCAGCTTTAACATGACACACCTCTGTTACAGTATTGGCAATGGGCATTTTTCTGATGCATCTTCCACAAAAGTAGTTTGGGGCTTTGGTCTGAGAAACCTGTTGACCCTTGGCCTGGCATCTCTTTGCTTGGCTTTGTTGCAATATTTATTTCTTTAGCTGTATTATGAACCTGTCACAGAGACTAATGGCCAGCCCTGAGGTCTACCAAGATCCAAATATACATTTAGTTTTCCTGGATATCTTGTCCCCTTTTCCAATTAATCATTGTAACTTGACTATACATTAATGAGGTAAAAAAACACACACACACACACACACACAGTTTCACTGTTATTTGCTCACATCAAAAATGACCAGTGGTTATATTACCATACATTTATATGGTAATATTTGAGTCCCGTATCCCTTTTTCTCTGCTTTGGTTGGGCTGACTGACACTTCAGCATCTACACAGGAAGCCAAACAAAGCTATTTTTATGGATGGACTATTATACAAGAGCTGCATGGGGAATCTGTAAGAATGCAATCCAGGTGTCATTGCCCCTTGGTAATCTCTCTCGTCTTCAGGAATTCATTTTCTCAGCAGCTTCACTTGAAAATGACATCCTGACACCATTTACATGGAAATCACTTTGCCTCTTCATCGGTAACAGTGGCCTGTGTGCAGACAGGACCCCTCAGAGGGCTGGACTATTAATGGACATAAACAAGAAAGGAAAAAAGAGAGAGAGAGAGAAAGAGAGAAAGAGAAAGAGAAAGAGAAAGAAAGAAAGAAAGAGCAATTATTAATACAGAGAGGTTTCATTGTTAGAGCCAAGGTCAAAGCCTTGGATATTAAGGGATGGAGGGACAGCATAATGTCTCATCTCTCTCACTCTCACTCTCACACACACACACACACACACACACACACACACAGAGAGAGAGTTATAAAGGTTTTTCTTCAAAAGAGGAAAAGAAATTTAAAAAAGCAAAGCACACAGCTGAGTAGGTGGTGAGAGGAATACATATAGGTTTCAGGATTCTGAGAAATATCTGAATAAAAGAATTTGTTCTCTTCCATAGGAGCGGCATACATTCATTCACCTTGAGTGAGAACTTGTTGCTGTTAGTGGTAATTGTTTCTCTGCTGTACTCGATATGAAGATTTGAAAAGGGCTTAACTTCCACAGAGAGTAACATGTGGCTGAACAATTGCAACATTAAGTCACAACAACAACATCTCTTAAATGCAAGGTGAGAGGGGCATGTAGGCAATGAATTACACATGATCTCCATACACACTGCACGCCAAGACGTACTTGCACCTTTGTCAAGTCATGAATCATGTGTGGTACGATGAATATGAAAGTGGTCCCTATGGAAACCATACATCACAATGATTTAATTCTCAATATATATGATGAGATACAGAACATATGAGATCCCTAGTATGATTTTCTCTTGCTGGCCTGTGACGAAGTTATGTGAAATCTGGGACACTTAACTGGGTCAATACTTTGTCTATAAGGCAACAAGTATGTTGTTAAGTGATTCTGTTGTATTAAAACATCAAAACAATGGATGTAATTTTAAATGAAGCTTGACATTGAGTGCTGTAACTCTACTGATTTCGCAAATGTTTTGGAGAAAAATTAATACTCCTGTGCTGTAAGAAGCCTCACAACAAACACAGCAAATGTTACATGACAAACAATATACTCACATTTATGTTTTCTTTAGGAATCGATTTTTAGAAACTTCTTGAATTATCTTTTTTTTTTTAAGTTAGTACAGATTAGAGTACAGCTGGGATTTGTCAATGACAACTTGAAAACAGGCCACACTCAAGAGTAATTGCAGTTTTTTTGCAGGAGGAAGGAGACTGTAAACCTCTTACCTTGAATTTCAAATGTTTTTGGGGCGCCACAGAGCAGTACGTGCCTTGCGTAGTCGCTTGATAGGTGGACGAACGTGACGTCATCACGTACAGCGGGACGTTTCGGTGAAGATAAACAAAAAGGAAGGAAGCCTTCGGCCATACAGTCGCGGCAAAATTGGTTCAAAATTTTAGCTTGCAAGCTACAGTTAGCAACTACATGTGTCCTTTCGTTGCTTAGACACGTAGTATCACGCGTTCACAACCATGGACGACGCGATAATATTTCGTATGAGTGCATTTTCCGAGCAAGGAGGGAGAAAATACATGGAGGATGTTGTCGAGATACGAATCGAGTACGAGCCGACGCCGTCGACGGTCCAAGATTACCCAAAGTCGCAGAGACATGGAGGAGAGGAAAAAGCGGAGAGTGAACCCGCTAGACAGACTGGAAACGAGACACATGAGCATAACGCTGCCGCCGAGTCTTCCCCGGTTTCTGTAATGTGGGTAGAGAGTCTATCACATGAGGACGGCGGCAACAACAGCAACGGTGCGCCGGCTTCAGAGGGGAAAGTCGCAGAGCAGGTAGTCGACACTCGGAAGTCTGTGGCGTTTTTCGCAGTTTTTGACGGTCACGGCGGCCGGGAAGCAGCACACTTCGCCCGAGAGAATCTGTGGGATTTGTTGATAAGACAGAGAGGCTTTTGGTCGACGGATCACAGTGAAGTGTGTGCTGCTCTCCGTAAAGGATTCATCGCCTGTCATCATGCAATGTGGAAAGAGCTACGTAAGTCATCAAAGTTAAGATTATTTGTATATATTTTTTTTTTCTATTTTTATTATCTATATTTATTGCCATGTGCATATATTGCTAATATCATGTGAGGCAGTATCCCACTCAGCTGGTTTGGATGATGCAAATCCCATCACAAACAAACAAACACACTGAGCTGTCATCTGACCACTGCACAGCTTTTTGCACTGACACCCACATTATAGCAGCTGTTGATGGATTAATGAGTAGAAATAAAAATGCAATTTGTGCATTCTGTGTATGACAAGGTCTTAATCTGGTTTAAATCCTGTCACTCATACTGAGGTTTAAATCAGATTCGAGCATATGCGTTTGATTTACCTTTTTTGTTCACATTCTGCATTGCAGGTTGTGCCTTTGACAGTGTGGCGGCGGCCAGTCGGTTTCAGCATCACTGTCACTGAAAACTAAAAAAAAAACGCAGAGTTAAGACGTGAAGCTCAGATCACGTCCAAACGTTTTCTCTCCCGATATAAAAAATCTGACACCTCATCCCAGCATATCTGATGTAATCTGGTGCCAATCCAATACAAATGCTCCCATTTTCCCAAATTTAAAAACCTCAATGACTGGAACTCACTGGGATCATTTTCTGTAAAAGGTAACATGAGGATTGACATTTCTCTGAAAGCAGAGTCGGTGGCTCATGAACGTAACTGATAGCAGAAACACTGAATGTAGTTATGACGTTAGTGAAGAGACACATCTGGCTTATACCCAACCCACCTAAAAAAGCTCAGTATCAGCCCTGATGCACCCCTAAGTAATCCACTATGATGAATATAAAGAAGTAAAGAAAAAGTTGGGATGTTCACAATCACAGATGGTGATATGAAGAATTAAATATTAAAGTGAAGATGGACAAAACCACAAAGCTATAAAGAGAACCGTTGGCAGCATGTTGTAGATCACATTATGACTAAGAGGAAATGCGGAAATAATTATGAAATAATAGTATAAAATAGCAGCAGTGATAGAGTTTGTCTTTTTTTCGTAAAATGAGAAGCATTTGCTTTCATTAGGATAGCTTTCCCACAGTGTTTAGGACTAAACATGTGTGGCCAAAATAAGTAATAAAGCAATTGCTTTCCTTTGATTGAACTCCTGTTAAAGCCTCGGTATAACTCGGTAGGATTAGAGGATACAGAACCAAACAGCTCCCTGTTTATTGCTCTTAAGGCCGCGGGGCTGTACAGCTGCTGCAAAAATTAAGTTAAGCAGGTTGCACATTTGCCTAAGACCGGCTTGCAGACTGAACTAATGTTGACATGGTTGTTTACGTGCGTGCGAACACGTCTTGCAGTAGACTTAAAAATGAGGAAAGGCTTCCTGAACTGGGTAGACATTATTAATACCTTTTTATGACGGATGCAAATGTTTGTTTTTTTAACTGTCTTCATCCTTCTGTTCATAATCCTCTTATGCCTCCATTGGTGTGTGTAGCGTGAATCAGACACAGGTCCAGTAAAAGTATTTCTACCTTCAGTTTCCATTCTTTGCTTTCTTGCTTGTTTGAAATGTGATTTTTTCCTTAAACCATATTGCTTGTCACTAAACTGTAAAGTGGTAAATAACTGACTAGTTAAACAACATTTTGCCTTTGTTGTTATTGTCATTACTGCTACTACCAGCAGGGTTTCGCTTTATAAACTTTGAGCATTTTTGACCAGTGAGTAAAGTTAACAACTTTTCTTGTCTTACAGCGGAGTGGCCAAAGACTATTACTGGCCTGCCCAGTACATCAGGCACCACAGCCAGCGTGATATTGATCCGCGGAGTTCACTTGTATGTCGCCCATGTCGGGGATTCAGCAGTAGTGGTTGGCGTGAAAGAAAATGACTCTGATATCACGCTCCAGGCACTTGAAGTTACACAAGACCATAAACCTGAACTTCCTAAAGAAAAAGAAAGGATTGAACGACTGGGTGGCAGGTGAGTTGGTATAAAGAACCTCATTGTACACGTATTTTCCACGATGAATTACATTACAAGCTCATGGTCGTGTTCTGCTCAGTTTCTGCAGTTGTATTGTAGGTTGGTTTAGAGTCAGCATCCTTGTCAAGATCCACTGTTGTAAACAGCCAACAGATCTTTAATTAGAGGTTTGAATTCCCAGTGTCTGCTGGATGTTTTAGAAATATTTAAGACTATTTGTATTTACATTTCCCGATCAACGATCACACTCCAACATTTCTTAGTTCACTCCTGTACAATATATGCAGTGGATTTTTATTTAGCACGATATAATTACTTTGTGGAAAACTGTGAACAGCTAAGGGATGATGCACTAACCCACCGTCACCTCTCCCACATTAAGACTCTCTAAGCAGAGAGATGAACCGAGATCATTGAATCAAAACAATGAGATAATACAAGTCAATATGCATGAATATGCTAATCCTGCATATAAGGCATTACAGTAATTTTCCATGCATTGCTACTATCTCAATAGGTCCCCAGGCACAATCTTAAAAAGCAATAATCTCGAATCAGTGTCCAAACATTCTGCACTTCAGTTTCATTATTAAAAGTGGGTCATATTTTTTTCCATATTTTTAAAATGCATCAGTTCAACTCAGATCAATCTTAAATCTATGTGATAAAAACTTACCTTTTTGTATCAAAGTTTATTTGTCTTATTCTTGTCTCTGTAGTGTAATGAAGAAATCTGGGGTGAACCGTGTTGTGTGGAAGAGGCCCAGACTGACTCATAATGGCCCTGTGAGGAGAAGTACAGTCATTGATCAGATCCCCTTCCTGGCTGTAGCTCGATCTCTTGGTAAACATAAAAATCTTCTTTTTCTGGAGATTAATGTCCAATATATTTCTGTTTGCATATCGACACACACATTTTTTGTTTAATTATTCCTCCAAAAGGCGATCTCTGGAGCTACGATTTCTACAGCGGGGAGTTTGTGGTGTCCCCCGAGCCTGATACCACTGTAATGACCCTTGACCCCAAACGACATCGCTACATCATCCTGGGCAGTGATGGATTGTGGAATATGATGCCACCAAAGAATGCCGTCAACATGTGTTACAGCCATGACGCAATGGTGGTGCGTAACTGTACAACTAATACACAAAAAACAAGATTTAGAGAGCAACGTTTCACAATCACTGTGACTTAGGATGTTGTAGCCCAGAAGAAGAATTGTATTATTGTAAACATTGATTTTCTTTCTCCATCCACCGTTTTTATTGGTTTTTGCTTCTTAGGGACCAAAGGGAATGTCTTGCGCCCGCAGGCTGGGATGCACCGCCCTACTGTTTTGGAAAGAACGCATGCTTCGAGCAGACAACACAACAGTGATTGTCCTGGCGCTGCAGGAGCGCGGAGGCCCACCTATCCCTATGCATCGAGATGAGATTGTTGTTGACATGGCCACAGGAATTGACCATGTTCCCTACCCAGGAACTACCTATAACACATGTCAGGTTCCAAAGGTCAGTGTCATTTTATTGTTTCATCCTGATTTATTTTCCCCCAATCTTTCCTTATATTGAACCATAGAAACCATAAAGCACGATAACAGATATTTTCCAAATGCAGAGCTAATCACTCGGGCAATGGGATAATATATGGAATATATTTTTTCTGTTTGTTTGTTGTTTGCTATTCACTGTATTGTCTTTTTATATATTCAAGTCCAGTTTTTTTTATTTTTTTTATTTTGTCATTTTGCTTTCAACTTTCACCAGTTAGAATATGAAGGTTCATAGACACCAATAGGTGTTGACCTAAGGTCAGTTTCCATCAGTGGCCCATTGGTTTACCATCACTCTTTGTTTTCTCCAAGGCGGAGAATGAGGATGACATGTTTTATGAAGAAGATGAGATATATGGAGAAGAACATGAGGGATGGCCGTGCCTGGAGTGGTAGTGAGGTGACTGCTCATAAAAATGCATCAAAGCGGCAGCAACTGAACTAGTTTAATCCGTCGGCTGAATCAGTCAGTTTACTGTTGCTGAACGTGTTATATTAGATGGATATAAAGATGACAATATTCCCTTACAGCCGGTCAGTCGTCTCTGCTTGTGAACATCGGTTAGCTACAGTGCTATTGATATCATGCTGCTATGATTATCATCACTTTATTATTAAAAGGTTAAATGCAAGATTATATCATGTGTGCCAGTAGAGGGAGACATAGGAATTGCTGGCATACATATTCACTGTTGCCCAACAGAAATAGTGAATCACAGTCTAGCTATAATAAGACAATATGTCGCAGGTTTCCTACCAAATGGTTTCATTTTTCTTAATCATACAATACAAAGGTTTGGACACACTTTATTATTCAAGTGAATGGGAAGTAAGAAGACGGTGGCACTGTTCACCTTTTAAGAGGAGAGGGATTTTCTTTGAAAAGATCATTATTTTCCCTCAGTAATAGACGTCCTTTTTGAACAGATGTGACTGAATACTAGATAGAGAGCATTGAGACCACTCCTACCTCCTTTCAAACGAAGGTCATATATTTGTATTTACATCCTGTCTATTATGCACATCATGTGCTGTGTGTACGCAGCACGTCTAAAACCATTTGAATACATTTTAATCCAACTATTGTTTACGTCCGTTATTTTAATCTTTGTTCCATTTGTAACAGCTTTCATCCGTGTGTCCCATTGTTAAACTTAGATTATTTATGAGGTTGTGTTTTTTTTTATAATAAGATAATTATATTAAATAATGAAAAAGTAAGTTTTTATCTTTTTGGGTTTTTGGTTTTTTTTGGCTTAATTTCTTTATTTCGGCAGAGCGATGCACCGAATGCTCCCTCCCAATTTAAAGAAAGTTCCACCTCTCTGGAGCAGGCATTCGGGCTGTATGAAGCCGCTCTCTGTGCCACCGCGCAGCTCTTGCCCGATGTTGACTGTAACAGGGCCACACAGCCCCCTTCAGACGGTTCAGTGAATGTTTTCGAAAAGCAAGACTCAACAACCCAAATGGACCGTCCTACTTCTGCTCCTCCGTTAAAAAGGTCTCGCCGCCGCTCTCCACACATTGCTCCCAAACGAGCTCCTCCCTTTCGGTTTGGCCGGTCCCCCAACAAAAGTTCTCCCCGCAAGACGCCTCGTGGTAAAGTACAGAGTGAACAATCCCGTCAAACTCATCCTCAAAAGACAGAAAAAAGCTCTTCTGAGGAACGCGAGGTCCTGCCGCAGCAACACAAAGCTGCCTTGTGTGTGTGCTGAATCTCGTCTCATAGAAGCAATGAGACATGTACCAGGCAGTTTCCTAGATGTATACTTTTATACAAAGTCTTTCTGTTTTTGTAAATATTTGAGAAAGCTGAGATTGTATGTATTCCTGTTTTTGACCTTTTCTCCTTGCTCTTCTTTCTGCCCCATCTTAAAATTTTAGTGATTGTGGAAACTTAAGATTTGTTCAATCTATTTTCATACTTAAACGTATATCCACAAGTTAAAATCTGAGATCGGTTCAATATAGAATGATGACAACATGAAATCTTCCACTTCAGATTTTTATTAAATTACTTTATTAGATGAATATTTTAAATACTTTTGACTTGTTGGAACCTTTAACATGCCCGCTTTTACTTGATTGTTGTTAATACCTCAGACCAGTTGTTTTATATTTTTTCCTCTTACATGTAAAGTGCAACAAAGACTGTATTATAACCTAACGGGGGGGAAAAACGTGGCTTTGGTGGGTCATTTTCATCTCATATTGTGGATTCTGAGTTTCAGGGATATATATATCAGTTTAGTTGCTTTGCAGTAGTAAATAATTCAAAATTATGGAAGTCAAACAAACAATAGTATGAACTAACAGTGTTGTGTTGATTATGCGGGTATTGATCATAAGTCTCTGGCCAATTATGTACCCTCATGATCACAATTGGTTAATGTACAAAATTTGATACACGTGTGAAGATGTGTTAAAGGGTCATGTCACCCAAATCAGAGAGAAAAAACAAATAAAAACATTCTTCCAATCACTATAGTGGCATCTATACATACACATAGATGTGTGATATTGATCCATTCCAAACATCAACTTCATATAAATTGCTCTCTAGGCACTAAATCCAATGTCTTCCTCTTTGTTCTCTTATGTTGTATCTTTATTTATGGTTTCCATCTACAACTTTTTTACCTGTTTTAATCCTCCCATAAAACAACGAAGGTGGCAAATCCATGGTAGATGGTTAATTACAACTTGTGTTAAATTGGCAGCTCAGTTACTGTTTTAGATTTTGTTTTGTGTTTTTTGCTTCCTTTTTATTTTTTATTTTTTTTAACATAAGACTGTCATGGTTGCCTTAACGCAAATGAGGTCAGGTTTGCTTTTCGTATTTGGGACTTCTTCTCTAGGATGCATCAACCTCAATCTTTTACACCAATGTCATATTACCATTGTCACTGCTGTGTATTTAACCCTGCGCCGTGTGGTTAATGTTTCCCGGTTATATCACAGAGCAGTTTGTAGATTTTTGTACAGATGTCAATATGCAATAGAAGTTTGTACAGTACGTTATTATTATTATTATTATGCAAAGTAATCGGGTTTTTCAGGAGTCTGGCATGCTCAGATCCACTCTGTATGTTGTGAAGTGTCCAGAAGTAATGGATATTAATGGGCATGTGGTGTGTCTTGACAATTACAATACTTGGGTCTGGTTTCATATCTGCTGCAGCCAGTTCTCAGGATTACCTGTATAAGTTACATGCTTTGAAAGTGACTGGATATACAGTGTCTTGTGTTGTAATAAAGTTTTCATTTTCCAGTTGGTGCTGACATGTCATGTTGTGTTGTCTGTGTTTCTACAACAACAGTAACTAGCCTATCGTGTGGGACTGGTATGATATGAATATGATGACGATATGTATATGATAATATGTTTCTGTTTAATGAATTTGTAAATTAACTTTGGCTTTTCCCTTTAGCTACTGTGTAGTTTAAAACTTTTACTCACAGTTGTGAAGGGGGCATCATTGGCAACTACATCTTTACACCAGTAGATGGCAGTAAAGGATTAAACTGTCTTAACAGTAACCAACCTTTCCAGTATCTTGTAACAGTATTTTATTCAGTTTTTTTATCTTTTTTTTTTTTTAAGTAAGTGGACCTTGAGTTGAGATTGTTTTGAAAATGTTTAGCGTTCCATTTTTAAAACTTAAAAAGACATAAAATAGCCAAAGATTAAGAAGATACTGGCATGTGGAAAACACACATTTTGCTTTAAACATGACTGCACAATTAAATGATTCCTATTAATGAATCAGTAGACTATAAGTCCTATAAGTAGGAGAAAGTGTGTGATATTTCTATTTGACTGGAAGTGACTAACTGATCTATGTTCATTTTTCTTCCTATGAGTAATATCTGCCACTTCAAAACAGAAATACATCATTGCATATTCAGAATGAAAAGAAATCAGACCTTTGCTAATGAGATTATATCCCTGCTCTAAATTGGTCTTAATGACTCATTTGAACTCAAATGAAAAATTATGATTTTTTTTTCTCATGGATTATATGATAGTTTGTGATACTGCACATAACACATTCTTGTCTTTACCCTTAGTCTGTTTCTGAGACATCGCAGACATCAGATCCATGATAGCAGTGTCTCGACTTGAATATTTAATTGACTGTCAGCTCAGCATCTGCTGACCTGCATAACATGCAACGTTCCCCCTTCTTGCTGCAGACAGCCTGTCACTGTACATCAGCCAGTGGAGCGTCACTGTGTCCACCACTTCCATCCGCTCCTTCTATTTCCTGCAAATAAGCACCTTCGCAACAAACTAGGAAAAGCAAATATTGTCTGCATACAATTCTGGCCACACCCAGGCCCGATTACTGCCACACCTGCTCTTAATTAAGAAATCACTTAAATATGACCTGCATGGCAAGGTGAAGTAGAGCAAAAGAGCCTCAAAAAAAGACATTGTGATAAGATCCAAAGATATTCAGTAAAAAATGGAAGTAACTTTGATCTATCAGTCTGGAAAATGTTATAAAGCCATTTCTGAAGCTTTGGGACTGTGGTGATCCTTCCCAGGAGTTGTTGGTTGATCAAAATTACCCCAAGAACGCAGTGACGACTCATTGAAGAGGTGACAAAAGGCCCCACGACAACATCCCAACAACTGCAGGCCTAAATTTAAGCTTTGGTTATGCAAGTTATTTCATTAGTCGTCATCCAGACGAGAAAAAGTGACGGTAGATATATCAAGGTATTTCTATCAAGGTATTTCTTTTCAAGACTTGGAGGCCGAGGCACATCATGAGCCATTATGCTGACAGGCTCTGGCATTAAACGGGTTACATCATCATACGGAGAAGGAAAAGCCAGTCTTTCTCAAATCTGAGTCCTTCTTCTCAGGAGTGTGCGCCACGTGAAAAGCACAGCACCAGTAAGTGGAGGATAAATAAGAAATCAGGAAGACTTTATCACACCACTTGTAAGTGAGACAGCTGCAAATCACGGTACAGATGGCTTCAGCCGATTTTATTGGCTATCCCCAGGCTCTGTAGGTACACTTGCTTTTCCAGGAACAAGTGAACCGTTTCAGAAAAGAAGGTTTTGACCGCTGATCCCTAAATCCATTTAATTGTGAGCGAGGTGTCAACATGCTCAGCTGCCGCAGAACCACGATTAATGCCTCCATCACATTACGGTCAGATGGGCTTTGGCTGATCCTGAGGGAATGGATTACGCCATTCTGGAGTAGCGACTACAGTATACAATAAACATTTACATCCCAACACAAGTGTTGTGCTGATTAATTAGACTTGTATTAATCTGGCACCTTCGGGTTCTTACTATGGACAGTAGCAGTGAGAGCTGCGAGTGTGTCGCAGTCTTCGGTGGAATCTGTCTAACTCACTTCTTCCCACATCTCCTGCCTCCTTCTGACAGTATCTGTAGTGTTTCAAAAGGCCTTTAATGGCTTGCCCTCTGCCACTCTTGGGAGGCTCTAGAGTAAGTGTTATGAGGAGGAAGACTTCTCCAGATGATGGGAGATGACGTGACCTCCTTTTCTCTTCTTTCTCCAACTCAATGAAGGGGGGGGGGCATAATGTGTGGTTGAACTGGAACGCTGTATTGGGCTCTTTAACTCTTTTTGCTCCTGCTTTGCAGCACTGGTCTCTTTTACATGCATCTTGTAATGACTCGACATGTTTCTAGATAGTTGTTGGGAAAACACACTATTTGCCTTCATCATGAGGTCTGGCTCCACACTGAAGAGCGTCTACAGACTGTAGAGATTTCATCACTTATTTACTAATCTACGTTTATTGCAAGCCACGCTATGCAACGTGGATGTAATAAACATGAACATGAGTATGACGTCAACTTTGATGTGCGCAGACTGTATGACGCTACAATGCAAAACAATATAGGAGGACAAATCATACAAACAAGGCGTCTGCTGCCACAAGTGCCAAACGAGATTTTCTTCTTTGTTGGAATCTCAAAGATTTTGTTTTGCACATTTTACCAATTTTTTTTTTATTGCTGCATTCCTATTGGTTGTTTAGCAGATTTTTCTGATATTTGCTATGTATGTTATGTTTCTATGTGGGTTTTTTTTTCCCCCCCTATTGTTACTTCACTGTTAGACGTTTGAACTTCACTCAGCAGGATGATGCATGTGAAAGGTTTGACACTTTTCCACATTCATCTGCTGAAGTTTCTCTGTGCTCACTTTAAATCAGAGTTGAAGGTGTGCACAGAACACGTATGATGCTTTTCATTAAAAATACAGGACTTTGCTTCAATTCAAAATCATGTCTGAAGAAATACTACTGAATCTAAAATCTGATGGGCAATTTACCTTTCAAACTAGAAAACCTCCACATACTGCTGCTTTGACTGGAAAAAAAGGTAGTGACTTTTTATACCAGCAATTCCTGGGTAAAAGGAAACTCCTCACACCTGTGAGTAATCCAGATTAAGGATTAATGTAATGATCTAATTGCACTGGTGCCCTGGAGGTGGTCATTAGCAGAAGACACACTGCTGGCTGTAAATCAATCTTGTTAAAAAATGCCAATGAGCCATATTGCACACTGTGGTTTTGAAATGTAACACCATTATGCATGTGCGTATATACTTGTCTACAGCTCAATGTTTTGTTGTTGTTTTTTTTGTTTTTTGTTTTTTTTTTTTAAAGCAAAATGATGACCAGGCAATCTACAGGAATACATTTCTAAAAGCAAATGGTTAAATCTATTGAAATTATTCTGGACGTTGTTATAAATTTATACACGTAACACTGAATCCTAAGTCCTCTCAGGCAGTCTCAAGGAAAATGTCTTGCTGTACTTAAGTGAGAAACCCAAAAAAATCAAGGTTTTCACGATGACTATAGCTGGCATTCGCTATCCTCGCGCTCTAGGCACATTTGCTTTTCCAGGAACACTGATCTCTCGCCACTGATCTCTAAATCCATTTAACTGTGAGACAGGTGTCAACATGCTACGGTACCACAGAACTAGACAGAGTTTGGATGATCATAGTGAGTCCTGAGAGCACTTCATGGCATACCGTTATCTGCAAAATGGTACATTCTAAGTATTAAATAAATAGAATAAAGTAAATTTACTACATTACCCCCCTTTTTTTCCACAATGGACATTTTGACTCTATTTCTCTGCACTATACCTTTTTTTTTGAGCCTGTTGTGCTTGATGATTTTAAAGCATTGTGATACTAAAACGTGGTGGGATATGTGACCCAAGGTTGTACGTTCTCATTCTGGAGCTGGATTTAGAGGTTTGTTAAGGTTAAGATTCTTACTGTATTTAAATCCTGTGGCTGTTTCCATGTGAAATTAGGGGGGTGGGGGGCAGGTTTAAGACAGATTGGCATGTTTGGGTATAAGGATGGTTTTAGTCAAGTCAAGTCAATTTTTTTTTTGTATAGCACATTTCATACAGATATTGACTCAATGTGCTTCAAGATAAAAAGCAAAACATAATCATAAATATCATACATGACAAATACATGTGAGATAAGGTAAGCAGATATAGAAACATCTAAGATGAGATAAAACAGATAAGATTATTATTATTATTAATGGGATAATAATAGTGATTTACCACTGAGTTTAGACTGTTGACGAAGAGAGGATTTAGTAATCTATTGGTGTCTGGCAGATCAGTAGATAAATATTGAATGGTTTGTATTGGTCGGGCAAGACCAATACAATAGTTTACTAGAACAAAAGCCAAGATGCATATGGGATTTAAAGAAATTGCATTACAATGTTTCAAGAAACCTGAGTTCAGAGATTTCAACTGTGTACTCTAAGGAGACTGATTAGCTATCCAAAGGTGACCTATTGAGAAGTGTATAGTGTGTGTGTGTGTGTGTGTGTGTGTGTGTGTGTGTGTGAGGGGAGTAGTCTTCTTTTTGTCACCATGTGTGACCATGGCAGAAGACGAGGCTTAATCCACTGCTAATGTGTCCCTGCTGGCCATCATTGCTTTCAGAAGTACATCTAACCTCCCATATCTTATAAGGCTCTTACTCTGATCAAAGCCCCGAAAGCCTGGATTATAACGCCATCACAGAGGGTCATCACAGAGTACCAGAGGTGAGAAAACTGTGAGCCGTTTGTGAAAATTGTCTAAAAGTAATCCCTCCGACCTGATTAGACGGTGTGCAGATCATAATCTCATAAATCACTCTTAATTCATTGGACTCATTGGTTGAAAATGTGTTTCGAGAGTAAATGTTAACTGCAGGAAATTATGAATCAAAGAAAGTGGAAAATTCTGTTGCCCTTTCATTTTTTAGTAATATCCGCATGCTGAATTGAGTTTGACACTATTCCCAAAGTCAAATGGGGACAGACTCGCTCCTTGTTGTTCCTTGTTGTCACAGTCAGTCAGTCTTTATACTTTACAATATGGTTAGCAAGGTGTCACGAAGCAACTAAAACGTCCCGATTTCACCACGGCTATCGTGTTTAGACTCACTGAGTCAGCATCATTTAAGAAGTCACACTGAGTCTAAGATGATATTACTATAGCTCCGCGCTTAAGGAATCAGAGGAGTCATCATCCAATGAGAGAGAGAGAGATATGTTAGTTTTAAAAAGTTGTCCTAATACTAATAGCCGATATAAAGTGTGCCCAGATATAAAAATTTAAATGGCACATATCTAAAGGAAAAACTATAAATATGAGCAAATGTAAATAGGAGAAAGAGACAAATGTTCATATTAGATTAATCCTTAAATGAATATAAGTGTTTAGTAAATGCTTATACAGGATTATGTGATCACCCATGTTGTTTCTGTTTTTGTGTCTTTTGTTGCTTTTGTTCATGCCAAATTTTTGGGTATGTTCACAAACACACGGACGCTCACAGATGTAAAAAAAAACAACAACACAGAGGGCAAAAATAAAAAGAAACAGTTGACTCATCTCATTCCTAATTCCCCGCTGGCGATGGAGGCAGCTCTCAAGTCACTGAATGTGTATCGCAGGAATGTGTTATCCTTTCACTTTTGATTAAGGTGAGAGTGAAGGCAGGAGGGCGTGCTGTAGCCTGGGAGCTACCTCCTCTGTCACTGCAAGTGTGCGTCCGCCGCTTCTTACGCTTCCACATGCTCAACACAATCCCCTGTAAGGGAAAGCAGATTAAAGATACACAGAGCCAAACAAACATCTGTACACACTCAACTCCAGCTAACCTGAAATGACTACTGAGTTAATTACATTGGCGCAGAGTAGCCGAGAGTTGATGGGGAGGTTATGACCAAATGTGAACCACAGCCAGGGAGCTACCATGCCTTCAAATACCATCTTGGTACACTGGCATATAATACTAGATGACAAGGAGAGAATAGTGTACGTGTATGTGTGTCCTATTACAATTAGTTTTCCCACTCTTGCATATATATACACAAGTGAACTGAAAACCAATGTATACAGAATATGCACATGCCTGTGTAATCAGTCAAGCAAAGTTCCCCCGGGGGTGTTCTCCATCCTATAATAGAAGTTTAGCCACTTTACAAAGACGCCTAATTTTAACTGCCTGTGTCTGTGATCTTATTATACCCGAGTCCGAATGCAGCTAACTTGGTAAATTAAGGCAAATGTTTGGCTCAGCTCTCTATACATCACCCTATGGTCCAATATGTCTCCATCTGTGCAACCCTAATCTTGGGACCGGCCGTGATTAGTCTTGGTTAGCCTGATACAGGCTACATTTCTAGCAAAGTAAAACAAGTAAATACAGGCACTTAGCCAAAGTGTCGGCACCCTTTGCACTACTGACAGCATTATCCTGCCAACAGATATATATATATAATAAAGACACAATGGCACGCACGCACATGCACCTGACACTCACATGTGGTGGGTGCAGTGATAAGATTTACAGTCAAACCACCAATTTAGGTATTGGTTTTATCAGCAAAAGGCTGCAATGTTGTTAATAGCTTAATAGAAATGAAATTCAAGGAAAAGAGTGGATTGTTCCAAGAGCAGGGCTCATGCATTGGGTTTGCCAAGGGTAGTGCCAGTCTGCCTATGATATCTGATTTGCCACCCTGAATGCCATGCCAAATTTCTTCTGAACAACCGACCAAGCCATTAATCCCGCACACTCACTGGGGAGTCCCTTGGGTAATGCCTTATCTACATGATTTGTTTGTGTGCTCACAGGCTGCCAGAGGTTAAGTAGTTACTTGTAGCTTTCAGGTAAGTAAGGACAGAGAGATACTTGTTTATCTTTGTCTTTCTGGTCTCTATAACACACTATATATATATATATATATATATAGCAATTTATATATTGTGTTATTGTATATACAGTCACAAAAACCATGTGAGTTGTTTGAAAAAAATGCACAGCAGTTACTTGTATTAATGTTGAAATCCTGTATACAGTATAATGAAAGAATGTAACATTTTTGCAGTGAACTTGAGTGCCAAGCAGCCGCGCTAAGTGTCATGTAATATTAAGTACTGTGGAGCACTCTTGTCCTCTTATGTCCCATCCACCACTGTTAGATGCCCTCAGGCACGGAGGCAGGCTTGTTTGGCTATGAAAGGTCCCGTTTGTATTGAAAGTGTAGACACTTAAGACCTTAATACTGCTACTAGCAGTCATAGATGATGATGTATTTCATAGTCAGATGAAACAAAAGTCTTCTGCTGGTCGTCTCTGATGGGATTTCTGACACTTTTGGATTCCAGAAACTTGCACAAGAGTGGAAGTCTTCGAAAGACAAGGAGTAAATGATTTAATAGCAAATCTGATGCAGTAAAGCAGCCAGAGAGCTGCAGCACCCTACGGGGTAAAGGTTTAAAACTTTGTAACTAATAATGTCCTCAGATGGTTTATTTTTAGTCAAAATTATTAATATACATTTTTTTCCCACTAAGTTCCCCAAGCAGTGTAACCTGGGTCTATTTTAAACAGTATGTTCTCATACTTTCAAGTCATTATTTTAATATTTAATTTTTAAATATTCCCCATCAAGGGAATAAAAGAAGCATTTTGGGATGCCATTGGAGGTTTTGTAGCCAATGACACTTTGTACTGTGTGTTCATGAGGCTTTAAAATGATTAGAGTTGACTCTTGTCTCTTACTGTGTGTCTATTAAGCCTTTATTAAGTTTGGGGCTATACATTTATAGTCCCTGTAGCATAAACAATTACTTGGCCCTCTCTTTATAATTGGCTGTGTCTCTGCCTCTGAGTCATTAGATTAAGTTGGAATCCCAGACACTCAGAGTCCACGCTTGAAACACTGCCACAAATGGTCAGCCTAAAATTCATTACAGCAAACTTTTGAGTTAGACCTTGTAAATCTAATATGAGTGAAAATGCAGCAACTGGATTGTTTACTATTCTCCTCAAATTTGTTTTGGGGAGCATATATATATATATATAATCAAAACATGTTTCTTCAAAAACAAAGAATGGAAATCAATCAACACAAACTTACCTTAACACAGATACACTGACATCCACTTTCCGTTCCACTCTTTTTCAAACAAACAACCCTTAAATAGGCCCTTCAATCTATCAAGGCAGAACCATATTTCTAGCAGGGGTGTCTTTTCCTTTATACCAGGAACTATTATATGACAATATCACTTGATTCAGTTAATATTGTTTTAACACACATTGGCCACATCATACTCTCACCACAAACCAAAATCTATACAAATAACATAAATACAAAACCAAACATTTAACTAGATATTATAAATCCCCCCCCCCATACTTGGTTTATTCTATGACATCACCGGTGATGTCAGCAATAGCTTATAAACAGGAAGTAGTTTAGTAGTTCTCCCTTTTTGTCTCCTGGAAAGCAAACGGTGGGTATGTATGGTAAATTATAACCCGATATAATCGAGCACTAAACAGTCAATGTAACAAATCAACGCTAAACACAAACAAAAACCTATGATAGTATGTGACAGCGATGCAAAGATGTTAAACTAGCTAAACAAACAAGTAGCCTAATGGGAGTAATGGGGATAAAATGGTCTTGCCCACTTTTTCATTGCCTCTAAAAACAAACTTACTCAATTTAAAATTAAAACAATCCTAGAACTACTTTCCTCCTCAAGATGTTAGGATTTTATATATATGATATGAAATAGTTAAAACAGTTTTTTTTTATGTATTTAATTATTTGGATATAAACGGCTATAAACTGGATCTGTTACTCCACTGTTACATGTCTCACCACATAAGCACAAATAAGCATGACTTAAGTATTTATTATTATTTTTTTATTATTATTTTAGATCAAGAATTTAAGCCGTGTTCATTTTAACATTGAATTTCAAAGACCCCCCTGGTTCACAAAGTCTCAAGCGTGTATCTGTCTGCATACAGACGGATAACTGGGGCAGGTGACCTGAGGATTTGGAGAGCTGCCTGAATGTGAAGTGACAGGAGAAAGCTCTTGGCTCTTGGTGGGACGCCAGCAAACCGGCGCCAATCCGCCCTTAGTGAACAGACCCACGCACTTTAACCTAATTAAGTAGTCTAGGTGTTTTCCAAAGCCTGCATTGAAATCATTGCCAGGAGATGTACGGAGGACATACATGATGCAGCGTTGTTAAATCAAACCTCATTTGAGCTATTTGCTGTCCCCATCTGACCCTAACTTTCTCTCCCTCGTCCTGAGAAGTTGAAACCACGCCCAGCGCCCTGCCATTGGACAGCAGAGCGCAGTCGAAGAACTTTACAGTTTATCTGTGTACTATGTGCTGGGCTGGACGGATCTGTGACAGTGTAAATCCTCTTTGTCCTCACTTCTTGGTGTTACAGCAGGTTTTTTTTTGTTTTTTTTAACAAACTATATCAAAGGAAAGCTTGGCGCATGGTGCCAAAATGCGCTCTCCTTTCCTCGGTAGATACATTAAGGACCATTCTTGCCTTTGCCCCTATATTTGGAGACATCTGGATATTTGCATTCCCTCTTAGGATCTTTTTTTTTAAAACTGACTATGGATGCAGCAGTTTGGATGTGGTTATCCGTGCGCAGGCAGCAGGTAGGTTGAGACTTGTCGCGTTTGGATGCCCTAATGAGAGATCCAGTTCACAGAGCGCGGCTGCCATGGCTTACCATCCGTTTCAAACTAACCGACCAGGTGCCTTGCCCTTGGCAGCCTTTCTTGCTTCCGCTCAGCCATCGTTTTCCCCTGCGCTGTCTTTCCCAGACGTCGCCTCTCTCTCAGAGCCTCTGTCGGAGCAGACTGCCTCTGGCGCCGGGCTGCGCGCAGCTCTGGGGCGCCAACATCAACCCATCCACCAGCGCTCCTTGCAGAGCCTGCATCCGGAGGAAGGGTTGGAGGATGACCCCAAAGTCACCCTGGAATCAAAAAACTTGTGGAATGAATTTCACAAAATGGGAACTGAGATGGTCATCACCAAATCAGGAAGGTAAGTAAATAAAGTGTTATCTCTGTCCATGGAAGTACCTTAATAGGAGTGGTAGTAGTCATTTATATTATGGTGCCAGGATTCTTGTTCTCTAGAAATAAAAAAATAAAGCAGCATCAACAAATATTACTGATCTATATGTCCCTTAACATTTCAATAAAGGAAAAAGCAGTAAATCATCATTTATTTGTGATCTAAAGAGGTTAAGTTAGCTCCTTGATCCCAAAAAAAAAGTCAAATCTGATTATTGATTGTCCTGTTACAGGAGGATGTTTCCGGCTTTCAAAGTGCGGGTAGAGGGTCTGGATCAAAGTGCAAAATATATCCTGTTGATGGACATTGTCGCTGTTGATGACTGTCGCTACAAGTTTCACAACTCCCGCTGGATGGTGGCTGGGAAAGCTGATCCGGAGATGCCAAAGCGCATGTACATCCACCCAGACAGCCCATCCAAGGGAGAGCAGTGGATGAGCAAGCCCGTTGCTTTTCATAAACTCAAGCTCACCAATAACATATCAGACAAGCATGGATTTGTGAGTATTTTAATTGTTGCATCATAGACTTTTTTTGTTTTTGTTTTTATTGGCTGACATTGGCTATGTCACTATGTTATCTTATGTTATGTGTCATTCATTTTTTTTTTTTTTTCCAGACAATTCTGAATTCGATGCATAAATACCAACCCAGGTTTCATATCGTGAGAGCCAACGACATAATGAAACTTCCATACAGCACCTTCAGGACATATGTTTTCCCGGAGACGGAGTTCATCGCTGTCACAGCATATCAGAATGAAAAGGTACGCCCAACCCACACACACACACACACACACACACACACACACACACACACACACACACTCATCTGCTCACTCATGCTCCTTTTTTTAAATATACACTGGATCCTTATGTCATTAATGATCTTTGCAGATACTGATGTTGCACATTATACCTGTTAATATGCCATGAGCAGTGGACCTGTCTTTTTTTTTTTTTTTTTTTTTCACTGACTAACTTCCTGATTTTACTTTATTAGATTACACAGCTTAAAATTGACAACAATCCCTTTGCCAAAGGATTCAGAGACACAGGAAATGGGAGACGAGAAAAGAGGTAGGCCTAATTCATTTCCCATCCGAAACAGATCTGAGGGACCTGTGCTGGACTATGTGTAGAGCTAATCTCACTTTGTGATCCGCAGGAATAAACACTTAACCATTTCGTCACAGCGTGAGATCCAAAGCAAAGCGGACCAGGACTGTGCTGATTCTGACGACTCGTATGAACAGCCCAGCACCAGTGAAATGTTCTGTTCCCCTCGGGAGCTGATAAGCAGCCCCCTGATGTCCACACCGACCTGTCAAGGTGGGTTCACGTAGGCTACAGTAGTCTGTCATGTCATTAGGAGGCCTTTATAGCAGTTTACCTAAACATTGCTGCCATCAAACAGACAATCTTCATGGATGCTTTTATAAACAACTCGGTAACCTTTTAATAAATCATGATTTCCAGTTTGGAACTTGAAGATGATTCATAAATATTTTATAACATGACAAGAACTATATATTTCTCCCATATTAGCTTTGTATTGGCTCCCTATAAAATCTTCTTCTTCTTCTCACCTGTTATTATCCTTCTACAACACGGCGCTCCCAAAATACAGGCTTACTTGTGGTTCCTAGAGTCTTCAAAAATAGTATCAGATCCCTCTCCCGTGGAACTATCTTCCAGTTTTGTTTCGGGAAGCAGACACCATCTTATAGTTCAAGAGTAGGCTTAAAACTTTCCTTTTTGATAAAGCTTAGAGTTAGGGATGGCTCAGGCTTGCCTCTAGTTATGTTGCTATAGATTTAGAGGAAAGCTTCCCATGATACACTGAGCTACACTATGTCATCTCTACCTCATCTGTCCATCACCTCTATCCTCAATCTATACTAATAATATACTAACAAGGCCTATATATATGATTTTGACCTTTTGCTACTAATGCATTTCATTAAAATAATGCCTTTTCCCCCCACACAGATAATAACACTGGAAGTGACTCGGATATTGACATACAAGATGAGGACATTGCCGAGGCCAGTTTTTCTAGGACTGAATATTCATCTCCATTGAGTCTGAGGAGCGAGGATGTACTGTGGAACAGCTCCGCCGTCAGTGAGAGCAACGGCAATAGGGACACATCAGGTGATGAGTACTCTGTGGAAATGGATTCTTCAAAAAACCACACGAGTGAGATCAAAGATGAGCTCCTTCCTATGATGTTGCAAGCGCAGAGCTCGTCGTCCCTCAGCGCCGGTCACCTTCAGAACTTGGCTCTCTCGAACAGTCAACAGTTTCTTAAGCTCAGAGCGCCTTTGTTGTTTCATCCCAGACATTTGTCGGTAAAGCCACACACTTTTTCCACTACGAGGATGAGACACCCGTTTTCCTCTTTGCCGGGAGAAAATGACCTAGAAAACGGAGGCCTATCTTCTCAAAGCATCACCTCCCCATCTCCCTTCATATTCCACTTGTCACAGCATATGTTGGCATCTCAGGTACGCCGTCTCAGCAGGAGCACTGTGCACTCATACTGAGTTCTGTGAAATCTGGCTCCTCCTCAGGAGAGTGTCAATTTAGAGTAAAGCATTCATGTTAAATACTACTCTTGTTCCTTGATAGGATTAGTTGAATTACCCTTCTTGACGTCATTTGCTAACACTTTGGATTTCCACTACAAAATCTGTTTAAACAAAATCAAATCACAGAAGCATGCATGGCATCTAACTTTTTTTCTTTTTTTTTTTTCATACAGGGAATCTCACTGTCACCCTTTGGAGGACTGTTCTCATATCCATACCACTACATGGCGGCACCAGCTGCAAATGCTCCAGCTCTCCCCACCAGTTCGGCAACCTCTACGCTTGCCAGAAACCACTGTTTTCGCAGCTCTCGGCCTTGGTCACGATTCAGCCCTTACCAGATGCCCACCTCAAGCCAAAACCTGCTTCGAACCAGATTGCCTACCAGTTCATATTCCCAGTCCGAGCTGTTCAAATCAGGCAGCAGAGAGCCAAGTCCGGTGTACGACAATTAGTCACAAAAACCAAGGCCAAGCATCACCCGAGCACGCCACCCAAAACTCATTGAGGGTTCCACTGATGAACTGCAAAACGTGCAAAACCTTGTAAATGGACCACTTCCCTCACATTTATAGACTCTTAATTGTAAACGCTAATTGTTTTTTTTGTTTTTTTTTATTCTACATGGTGGTGGATACTCTGTGATGAATGAAATGACATCCGACAAGAAAAAGACACACACGCAAGTTTCTAAAGTTGCACTGTAACAATTACCTAAAATAAACATTTTGTAAGACACTGTATACCGTTGCTTGATTTGGTGCATCTAAAAAATACAGCTATAATTAGTTTTCTGCAGTTAAGCGCACATCAAAATTTCTTTAAACAATAGTAATGTGTAACCTATATGTCTATATGTCTGTTTCAACCAAATGAATAAGTTTTAACCTCATAAAGGCCTTTTCTTTTCATGTAATCAGCGCTTACTTATACGTCTTGGAAGGGACAAAATAAAAGATTCTTTGATTTTTTTATTTTGATTTTTTTGTTTGAAATGACATGCAACATTTAAAGTTCTGTATGAAATGCTCTATAGATGGACAATAATATGCTTTAAATATGAATAATACACTTTTTTTTATTAATACATTCTGTAAAAATTGTGTAAATATGTCCGTGTCATTTTAGGTTATACACATGCTGTGTATAAAATGTGACTAATCAAAAGCCTTTTTGAGACTGAATACAGGTTCAGATCAGAAATTGTATACCACCTGTACACAGTTTCACATTTTGTTGATGTACCAAAGCAGCACAGAGGACTCAGGATTTCCTTTTTCACCAGCACTTAAGAAAAAAAATGTCTACAGTACAAGTAATCTGGCAGATTAACTGCCAGATTATTTTTATTTTTTTTTCACAATGAAAATAAAGATGTTCTTTCACATTTTAAGTGGTTGTCTCAATGTGTTTATAATAAGCGGATACATTATTGTATCCAGGTACACATTGCACATGTATTCAACACTATTCTTAGACTCCACAACTGGTAATTGCCTGCTATTATATACAGAATAGACCAAAATATGAGTACATTTTACAAAGCTGAAACTGTAACTCATCAATAATCATGTGTAATTATTTTTTATGTCACAGATGATCGGAGTCTATACATGGACACCTTTTTAAGTGTTAAACTTGATTTAAGAGCCAGATTATCCGGCGTGGACCAGATCTGTCTGGATGTTACGCATTATCCTCTAAGTTAATTAACTAAATTAGACTTTGTGTTTCGTGTGTACTTTCGACAAGATCAACCTTACGGTTACCTTTTGGTTTGTCCTTGATTGCTCCGTGTTGTTACTAATGGTAGAAGTACTGTGTGAGGTCGGCCACCCCCCTGAACACATCACTCACTCACAATATGCTAAAGGGATTCCAGAGGAATTGACGATGAAACGCATTGTAAGGCAAAGGGACCTATACTAATGATCTTGATTCTGAGGTAATAGTTTTGGAAAGCAATTCTGTGTAGAATATGCAGTATTTTGGTATTGTTGACCTTTCTCTACAGAAACCATATGATGACCGTATTCACTATTTTAAACAGACACTATTGGTTATGTTATATTTTTATTTGTCATAAATAATGATCTGGATTCATTTTATTTATTTATTTATTTATTTTTGTATACATTTACTGAAGATTTACCACAGCAAGTGAATATTTGTAGTGTGCTGCCATAACCCATGGCAGCAAGTCTGGGATCCTGTGCACTTCATTCCATATGCATGAGTGCACCTCACCGCCTGTTAGGGCACTGTCCAATTCCCAAAACAGCTCTCTCTTGTGACAGCAAAACTACACTTGAGTTGATAATTTTTTTTTTTTTTTTTTTGGAATAGGCTGCAATTGCCATATTGATTTATATAGTCAAGACAGTTCACACAAATAAAAGCTGCAGGGGCAAGGGCAGCATGTAAAATTAACCACTGAAAAAGCAGATTTACAGGTAAAAAAAAGTAAAAATGTAGATAACTACACAGTATATGCAAAGGAGATTCATGTTATATCTACTCTTGAACAGAGTATATAGCTCAGTATATAGATCAGGCTAAATTCATTGTGGCCGGAAAAAAAAACCATTCAGGATATTATGTTTTATTATTTAGTAATAATGGATTTTCAGTCATGACAAAATAACCAATCTTTAGCTAAACAAACTCAGGTGGAGGAAGATTGATCTGAAAATCCTCCCCTACGTGTACTGGACTCCTGTCAAACCTCTGTTTTGCGCATTTTCTCCTTGGCTGAGTGAAGCCTCCTACTGAGAAAACATGTCCACTGGCTCAGAAATGTGGCAAAGAGGTCAACTGCCAAGTTTTGCAGTCAGCAGGAAACTGTTTACAGTGCTGGAGGGATCCAGGGATTGGAGGGAGAGAGAGACCTTCAGCACCAAGAAGAAAGGAGAGTTCTTCTCTAGGCAACAACATCCTACCTCACCCATCCAGTTATTTGTTCTATAGGCCCAGTTAATGGAGAAAAAAACAATAGCACAGAGGTGGGAAAGCACAGTGCTGCCCTCATATATAACAATATGCATATAATTAACCTAGAATGTATTATATTAGAGTAAACCCCTAGAAGTGTACTGAGTGGCTGCAAACTTTCTCAGGTATGTAAAGCTGCCTTGGATGACACGGTGTGATAACAACAAGGTGCATGTAAATTTTCTTCTGAAAGAAAGTGTTGTGATAAAAATGTCAACATATATAGCTTAAAGAAACTAGACTGTCATCTGTAGCATACAATATAAATAGCAACAGAGATACACACCACTGATGCTGAACAAAAGAAGTGTTTGAGGCTATTGAGGCCTCAAACAGCTGGTATGGAAAGATATTGTACATTTCTAAATTGGATAATGAAACATGTTTCATCAAAAAGAAAACATAAAGATTTTTAATCTTTACAATTTTCTGTCCTTTGACACAAAATAGGATGGTAAACTAATGGCCTCTGGAGCCATCTAGTGGATGAGAATTGCATTGCATTCTTCTTATCACTCTTCACAAACAGTAGTAGATTATAGTTGAGTATTAAATAAAACTCTTCACTGTTTATGACATGAACATAATTGATTTATTGATGTCTTACTTCTGCAACTGAAAATATAACCGTGCAGGTTGCAGGCTGGTAACTTCAAGCAATCGAATCTACTTTTTCTACTTGTACAATTTCCCTTTTTTTTTTTTTTTTTTTTCTTTTAGGATTTTTTGGGATTTTTTTTTATCTTGACTTAGATGACCTGTGCCTCAGCCAGGCACAAGACATCGACCAGTTTACAGGACCTGTTCTTCAGCTGAACCTGCAGTCAAAACTGTACGAGTATTAATTTAAAAGGTGATATTTTACTCAACCCTTCATAGCTGCAAGATTTATTAATAATGGAAAAGGCTTGCATGTTTCAGAGAGTTGTCCATGGAGGCTCAGACATCTCAGTGATCCACATATTACTGAAGTAGTACTGAATCCTGCACATACTTTGAATTTAGCTATGATCACCTATGGTTGCCCTTTCTGGTGCAATACTTTTATCCAATAATGCTAATAAAAGTTAACTCAATAGCTCTGAACCACAGATTTGCCTCAAAGGGCTACAACATGTACATCATATACCAAAGGTCTATGTTATTAAGAGTAATGTTCATTTTCCAACATTACAAAAACAAGAGGTTATGAATAGTATTTCTCTTTCCTTGTCCATAAGGTTGCATCTCAGAGTAGATGTTAAGAGCAGGACCACCAGACTGAGGAACAGCTTCTTCCCAGAAGCTGTGAGACTGTTGAACTCTGGAGGACCCCTGTAGCCCCTGCCCCCCATCCCCAACCCCATCCCCCATCCCCCATCTGGACCCCCCACCACAGATGCACAGACAATAATAAAAAAAAATAATACTTTGCACTGTAATTACTTGCACAATGCAGCTGTTTGCACAACCTGGACATTTCATTATGGTGTTATACTGTTGTTGTTTTTCTATTTCATTGTATATACTTTGTCTTAAATTTAAATTTGGCTTTACTTTTATATTTTATGTTTTATATATACATATGTATATATATATATTATTTAATTTTTTATTCTATATTTTATTCTATATTTGGATATTGGGCTGCTCCAGGACCAGGGAAACCAATTTCGTTGCATCCCATGTTTACATGTGTTGCAATGACAAATAAAAATCCTTGAATCCTTGAATGTTGGTGACTTTGTGCTCTTTGGCAAGCTCTTTACTACTTGGCTGATTTTTCGCTGAGCTGGTACAAATGCAGAGTACAAAGTGTCCTGAAAAAAAATCGCATGTTTAAAAAAAATAGTGTTTTTGTAACATTGGTCTGGCAATTATATATTATGTAAGATGCGTTTTTCTCTGATAGGAGTCGGGTGTGACCCAGACGTCTGCACCGTTGCGCTGCAAACAGCACATGCCGTACACTCATGGAGAGGACCCGCCTCTTCTGGGACCCGCCCCCACCACAACCCTCCTAGACCCGCCCACACAACGCCCGCTGAAATCTGATTGGTTCTCTGCTAGTGAAGCCTTCCTAGATCTGTAGTAAATAGATAAACTGTTCACACTAAAATCTCTACCTAGAAATTGGACTAAACTAAAACTAGGACCACACTGAATGTGTAAAATGATAATGTCTGGTAATATACTATATCGCAACAGTGCAAGTTTATTGTTATTGGTATGGAAAAATGATTGATTGAAATTGCATTGATTAAACTAGATTAACATAGCGTTAATTCTAATTTTACGTCTTCACACATGATTTTATAGTAATAACACAATAGTAATAACACAGTAATACATTTTGTTTCACCATATCATGTAAAAAACACACGGCTAAAATGAAGTGTTTCTGTAAGCATAATGAAATCTTGGTTGAATGATGTAAATGAATGACACAATTAAATCGTCTATAAGCATTTTAATTTAGCTAAAGGGGTAGCTAAGCTAAGTTATTTTTTATTTCCACTTTCTGTAATGAAATCTCCACATTTTACTTATCTTATTCCCCTTCTTCTCGGCCATACAATCTATGAGGTTGTAATGCATTTTCTACCTTATCCGATTCTATAGCGGAAGCTGAGGTCAGAGGTCAATGCCCGCGAGTAACCTGCGTGCGCATCATATCACCCCACTCTCTGCTGTTAAAGCGTCTGTTGGAGCCGTAATGACCTCATCATGATGTGATTTTGTCATCATCACTGGAAACAGGGATGTCTGCTAGACACAATTAAGTTATCGATCTCTTGGACTTCAACTTGCCAGCATTACCTGTCAGTTCATTTCCACCGGTGAGTTTGCTTTAGCCTGGATGCTATTATAAAACCGGACTGTCTATTGTTAACTTTAAAGTTGCGTTTCCACCACGCTGCAGTACAGTACACCGGCCGGCAGCGTAGCCAGCTACTGTATTACTGACATTACTGTTGCATTATAATAGTATTAGCCGGCTACTGACAGTAAAGTAGCTAACACCCAGCTTATCTGTTGGTGCTGGTGAGTGAGGAAGCTAGCATTTAGCTTTTTACTTTTAACAGCTAACGTTAAGTCAGTTGACAAAGCTAGAAAAAAAAAAGCGGGTTGTCAGTTCGTCTAAAAAATGTCCTCTCTGCTGTTTAATGCTATTAAATTAACACGGTTTTTAGTCTGAAAGTTTCGGGCTGTTCACTAGCTAGCTCCTCGGTATCATTTTGTGATGTTCCCTTGGCTCACGTTTGCAGCGTGTGTGGCAGCAGTGCTCAGCTTGTTTTTCTGGTCTCGCAAGCAGTTAACTATAGGTAAGGTGTGCCATACTTGCATACTTAGATTCTTCTCTTTACCACATGCACAAGCAGGTGGAAATGTTTTTAATTGTAGGTAAAAGAACATGCACCCTGGCATGTTAATATATCATTGTGCATATATATAGCATTGTCCTTGGCAACTTTGCCATTAAAAAGAAATATTAGTGCATTACTTGAGCAGATGATGTGAGTCACTTCAATAAACTGTGCTGAAAATCAACATGTGCAACCTGTAATTTAATTGTAGTCATATAATGATTTGTTTGTTTATTTGGCAGGTAGACAGTCTTTATCTCACATTACAGCAGGGCTTCTAATGGCTTATACATGTTTTACAGAGAGCTACTACTTTGCTTCCCTCTGCATGGTTCCTGGTAGCAACATCGCTGTAGATATCAGCATTTTATCCTTCTTGAATTCTGATAAACTGTTATGTTCAATGATGGCACACCTTCAAAACGTGCACACAATGTTCCGATGCCCCTCTGTCTGGACAAATTGCAACATCTGATGCATTATCAAGATACTTTAGTTTATGCAACCCCTTTTGCAATATGACAAACATCAAGAATCATGTGCCAGCCAATGCAATATTGTGTCACATTGTAACCTGATATGTGGACTTTGTATTTCATGTATAAACTGTAGCTGCCTCTGCTCTGTGCCTTGTTAGTGTTTGCAGCCTGTTCGTGTCGGCCAACCATGGCACAGCAGAACGGTGCTGCCGAGAAGAACCCCGCTATCGCGGCGCTGCACTCGCACTTCATTGTGGGATCAGTGTCGGAGGAGAATTCTGAGGATGAAATCCAAGGAAAGGCGGACTTGCGGCTGGAGGAGAAGGAGGCACGTTCCATGTCACCATCATCCGGTAGCTCAGACAGCACCTATGAAATGGGCTTTGACCACATTGATGGCCCCATACAAAATCTAAGGTTAGACAAATCCAGACCTGCTCTGTCTGCATCATCATATTTGTAAATATTTTATGGAAAACCTGCGATCCTCACGCTCAGTTTCAGTTAAATGTCTCACTAATTTATATTGAATGTACCATATCTCAAAACAAACTTGGAAAATATTACTGCTTCTTTATGGTTTTAATTAGTTGTTTCCCATAGTGATGCATTAAATCAACATATTATGCATTACATTTCTACACTAAGAAGACATTACATTTACAACCATTATTTCTATATAGAGTATTCAAATGTGACATACAAATAGTCTCCTGCAACAAAAACCTGTCTTTTATGAGACTAGTCAGTCGGAGCAGGCCTGCGGTCCCAGAGTACACTATAGCCCCTGCAGCACGTGTAAAAAAAAAAAGTGGTTTCACTAGCTGCACACTACTGAAGGGGTTTCTGTGTTCTATGAACTTGGCCTGGAGTGTAGGCATAGACTTTAAAATGTTTGTTTGGGAAAGTTGTGAAAACATATTCACAGACCAACAGTCGATTCAGTATAATATAAGTTTGCTTAACGCATACAGTCATGATAATGTAGGTAACTGCCTAAGGAATGTTTATCTTCTCCCTTCATAAAAACTAGTTTAAACATGATTACGGTATATGCAGCCAACCATGTTGACATTGTTGCTTTCTGCATTGTTGCTGCCGACTTTGTGTAAACATCAAACATCAGGAAAACTATATTATCACCATAAGACACCAGGAATTCCTAGATCTCAATTATTTCTTTGTCCAGTCCAGTTTTGTGACATCATTTTCACAAGGATGTGAGAGGATGAGAGAGAGGTGTGTGTGTGTGTTAACCAGAAGTGCCTGCCTCCCCCATCTCTATAATGTTTTCTCTCGCAGCACAGAACAAACTCTTGTAGCCCCGCAGCTATATCGAAATCTACGCCTCCAGCCTTTCTGTTGGAGCTCATTTGCCTTTATGCCGGTTCCCCCTACAGTGTTGCAATAATTCAGTATCAGGCCACAGAAGCCAGCCAGCCAAAAGAGCTCAGGCACTGACACACCCTCCAGCTGATAATAATACCCCTCCTCCTGCACTACCCACTCCTCTGAATGGTTCCCTTTGGGGTGGAGTTTGACTGAAAGCCCCGTTATGAAGACACTTGCCCAAGCTTGTACAAATGTCAGAGGACCAGAAAGTGTCCCGTCCTGTTATGCGCAATATATCGATATCGTTACTGTTAGTAGATATACTATAAGCAAAGATACTATTGTTGACCCTTCAACGTCCCAGTATAATCTGTTGTCATAGATTAAGATGATTTCTGTAAGTCATCCATATGGTGTAAAGTTCAAGATAAGAGACGGTAGTCACATCCTGTGCTCCTGAGTCCAAAAGGGTCTTTTATCAATATGTGTTGATATCGGTGTGTTTTTATCTTCTGGGCTGAAAAACAATTTTGATAAGTCCGTCTATTGAATGACTTGCATCTTTCTAAATTCTTGACTTCTTAAAATTCATATTATTACGGTAAATGTTTTTCCCTGATAAAAATGAGCGCTCTCTGCTTGTTATTAGCAGGCCTAGCAGGATACCCTGTTCTTTACAGAACGAGAGGGCCATTTTATGCATTCTTCATATTTTTTAAAACAGGCCGAGCATGTCGGGGCTGCACCTGGTGAAGCAGGGTAGAGATCGCCGACGTATTGATCTCCAGAGGGACTTCACTGTCGCTTCTCCTGCTGAGTTTGTCACCCGCTTTGGTGGCAACAAAGTCATTGAGAAGGTAACTATTTTTACGTGTGTGTGTGTGCGTGTGCATGACTATTAAAGTATCTCATGCATGTATCTGGCTATTTTTTTAGGACTACTAGGGAAAATCTTTTGGGATTTATCAGATCTAGTTTCACTGACTGTCCATGTCTCACAATTGTAGTAAAATTATTAGAAATTGAGCCACAGCAAAGCTTTTTTTTTTTCTTTTTTTTTTCTTTCTCTATTTTTATGTTGTTGTTGTTGTTGATTGAGAAAGTTGCCATGCATTTTAATAATGTGAATCTGAGCAAATCAACATTGGCCACTCAACTATTTTACCTTTCCAGGTGCTTATCGCCAACAATGGCATCGCAGCGGTCAAATGCATGCGCTCCATCCGCCGTTGGGCTTATGAGATGTTTCGCAATGAAAGGGCAATCCGCTTTGTGGTAATGGTGACCCCGGAGGACCTGAAGGCCAATGCAGAGTACATCAAAATGGCAGATCATTACGTACCTGTTCCAGGAGGGACTAATAACAACAACTATGCCAATGTCGAGCTCATTCTGGACATTGCTAAACGCATACCCGTTCAGGTACCACTGCACACCTATCCATAGGTTTCCCACAGTAACAAATAACTTTGTCATTGATTGAGTTCTTGTTATACTGTTGTTTATTACAGGCAGTGTGGGCTGGGTGGGGTCATGCCTCAGAGAACCCCAAACTCCCAGAGCTGCTTCAAAAGAACGGCATTGCTTTCATGGGTAAGAGACGTCTCTTGTTTTATTTATCACTTTATTGACCCTTTAGCTTACCTGTATATGATCAGTCAGTCAGTTTTTTTTGTTTTTTTTGTTTTTTTAAATCAATTACTCCTTACTCAGGTCCTCCAAGTCAGGCTATGTGGGCTCTAGGAGATAAGATTGCCTCTTCTATTGTGGCTCAGACAGCTGGCATCCCAACTCTTCCCTGGAGTGGAGCAGGTAGGTTCACTGTTTGTGTGCGGTCTCAACAAAAATGTGTTTCTGTATTCACAAAACAGTCAAAAACATTAAAACTGTATCCCTTAATTTAATGGAAAAGCTTGAATATGGTAACTGTTTCTTTCTTAGGCCTGACAGTAGAATGGACGGAGAACCAAAAGAAGAGAAACATCAATGTTCCGTCTGATGTGTACGAGCTCGGCTGCATCGTAGATGTAGAGGATGGCTTGAAAGTAAGCATGTCAGCTAACTTATTTCATTATGCCCAATGATTGAATTTGTATGCTGCATGTTAGAAAGTTGTATGTGTCTATTTCCAGGCTTCAGAGAAGGTTGGCTACCCTGTAATGGTGAAGGCTTCAGAGGGAGGTGGAGGAAAAGGCATCCGTAAGGTCAATTCTGCTGATGATTTCCCGAACCTCTTCAGACAGGTACGGAGAAACTAAATCCAATATTTGATTTAAACTATTGTGCAGGACTTGATGCAATATAGAATTGATTTGGATATATTTCCTCTCTCCAGGTTCAGGCTGAAGTTCCAGGATCACCTATTTTCGTCATGCAGCTCGCTAAGCACGCCCGCCACTTGGAGGTCCAGATCTTGGCTGATCAATATGGAAATGCCATTTCCCTGTTTGGGAGAGACTGTTCTGTGCAGCGGCGGCACCAGAAAATTATAGAGGAAGCCCCTGCTACCATTGCTACTTCTGATGTGTTTGAGGATATGGAAAGGGTAAATCTCACCTTGCATTGCTTATACTATATGCTATATGCTATACACACATACACACTGTGTATAGCTGATAAATGGAACTGAATTAACTGCATCTTGGACACAAGTGAGCTTGATATGAACAGAACTGGGTTTTTTTCATCAGTGTGCAGTGAAGCTGGCTAAGATGGTGGGGTACGTCAGTGCGGGTACAGTGGAGTACCTCTACAGCCAAGATAGTAGCTTCTACTTCTTGGAGCTTAACCCTCGTCTGCAGGTGGAACACCCCTGTACTGAGATGGTTGCTGACGTCAACTTGCCTGCTGCCCAGCTGCAGGTCAGTCTCACACACCGCTGTGCCGGTAGAACAGGCAACACTCTATGATGCTTTTGAGTCCGTGACTGTATAGCAGCCGACGAAGTTAGCACGCTTCACCGCCTTCACCACTGTGCGCTAAACGGGCCCCTTGTCTCCATGGCAACCAACTGCAAAAGAAGAGGGCAATAAGCACAAACGTTGTAGTGGATCCAGTGATTTGTAGCCGAAATTGGTCATGTGGTTTGTCCTGCAGTGTTTAGGATTGTGTGTATGTAGGTCAGAGGCAGTTGAGCTGAATGGCAGCGTTGCTGGGCAAGCTGTGTCATCAAGCCGATTGGGTGTTACTGTGGGTGTGATACTCTCTCTCTCTATCCGACAAAGAGGAAGTCACCCACCCAGTCTTATTGTTAACTAGTTGTCTAGAAAACTGAAGAAAAAAAGTAATGTTAGTAACATTTGTGTTTCATTTAAAGCATTCATAATACATATATGCGCTTTAATGTGTTTATTATCTGCTATTAGATCGCTATGGGTATTCCTCTTCACCGGATCAAAGACATCAGGATGCTTTATGGGGTCCAGCCGTGGGGAGACTGTCCCATTGACTTTGAGGGTCTATCAACAGCCCCCTCCCCACGGGGACATGTCATTGCAGCACGTATCACCAGTGAAAACCCTGATGAGGTATGCTTTACTCTCTGGAGCTAAAGGTTACACAAAATCTATAATCTCTTCCTTTTTTTTTTGTTTTTGTCAATTTTTATTTTCAAATTCTGTTCTGTATCATAAATAAAGCCCATTATTATTACTATTTCTAACTGTTAACCTTTGTCTAAATGTCAAATAAACAGGTATTGGTTTGGCTTATGAAAAACTGAAATGTGGTGCGCGTGTCTGATTGCAGGGTTTCAAGCCAAGCTCAGGAACGGTGCAAGAGCTGAATTTCCGCAGCAATAAGAACGTGTGGGGCTACTTCAGCGTTGCAGCGGCTGGTGGACTGCACGAGTTTGCTGACTCCCAGTTCGGACACTGTTTCTCTTGGGGAGAAAACCGTGAAGAAGCCATCTCGTGAGTGCACAACATTATTTAATGCTAATGTTAATACATATTTGCAGTGTTGGATGTCTATCATGCAGTTGTCTAATACTTTTTTTTTTATGGCTGATACATGTGGTTATGTCTTAATCTTTTCTAGCAACATGGTGGTGGCTTTGAAGGAGTTGTCTATCAGAGGAGACTTCAGGACCACAGTGGAATACCTCATTAAGCTGCTGGAGACTGAAAGCTTTCAGCACAACAGCATCGACACAGGCTGGCTGGACAGGCTTATCTCGGAGAAGATGCAGGTATGCACTATAATGAGATTAGATATGTGTAACGTACTGACCCACATTATAATTCCAGTGCTGTAAGCCACAATTTATTTCGAGATAATAGCGGCTCATCCTTGTGGCACCATATAGTTTGGGTTTAAGTTTGACTTCTCACTGAGTGATTGTAAACGCCAATTTAAATAAATGTTTGTTGTAATTTGTGTCGCGTGCAGGCAGAGCGCCCTGATACCATGCTGGGAATCGTGAGTGGGGCTCTTCATGTGGCCGATGTGAATCTAAGGAACAGTGTGTCCAACTTCCTACATTCTCTGGAAAGGTAAAAAAAATTATTAGTCATTAGTAATTAATTTCAAGTAGCTACATGAAATGAAAAAAAAAACCATGAATGTTCTCTACTCCAGGGGCCAGGTACTGCCAGCACACGCACTACTCAACACTGTGGATGTGGAGCTGATCTATGAAGGTACTAAGTACGTCCTGACGGTGACACGCCAGTCTCCCAACTCCTACGTGGTCATCATGAACAACTCCTCAGCTGAAGTGGATGTTCATCGGCTCAGTGATGGAGGTCTGCTGCTGTCCTATGATGGCAGCAGCTACACTACCTACATGAAGGAGGAAGTAGACAGGTAAGAGAAAACTAAGATTTAGAAAAAGGATTGTTAGAGATCCAAATGGAAAATATGGCTGCACCAAAAAATAGGATTAGGATTTTCACTATGAAAATTTAAGAAAAAATGTCATAGTGCTACCTTATTTTCTTTTTTTAAAGGTACATAATTATAATCTTCTGGTTTTGGATCTGATATTTTATATACAATTTTTTTTCTACAGGTATCGCATCACAATTGGGAACAAGACTTGTGTTTTTGAAAAGGAGAACGATCCCTCGCTGCTGCGATCTCCTTCAGCGGGAAAAATCATCCAGTACACAGTCGAGGATGGCGGGCATGTGTTTTCGGGCCAGTGCTACGCCGAGATAGAGGTATGTTAATCAATGATCAGTTTAAGTTTTCTTCACTTTTGATGGATTGTTTAGATGTAAACTCGGTGCTTTTAAATTCCAGGTGATGAAGATGGTAATGACCCTCACAGCTGTGGAGTCTGGATGTATTCACTATGTGAAAAGGACTGGAGCAGCACTGGAGCCTGGCTGTGTCATTGCCAAACTGCAACTGGATGACCCAAGCCGAGTGCAACAGGTACGTTTGACTAACGCGCTGTATACCAAGTAGGACAAATGACCTATGATATGTAATTTCTCATTTAAGTCCACAGTTTAAATTTTAGATTCCAAGTTGGTGTGACTGATTCATAATAAAATATGCTTATGTAGGCAGAGCTGCACACAGGGGCTTTGCCTTTTGTCCAGGCAGTAGCTCTGAGAGGGGAGAAGCTACACAGAGTCTTCCACAACACACTGGATCACCTTGTTCACATCATGAATGGCTACTGTCTTCCTGAGCCTTTCTTCAGCGTTAAGGCAAGAATTCATACACACTCGGGTACACACACATCAGCTCATCCAACTGTAAGTAGTACCGTTTTGTTTTTTTGTTTGTTTTTTAACAAATATACTTATTGTGTCTTTCCTAGTTGAAAGAGTGGGTGGAAATACTGATGAAAACCATGTGTGATCCCTCTTTGCCACTGCTGGAGCTTCAAGACATCATGACTAGCGTGTCAGGTCGCATCCCCCCTGCTGTGGAGAAGGCCATTAAGAAGGAGATGGCTCAGTATGCCAGCAACATCACCTCTGTCCTCTGCCAGTTCCCCAGCCAGCAGGTGCATTCTGGTTTCCCATTGGCTTGAAAAATACAGTGTCCACCTCCTCTTTACCTTTTTTACAGTTTCCTGTGCAAACAAATTAGTGATTACGGTACATTTTTGTCTAAGTAAAGGTTTTCATGTGCAAACAATTTATTTATCCAAATGACTACATATTTGTACAAGTAAAAGTTTCTTGTGCAAACAGATTATTTATCCAAATGACTATATTCTGCCTGTGTGTGCTTATGCGTGTGTGTCTGTGTGATTACTCAAATTGTCAGTCTATATTGGAAAAAAAGACACCTGTCTGACAATAATTTGCTAGATTATTTAAACACACTGGGTGTGCTTTGGTATTAATGCACATTTTATGAGTTTGGTATTTATGCATAGTTTATGAAGCGCAGAGCATTATCATACACTTTAAATGATTTTAGCTCTAGATGTAATTACAAATTTCACATCTAGTTAAGATCTCACATTCTTTGCTGATTCCTGTATACAGTTTAGCTATACAGCAAGTTAACTGAAGGGTCCTCAGTGTCACTGGGATTAAATTTTTATGAGTTTCATCTGCTTGGATTAAATAATTATACCGTTTATATGCTTTGTTTCCAGATTGCAAACATCCTGGACAGCCACGCTGCTACTCTTAATAAGAAGTCTGAGAGAGAAGTCTTCTTTATGAACACACAAAGCATTGTTCAACTGGTACAGAAGTGAGTACCATAGTCTGTATCTCAGTATAATGATAAACTTCACACATTGATCACTTTGTTTCATAATACATGCTATTACCCAGCTGGGCAGATGAGCTGCTTGAAAATCACAGCCCTACTTACAGTAAAATAGCTGCATTTTTCTTAGTGTCAGACAACTGTTTTTTTTGTCGCCGACAGGTATCGCAGTGGCATCAGAGGTCACATGAAGGCAGTGGTGATGGACTTGCTCAGACAGTACCTGAAAGTGGAAATCCAGTTTCAGAATGGTGAGAAACAGCAGCTACACACAGTTTTCCTGGTTTTTACGGTTTATTGTTGTGACTACATTAAAGAGTAACAAAGTTTGAGTTGTCCTCCACGTTTTTCAGGCAAAATGCAGTTACTCATCTTCTCCATTTGGTGGAGCCCTTTGATAATGAATGTTCCCCTGTGCAGTATTAACCAAAGCTTTTTTTTGTGTTGGTTTGTTAACAGGACACTATGACAAGTGTGTGTTTGCATTGCGCGAGGAAAACAAAGGCGACATGGCAAATGTGCTCAACTATATCTTCTCCCATGCCCAAGTCACCAAGAAGAACCTGCTGGTTACGATGCTGATTGTAAGTGTGCTTCCCTACTGAGTGATAAAGACGGATTTCTCTTTTGTATGGGATATTGACTCGTTCAATACATCTATATTCATATTTCAGTCTTGTTACAGAAAGGTCTGATTTAGGGTACACTGGCATTTCATTAACATAACATGTTGTGTTACGTTATCCTGTCTGTAGGACCAGTTGTGCGGTTGTGATCCGACACTGACAGATGAACTGATGACCATCTTGACAGAACTCACCCAACTTAGCAAGACGACCAATGCCAAAGTGGCACTGCGTGCTCGACAGGTTAGCTGTTGCCTCCTTATTGTGGTTGACAAAATGTATTTTATGTTCCACTGACAACACCAAGGTTAAAACCTTGATTAGTTATTGAAATGTCACGTGGATATGTGGAAATGCCCAAAGCCAAGGCTAAATGTTACCTTACTGTGCAAAGATGCATCAGATAGGGAGGTTATTGACAATTCTCAACATTGACCTTTAGTTGTTTATTCATTAGCCATAGTGACAATTGCACCAGCAGATGTCACTATTCCACTCTGGCAGAAAGTAGTGATATTCATTTGTATGAGGCAAAACAAAACAATAGAAAAATTTACCTAAACATGTCTGTAACTGACACTGTAAAAAGTGTTACAAAATGTGAAGGAAAAAAGAAGCATTGTAGGCTAGCTCATACCTAATGATTACATAATAAATGAATGAGATGACATGAGTTGATAGTAAAGGACGTTTCCCTGTTTATCCTCTTTACTCAGGTGTTAATAGCTTCCCACCTTCCCTCTTACGAGCTCAGACACAACCAGGTAGAGTCCATCTTCCTCTCTGCCATTGACATGTATGGACACCAGTTCTGCATCGAGAATCTACAGGTAGGCACTAAAAGTTCAGACTAGCGGTTGTGACTTTATTAAATGAAACAAGTTTTTAAAGATGGTAAATTATCCGTTTTTTTTCCTCTAGAAACTGATCCTTTCAGAGACATCCATCTTTGATGTTCTGCCCAACTTCTTCTACCACAGTAATCAGGTAGTAAGGATGGCTGCCCTTGAGGTGAGAGGAATAACAGGAATCACTTTGCCTTTGCTTCATTTTAAATGCAGCAAATTCACATATCGCATATCAATTTTTTCGGTGTCTTTATCTCCCAATACCCGCAGGTGTACGTTCGCAGAGCATACATTGCCTATGAGCTCAACAGTGTTCAGCATCGGCAGCTGAGGGACAACACATGTATAGTAGAGTTCCAGTTCATGCTTCCCACATCACATCCCAACAGGTATTACACACACAAAATGCATGCAACGCTCACATGCTGTGCATCACCTTTACTGCTGCTCCCCCTTTTAACGGCACCTGTGGAAAAGGAATCTGTATTTATAACAAACAACGACTCCTACTCATTGCCTTACTTGTGCCCCAGCCACATATTTGGAATCAGATGAATATCGTGTAGTGATGTTACATACGTTAACGCTGGAAGGCCTGTGCTTCAAAATCTTACTTCATCAACGGTGCCCCTACCTTCCCCACCGTCCCAAGCTATGTGTCATTGCTCTTTGTTTTTCTCAATGTAAATGCTCCTCATGTGCAAACGAAGGAACTCTTGAAGACTGAAAATACAGGGGGGTTTTTTGTTGTTTTTTTAAGTTTCTCGAAAGCATCTGACAGCCACAAACAGAAAACCCCCAAGCCTCATGAGTCTCATGTCAGTCGCTCTCTAGGGGGCGCTCTTATGCCATATAATACAGGAGCATCAGAGATAAACTGGGGGATTTGTATTGTACATGCTCAGCATTTGAAAAAAAATGTTTGTAACAGACACAGTTCTGTGGCATTTCTGTTGCACTTGTGTTCTGCATCCTTCGAATGTGATTGTGTGTGTGTTTGAACGTGTATATGTGTCTTTGCTTGTTGACGCTTTGCACCGCTCGTTTTTTTTTTTCTTTGCCGTGTTGATTTTCAGCTTGTTTACTCGTTTGTCGTAGAAATCCTTTTGTGTATATATACCATCACATACTCATTTTTTTTATTTTTTTTATTGCATGCTTGTGATTTCACGTGTTTTTGGATTAACCTTCACATTTTTGGCTCGTCACTGTGAACTAAAAAAAAAAACCAGCATGAGTGTGTGGAATGATCCTCTAGTTTTGTTGAGAATCGTGATGCACGTTGTAAAGGGAGCAGTCAGGAAAGTGAAATGTGTGTTGGGGTGACTGGAAGATATTTTCACAATTCATCTTCCATCTTTACATTCAGTGCGTTCATTTTTAGATATCGATTAATTCATAATAAATGAATTACTGTTAAACCATGCACGCACATCACTACACTTTTGACTGTCTTCCTCTCCTGATGCCTGCAACTAACCACTTAGTAATCAATGTTGTTTGATTGCAGAGGGAACATCCCCACTCTAAACAGGTATTGTAAACATTCTCTTCATTGTGTAGACTACTAGTGACCGTAGACTAGCTAGCTGCATGGTCAAAACAGTAATTCACGTTTGAATTAATTCTTCTGGTGATTGTTTGGTGCCTTTTGAATTTCCAAAAATAAAATATTTAGCAGTTAGATTGTAGTCTGATAAGCACAATGTTTAACTGACAACAGCATGACCTTCGACATTCAGCCTCTCTGTCAAACATTTTATTTTTTTAATAAGTGTGTGTGTGTTTGTGTCTATGTGAAAGAGTGATACGTTCTTGAGTATTGTGTGTATGTGCGTCAATAGTAGTCAATAGCTTCAGAATAATTTGGGATGCAATGTGGTGTAAGATCATTTAAAAAAATAAATATATAAATACATTTAAGGGAAATGTTTTACACCGGTGCAAATCCCCCTAAACTGAAACCTGGCTTTGATTGTCCTGCCAGGAAAGTGTCTGTTCAAATCCTGGACAATGTAAACGTCACAAACACTATGTTAATGGAAACTAAACCCCAGGACGTTAAACCACAAGATAGTAAATCAAAGGATGAGAAGACAAATGGTTCAGATTTGGAATCTTTGGACAGGTTTGACACACAAAACTTCTCAAGTACTTTGAATGGGTGTAACTTCTGGGACAGATTCTGTCAATCAAAGGCCTCCCAATGTGAATCATTAAACGGTCTTTCTGGTGTGTTTTTTTTTTTTTGTTTGTTTTGTTTTGTTCTTTTAAATTTTTACTAATATGTTCTGTTAAAAATCCCTCACATACTGTACGGTTGCTTTCACTGTGTTCAATTTATAAAAGTGTAATTTCTTATTTTTTTTATTTTTTTATTTTATAATTTTATACATTTAATTGAACCTCATTCAGTTTGACATTCTCTATACTAAATAATCTCCTACCCTTATATTTCTTCCATATGAACACCCAAATACTTTATTGTATTGTAATATCCCAGTACATCAATCTTGATACTGCTTAAAAAATGTGAGAGATCAAAACTGTTTTGAGGTTCTTAAAGGTGAACGTGGGTAATTATTTACATAGCCAGCCTATTGGCATGGTTAGACTCTCATTATAATTGCTCTCTGTCATCACCCTAGGATGTCATTCTCATCCAACCTAAACCACTACGGCATGGTGCACGTGGCCAGTGTGAGCGATGTTTTGCTTGACACATCTTTCACGCCACCTTGTCAGCGAATGGGAGCCATGGTCGCTTTCCGCTCCTTCTTGGAGTTCACCAGGTCAGTCCGTATATGAATTAATTCTAAGCTTAGATGTTTTTTCCATTGGTAGGTGAAGATGATATCTCGATTGTGTTTAATGACATGTATTATTTTCCTCTTCTACAGGAACATACCAGATGTGTTGAGCTGCTTCTCCGACTCTCCTCCCCCGAGTCCAACCTTCCCAGAGGGAGGTAATCCTGTCCTGTACGGTGAAGAGGACAACAAGGTGACAAGATCAGTGTTCTGATTGTCACTTGCTGCTCATTGACCTGTGTGGATGTGTATCTTGAATGAAATGTTGGATTTGTTTTGTCATCCAGAGTGTCCAGGATGAACCCATCCATATCCTGAATGTGGCTATAAAGACCGACAGTGACATTGATGACGATGGCCTGGCAGCCATGTTCCGGGAGTTCACTCACTCAAAGGTCTATAACAACACCTTTTGTTGTTGTTGTTTTTTTTTTTAAATCCCGAGAGAGAAAGTTAAATGCTGGAGATGGTGAAATATCATTTCATCCTGATATTTTCCCTTTTCATCAATCCCAGAAATCGCTGCTGTTTGAACACGGCATCCGTAGGCTGACTTTCCTTGTGGCCCAGAAGGTGAGGGTCTTTATTTATGTTAACCAATTCAGTCTGTTCAAGTTCATATCACAATCTACTGTCTTGCATGTCACCAGTTAAATTGTTTATGAATAGCATGCATGTATAATTTGTCCAGCATAATCCTTTTTTTTTAAAATTACTAATATTTTATTAATGACATTTATGTAATAATTTGAGGTCATTTGCATTTGAAAATTTAGCTTAATTCCTCTTTGTCTCTGTATCTCCTTCTGCATGCCTTGCTTTTGCTGCATTTATGATGACAGGATTTCAGGAAGCAAGTCAACTGTGAGGTGGACCAAAGGTTTCATGTAAGTAGAGGAAGACTAAGGGAATGAGGACAGGTGTCTCCTTGATTTTATATTTATTAGACAAGTATTGTTGCATTTTTTAAAAACAAAAAAAAACAAAGACTGTGATGGATAGACTACTGGGACTTATTCACATCTCTGTCCCAGGTGATGTTACAGTTACAAAAGACACTAATATGCCTTCACATGTTTCATCAAGCAGTTAGACGCCGTGGAAAGAGGAAGCTTATTCACCTCTGTTGTGCCAGCATAAATAAATGAAACATAACCCACCATTGTCCCGGAGCAATAAAGGCTTGGTTTTATTAAAGCCCTCATACTAAGCCCTTCAGTGATGTGTGCACACATTTTAGTATGTATAACCAAATAGGAATTGAACCCCCAAATGTTTTGTGACGATATCTGTTGATTGTGCTGTAGTACACTGGACCAGATTTTTCTTTCTAAATTTGACCCATTATCAACACCTTAGTAGCATTCAGATGATGTCAATAATGACAGGGATTTGGGAACGGGTTAGATTTTGAGAATTGCCCCCTGATCTTTTACCTCTGATGTCATTTGGACAATAGCCTTTGATTTTGCTCTTTTATGGAATTGGTCTCTGATGAGAGCTAATCATGCAAGCTGGTGTGACTGTCATCACGTGGCCCCTGTTACATGGAGGGTGTTTTTATTTATTTATTTATTTATTTTTAAGTAGTCTGCACCATTCTGAATGCTCACTCTAAAATGTTTTTCTCATTACACTATATTGTAGAGGTGGTGAATATGATTTGTAATCACAGTGTCAAATCACGGTTTGCGGAGGTTGCTAGTGTGTTGCCGTTCTGTCGTTATCATGTAGGCTGTGAATTGATGAGAGCATCTCCAATCGGTCTGGCATTGTTTTGGCAAGTGGGACACTTCATCTGATAACATCAAACAGGGCTAGCAGGCATTATTCAGAGGATCAAATGTCTCTGAAAAAAAAAAAAAAAAAAAAAGAAAGAAGGAAATGTTTTATTCATTAGCGTAGTGAGTGGTGCTATATACTTATGTAGCCTATTACCATGACTGTGTGAGCTTGCTGTCAGAGTGAATACACAGTGATTCCTTGATAGATAAATTACTGCAGTAAAGGTGCACAGGGCCCACAGTATCTAGAACAAGGCCCTGATGATCACTGCATAATACTCCATACATACAGGTGTCACAATTTAAATAGCTTATTTTCATTCACTGTGATTTAGGTTTATGTTCAGCTGATTTGGTATTCTTAACACAAAACTGTTATTTACAACCAAGGTTTTTTTAGTTATGAAGACATGTTGATGTTTTTTTGTGTTTTTTTTCCATTTTCTCACTATTTTCCATACAGAGAGAATTCCCCAAGTTTTTCACATTCCGTGCCAGAGACAAGGTAGGTGGAAAAAATTATGAAAAGTCTATTAAAAAAAAAATCTGAGTGATATATACAGTATAACTTATCTAGAATTTTCAATGAGGACACATTTTTCATTTGGCCAGACCATTCAAAACTATGTTGTGGTAAGAAACAACTTTTCACCCCTTTTGGCAGTGTTGAATTTCACTCTATCACAGTTAGTGATGACTCTTCCTCTCTGTTACCCCTGATAGTTTCACTACAATGACACCACCAAAACTCATTAAAGTAATGAACTCTTTAATTATGTCTCCCATTTAAGAGAAATGACATCCATTAGCAGCTTTTCTGAGATTGAGATTGCCCGTGATTTCATTTACTTAATACAGTGTGTGGCTCACAGGCATCTTTCTACTCTTATACAGTATGAAGTCAGTGTTCCTGAAATTGCCAGTTTGAGCTATTGTTCATAGAAGAGATGACAGCGGGGAAGATTAACTGTTCCTGTGTCTCAATAGTTCGAGGAGGACAGGATCTATCGTCACTTGGAGCCGGCACTAGCTTTCCAGTTGGAGCTCAACCGCATGCGCAATTTCGCCCTGACTGCCATTCCGTGTGCCAACCACAAGATGCACCTGTACCTGGGTGCAGCCCGCGTGGAGGTGGGCGCGGAGGTTACAGACTACCGTTTCTTCGTACGAGCTATTATCCGCCACTCTGATCTCGTCACAAAGGTGAGTAAATACAGAAAAAAAAAAGAAACCTTTGGATGCTCCCACAAAGTTGCTTGTGTCCTTTAATTTTGATTTCCACCCCTAATTACTGACTGTTTTGTTTTTATCTGTTCCTTCACCAGGAGGCCTCTTTTGAGTACCTTCATAATGAAGCAGAGCGTCTGCTGCTGGAGGCCATGGATGAGCTGGAGGTGGCTTTCAACAACACAACTGTACGAACAGACTGTAATCATATCTTCCTCAATTTTGTCCCCACAGTCATCATGGACCCATCAAAGGTTTGTGAAGTAATTTCTCACGCACACACATCTCTGATGACACCGTTAGACCACAGCTCACATTGCTTCTCACTAATCTCTGATCTGTAACCGCATGTTCAGATTGAGGAGTCTGTGCGCTCCATGGTGATGCGTTACGGCAGCCGACTGTGGAAGCTGCGTGTCCTGCAGGCCGAACTGAAAATTAACATCCGCCTGACTCCAACAGGAAAGCAAATTCCCATCCGCCTCTTCCTCACCAACGAATCAGGGTACTACCTGGACATCAGCCTGTACAAGGAGGTCACTGATTCCCGAACGGGACAGGTGGGGCCCAAAGACCGACAGGTGGGGCGCTACATACATTTTCCATCTCATCTGCTTACTATCCCGTCAATGTCAAAGGGCTTCTGCTCTATCCTGGAAACCTCCAGAGTACAATTTACTAGCCTCTCTTATAAAGTTAAAGATGACCTTTGTCTTTTTTATGAAGTAGAATATAGAATTTCTGGTTTTAAAATTGAGTTGGAGTAGAGATCCAGTATGGTGACTTGCCCAGAGCCTGGTGGACAATTATTTTAGTAAAATGTTTCTCCTCACAGCTGATCTGGTAAGTTACACTTTATCCATCCAGCCATCTATCCATCATCACAACCATCCAGTCAGCAGTCAGTGAATGTTAAATAACTGTAATAGGCTTTGGTAAATTCTACATGGAGCAATGAAGACAAAAATGACCTTGGTACACATTTCACATGTTTATCTGTCTGTCTTTGTCATTTTTGCTGGGTGGACGCTTTTTTTAGTTTCATAATAGCGAACCGGTTGGGAATGAACTGGTACCAGTTTCTGCAGTTAGAATCATTTAATTAAATGTTTAAAGAGAAGTAAAAGAACATCATCATTCTCAAAATCATAATTTTTTTTGTTATTTTAATGCAAAGGTTGTTTGAGAAGTCAGTACATCTGTAAAGTGACTCTCTGCCTCCCTTCTTGTCCAGATCATGTTCCAAGCATATGGAGACAAGCAGGGTCCTTTGCATGGCATGCTCATCAACACCCCCTATGTCACCAAGGACCTGCTGCAGTCTAAGCGCTTCCAGGCGCAGTCTCTGGGCACCACCTATGTCTACGACTTTCCAGAAATGTTCAGACAGGTAAAGTGGAAAAACCCCTATCAAATTACATCTTGACTATTGTGCTTGCTTTAAGCTATACAAATTAATTTTGACTATTGCATCTCTTTATCCAGGCTCTGAAAAAGCAGTGGCACTCAACCCAAGCCTATGCCAACTTGCCCAAATGCCCTCTTCCCTCTGAGCTGCTCACCTTCACAGAGCTGGTTCTCGATGCCCAAGGTCAGCTGGTGCAGATGAACCGGCTACCAGGGGGCAATGAGGTTTGTTGGTTAATTTTTTGCTTGGAGACATCACATTGTAAAATTTGCATGCATCATTCAAAGTGAATTGAGAAATAAAACTTAATTCTGTATATACTTTGTAAAATAAAATAGAACGATGGGATCTAAATTCCAGCTCAAAACTTATTCAGTTCAAGAATTTCAGACTCAATCTCCATCTGAATTGCACGAACATAATTACTGACTAAACCACAAACTTAACATTTATAGATGATCAGTATTATGTCTCTAGTAAGTAAATAAATTCCTCTGTGCTGTCTGTCCAGATCGGTATGGTGGCATGGCGCATGACCCTGCGCACGCCAGAATATCCAGCGGGACGTGAGATCATCGTCATAAGTAATGACATCACACACAAGATAGGGTCATTTGGGCCCCAGGAGGACGTGTTGTTCCTGCGAGCCTCCGAGATGGCACGAGAGAGCGGCATCCCTCGAATTTACATCGCAGCCAACAGCGGTGCTCGCATTGGTTTGGCAGAGGAAATCAGACACATGTTCCATGTGGCCTGGCAAGATCCAGTTGACCCCTATAAGGTCAGCCAGCAAAGTCTCAGTCACATTTGTGGGCTTACTTTACTAAATTTTATAGAATCATCTTAAATTCCCCAAATAACTAAGCTGACATTGCTATATTCCCCTGCAGGGTTTCAAGTATCTCTACCTTACACCTCAAGATTATAAGAAGGTTTCAGCCCTGAATTCTGTGCATTGTGAGCATGTGGAGGATGAGGGAGAATCCAGGTACATCTTTTTTTTTTATTACATAATGAAATTATTGTGCAAGCTTGTGTCATATCACTGTGTATGGGGAAAGCTATCGGATGGCCACATCTGGCTCAGAGTCAATATACGTGTTGTCATGCAGGTACAAGATCACTGACATCATAGGAAAGGATGAAGGGCTGGGTGTGGAGAATCTAAAAGGGTCTGGGATGATTGCTGGAGAATCCTCTCTGGCTTATGAGGAGATCATCACCATGAACCTGGTAAGACTCAAGTGGGCACACTTGTGTACAAAACACACACACACACATATATGTAATCTCCTCCTTAGCCTTGAGCTGTAGCTTATTTGATTGCAACAGCAGACCTGTCCCATACAAAGAGTTCATTCACTTGCAAGCTTGCATCTAGTTACTTTACATGCATCAAAAGCCTTCACATTGATTGTCTTTCCCCTATAGGTAACATGCCGAGCCATAGGGATTGGAGCCTACCTGGTGAGGCTTGGACAGCGAACCATTCAAGTGGACAACTCTCACATCATCCTCACTGGAGCTGGAGCACTAAACAAAGTAAAATTATGTCCAATATAAATGTGTATTTCAGTACAATACAAAGACTTTTTTTTTTTCCTTAATGTTTTTAATTGAACACTACAGTGCCGGTATTTGCATCTGCAGTGTGTTCCTTCTGTGACACAGAATGAGCAGCAGATGAGTTGAAATTCACACAATTAATGCATCTGCATTTTGATGAGGAATTCACTATAAATATTTATTGGTTTTCAGCTCATATGAAAGTAGCAGTGTACACGTGTAAACAATTTGCAACTGATATAAACAGAAATACCAGATTCTTAATCAGGACATGAGACGACGGTGAAGTGTGCGTCTGTGTGACTGTGTGTCAAAGAAAATAAATTAGAAAGTGTACTATGATTTCGGTGCTTGTTCAAACTCGGCGATGAGGCCTCCTTGTGCCTTGTTCTGTTCTGCTAGGGCCTGCCTGCCACTCATAGTGGAATAATTGAAAGTGAACCATGAAGTTGTATTTGCATAGAAATAGAGTGACATGCCGGAGGACACCCATATCATTTGTTTTTAATCAGAATGAAAAGTTTTGCTGACAGATTGTTTTCTGCATGCAGTTGATGTGTGTGTGTGTGTGTGTGTGTGTGTGTGTGTGTGTGTGTGTGTGTCTACACGCTTCACCTCCTCTTGTCTCGCTTTCGATTCTCTGCCCTTGCCAATGCATTAAGATGACTCCATTTCTAATTAGATGACAGATTGCAAGATGACAAATCATGCAAATGGCCCAATGATGGCATACCTATTTGCTGAAAGCTCAATTGTTTTTAGATGGCCCCACTGTGTAGCTCTATCTGTGAGAGTACACCCGTAGTAATGGTTACTGACAAGTGTCTGACAATGTGGAGGTGATGTATTGCAATATATTCTTTGTTTACTATTGAATGTGTTTATTCTAAAATGGTGAATTTATTGCAGAAACGGGAAAAACAAGAAAGCTTTTTTTTTTCTCTCGTTCTTTGTCATGTGGTTTCCTGGCTATTAACTGAAACTTAATGGAGAGCAGGAGGCTGCCACCCAGAGATCATCATTTCATTAGCTGCTGGAGAGCAGTCATATTTTCATGGGGACTGGATAGTAACTACTAGCACAAATACCCCAGTGAGCCGTTTCATCCAGTTGGCCTCTCTTTTCTTCCTCCCAGTCATCTCCCTCCGTCCCTGCTCCCGCGTCCCCTTCCCTTCTCACTGCTGTAGAATCTTAATGAAGCCGGCGATGGCCGGAGGCACAGGGGCTTTGTGTATGTCAAGGTGACTGCAATGTTTCTTGGGGCCGCAGGCTTTCTTGACAGCTTTAGGAGAGTGCCCTAGATTTGTAGCCAGATACATAACCATTAATGATAATAAAGAAAGTAAATGATGGCTGAAAAGCTGAGAGCGGAGGGTAGAGATTGAGCTCCTCTCTGATTTTTATGGAGCCATGTCAGGGCCCGGCCACCTGTTCTTGCCTGCTTATGAAAATAAGGTGGGCCGGGAGTGAGACTTTATGGCTTCAGGTTGGCACAGGGGCACATTCGAGGGCAAAAGAAGTTTGACAGTTTCTCATCCTGATACGATAGCCTCATATCACAGAATACTGTGACCCAGTACAAAGCCACTTTCACTCACTTTCCTCAGTGTATTATCATTAAATATGAAATCAATACCTTTTGTATTTTTCCTATGCTAGGTGCTGGGCAGAGAAGTGTACACATCCAATAACCAGCTTGGTGGAATTCAAATCATGCACAACAATGGCGTGACTCACAGTACTGTCTGTGATGACTTTGAGGGCGTCTTCACTCTCCTGCAGTGGCTGTCCTACATGCCCAAGGTAATATTTAGATGTATTGAATACGGTGCTATATTTCAGTGTGATAAATGTACCGTTCATTTATGCTTGTGTTTAGAGCTGTGTGAGTTTTGTTAGTGTAAAATAAAGACATTCTTTTTTTCTTCAGTGTAACTCTAGTCCAGTGCCCATCCTCGACGCCAAGGATCCCATCGACCGGTCAGTGGATTTTGTACCTACAAAGGCTCCCTATGACCCTCGGTGGATGTTAGCAGGACGTCCCAGCCAGAGTAAGTGCCTTGTCTGAGTGTCCAGAGAAAAATCTGATTCAAACCTCTTTTGGGGGAACATGTTGTGATCATATCATAATGTGTTGCTGGCGGTTTGGTAAATATTAAATAAGAGAGAATTCTTGGATCCCATTTAACAAAATATTAAGTAGTATTCAAGTAGTGCTAAAATTATTAGTTTATTAATTGGTTAGTCAATTAAAATTGATTCATTTAATTGATTAATTCACTTTTCAATTCATAATTTCTTGAGCAAAATGTCAAACATGTGTAATCAATGATCAAACTGTGAGGATTCTCTGTTTTATATACTTGTAAATGAAATATTTTTATGTTTTTGAATTGGTACTAGTATGTGAGATGTCAGCTGAACATGTGACTTTTGTGATTTTTATGTGTATTTTATAGCCCAAATGTTCCATGTTAATGACCAAATGTATCAAGCTATGATACACTTTAACTTTTGCTCATTTCCTCTACTAATCCCCTCCTTCTAAAATGCTTTATCAGCAGTTGTAAGGCCAGATTTGTTTTATGTTGTTAGTAAATATAAAGATTTATCATTTCAGCCTGATATTCCCTGTTTTAAAGGTTGAAATAATTCATTACTAGAGAGAGGCTCTTAAGAAACTAAGAGAGAAACGGTGAAGCATAACATCATGCCACTAAAGGCAAGATCAAGATAGCACCAAAATGCACACAGTGTGTTTTACACCGCAGGTCAGGACTGAGCAGCTTCCACATCGGTGTAATTACAGCTTGGAACAGCGCAGAGATTTGGGTCGGGGGCTGTGTGGGAAGCCAGTCAACATCTCTGTCTGGTAGTGATGAGTGGCGAGGCTTAATTGAATGGTAACCTCGGACTGGGCATGTTTCACAGGGTGTGCAGGCAGAAAAAGAGCTGAGCAAGGCTCCTTATACAGTCATCCATCATGCTTGCTGCCAAGTCTGCAGAGTTTAAAAAAAATAAAAAATACACAACTCTGAACTGCATAAGGAAGAAAGCCATGCATTGTAAAAAATAAAGAAAAAAGAAGTTTTGCAATAAATCACTCCTGTTTCACCCCTTTTTCTTTTAATTTCTCTGCAATCTCTATCTTCTTTTATATAAAAAGGTCCAAAAGGGTCCTGGCAAAGTGGTTTCTTTGACAATGGCTCCTTCATTGAGATGATGCAACCATGGGCTCAAAGTGTGGTGGTAGGCAGAGCCAGGTAGGTGCACGGACAAAACTCTAAACTCACATGAAATGGTGTGCTGTCAAAAATGTAGACATCAGTGCTGAGTGGGCTCTCTCTCTCTCCACAGACTGGGTGGGATACCTACTGGAGTGGTTGCTGTGGAAACCAGGTCAGTGGAGCTGTCAATCCCAGCCGATCCAGCCAATTTGGACTCGGAGGCTAAGGTAAGGGGAGTCGTTCAATGCATGTACTCAAGTGTGAACAGACCCCAAATTATTTAGGCATTTACAGACACCGAGGTAGTAATACTGACGTTCTGATTTGTATATTTAGATCATCCAGCAGGCGGGACAGGTGTGGTTCCCAGATTCCGCTTTCAAAACTGCTCAGGCCATTAAGGACCTGAACCGAGAGGGTCTGCCACTTATCGTGTTCGCCAACTGGAGGGGCTTTTCTGGAGGAATGAAAGGTACTTTCTTCTTTTATGTTAATCAGTCAATATGTGATTAAATCCGTTCAGTATCTCATAAGAAATTCTTCTTCATAGATATGTACGACCAGGTGTTGAAGTTTGGGGCCTACATTGTGGACGGGCTGAGAGAGTACAGGCAGCCAGTTCTGGTTTATATCCCCCCTCAGGCTGAGCTGAGAGGAGGCTCCTGGGTGGTTATAGATCCCACCATCAACCCTCGTCACATGGAGATGTACGCTGACAAGGACAGTCGGTGAGTTTGACGGATAAGAGGGCAGGTTAAGTTTTCATCTTTTATCAAGTTTGTTCACATAAATCATTCTTGTTTCCAGAGGTGGAGTGTTGGAGCCTGAAGGAACAGTGGAGATCAAGTTTAGGAGGAAGGACCTGGTGAAGACCATGAGAAGAGTAGATCCGGTCTACACTGGCTTGGCTGAAAGATTGGGTTGAGTATCCCAGTTCAATTCTAATTATAGCTCTTTTATAGCTGTCTTTGTCTCCTATAGCCTTCCTATAGCCTGTTTCAGTAAAAAGCAATGTATCTGGTGGGAGCAAGTGTGAGTTCACTGTTGCTCTTTTTTTTAGTGTTCATTGTATCATCTTCTCTGCGCTCCCCTGAGAAATGTGTCAATCACAGCCTGCACAGATCAATCACCAGCTCTCCTGTGCCGCCCATTGATTTTTATTGGGACGCAGAGGAGCTGTGGTGAAATGCCGCGTGGGTTTGGCGCTTTGGGCGAACTGGTGTAATGGAGGGTTTGAGATCTAACAGATTGAAATTGACAGAAATCAGTTTTTGGTGACAGCAGCAAAGGGGTTTGGGGGAAGCGCTAAAAGAAAATGCTGATGGCAGGAGTTTAATTCACAGCTCATTGTGTAGAACCTGATGAGACTATAAGCAAAGGCCGAACATTTTTAGCTTCCACACTATTTTTATTTTATTTTTTTAACATTTTGCTTTTCACTGTCTCCAACAGGAACTCCAGAGCTGAGCGCTCCTGATCGTAAAGAGCTGGAGACCAAGCTGAAGGAGCGTGAGGAGTTTCTGCTGCCCATCTACCACCAGGTTGCTGTGCAGTTTGCAGACCTCCATGACACCCCAGGTCGCATGCAAGAGAAGGGCGTAATCACGGTGAACACTTAATTCTTTCTTCTTTTTTTTTTTAACACTTGTCTTGTGTGCATGTATTGCTACAGTATGAATGTGCATTATGTGAATAACTAGAAAAGCCCACAGGGGAGTATTAGTCTAGCTGCTGCTGCACCTGCCTACTGGATAATGTTTCATCCTAGCAGGCTGTAAGGCTTGTCCTCATAATTATCTTCTGATGACCCTGGTCAATCACCTTAGAAAGCACAGAGCAGCCTGAGGCGCCTTCAAAGTCCCATCCTTCACACACACACACGCACGTTGTTCACATGACCAGGGGGGCGTTGAAGGGTGGATGACTGTTGGGGTATTTCGGTGTCTGCTCCAAATTAATAAACATCATTCAAGCCCAAAAAGTATCCATAGCCATGTTTAAACTGTCATAAGGAATCGAGATGCATTTCCTCATGTTGATTATATTAAATGAGATATTAAACGTTGGTATTTGTGCCTCTCACAGGATATCCTGGAATGGCAAACCTGCCGTCATTTCTTCTACTGGCGTCTGCGGCGTCTGCTCCTGGAGGACACGGTAAAGAAGAAGATCCAAGCTGCCAACAGCGAGCTGACAGACGGCCAGATCCAGGCAATGCTGCGCCGCTGGTTTGTGGAGGCCGAGGGCGCTGTCAAGGTAACGCTCAGCCAACACTTTTACGCTTTGTTGAAAAATCTCTTAATATTCAGTGACTAAGAGTAGGAAAATATATTAAAAATTAAAGTCATTGTATTCAGTCTCAGTGTGATGAACAATCTAAATGAGTTTACTTCTTTTCCAGGGTATGTATAGATGCACTCAAGTAAACACCGTTCCTAGCCTATGGGAATGATTATATTTTATCCTGAAATTCCATTTCCTTTTCCACAAGGTGTGCCAGATAAAGAAGTCGTAGCATTCCCATTAAATCTTCATGATTAAATACAGATGGAGTGATAACTGGTAATAATTGAAAATAAACACATCCCTCAGAGATACATAAATGCTGTTCCTTCCAGCCCAGTCTCGGGGCTCAAAGGACAAACCGCGCTCGGGTGACAGGAGCCGGCCCAGCGTTTGAGATCTCTTAAGAAGTGGCCTTTCTTGTTAGCTAATATATTATCCCAATCAGGACTGGTTGTCTTAAGCCACAATTAATCACAGTCCTGGCACGTGCAGATAGGAGAGCAACACGCTGTTTCTTAATTAAAAGCAAACAGATTAAAAATGATTAATAAGGGCATTAAATGTTCTCGTGGACCTCGAGCAGGACTGTTCATAAAAAGGCAAGAGCCTGTTAAACTCCTCCAACCTCAAATCTTTGCTAAGCCCGGCTCTATTTGTTTGGATCAGAGATGACAGCACTCATGAATACTAATTTTAGACATCATACTGCCACTTTAGTCTGTCCATCTTTTTTGTTTTTGTTATTTATTTTTATGTATGATATTTTATATATTTTAGCATATATTATACGCAGTCTTAAGATTGTTTACTCAGAATCTTTTTTTTTTTTTTTTTTCTTCGTCTTTTGGCTCACACTCAATCCATGGCTGTATATTATAATATAAATACTTTAAATCTTGCTAACAACAGGCCTATCTGTGGGATAACAATGAAGAGGTGGTGGGATGGCTGGAGAGGCAACTAGCTGAAGAAGAGGGTGCAAGATCCGTCATTGACGAGAACATCAAGTACATCCGCCGAGATCACATCCTCAAGCAGATTCGCAGGTGATGACTTTTATTTATTTATTTATTTTACCTGTCGTTTCCCCCCCACCCCCATCCATCCACTCGACAAACATGTGAAATCCAGCTTTCCTTGTATGATTATGACATTTTCTTTTGCCCCCAATCTCATTTCAGCCTTGTTCAAACCAACCCCGAGGTCGCCATGGATTCTATTGTGCACATGACCCAGCACATCTCACCCACACAGAGAGCTGAGGTGGTCCGCATCCTGTCCACTATGGAGACGTCAGCCTCCTCGTAAGGGGGGATCCCGGCCTCTCTTCCCTCTCTGCCTGGCTGGCTGATGCTCAGACTTCAAACACAGCCAAAGGAGCCTCCTGATGGGGACCTGGGCTGGAAGCTGAGGCTGGCGGAGCCAACATGAGGGCCCTTGGCAACTGCCAGGTTGCTGATGAATGGTTGGCAATGATTCTCACTGTGCTCACTAAAGAGTGCGGCTGACTGACATCAATTATTAACATTTTGTAAAGGTCTTACATGTAAGCTAGTGATTAGATCAATTTGTGCATTTTGTATTTAAGTGCAATTGGAAAAATGGAAATATCTAGTGACTAATAACATGTAATAATGTAATAATATATTTGGATTTTACACATTTGGCCCAAGTGGATGTCGTCTGCTTCCATGATCATCAGTGGCCTCCATCCTTGGTTTTTGACATATGCTTGTTAAGATTTGCAAGTGTTTTGATGACCAATTCAACAATGACAACACATTGCTGAAGGCATTGACAAGAAAGGGGGTTTTACACTCCTAAGTAGGGAGCACTTACTTACTGAACAAAGACAGGAAAACATTAAAACACACAGGAGAGCTCAGCAGGGAGCAGGGACAAGTTCCCTTTTTTTTTTTTTTTAGACCCCGACTGTTTCACAGTTACCCTGCAGTGAGCAATGGGCAGCTTGCCTCACAACAATACCACAGCTGTCCCTTCTGTTCTCACTCACACATGCTGCTTTAGATGCACTTTACCGCTTACTGTTCCCTCATATTGCATCCAGAACCAAACCTGTACAATTTCCACTGTTGCATCTAGTATACAAACATACACCCACGTACACGCACAAGTGATGCATACAGTAATACACACAGAGGTGGTAATAGTTTAAATGAGAACTGATAACACACAGAGTGGATATTAGCATGCTTGATTGGGAAAATAGTCTTTTCTCCCTTGGGTTACTTTTTTGGGTTTTTTTGTTTTTTAAACATTAATTATTATTTTTTACAAACCATTTACAGTTTATGATTATATGGCTAAATCATTAAATGTCTGTCTGTGAAAGAAGAAAGGCTACTGTTCACCAACCTTACACGTTACATGTCAGATATCTAATTTTAACTGTAATCCACATTAACTGTTTATTTAAAGTTTGTACTTTATGTATATGAAATGTTACTTATTTTTAATATTGATTTTTTTTGAAGAAGAATTTTGCTTAAATCACATATTACTTCTTCACTTTAGTTTGTTACTAGACAACTGTATCATAAAAGGAAGAGTACATAATATGAAAACAGCACCACCGATGTTCAGGGTCATTCTGTAGATCACTGTGTCATATGCTCTGCTGAAAAAATCAACATTAGCAATGTAAAATGCCTTCATGGTCAGTGGTGTGCCTTTTATGTGCCTGTCTTGACACGTAGTTCAGTTGCTTTATAAGTGACTGTTTTCTCCTGTACAAGAAAGGAGAATGAATTAACGACGATCTCTATATATATGTTTGCAAATTTAATAAAGCTTACCCAACTTAGTTTAAAGTGTGTTTGTGCAAAGTCTTTAAAAAAAATCTTTACATTTTTTTTTTTTTTTTACAAAACTCAGGTTTCCAAGAATTTGCACTAATTTAATTTGGCAATTATTTAAATATATTGATGATCCTCGGGACAGATAATCACATCACTAGAAGCTTCATTAATTTTAGCAGTCGGAACAAAGTCCATTACTCTGGAGAGGCATTTTCTGATTACTCGAAAATGATAGTCTTCCCATTCCTCAACACACAGATGATTAAAGTGGCATTTTTCCCCTGGCTTTTAAACTTCAACAGTCTTAAGGAGGATGAAGCGGATCAAACAAATATTGAGGAATCTATCTCATGCTCTTTTTTTTATATATATATATATATATATTATTGTGTCTGGTTCTTTCATATCATCCCCTTGGCTCTGTCAACTCTATTACCATCCTACCAACAAATATGTAAGACAAATTGAGTGGCATGCACCCAATACCCACCACAATTATAGGAGGCCCAATAAGAAAATGAGTCATTTGGCAGTATAATTGGAAATGTGCCTTGCTTGGTCTCTCTGGTCTCCCAGAGGGTTTTGCTCATTTGTGGTGGCATGCTTGGCAGGCTAATGCTTATTCTAATCACTGACAAACTGCAACATCCGTTTCCTCCTCAACCACTGGAGTGGAAGTTTGGTCAAACTTATGAAAAACTGCTTAATGTCCTTTTTTGTTGATTTACTATCAGATAAATTTAGTTTTACATCTGGAAAGATGGTGTTGGCCTTCTGTTACTCAATTAAAATAGGTTAAAATAACAATCTTTTAATTATCAAGTCTCTGATACCCCTGCAGAAGGTTGAGTGAGCCAAACAACTTTCTCCATGTGCCTGAGCACACATCAGTCAAGTTAAGGTCACAACTTAACCCTGGATATAATATAAGCTTATTTATCTATCCGTTTATGTTTACATGCTTATTTCTTTCATTCACCAAGCCCCAGTGACTGCTTGTTTTAGGCAGAACTGTGTCCAAAAAAAAGGGAGGAGAAAACGGCAAGAAATATGCATGTAAAATAAAATCAGTGTCAGTGCGATGAGACTGAAATAGAAGCGTTAAGATACCGCAGAGGGGAGACTCAATCATGCATCCGAGGGAACCATAATTCCACATTCACCAGTCTCAATGACTTGACAGCACCTGAGAGACAATGCCTATGACCCAGTTGCAGGATTCCAATTAGCGGGGTGTATGCAACAGTTGAGATGAAAAAGAGTACGGGGGTCTTTACAGAGCCCCAGGGCTGTCTGATTACTGCCTGAAAACAAGTCTTCTGTCCGTGACAAAGAGTAGACCGACACGGAGGGAGTGCGAGGCCCCAGCTGTTCTACTTCTCTTTCCAGACTGAGGATTCTGAAGCGCTCATCTCATCTCATCTCATCTCATCTCATCTCATCTCATCTCATCTCATCGCCGCCTGTCTGTCTTTTTTTTTTTTTTACATTTCTGCCATATTGCGAAGTGTACAGCGGCTCAGTCACACTTGAGTAACTGTTGGTCAGTCTGGGATAGAAACAGATGACCTCTGAGTCATAAGCCTGCATAGTATACCTCAAGACAACTTCATTACTTTACAGAATAGTTAAACAGAGGCATCTATGCTAATCTATCTGATATGGGCAGTGGATAACATTTACTTTTCAACAATAATGCATGTAAATCAACATATCAATGCATATGCATTAGTAGAATCGTATTCAGCATGAAGTAAAGGTTAGAAAAGTAGTCTATTTCCATTAAATTAGTCTGCTGAACATTGCAGCTAGGTTTAATCTAAATCTCTAATGGCATGAAGTAAAACACCGTTGTCACATTATTGGATTTGTTCGCATATTGATTTATGGTAGTGGTCTTTTTTTTTCAGAGAGATTTCTTCATGCATTTTAAAGCTTTCGTGATTTATGTTTTGTATAGACTCGAATTATGAGGCATAAACTTAAATTGTAAAAAAAAAAAAAAAGCAATTCTCATCCATAGATCAAAAATTAAAGTAAACGTATCTTTAAAGCAGGGAGACGTCAATCCCACCCCCCTCGTTTGAAACACAAGGGTCAAAGATTACAACACAATGCATTCATTCTCATTCTGTCGGAGCTCGGTAACCACTGGCTGAGGACCTACTGAACACCAGAAAGACAGAGAGGAGGGCTAAATCAGGAGCAGACAAACGAATAAAGGTGATCTGTAGTCTACAGCTACATCATCAACACAGTTTCAATCTTTTACTTCATTGAAAATCACAGTTTTTTATGATTTTCACAAAACAGATCCACCAGCAGCTCCCTCATCGCATCTTTTGTTCATCTACAAGGAAATCAATATTATGCTGTAGCAGTACACATTAATCTAGCTTGCTATGTGTCCTAATCCTGATGCTCATCAACTGTAGATCTGTCAGTAATATAAACATAAGGGGAAAATAGCTTCACTAATATGAACACGAATATGCAAAATAAGTCCTTATAGCTGTACATTGCAGACTGGTGTTGCTCCCTGTACCATGCAGCCACCACTCCCTCCCTCCCTCCCTCCCTCCCTCCCTCTCCTTCCTCCCACCGTCCCGACATTAACATTCATGGAGCCACTGGAGTGTGGAGAGTCGCGTACATCAAGCCAACGACGAGATGCAGGGATGAGGAGGGGGAGAGAGGGAGGATGGAGGTCCTGAATAAGGTTTGGTGGAGGTGCGGGGCATGGTGTGAAGGTTGCTCCGGTATGAGATTGTCGGAAAGGTCAGCAACCAAGGTGCTACATCTTTGGCCATAGATCACAATTATTACTGTAGGTCATTGACTGGTATGGAAATGATAGGAGTAGTGACAGTTCCACATGGCAAGCAAGAAATCACTGTGGGCTGTTACAGTATCTCAGTCTAGTTTTTTACATCTGTGCTCTATAACCTTTGGACAGATTAGAGATTTTGCACATGCATTAATGGTGAACCCTGGTATGATCCCTTGACGTTTCCTCTAGTCTACATAAGACTTTTTTTGTTTTTATTGAAATATGTCGTCAACTACTGGATGAATTGCCCTGAAATTTGATACAAGCATAGGTTGAATTGTAATATTATATTGTCCCCTTTCACCCAGAGCCCATCTGTACAGTATTGTAAATGGATATCAGCATATTGAGTTTTAGATATAGTAACTAAACCTGTGTAGTCTCATTAAAAGTACAAACATATTTAACATGAGTGGTGGGTGGTCCTTCGCTATTATGGTGCCAAAGTTTCACGTCTTTGCCATGTAAGATGCCAAGATAACTAAATATTTATTGACTGATGACTTCAAAAGAAGCTTGCACCTATACTGGAGAACATGTATTCTGCTACACACACACACACACACACAGTATACTCATTATGAGTATTATGGTATGCACAGAGTTGCTGACTAGAAGAATTTAGGTTGAATGCAAACATCGGGCCAGCTCCCATTTTTTTGAGAGGTGAGCCACATTAAAAATGCATGCACTACAGGCATATCAGTGGAGCGTGGAAAGCCAACTCCCTATGGAAATGTTGGTTTACTGGTTCTCACACGGCCTGTGGAACAGTTGGATTTGTGACCAGTGTCCTCTGGTTCTGAAGGACAAAGGCAACCAACCAGGAAAATCATTGTTCCCGACAACACAGCATATAGTGGTGTCAGCTAACAGTGTTGGTGTCCGGCAGTGAAATCAGACTGATAAAGATGTAAACGGATTCTTAAGAAGCTGTCCCGCCTCCATCAACGAGGTGGGGAACGTAAATTTCTAAAACTAATGACAGTGAAGAAGACAACTTTACTCGCTACACTTGATATTTTGCTAGAAATATCACCGGATCAAAATTAGATGTATTTATACTGACGATGAACACAATATATGGACAGAAGGCAGAAGGCAGAAGAAGAGACAGAAATACTATTGCTGATGAACCCTTACCCCACCTCCACTGTGCTCTCCCGCCCCATTACACACATGCATGCTCACATACATTTTTTTGCAGAGGAGACTTTTTTCACACTTGATAATTTTGTGCTCGATTGCGAACGAGAGACACATCAACCTTCTGTGTCTCACGTGTTTGTCTCCGTGTCTCTATAATCTACAATTACAACGCACACTGTGAAAAACCATTCAGTGTCCAACCATTTTTTTAGATGCTTTTTTTTTATTTTCATAGACACATCTGTGACAACATCTTTTGCCAAAGCAAGATCATAAATTATTGATTTGACAGGTGGGTAGTGATATAGCTCATAGTCGTGTTATCAGGTTATCATGAGCAAAACTGGCAGCTGTTTGTCATTTTACATTACAGGTGTGCAGTGATACTGTTCAAGCCAATCATACTAAGCAATCTCAAAATTGATCCTGACCAAAAAATATGAGACATTCAGATTCATTATATTATTGTCATTATACTCTCTAAGAATTAAACACAAGTGAAACACTAATTAAAATCTGAAGCATATCTGCATTTGGACTTTGTGAGTGAATGACATCTATAACATGCTTAAGATCTTCTCTGCACTTGGCTTTACAGATTAAGCACCATACGGGAAAAAGAAAGTAGGTGGGGAACACTCATGATTCTGTCCTCTTCAACTTTAATCAAAAGTACACTGACGTGTAGCAGCCCCCTCCCTCTCTTTCATAATAATGGGGCGCTAAAAATTCAGGAGGCAGGCTCCACATCAATCACTCGCCAGATTTGAGTCCAATGCAATAAATATGTAAATGAGGAGAAGCCAATGTCTCGTAGCTTTGAGATCAGCACAAGAAGGGGGAAAAGGGAAAAACTGTATTAATTGCCCATGGCCAGAGGAATCCTATTACTGTGGGCATTGATTATAAAATTGTATGTGTGAATGATTTTCATGCAGAAAGTGGACTACCAAGCCTAAAGCAAAAAAAAGCGAAGAAAGAGTCAAATTAGCAAATTGGGCCAGATTGGCCGAGAGACTAAAAGGAAACAGCGAGGACAAAAAAAGGCCAAATCAGAGTTCAAATAAGATTTAGATCATAAAATAAAAAATAAAAATTATTTCTAACTCAAATTACAATTTGGCATTATTACACAACTATAATAGGAGAAAGGGTTAGGGCTGTCATCCCCTTTTTTTCATAAGCAAAGTCCATTACTGTGTTGTGTGTTGATTTGGAGTCATTTTTGTGTCTAAATGATGCACATAAATCCAATATTCACTCTCTTTTTTTAGCTTTATTTTGGTCTCAACCACATGACATACAGTGCTCATATAGACTTATCAGATTTTTTTTTTTGCTGAAAACAGCTGTTTGCACCTGAAAGTAACCTCAACATTAAAGTTGTAGGCTGAGAATCCAAAACAAAAACACAGAATATGTAAATATCCTAGATATAAACATTGGCATTATGTGTCATTATACTACATATTCAATCCCCACAGTGACTAATTGGGCCTTAGATCTGATATATTGCAATATTATATTGTTGTGATTACAGTGACTTTTAGGTAGACCATGTGCTATATATATATATACTGTATACTCAAACAAAGCTGTATACAAATCAATCCTCAGAGGATAAATAACCTTTATTTTGTAAATAATAAGCACGTGGTCTACCTAACAGTCACCATAATCACTGTCAGCTAGATTTAAATTGATTTGCTGGCTTCATGTTTGACTTGCAAATCTGTCTCTTAATCAAGGCGTTTTGCTCAGATAAACAGAGATTAGTTTGATTAGCAGCATACTATTATCTCCTAACAGAGAGGGACACGTTTAAACATTGGTGGCTTTAGGCATAAAGCCTTGAAGGGAAACTACAGCATTTTTCAACCTGAGCCCTATTTTCTCATCATTTTAGGTGCAAAGAATCTATATCCAGGTCAGTTTGCAGGCTAAACTAACCTATATATGTACTGTATATCCATCCGCGCTGTTTGTTTACATGCATTGAGGGCTGACTTTCAGCTGCAGTTAGACTGTAAGGGGGAAAAACCCCCACTAAATGCTAAACAGGATATCCCGTGGGCTAACAGTGGCAGCATCATGGCAAACTTTATATTAAGGACAGGTTTGTTTACATCTGAGGCTGTGGATGCTACAGAGCTAACGTTAGCCACACAGCTACTTTTCTCACCTGTGGACCTGAACGTTTGTTTCCAGCCAGCCTCACTCTTTTCATCCAGTTGATTTTGTGGAGATGAAACAGTCTCCAGGAGGACAATGTCTGTATAATCCATGCAGTAACACGGCTGGGATTACACCGAGGACACTTTAAACTACTAGAAAAAACTTTTCTTCTTCTTCTTCTTCACTCGTCTGGAGAGGAGCAGCAGCAGTTTCTCAGGTAACAGTTACTGTGTCTTGTTTTTTTTCCTCTTCTCCTGATGCCTTTCTGCCTCCATTCTTCATTTTTACCTCTTTCATTTCTAATAATATAATCTGGGAATGGCTAGTTTTAGTTTCCTTGCAGTTCGTTGAAAGGTAGCATCAGTACATATAAACAAACGAGGGTTGAAGCTAACCCGGATATAGCCCTATGCAGTTAGCCAGAAGGCTGCTACATGCGGCTAGTACCTGTTACCCCGTTTTACAGCTGCAGGACACCGGCATTAACAGAATATGACACATGCATTTTGTCTTTTATATAAATACTTAATTTTGTGGCAAATGTGTGACAACTAAGGAGTTTCATATGACGTCCACTAGTTGCTGGTTGAATGTAAATACTTTAGGATGTTAGCTAGCTGCTTAAATTGGGCTTGAGCACTGTAGCCTCCAGGTGTATTCCTCATATGTACTTACCTGGTCTAACATAACAAAACCTTGGAGAAAATTGACTTTCAGATGGTAATAATAATAATAAAAAAAGAGGTTAGTCTGACTAAATTTCCTCTGAGATATGGGAAACGGACACATTTGATTTCAATCATATTTCATTATATTTTGTGATTATAATCCAGATTATCTAAAAACCATCCTGTGTTTTTCTGCTGTTTATAGTTTATGGCCCTTTGGTCTCTCCTGCTCCTCCCTGATCTGGTCCTTAAGCCTCCTGCTGCTCAGTAGTTAAATGTCATTTTTTGCCCCTGCAGAAGTGCCTCCTAAATTGTCCATAAAATACCCAGCAATCTCTCAGATAGGTGATGAAGCCATATAAATAAACACACACATATGTCATATTATATGCATGGACCTTTCAATTGCACAATTTCTCTGAAATGAAAACCAAGTACAACTGAAATTAGGTTTTTAGCTTCTTGTGGTGATGTTAGTTTCCTAACAGTACTAAGTAGACTTCAACCACACAGTGTCACTTTGTAAACCTTTATAAACTAACAGTTCACTAAAGTCTAGCCAGGAATGATGATCGATTGATCCTGGATTTGAAAGTTTAATCGCCGGCTGGGTATCTCGTCTTGATCAGCCATAATATATACACATATAATTTAATTTGAAAGTCATCAAGATGTCTTATGTATTTAGTTTTGGATGAAGGGTTATCAATTAAGAATCTGTAATAATAGAAAACACCTGATGTTATAACAATTAAGGACAAAAAAAAAGTCTTAATTTTGTATGTCATATTGTACATTTTTCAAACCAGAATTTCAGCATCAAAATATATTTTCTGAGTATAAAATTCTCTTGTCTGAAACAATCAAAAACTATATACAGTAACATATCGATTAATCTGTTGATTATTTTCTCAGTTAAAGAAACAACCATTTGGTCTATAATGCAATATGCACAATAGTGAAAAAGGCCCAGGTGATGTCTTCAAATTGCTTCTTATGTCTTGACCAACAGTCCAAAATATAAAGTTTTTCATTGAAAAGCTAGAGTTATGAGAATAATAAATTATGAGGAGTCTTGTCAGCATACAACATGTGAAAATGAATCAGATATTTGATGCTGTGTCTTGTGAATAATCTATATCAGGCAAAAACAGCAGGTGCATATCATTCTATAGTCTATGATTCTCTGTCAGGTGTGTGAAGTTCAACCTAATGACATGTAAATATATATGTATGTATATTTCTTAATTAACACATTTTAATATAACTCCAGTGATTTCATCATCTTTAAGAGCAGGATGACAGATAATGTAGTTTATAAAAGTTACAGCACAGTCAAATAGTGCATATTTATTTCCTTAAGGGACAGTCTCACATAATCAGTTACCCTGTTATATTTAAAATATTTTTTTAAAAATTAAATCAATTTCATACTTTATACATACTATATTTTCCCCAAAGCGATTCACAAATAACAATGATCAATATGGGTTTTTATTATACAGTGAATGGTCTTAAACATTGGTCTACATATCCTCAAAGAAGTAGAAGAAGTGAACACTTGCTGTGTCCCACGACTTGCTGGAGTTGTGCTGTTTATTTATTTATTTGGCAACAGTTTATTAGAATTTAGTCTCTTTTTTTTTGTTTTTGTAATAAGGGCATAATACAAAGGAGCACAGTGAGCGACCACGTAAATATAACGGCTACAAATGTTTGTTTGTTTGCATTTAAATGGTTTGTCCATATGAATCAAGACATTTTATACATTGTATATATGAATACTGGAGCTTTACGTAAACAGTTGACTGCTCTGTGCAGTTATTTTTTTATATTTATGTGGTCGAATCAATTTCTATTAAAAAAAGTCAGATTTATAAAGATGTCCTTTTGAAGGCAATCAAATAATTAAATAATAAATAAATAAATAAATATAAGAAATAAACAAAGACAATGCTTTCATAGTCCTGAGAGAGGTTTTTGGTCAGATGTATTGAACGTCACAATCATTATCTGTTGTAAAATGACAAAATCTCATTGAGGGGTGGAGTGGGGATGGGCGGGGGTCTCAGTGTGTGTGTAAAATACTGAACGGTGATTTTTAAACAAACGCCAAAATGGCCCCTCACATTAACCTTTTTAAGGACAATTATGTATTAACGTGTCTGTATGCATTAGAAAGCACTTTCTGCAGCCCGCACATGTATATGTTTATTGCTCGATCAATGAGGCCCAGCATTGTGAATGTTGATTAATGAGTCAAATCCACACGCGTTATTTAAAACAATCTATTGATTGGCTAGACAGTAAAGAATGATGGCGACATACAAATATAGAGATTTATAAATAGTTAAATAGAGCTTAACAGAAAAGCTAATAAATAGATAAATAAATAAATACATAAATACATGTATATTTTTAAAAAAACAGACAAAAAAAAGAGCATTGATTTGCCTTCAAAATCCAAGTGTGCCTTGTACTGTAGTCGAGTGACGGCTGTGTTACCACACAGTACCTTCGCTCATCTCTGAGGAGGGTTGTGACAGCTGATTGGTGTATCCGTTGTCACTGAGAGACAGAGTGGTGAAGGGTGTGCTGGGGCCACACATCTCACTGGAGATGCTGTGCATTGAACCCGGTCCATTAGGCTCTGGACTAGGTGAGTCTGCAGGATGGTGAGATACTGTGTCAGAGAAACACTGCACCTCTCCAGGACAGTGGTGCCCTGGATGGTGGTGGTGGTCCAGGGCTCCTAACGGGGTCCCAGCAGGGACAGAGGAGGGCACAAAGCCCAGGTCTGCAGGTGTCTGAGCATGGGAGGAAGGTGGGCCTTGGAAGTATTCATAATTCCCTCCTGAGCCGTAGTATTCACCAGGATAATCTGCATTTGTTAAAAAAAGGATTAGTGCAAGGCACAGAATGTCATTACTTTAGTAAATATATTGCATATTAATATTTTAATTTGTTTATTAAAGGACCATCAACTGTAAATATCAAATCCCAACACATAGCTCACCTCCATAATAGGAGAAGTGGGCAAGCTCTCCTGCCTCCACTCTCTCTCCCAGCGCTCTCATCCTCCTCGGGTTGCGGAAAAACACGTGTCTGCGGCCGCTGAGTGCGCTCAGCTGCTTCATGCGTCTTTCTTTAGATCTCCGGTTTTGAAACCAAACCTTAAAGTGAGAACGGTGGGTTGGAAAAAAAAAAAAAAAGGAAAGTTAACAACATCCCGTTATGTATGTCTACGCCTCACAGGGCCATTAAAAATATCAGAGAAAAAAGAAGACTGTAAAATAAAAAAATAAAATAAAAATAAGATGAATTGGCCCATTTGATAATATTTAGATTACTAAAAAGATGCAAATGATGATAATTAGATTGTTTAAGGATCGAAATGTAATGAAAGTATATACTTTTTAAAGCCAAAAACCCTTCCACGATAAGGAAAAGTGTAGTGTTGTTTTTTGTTTTTTTTAAATGTCCATGGACACCGTGCAATCTGTTTGACTGAGATCGCTGTGGTCCGATAATGGACACAGGGCGTTGTATACTGTATATTTGCCTTCCGCGGTGTACCTGGATGACTCTCATGCTGAGGCCGGTCTCCCGTGACAGCTGTTCTCGGATGTGTCTGGTCGGTTTCGGCGTGGCCGCGAAAGCCGCTTTCAGGGTCTCCAGCTGTTTGGCCTTTATGGTGGTTCGAGGCCCGCGTCTCTTCCCGACGGCGCTCTGCTCGTCGTTCTCGTTGTTACATGCGTCTTTATCAGACAAATGTCCTGTTTCCGAGTCCTTCCCGTCGTCCTGGGGGTCCTGGGAGTCTGGAGACAAACTGGGCTCGCTGCACGTCGTGACTGTCACGAGAGAAATATATATATATATAAAATAAACATGAGTAAAATATGTCTTTTTGACATGCTTAATGTCTTCACGGTCTAATATGAACACACCTGAGAGGAGGATTGTGTCCTTCCCGCTGTTGTTCTGATAGTCCTCTTTACAAACGAACTTGAATTCGTCCAGGATGTACAGCTCCTCTCCGGTGGACAGCTGTTTGTTGCACATCACACAGGTGAAGCAGTTCAGGTGAAACACTTTGCTCTTGGCTCTGCGGACCAGATCACTGGGTAAAATCCCCTCAGCGCAGCCTCCACACTTGGTCCCAAATCTCCTGTTCAAGAAGGAGAAGCATCAGTCAGAAGGTTTATTTATTTATTTATTATGTGTAGTATTTTATTCCCCTATAGGTATACAATACAAATCCAATCAAGCAGAACTAAACTAACACAAGAAGCTGCTATCAGCTGTTATTTTAGCTGAAGTTCAACTTTTATAGTCAAATTAAATGTTAGTAAGTATCGTAAAACTAACTATATATCCCCCTGTAATTGTTTAGAACATCAAAATAAATAATACAAAAGTGCATTAATATTAATAGTGTAATATAATCTCATTATAAATCTAAATCTATCACACCTACAGTTAGGATTATTGTGGCTGTAGTTGCTTTATTATAATATAAAGAAAAACGACTTATTTGCTGCCTTTATTATGATTATGATATTTTAGATTTTCTTTTGATTCTCGAGAAAAAATAAATAAATAAAGAATAAAGGTACATTGACACAGATGCAGCATAGCAGAATAAGCTCCAGTAGTTTGTATATAGTCCTCATAAACCACAATATGTTTTTAACATTTTGAATTATTTTTATTCAGTTTTTTCCCACCTTTTCTTGGACTTTCCATCCTATGCTTTTCATTTATTTATTTTTTTTTATTTTTTTTATTGGCTCAATAAATAGGTAATCGTGATTTGTAGATTTTCAACATTTTCCTCCCCCTCTAATCTCCAATATGAATACCAAACCACAAACACGTTGGCTGCTTACCTAAAGAAGTCATTCCTACAGTAAAGTCTCCCTTCTCGTGAGAAACACTTCTCTGTCAAAGTGCATTTACATTCGCAGCACTGGACACATTTGATGTGCCACGGTCTGTCCAAAACTTTGAGCAGGAACCTATCAATGATAGGCTTTTCACAGCTGGCACACTGGAGCATTGTCTGCAGGTATTTCCAACCCGATCAGAGGGATAGAAAGTAGAGCTACTCTGTTTGTTTGTTTGTTTTTTTGGTCTTTGCTCGTCTTTTGTATGATCCAATAAATCCAACGTGTCCAATTATAACATCATCCGTGAGGTTAAAAGCAGCTCGTCTGTTCCACAGGACAACAATCCACATCTGGCAACAACAGCTCCCGGACAACAGGTTAACTGTTGAAAACAAACGGCACAAAGCATTTCTGAAACAAGATTACAGGCTGGAGAATATGATGAGCCCATCAAGATGATCCGAGGTGCGCGATTTTATGGATAAATTCAGGAGAAAAATAAATAAATATAGCCATTAGTGGTTATTACACCAATTCACTGCTGCGCGATATATCCTGAGAGGTGTCTAAAAGTAGAGAAAAAAATAAAATAAAGACGAAATGCTATCAGTGTAAACCTTATCATCTGAGTCGCCTTGTTTCCTCTGATTCAGTCTGAGAGAAGCAGTTGTAATCATCACTTAAAGCGCAGCCAATAGCCGATTAGGAAATCTGTGACGTCAGCTCCAGCCTATGAGCAGCGTCTATTTTTTTTTTTCTTTCTCTTGCTCCACCACACGCACCTCAGCTGTAAAGATGTAAATGGAAAGCAAAACACCATAAATATTTAAAATATAGAATGACATTTTTTTAAAAGTGAGGTGGACTCACATAAAATGTACGTTTCAACCTCAAAATATAAAAAAAAAAAAAAAAAGTAAAAGAAAAATCTATGTGAAGGATGTTGTAAAAAGAGAAACAAAAAGTTATACATAACGATATTAATGCTTCCACTAATAATAAAATATATTTTAGTTTATATAGATAATTAAAGGACAGTTTCTTTCAGCCCACATGTGAGATTGAATGTGAGAAACTATACAATTAATCTTCCACCCTCTGCCATTATTTTATTATTTCTTAATAAAGGATGAACTTGCCAATATCATATGAATATGAATCATATGAATAAATAATTTTCTTTGAGGAAACAAAAAAAATCTGGGTTATCTGAGTGGCACATGATAAATTATCAGTACAGGACTAACCCAGCAGTATAGAAAGGAAGCTTTTCCACACAGATTCATCTTGTGCCGCTGCATTATTCTTCATTTAGTTTGAAAGGACAAGGATCACTAATGGTTATAATCTCCAGCGATAGGCTGTCTCTCTTATAGATGTTATCTCACTGTGCTGGTGCACTGGTGACAGAGATAGTGTATTTTCCATACAGGCTCCCAGCTCTGTTAGTCGCTGATATCGAAGCTCCCGACACTATAAAATTGAACTTGAGTGAAGGAGTTTTAAAATCCTTTTTTTAAATTTATTTATTTATTTTTTTAAATCATGGTGAGCTCATAGTATTTATAAATGTAAAATTGTAAAATGTAAATTGTGTCTGTATGTCGCTTCCCATCTCTAATTTATATTCATTTTATTTCTGTTTTTTTAAAAAGCAGTTACCTACACAATCCAATCATTTAATCAAAATCAATTAATCAAACAAATAAAATATATGGAAAAGGGTTATTGATTCATTTAACCTATATCTAAACATGTTCCTACATCTCAGAAATGCGTATTAAATAATTATGTCAGAGAAATATACAAAAATAATTAATATAATGATCAGTTTTTTGGTTCCTGACTAGTTTAATTTAATTAAACAAAAGAATTGCAAAACTGAGGATATTGCAATCAGATCTAAGCATAACTTTTTTTTTTTATTAAAATAAATCCCATAATCCAAACTAATCAATTTTCAGATAATTTTATTGGACACAAATTATTTTTTTAAAAAATTTGTGCCATAAGTAGTGCAATTTATGTTTGACTGATTACTTTGAGAATGTTCTTTAAGCACCATGGACAGCACCTTGATGCACTCATGAATGCTTTCAGTACTTAAATGAATAAAACGGCATGATAGCATGAGCAGAAAACAAGGTAACCTGTGACCAAAATAATCTATTAAAAGAGCTTCAAACTGCAAATATACTTAAGAGGCTACAAGTATGTTTTAAAGCTTTCATTCACAACCGTGCTGTATGCATCTTTTTATATAAACTAGTAGTAGAACTACTCCTAATAAATAGAATTAATACTTCAGACTTTTTGTACATCTCTTGTGATCTTCAAACCTGATCTCCATCATTTACATGTAGCAGTAGGTGACAATGCACAGACCACAGGGGAAAGTAATTATCTCCGTGGTATCCTATGTACAAGTTGTGTGGACAAGTGTCTCCTTCTGGGTTTGTGTTTCTCCATGAGAGGTGTTGATTAGAAGCCTGGCCCAGCGAGCTGGCCCCCCAGCTCCACTCCAACACACAAGAGGTCTCTGTGCAGCACTGGAATCTGGCAGGATACGCACTGTTTGTTTTGGAATGAGAGGAAAAAAAAAAAAAAAAAAAAAAAAGCAAAGCATGTCATTAGTGTTTGTTAATTGCAGCTAATTGGCCCTAACGAGATGAACAGCCCACCCACTGGGACCATTCATACAAATAATTTGTAGAAAACAAAATTAATTACTAGATGCTAATTAAAGTCAATTAACACTGATTAGGCAGCGGCGGAATGAGAAAGTTATGAACGGAGGAAAATATCTGGCAACATACAATATGATATGGCAAACATATCTGGCAGCTCCCAGGGCTCCTTACTGTGAAACAGGATCATGTTTACGCCACCGTATGTTGAATGCAGCTTAACAGAGGTGTCCATTCTTCAATCAGAATCTCACTGAAAGAGAGTCATGATTACTACCTAACGAGGAAAAGACTATAATGAGGATTACGCTCAGCAAAAGAAAATACCTGCAGCTTTTCTACTCTGAGCAAACTTCTCTCAAAGCCTTCATACTTACAACCTGGGCTTGACTGAATTAGCATAACACAGAACTGCAAAGGAGATACAGCGGGGGTAATGTGGGCAAGTGGTGCTTAAAAAAAATAATTCTTGGTATTATACAAGTATAAAAGTCACAAAATATACACTGCCAGAAAGGTAGCTCACCGATCACCGATATGTTTATTTCTGAGAGTTTCCACTGGCACTGGCATCATTACAGCTGTACCAATAGTAACAGAGATAATGGGGATAATTCTCCCAAACTACAGTATATTTACTAAAGCCTCCCAGAGAGAGTAGTCTTTATTAAGTTAATGTAAAAACTCCCTCGTGTATAATCAACCATCTACTGTGGATAGAGAGAAATCAATCCTGCTGATCACGGGTCTTCTTGTGTTAGAACACAGAACACTATTAAAAATCGTTCCCGATTCGTTAACGCCGCACTGAAGCAGCGAGAATGATCATTTTCGATGCCGATACTTGATTATCGAGACCTGAGTAAAAACGATCGCAGCGTCTAGTGTTGGGGGGGTTTCAAGCTGTGTCGCATTGTTTGCACGAGAGAGCACAGGGTGTGAGGAAGAGTAAAGGCAGAGCAAAAAAGGGAGACGGACAGGGCAACCTAGTCCATGTGAGGGGAGAGAGAGAGAGTGATGTGCCTGAGGGGCTGCTCAGTGAAAGGACCCAAGGGACAGAGTGCCCACGGCCCTGGTGATGATGGTGATTGATGCAGGCACAATCCAGACACCCCAGACGTTGCAGCAAATTAAAAGGCTATTTTGTAAAGTTGTAAAGGAGCAGAATGGCATGGGGGACCAATGAGCCCCTCCTCTGCTCTGTCACACCATCACCTTCTGTTTAGTTTCCTTGGTGTCATCAGTCCCTTAGAGGAGGGGGTGGCGAACTATTACAAGCCTTTCATGCTCACTCATACTGGACACACCACTGATGCTGCTTGTGCACATATGGGAGTGTGTATGAGTGTGTGGAAAGGAGGGTAAATATGGATCCATACACCAGCGAGACACTGTTAGAATATCTATAAGTCAGTAGATGAAAGTCAACAGGCAAATATTGATGAAGCATCCGTGGGGAAAAGTGTAAATATTCTCAACTGTCAAGAGGGAAAGCAGCAGTGTTCCTCCTCTCTTCTGTACATGATTTACAAATCATTTATCCTCAATTTGAATTTAATTGACCCGGCTGACCTGAGGATGCACCCGTTGCTGGGTGTGTGTCCTGCCTGGGAGCTGTATGTGTGTATGTGTGTATGTGTGGAGAAGAGATACAGAGACAGACCGTGTCAGGCTTTTGGCAGAGCAGCCTTCGGGGAGGACAACTCGCATGCCAGGGGTCAAAGCAGTGTCAAGTGGGGAGAGAGAGGCCAGCTGAGCTGCCTTGGCTCATGCATTGTGCTCATCAATGCAGCTGCTGTCAGTTATCCGGGGGCGGGGCTCAGGCTTCGTTGACAGAAAGGAGCGTGCTCGTGTGTAAGTTTGGGGGAAGTGGAGGGGAAGAGGATGGGGGGGGATTGTTGGAGCTTGTGGGCATATGGTCATCCCACCCGAGGAACAGAGCTTGCTTCCACACAACACATGCCAAGTCTCTCACATGCAGGTCACCTGCCTCACATGAGCTGCTCACAAGAAACATTAGATTTGTTGTTTATTTATTTATTTTTTTACAATTCAGAATAAAAGTTCTAAATATATATAAATATACGTGATTATCTGAAATGAGGCTCATAAAACATATTTTTAAGAAGGCAAATTTAAAAAAAAGTCCAATGTTTAGTTTTTGCTGTTTGCAGTCTGGTTTTCATCCCCTATGTGGCTGCTGTGATCTCAGTCAGAGGTGATATGTTTCCAGCTGGAGTGAAGACACTTGATTCTCAGACCTAGCAGCCCCGGGGATGTTATAATCAGCCTTATTTCAGTAGGGTCATGACTCTTGGAGGAATGGTTCGACTGGTCTATTGCAGCTTATCACCTGCTCCTACACTGCCCAGCCCATCCACTGAATACTGACAATAAGGGAGGGGAGGGGGGGTTGAATCGATCTGCGCTCACACAGATATGTCCCGTTAAGGGGTCACTGAGGCTGTGTATTATGTACACTGGCAAGTCAATAGGAAAATATTAGCCAAACAGCTTAACAGAGAGGCAGTGTGGGAGACAGAGACACCACATGCATGCGCGTGTCAGACACACAGCCCAGTCTGCTTCCCCCAGTGCATCTGTCAGTCTCTGATCTCTGAGTTGTATGCAAGCAGGGGAGTCATGGATGCGACATTAGAATAAGAGTGGACTGCAGGAGTAGCGCAGACAGACTGTGTCCTGATGCTGCCGCCCACTCTTGTCTTTTCAGCTGGGCCTTCTCATACTCGCCCTTTCATTCCAGCAGCTCTTTGGGACTACGCTCGTCCCAATGCACAAAGCAGATGGGCGTCTCACAAAAGGCCCCGTTTCTTGGCAAGCTGGTGTCCTACATGGCTGATTACACCTAAATACCAAACTAAGAATTGATACAGTGGCTCGTGGTCACTTTGCGCAATGGGGGGTTACAGGGCCGACATAAAAAAACAAAAGATAATGTTGGTTGAAACCTGTTTGTATTGTTGGCAAAAAAATTCATAAAGACTGCTAACATTTAGGAGATGCTGGAGGACGTACAATATATATCACAGACAGTTTATGCATAGACATAAACAGTAGAAACAGACATGAAATATTTTCATATTTGCTTAAATTCATGTTTCATGTTGTACGTTGTTGCACCTTCCGTCCAAGATTATAATTGTGCCATAAGGCTGTAGTGACAGGTGGCAGGTATTGGCTGAATATACATGAAATTACATTTCTGGTGCTTTTTTTAGAAAGAAATACAAACTTTGCAGAGAGTTTATTAGACTGCTCAACCGAAGCATCACGTAGTCACAAGTGGCATCACCATTGTCATAACTCTCCTTAACGAAATGAATTGCATGGATTAAATAATGTGTGTGTGTGTGTGTGTATGTGTGTGTGTGTGTATGTGTGTGCCTATTCTCATCTGAGGTTGTGAATGTGCACATAAGATAGAGAGGAACAGAAAGGAGGGAGTGAGTACATGCCTGTAGCCAGACTATCCACATTTTTTATCAACATAAAAAAACCCCAAAAAAAGGAGCTTCTTATCAGCAGCTGTGTCCTTTCCTTCCTCTCAGACTGCCCTCCCATCCCTGTCTGGCCTCCCAGATATGCTAATCGCAATGTAAGAATATCCTGTTGGATAATTACCATACATTACCCTGTGCTCATCTCCGGATTAATTCTTCATGTGCATAATCGCATTTGGGCTTCTTTTCCAGCCCAGTGTTAAAGGTGAAACGTAGGTAAATACAATTTATACTGATCGACACATTATAGTATGGAATGCGTTTGCAGCTCTTACCTCCGGGATGTTGTCTGCAGACCGAGATGGCTTGAATGAAGAGGATTATCTCTTCAGTCAACTGTCTGGACTGCTGCTGCTGCTGCATCTTAGAGAGTTGTAATACGGCCACCAAAGGCTGTTTTCAACGGTGCATTATCCTTTGTTATTTGATGGTTTTAGATTCATTTGTATATCCATGTTTTTCTTTTTTTTTTCTTTTTTGCATTGATCTCATACACTTCACTGATTACAGCATGAATTAAGCTTTTGTTGTTTATCTTTATGTTGATGTTATGTTATACATATACATACACATACACATAATAGTATGTCCGACATTGTTTTCTCATCCATTCTTCCTCCAAGGAAGAACATAATGTTCTCTAACACCTCCACCACTCTCTTTTCATCATCTGTTCTGCAACAGGGTCTCCAGAACGTCTGACTGACGTTCACCATTATCCTTATCCAAAGACACTGGTGAGCTGATTTCATATGATCCTCCTTGACAACTGATGCCTACCTCTCCGCATGCAGATCTTTCAACAAAGACCAGCTGAGGCGGTTGCACACATGACCCTTTGCGAACGGAGCATAAAACACTATTACAAGAGTAATGACCAAATTTAACAGTTTTCCTCAGTACACCTGGGTTCCAGACAAGGACCGTATATTTCCACTGATAGTCCAACATCTCTGCAGTGCGCAGCCAAGTAGAACTTAACTGGCAGGGTCAATATCCCCGGAGAGAGAGATATAGAGAGGAGTACTTGTGTAGGTGTAGTGTATTTGTGGGTTCTCATTTGTGGCGACATAGAGGCCCGGAGGGCTCAGAGACGAGGACAATGCACTGATATCTCTGTTAATTCTAACAGCTCTGGAATGAGACAGTAGTCAGCAGCGTTGAAAGCAGTACAACAGGAAGTTTCATCAGGAATTGGTGAGTTAAGGTGGACAATTGTCTCACACCGGGGAACTCATTTTGAGCATTTTGGGCTTTTTTTTTTTATGGCTGTCTGGATTAACATGCAAAAAAAGCCAGTTTGATATAAAATCAATTTCAGGTAAAAGGAAATGAATAATTGTCTGCTGATGTCAGTGAGCAGCAGTTGCTTTAATATCCAGGAGGGCCTGAGGCAGAGCCAGAAGTCTCTGTTCAGCCCTCTGCAATGCTAATGTGCTAATCTGTTTTTTTTCCAGCATGCCCTGGGGCTTTAAACAGCATTATGGCTACAAAAAATAGTTTTTACATCACATTAGTTAATTGGTCACACAACAGGGTAAATGTGTTAGACTTCTAATTCAAAGAGATACAATTGCGATTTAATGCGGTTATGTGGTGGTTATTTGCCTGATAAAAGAAAAAAAAACATGTAATTAGTTTTTTTTTATGTAAGCCAGATACACCTCATAAATCTGAACTTTTATGTAACATTATATACAATTCATATTGCATTTGATCACCCCTTTGAGCTGCCAGTGGTGAGTGTCAGGGGGGAAATGCATAGAGGAAAGTGCTAATGGATTGACACAGTAGAGCAGCTGATCACAGCTCTTAGTGTCTGCCAAGCAAAGTGCTTCATGCATGCCTCTTGACTAAGACATATGCTCATAACAAATCACATCTCAAATGTATCTTGGACACCCTCACTGCTCTCCAAACAACACTGTCTGTGAATTATCTGAAGGGGCTAAACCTTTATAAAAATTATATATATATATATATATATATATATATATATTTTTTTTTTTTTTTTTTACTATAATCAAATGCGGGTAAATATAAGTAGTGAAGCCTCTTGATCTTACAAAAAAACTGATATCCACTGATTGGTCATACGCTGTATCTGACACTCACACCACCACTGCTACATCGCCATGCCAACTATTTGTCCAACTACAATGCAGATGTTACATGTGCCATGTCAATAAAGCTATTTGCAGGCAATTGATCAGTTTCACCCTCCTGGTTCCCACGGGGGTGCGAGTTAGAATCAGAGAGAGACACCAGCAGAAGGAGTGAGAATCGCTGATTCTTCACATCTGACCCCAGATAATGTCACTGGACCTGTGTGATCAGCTCTTCACGGGGGCCTTGCTGCAGCTCACCGATTGGCTCCTCTCTCTGGAGATAGTGAGAGATAAAAGAAGCTATGACACTGTACTCCCTCATCAGGAGTAGTCAGAGATCAAAATCAAAACCCTGAGGAGAAAGAAGGACAGCCAGTCTCTGAATGTTGCAGGGCTGATGTCAGGGTTGATCCACTCTTCATCAAGAACAGTATGAACAAGTATGAGTTAGGAGATCAAGCACTGTGGGTGAAAAGGAAGACATATCTGTCAGCTGAACAAAGCTTCCCTCTTTTTTTTTTCTGAAGAAAGAAAGAAAAATCAATGACTATTTCTGCTTTGTGGAGACACAGTCAATTCTGTGTGTCTTATTCTCTCAATGGAGATGAGGAATATGGTCGTTTCAGGGTCACAGAAAATTCGGGGTTCTGGCCTGTGGTTGAGGTGTTTGTGTTGGATCTTGAGTGTTGTGTTGTGTATTGATTTGTTTCACCCTCTGCGGGTGCCAATGACCACTTAATGGCTGCTCAACTTTCTCTGTGTCGTCTTAGGAGACCTGAGATCTGCTGTATTCTCCTTGTTTTGATGTCATTTCTCTGCCCAGCGAAAAAAAAAAAGAATGTCTTTTTTATTAATATCAGTTGAATCAGTACAATTTTAATAACTCAAAATGTTCTCAAAATCTTATTTCTAATTATTAAGAAAAGAAAACAAAAATAAATACATAAATATACGAGTTTTCACTTTAAAGGGACACAAAATTATATATTTACTTTGCATGTACATTAATAGTGTATGGGGTGTACTTTCAGTATCCATCATAGATGATGAATTTATTAGAATTAAATTATTTACTGCAGCAGACGTATCACAAACACATAAACATCATCAGGGACAATCAGTACAGACGGCTTGTTCTTGCATTATGAAAATGCTAATAAATTAGGTTCTGCCATGAGTATCACAAAACCAGATTATTCACCTGGTAGAATTTGTCTGATATAAAATTTCCATTTCTATTAATCCCCTTGAAATAATACTTAATTTTATTTCTCACTCATAGGATTAAGACGCCTTTATTCCATTGCATCTGTTGTTTACCCTCTATGATTTGATACACCTCTGCCTGCCTACCGCTTACTACCATCATTCAAAGTCTGATAATCCATGATTGGCATGGCAATGATCCTCTGAAGCGTGAACATTATGTGAACACAGTTTCAAAATGATTATCTTCGAATAGATTAGTCTTGTTTCTTCGAGTAAATCGCATTTGCTTTGTTGCAATGCATTCAATAATAATAATACCATTGGTGGGACTCTATTGATGTCTCCGCCGTACCATGGTTGAATTTCCTGAGGTGATTCGAATACATTGACAAGTGATGTATCATATCACACACAGCTTTGCAGCAGACAGATTCCTGTCATTACTGCCACCTCTACGTTACTCTGAGATATAGTGTGTGAAAACAGAACCAGGATCACATACGGCTAATACGTGCACCGCCAGTTTTTGTTTTTTTCTGATGACAACAAGTCATCCCAATTTAATTTGCTCAAACCAGCAGACATTAACATCAACAACTATGTGATGATTTCTTAGTTTTTTAACTCCAGGATGGGAGATGAAGCACAGTCCAGTCCGATCACTGCTATGAAGAAACTCTGCCCATTTGCATGTTATTTTACAAGAGATCTCAATGACCTCGCAAATTCATTGTTTACATCATATCACGTTCCCTCTGTAATCGCTCATTTTATGATTGGTCCAAATACACAGGTTGTTTGGTCGAGTGGTGGTGAGCACCGACTTGAAGTGGTGAATAAATCAACCTGTAGCGGATGTAAAGCTTTAATGAGCTGAGGGACATAGTATAGAGAGATGGAAAATGAGTACTGGGACCATCTGTCAGTTATCGTGATGAATAGAAATGGACCTCTCTTCTCCAACCATCGCACACACACCGGTATTTTCCACCACCTTGGATGACATTTCTCTGATCAGACATGTTTTCTATATTCGTGGCAAATTACTCCATCAGACATTGCTAGCACCTGTCTGTCAGGCAAAAGGAAAAGGCTGATGTCTCACAGACAGGTGAGTGACAAGGATGAGCTTGGGGAGAAAACCGACCAGAAGCAGTGGTGTGAAGGAAAAGGGGAGAGAGGAAAAAAAAAAACCCAAAGAGTAAAGGGACTGCTCTGAACATGAATTCCCTGGGGTGAGGCAATATCAGTCACTCTGGGGCTAATTCATGTCAGATGGGTGTATGCTATCTCCTCAAGAGGCCGGCACAAGGTTGATAAAATTCAAGTGGAAATGAAGTTGGTTGTCCAAGTGGACATAGATATAACGCCTGTGGAGAGAATCGGAAATACGTGCTGCTACACTTTTCATTGATATTATATTTAATTCTATTCTGTTCTATACCAGATGCTAACACATCTATATGTTTTACTGTAAACAGATAAAACGACTTTAATGAAGAACATGGCGCTATAGTTCTTCCACATGCAGCTTAACATTTTATTTTTTAAACCACTGAAATCCTTCACCAATGCCTCTGACAAAAATATTTTACTAGATGAAATTACATAACATAACATAAATAAATAAACAAACAATTAAATATTATATCTTGATTGCAGCGAGTAGCAAAATGTAGACATGAAAATATCCGTTTTCCTAACCATATATGAAATTACATTTTAGCTATTTTTCAATGAATAAGTAATATTCAAAACAACAAACATAAAGGAAGCAAATTAGAAATAGTGATTAGTTGAACGGAGGTACACCGGGTGTGTCAGTCAGGCAGGTGAGAAAGTACAGCAGATGGTGACATTTGTGGCTCTGTGTCGAGTGCACAATGTGCCCTCGGGCCCGAGGAAGCAATGTCTAAATTAATATGATTTGTCCACCTTTGATATATAAGAGGATTACACCTTATGTTCAAACACAGGGTTATGAATAGCCACAGACGAAAAGTGACACAAAGCAGAATAGCATTAACGGCTTCTGAAGGACTTCTTCATTCATTGTTAACTTCTTGCCTAATCCTTATTAGGACATACAGGTCTGAGGGAGCTGGTCGGGGCTACGGGGACATGTGCCCCTATTGTGTGGCTGATGGTTAATCGTGCTGTCATGGCAGGAGGAGGGGGAAAGCAAATGGAAAGAGAATGAGGGATCAAGAAAGCGCATAAAGGCCCCCTGCTCTTTATGGGTGTGCTCTGATCCTCCTCCATGGTGTTCAGTAAGAAGTGCAGAGCACAGTCACTGGTGCCCAGCATGTGCACATAAGGTATATCCATGTGCACTTATTGTATAAAAAAAAAAAAAAAATAATTGAAAATTATATGTAGGCCTATTAAGGTAAAACAGGAAGTTCTACTGGACCAAATTGACATCATGAAACAGTGATTTCATTCATCAAAACCATTTTCATCGTTCATTTCAGGCACTATCTATCTATATCTACCATATGTCAGATTAATGTTTTATCAGTCGCTCTGTCAAATTGCAAAATCTTATCTTACAATTGTCGTATGGGCTTCTTCTTTTTTTTTTTTTTTTGTCTCAGGGAAATCCTCGCCGTCCCCCGCTGCTCTCTGTGACCTCTTTGGCCTCTCAGCAGGAATCAACACCATGGAAACACAAACGCAGTGTGGCAAGTCAACTCTATTCAAATATTCAGACTACAAGTGTCTTATAGCAGCCAATAGATCTAATTTAGTCTTTGTTTTGCTTTGGTATTGTCTCTTTGCTGTCTCTTCAGTTCTATACCAGATAATTGTCACAGCTCATGTGCATCAGTGTTTTGACAGAAATGCTTTTTGTGAATTGAACACATTAATCATGAAGCGAATCAAAGATGAAATAATTCTTTCAGGAGCAGATTTTACTCCTGACAATTAACCCTCTGAACGTAAAGTGGGAAAGAACTTAAACTTACTGCCCGATGACAATATGTTACACAGTTGGCTTTTGAATTATTTTTTTATTTGATGTCTTTATTTTTGTGATGGTAGGTGAAAAGGAATTAATGTTTCACCAAGAATGCCAACCGCCCTCCAGTTAATGACCTAATGCATGAAATTAAAGACAAGGATTTTGCAATTGTGTCAGTGGGGTGTAAATATACATTATACTTTGGGTCCATCGATGGTGTTGGAGCCAGTTAATTAATGTTAGGACAGATGCCTGTGCAACAGACATTTTTCCTGTATATAGCACATTTGTATGTCTAGTAAAGCATGCTTGTCTGTCTTTGTACAGCACTGTGCATGTGTTCTCTTCTCAGATAAGGACCCTGAATAACAGCAATGTTATATCCTATTTGTATTCCTCCGGGTGTGCACCCTCTCGTGACCCCTACTTCCCCAAACACCGCCATCACACAACAAGGTGCTTCCATCTAATGCCACGGTGCATCGGTGTGACCCCCAGCATGCTCACAGGGACATCGCGGCAACACTATCATGTAAATGAAGTCAGACTCATTTCGAAGTGCCTTTAGAAGAATACTGGTTTTATCAGAAACATGCCTGCCAGAGCTGCCCAGTATTGTCAATTCACACCGGTCCCAACAGAGAGCATTGTGGGAGTCATATTCACAACCCAAAGGTCAACATCAATGCGAATGGAGACGCATGCATAAACAGCAATTTAGACTGTTGCTACAAATTTAACCAGTCAGCACATTTTTACAATAATTGTTAACCAATTTCAATTCAAACACAAAATAGCAGCTGCTATGTTTCCTCACGTTAAAATACATGAAAATAACTGACCATTTCCAAACAAACAAGTAAATATGTTTTCTACAAAAAAAAAAAAAAAGACATTTTCTGTTGCAAAAATGGCTTTTGTTCACCCGGACGTATAGCCGCTTTGTTAGGAGTGAAACAGCACTGGTCCTGCTTTGTGTTTACACACACACAAAATTGGTGCGCTTTAAGGGTGAAATTTAGAGCCAAGTCGAGCAATAATTCAGTCACACCCTTTCTTCAACACTTATAATATATTGTTGTCCCCATTATATAAGCAGTACTGTATGTCTTAGAAAAAAAAGAAAAAGAAAAAGCAGGGGCATAATTGTAGTTGTTAGGGCAAATTATGACACTTGTGGGTAAACGTTCTGTAAATTGCCATTAGAGGTGAGGAGGCTTTTTGCACACTGTAACACACAGCACAGAGAGCAGGTGGAGAGGCAACAGGCTTTAGCTGCCACAATCTACCATAATAACCCTTCCATTTAGTAACACCTCCCAACTCCCATTCTTCTATGTGATTGAAGTATTTTGACAATTTCTGTAGTTAAATGGTCCACTTATCTTCTTACCTATGTCAAGTAAATTATTATTTTTTTTAAACCGTGTTGTACAGTATTACAAATACCTTTTTTTTTTTTTTTTTTTTTAAATCACTGTGAAATAACAAGTCATCATGTCTCGCAACCCCCCATAATGTGAGTATTTACAGTAATTGGACATTTTCTCTCCAGCATTTTAGCGTTTGTGTTTAAGTTTGACTTTGGATTATCACCTGCTAAAGAAGAACTGGGAAAACTTCAGAGCTTTTAAACTTCAGTAAATTAAGTTGACATGTTGACATGCGCATAAATCACAGGATATCATCTCATGCCATTTCATTTTTTTTTTTTACTTAATTAAGAATAAGAGCTCTTCATTTAAAGAGTCTCCCGTTTCTGTGGTCACTCCTCTTGGTTATGGTACAATTAGAACAATTACACAAGCAAAGTGGTACTCTGTCCACAGTGAGAAAAAAAGAGTGTAATGTGACCTTCGGACTGATTACTGTCTCCACTTCATGCTTACAGCCGTAATACGAGTGGAGTGCTCAGGTTATGAACTTTAGCTGGACTTCAGATCCGCTGGTATTCATTACCTCGGTTGATGTTCTCTGATGTGATAATGATCCACTCTAACGTGTGCAGCCTTGTTACGCCTGCCACTGAAACCCCTCTTATAGCAGGTCCTCCAAATGAAATGGCCAATTGTCGTGTAAAATGAACGTACATTTAAATACTGGAGATTTGTTGCACCTTGTGCTTTCACTGCTACACCATATATATCATAAGGATAACTATCAGACAAATCGTCCATACATTTTTCACCATTTGTTTTGGCTTTTTTTTTTTTTGTTTTTTTTTTTTGATCATACTCATTTTCTTTAGGAAATGTACATTATATTAGTGTTTGTTTAAGCATATGCTACTCTCCTTTTCCTTTTCACGTTTCTGCTACCTGCATCACTGAAATAGTCTCATAACAGGGACCCAGTAGCAGACATTCACTTTCAACCCTTCTCCTCTTTATGATAACATTCATAGCAAGATGGCTAATAACTCTGCTAATGATTGAGCTCTTTTCTCCTTGTGTTATCTTGGAAAGACATGTGACACTTAGAAGAATTGTGGAGATCTGGGCCGTTAAAAACCACAAGGCCAAGGAGGCACTTTGAGTGAAGGATCTTAGGAGATGCTCATGTTTTATCATTAGTACAATACAGTCCATTACTGAAATCCTAAAACACTGCAATTACTCCTCAAATCATTTATCTAAGGTTCTATACGTAGGACCTATTTAATCTCAACCCTTAATCTCCACATGTGTAGTTAACCCTGAGTATCATTAACTAGGCCTGTCAGGAATCTAGTCTGCCTCATCTGCCACACCTCCACTTCTTCTTTACAGTCCTTTCGCCTATGGTTTATCATCACTATTAAATGAATGATGTTTCGATTCAAATAGTAATATCAGTGTGATCATGAACCAACAATCCATCCATCTTCATCACAGTCCAACAGTTGGAGAGATTGTGGAAGATTTAGTTAAAGTTAAAACAGAAATATGAATGTTAAATGCATCAAACCCATTTAATTAAATGGTCAAAAACTAGCTGGCATGAATAACCCACCAACTGTCATTATATTAGTATCAGTAACAATACAATTTGTGAAAAGTGTACTATAAAGGGTCAGACAATTGCAGTTAGGCAAAAAAAAAAAAAAAAGAGCTCACAAAGGAAATGACTTTACCAGCGAACATAAAAATATCACACAGTCATTAGGAAAGTAAAGGACAATCAATAACCAGAGTTAATTAATATCTAGACATTTCTTTCTAAATGGACGATGCCAGGCTTTTTTGCCTTATAGGCTGATACACTTACACATTACATTGCTGTTTTACAAATGACTTTAGAATTGCATGTACTCGATGTGAAAGCTAGCATAAGGGATTAATGAGTATTCACAAATCAGACCACTACTGTTAAGCTCCTCATTAGGCTTTATGAAGGTACCATTAACATAATAAAACACTCAGATCGTTCCAAAATGAAATATTATGATGTTTCTGTGTAAAAAAAAAAAAAAAAAAAAAAAAAGTAAAAAATCCAAACAGTAAAGGAAATATCAAATAATACTTATTTGACATTGCAGTTTAGATATGTAAAAGATGTATCTATTTTTAATGAAACCTTTTTGTTGTAAAAAAACAAAAAAACAAAACATATTCATATATATCTTCAGCCACAAAGCCACAACTAAAACACAAAGTGACTGATTATAGTATAATTTGAAAATGCATTTGCTGCTAAGTGATTAATCAAGACGCTTGTAAAATATAGTCCTGTAGCGCCTCCTGCTTAACATATTAAAGAACCTTTTAAATTTTAATGTTTAATTATAAAAAAGAAAAAAAAGACCTCAAATGAAATATGTATTAGTTTTAATGATGATTCAGGCGCAGATTTGGATTCTTATTTGTAGTTTGTACACTGTTGAAAATCAAAGAGTTTAGACAACAGATAAGAATACTGCTTTTTAATATTTGTGGAAAAAGAAGTCTTTATGGGTCATTTTGAAGGTCCTGAATTAGACAGCTTAATAAACATTAAATATGACATATGACATGAGAGAATATATTTTAAATATTAAACTTGACAATTATGAGATGTTTTTTAATAGAAATTGTAATATGTTTTAATGTGATGAATTTATGCCAAAAACTGTTGTTTTCTTTATTTTCTGATGGTTATGCTTCTCTCCATTGCCTCTAACAGGAATGATCAGGGGAAACAAGCTCTATAAACCGGGTATTGTTTACTGCTCTTTGCCTCTCATACATCCAAAATTTTGCCAATTTTAGCCAAACTTTACCTCACATCCCACAAATTCCAGATCACTAATGTTTGATAATGATTATTGTCGATCACTTTGCTGAAGCGAAATTTGGAAGAGGGGTGACGAGAGCCTGGAGTCGACATGAACGGCACATTCTTCCCCTCTGTGACGGAAAGGGAGATCTATAATGGAGAAATCATGATTTATGTCAACGGTAGGAGGGATGTCAGGTTGAGCAAGGGATGGAGGTACAAGCCAATAATGATAAATGCCCCCCATTCACATACCCACCCAGCCCCCAGCACACTCTTCATCCCACCAATGTGTGATTCTCTTCAGCATTCCCACATTTTTTTTTTTAAATCTCTTTAAATTTCTTATCAGATATAATCCCTTCTTCTTCTTCTTCTTCTTCTCCTCCTCTGTTATGCTGCCCATCTGTTGTTGTCTATTCCATGTGATCTGTCTATGTGGACACCGGCGCTACTGACCATGATGGATTCCAATGATCCAGCGCTTTAGGGAACAAGGAGCGAGGCAGTCACCTTTAAGCTGTGGCTGGACAATCTGTCTCTGTCAGACATCCCACATACATGCAACATGGGCCAGACAGTGAACAAGAGGGAGAGGAGAGATGAAGAAGAAAAATGGCCAAGATGGTGTGCTGGAGAAGATCAAATATTTATACAAACCCTTTCATCCAGTACATTTAAATAACATTATTTCTTGATTTATAAACCTACAATAGACTATATATATATATGTAGTTGTAATGTACTTGTATAGCAGCATTTTAAGGGTGTGGATATCAGATTTTAGGTTATATGAATCTGCAGGCTTGAATTGTCTGCAATGATTTTATTTTAGCTTAATTACTATTGAGTTTTGCATCAATACACTCTACTACAAATGACAGCTTCATTCATTACGTTTATCGGGTTGGTCATCAATGAGAATTAGCATTAAACTGAGCGTATTGTTATCAATTATTAATCGCATGTCATCAGTAGTGGTGTCGGTGATGCTCAGTGATCATCGTGGCCACGCTGACCTGTGTTTGGGTGTTCTTTCCTCCCACAGCCCAAAGCAGGTCAGGTGTGCCGCCGATAACTGACAATAAGTGTGAGTGGATGATTGTCTATCTGCGTTAGGCCTGTGATCGACTGGCCAGTGTCTGCTGAGACCAGCCAAAGCCACTCAATAAGCTATAAAATGAATGAATGAATGGATATAAGCATTGTTCAGCAGGTGTCTGTTTTTGTTTTTTTTTACTATGCTGTGGCAGGAGGGGCATGAGGTACATAGTGTGTAATTGACAGAGACAGATAGCAGTCAGATGTGATTAGTTCCAGCTTGGTAAGCAGTCTGTTGGTGGCATGGCTGACAGAAGAAAACAAGAAAAGTGCAAAGGCAGCATTGAGAAAAGAAAAAAAAAAAACAGATGACACAGTTTATATAGCACATAATCTACCAACCCCAAACATTACTATCTCAGTTTAACTGTATTCATGCATTCACCAGTAGTTACATAATTCATTTATTTCTATATACTCAACAATTTTATCTTGTACCTGCTACATATAATGAATATGTAAATACCAGCTATATGCTTTATACTGACTTTGGCTGTTTGACCCACTGTACATCACTCTTGAATATGCAAATAGCCTAATTTCTATAGTTGGATAACAATGATAACCACCCCAGTTGAATAACTGAAAAAAAAAATCTACTCACTATGCTGAGGCGCATGAGGTAAATAAGATGATATTACGAAGAAAAATAAAAATACTGTAATATGTTTGCTACAGTTTCAGGACAAAGCTGAACATTTAATCTTTCCTGATTAAAGTTGGTAATTACGCTTCATACACTGTGAAGATTACAGGTGTGACTTTCACCGTGGTAAACCGAACAATAGCACTGGTGCTGGTGCACAAACAGCTGACAAAATGTCTCCGCTGAACAAGAGCATGATCTAAATACTAATCAAACATCATTTACAGCTGGCTTTATTCGAGGCTCCTAAGAGACTGTCCCATCGTGCTTCTTCGCCATGGTAACCAGGGATTCATTTCAGAGGTGTCATGCTGCATTATCGTCTCACCGGCTCATCCGCTAACCCTCCGCCCTCTGGCTCACTCGCTTTTTTTTTGTCCCCCCTCTGTTCAGACCCCTCAATCTCAAACCTGCCCAGCATCCTGGAAGGAAAACATCTCCTATCTTGCTCCGGCTCAGATAAGAGTGATCTCTTTGCCTCACACACATACACATGCATACACATTTGGAGGTGCAGACCTACTGCATACAGAGCAGGTGCACTTTTAGGCTATTTTCACATTTTAAAAACACCAACAGGTTTGACATGTGGTGTATTTCATTTTAACTACACTATATTTACATTGAGGTGCACTGATGCCTGATAGATGGAGTGTTTTTTTTCTCAGGCTTCCACTCATCCATCCCACATGGTGACCCCAGTGCAATGACTTTCTGCCTTATTCAACCTCACAATCATGTATCCTCCTCCTCCTTCTTCTTCCATTCATCCTCAATACCTAAACCTTAATCATCAAACAAATCATTTCCACGTTACACGTCAAAGTGCAACAGTGAACTTCCCTTTGCTGCATTTATAGCAAAAGTAGAAGTATGCATAGGCGTGTCACATGCTCAGTTATCAATGGGTAGAAATATCCAGGGTGGTCTGCAACACCCTTTCACTGTGGCTGACAGTGAATGGCACTTTCTAAGGAAAATAAAGTCTGAATTATATTATTGCACAAATAACTAGTTGTTCAAGACAATGATAAAAACATGAGTATTTATTTTACCATGATGAAAACATATCTAAGAACCCGTCGCACATTCTAAACTGAAATATTTCAAAAAGTGACAAGAGATTAAAATGTATTTTCCTTTTTCTTTGAAATCAGCTACGCCAGTGGTGGCTGTGAAGGATGGAGATGGAAGCTAATTCAAGCAGTTCTTTGTTTACATGAGTCCCAGTGATCTGAGGGCATTAGGGAAGCCCTGACCCCCTACATCTGCCGGAGAGCGAGATTTGGCAACTTGCCACATTGGAAGCAGCACCAGAGGCGTGCAGAGGGTTTACCCTTTGTTTTGTGCAGAATGGCTTCCTGGGGCTGCAGTTTGTAATGACAAAGACAGTGAGCCCTGTCTACGCGATATGACATGGCTTCCTGCCTCATCAGCCGCTGCTCCCCAGGGACCGCTACACATCACACAGTACAGCAGCACATTGGGAGAATTTTCTCACATTAGAGCAAAATAAAGAAGATATTCATATTGAAATATTGAAGATATTGACTTTCTTCATGTAAAACATTCCCACTGAGTTATAGCAAACACTTAACCACCTAAAAAAAATATATGGTAGCTTGGATTGGATAATTTTAAGTAGTTTTTGTATATGCCTCTTAATTGAAATTTCAAATGTCCTTGATAATGAAATCTGACGTGGTTGTGTTACAAATATAATCGCCAGCTAGGATGGTGATTAATTCTTGCAATAAAAATGGTTCCATTATCTGTCAAGAAAAAAAAAACAAAAAACAAGACCGTAGCGTAAGACAAAGACAAGCCTCTAAAAAAAAAAAAAATGTGGTGGCCCATTTACTGCAGGCCTATGTTAACAAAGGTCAGGCTTGCAAGGGTCACAGCTTCTGCAGAGCAACCAACCCATGGCACCAACCTCTGTAGCGTTGTCACTGACACGACATGCATGTTCACTTCTCCTGCACCTGGTGCTGCACTCTGAAAGGTAAGGCAGCGTTTAGTTGCTACATCTCCTGTTATACTGTCTTAATGGCATATTAATCAGATTAATAGAATTGTACTACAGAGAGAGAGAGAGAGCTGTCTATCAAACTCTGTACAACAAGAAAAACCTCAGGGTGAATCATCGACAGAACCAGGCAGAAAGCAAATATTCTCAAAAGCATCCATCTGGACAAAGGTTGTGCTAGTGCATCTAGATCCTTACAACTTTAAACAAACAAATATTTCATTTTTCTATAAATATGATCACCAAGGTTTGCAATGAATTTAGGTAACTGATTTTTTTTTTTTTTTTTATCTGTGCACACATACTGTACAATGCTTTTATACATTTTCTTAACTGCTACAATTCCGTGCATACACTAAAGCTCATTGAATGGGTCATTACATTAAACTATCTGTCATAATATGTATCCCACAGCCCCATCGTAAGCGTACTGTATGCCCTGGGGCTGCCGACACAGAGAGGGAGGTCTAATGGTCTGCTGTATTAGTGGGTTAATTGCCATATCCTGGTCTCCACTGGATTGTGAGCAGGAGGTTTTAGGATGTTTTAATTGTGAACCATTTCTTCCTGAAACCCCCCACATCAAGCAGCCAGCCACTAGTGCATAGTGGGAGCATTAAATGTTGGTGATGGTCTTCAAGACGTACCAAAAGGCTGCTGACCCCCCCTCCCCTCCCTCCCCCACCCATTATTGGAAACTGACTTGGTAGTAGACTGCCACCTGCTGGGATCCTAATATAACAGATCCCTCTTTGACGACACAAAGGACAGTCAAAATCAAAGCAATATAACACAGTAAAAAGTTATTTCATATCGTTGTCAGTTGTTTTTTATTTTTGAAAACACAAATTACATTTTCCACTATAGTCTGTGACCCTTCAATTATCAATAACCATGTGCGAGCTACTGGCAAAAACCACAAACAAAAAACATAAAAATAATAAAAATATAAAGACCCTATTTAAAATATAGAAAAACATATGATGTTAATCTAAAGATCTTGAAACTACCCACAGTCATTGTGTTTTCATAGTCAGAAACTGTTGATTGTTGTTATTTATGCTATCATGTGATCTTAATAATTATAAGAGGATAGCATGATCCTTGATGGTTTACTATGTATGATTTCTAAAATAACAGATATTGGCTGAGACTTTCATCGATTAACATATGAAGTAAAGAGAACGAGCTGACACACGAGTAGATGCTCTGTTGTTGTCATCTTCCTCCTCCACTTCAAGACTGACTGCACAGCAAAATTTACATTTTAATGGCTCAAGCTGCTCAGCGCTCCCCGCATCGGCATCAGAGTGAAAGCTCAGCTGAAATCGTGGGTGACTGCTCCTAAATGACACACGCTAAGACAAACCACACACTCCCACATAGACAAGAACTAAGACCTTGAGCTGGTTCTACTTTATATATACTTATTTATTGGATATAACCAATACAAACCAAATAAGTAGTAGTAAAGAAGATTAAAGATTATGTTAGTCATTGTGAATTGATACCTACTGCCACTGTTTATGTGCACAGAAATAAGGTGACATTAGATTGTAATATGCACAGTGAATTCACCCTTTAGATTTACCCGACACTCAATTCTTTATTTGTTTTACAGCGTATGTGTTTTTATAATAGAGATGTCCGACTGTTTAACTTGAGGCCTGAAGATGTTATGGTCATTGGCTACAGATCCGCCAATTACAGTGCATCCGTATGATAATTGTATCACATGGCCACGCCTTTTTTTAATTATGGTTTCATTTGAATACTAACAGTAGTTATATCGGTTATATTCATATGGTCCTGAGGTTATTACTGGGTTCTTGGTTCTACCGGTTGGTCAAATCAAAGGTTCTCCTGAGTATTTTTAAATCTCATCTACTGCTATATCTAAACCCGGGACATATGTAAATATGTGTTTTTTATTTATATTTATTTGAAGGCGATTTTTCTTCCTATTGTGATCAGTGGTGGCGCTGAAAGAAAGCTTTGTTAGGAGGATAAAGGATATGCACAAAGCATATGAGGTCTATCTGCAGATTTAATACAAAACAGATGCATCAGAACAATGAGACTCTAAGTAATAACTTTTGTGTCAAATAAATTTGCACAATATTAATCTGGGTTTTTTTTTTATCTCAGGGTTTACTAATGTTGAGGTGCAACCACATTTTTGGAACATAAACAAAGCATCTAGTTGCGTCTTGTCCTTTGAGGCAGAATTTACAATGTGATAATAAGAACAAAGTTATCCATAGCTGATGGGTTCAAATCTGTATGAAAACAATTATGTGAGGAATCCTCTGAGGCTGTATGCAGTTGAAACGGTACATCAGCTATTAGCCAGCAAGAGAAACTTTATAGTGGAGTAGACTGAAGACTGAAAGAGTGGAGGCCACTGTATAATAATAATCAGGTGCACAACTATAAAATAAGTAAAGTTGAAACAAGGGTCAGTTTTACAGACATTTTCTTAAGTGATCTCTCAGGTTATAGTCAGTCGTGAGGCACTCATATTGTACAGACATTTTATTTACAAATAGCTCACACACACAAAGAAAAGGAAGAAATAATTTGGACTTCTTTGAATATGGTGATGGGGAATTTGTATCTTAACAGATTTCAACAATAAAACCAAATAATACCATTTCCCTCAATCTCTAATCGCTATACTGGCTTAGGTCATCAAAAAGTTTCTCAAAAACATGTGATCACCAACGGTCATCAGCAAATGTTAAACTTTATAAAAATATCACCATGGTGATCCACAGGTTCACAGGTTTGACCATGGAAATGAAGACATATTTACAGTGATCCGCACAGAGGGGAAACGGAATAAACAAATAAAAAAAAGAAAATGATGAGCAGTGCAGAAGAAGGTCCAAAAAGGCAAAGCTTGAGCAACATCCCACATTAAGGTCTCTAAACGGACACGTCTTAATCTTTTTCATTTGTCCTGTAAAGACCAGACACACACAAAATCAGTAAAAAAAAAAAAAGGGAATAATAGTCGAGGAGGGTCAAATTTGTAAAGTACAAATAAACATTTAAAATTTCTCCTTTACAATACAATATAAAGAACTGTGCAATATCAAAACAAAATACATATTTTCCATCTCCGGTTGTGTCTTTATGGTTTAACATACAGCAAAATTCCCTTTGTGAGTTAAAAAATAATAATAATAATAATCTATGCTAGTGCTGACATACTTGCTGTTGATTTATTACACCGCTTGTTGATTCTTTTTTTTTTATTATTATTAGTCTCAGGCATTTTAATAAATCCTGGATTAGTAAATACAACATTTATCGTTTAGTATGAACATAACAAAAAAAGAAACGATTACATCATTAGAGATACTGTACTAGTTAGGAACCGAAAGCTCAATGAAAACCGGCATTATCTGTACCTTTGGTTGGCTAATTTAAAAGTTGGGTACAGTATATACATCAGCTGCAGTTATTATTTCATCATTTTCATTTACACATTTTTTTTAAATTATAGTTATTCCTTAACTTTTCCAATCTAATTTATCTGTAGGCAACTCAAGTTATTTCATCAGTATTTTTTTGGATGAAACATGCAAAATAAACAAATAACAAAATGATATATTAGTCATATGTGCTGCTAATATATAATGCCATGTTAAAACACTATAAACTAAATATGACCAGTATATATATATGTATATGACATACAGTAGATATTACACAATCATTGTTCCCACGCATATACACATTATCAGGTTTGCTGATGTTTTTGGGTCGACATAAAACATAATAACCAGCTTTTGTTCTCGAGACTTTCATTTTACACCAGTTCTCACACAATGTATTTTGTAGCACTCTTTCAAAGCTAATATGCAGTATTGTAGCTGTAGACAAGCGTGATTTGTATTTCTCATGGCTCACTACTATAACACTGTATTTCAAATGCTCACCAACCAGTGATTCTATTCCTATACTGTAAATAACAGAAATGTGGTTTCAGACATTAAGAAGAAGAAGAAGAAGAAGAAGACTGGGTAATGTGCAGAAAAAAAAATACGTCTACAACTGAAATGATGCAGTGAAAACCAGATCAGATTGTGTGGCGGGTTGGGAGAGGTAGTCAAAAAACATACGTCCGAAGGCTCTCAGCATCAGAAGGAGATCTCACCTCACAGTCGTTCTGCTTGTACAGCCAAAGTAGACAGACTGACAGGGTTTAGTATCTAGAATGAGTTTGCCAGTGCTGAAGGAGCAGGAGGAAAAAAAGATGCTACGGTCACAATTGAGACGAAAAGAATAATGACAGAGAATACTCACATCCATATAGTACACACTATTTACACACAGCAGCTTATGGCTATATGGTAGATAGATCTATGGTAGATTTACCCACCCCGTTAGACAAAGTGCAGCCCGCATTAATGCTATTTATTTAAAATAAGCAACATCTACGAATGACGCCTAACAAATGTGAATTCACACACATGTTGTGATTGCAGCATGCAATACAATCAATACAACATCGGTAAGAGATCAGACGCATAACACAATGTGGAATGAGGTCTAACATGTCACCGTCTCCTCCAAAAGGATGAAAAGTATTGAAATCCAAGATGATAAAATGAGCTGTTGTTCATGAGCAACATCATTAGTTAAGACCACTAGTTGTTTGCTTACTGATGGTTGATATGGTGATGAAAGATGAGGTGGAGGGTGCCCTCTGCTGGTGAAACATGAGATGACGACAGGATGACATCCAGATGGCGAAGCATCAGGATAGCACACTGGTGTCGTGTGAATCCACATCTTGCATGCTCATGACATCTGTACTTACTCCACTCTCATATACAGGGTTGTCGAAAGCCGACTCTTCTGTCATGTTGTCATATGGCAGCGAGGATGTTGGCATTCTGATAGACTTCCCTTGGAGTCTGGTCAAAGAGCAGAGGAACAGGAAACGTCACGTAAAAAGCCTGTTTGATTGCAACAGTAACATATAAAAGGTTGTACTTTTTTTTTAACTGCTTACTTTGCAAAATAGACATAAAGCCCAAGGACGACCACTAAGATGATTGCAGTTGGAATAAAAACAGCGAGCGCGATATTGGTTCCCTCCATGCTGTAATCCATATTAACAACTAGAAGGAGAGCACACACACACACACAAAAAAATGAGACAATATAAAATATGCACACAAAAGAAATATATTGATCTGCATTTTTTTGAATACAACTCACCATCCAGGCTGCGCTCGTCCACATACTGAGCTGAGGATGCTACAAAGTCAATGCAGGTTCGGTCAGTTTTTGGATTATAATTGTGTAGCACAAAGCACAGCAGACTTTAATAAAAAAAACAAAAAACTATATTTATATATATATATTTATAAATGTTGAATGGAAAGTGTGCTTCAGCGTATAGACATAATTTACCTCGACAGGCAGGCGGAGTGCTGTTCCACTGTGACGGGTGTCCAGGGATGCAGTAGATGGTGGCTTCACCCTGCAGCTCGTAGCCTGAGTGGCAGGAGAAGGTCAGGGTCTCTCCTGCTTGGTAGAAGGCCTTTTCAGAGCTCTGTACACTGGTGGACGCAGCACCAGGGTTCCTGCATGGCTCGTACTTTTCAGCTGAGGTGGCGGGGAGGGATACCAACGTCAAAGAAAGCTTACAACATTTACTCTACATAATGAAAACCTAAATAATCCAGTGTGTGTATTAAATATAGTTTGTGTACATGTTTATACAGGCGCATGCATGCAGTATGTGTGCGTTTCTGACTTACGGACACACTTTGGCAGCCTCTCGCTCCACTTGGGTGTGGCTGAATCTCGGTTGTAGCAGGTGAGGAGGCTGCTGCCTGATAAGATGTAGCCTTTATTGCAGATGAACTGCACTGTCGATCCAACAGCGAAGCGGCTGCCTGTGATCACCTTACGACTGTGCTCCACATTTCCAGGGTCCTGACATGTCATAACTAGTGTGGCACAAACAAATGATGAAGATTATCAATTTCTTATATTTATATATGTGTCGATCTATAAAAAATACTGGTTTTACGCGTGCTTCCTCTCACCTTCCTCACATCTCGGCACATCGCCGCTCCAAGAAAGATCCCACTGGCACATGAGGATCTCGGAGCCTACCAGCTCATATCCAGGGTAACACTGGTAGGTGATGACGGTGCCATGGATGAGGTCAGGGTGGGAAGTGCTCTTCCAGCCGTTGGTGATCTCGGGCAGCTCGGAGCAGGTGTCATTCCTCGGCACCTCTGTTGGTTGTGTTGGTAGAAGAAAGGAGAGACAGAGTGGGAAATGGAAAATTAATAATTACTGAGATGAAGAAACAGATACAGGGAGTACAGGAGTACTTAAATGTTCAATTCTCTTGTATAATGCATATTTGATTTTCTTTTTTTTTGTACAGGGCCTAGATTGTGAATAGAGAAAAACCACAGCTTTCCCTGTAGGGAATATAGCTGCAAAATGTTCTCTTCTGTGTTCTTAACAGCAGTGATTTGGGAAGATAAATGTAAATAGAGGCTTGTGTGATGTTTGCTGGGAGGAACACAGCATGTGGTTTGGCACCAGTCAATCTGTGCCTCACTGACTGCAGCATATATGACAAAAGAAGACAAAGCAGTGGGAAAAACCAGCTGATGTTGAAGTGTACCCTATTATTGTGTTTCTGTGTTTGTTGCCATCAAATCCGGTGCGCCCGGGATAAGCCAGGAGACACACAGACAAAGGAACAGCAAGACAAAGAAAGTCCTCTACCTGTGATCAACATTTCTGACGTACCTGATTCACAGGGAACTTTACATTAAAACAACTTAATCAATGCAAAAATCAATAGAAAAAAAGAAAAGAAAAACACAGTCTTACCAAAGAAGTGAACCACAAATCCATTATTATAACCATAGATGTTAGTGGCAGGATCGGACTGAAACTGTATGGTGACATCAGCCATGGATGTATACAGCTTGAAGTGCGGCCGTGTGCCGCTGTATTGGCCCAGGATGTTGGCTGTCAGGTCATCACCGTCATAGAAGGTCAGGAGGTCATTTTTGCCCACATGGAGCCTGGGAGGAATATAAAAAAAAAAAGGATTTCATTTCTACAATACTAATGATATGAATGAAGATTACTGCTATACAGATGACCACGTAGTTGTGTTTCAGAGCCTAAACAGTTAAGTGTCCGGCATCTTTTGGTGAAAGCAAAAGCTGATGACAAGCGAATGTCAACAGTACGTGGGAAAATTTAAATTCTGTTTATATTGGATAGATCAAATGTGAAGTAAACACTAAATAATTCAGAAATTTATGTCTCTTTGCTCCACACATTGATCTCATGAATATGTAGTAAAGTGTATCTGGAAATATGAGCAAAACAAATAAATATATATATATAATAAGGGAATAATGTAAAGGAATCATCCGTTTTTACAAATGGTCCTTTAAAAAGTTATTTAGACCTACACAAAAAGCCCCTAATACAGTGCGACCAGGATTATAGAAAAATAATAAGGACGAAAGGCCTCTGAAAAGGAATAAATATCAAAAAATAAACCTGAATGTTACTTAGTACATTGTAATTTAGTGTGAATACGGTGCGGGGCAGAAACTCTGCTGTCATCGATTAGCGTGAGAATGCATTAACCTTTTCCATTTTTCGAATTCATATGTCCTTACCCTCTTTTATAGAGCATCGGTAAAGCTTGACATTTATTCACACGCAAGGGATGGAAAATGGTGAAAAAAAAAAATAATAATAATAATAAGCTGCAAAAGTTGTAGTTCCCTGCTGATATAATTAACAGGGGAAACTCGTTTTTATGGGGCTTGAGGCGGGTGTCAAAACAGCTCTGCAGATTGGCTTTATGATTGTTTGCTGTTAATATTCACAAGCTGTGTACAGTAATAGTAACAGTAATATATTATAGTATATATATTATTTATTAACTATTTTTGGGAAGAATGGTGACAGGTAACAGTCCTCTGAGCTTCATATTTCTATTCCTCAGTCTTCTTTTCCTCAGTTTGCATTGCTGAAAATCATATTTCCGGTTGTTGTGTGGTGAACTCTAGTGATTATGTTAATAAATCAAGATTAACCAATAATTTATAGATCCAATAAGGAACAATGAATGAGTGGATCCCACTTTCCGCTTGTGTAGTGTGCCGGTGGTGAAATCATTCGGATAAAACTAAATTCCAGCCTGTCCTGAACAACACAAATGAAACATGCCAGCTGCATGAATGAGAGTAAAATGAGGTGCTGAGTGACAACCTGCTCCCTCCCTGTTAGTTGGACAGCTATAGGGACAATTTACAGCTCCATACTCTCTAACAATCAGCTGTCGTGAATAGAAGTGACAACAGCTGTTTTCCATTTCCTAACCGCCATGAGGACACTGCAGACACTGAAATAGTGACTCTTAAAAATCGTGCTGAAAAAAAATTACAGCATTGCTCTGTTTTGTTCGGTTTTCTCCGCATAAACATGGATACTTCTTGATTTAACTTCTTTTCTATAATCCATTCTACTCTCTTTCACATGGATGTATGTTAATATCGACATTACAAGACAGATGCTCTTCTTCCTTAGCAAAAAAAAACATACATCTGCGATAAATCTTTCACAAGTGACGACACCACATTGACTCCCGCTCAAGAATTTAAGTCTGAGCCACTACCAGAGAGCCAACATCAGATTTATAGTCAACGGCATTAGCAAATTACACTGTACACTGTAGTTGTTCTTAAATAGTCTCCCAAGTCGCTGTAACTCATCAAGAATGCTGCAGTCAGCCTCGTTTTTCAATTTCTGTCTGTGTCTGCTTGAAGTGTATTCAAAACCCTTTGTGACAAACACAGAAGAATACCTGAAGAAAACGAACAGTGCCTTAAGTCCAATTTTCCACAACACTCTGTGGTGATTCACAACAGGACACTCAGCTGCCCTCTCTGCAGAAAACTGGCAATCACTCCACCCGAATGTCATCCCACCTGGCTCTTCCCCTTTCTCCCCTCCAGTCATTTCCTGTCCTGTGTATAACTATTGTTCTAAAGAATAATATAAAACTATGACTGCAGCGATGCTTACTTGTTTTAATTCTTAGATTCAAATTAATTTGACAGTGTATAAAAATAGGTATGTGTTAGCAGTCAGGCAGACTCAACAGTGATGGCTAATGGTTCAACCGTCAAAGTCTTGATCATGGTTTACTGGAGAAATACACAAAACCGTTCAGTCAGTGTTTAAGTAAAATGCATGTAATACCCAGCATCTCCACAAGAGGTCTCTGCAAACCCAGTACTCAAAACAGTTTCTCACCATGTTATATAGTGAAACATATTTCTAGATACCGTATACTATGACACACGTGCATGCTGTGGTCTACAGGCGGGGGATATCATCTCTAACCTCATATCTTCATCTCTTGCTCGAGTCATGCTCGATGCTAATTAGCAAAGAGCCAGCCCTACTGTTTGGCCTAAATTAATTAATCAGTCCTCATTATGCACACTGCTCCTCTGTAATTTGCGAGGACAGGCACTGTGATGAATGATAATACATTAAAACATTCTCATTAATGTGGAAAAGTGTGTGCCCACCCTCATAACGAGACAGCTCTCATCCACAAGAGCCGTTGTTGTCACTTCAACGTGCAGAACACAAATAACACACTCTGACACAAAAATACATGTTGACCGAGGCTTTTGGGAACGCCACTCTCAAAAAAATGAACATAACTAGACATGAGGGTGATGGTAGGGTCTGCAGGGATCAGAGGAGGTGCGGGGTTTCTACTGCCGTGAAGGCCATGCATGATCAACCTTGAGATAAACTAGAGCTGGCTTATAGCAGCGTTAATTTACAGCGAGCCGCCTCATGTGGCTCGGATTAAAATAAATTTAAGGCTGGCGCGATTTAAAAAGAGCTCTCTGAATGAAAATCAGTTTACCTCAAATCAAACTTGTTTACTTCTGCATGAAGGGAAAAAAAATCCCCTCTGATCTTTTTTTATTTTTTTTTTAACCCTAGGTGCACTGGTTGACTTCAACATCAAACATTAATCACCGAGTCTTAATCTTCAACTAAAGAACAGGATAGCAAGCAGGGTCACATAAACCCCATGTGTGGCTCTCAGACGTTGTGTATTGTTGTATTAGTATCCCCTGATACCATGAGTATCATGTTTGAGTGATGGCTCATATCTCAGTGCCTGTAAGCCACATTGTTGCATTGTGGCCATGCAGCAGCATATAACACCGTCCCACCTGTCCATCTATAACCACCTGCTGACTCTATGACACAGGTGAGCCTACTGAGAGAATCCTTGCTTATTTTGTTCTTAATCAATATACTTTGGATATAATTTGCTCCAGATGTATTTTGAAGATATATAAAATGACTCTACTTATAATAATTATCTGTTTTTTTTTTTTTAGTAAGTACCAATTACCCAATTAAAATCACTTTCTCCCATCACTGGAATATCCAGAATATGTGAATATACAAATCTTTTTTTAAATTTAATTTTAACTGCCGGATACAAGATACGGTGAGCTCTGGGAAACTTTCAGCACCAGTGTCAAACTCTGCACACGCATCAATCTGCACAGTGTAGCTCAAACATCCGACCGAGGTAACAATATGCACAACACGTTTTTTAATAAAGGGGGGTGAATAAAAAAAATAAAATTAAAAAAAAGAATCTCACCATATGTTAAAACATCCTGTGCTCATTTGTGCTGTTAAGAGGAAAATATTTTCTCACTCTCACTGTTGTTTGGTCGCACCAACATGTGAAGTCACACGATGCAGCTGAGATATGCACAGATAAACCTTGTAATTTCCCCCAAACTTGAGAAATATATGAATGAATTACGTATATATATATAGAAAACCAAACCTAGAACAGAAAGGTGCAAATGCGTGCATGCATAAATGACCGCCACGACTAGTAGCTAACAATAGCCTCTGTTTGACACGGTGAATACTTCTACCACCTCAGGCGGTATTCCCGCTGGTTTAATTTTAACCTCTCTGCGCCCTCTTGTGTGCGAGTGCTTCGGGCAACAATCACTTATGCTGTATTTTTGTGCTCTCTATAGGATTCATGTTCATGAAAACATCATGGAAATCACTCAAAAACAGGCAAACAAATACATTTGTATTAGATGAGCAGGAAAAAGGTTGCAGAATCTAATGCGAGCACTTTAAATAAATGCAACGCATGATGAAGGATACAAGGTGATGTGATTTACACTTCATTTAGGAGAAATACCTCAGATGAGAAAGCAGGTGTGTGTGTCCGTGTGAAGGAAAAAAGTGTGTCTGTATTTGTGTGTGTATATATATCTATTTTGACATCTGTGTGCATGTGTGTTGAGTGTGTGTTAAATTACAGTTGGGAAGGCTGGATAAGTGGCTCAGAGTAGTTCACTGCCAGAGCATATTCATTTCAAAGCCAACTCTGAGACACACACCAGGGAAGTGGGAGCAGGGAGGCTTACTGGCTAATCTGGTCAGAGAGTGAGCTGGAAGCAACACAGAATTCTTAATGCAAAAAAAAAAAAAAAAAAAAAAATCTAATTAGTGACTGCAACCAGAGAAACACTTCCCCATGTGCATGTCGTAATGAGTCTATGTCAGGAAGAGGAAAAAAAAAAAAAAAGGGAAAAGAAACCGAGAGCGCACGTGTCGTGTGTCTGGAGATGCAGTTGTTTAACATCTCGAGGTCAATCTGACCTCTTCTCTGACCTCCCCATGTGATTTCTAGTCTAAACACCTGGGCGCAGTCTCTTACATTTGGATATCAAGCATGATTCTCTTGTCCTCTTCCACATGGATGCCCCAGATGCAGTCCTGCCCCTTGTCGTAGGCCTCAGGCCAATTAGGAGACAACACCACACCGGCGGAGTCTGTGATCTCCCCACTGCATACAGCTGCAACATACACAGACACCACAGGTTCAGAAACATGCATTTAAAGAAAACAGACGTCACTACTACGCGACGTCATAGGATGGAGCCGCGGTATAGTTTAAACACGCTTAAGATTTTTTTATTTTTTTTCCAGAAAACTTAAATCGAGTGTGCAGACTCCTTGACATGAATCTTGTAAAACTGCATACTATCAGTGAACCGCGTGGTGACCGTGACCCAGAGGAGCAGAAATTAAATATTCTCATATCAAGCTTTACCAGAGAGCTTTTCAATTTCGCTGTGTGGCCAAAGTGACCATACTGCCAACAAAGACAGGGGGGAGAGAAAGGTCAGCGAGTCGTGTGTGTGGGAAGACTGTGGGAAGAAATAAAGGAAGAGCTCGGGGCTGTGTTAGAGGGTTATTTAGTATAAAACCTAGTCTGTGCAATGTGGCAATGTGTTCAGTTCGGGCCAAGTATTGTATGCCTTTAATCCCAGGCACTTCTAAAATCTTCCATTCAAGTGCACATATTAAAGTAAGTCATTGTCACAAATTTAAGAGGAATTTTATCAAGGATCACAGTAAAGCAGCTTAAGAAGATATAGTTAACCGCCGGTGGCCTTTTTATATTTGAATAAAAAGATTTCACAAGCTCCTGCAACTGATCAAGTACACATTGAAATCCTTGGGCCCTCAGGTCAGTTATATCTGTCCTAAGCTTTTCTCCAGTGTGAATGCATTTTTTTTTTTTAAAGATTTAATGTCTCTGAGTAACTCGAGCAGATGGAAATCAGTCGACTCACCCCTACAGGCTGGCTCGGTCTCGTTCCACTGCGGGTTTTGTGCGTCCATGCATTCGATCACTACGGAGCCTTGCTCCAACGTGTAGCCAGGGTCGCATGAGAATTCGACCACTGCGCCCACGCTGTAAGTGGAGTCACTGCTGCTGAAGTTGCCGTACTTCACAAACGGCTCGTAGCACATCCCTTTTGCGAAAGCTGAGGACAACAAACGCATTGGCATCGCGTGTGCGTGACGAGGTATACACTTTTATGTAAGCAAACTCTGCATAACCAAACTTGCCTTCGTATCTAATGGCTGCACCGGTGGAGGTCATTGTCCCGTCTGTGGTGAACTCTACAAACAGGTAGCGTCCAGTGCTGAGCACACCCTCGTTGGGCAGATACTCTACCTCGTAGGAGTCGTACACAGGGGGAGAGTCTATGTTGTTGCCGTTCTTAATCAGCAGCCTAAAAAACACACAGAGAAGGAAGATTAAAAGAGTTGCGAGTGAGAGATAAAAGACGCATAAGCAAGAAGTTACAAGCTATCTGAGAGCTGCCCACTGTTCCAGTGGTGGCTGTAATAACTTTGTGATAACAGCCGCCATGTGGATCAGAGTTACTGAAGAAAAATGTAATGCGATCGCTGTTTCCTACCACTCACGAGCCTTTGTAGTCAATTCATTCACATGATAGAGCACTGTTAAAGAATTGAAATGATAAAAAGCTCCCTTCAAAAAAAATGTATCTGGCACTCACTATAGATTTGGATTATTTATAGAGGGTTTAAGTGCTCTACCCACAGAGCATACCGATATTCAGAAGACAAGTTTAAAGCTTGGCGCTGTCTATTAGCTGAATATGCATAAAAATTCACACGCTCACTCTTGTACAATCTAAATGTGCGTTTGATTGTGTGTGTGTGTGTTCGCCAGCTACCTGTCATCATCCTCTGCCAGAGCCACCTTCTCAAAATGAATGTGAAGCCGGTGGCCTTCGGGCGCCTCCAGGACCCAGTGGCACGTCAGATTGTTGCTGTAGTTGCCAGGAAATCCAGGAGAGACGATCCGGCCATAGGTGGCATTTTTTATCATTCCGCCACAGGATGCTATACGAGGGTGAGAGAAAAAGAGAGAAAAGGAGACAAAGAGTTAGAGGGTAGAACTAAATGATAAAAGGTAATGACACCAAAAAGTCCCTGTCCGAGCATAGATTGCATCGGTAATCCAGTGGACTGTGGCTGGGCAACACTGAAAAGCTCACCTATGTCTAAGGGTGTGTGACTGTGTGTGTGATGGACTAGTAAAGAGAGGAGAAAAACAGCGGCAGTAACACTATCAGTTCAGAGCAGCTGCAGGCAGGAAAGGAGAAAGGCTGGGACAGACAGATGAGCGTTTACCAGCAGGAGAAGGATAGTCATGTGACCCAGTTCTAATTAAGGCAGCCGGGTCCAATGTCCTTGTTTTGGTCCCGTCTCCAAAGAATAGCTCTCTGTGCTGCTAATCACATGCAGACACACTCATCTGGCCTTGGCGTGTAACTAATCAGCTCAATGGGAGACAACCCCAGCGAACGCTTCAGGTAATCAAAATCACTTGTATTGTAAAGGAAAATAGTTGAAAAGGGCTTAAAAAATATACCTCTACTCATTACATAAGCTATTATTTCTCCCATCATTTTCGTTTTAAAACGCGGCTCCTGTCAGATTCTACGTCATTTATAAAACATTTGAACAAACTTAATTTAAAAAAAAAAAATTAAAAAAAGGTTTCAGTAGTCTGCCCCCAGTCGCTGTTAACAGCTACAACAAGATAATAGAGTACAAAAACTGAAATTAAATCTTAAACAAACAGATAGCGAACATCCCAATTAACCTGAAGGTATAAGGAGACCAACGGTATAAGTGAGATTTGGTTTGTGTAATTACATTTTGAGCCGTTTTCATCATTGCAGCTCAGGAAGGGGCTGCCTCATTGCCCTGAACACAACTCCGAGTGTTACCGAGCTAAGAGTGTCTGGCAAAAGAACCAGTTTGTCTTACCCACGCATCGAGGCTCCTTCCCGCTCCAGTAAGGTGTGGTTGCATTACGACAGGTGAGCATTTTGGGACCCTGCAACCTGTAGCCAGTTGAACAGTGGAAGTAGGCCTCTCCGCCGGCATGGAGGTGCGTCACAGAAACCTCGCCGCCGGCGGGCTCTTTGGGGAACGCACAGCTCAGCACGAAAGCTTTTGAGAAGGGGGGAAAGCATAGGAGATTATATATAATATGTATATTATATACATTATAATACTGTTCAGTGACATACCTTGAGGATAATGTTAATTTGCTGTCAGAAAAATGTATTTAAACACATTATTGCTGCTGCTATCTGTCCAATAACTAATGCGTGATGCCCAAGATGCACAGCATTTAAAAAAAAAGGGACAGCATGTTAATGCTATAATGCAATTACAATTACATCCACACTCAGCTCATTAATTTACTCATTATCAGCTCTGTAATGAAAATGCATTCTATACATGAGTTTCTGAATACATGTATGACCTTATGACGAAACACTCAAAACAGATTTTGAACACAATTTTATATATTTGTTAACCATATGGCCATAACAAAGAGGCAACAATGTTAACTGGCTTCACAACACAATCCTCTGTGCACTGGATTGTGTATAACACCTGCTGCTTTGTTGCATTGTTGACCATGTTGTCTCTCCTCCAAACCATCGCTCTGCACCTTGTACACACACTCGGATATAAGTGGGGAAACAAAACTGCATGTTTTGCCATTATTCGTGCAAAGAAATCAGGTACAATGTTTGCATGTCATGTTCCCATCACCTCAGAGGACGTTACGTTTGCATTTACACTCATTTCCTGGAGACTTATCCTGACCTTCACCAGAACCACCATAGGCCTAACCCTAACTTTACCCTAAACTTAACATAAACCTAAACTTACCTTAACTTTAAACCAAGTCTTCACCCTAAAATGAACGATTTACATCCCTTTTGTCCTGATAAAGGTGGCAAGTCCCTCTATAACTCTGTAAACAGATTTACGTCCCCACAACATGATCCATACCTGGACCACACACACACACACACACACACACACGCTTTACAATCAACTTTGTTTCTAAACACTTCAGCTCTTAATTAATTGCAGTTTACCAGATACATACAGTATGCAAATGTTTGCAGAAGTACAGTAATTAACATCACTTGTGTGGTCTGGTGCAAATACAAAATGACAAATGGAAATGTCCCTGATCGGTTGAACGCCGTAACGGACCCGTAGTGTGATAGCTGCAAGAGGAATTGCCTCTGTGGTGGTTGTCAAAGAGTCGTGATTCCAGCGGGGAAAGATCAATGTTCCTGGCTTTGCATTGTTGTCCTCGTTTTTAAATAAATGGCGTAGGATGGGATGAAGTTCGCGCGGATAATGGAGGGAGCAAACCAAGTCTGTAATGGAAGCTATTAAACAACCTTCGCTTCCCGTCTAATAACCACACTGTTCTACCTCATTAGCGTAGGCACTTTAATGACCAGAATAAAACTTTGTAAACTTCTGGCAATGTTTGAACAACAGAACAAGCAACATAATTGGACCCACTACGGGTTTTATTGTGTTACAATAACAGCATTATTGTGCAGCCATACAATTATATATATATGTAAAAAAAAAAACTTTTAAAAGCTTGACTCAAACATTACAAGCTGCACGTCATGTTTCAGCTTAATGGACTGTATGCAACATAGAAAGGGCAATACAGGAGGGCCTGTCAGTGTCAAAATTATATTTGTAGCCTTAAAAGCAATTATGATAATAATCAGGCATGGTCCATGTAGTGTAAACACTTTAATCTGCTTATGTTAATATGATTAAGGTTATTTGGTGATTACAGAATCACAAAGTTATTAACTGCAATTTTCAGATGCACGCATGAAGGGATGTTTGGTGTGAGCCGTACTTTGCTGTTAACTCTTTCTATATATTATTGAAGATGTTGTTGCTTGATTCTTATCATACTGAACGTCACAAAACGGTATCATAAATCACTGCCATCTGGATCACTATATGCAATGCAAAAAAAATGAAGAATTTTCTTATAAAATTGAAAATAACTTCAGTGTAGGGTTTATTTATCGTGACCCAATCGAAATAGTCCTGATAAAGTAAACACCAACTGCAACATTTGTTAATAGATTTTGACACAGGTTATAATAAAAGAGTTAAAAGCCCGGCCTCTTGACATCATACATTTAAAGCCGGAGCACCGGCCACATGTAGAGAGGTAACGCTAACAGGTTTGTAGATAGGCAGGCTTGTTGCTTCACACACACATAAATAAACACTTTGATAAATCTGGGCTCTGAAGTCTTTGCATGCACAGACGCTTGAATAAGTAGAGGTTAAAAAATAAAAATTCCACACTTTGCAGCTGTCTGGATTTGAAGTGCTTTCATTCCAGACAGATATTTGTATATGAAAAAAATAAAACTGCAGTGATGCTTCTAGCATTACCTTGGAGCTAAATTGGATATTCAAAAAATATAATTCTATCAATCTTTGAACTCAAGGGAAAACAGCCCTAAATGCATAATGGGCATAAAAGCTTGTGAAACTGCCCAGCATCTACTATGTTTTAATCTACTGACTGGTTACCACCATAATAAAAACAGGCATTTCTCCTGCAGTAAATCAGTGAGCCACAGGGACGAGGTACACTGCCCCTGGGTCATCCATTCAATTCATAGTTTATCACTGGCTCCAATGAACCTAGTTATTGCTATTATCATAGCGGCATTTACATCCCCATTGAGCATGCAGTGGGAGAGCCAGAGGCAAAAACTGTGGAGCCAATTCCGGAAGTATTAAATTACGTGCTGCCTCCATTCTGGTAGATGTGGTGCTGGGCCATAAAGTCTGATTGTTTTGCTATTACAAATAATAGATCCACTACGCAGGCACCCGGGAAGATTAGCTGATGGTAGTGTGGGGCCACAGGAAGCAGCAGTGGTGCTTATGTCTTTAGTTTTCATTTCCTTACGGAGGAGAGGAAATTGTCACACTGGCGATACGCAGTTAAACCTACTTCTAAAACAAAATCGAGCAAGATGTAGATCGAGCGTCAAAGCATCGAATTTCCACTTTATCGATACTGGAGAGTGAATCTGGAAAAAGGTATCCATGACATATGTGTATAAGAGAAAAACATTCTTCTATGTACACCTGAGGACGTTTCAATACTCATGACATTTCTCTGAAATACCGAATTATAATTTCAAAGAGGGATTTAAATAGCATCGTTTTAAGTTAGATAGTTTTATATGTAGATTGTCATAAACAATAAATAATCATAAAGCACCTCAACCTTATTTTTTGTCATTGTATCGTATGAGTATAAGAGTCCCATCTTTATTTCTCTCTGTTGCTTGCATGTGCAACAGCGATGGATCCTATTCTATAGTATTCTATAGATCTATATATCTATATATCTCTATTGAGAATACTGGTCTTCAATTACTATTGCCTCAGGTAGACAGCAGGAATGGGAGCAAACTTAGCATGGTGAGGGCAGGAGATGATGATGATATATTGTGACAAAAACAGAACGTAAATAATGATTGGTATTGTCAATTGTTCTCACTATATTTAATGACAGTACTGTATATTGGGAGAATATTACCCACCGTGCTGTACATCTACATTTAGACCGTGATAAATGTGTTCCCCGGGGAGAACAATTCCTGCGCTGATGATGATTAGTCATCTCTCACTGTTTCGATATAAACACACTTGTGGAGCAGTTAGCAGGTGGCTTGTAATAGCGTGACTGTCACTTTATCCGAGCCTCATGTCCTGGCTGTGCACCAAAGCATTACCTTTTGCAGAACGATCAATAGTGTTGTCTCTGGGAAAGTGATTCAGTTGTAAGAAGCCAGACCATAGTTCTGCCATGATATGCCCTATTGATATTTATGTGGTCGGGTTAAAAAAAAAACTCGATTTTAATGGTCATTTACTCAATAAAGCCTATTAAAGAGAAATAACTTTGGGCTTGAGGCAGCGTCTCATTAATGCTACTGAGAGGTTGTGGTACATGTTGAATTACTGCCAGTGGCAGAGGACCTCTAGCCCCCCCTCACTTGTCAACACAGCTTATTAGTTACAGCCAATCAATAATCTATGTAGAACAACAGCACCATCGGCGGTGTCTATGATTTATGCTCTATATGCTTCCCACAAATCTTGAAATGACTGTTTTAAGCTCACCTTTATATTAAGAGCTCAGACGTGTTGGCAAAAATATATCAACTGGATATCAAAAAGGGTGATTAAATTCATCACAGTTTGAGTTCAATTTAAAATAAAGCTTTTTTTTTTTTTAAACAGCAGGGAACTGGTCCTTGGGTTGTCCACATTTACATGTGCATGTGTTGAATTCAATTATCGGCACCTACAATGCTCTTGCATGCAAAATGGGATTCCTTTTTTAAAATAAATGACAATATCCCTGGACCTCCCTGTCAAAAGTTAAAATTCAGTAATATTTTCTACTTCTACGTTTGATTTGCTAACTTCATTTACATCTTGAGTGAGTTCAAAACTCTCCAGTAAATTCACAAGTGCCTTAGCTTTGGAGTCATTCTTTATATTAATATGAATATCCATGTCTCCGTTTAGGATTCAACTATCATATCTGGTGAGACAGAGTGAGATTTAGATCTTTCAATTCCTGCTCTTTTCCTGTTTTGTCTGACTGATGGATAAAGATTATAGTTTGTCTGTATAGTATAGTTTGGGGACAAGGCTCTGTCAGTGTCGCTACACCAGTAGTGCTGTTTAGGGATGTGGTGTGCCCTTCCTGTGCCCCACACTCCCACTCTCCACTCTCCACATATAAACAGAGAAAACACCTATAATCATGTTCCAAGCATCAGACGTACTGCTAATGTTATAGAGGCATCCATCAATCTGCCATCGTAGGCCGAGCCAACACTGTCGCAGATATTAATTACCCTGAGCTGGGATCAGTTCTGTCTCCCTCTCCATGCTTGTCCAATCACATTTCTCACAGCCCATTATTTAAAAAAAAAAAAAAAAAAAAAAAAAAAAAGGACAAGGTGATACTCTGGCTTACTGAGGGGAGAAACACAATTTAAAATATCTCCTGTGCTTCCAATATGTGTAGTCTTCTAGAAATCTGCTCAATGTATTTTTTTTTTCTTTCTCATTAGCGTGAATGTGATTTTGAGATTTGATATAAAGTTAAAGTGCGCTGGAGTATCTACTTGTAGCGTTATCAGACACAGCAGGATCTAGCAGAACATTCAGAGTATTGTATTTGAGAGTTGAGGCCACAATGAGCAAAGCCTCAATAGGTGCAATACGTGGATAGATATGTTGATACTGTATTCATTTTAGTCCATCTACACTCATCAATAAACATGGAAAAAAAACTGCAGAATGATACTGAAATGCAAAGAAAAGACGTGAAGGATAAAAGTGCACATACTGACAGTATAATATATATATATATATATAAACTATTTTTCACCATCTGCTCCATCTGTGCGACACCCTGTATGATCTGCAGTGGCCCCACGCTATCATTAAAGCCTGACCACACGTGTTATATCCCTACACCCAACAGCGACGTTTTTGATTTATCTCACGTCAGCGACTGTTTTGATGGTTGCTTTTCGTTTTAGCGCTGATGAAAAGTGCCACAGCAACGCGGTGGAATGAATGTTTTTTTGTCCACCAGCGTCCACCATCAACTCAAATCGATGGGGCATGTAATTGGTGGCCACTTTGTGTGATTGCTAAGATAAACAGACATTGTTGTGGACATGAAAGATCAATGTCATGCACAAAACAAACTAGAGAGGAATTTATGGGCAATTATATTCACCAACAGCATACAGTAACCATTTCTCCTGACCGCCCCCCTGACAGGGTTTTTCTGCTGCCACACTCTCTTTAAGTGACTATTAATTATTAATTCTGCAAAGTTTTAATCTACACCAGTCTTCAGTGCTCACATTAATAACTTGAATGTGTAAAGCGATCTTCTTACACTTCTGACCAACTCACTGATTGATTGATTAATAATGTCTTTTTGGTATAGATAGATAGATAGATAGATAGATAGATAGATAGATAGATAGATAGATAGATAGATAGATAGATAGATAGATAGATAGATAGATAGATAGATAGATAGATAGATAGATAGATAGATAGATAGATAGATAGAAAAACTGGGAAATTAGCACAATTTTATTTTATTTTTTTAAATATTATGAACAGTGTAGGGAAAAAAAAGCCTGTACCCTTTATGGGTTATAAACATGTCATTTTATATCTGTAAATCACAGTAAGCTACAGTTAGAGCATGGTAGTGGCTCACCTTGATAATGCAGCAGGAGGAATCCGGAGTTGTGCTGTTGGTCACTACGAAAACGGATGGAGATCTGGTTGCTCCAGCTGCGCAGTACAAGGCCCCGCATCAAGACTGACTCGTTAGCAAGGATGAAGGGTTCTCGGCCTCCTGTATCCTCTACCGTCACCCGTTCTCCCTCCAACACACTCACATTCAGCACCTTTGAAAAAAAAAAAAAAACATGCAATATGATTACACATACAGTAGGTTTTTATTCACCTTCACATATGTGCAAAGAAGTCTTGACTAGGGTTGGTTTATGATATTTATTATATATGGAGGTTTTTTTTTATTGCACTATTACTGCAAAAACAAAGATGCTTTCTGTAAACACTCAAAAAACCCAAACGTATAATTAGCTATATATATCGTTTACTAAAGAAATAGCAAAATGTGTATAGCTTTGGTCTATTCTCTTTATTAAAAAGGAGAGAGGATTAAAAAAAAAAAAAGTTTAATACCACTTACACTCCTGCTCAGAGCTCAATTGATCTGATTTGTTTTGAACCAACTTGCAACCAGATCCAAAAGTGCACCATCAAAGCTCAGCCAGCATTGAAATTCACATCATGTTCCCGAAAGCTAATGCCGTCATAGGTAGTGGGCTCAGGTCTCAGGTATGCTATGAGGCAGAAAAAGAGTTGGCCACCATAGGCTCACGTCCCTGAAGTAATGTGTGCAGGAGTGTTAGTGCAACAGCCTGGAAAAGCCGAGACAGTGGGCAGGACGAGCACATGATGGCACAACAGCAGCGGCAAAATGATTGTGTTCATGTTGACTGAGTGTCACTCAGTCGAATGGGGACGTGACAATGAGCGCGGAGAGGTTAATGGATACTCTGAGAGTGAGCTTAGAGGTGACTTCTTCTGGAATCATTCATGAGGTCGGACACTTTGATAGATTAGATTTTTATCACAACCAGAATTAAACATCTGTCCGGACTTTTTTTTCCAACCGAGAACACGGTGGTGGACAGTCAAACAACCAGTAGATCAAACATGTCAAATGGCAGATATTCCTTTTTTTTTCAAATCCAAAAACTGTGCATATTGCCATTGTTGCTTTGGTGGTTACAAACAACAGCCAAATGTCAGCCTCGAACCACTGTCACAGAGAGTAATAAAATGTCACATTATTTTAAAATCCCTGTTTCTCACTTTCTCAAGGGCAACAACAATGACAAAGCCTTAGGCACAGATCTTTCTTTTTTTTTTGATTTCTGCCTTTTTATCCCAGAGTTTAAATGGAGGGCTTGAATGTTTTGCAAATTAGGTTACTTTGACTACTGAGCATACTTGCTTATCTTATGACCTCATAATTTGTGCCACAGTTGTGCAGCACAATAACCCCTTCAATTTGATATTCATACTTAAATATTTAAGACGTTAGACTGACCATGAGCGCAGGCTCTGTGACGTCACGCGTCACGTCTCTGCCGGTGTTTGGCTCAGGTGAGGAAGTCGGAAGCGCGGGAAACTCAAAATCGTGTCTAGAGTAGAGATGAACGGTCCGACTTCATCATAGATGGCTTTTCTTTCAGGGAGCGTTGCAGGCGGGAGACGGTTCAGTGTCGGATGTCGGTTTGTGGATGTGAAAACAGCCGGGTTGAAGAGGAGTGCGCCGTGGAGGAGCCGTCTTTTCCCGTAGTTACACCTGTACCTGTAGCGTCTACTGTTGACGGGAACTGCCGGGAGGCGGAGGGATCTGTTAGGGGAGTCTGAGTGGAGGTGACCGTGAGGCCGTTATTTTCACCGCTGGGCGCAGCCGGGACGCCGGGACGCTGTGGTCCCACTGCTGTCGTAGGAAGAAACCAGACGGGTTGACCTGCAGTTCCTGGTCCGTGGTGAGTTGACGTTTGCCCACGTATTTTATTTTTATTTTTATATATTTTATAATGCAACCATGCAATTAGGCGAGAATCTGGCTCGTATCTGTTGTTGCTGGAATGACTGCGATAAGTTAGTTGCCTTAACCTGAGACTGTGTTAGGTTGGTGTTTAAAGGAGTGCCGGAAGAGGCGTGGTTGAGGTGTGGTTCGCTATTTGTACACATACACTTATTGTCGCTGTCAAAATAAGGACCCTCTTACTTCCAACATAAAAAAAAATAATCTTCAACAACAATATACTTTCATTTAATCCATCAGCACTAAATAATATCCACAAATCCATGATGTCAAGTTGCACCAGATTCAACGCTGCTACTCGAATTATAATTAGATTGAAGAGAAATGAACATATTATGTGAGCTAACTTATGTTGGCTTACTTTTGTTTACATTGATTACTGATTTGTTGACTCTTTACATGCCTGTGAGTTTCCTTAGATCAATGGATGTGGCTCTGCTGGTTATTTCTAGGACTCAGCTGGTAACTAAGGGTGTCCAGGTCTGTGTGGGTTTTTTACTTCAAACATTTGTACGTGTCAAAGCATGAAATGCACAGGACAATTAATACCATTATTGATGTGCTTTGGTGGTTTTCCTGCTATGACAATCACGTCAAAAGGTCTGCTGTGGAAAAAGGTCCGTTAAAACCCTCAGACGTTTGAACACTGCCTATTGATGTGAGACAGGCAGAAGTGATGTAGTTCAGATGACATCAATAAGTTCGATCAGGTAATATATGGATAGTTGGTTAAAAACCAAACCATGATCTTTGTCTAAACCTAACCGGAACTTAACTACAGCATATTACACTCCTCACTGAACATGACTGAAGTTGTTGCCGTGTCACGGTGTGGACACCTGCTTGCACAGGTGTTATGCCTCATGTATGGCCTGTAATAAATTACAGCATGAAGGTTGTGAGTCTGTGACCACCTGCTTTACATATACCAGGGAGGCTTATGAAGGACAGCGTGAGCACATAGTGTACAGTGAACATTTGGACTGATAGATAGTTTAGCCCCAGAGGACGCTATCATCTGTCATCCACCCTGTGACCTGTCAGTGCAGCCAGCAACAGCTGTCCTGCCTCAATTATGAATCACTGACCATGTCAGGAGACATCACACTACCTTATCTTCACCAGTACTGCAGACAAATGCCCAGAGGGCCTGCGCTCTCTCTCTCTCTCTCGCTCTCTCTCGCTCTCTCTCTCGCTGTATGTGTGTGTGGTCCATGTTATGTCATGTTGTGGGGACATAAATCTGTCACGTTGTGGGAATTCACCCCCTTATGGGGACAAAAAAAGCAAGTCAATGTAAATCATTGATTTTTAAGGTCTAGACTTTAAGTTAATATAAGTTTAGATTTATGTTAAGGTTAGGTTAAGGGTTGGGATTCTCCAGGAAATGAATGTAAGTCAGTAGAGTTGTCACGATACCAAAATGAGTAACCACGATACTATACCAGACAAAGTATCACGGTTCCGGGTAATATCGCGATACTGCTGCCTTTTTATTATTATTTTTATGAACTGCAATGTATTTGTACAAGTTATAAGTACTTATTATTAATTACTTATAATGTTGTTTGGTGCATCATAAACATAATACTGGTGAAGTAAAAATTAGACTGAAAGAAGTATTTTTATGAATAACATTTATTAAAAAGTTAATAACTTAACAAAATACTGAACAATATGTAGAATACAATATAGACAGAGTCTACATTAATGCTGTGATCTCTTCTTAATTTCACACAGATTTCTGGAAATGAAAACAAGCATGTCTAATTTAATAAAAAACAAGTTTCCTTTGCACATTAATTTGTGTTGTACTAATATAAATAATCAATTTAGTACAATTAACAGGAACTGATTCCCTGTGAAATCTATATTTTTATGCATTTTCTAGGTGCTTTATACTTTGACATTCTTTAACTCTTCATTCCTCAGCCTGTACACGGAGCATATAGCCTAATATTAGCCAGTGAGAAAATAAACAGGGCATACTAATCTGATATTCGACATATAAATCTGGGTGACGACACTGCAGGTGTTTTATGAGGTTATGTGTTCCCTCCTTTGGCTCCTATAGCTTGGTGGCAGCAGTGGACGGCCATTGTCTATTGCTTTCCCATCTGTGCCTTGCTTAAGAACAAAAATAGTTACAAATGTGACTTTTGGAGTTTGGTTTCTTGAGAAAAATGTGTTGTGCTTCGGCAGACTCGCCGCTCGGGCCCGGTCGCGTTTCGTGTTTGTGACCGTGAGCGCGTCTGGGCGAGACAGCCAATCAGCTAACAGACGGGCAGACCCAGCGTGCGGAAACAGCCTATCATATCCCTGGACGTCACCAGTAACAGGCAAACAGCCAATCATTCAGCAGCTGTGTAGTTCGGTTGCAGTTCCATGTTGGTTTGTTTACAAAGGAGTAGCATGCAGTGAGAAGCCGGGAGGAGAGCAGAGGCGGCCGCTATGTAGCGGAGACTGGCACCGGTAGTATCGTAATCCACGGTAATACCGTTGTGTAAAATTTCTAGTATAGTAGCGACGGTTATGACTTGGCACCGCGGGGTACCGGGTATACCGTGGGTATCGTGCAACTCTATAAGTCAGTGTAATGTCCCGTTAAAAAGATGGGAACCCAACGTGTGTGTGTGTGTGTGTGTGTGTGCACGTGTGTGCACATATACACACCTGTATGTGTTCTGTAAACTGTAATGAGAGCAGGCTTATTTGAACTCCTATCTGAAATCTCTGCCTCAGCTGACACAATGTCAATTTTAGTGCTTCTTTTCCAGTTCATGAAAAGATGAACAATGTATGAAATGTAAGACTGTAGGATGAGTACTTCAAGTGTGTTCCATAAAACATTTTTTTTCCTAATCCCAATCAAAATGAGAGGTGATAGGAAGAGGGTCATCTCTCTCCTCGAGCCACAGTCTTTTCAATCAAGCCACTATAATGAACAGACCATCCTGCAAGGCCGAAGTACTATTGACAGACCCGGCACTGTACTCTGGGATACAAAATCTCTAAAAGGTTTTGAAGGAAGACAATATTTGCTGGATTGAATTGCCTTGATCTCGCCGTGTTTGCCAGGACCTTTTGTAGAACAGCGAGCTTCCAGTGTGCTGCGGTGTTAAACTTTGAGAGTGAACAGTGAGCGGAGGTGACGATCCCGTCTCATCACATCCAAACAGAAAGCAGCCTGCCGTTGCTTTTAAATCTGGGGTTTCAGGCGGAAACGTTAAACTTTTTACACCGCTGTATTCACATGACAGCGTTAGTAACTAGTGACGTGTACAGATTAAGATTTTATATACAAAATATATAATTAGTTTATTATGGATTTAAACTGTCCAGTGTTTTACCTCCACAGTAGGTGCTGTTTACACATTAATGCATCAGCAATGATAACCCACAATATATAAAATATAGAACTGACAGTGGCCTTTCTGCTGCATAATAATACAGTACTTTTAATTTTAATATTTTTAAGTACATTTTACTGACACTGTTTTTGTAGTTTTGGTTAAGTAAGCTTTTCAAGGTAGGACTAGTACATTTTACATTGTTGTAGTATTACTTTTATTTCCAGTAACTAAAGCTTTTCCAATACTGCACATAATAGATCAACTTAATAGGCTAAGCCGTGTCGTGCAATTAGGGGATACTTTTTGATTTTTAAAATGAAATAAAGAAATATATCTGAAAATGCTAAGTGGACCAAACAAAAAATAAATAAAAAAATGACCTGGTGCTTTGAAATAAACAATATGTCAAACAAATGAGACTTTTACACAGGGCATGTAATCCTTATTTACTCATTTAATCATTTATCCCTAAGTACACGGTATGAGTTAACTGTCCTCAGAGGCTGGCTCTCACTGATAAACCCACTGTTGAAAACATCTGGTGGTGCTTTGCGATGAACATTTCACACTGACTCACAGGAGCCATTGCTGATGCAGAAATGGGCAGTATGTAATCAAAATGATCCCACTATACATGGAAATGAAATGACCCTGCTGCTGGGGGCAATCAATCAATAGCCACTGGACTTGCGAGCTGCAGTGTCATTATTACTATGATTTAATAAAAATTTAAAAAAAGCCACTGGCCTATACAGTGAAACACACTGTTAGTGCACCTACCTCATCTGCTCATATCTAAGGCTTGTGTTTCTAAATCATCAGTGCGAATAGGCTTGCTTCACCCAGTCGGTGTTTTTTGTCCGTCTCCTGATAAATTCATATAAAAACAGACTTATTCCAGTGCTCGTTATATGAAAAACGTTATCTTAATTAAACATTCACCTCTATGCAACACAGCCAAGGCCATTTCCTGTTTGCCCCGCTGTCTAAAACAATGGATCCTTACCAATCGGCAAAAGCTGCATGTTAATGAGAATGTGCCGGAGCCAGTGGTCGAATACAATACAAACTTGCTCATTGTCAATAATTTCACATTTGAGCTTGCCCATTTTTGCGATTCTTACTTCCTGATAAATCCACATCACTCTTCAAGGTGCCTCTCGGGCCTCGACATCTCGGTTTATTTGCAGCAGTATGCAGTTTTGCATAGCTTTTAAATTCATGCATTGCTGATTACTCTTCGTATTTTCTCGCATACGTCTTTTACTCTCCTGTCCTCGTCGTGACACTGAAAGAGTTGGAGAGAACATAGCCCACTGCCAGACAGTCTTCTCCCCTTATGACATCTTCGCTAGGGTGGAAGAGCAATTAGTGTCACCTGAAAGCATTCCTCTCGGGATGGCTGGGCCCCGTGAAAACTCATCTCGGCAAAGCCCCGACGCCCCAAAAAGCTCATCAAGATTAAACTGGCCTTCTTTATGTCCTGCCTTACTCCCCACAACATGTTGACGGCTTCCTTCTGCCTCATCTCAACTTGATTAAAGGCAGCAATCCCGTCTTGGCCTCCATTTTTCATTCACTTTTCCTGCGACATAGAGTATCTGCTACGCGTTGTGTCATTTGCACTGCTAAGGGAACCGAGTCACCGAATGGATGAATGAATGAAAACGTGTGCATTCCCTTGTTAAAGGGCCAATTTTAGTATGTCAATAGTGAGCGAGAAGGCATTACTGTATTCTAAAGAGACTCTTAGCTTTACAAACATGTCAAGAGTGGCAACTTTGTAACAATTCTTTGCGGCCTTTTTCATCCGATGAGAGCACTAGCGACTGAACACAAAACAAATCTAATTCCCCTCCCTCTTCGGCCCCACTCAGCCGGGGTCAATGCTGTATGCGTTTAGCTTCTCTTTGTAAGAAATACTGGAATTAAAATGAGAGTACAAAGATCAATACGGCAATTCACCCAGCGCTGAGAGGAGGCTGTGTGTCAAGTATTGGTGCTTCTTATTAACAGGGCTATTGATTGGAGTCAGATGAGCATGGTTGCAGAGGCAGCATCATGTACCAATCGAAGTCGAGGTTAGACATAAACACTGGGCATGCTCGGTAACGTCTCAATCCTTTAAGGGGCATTTCACTGATGATACAGTTCAGTAGCACTTTGTGCTTACCTTAGGAGTAATTAATTACAACAAGCAGCCTGAGCTCATTAGATTTGTTTTGCTTTATTTGGATTTGTCCAAAACAATATTCTCTCATTTGAGCATGAAAAACTTGGATGCTATAATCTTCCCCACTGAAACTTAATGCCTTTGATATTTATAATTAACAAAAACAAAAGAAACCTTTTATGGATTCACTCACTTGATGTGCAAATTTTCATTTTAAAACCAAAAGAATACTTCCAATATTACAATCTGCCTTTGTGGCAGAGAGAGAAATTGGCCATATCCGGGCTCCTGACCCCTAAAATGCATCTCTCTCTCTCAGTCCTCCCTCAGTCCACACAATGCATTCTCTTTTAGTAAGAGTGCAGGATGTGGCCCCCATGAAACAGAGCTGGAACAACCTGTGCAGAGCCTCAGATGGTAGCTCCTTAAGAGCCAGACAGGTAAATCAGTGAGTGGAGGAGATGGAGAAATCAGAGCGGGACAGATGGCCTGGAGAGGGCTGATAGCTAGCTAACCCATCGGATTTATTTGATCAAATAAAGGAAGCTCCGAAACAGATTTTTAAGCACTTTAATGCCACAGCCCAGTTATGGAAAACCTCCATCTGTCCTCTAAAACCGTATTGCAAAAGTGAAAGTGCAGAGAGGGAGAGAGACAGATATGGAGGGCAGAAATAAGATGTGCTTAAGAGATCACTAATACACTGGTGAAAAATGTATTTCCACATGTATTTATACAGTAGAGAGTGGGGCTAACTAAGTAGACCCACATATGTATACAAGATTTACATTCCATCAAATCTAATTCATAGGTAAATGTGAATCTCTGAAATAGATCAGAAGTTGAGAAACACAGCTGTTTTTGACATGGTCATGAAATTTAAAAAATAAAAAAAACACTGGATATGAATAATATCTGTAGTATGTCAAGGACAAGAAAAGTGAACATACTGAACCCTGAAGTGAAGCCCTCCTCCATATTGCACTGACATACTCGAGCTTTAAAGCTACACATCACTGCAAATCTTAATATAATAGCGAGCAATGTCATGCAAAAATCAATATTTTGTATCTTATCTGATAATTATTACATGTACTGAGTTACTATTGCAGAAAATATTTTTTAATTGTATTCAAAAGTGCAGGACAAAAATACCTTGTTTATTACAGTATTAGTTTATCATGACGTTATATCAGCCTCCTATTATTTGTGCAGTTAGTCTGCAAATAAATCACGATGTGGGCAGAATCAACAGATGGGGCAATGCATTATGTGCTGTTAGCAGTGGCAGAGGGGTTGAACAGTCAGGCTGAGGGCAATAAATTCTCCTGATACATTTTTCATCCTCTCTCTCCTGCAAGCTGCCAGAATGTTGAGCGGAGTACGGGGAGGAAAAAAAAGGGACTGATCTCCCTTATTTATTCTCCACCAATCTCTGTGATATTTGTGAATGCTCGCGGTGGAGATCAGAGGGGTCTCGGGGAATGGCAGACACCGTCTTCCTATACACTTTTTTTTTTTTTTTTTTCTTCACAGAACCACAGGTAGAGGACACCAACGTTAATACAAAGTCACCACGTCCGTCCTTCAGATTTTTACTTTCACCTAATTTCCCTCTTTCAGCATTGCAAACTGCTGTTCTGTCTGCTATAATGATCACTCCCTTCCATAATAGAAGCCAGCTGCCAAAACAAGTCCACCACAATGTCCCTCCTACGGCTCCTCTGCTCTGAAGTCTGGAGCATTTTTTTCCTGTGATGTTTGGTACATTAAGTTAAGGGTGTTAAAATCCATCAGAAATATTTTAAATATTTGCTTATACATCAAGATGTATGTTTCTGTTGGGTTTTTTTTAATAACAAATAACGGCAAAATTGTGCATAATCTGTTTAGAGAAAGTGGTTGGTTTCGGAAGTCTGTGATCCCTCCAGAGATTGTCGTGTGAAGATGGCAAATAAGCTCATCGGAAAAATCAATCTGTCCGCTACGACAGACATTCGTGTCACTTCTCTTTGTTATTGGATGCTGTGATTAAAAAGAGATTAGTATCGTTAAGACATGTACGGACGGAGAACTGATCCGAGCTGTTGAATGGATCCGTTTGAAAGGTTTTGCTGCTGATGTTGCTCATTGAAGCATTTATTGCTACTGTTGTTTTATAATATACCCATTTATCAAGTACAGTATTCATAATGTGAATTCTGGTCATATTATCTTTACAATACCCTGCAATCACGTGCCTGTATATTTAATGTATGGGCTGCAGTAAATAAAAAAAAATAAAAAAATCCCTTAGTTCATTACCAGCTGTTCAGTGACAACATGTCTAGTCCCTGAACTGGAGTAGAAAAACTACAACTTGTCCTCTCCAGTACAGCACAGTACTTGTTTTTCATGCTGCTGAAATCATTATAACAACAACAAAAATCAGATCAAATCAAAAACTAAAAGCTTGTAGGCTTCCAGGGGCAATGCCTGCCATGTACCCTTAATGCACCTGCAGTTCAAATACTGTCGGAGATCTTGGTCATATTTTCATACTCATCTTCTATTCATGTTTCTTGTCACTCTCTACAGTGAACTGAGGCAAAATGCCAAAAAAAGGGGATTATAAAGGATGGCTGATCAACACACCACACAGTGTGTGTGTGGATACAGGACAGGTCGGTGCAAAGGGAAGCTCATTGGCCAGCTGTAAATCAGTGTGAGCCTTACACACTGCACATTTGCATGTGCTAGATAAGTCTTGTCAAATGAGTAAGCAGCAGCTGAACGTGTGTCCTTCAAGAATTAAACCCTGCTGATCAATAAGTGTGACACACGGTTGACTTCAATTTCTATATTTCCATCTTCAGTCAGTTTATGTCTTTTCTAGAAACAGAGACCACAGCTTCATTCTCTTCAGCTGTGCCAAGCACTTGTCTATATGGTTTGCCATCAGATCACTATCAGTTTAGCAGTAGGAGGTAGAGGGGGACAGTGGTCCCATTTGTATACATGGAGATGCTGAAACACTTTTTATTTTTTATTTTTTTCCAGACCTGGTAGTGAGGATAAAATGTCAATATATTCTCACTTTCCATCACTGCAGTCTTTAAAATATCCAATGAAATTGTCTGCCAAATGCACCAGAGAATCCGTGGAAGTAGAGAGCTAATAAGTCAGTGTGTGTGTGTGTGTGTATGTGTATAAGCACAAGTGTGTCTGTGTTTTTAAGAGGTTGAATATTTACTTAAGTTACCCAGAGGAAGCTTTCAGAGGAAAAACACACTCTCAAACATATACTCTGTCAAGACTTATCTTAGCCCTCCAGAGGCAGCAAGACAAAGCTCACTTATTTTAAAGTCTCCAGTGGTAAATGAGGCGTTTGAGGAATTGCAAATGCCAAGAAACACACACACTGACAGTTAATTTTTATAACCTTTTGTGAAAAGACTTACCAAGCAAACATTCAACCTGAGACAGACCTCGTCCCTTGTGCCCCCCTCATCCACCCACTCGCCCCAGCAATTTGCTGCCTGTCTATCGCCATCAACCCACACAAGACCAGCAAATACTCTTAGCAGCTAAAACTAAACAAAATTCCTCATTGTTTGAATGAAAACCCCTTTTTTTCTGCAACATTATTTAACTTAATGTTTTTTTAAAAAAAGAAATCAAACATCACGGTTCATACAGTAGTACAACATTTTTTTTTTTATATATATGTTTAAATGGTTATAGTCAATATTTTATCTGCTGCCCACAGGTGGCCAAAATAATTGAATGCAGGTTTGAAGATGCAATTTTGAACTTTATTATATGTTGAATTCTGTAGTAGACGATAATAATAACATTATTGTGAGCACTGACCTGAACCTCAATGCCATATCCCAGGTAGACAGTAACCAAGTAGTTACACTCCACTCCAGAGTCGGATTGCTGCAGGATTTCGATGGTACCCACAGGGTCGGTGAAATTCAGACTGCATGACTCTGTAGGAGATATTAAAAGACAAGTGATTCCCTTTTTTCCTGGACCACTGATCTCTCTGACAGCCCACCTGGGTCCTCGTGGCCCTGTAACCCTCTAACTACCGCTGCAGATTTCCTTTTCTGATACTGCTCATCTGGGGCTTCAGCCCCCTGTGGCCAGTAGAAAAGGACAGGCAGGTTACATCAGGGAAAATCAGATTGTTTTTGACACATGAGCAACTCTGTTGTCCCTGGTGGAAAGATGAATAGCTGTGTGCGTCATGCAAAATGAAACGGCAGTGATACTGATGAACTGATGCTAATTTTTCTTCTATCCATTTGTTAAATATTAGAGGGGAGATGCTCTGAATTTTTGAGTTTTTTTGTGGCGGTTATTTTAATGTTGCTGTTTTTATATCACGTTCATTTGAACATTTTGCCTGTTACGTCTTTGAAAAGTCAGAGAAAACATACCTGATGTTTGCATGGTGGTGATGGTTGTAGTAGTTGTGATAACAGTCGTCGACGTCATTGTGGTACCTCCTACTTGGCTGTTTTTCAGTATTGTTTCCCTGGCCTCCCCTTTCTTCATCCTCACTGAGGAGGGTGCAAGGGTGGCCTCTACAGGGAAAGCACTACGAGGCCAATTTCTCTGTGAGGACGAGGAAGCCGCCGGGTTGCTTTCAGTGACTGAACCTCTATTATTCGGTGTCACTTGAGTTGTGAGGGAGTCTGTGGTTGGCTCTACCTTGTCTACCCCCGTGGTCTTGTCCTTAGAGGACTTCTTTTCAGGAAAAAACATGGATGGTCTCGGTGTTGTGGGAGAGAATGTGGTCAATGGGGAGGTGGCAGCTGCGGTGGCAGTAGTGGCAACGTCTGAAAAGGCTGGGACGTCCTCATGGGGCACCAACTGAGTGACGGGGTCTCCTGCATCTGAAGCGGACAAAGAGCCTGGCATAGTGGGATATGCAGCCACAGAGCCATCTCGTCTGAAAAAGTGCTGGTCCCCCTGGAAGTCCCTCGTAAGTAGGTGCTCATGAAGCAGCAGGCCCTTGAGGACAGGCCGGTGGTTGGGGCTGTTCAATGGTGAGGCAGTGGTGACCAAGTGGCCTTCGCTCTCTGTATCCTGTGTTGAAGAGTGCGTGAAGAGATCCCTGTCTGGGTCTAGTGTCTTCTTACTGATGCCGTTACTTTCCCGTGGACCTGAGAGTGAAGGAATAAAGGTAATATAGTTGTGTTAAGCAACATATTACAGGCAGTAAGCTACAAAAGCAAAGTAGGTGTGGTGCTATAGTAATCCCTTATAATTTTCCTTATAGACGCTGTAGCGGCATATGTACGTCACTGCAAAAAAACCCCACATCATATGATAGTAGTAAAAACATATATATATTTATATACTATTTTCAAGTGCATCATCAATTGTTAAACTCTCATTATGAGCTTGTATTTTCTGTACTTGACATGCTATAATCTACGTTTAAGTGGTGAGCAGCTTGCAGAAAGCCAGTTTATTTTCAAAGACAAATTCCACAATCGCACCCCACAGGCAGTGAGCGGACAACAGCAGAAAATAGTCCAGTTACTTGAAGGATACAAATGTTTAAAGGCATATATTTTTTCTCAGGCCTTCTTCACTATACCTTTTCTTATTCCTTCTTATTTATTATTCTTATTGATTTAGACATTTTAATAACTCAAACAAATGGATGTATCCTGATTCACTGGAAAGCAAATAAAAACGTGATAGGAGGTAAATACAGATCACTGCATAATAAAAATCACTCAAAGGAGCCATGCGTTTCCCCACAAATGAGACGGTAACGATTTGCCTTTCAGTTTGAACAACAGCATATCGAGGAGGACAGAGCCGCCGATCCGTTCATGCAGTCTAAGTGTTTTTTTTGGTAGCCAAATGACTTCACCGTGAGTCCAAAAGTGCCATATTTACCCCATTATGTCCTCACATCAGTTGCTTTGGGAAATCTGATGAATGGACGGTCCCCACCTCTGCAAATCCTTAAATGCTTTAGTCACTGTAAACATGAGCAAGGATTTTACTTCATAATATGTCCTTAGTGGCTTTGATTGGACAGTTATCCTGAAATGATCAAATACCTTCCAGCCGGCTATATTTTTAAAGTGTGCGTTTGCAGGCTTTCGTTCTATCTTGTTAGTGTTGAGAGGTGAAGTGCACTTCTTTGGGTGCAGAAAAATAAAACGTATAATTTGGAGATATAGAAAAACACGGAACATAAATGTCTATATGAAGCTATCAATATAAACGTGAAACAATTCTGTGTTTCGAGGTAGGACATGAATAAGTAATTGATAAATACTGAAAACACAGAGAATTCATATAATCCTCTTATGCATCCGCGTACACATGTCTCCATGACACAATGCCGTCTGTTTTGACACCTTAATTAGCTTGCTTTCTGTGTGACAGTTTGTCCTAATGAGGCAGAAAAGCTGCCAGCGCACTTCATGAAAGGATGCTGTTGACACGAGTAAGAAATCCTCATGTAGACTTTCATAGACATTAATTTTTTTGTCTATACTTGTTTAATTTAAATGCGATCAGTCAGAAATGTTCAAGCTTTCATATTGTATTATACAACTGACTGGATTATTTTAGGTATACTGATTGAAAGCAGAGTTGCTTTTCTTGCATATGAAATAGATGCTTGCCAGGAAGTAAACATTCACCCTGGAAAACTTTATCGATGCTATAAAAAATAAATAAATAAAAATTAGCATTGCAGGAAGCATACATTCAGGATGTGAAAATAAACTGTGGCATAGGAGAAACTTCGAAAGGGGTTGCTGCACGCCATTGTAACATTTGCCGAAGCAGAGTAGGTTCACCACCAGCCTGCACACGTATAAAAGTTTGATCAGGCTATTCAAGAGGAAGAGTAAACAGTTTTGTCACAAAGCCTGTGCCAGCCTGACAGAATTGACACGTGGTTTTTATGTTTTACTGGCAGACACGACAACACCCCCATTTATCTTTCTTCGCGACGGAAGCAATTCAAAGACCTTTTTGATGTTCTGAGACGGAGGAGAAACATTTCCTAGTAGCCTTATTCTGTCACAACAAGAGCAGCCAAGGCTGCACTTTAAAGGCAAACTAAGCACAGTTGACACGTCTCACTAGCAGAGAGAATAAAGAGTGTAAAGGGAGGTCTTCATGAATTATGAAGTATATAAAGCTGACCCCTCCACAAAAAGTATAGAGGATTCTAAAACACAAATATTTTGCCAAGATCACTGTCGTTTTTTGGGGGTTTTTTTCTAGTGAAACCCTGCCTCTTACTTTCTTATCTTTGTCTCCCTTTCCGTCTCTATTTGTGTTGCTCGGGTTTTGTCCATCCACTCGCTGCCCTTCAGTCAGAATATTGAGTTGAAAGTGGAGAGCGAGAATGGAGAACCGGGTTAAAGCCGAGTTTTTCATACACAGATCAATACAGGATCAATGTGTACAGGTTGGAGACCTCACAGTGGTGATTACTGAGAAGGAGTACTGCTACAACACTGTTCTCATCTCTGAGCCTTAATTGGATGTTACACTTGACGGAGATGAAAACTGAATTTTTAAACATAATTTCTGGCATATCAACGTAACATAAATCAATAAATACAAAACAGGAGATCACCAATTTACATAATCTTTTTTTTTTATTCCACCGGTCTCGTCAAGTTGCAACCGTTGGCTGCAAATACGTCGGCATAATACGACAATCGTAAATTTCTAGTCTTTGATTACTAATCTTTTCTGTATATTACGTGTATTACCTCACGTTTCAGCGGCTGAAACTCCTGACGGATGACATTTCTCGAAGCCATAAGACAACGGCAGAGGTTCGCCAAGCAAATTAGGTGATTTTCAGAATGTAAAATTTGCAGAGAATGTGAAGGCTAACGGCAAATTAGCTCCTTTCTAGGGGCTGCAACAAGGGTGACAACGACCACCAGGGGAGTCTGATTGATTGTGTTCGTTGCTTCCTTCCCCCCAGATTCTGAGCATGGCAGGTAATTAACTTGTCATTGTTCATGTGTAAATAACATGTAGCCTAAACATTGACGAGGGTAAACCAAACAAGTGAAATAGCAGGCTGTTTATTGATGGATGACACAAATATATTCATCAAAGAATGCTCTTTGCCAACAAACGGCAATGCTGGCTCACAAATGTGTTATGTCAGGTTTGGTTTGTTGATTACAGTAAAGTAAATGTGTACTTTGACACCCACATGACCTCTGCTACCAATTTATTTGCTCTGCTTCGGTGAATTTGTAATCAGATGTGTTTATCCAACCTTGAATTATGGTACAAGCAGACAAAAATTAGAATATTTGCCGGAGCCCAAATTGTCTGTACAGAAACCCAGACGGGCCCTGTTCTCACCTGTCTCCATCCGCAGTTAGAAAATCACACCCTATTGCCAGCCAATTTAAACCGATTGTGCTTGAGGGACTCCAATCGGGTATAGACGTACTGTAATATGCCATCTTAACCAGCGTATTGTCGGAACAATTTTGATGTGCTCTGTGAGGTTCACAGAATAGGTGTGATGTCGTATTTAACCCCTCCATACGAGCTGCATAAAGTCCCAGGCGAAGGAATTGAATCGCAGAGAGGTGATTCATTTATTTTGTGAAAGATGTGCTGAGTATTAATAGCAGCAGTCAAAAAAAAATGTGAGCTTAGTGCAAATGTAGCAGCCACAGGAGATAATGGGGATATTAGCCGACAGCTAAAAGTACATACCATGTGCATGCAATATGTTAAGTGTGTAACTGCATTACATCACACAACATAAGATCTGATTCATAAATGAATTAATACATTAATTACTATGACAGAATTAGATTAATGTTATATTTATTCTGAGCTGTGGCACAAATACAATAAAATCCCATTTGTTGTCCTTGGGGAACTTTTAGTTGGTGAATATATATAGATATATATAACTGTGCCCAGCCATTGTGATTATGTGTGACATTTAGACTAGAGGTGCAAGCTCTGACTTTGCCTTGATATTCCATGACAGTCTCTCACTCTACACCCACTAAGATGACAGAGTGAGCAATCATAGGGGAACCCTCCTCAAGATGGCAACAGACAGCCTCCTCTCTTCAGCTGTATATCAACAGAGTCATCAGTGATCACACTAGTGCACTGAGAGAGTACTAATAAGATGGGACAAGCCACACTCGAGGCAGGCTACTGATTGACATCAATCTCCTTATATCCAGGGGTTTTATTTCCTTATTATTACCACTAGAGCCACTAGTCAAGCGAATCAATAGACAGCTTCCGCTGAGCTCAGACACGAGGCCTTCAGATCTCTCTATATGACTCCTTCTAGGATCCTTAGTGCAGGTTTAGTTCATGAGTTTCATCTAAGGTGAAACATTTCTAGTAGTGACATTTACTACAACTGAAGTAATTGCAGATTCTTCACTTGTTTGCATAAAGGGATGAGGATAGATTATAGGAAATAATGGGCTGCAACTGATAAATGATTCCATTAGTCAACTTAATGAAATGATAATTTAATTTGGTTTGCGGGTGTGACAGGTGCATGGAAGGGGAAATAAGAAAAGAAAAAAGGTAGCAGGAAGGAAATGTAGAAAATTAAATTAAGATGAATGCTGTCTGGAACAGCGAGCCTTTCAAGGAAGAAAACATAACATAAAGGTCACAGTTTCATCCCTCATACAGTAATTTACAGTCTGAAAGCAGGACGCATGGGATAGTGAATCCATGACTGTGCAGAGATTACAATTTCAAAGCATCAAATTTTTCCTTTTTACTGTTGGTCTGGCTTTCGAGTCGTGAGGATAACGACGTATTGAAATGAGACGCGCTCTTATCCTCCGTCTGCCCTTTGACTTCATTGAGCGGAACCATAACTTTTCCCTTTCATTTATTACGTCCTATCTGTGTTCCGGTTCATTGAACACTGTCCTTCAGACAGGCTTTAAACAAACTGTGTCTTAATGGTGCTGGGAAGCTCATAAGACCTGACCTTTAGCTGGAGCAGAACAAAAACAGATCCACCCAGCACCATTATATTCATAAGAGCTACTGTGTAACTGCAGGGGGTAAATGGGCCAATCTTAAACAAATCTGAACTCCTTGGCAAAAGGTTGAATGCAGTTTACTTGGCGATAAATTACTATATAGTGTGAACTATTTGCATTTCCTTACTTTAGATTTCTTTTGTGCATCCTTTTGCTTTTTTCATGTCCTGTTGTACAAATGTCTGGTATTAAAATTACATAATTTTCTGTAATCATGGTTAAATCTGTTTCACACAGAAGCCAGGTCTTTGTTGTATTTCAATTTGCCGATGCACTGCGTCCCAGAAAATACTGGGAGGAATGTCTCTTTTTACACTTCATTTCCTTCCATTAGAGTAATTTATCTTTTCATTTTCTTCTCATTTACTCCACAGCGGAGTCAATTAAGAACAGAGATGTGGGTGAAACAAGAGCAACAACTTCAAATATGTAGTGGATTATTGGAATGTGGAAGATCGGCAGCGAAACCCGTTTTGTGTGTGTATTGTACATATCTATATCTATATATATCTATATATCTATATATACAATACACTCATGTTATACTTTAAAGTCCATTATCTGAGAGCACATGTACATCTGACTCTCCTCCTGGCAGCAGAGACATTAGTGGTGAATTTAAAAGCTCCTTGATTGATGTCGTGCTCTACGCCCCTCTTCAAATTCTTTTTTCCAGCCCCATAACAGTTCCATCATCTCTAAACCCTGCTAATGAACCATACTGGCTATTTTGTGTACATGTCATAGATTGGCACACTTATGTATTTCATTAGACTTGTCAATACTGTGAATCTTGTAAGGAGGAACTATAGTTATACCACTGGATCTGTCATTGGCAACATAGAAGTGAGAAAGAGGAAGTGGAAAAAGACAGAAAACAAGAAAGCTCAAACAGACCTATAACTTTTTTTAAATAATTATTTAATATTTACAATGCTATATTTTTGGGGGGCCAGCAGCTCACTTCTCGCCGGCTGTGTCAACTTCACAATTATCCAAATAGTTTTTAAATTCACTCGCCCCAAAACTGAGGAAGACTTGATATGTGTTGCCTCAGTCTCACACTCTGCGGGAGTTTTCTCCTGCAGAGTCACCTTCCTTTGAAAAGAGCTTTCTGGCATTCTCAGAGAAACAGATGCCGTCTGTGTGTCTATTTAAGTCCCGAGTTAATACACAGTACAGTTTACCTTGTGCCTTAGTTCTCACCTGACCAGCTGCTCCATTTGTCTGCACCTTTATAGTCTGACATATTGTACAACGCCGACACTGTGCCCTGTGCTGAGACACACACAACCTCTATTTTACAGTAACTCACATTAGACAATATGTTGTATCAATTGTTCTACACCATATTGTTTTGTTTGGGGACACGTAGGTGGACAAAGCAAGCCATTAGATTAAGTGCGTCAGGAGAATATTAAGGGCAAGGCTTTATGCTACTGTAAAATTAGTCATATTTTGGTCTTCGATTTCTAATTTCTCGCTTCTGGATGTCTCATTTTCCACATGCTTGCCATTAAGGATCTCGTGATAATCACGGCACAAATATTACATTTCATCTATGATTTTCTAATACGGCTAGGCTATCAGACATAGAGCAAATTTGTGGTCTACAGGAAATCACCTGTGAATTTCATCAACAAAATAATATTTTTCTCAACGTGTGTTACAGCACGTTTCCTCTAGTTTTTCTCAGGTTCCTATTCTATGAACAGCAGAAGTGATTGCACTCAGGTTTGGACTTTAAACGTCACATGTTGACAGGATCGGCTGAATTGAGAGGACAGCAGCAGACTTTCAGACAAAAATCACTGCGGCTCTAACGTCTGACAGAATTGGGACAATGTGAACAGCAGTGTTTCGTGCGCAATCTGCTGAAGCAAGTAAGCGAAATAAACTATAATTGGTCAAAAGGGGCAAGAGAAGAGAAGAAAAGTCAGAAGGATCTGATGGACAATGCGTTTTGAAATTGTATGTTTGTGACTCTTGTCGGTTGAACCACTTTGCAGGAAAGAAAGACAGATAGACCCATCATTATCATTCTCCAACGAAGATGTTATTTTCTTCCCTTTAAACATGATAGACACACACTGAGTGCCAGTGGATTATCTGTAGAGAACTTTTTCACTGTACATTTATTTTATTTTAATATATTTCCAAGCGTTTGCAAATTGGAATCGATTACTGTACAACATGAGAACTTAAGAACATTTTTCAAAGCAATCTCGACACATAAAACAAAATCTGAAACGCAGAGACAGAAAGAGAGAGCAGAAAGAGAGAGTCGTCTTGTGAGCCGAGGCATTTTAATATACTGGCTGCATGTAATGTGGAAATTAGTTTTATGTGTTTTGGCAGTCGAAAGCCACAGAGCAAAGCCAGGTGAGGGCTCGTGAGTACACAAGTCTGAAAACATAAATGCTGTAAACCGAAACACAAGCTGCCTATTGGGAGGTGAAGGGAAACAATATTAACTCTGACAGTGATGGATGCTGTTGCTACTTGTAGAGGTCTGATAGATACAGGCCCCTTTAGAGCCGAGAAGCACCGCGTTCCAGACTAACAGATGATGCATTTCATGTGTTTCACATACACAAGCAAAACACACACACTCATCAGGAAAAATACAGTGTTGTTCTTTGCATAAAGCTCGCTGGGTTTTTCTGTGCTGGAATACAGAAACCAGTTGTATTGACTCTCAGCAGTCTGCCAGGGACTGAAATGCACTGCTACTATATTGTTAATAATGCCTAGTCCATTATTTAATTGTTTTGTGATTTCCTCCAGTTGTGATGCATTCTTTGGTTCTGCGTTGGTTTTTAAAGACCGTATACAGTAGCTATACATCAGAATTTACTGTATTCTTCAGAAGCATGCAAAAATAGGACTAAAAGTCCACAGCCATGATGGCAGCAATGTACTTACATTAATATGCTCACAATGATGCATCACACTAAGCAGAAAGATAAGCAATTCATTCCACCTGTTCACACCGACCATTAGAAGATGCCCTCCAAATGTGTTTATAATGTAAGTGACTGGCGGGAAAAAAAAAAATCCACAGTCCTCATTTTTGAGCAAAAATGTATTTCAAAGTTTTTCTGAAGATAATATATGGCTTCAGCCACCTGAGTTCCTGTTCAGCTGCAGAGAAAGAATACTAACAAAAAGAGAGAATCTGGCACTAAAAAGACTCGATTTGACTCATTTGAATGGCCGAAGGCTCGTATTGACTTAGAATAAACTTTTCAATACGTTTTTTTTTCACAAAAGGCAGAATGTGGATTTTCGTCCTCCATCGCTTACATTGAAAGTGCGTTATAAAGAGATCTCTTCACGGCCAGTGAATGATTACAGCAAGAAAAAAACATGATCGTTCATATTAGCTTCAAATAAACTTTTCAATACATTTTTTACACAGAAAGAAGGACTGTAAATTTTGTCCTCCATCATTTACATTGAAAGCACATTATGGAAGTATCTCTTCATGGGTGGCGGGAGATGGAGTCAATTTCTCAGCCTGAATTATTGTTCCAGTCCGCCCCTGGTTTTGACACTCTGTTTTACCCCTAGAGTAGCTCATCCAGATGCTGCTTTAAATGACTGCAAATCACAGCCTCTTGTAGCTTATTGCTTTAATAATCTGCTACTGACGGAGCGTTGTACTCGGATATGATTAAGAGACTCCAAATTTTCTGCTCTGATCTCATTTAAACTTCTCACAGAAAATGAGAGAGCCCTGCCTCATGGTGAAAGAGCAGGTTTATTATGAAGCGCTGTGAAATGCCACGCCAAGTAATTGGAGAACATCAGTAGAATTAATAAAGTTGAAGCACTGGTAGGTTGTGAAAACAAAACTTCGATGATGAAAGATGAAGTCTCTTGGCAAGCAGCTGTTATTCTTCTATAAGCAAACTTTACACAAAGCAATGCTGATTCCATTAGTACAATAACAAAAGCACCTTTCACTGCATTAAAGTTGCAAACTTGTTTTCCATTGGCTTCTGTCTAATGAAAAGAATAATCACAGTTTATAAAGTTTTTTTTTAGTTTTTTTTTTTTCTGCGCCTTTATAGCTTCACCAAAATTGGATTTCAAGCCTGGCTACCCCTAAGAGGATCTACAAACACATGTGATGCAAGAGCAAATCTGTGGGAAGAAGCACAGAGTGAAAAAAATAAAATAAAATAATAATAAAAGGGTGAAAATTAAAATGGTTTAGCCTGAATGGATTTAAAGGGCTAGGAAAATAAATTTGAGTGTCCAGTCATTCATCCCTTCTCATATATTAATATGCATTTTTAATGGTTTATCTGTTTTGGCTGAAAAGTTGAAGCATTCATCAGGACGTGTTTCACTCACTCTGTTTCATGCAGTTAAACTGGTGTGTGTGTGGGTGGCATTAAACTGTGGCATCATTAATCCAGTTCTATTACTTATACATCCATGCAAGCGGCAGTATTTAGTGCATGACTTTACCATTCAAAAACAATGTTCTACTATAAGAGACGAACACTCGCTCACTCATACAGACAGAAAAGGGCTGAAAAATGCTCAGAAATAAGAACCGATACAAAAAAAAAATGCAAAACATAACGGCTACTTCATAAAAAAAGTGCTTTCCAAACCAAAAATAGCTTTTGTATGCAGCTGCAGCCTTGGCGAACTATATACTGTATGTGCAATTTTATCATAAATAAACAACAGCTATCAAATGTAATGTTATATGCGCTGAAGAGTCAGAAATCATTCTGTCTGTTATATAGAATAAGACTGTGCTAGATCAGATGCAATCTGGACAAACTCGAGGAACTCCAGGAGGAGCAATGATTGGTAGGTGAGTGACAGCTGACAACATTCTAACAATGAGAGAAATCTTCTCCTTTTTTTATTTTTTGTCTCTTTTGTGTATGCTCCTCTTGAGAATCTACCATAGCTCCACAAGGTCTTTAAAGACAGCAGGTGGTCACAACGCCCACGCCAGCACTAACGCGTGCGCCATTGTACTTGCTAGAGACATTCATCAAAGCTGATAGTCACATCTGCAGCTGTTTGTTTATTCCGCAGTGAGAGATCAACAGCTCTTTATTTCAACATGCAGGAAACATAATTTCTCTGCAGCATAAACACACACACACACACACACACAAGTCCTACTTTTAACTCCTACACTGTGATCATCATCTATGTCGTGTTATTGTTATGTTGCAAAATCAAGCTCAGACACAAACTGCACTGGATCATAAAGGTATGATTTGAAAAAAACTAAATAAAAAAAGACATTGCACTTCTATACAGAAGGTTAACTAAGTTCATGGTCATATGACAAGAATATGCAGTGCTTTTTAAACCTCGCGTTTCCCCAAAGACTTCCGTTCTCGTCTGAAGTTTTACAGAAAAGGTTCAGACGTCAGCATGCACTGAAAAGTCTTGATATGATTTAATGTCCATATATATATATATATATATATATAACAATGAAAAAGCTTATCAGCACTGATAAGTATCTTCCGGCAGGTTTTTACAAACATGACCCAAAAACATCTCTCTTATCTGTTTTCAAAGTGATGTGGACTGACAGTAGCAGTATCATGCATGAAGCAGGGTGAATAATTCAGAGTATTTTTTAAAAGGACAAAAGACGTAGGGGAGAGTGACAACTTGTCAGCGGGAGATAAACTGGGCAAATGAATAAGAGATAAAGATGAATAAACGCAGCCTAGAAGATGTAGGTAACCCAGTGCCATCCACTTTGCTGCAGCTTCCTTTTATATTTGTGCATTACTTTACCCTTCCTCTTCTTTTTTCTCTCTCTCTCTCTTTTTGTTCTAAAAAGAAACTCACAGATTTGTGTAAATTCTTCACTTGATGCATGGTCGGAGCACACAGAAGCTAAGACAAGGATTTCTCATTCAAAAAGGGGTTGCAGGGGGGAGAGGTGAGGTGAAGAGATGTTTAACGGTGACTAACATTGGCTGCTAATGCCTTTGGCCGCCATGTGACTCACGTTAGCTCCCGTCAAAGTGAACTCTGACCAAGTGTGTCCAACACGGCAGCCGCGCTGAAGGGGAGATACACGGACAGGACAGGACAGGAGTGAAAGGGTGCAGAGCGTAACTAAGGGAGAGGCCAGGAGGCAGGTTCTGCTATGATTTGACAGTTTATGGTCAGTGCATTTATCACAAATGTCATCCTTCATCACTGTTGAGCTTTACTGCGCGCGGCCCGCGTATATGGAATATGCAGTTAAGGATTGGATGAAGGTATCACTCAAATGAAAAGTACCAGCAATGGCGCGAATGCTTGATAGTATGTAGTTGTAGACAAAGTAGCAAGTATATCAATTAAATAAATTAATTTTTAATTATATTTTAATATATATATATAATTTTTATTTTGACATTAAAAATACCCAATAGGTATGTGTGAGTGGCCTTAAATATTAAATGCACAATTTTTAATTTTTTTTTTATTACAAAAAGAAATGTGAAACAAAGCCAGTACCAGTGCAGCATGTTATACCATATGTGCTGCCTGTTAGTTAACTGTAAGAACTGTAATAACTACATCACTACACTGATTGTCTTTCAGGGCTATAGCGGGGCTTTTTCATATTCACTGACTGTACAACTCCATCCATAAATCTGACCTCAGGTTTTAAAAGGGCAAAATAAATCCTAATTTTCCATATTGGGCTTAGATATATATTTTTTTATTAATGCATAAACAGATTACTGTACATTGGATACTTGTGTAATCAGTAATTCTACGTCACAAATTCACAGCTTGCTTTTAGATTGAGTTGTAAATGGGGTTTGAAACGCTGCAACCGATACTCATCAGTGCCCTCCTTCAATCACAGCACACTGGAGCCTGTCAGGCAACAATACAGCACATTTTATTAAGTCTAAAATGCCAAAATTAGAAACGAAGACATCGACCATCTGAATGGAGCACCTTCTATTGTGAAATGATCTCTGGCATGAAATTAAGCACATTGGTACATGAGGTACTAATTAAGCAAGGGGCCATCTTAAGAGCTTGAAGTATGAAACGGATATTATCTTGAGTATCAAGATAATATCTCAAGCAAGTTTCAGTTGTTCTGTTACATTTTCCTAGATATGATTGACATTTGTCTGTACTGTGTGCACGTACAGTATATTAACCAACGAGTGGGGCAGTAACCGTCTACTGTCCCAAAGTACATCTGGTAAATGTGTGCATTTTCTGGTTAATCTGTGTGGAAAACGCTCGTCACAGTAGGTCAGGGTTAAGCGGTCTGTAGCACCGTGGAAAATACAGCCGCGGTCTAATCCTTTAAATCTTGGCATATACCAGCACAGGAAAAAAAAACAAAAAAAAAACCTTTCCAGCCAGCATTACTGGAAACAGATACGATGTGATACACATTGCCTCACTGTTTTTGATTAGCTCAGCCTCCTGTGAAAAGAGCTTTTCAATTTGGTCACTTGATATTTGTTTGGCAGGAAAAAAAATATATAAAAGACAAATAATTGTAACCAACCCTTATTCATTAAAACAGTATGAGGCAACATTTTGAGAGTGTGTTTTATAGATTTTCTTTTCAAATAATTGTAATGCGATTATAAAACTTGAGCGGTCAGTGTTTATCATTTCTGACTTGCAGTCCAGTATAAATCCAGTCATAAAAAAAAAGGGCCTGAGGTCTTAGTGGCACAAGTAGTCTGTGACTTAAATACTTAAATAAGAGAGTGTGACTGAGAGCTTGTTACATCAGCCCTCGTCAGTTCAAAGTCAGCCAACACCCTCGAACGGCTCCAGCTACCTGTCTGCTCCGTCCCACAGGGTGATGAATAAGCAAGCGGTGTGACACATCAGTGTGTTAGTGCTGCAAGCGGTGCCAACCGCAAGGTTAGAAGGACGGCAACCTTTATGCACAGCTGTTCACAGAGAGGTCATGCAAATTCTGATCTTAACTGAGTTGTTGTTGTTGTTGTTTTTCATTTAGTAGCAACATATCATCATAGTTTTATTGCTTCTGAAAAAACAACAACATATAATTAAAACTAAAGTAGAGATTGGCTGATGTGGAGCCTGAGAGCATCAGACCTTTCACTCTTATTTTAATATTCTAAACCCACACACACACACACACACACACACACACACTTCTCTGTTCCTAAGGCGATGTTTTGAGGTAGATGTTTTCAACAACAAATTGAATCCTTTAAAAATGAGAATGCAAATGTGCCAAATTGACTGGAAGGTTGATGGATCTAAATGAAAATGAATAAGCAAAGGTCTGTAAGACAACGATTAAGACTAAAGTCTGTCAGGTTCCCATAATTATTACAGAGTCTGAATTCTTCAGTTTTCAATATAAAGAATAATGTATAGTTTGCTGCATTTGCACCTAATTCTAACAAATATTTTCAAATCTTACTTATTAAAATGTGTTTTTGGAATTGATTAGCCTAATAGTTGCTTTATGATTTAAGGACTTTTCCTGGCTCTTTCCTATTGTATCCTTCTGTTGCTTTATATTATTTTAAAATCTGGGATTGGGGGTTATTTTCACGACAGGTATTATTGTTCTGCATCATAAATGACTGTTATGACATGTATATAACTACAATAAAATTGAATTTTAATAATTGAGTTCATTGCACTTAGCTCACATAGTAATTGTTGTTATTTATATTTGCTGGGAAGCCAAGCAGTTTGATTTTTGTTCTTTTACATTCTATACAAGGAACTACAGCAGCAGCCATGACCTGCTGACAGGACTATGAAGCGCTCCTTTTATCAGCTGGGAATTTATGTCAGCATGTATAGTGAAATAGCCACGTTTACAGATAAAACTATCCATCTTTCTCTGTCTGATGGCTGAGGACAGAGAGTTTAGGTCGTGTTGCTGTTGTAGTGGAAAGATAACTGATGAAGCGATGACCCTACAACGTTGCAAAGATTGGCACGCACAGAGTTTTATGGCCCAGAAAAGGTCACTGGAGCCATAAACAAAATCGGGTGCTGACTGAATGGGCAAGGTTGTTGATTAAAACTCCCGAAATTTTTGCTCATAACTCCATGGAGAATTTATAAATGACGCACAGATTCATCGATAAAGCCCGCACCGTTGCTATAACTCAAAGACAGAGGGTAGTTCAATAAGGCGATGAAGCAGACAAATAGTTGACATTTGAGGCAACAAGTGGCAAAAGCAGAAAAAGAATAAATAAAACTGACAGGAGCAATGAGGCTAAGTGTGGCGCTAATGAGCACATTAGCATGCTAGTCTGCATTAGCATGTCAGTAGACGAAAAATATGTCTGTTACATTGAATGAGGATTTATTGCAATCTACAGTAGATGAATGCATGTGTGTATTTTATAATTGCATACCAATTTTATTTAATTTGCATGTTAGCAACTGTAGCATAGCTCTCACCCAGAGCACAGTGCTGATCTGCTGCAGCTTCAGAGCCCAAACATCGGGTAATCGGGTCATTTTTTCCCTGGAACTGGGCCGTTACCCAGTACTGGTGCTTGTATTTGTATTTGCTGCACCTCTGTGATCTGTTGTGTTGGCTTTTGTTAATCCCATCTTTCTCATATCCCGCTCTGTTTATTTGTGGTGCAGTGCTGCAAGTCAAGATTGATTTAAAGGTATTAAAGTTCAGAGATGGTTAACAAAGCAATTATTAACCTCTAACAAACAGTGAAATGACGGTTATTAACTTCATAATAACCGTCATTTCACTGTTTGTTACCGGGTTATCTGAAAAAAAAAAAACAGTCTGTTATACAGCTTGCAAAACAGGATTGGTTATTGTCACCAAAGATGTTTCAAAATGCAAAGTGCTTAGCTTTAGTGGCTGGCAGCATTTGCCTTCTGACAGATTTAGATAAGAAACTGATTGCCTTACAATATTTTATGCCTGTCATTTCTTTATCTGTTTTCATTCACGGCATGTAGAAAACCAGTCAGGATCAGATCTGTGATGGAACATATTCACTTTAGATATGAAGTATCTGCTATGGATCCATAGTCTGCTGCATGTGCATAGTGAAAAATAAGACTGAATAGATATTATTTTGTAATCAGGTGATATAGTGTTGCAGTGTAGGTTTAAGAATAGAAATGATGGTTTCAATGACAGACAAAGTCTCACTACAAGTCTCTGTTAAATGTCCAGCATTAGTCTAGTTGAGTTAATTGCCGCTATCAGATGAAAGCACCCTGAAATGACCATGATGATGATGATAGATTGAGAGAGAGCATCCATAGATCACACACACACATGTCTCTAACACTCCAGCGCACTGACGTCCACATAGAAGGAGCCACGTTTGTTTGCAGAAATTGTAAATTATCAAGCTGTTTGTCAGACATTCGCACAGGCTTTGCATACTGCTGATGCTGCAACAAGATGCGCAATGGTATTCCATTCTGTTTGTGATTGAGTGCAATTATGCAAGCCATGAGCTATAGAGTCAAAAAAAAAAATGCATGTTTATTGAGCAAGATAGCAAGTCTCTGACAAGCGCGGCAAATCAATTCTAGACAGCGTCAGCAGACTCAATCAAAAAAAACTTTTAACAAATCTGGATTTGATTAGGAAACTAATAACTAGATAAACAAGATTACACTCCTCCAGACATATCTCTCACAACGACTCATCATAACATCATAACTTGTTAACCTTGCAGATGCAGATTCATGCTGCTAGGGTACAGCTGGCGTATTAACTGGAATCAATATGAGTCAGTGGACTGAACAGGTCAGGTAGTGAATTTAAATATATCTTACATGACCCTTATCACGTATGAGTCATTCTCTGTCACCTTTTGTACTTTGAATAGCCACAAAAAAACAATACAAATCTGATAAGGACATTTTTTCTCATTTTCAGATAATACACCAACATAAACATGATCCATTAGATAAGATTTAAAGCCTGTGATGTAGATGACAATGAATCTGTGGTTATATTTCTTGAAAAAAAGGCTCTTTGTTCTTCTATCTTATCATCCACTTAAATGCGAATAGAATACTGTTATCAGGCTTGAAATGTACTGTAATTGATTAAAACTATTGAGAGGGATAAAAGGACAAAGAGAGAGCGAGTAAGACGGACAGCGAGTGATGTTTGGAGGAGATGATGGCAGGAGAAACTCTGGCCATCCAGCAGAATTTTAATTACTGCAGGCAGCAGCACTTCTCACAGACTAATCTCCTCCACAGTAGGATTTATAGGCATTACTGATGCTGACAAAGTGATCGCTCAGGGAGAGATAAAATGTTATAAAATAAAGCATGAAATGTTATGAATAGCATTTCCTCCTCAAGGCAAGGTTGTTTTAATGTTTGTTTCGCTAAACTGAATTTGAAAATTCTGGAAAAAAAAAGATTACACGTGAAAAAAATAAAATAGAAAATCGCACAGTACTTTACTGACCTCTAATTCATTTATTTCATTTATTTATTCTACATTTGTATAAAAATCAGAGAAACAGAGATGATGAATTCTACACTAGCTGTGATTTCTAAGGCTGCTGCAGTTAGGACATCCCCCTCACCCCTCCGTCGCTTCCTGACATTTCTATTATTGAGAAACAGCAACTCTCGGATAGCATGCTACCGCCGCCGCACTATATCCGCTCCGACTTAATCCTCCTGGCATTTCACTAGCCTGCTCTCCTTCCTCACACACACACACCAAACTATTTAATATTTAATCCACTTTTGATGGGATTACCATGCTACGGGTTAGTTGAAAATTTTTGCAGGGGACAGCCTTATCAATGGTTATGATGCATGGTAATTTTTTGAAAGACAGTTGATTGTGCTTATTAAGTGTGAACAGGGATTGATGAGAGGTCAGAGTCTGCAGAGAAAGTTCCTAATGAACGAATAAATCAAACATCTCTCTGAAATGGAGCCGCTGGATCGCAAAGTCACACCACATCAGACTTGCTGAAGAAGATGATCACAGGCACTAATTGAATTGCAGTGTACACACACACATTCAGTGTAGCGTGACCCACCCCTGAACAACCAGAGCTATCACCTCAGTGGGTACTGCTTTTAATTTCACAGCCTGGAGTCAGATTCACAGACTGCAATCTCCATATGTTTATCTACAGAAATGTAATATCTGTTATTAGTGACAGTCCTTTGCTCAAATGCTCACACACACACATGCACCATGAACAAGACAAACACGCAAAAAGTATACAAGTTTATAAAGGGACACTAATGACTTTGGATTGACTTTCAGTTTTAAAGAGGACCTACAGTCAGTATGAGCAGCAAAGAGATATTGTGACTTTGTGTTGAGCAATTATGTGGGTTGGTAAAAGATACTGCAGAATTGATGGAGCTGAGCACACAAGTTAAAGCATTTTTTTTTCCTTTAAAGGGGAGCTGATGGTCTGAAGCAGAACTCTCACGGTATGATTAATGCTTTAAGTAAAAAAATTTCCATATATCTATGTTGTGGGAATGTTCCCTTTTAATTTCCCACACAATAACTAGCTGTTTGACTGCAGGGAGTCTTGCTGCCAATCTCACAGATGGGGAGAATTGGGGGGGATCATTACTGGAGAAATCATGATATATTCTTGTGTGATCAAAATAAAAGCAAGGGCCTCTCTGGAGGCTTGTGTGTCTAAGAATAGAAACAAAAACATGAACTTGCTTAAATCTTGTGAACTAAACGCAGCAATCGAAATCCTATAGAACTACTTTCAAAAGCACTCTGCGGTTAACCATTCCTACTGTATCTACCACTGTGCTACCTGCAGCAAGCCTAAAACTTCCCAGTAATACAGATGAAGGCAAAGCAATGTTTTGCACACACACACAAAGCCCTGGGTTATTTTCTCCAAAATGAATTGATTGTATATTCAATGTCACAGCAGGTTGTTCATGTACATCTTAACTTACCGTAATTTTCGGACTATAAAGTGCATCTAAAACCATTAAATTTTTCTCAAAAATCAATAGCGCGCCTTATAATCGACTGTACAATGTTGAGAGGGAACCGGGCATGTTTGATGCGGAAATCGCCCACTTAAACTTGTATTTTTGCGTTAACCTACAACTGAGAGTTATTGTAAATTAACTGAATAAAGTTTGACTTATCCAACACATGTTTTTTTTTCCCGCTTAGTGCGCTTTATAATCCGATGCGCTTTATGTGTAGACAATGACAGCAATTGACATGTTAATTGATACTGCGCCTTATAATCCAGTGGGCTTTATAGCCCGAAAAATACGGTAGTACCTTTCACTAAATGAAGTGGAATGATAAAACCCAGAAAAACACACTGATACATTGTTTGATTTACAACACTAGTGACCAGATATGGAATGAATCTGTTTGTGATGTATACACACACACATACACACACACACTAAATCCACTGCAGCTCAAATGTATTGCCAGAAGTGAAACAGGTATGCGCATGTTTATGCAGGGTGTGCAGGCACAAGTGGTTTGTTTTGTTGTTCAGTTTGCCTCACTACCTCTTATCCCAAAGTTATCAAGTAGGAAAAATTGAAGATTTGTGCAAAGTAAGCTGATGCCATTCACCTGCATGCTTTAAGATTTCTTTCAAGGTACCAGGCTTGACTTATTCCCCCCAATCTCACATTTCAAATCAGTTTCCTTGGTGAAAGCTTAACAGTGGCTACAGTATAGTATGTGCAACTTGGATGTGGGCATAGAAAGAGATGATTAGGTATTACGCCTGTCTGGCTATGCTTACAGCATACAGAAGGTAAACTCTTAAGGTTGTTTACTGCTTAGACTTTTTGTATCTGGTTCAGAAAGCAGTCTCACGTGGAATTGGGAACCTGTAGGAAAGGGGATTTAGATGTGTCGCCAACCAGCCCGTGCGATTATTGAGAAACTGCGTGAGAGCTCAGCACACCAGCATGAAGAATGAGATTTGGATTGTCGAGATGTGGACTCAATGTGACAACACAAAATGTGGGAATGCCCACTGGCCTCTTTCGCCAAGCTTACATATGATAAGCCGCAACTATCATGTCTGGAGCCGCCAAATTGGTGTGTAATACAGGCTCATCTGGCCAGAGCAGTGGGCTATGACATTTCACCTCCCTGCCAAGAGGATCTTTCTTCTATCTTCTCTCCGAAGCACCCATGGCCCATAAGACCACCGTCAGTTGAGCCTGATTGTATTAACTGACACAAAATAGATTGTACTTGCTCAATCTGCTGGACAGATGAATGCATCACTGACAGACTTTGAATGCAGGCATGTGTCTGATACCAGCTTTCACCAGGATATAAGGATGCATTGGCTCAGACGGCCATTAGGCAATACATTCTCAGTGCTACATCAAATACAACTGGGACGACTGTAAAACGATAACAACCCTCAACCCTGGAATTGAGTTCTCAGCGGCTCTGCAAAAAAAAGGTTTCTTGTTTCTGCGCTGCATCAAAGACAGAGTTGGCTGTTTGACGTAAATGTATGTGTTTAGTGGGGCAGTGGTAGCCTAAGGTTAAAAAAGAAGGCATGTGACTGGAGGTTACTTGGATAGTCTGGGTTGTGGAAATTAATGAGAAGCACTTCTTTCCTGCGGCTGCACCACGCAGCCCTCAAGCATGAGCGAATGCAATTTCACGAATTGCTCATAATCCTGCTCCCCCTGCAACTATTGCCCGAAGGATGTAAATGAATGTGTGCTCCAAGGCAACAGACGAATAAAATGTAAACTTCCTGTCTCAATCCACAACAACAACATCTACCATTAGTACCGTGCATATGATGCACTGTAGAGAATTATAACATGATCAAAATCCTCGAGTGCACTAATGGATGTTTAGACCGGTGTTCAATTTGGTGCACTCCAAGTCACAGCACAAAACATAAATTCAGTTTCGCTTAGTTCGTAGTTACCTAAAGTAGGAATTATTGAACCTATCCACCTCCGTCGTTGAATGTGCCTACACAGATAAAATGCTGTTTTGATAAAAGAAAATAATTTGGTGTATAAATGGAAAACAAACTAACAAATAAATCCACTGAATGGAGGAGCAGTGAAATGTATCTTCCTCTTGAAAAGAACCGCCTAGCACTGCCTGGTTGAGAATTACTGACCCAGAAGCCTCATCTGGACATACTAATTACATTTTTCTTCTTCTCTCAATTTAGTGTCGCTGCCTCCACAATAAAACATTTAGAGAAGAAACTCACATTTTGTATAACCCTCGAGGATGGGCATGGGTTCGTCCTCAGGGCTTGACTCATTGATTCCCATCAGCCCTTGAGGCTGGCTTTTGAGAGCCACTAGGCAGGTTTCAAGGGCTCTCATTACCGACACGTACATGTAAAGCTGTTCACTACTGCCTGAAGCTGTCTGCAGAAGAACCAAATTGAGCGCTGCAGCAAGGATGATAGATAGCCTTGTCCTGGATACAGATGGCTCCTGCAGGGGGTCTGTTTCCCCTTTGGGACAAGTCGGCTGAGCTTAAGACCACATGTTGACAGCCAGAACCTCTTTCCAGTGTAACATAAGGCACCTTAGAGACCTTAGAGAGTATGTCTCTGAGATGTTGTACTAGTACCACATGATCAATAAAGCAGCCAAATGTAACACTAACAGCTCTAACATGTATTTTTATCTATTCTTGTGAATAGTCACGTGCAGTGAGATTCCTCTCTTCTGGAAACTATAGTACCAACAAAACCTTCTCTGTGCCTTATCTACTCGGTACGCCAAAGAAAGATGATGATGGTACATCATGTTGAGAACTGTATGAAACGAGTCAGTCCCATGACTGCTTTGAAAGGTCAGAGTACTTAACATTAAACAAATAAAATAAAAAAAACACTGTGTTCTTTATTACAAAATGATAAATGGGTACTAAAAGTCTTTTTTAGAACGAATGGTAAAAAAAGAAAAAGCAAACAACAATTAACATATGATATTGTCTATTACTGTATATGTCATTTATAAATCCTTAGAGGTACACAGATACAGTTTGCCTCTGCTAATAGAGAAGACCCATCTTTTTGTAGGATTATTTTCAGATGCACTCGTGTCAAGGTAATGTCACAGCAAAAGAAGAAAAAAAAACAGACATAGACATGCACAGGACTGTCTGACACAGAGAGGAAAAACATAGAGTCAGTCTGTGTGCAAATAATATAAACAGAATCAAAACGCTGAAAATAATTTAGATAGCCAAAACACTTGCCACAGCTTCCTAAATAGAAGCTATCCTAAGTGTACTATTGGTGCTGCTTCATCATCACAGTGTTGGGCACCCATAAATAAAACTAAGCAAGTGCTTGTTATAGGGGTGCTACGAGAGGATCTGCACTGCATATCACATTGATTGAGAGGACGTGAGGGTAGTGGGTGATGGAGTGTACTTGTGTGACTACAGGCTGCAGGGTCACATGTCTTCGTGTCCTGCCCTTTTGAATAGGCCTTGCCCTTGTGGTCCTGCCTGCCTTGGCTCTCCTGTTTAGTATAGGCATGGCTAATCAGAGACTGTGGCGTTGGGTCCATGCAGTCAGCCCTGAATAAAACATGGAACGAAAAATTTAATCAAGAGAGGGCATCTGCGGCTGTCTGAGACTGCTGGTACCAACACTCCAGCTATTCACCACATGTGTCCTCGTACTAATGACAAGCCTAAAAGGAGGCAGAGGGCAACCTCTTTTCATAATCAAAGTGTTTTTATTCATGACATGTCTATTAATTAGTTTGGAATAGTCAGCACCATGTGCTCAGGAGAATTTAAATTGGCTGAAGAGGATTTGCCCTTTTCTCTGTTGAGCCAATGATTTCTTGGCAAGCCTTTATAACCAGGGAGGGACAAAGAGAGGGAGAGGAAGAGACAAGGAGATAGAAAGGGTGTGTGTGTGTGCGTATGTGTGTGTGTGTGTGTCTTGCTGTCTGTCTACCTATTGCTCACTCTCTATTTCTCTCCGAGCAACTCATAGAGCCTATAAATCACTGGAGACAGCAAAATTGAATCTGTCAGTGGTATTTGTCCTGTTACAGTGTATCTAAGCTTGGTGTATATATTAGCAAGAACTCGCAGGTACGGCTGAATCCAAAAGACCGATCCTCCCTCCACAAGTCATATCTGTTTTTGCACTTGATGTGCCACATAATGTTAAAAAAAGAACTTAGAAATCAAATGCATTATAAAGCGTTAGATAACCTTTAGAAAAATCACGTTTTTTGCATGAATTGACAGCCTGCGTTACATTTTGCCAATGAAAGGTAAAATCTGCTCTTGCATGAAGTACTTCAATAGCATACAAAGAGAAAAAAAAATCACGTATATAAATATGTGATCAGTAAAAACAACAAGAGTATGTCTTGAGAGGCAACTACATTACAAACCTTATTGTGAGTGAGTGAGTGGCTCAGGTCATTTCAGTGTAACAACTAGCACGACTTAAACATACTTAAATGTCTTCTTTTATGGCTTAATCTCTTCTTCTTCTTCGCTTCTTTTTGTTTGTTTGTTTGTTTCTTGAACGCCTGTGAGAATACAACCTGACACAATAGCACGTGTTATCTGCCTTCATTCAAACAGCAAATCAATGACAGTATGCGATTCAAAAACCGAAATAATGGAAGCTCAACCCGTCTCCGGTACAGTTAAATAAACAGGCACGCAGTATTGACACTTGTCGGGACATAATCAGCGGTGATGTTTTAGTCGTGGTGAAGGATGGAAACAGGAGGCAAAATTGTTTTTCCTAATTCTCATTTCACATTCCCAACGTGAAATCAGCCAGGCACAGAGCGCGCCGGTTCCTCTACAATGGTCTGGCTCGCTGCGTAACACCAAATTATCTTTCCCTGGCTTAATTATTCATTAGGCAAACATAATTAATTTAAGAAGCTTCTCTCACAGGAAGTGTTTCAAATAAAGGCCAGAAGGGCAGCTTTCTGCTTAATCATTAACCGAGTACAGAACACAGCCAAGTACCTGCAAGGGTCTAAATGCTTTATTGAATATAATCTCAGTCTGCGCCAACGTTTTCTTGCAGTGTTATAAAAACTAGCTTGAAATATCCTCAAATTTGTTGTAAAATATTTCTTTTGCTGTCTTGTTGTTTTTTTTGTTATTTACATGAAACGGTGTACTGTCTTGGGATGCAAGATACACCTCAGAAGGATATTCTGATAATGAAGTCAAATCAAATGTGAGCAATACAAAAGCACAAACCTTGCATACTTAGCATAACACAACACACAGAAATCTCAGGCGATTAGGAGGGATCTGCTACGTCTTTCAGTCCTCGCGTGCATACAACGTTTAGCAGGCCCTCTCTACCTGTGTCTGACGGAGACATGATGTTTGTGTGGCCGTGGGGAGAAGGATTTTTCTTTTGCAGCTCTTCTTAGCTCCTTCCATCTTCCAGCCACCAGAAAAAACACCCTAATTATACACACTGAGTATACACACAGACACACACGCACACAAACTTTGTTCTCCCTTCTCCCCCTTTATCTCCCCGTCCTTCCCTCAGTCTTCCAGACTCGTAACGGAAGCATCTTAGAGAGAAAGCGTAGGCTTTGATCTATCTTCTCCGTGATTCAGAGCTTTCAGATCAAGGGGCGGTTTGTCTTCACTACCAAATCCACAGACAGCCTGAGACAAAGAGCAAACCTACTAAAGTGCCTTATCGAGATCCATTTGCGTAATGGCAGAGTTGTCTGTTAGTGTGTGTGTGTGTGTGTGTGTGTGTGTGTGTGTGTTTGTGCCTTGACCCTTTTCTGTTTTACCTCTGTGCAACTCTATTCCAACAATCATTACAGACTTTTAATGGTAGGTTATTATTATTATTATGCTTCAGCCATGATGATGATGATGATGATGTCTAAATTGAAGGACCGTGGCTCCCCTACTGCTTTTGCCATTGTCTGTATTCACTTCATTTTTTCAAGTAAAGTTTCTTCACGGGATCACTCTCTGCGAGTGAACAGTCCTCATTCACATTACCATGGAAACATCACGACTTTTATTTTTTTTTTCCCCGAGGCTCTATTAAACAATTCTATTCTGAGGATCTATTCATGAGACAATGAAAAGAGGTGAATATGACATCGCTCTGCTTCTTCTGTAAGTGTGTTTCTTGGTCAATAATTGGTAGTTGTAAAGGTTCTAAACCAAGTGGTAACCAAGGAGGGAGCTATTATTTATATGATAATTTATTACTGAAAAAAAATATATCTATAGTCACAAAAAATAAAAATAAAAATGCATTTAGTTTTCTAGTGTTTATCAATTGTACAATACATTCAACACATGCCCAGATCACGTAATGCAGAGAAAACCACCCACTGATTGTTGGCCATCTGCTTTATGTTTTCCCCTTTTAAATTAAGAGTGAGCAAAACATTTAGGTGCAATGAAAGCAGAGGACATATGGGAGCTAGTATTTGGTGTTGGGTAATTTCCCCCCATATGCATGTAACCTCATGTCATTTTGTGCAACATAAACCTGATAAAACCCATTAATTCATTTTCTATATTTTATAGAATTATACATGCTTCACTTTATGTGCTGTATTTGCTTTCTAGCCACACATACACTCAAACACAAAGCTTCGAGTTGTTTTATAAGCCATCTGAACCACGCAGAGCCATTTTTTACAGGCAGTAAACGACAAATGAGTTAAAATGAGTAACATTTGCAAACCTTTGGAATCAGTTTTGAACTAATGCCTTCAAATTTGTTCTCATATATCCCTGCATATCAGTTTGGACGGACTGGATTGTGCAGTGAAATGAAATGTGAGCACACAAATCCCATTGGCTTATGGGGTGACAAATCCAGTTGGCTTGGGAACGCAGTGTTAAAATAAAAAAAACAAAACTTTTTCTTATCTCTACTTTTATTTTAAGTTGGGTGATGTAAATGTGAAATCGTTCATAGCAAACTTTGTTGCTAAAACTGGTAAAAAAAAACAAAACAGGGGTGGAGACCCTAGAACACAGCAAGGCATACAGAGACAGAGAAAGCATATACTGACAATAAAACAAGAGACTGCTGAATAAAATGACTCCAGAATCACAGCGGACGTTTAATCCAATTTCTTTTGGCCGTTGGAGTTGTGTAAAAAAATTCCTCGGTGGTTTGTCCCCTATAAAAGCCATGGCTATATGCCTTTCAAATAGGCAATCCCAAAACACTAAAAGCAGAATTGATTAACAATATAACGAGAGAGAGAGAGAGACAGATTCAAGGAGAATCTATTGAAACCGAAGGAGAGAAGTAGAAATGAACAAGCCCATGTGAAAATTGGATGGACTGTGAGAAATGAAGCAATCATCTTCAGGTTTTATGTGTTAAATATCTTGGGGAACTGTCTCAATATTTTATTATTATTTAAACTTTTATACTGTCTGGCTTAGACAAAATGACATTTATATACACACACACACACACACACACACATGGATCTACATGGACACATTCTTTTAGGATAAAACTCCCTGGGTTTTTGTTTTCTCTTCATGTTACTAAAAACAGTTCAATTCACTCTAGGCTGACTTGCACCACCGTAACTCTGTTACTGGGAGCTGCCTCCTCCCTCCTGTCTCTGCATTGCCTTTCATCACTACCTCCAATGTACATCCACACACTGAGCTGGGGCACCTGGAGCAGGGCCAGGGAGCATCTCTACAGCTTCTCAGCAGAAAACGGCTTTGTCCGACTCAGTTAGCCGCCTCCGAGGAGAAAACACCTCTTTTCCGCAGTGATACTCCAACTATTCACATCATGCCCCTTCCTCTGCCTCATCAATCCACACAGCAACAAAGGTAAACAGCCTCACACCTTCCAAAATAGAGGCCCTGCGCTGCTTTGTTGACACAGTGTATGTGCAAACCACCTGCACGGAGGGGTAAGGGACTCACAGGACAGACTGTGCTTCATTTACAGAAGGTAATTGCACTGGAGCCAAGTGGTGCACTTTTGTGATGAGATTTTTTTTTTTTCCCAGCTTCGCTAAAACCTCGTCTAGATTTGTTTACTCGCCAGATGAAACTACTCTGACAGGGACACATAATACGTTCTGCTAAACCCAAACATGTCACCTTCAAGTGAAAACGGTCACTGACATTGACGGGCTATTTACTGACTGCCCTCCTTATTGTATACACCTAGACATGAAATAACATGGCACTTGTCTGGCCACGATCACTTAAGATGCTCTGAAAGAAAACACCGAAATGATGTATTAGTAATTTTTAAGGATTAGGGTTTTGAGAGCTGTTGGTTTCTATGTGCTCTACTAGTTTTGTTCAGGCACTCTAGATCAAAAACATAGACAGGTATCTATGTATCTAATGTTTTCATTAATATGAATAGAAAGGGAAACGATTCCTACTTTGATTTCATTCTTTCCCCATATCCGGTAACTCTCACATGTGTAGTCAAATTGTTTTTAACCTTCTACCTTAATTGAGCCGAGGCACAATGAAATGAAACGCCATGAAAACAACGGATATACCCTCACAGCTGTCATCTAATTGAAGATGTCCTACTCTCCTCAGTGTGAAATATGGCACTTTCATACTACACTGTGTACATGTTGCTCAGTCTTACTCTGAATCCAATGTGGAGGAGGGGAAAAATGAAAAGAACAAATTGTTTTGAAAAGAATTAACGCCCAAAAGAAAGATTGATGTCAACCTGTGACATTAAAAAAAAAAGAAGAAGACACACTGGAGAGTCTAACCCCATCATTATTTCAGCAGTTGTCCTTACCCACTGGAAAATTTTTGTTTTACTCTTTTTGTCCTGATGAAAAACACACAGGATGTAGCAGAACATTTCATGCACAATACAGCAATAGAAATGGGGAAAACTCAAGAAGCGTGAGAGTGGTTGCTAACAGCATGGACACTTGCTCTAAAAAATGCTCCAGTGTGATCTTTCACATAATATTTTCTCTTCTTTTCCCAAGGCTGTTTGCTGATTAAAAAAAATAAATTAAAAATAAAAAAAATCCTGCAGAACAGCATCCACTAAAAGAAGAGATGTGTTTATGATGCTACTCATGTTGATAGTGAAAAAATCTTCTTAAATCAGTTATTATTGCAACATACAAATCATTAAGGGCAGATGTGGGGTTTCTCAGAGCAAGGACATTATGCTATTTGAATGTCTATTATTCCAAATATAAAGAAATGTATTTCCTTTGACATTGGTACATTTCTAGGCAACAGGGCATGACTGACACAAAGGCATTTGTCGGCATGCGGTCTTGTTACAGAATTTCCCTTCATTTGCATTAACTATTTACTAACTCTTCAGTTTACTTCACCTATATACATCAGTGGTGTGATTAGCCATTATCCATTCAATTTGACACAATATCATTATAGAGTTTGCTGATGCGTGTTTAAAATTTATTGGCAGAGAGGAGAATAATTGATGTTTACGGTTAAGTTCACAGACATTTCCAGCAGAGGTTAAACTGGTGTCATGGTGACGCTCTCTCTCTCCTTCTTCCTCTGCTTCGGTCTCCTGCTGTGTTTGTGTGCCTGTATTAATTATGTTACTGGAAACACAAATCTTCTTTCGCAGTCACATTATGGGGACTCATCTCCCCATTTGGGAGCTAAAAAGCAGCCTACTCTCCCAACAGTTATGTCATAAAATCTTAAGGTTAAAACTTAAGGTTTTTGGTTAAATAAATCATTTGATAAGACACGTATTTGCTCTCTTGCTGAGAGCTTGAGGAGAGGATTGATACCCCGATTGTGTTTGTGCTAAATATGATGCTGGAGCCAACAGGGATAGTTTAGCTTAGCATAACATTAGCAGCATGTATCTCTTTTTTTATATTTCACCATTTTATTTAAGGGTATCAGTAAGCCAGGACCTTTAAGCTGAAGCGGCTAAATCGAATTCAGCCATCATTCATTTTATTATCTACCCCCCTGTGCTTGTTCTTTTTACGACGCGTCAAAAAATATTCAACGAAAAAGGCCTATTCCTCACCTGTCCACCAGGTGTCCTCAGTGTGTTCATCTTCACTGCACACCTGTGGCTCATCCCCTCATCAGCCTTTGTGACCTGCTGCCTGCTTCACTAGCTGCACGTTATAACCTGCTTCTAGTTTTCCCCAGTGTGTGTTTTTGTCCCTATCTGTCTACCTGTCTCCTGTTGTGAACTTGTTGAGTGCCTGGGAATTTCTCTGTGTATTTTTTAACGTTGCCTTTTTTTATGTTTAGTTTACAGCAATGTTTCTCTATGTCAGTTTCCTGCTTGGTTTTAACTGCTTTTTCTTTTTTATAAAACATTTTTTTTTTTTTTTGGTGGGGATTTTTTTGCATATAAATGATGCAAGATGCAGTTGTAATTCCATAAAGCAGCTGAGTGATTTCACCCTCTAGGCCTGATTTCACATATACTTACATCATTTAAACTGAATCATGTATAAAGAGGAATGTAACAACAAAATATAAAATTGCTTCAACATGCTCACGTCCACCCAGAACTGACTTTATGCAACTGATATTCACGTACTTGTTTTCATCTCTCATTCAAATAAATTACTCTGATTTTTGCAATTATCAGACTATATCAGATAAAACAGATACAAATGTATCTGCTAGATTAAGATTAAGGATGAGCTGCCTGGTTGAAAGAAACAAATGTGGTTGTTGACCCATCCAACCTCCTCTTTGTGGCTCTATAACAATGTCACACTACTTCCACTTTTGCTCTTAATGGACAAAAATCATAATTACTGTTTATGTTAGAGGGGTTTGTCGTTTTGAACATGAACAAATATTGATTTTTGGACGTTCACTGAAACGATTGATGCTCCATTTTTTTCCTTGGGAGAGCAATCTCTGTGTTTACATGAGTAGAATACTCTCAAAAACTGAGCATATCTCACCGCAATAATGTTAAGTTTATTATCTGTTATTAGCATTATCAAAATAACATAAGCATATGGAGATAAAATGGGCTTGGTGTTATTTGGATTACTGCTTCCACGATATTGCAATTAGATTATTAACGCGTGTGAGTAAACATTTGTTGTTGATAAGACTACCTAGCCCAGTACATTTAACATAAATGTATCAATGATGGTTGAATGTTCTCATATTTCCACCAAAGGAATAATGTTAACACCATAATATTTTATTTTAAAGAGAATCAGGAGGATTATTATAGAAGTTATATAAATCGAGTCTCCTCCTCAGTGCTTTGTAAAAGCCCTTGTCCGGTCTTTGGCAAAGATCATCCCTTATACCATCAGAATTACTTTTTTCTGTTTGCCTTTATAATTCACATTTAATCCCATGAAGTACACACAGCCGGGCTTCATGGACTGAATCCATGCTCCTCCCCCCCATCCTGCTGAGTCACATTTAAGAACTGATATCTGGGTTCAATGAGAAGTCATATAAAGATTTCAAATGCACAACTATAAACTGTAAACAACACTATAATAGCATAAAAAAAGTAAATATGGTTTTGTGGTTTAATCATTCAGTGATGCTAAGGATTCAGAAGCAGTGATAAAACATTTAAATATACTCTATATGTGTGTGTATGTGTTACATGTAATGCTTGAATAATTATCTATAATTTGAATATATCATGCTCTATGAATATGTGAGCCCCTGGGCTCCAATCAAATCACCCAAAAATAACCAGAAGGCAACCAAGAAGTGAGGCTTAACAACAAAAGACAATATATGCACAAACATATGCCTCCAAATAAACACTGCAAACATTCAATTTCCAAACATATTGGATTCATATTTAAAGGAAAATGACAAATAAAAATCTAGTTAAAATAAAATAAAAGGACAAATTCTAACAATGTTTGTTATGTTATTCAGAAACCTGAGAAAAAGGTTATATGGGCTGAACTCGTCACAACTACAATGTAATCAACTAAATTTAATAGCAATCATCACTTCACCATCTGTTTCACATGCCATCTTTAAGAAATGTCAGGAATGCAAAGACCAGCTTTCACCTCTAAAAGCTGTAACCCAGCAATCAATGGCGTGCTCTAACAGAGCTCCAGCTGTTCCCTGCTAAGTAATCCATTCTTAAGGGCGAGTATTCTTTTTTAAAAGCTGCTCACCGCTCTGACAGATAGAAACGGCCACAATAAGCTGGCTCTCCATCACCAGGAGTGAAGCAGAGGCAGAGGACTACCTTTATAACTGAGAGACAATTGCCCTGACCACCCAGCAGTGGCCTGGACTGACAATGTTCGATATTTTGAAGATAGCGGTCGATGTTAGAGCTTCTAAATTATACACAAGGTCCTCCGGGGACCTTTTTCTACAATACATCTCACTACAGAGAACGAGGCTCACGGCCACATCGCGGCCTCTCTCTCCGCTCCGTGTCTGTATTGTCTGGATTGAAGACATCAGATGGAGAAAATGTTTGAAATGGATGTACAGAACAGAATAATCTGTGAATTGTCTCAGGTCGGTAGCAAGAATTGAAAAGAATTGGTGATATTATGATCAGTTTAATAAAAAAAAATCATAAACAGCAGTGAAAAGCTGTGACTATTCACATAAAGACTTCCCAGCATCCTGCACACTTTCTTTGCTTGTGTTTGTCTTTGACTATTTTCACTATTTTCAATTACTCGTGGTGCTACTATCCCCTTCCTTCATCTATCCACAACATTGTTATCTTTCTCTGTTACTTATAATATGTTTACTCATCCCGGTGAATTCAATTACATCTTTTTAGAGTAAATTACCGTGAGGGGGGGGGGGGTGGGGGTGTTGCCTGCCAGAGGTCAGCACTAACTGTGAATACTAAAACTACTCCCCTCAAACACATTACACAGCCTATTACCTGCTGCTTTCCACACAGCACTCTCTGACTCTACATAAGCCTTTCCACTGCCACAGATGAAATGCTTTCTAGATGGGATCTGGCATGGAAAAGAGGGGAAGAGAGCTGGAGCTGTCCCCAGGCCTAATCGTTTCAGAGAGCCATCCCCACTGCAGCCGCAAAACACGCCAGTCCTGATTAGGGTGGTGTGTACATGGCGAGACCAAGCGTGAAAGGTGCGGAAAGTAGGCTTGGCCTGGGGGAGGCTACCCATGCTGACTCTTTTTCTTTGGTCGACTTGCGGGATCAATAAGGCACAAGGCCAAAGGCATAGCAGGCAGAAAATAACACAGTGACGTAGTGCCTTTGCAAAGTGGTAGACATCGCTTCATTTAGGGGGTTTTTGCTATACTCTTCATAGGGAATATATTAAATGTGTATGCCCTCCCAATTAGGCCGGGCACCGTTTCTGAGCTCATTGCCCTCCCTGCAGGAAGTCTTTCTCCAGTCATCTGCTTTGGGAGTGAGATTTCATAAACGGAGCATCTCTGACTGCCTGCACACGATCCAGAGGAAGTTCCTCTTCATTGCCGAGGATCCATGTTGAGAATTTCATTGTTGCTTTAAAATCTCTGAAGAGATGATTGTGTTGGGACTAAATGCAAGCTGTTCCATAAAACTCTCACATCATTATCTACAGACAAGAACCCGTTTCACTTCTATCCAAACTGTCAAACTGATTAAACAAACGGGACAGGAAATGTTTTTTTCTCTCTAGATTGCATTGTTTTGAATGATTTGCTGTCCTGTGTGAGGATTTATGAGTCCAGGTTGAATGCTTAAAAAAAAATATACAAAGAACAAATGATTGTGTTTTAAAATCTCTTTTAAATATTATTGTAGTGTGTAAACAATAATTATCTTGTACAAGAATTTAAAACTATTTTTTCTTAGTTTCTGGTTCAAGTTCTGTTACTTAAATGCTTAACTGCCAAATATCTGGTTAACCTTGAATACATATTTTTTTCATTTTAAATTGGTTGGTGTTATTTTATTTAAAATGCATGTAGAAAATAATATACTTATATGTAAATATACATAAATATATGCTGACAGTGCATGTTATTTGGAAAAAGGAAAACAAAAGTCATATTTATCTGTTCTCTATGCTGGACAAGCAAAAAAGTGTAGATTCTGCATTTTTACCACACAGTAAGAACATTGGAAATGTGTGCAATCGCTTCATCATCTCCTCATCTGAATTTTAATATTGAACTGTAGTCTCCTTCAAAATCGATCTGAAGTACTGCCTGATTTAGTAAGAACACCAAGCTTTATTTTCTACAGGGTAAAACCAGCTGTTGGACAACCATTCCAAGCAACAACAGTGATAAAATCCCCCCAAAAAAAGAAAAGATCCTTGCAAAAATGATTCATTTCCCTTTGTTAAATAAAGCTCTGCACTTTTGAGGAAGAAATATATGACTCAAATTAGGATGCACAGAACATTCTCATGGCGCGAGAGAGACATTTGCACATGAAGAGTTGAAAATGAGTCGCATTCAGCCAAGCTGTGAGCTCCACCTCGGAGGCAGTGAAAGAGACCGAGACAGGCACAGAGAGGGGCTGAGGCAGGCAGGCAGGCGCCAAGCCTTGAAGAGGGGCATTCTGGCATAATGACTCTCATTTACCATTGACAGGCCTTGGGAAAGTTAAACTAATTATGACAGCACACAGATGCTGAATAGCCCTTGATGAAGTTAATCACTGGCAATCCAACAAACAGGTGTTGAATGATTTCTGTTACCTCCCCTGGAATTATAGGATGCTCAGATTTTTTCCAGCACACCGTTCAAAGTAACAATCTACCATAAAGATGAATTACGCTGTCTTATTCCCATGATCTCGCTAGGTTTAATGAACGCTTGTAAACACGAACGGCTCCTGCAAAAATACAGAAAACGAGTCTTTTTAACCTGTAACGTTAGCGAGACAAACAGGGAGATTTACTATTGAGTTGAGTGTTCATGCATAAAATGCCTGTTTTAAACATAGGATGAGCTTCATTCCACTGTAGACGTAACAGGTGTCAATACAAAAAACAAACAAGGCCAGAGAGATGTTACTCCCTCATCTCTCCACTGTCACTGGTGCAGTTCTGTTATTAACCTCAAATCAATACCATTACAACATGAGTTTTAGTGTGTTTTTGTTTATTATTTTAACAGACTCCCCGTGAACTGGATGCTAAATTGTTGTTTTATACCATCTAAACTGAAATATATATATATATATATATACATATTTTAAAAAATGCATGATGCCTTATCCGATATAGGCTATGACAGATAATCAAACTAAAATGAAAGTAACTTGTGACAAATGTATTATGTTGGTGTTATTGCAGTGAAAAGGTGTGTGTATAAAGAACTGAGAGCTTCTAATCAATTTTAATGATCCCCCTTTAAAAAATGTTTTTACTCTCTTCCTCCCTATATGGCCTCCTCTTATTAATGTGAAAAAATAAAGCAATAGAAAGCTTGACCGATGCATTTGCATTGATCAAAATTTGCGCCTGCATCCTTATGATTATTGTATATTTTACCTTACCTTTGATCAGTTAATTATTTCTTACATGGTGATAAAATCATCTTAATCCTAGATTACGTCATACATATTAGAGAAATAGCTGATGCGAAAAATGTAGTCTAAGGCTGGATACACTCTTTAAAATGTTTTCTGTAATATGTACCACATCTTGAATTTACATCCATGTGCATTGTTGTCTTACGTTTACTTTTCTTAGCGAGTAGCCAACATTAGTATGATAGTATTAAGAAAGAAAATGATGACAGTTTATCTACATTCATGTTGACTGAAATGATCACGACATGAAACAATCGAGGCAGCATTACATGTATGGCTAGCACACAACCAAGTATGGTTTCCAAGAAAAGAAACATCACAATGCCTAAACAGTTCATAACATTTACACAGCAATATATAATCAACTATTGGAAATCAGTGTTTGAGTGTCTGAGTCACAACTGGTATATCTTAATTGTGAAATAAATACTGAACTACAAAAGCAGCCTGATGCAAACATGCAAATCACCCAGCAGTAAACTGAAAGTTACATTTTTATTTTTTTTTTGCTTCCAGTTCTGTGAATGTGCACAAAGAACGTGGAAGATATTGTTACAGATGCTTAAATTTAGCAAAAACAACAGGCAACGCGACAAATATGCTGACACATATAAAACTTCTGACAAAAAACAAAACAAAACATGAGAACCTCAAGAAATAAAAATTGAAATGGCCCTCCTTGGAGAATTTCCTACATTGTGAACATTTGCTAGCTAAGCAACAGCAGAGAAGTCACTAATGGAAGCTGTTAAATTTTATTGTGCTCTAAAAATAGTGCACTGTGCATTTTTCCTCTCCCTAGAGTATTGAGCAGTGAGCGAACAACACAAGTGTGTTTTTTTTTTTTTTTTTTACCAAGACTGTGTGCAATTGTGACTCTGAAAACACTCACAAAAATTAACACTACGAAAACGCTCCTGTGCAAGGTTCCACTGCTGGATGTGTGTTTAACTCGAACCAAGTTAATTAAAAATCGAAACAATATAAAATGTCTTTCTGAGTGTGTTAAAGTCAATATCACCAATTATTGGATTTGCACTTTGCTTACGTAAGGTCCTGTAAACTCTGTACAGGAGCAGCTGCTGCCGCACATTTTCCTCCACTAGATATTCAATCAGTCGATGTTTTGTTGATGGTGTAGAATATTATTTTCAGGTACTGCTCCATAGTGAAACAGCCCAGGTAACACAAATTCATTTTCACAGTTATTACTGTAAATTGTTTAGTAATCACTTGTTCCTCATAAATGTGTTCATTTTCAACATGAACCGACAGCAGCATTCATAAAAGGCTGAAAAGAGGCATTCCTAACAACAAACTGATGACGTGACGTGCATTCTTTTGTCTTGTTTTCCTACCCCCTATATGTTCAACATATAATCCTGAATATATATTTATTAATCAAGCTTAGAAATGTACAGTGCATGATATTGTCTTTATCTTGTTTAAGTCATACCCTGCACACTGGACAAATGGTATCTGCGTGCATTACTTTGGGGGTGAATCGTGTCCTGATAAAGAAGAGTTCACCACAAAACGAGGGGTGATACAGTGGTAAAATGTGTGAGACAAGTTAGAGTAAGAGATCCGATTGAAAGCTAGTTATGATGATAAAGAGAGGGCAGAGAGCACAGTAGTGGGATAATTAGGACAAGGGCACTGTGCATGAATCCATAGCTACTTCCCACAAGCACTCAACTATGTCAAACAGCTTGGTCAATAATCTTCAGCAATTCCTGAGGATTAGAGTCTTATTACCAGCACCGTCTGTCACACAGACCTCAGTGTCCAAACAAGTCACTTCCTGACTGTTTACTCCCCATTTCAACCAATAAATAAACAAACATCTAAAACTTTTCACTGTGGAATTGATCTCAGTCAAGTTTCTCACGTCAGATTGAATATGAATTAGATGAATGTTTGTAGATGCCATGTTAATGTTAAGTGTGTGTGTGTGTGTGTGTGTGTGTGTAGAGGCTCTGTAAGTCGCGATAGACAGTAAACCTTTATGTAACTGTGACCGTTAAACACATGTACTCCTGCGCAGAAATATGAGGAACTATAACTTGTAATTAGCCATAATTTCATATTTCAATAATCTCTGTAGTAAAATGGGGGGAAAGTATCAGTTTATTTGTAGTCTACAACTTTTTTTCTTTTAACCAGAATGATTGTGGATATACTTACAGCTTGACTGTGACGGTTTTTTACCAACATATATAAAATAAATCCCTCTGTGAGCACTCCAGTGGGTTAATACCGCCACATATACACTTGTAGATCAGGGAGTCAGTGAACCTAGATGTCACTGCCCAGCACTCAGCTCTGCCTTCGCCTTGTATAGTTTGACTGAAGTACCGAGAACAATCCCCACAAAGTCTATACGCGTAAGTTGCTTACCTTGTCCATGTATTATGGCCACGGCGCCAGCGAGAACCAAAACAGCAAAGATGCTCTTAAATTGACAGTCTCGTCTCATACACATGTCTACTAAAGTCGGTGTTGCTCTTCGCGGAGCTGCAGAATACGTCCTTGTGTTGGGAAAAAAAAGAATACTTCCAGGGCGGCTTAAAAAAAAACAAAAAAAACGAAACAAAAAACAAAAACAAGCAAAACGAGATATGAACAAAACAGAGCGCTTCACTCCCTGTGAATTCGCGAGGTGAAGACGAGTCGAGAATAATCAAGTGAAACGCGGAGGTCCCTTTTTTAATTTGGACGCTCGGTAAGCGGATTCCCGGCTGTGTGAAGCTGTCGGCACATGGAGAGAAGAGGCTGCTGCTGCCGACGCTTCAGCACCGCGGACAGCTCCTAGCGTCCGCTGGTGGAACAGCCTCCACAAAGTTTAGCTGGACTCTGGATTTTCTCTTTCCACCTTATACTTATTACAATAATGGCGTCATATGTATCTATATTTATATTCATTTTCCTATTTCATATCCATATAGGGAAATGTACACCAATCCTGATGTGGCTCTTTTATGATACGCACCAGTGAACTGTGTGGTTTTATCCTTATCATCATCATTATGTTATATATGTGCTGGAATAATCATGGCATGAGGTCACTTTTTCAGTCCTGTTTGTAGGTTCAGTACTGTGTATGTATGTGTATCTATTTCTACTTTGATAGATGAAGTGGGGCTCTGGTTGCTTTAAGCAGTAAAAACAACAGTGTTTGGTCAGTATATCAACAAGAGCCAAAACCATGACAGGTGCACATTGAAACAAATCCTTGGGTTCAATGAGAAGAAGAAGTCCTGTGTGCTTTAAAGGCTGCTGTCATTTGACCTCTGACCTCCCTGTGGAGTCTAAGCAAGTGAAAAAGCAGTTTCTTCTAAAAGATCAATAGGGTATTACATCATTGCTCTCGTAACAGGTCTCTCTTAGCCAGCGTGTAGATTGCTACATACTGTGTATTAACAAAGCTCATCCTCCAGTCCATATGCAATTTATCATAACATGACTAATTTCTGTAGATCAATTGGTTAGGATATGCTCTCCTTTCACAACGCTAAATGATCAGCAAATATTAGATAGTATTGATCGTGCTATCATTTACAACCCCTGCGGTTATCTCGGTCATATTAGCTTAATAATATAATTGGTATGAGCCTCTACATTGTTCATTCTATTAGTAACTTCGCCATATGTGACGCATGAACTGTATAAAATCCACTTTTTTGAATTGTATCTAGTTTCCTCTACAGAGAGAAACAAGTAACAAAACATATTATTTTCAGTCTGGATGTTTTTATTTATTTATTTATTTATTTATTTTTGTGCTGTTGTATTGTCACCTATTGCCACCTGAATAGTAGACGATACAGCAGGTGTGACGTGCATTCGCAGGCAGTGTGTTGTAGCAAAACAGTATTTAAAAAAAAAGCAATTAATCATTCTCATTCACTCACTCATTTAGTACTCCCAGTTTTCCTTTATTCTCGTTGTCTCCTCTTTTTTTTTTAATGTAGCGTTGTTCTTTCAGGTTCTGTTTGACTTTGTCTCACTTTGCCTCTCTCTGTCTCCTCTGTCACTGCACCAACATCTCTCTTTTTCTTCTAAATTTATCTCTCTCTTTCCCCCCACATCCCCAAGCGTGGGGCACTCATTGCATCACCCCACTCTCTACTCCCTTTGGCCTGACTCAGAAATAAAAGGCTCTAATAGTGCAACTTTTTTCCTTTAGTGAAGCTTGGTAGAGCCATAAAGCAGCCCCGAGGTCTAGTTGGCAGCCAGATGGTTGCAGTCGAGCTTTCATTCTGCTAATGGGTAGGGGGGCTGAGCAGTTAATGAAAATCAGACCCTTGAAATGAAATGACCAATGTCCCAAGGTAATGAGGCACACATCGGCAGCAAGCCTTTACAAGCATTAAGGTAATCTTAGATGGCAGGATTATGTAAAAACATCTTATGATGACTGTTCATTAAATAGCTAAGGACTGACTGATTATTACACTGGCATGTTCCAGCTAACTCAGAGCAGTGTCTGTGATATTTAGATTGACTACTCGCTAAGTGCTTCATCCAAGCATGGCTTTGTGCCAATTGCTATCAATGAGTCTCTACCCACGCAGCCTTACAATCTACAAATTACA